>CAMRHE010000040.1:837500-2222500 GCA_947044405.1 Leptodactylus fallax
CAATTCCTCCTGTATTTGCATAACTCAGTTTCTGCAAAGCTATGCGGCGCATTAATATTCCACTTTAATCCCACTCCAACTGCTTGTTACGTTTCTCACTGCAAGGGGGAAAATGCACTATTTATAACAGAAAAAATGACCAACAAACAGCAAAAATAAAGACCCCTAGTGAAACAACAACCAACTTTTACAAGGTCGCACCTGTCTGTGCAACAGTCAAGTGTTTTAAATAAAAACAATAAAAATTTTGCTCTTTAGGTTTAGTATACTATTTTAATTTGCTTACTTTTTATTCTAAAAAAAATTTAAATAGAATATAAAAAATACAGACCCATACAAAACAGTGGTCGGCTTTTATAATGTATACATCACCTGTTTTACAACAGTCAATTATTCTAAATAAAAAGTTATTACCCTTTCAGTTTAGTTTACTATTGTAATTTGGTTACTTTTTATTCTAAAAATAATAAATATAATAGATATTAAAAATACAGACCCATATAGAACAGTTGTCGGCTCTTACGATGTATACATCATCTGTTTTACAACAGTCGTTGTAAAGGGGGGGGGCAAAATAATATTGGGTAATAAACCAAAAAATTAGCTGCACACCAATAGAAGATGCAAAAAAAAGTGAATCTTTTCTAGAGTAATAGCCAGAGGAAAGTCCCATAGAGGAGACCGAATTGTCGGACCTGATGAGATGATAAAGAAGAATCACCTTTTTCTATGAATTTTTGGAGTGCTGCAAATTTTTTTCTTTATTAGATAGATGGATAGATTTTTTTGCTACATTCTTTCAGTTCTTTCCCTATCAACACATTTTCCTATATAAAAAAAAAAAAAATAGACCAATACAGGACAGTGGTCAGAATTTACAATGTCTTATCTGTTTTACAGTCAATTGTTTTAGGGGGTGCATAAAATTATACTGGTTAGTAACTACAGATGTACAACATAGATCGATAATACATGTGTAATATAGATAGATTTTTTTTTTTTCATTTTTCTTTCATTTCTTTCCCTAATCAACAAATGTATTCCATTTCTCTATATAACTATTAGCATATATGCAGAAACAAAACACACACACATATATATATATATATATATATATATATATATATATATATATATATACACACATACATACATACACACATTTATATATATATATATATATATATATATATATACACACACACACATATTATATATACATATACACACACACATATATTATATATACATATACACACACACACATATTATATATACATATACACACACATATTATATATACATATACACACACACACACACTATATATATCCTCCAGAGGGGGGCAAATAAAATAAAAATTTACAGTGAATTTTTAATAAACTAGACAAATAATTTTTTCTATCTTACTATTAACATATCCACTTAGCTCTTAACCATTTTACCATATTTATTTTAACCTTTATCAAACATTAACTTACAACCTCCAACAGAAAATCAGAAAGTCATTTGCATGCTCCATTAAACAAAAAATACTATTTTATATGAAGTACTATTTTTTTTATTTTTCGCTTACATTAACTTTTTAAACTTTTTACTCTTTATTTTATTTAATTTTTTACTTATTACGTATTTTTTATTCTAGTAAAAAATATTTTTAATTATTCTAATTATTACACGTGCACTACACCCAAATAAATATAACCGCATAGAATTTTTTTCTTTTCAAATCCAAATAAAAAAAAAAATCTCTTATATTGTAAATAACTAGCATTAGAAAAAAAAAAAAAGGAGAAAAACCTCATGCAAACTTTGAAGATATTTAAAAAAATTTTTATTTTTCGCCTTACATTAACTTTTTACTCTTTATTTTATTTAATTTTTTACTTATTACGTATTTTTTATTCTAGTAAAAAAAATATTTTTAAATTATTCTAATTATTACACGTGCACTACACCCAAATAAATATAACCGCATAGAATTTTTTTTTTCTTTTCAAATCCAAATTAAAAAAAAAAAAATCTTATATTGTAAATAACTAGCATTAGAAAAAAAAAAAAAGGAGAAAAACCTCATGCAAACTTTGAAGATATTTAACATATTAAATTTAGAAAAATCCTTAAGGGTAAAGAACAAGGAAAACCAAAGAGGAAAAAAAAAAGAAAATCAGAAAGAACGGGAGCTACTTCTATTAGACAACATGGTCTTCAAATCCGCCTCCATCACTATTGTTTTAGGCAGCTAAATTAAGGTCCTGCTACACTCAGTTCAATGAAGAGGTCAATGCGGCTGGGTTGCCTGGAGACTGATGGTTGCTACAGGAGCACCAGATAAGCCACACTAAATAAGCTTCAGCTCCGAGGCAAAAAGCATTTACTGCTAGGAGCAAAATCTAAGATGCAGCTGTCTCAGCATGCAGCACTGTACAAGACCATGCAGCGGCCTTCCCTCTCCTCTGCTCAATGATCATTTCAATGTGAAGCCAATCTCGCCGGGACAAGGGCTAAAATAAGATTGGAAGGATTTTAATTAGACGGAATACAGGATTACTCTAGTACTGGGACTCCTTTGTTCTTCCTGTTGGGTCACATGTTACCTAAGAATTTCCCCCCTAGCTGTAAATTCCTTTTACCCCACCCTCTGACCTCTTCCTACTTAAAACCCTGTGTAGAAAAAGGAGTCTTCCCTTTAAATCCAAAAGCTCAGCATGTCCACAATCTCATGTGCTCGGCTCAATGGAAAGGCGATCAATCAATCTATCGTCGGGGAGAAAAAAAAAAATGGCTATTTAGGTTAATACTGAGTACTGTCAAATATTAATAATATTTTACACCAGCTGGGGGCACTAGAGCGGTGTTGTTGCAATAGAAATCTGTTGCCTATAGTGGGGTATCCCTTGCGCAGGATAATTTATGTATACAGCAATATACTGCTAGGTGTATACTTTAGTATATACTGTGCATGCTGTCATGTGAACAGTATCATCTCAAGGATTTCACACAATAAAGATCAGCAACCATTTTGCCTGAAAAACTGGCCACTAGGGGGCTGTATTCTGCTAAAAGCTACAGAAAAAAATGTAACATTTACAGCAGTTTATAAGAATTTAAAGCTAACCATACAAGTAGAGCGGTTACTTGGAAACCTATGGACGCTCATCTTAAAGGGAATTTAGCAGGTCCAAATAAAAAATATTGGCATGTAGAGAGTTTCCTAAGATCAGAAACCAATGAAGCAATGCAGAGATAATCTTCTTTTTTATGGATATGCAAATCAGACTGCAAGTGCATTGGGGGCGGGACTTTCAGGATCAGAGTGTGCACTGCCTTAAAGGGGTTTTCCGACTAAAGACGCTTATGCCCTGTCCTGTGGGGGTGTCCTGTGTCTCCATGGATGAATGATTCAGTGGACGCACGTGTCCAATACACTGTATTCACCATTATAGGACTGCTGCAGATCCTTACCCAACACAGGGAGCTAAATATCGCCCAAGGATGGAAAACCCCTTTAAGGTGCTCACATACATTACATTAACATTGGCTGAACATGTCAATCTCAGCAGGGCTGGCTCTGACTATCTGATGTGCATGGAACGGCCAGAGGAAAGAAGGATCGGGCTTACATGGTCAATTTCTTTGTTGTCAGGGAAGAAAAGCCACTAGGTGTGTGGCAGCGGCTTACTCCCCTCACCCCACTGACAACACATGCATGCTCAGAGGAGCCGAGCGTGCATGTGGGACCAGGAGGAACAGACGTTAGATGAACAACTGTTTACCGACCTCTACTGAAGGTATATGGCTACCTTACCAAGTGTTGTCAGTCTTGTAAAAAGTAGATTTTTTTTTTTTTTAAATAAAAAAAAAAAAAAATCTCTGCATACCAGTAATCTTTAATAAAAGTTGACATTTTAGCATCCACATTACAAGTGATGTGTTATCACGTCCTCGCTGGTGTTCTCTCCGTCCGCCCCTCTCCGGTGATAGCGCGGTATGTAAACAGCTCCATGTTTTGTTTGACAAATGATTGCGGTGTAATTAGTTTATATAGACAGAGCAGAGAACAAGAAGAGAACCAGAGCCGAAGACAAGACGGCCGCTGCAAAGATGGCTCCGTGTAATCTAGGCGGCAAATTACAGTGCCAGGCAAATTGTTTCTTACTTAGGAGACGTCTTGCAAGTGCTATTCATGTCTTACTGCTAGAATAAAACCTATTAACCCTTAAAGGGGTATTCCCGCCTGACTTATGCACAGGATAAATGCCCTAAAAATCTGGAATCTACATCTATCATGTGAACAGGGGTCTCCTGACCCCCATCTCATGGCTGCAGTGCAGAAAAATACGGCCACGCACGCACAGCTCTCTCCATTCACTAATAGGGGGAGTTGCGAAAATCAATGAGGCCGGCTGCTAGTGTAAAGGAAAACTCAAGTACTTGCCAATACTAATCCAGCAGATTTCAACTCTCATTTTTCAGCTGCAACTTGCTATGGACAACTGCTTGAATTTTCTATTGCACATTATGTCCAGGTAGAAGATAACCTTAAAATTACCCTACGTAGTCCCTCCAAGCAAACCCTCCTGTCTAATATGACACTGTGTAGGGGAGACGCAACACAGTGCTTAGGTAGTCGGGCTGCAGAGTCAATTGTATGGCGCCCAGCGAGTATTGTGCACAGGTCCGATTCTAATAAAAAGGACCCGTACACCATAGTTGCTGGGTGTCGTAGGGTTGCTCCTAGATTCCTGACAAGCGTAGACATCATTTCTGCCACATGGGACCTCCTGGAACCTCCTAATACTTGTGGTGCATGTGGTGCCATCAGTGCGGACAATACTGAGATCAGCACCCCCAGGCCTCAAAGTTACTCCCATTGGATACAACGTCTAATGTTTTCGATATGGGGGGAAAAAGTTGCAGACAACTCGCAATAATCACTAAAATTCAAAATGCACCAAAAGTTGTGCAATTGACACACAACGTTTTCCTCCATGAATAAGTGTAAACCATGACTGTGTAACTTTAGATTTTAGTGGAGCCCTAGGCTGGGACAAATCCCCGGAGCCAGGCAGTCACCTAGGCATCTGCTGCTACACCCAACTTTTTAGATTGACTTCTTCCATTGTCTATGAAATTTTTATTTCAATTTTATTGGCTCCAGAGCAGGTCGAATTATCTCCTGCAGTCTACAGTATCTGGCCGATCCCTGGGGTGCAATACGACTTATTTCTCCAGACTTGGCAGCCGCTGACTGATGTAAGCACTGTATCCAGCTTCCTCTATAATGTACTAGCACGTACCAGCTCCAGCGGAGAGGGACATTATTCATAGCCTAGTTATACCGCGCGCTGCAAACAGATTGGGAGTAAAACGGGATGAATCCCTGCTGACCGGAATACAACGGAGAAGGTAAGATCCACAAATGATGCAACCCCCACAGGTGAGCATTGCATCAGTCCTGCGGCCCGGGCTGGGTTGTCGATTTGCTTACAACGTGTTTATTTCTCATTAGTGTAAATTGACTCCCCATTCCTGCGAGGATACTTTGCATCATGGCACGAGGACTTGTCACACGGCATTGGATGTCTCATTTGTGGGGCCTGTTGAATGATAAATTTCATCTAACATGGTAGAGCGTGATGATCAGTAGTTACACGTGATAGCGTACGCCCAATGGGGTAGATTCAATAGGGCCCAATGCGCTGGGAAACAATCCCTCAATAAACCTTAGAGGACTCTCTTCTTAGCCTCTGATGTAGAGGTGATACCACACAGGCACGTGGCAGACACGCATGTGCATGAGCCCTTTACTAGCTGGAGTGGGCAAATCTGCCTTACAGGGCTACTCTTCAGCCCATATCTCCTCATGCTAAGCTGGCCATATACTTCAGATGACTGTCGACCAAGACTACTCTTCCCCACTCCACTTGCACACTCGGCTGAGCATGTGTTCTGAATGAGAAGAGCAAAGAAAGACATCTACTTATCAACCCTGAGAAAAAAAAAACTCCCCAAATCCTTCTCTCCCCAGTATCAGCCATCAGAGGAGACTCAGGAGACCCTAAAACACATCAGATGGTTGGCCAGTCCGGCTAAGAAAAACAGACGTCTGATGGTTGGCCAGTCTGGCTGTCGGGTTCAGCTGAAATTGATCTAATGTGTATGGCAAGCGTTATTCCTCCTCATAAAAGCCTTTTCTATTTCTAAATTAGATCAGATCTAAACTGGAAACCCAGCCACATAAATTATATATATCATCTTGTCCTGACAAGTATGTAAGCTTAAAGGTAAGGTCCATCAAGGCAACCAATTTTTCTTTATGGCTTCAATAGATCAGAAAAGACAAATGAATTAACTTTGCAAATAGTCTAAATTAGAATGATCCTATAGTCTGGGGCTACAGGTATTATGCAACCCATAGGTCTCCATGGTAACAGACTACAAACCTGTGTAGTCTGTTCATGCAATCCATACACATCTGTCCAAATATCATGCTAACCTACCAAATGACTGTTACGTGGGCCATACACCCAGTCCAAAGCTATTCCCTCCAACTCAACAAACACATGCAGGCTCGTGTACTAGGCCAAAATTACATTTTCAAAACAGTAATGGCTGATCCGTGTACGTGGCTACAGATTTCCCAGGCCAATGAACTTGCATTACCATTAATGTAAAAGGAAATATAAGTAAATACACACCAATCCCATCCCACCGGAGGACTTCATGGACAACACGTGGATCATCAAGAAGGAAGACATGTCTATGCCAATGTGAGGACTAGTCAATAATGCAATGAAGAGGAGCCATCTTACCTGAGTTGTAGTAGTGCTGGTAAGGGCAGTAGTTGAAGAGGACAAGGGGGACCCTCCAGGCTGAAGATGGGCAGCAGTGCATTGTGGTATAAGAGAACTGGAAACCGGGGTACTGGAGCCTGACAAAGCACTGGGAAAGGACACTGCTACATCATTGCTGCCGAAAATGCCTGGAATAGAAAAAAGGCATAAAAGGATTATGTGCATATACTGGGAAAAGACAAGTCAGACTACAAGATACAATAGTATAAGACACCACAGATGGCACATACACAATGGGGTCCTAGGTGCAGATCTAACCAGAGGCAACCTCCTTATGGACTGTTTATGTCCCCCCATGTGTATAGGCTTGTATGACATTTCTATGTGTAGGTTTTTGAGCCAAATATAAGTGATAACCCCTAATAATAAGGCGCAGACAGACTCCTCTGGCACCCACTTATCTACTGTAGGAACAAAGGATCGGCCATATCAAAATCCAACATGGCAACCTCCCCCCCCCCATCCCGAGACCTAATGTTGGGATACCTCAGCCAGTGTAGCCGAAATTAATGGGTTTGGACAACTTTCATCTAATGCACACAGAGGATGAGATTTTACTAAATTTGAGCCACATGCTGCAGAAAAAAATCTTGACATATGGGGCAAATTTTTGCTGAGGATTTTCCCAGCCAGTTTCACACTTTGCAATGCCTAAAGTAAAACCTGCGGCCTAAATGTCTGCATTACTAAATACCTGTATTCCCCATAATATAACAATCCTACAGTAACTTTTCCAAGCTGGGCCGTACCTCTATAACTCCACCTGGAAATGTATGAATGAAATGATCACTGGGTGTTACCATTCCCAATGTCAAAGAAGTGTGTCCCTACAAAGTCACTATCGGTCCTGATTGGACAATGTGGAACTGTGTAAGGACACACCCCTTTGACAAGGAAGAGGTAGCATTCAGTTATTAATTTATTCAGGATTTTCTAGGCAGGATAACAGAGGAATGGTACCATGCAGACATAGAAGAAAAGAGGTTACCGAAATATTTCCTTACATAGAAATGTCAGTTCTTTTTACATTGACCAATATTAAATATTATTACTCAGAAAATAGTGAAACTATAACTGGCCAGTGTGAACAAAAACCAAGATCCAACAATCATATTGATGTAAAAATGATTTGCTGCTGGCAACAAAGATTTCTGTATCACCCTGCAACTCCTTTACTAATGTAAGTGAATGGAGTCACACAGCGACCTGAGGGTGATGCCACGGCAATCGCACGGCGATCTGAGGATGATGCCACGGCGAGTCGCACGGCGATCTGAGGGTGATGCCACGGCGAGTCGCACGGAGATCTGAGGGTGATGCCACGGCGAGTCGCACGGAGATCTGAGAGTGATGCCACGGCGAGTCGCACGGAGATCTGAGGGTGATGTGACGACGAGTCGAACGGAGATCTGAGAGTGATGCCACGGCGAGTCGCATGGAGATCTGAGGGTGCTGCCATGGCGAATCACACGGCGATCTGAGGGTGCTGCCACAGTGAGTCGCACGGAGATCTGAGGGTGCTGCCGGCGAGTTGAAAGAAAATTTAATACTTCTCGAATTTTTTGGGACGCAACAACCCCTGGGTTGTAATACGACTTCATTCATCTCTATTAGTGCAGGAGTTGCAAGGTGACACGGTAATCTTTGGTCTTGGCCAAAGTCGCCCGACCTAAAGCTAAATACTTACCTAAAAGACTTGCAAGATATTAACAGGTTAATGCAAAAAAACTGGATATATAATATCACCATCTAAGATATTAAAAACTTTGTGTAGAACAAAAAAACCTCAAAATAGCAAACCATCGTTTTTGTAACAACCAAACGTCACAATAAATCAGCAAAAAAAAAAAAAAAAAAAAAAAACAATTTACAATTTAAAAAAAAAAGCACAAAAACAACAAAACATAAAAAAAAAAAAAAGAATAAAAAGAAGTAGTTGGAGAAGGAAGAGAATGTGTCTTATTTATCTTCATCTGGCCCTGGACTGATGCCATCTGTGAAATCCATAAGGTCCCCTGATTTATCCGCCGTGTGCTGGATTAGGACAGATCTAAAGAGGTAGATCACTCAAGGGCCAGAGGAGTGACGGCGCGAGTTCTCAGCACTTGAATAAACCCTGTTGGGATGCACAAAACAGATCAATCACAACATTTGGAGAAAGGTAGGAGCCTTTTCACGGGGCCTCTGTGAAGGTTGGCACCCATCCGTCTTCCTGTAGGAACACAAAGACTAGTATGATGGAAGATGGTGAGGTCGAATGTGCGCTCCCTTTCTCCTTTGACACCTACTGCACGAAGAGGGTGAACAACAGGTCAAAGGCTGCTCGGTGCACCCACCGCTACCAATTCACTAAGGGGTTTGATTCCTGAAGGTCGATTCACTATTTTTTTTTTTTCCTTGCAACTTGCTATTTAATCAATGTATATGCATAGAATGGAAAAGGTACAGACTATAGAATAAACCTGATAAATAATGTATAATATTCTCACCAAATAACTGCTGAAAAGAAGCCTGTCTAGTGTGTATAGTGTCTAAGTGTACGTGTAGTTGACTGGCTTGTGTAATACTCATACATATTATATATATATATATATATATATATATATATATATATATATATATATGCACACATACATACATACATACACACACACACACACACTTTATATACAGACATACTTATTACATACACAAACATACACATATTATATACATACACACATACTTATTACATACACACATTATATACATAGTATAAACAGACAAACACACATTATATACATACTTATTACATACACACTGTATAAACATACACACATTACAAACATATTATATAAATACACATTATATAAACATATACACACATTATTTATACATACATAAAAACACATTATACACACATACAATACCCCAGATTTACTAAATAATGGTGGTGCCTGAGAATTGTCTGAAACTGCCCATTACAATATATATATATATATATATATATATATATACACACACACACACACCATATATATATATATACATACACACACACACACACACACACACACCATATATATATATATATATATATACACACACACACACCCATATATATATATATATATTTTAGTACTATCTCATAGCTATTTATCAATCTATTTCTATCTCTTGCTCTTGTAGATCATGTACACATTACGACGTTATAATGCCTCCCAATAAAAGGGATATATCTGTGAGCCAGACAATTTTCACGATCATTGGACGCCAGGATCTAGAATAATAAAAGTGTGGTCAGTGAGCAGGAAACCAGTCTGACTCCTGATCACATCGGGGCTCTAACAAGCGGGCTGACATAGGTTAAATTATGTTAATGGGAAAGATACTGTAATGACAATTAAAGCCGCCCCTCCCTACATAATATTTATGGGTGAGATCTCGGGCATATCTACATATCTATAAATGGGATAAGTCATGCTGTTTCCTTGGCAATGGGAAATGGAGTCTTGCCCTGCTACTTCAAAGACACGGTGCCCCAGTGATCAAATTAAGGGGAACAAGGAATCCTTGCCTTGTTTTAATTAGACGGTAGTGTACGCCGGCTTCATGGAGCACAATTTCCTGGCCCTATTTACCAGACAATCTAATTTGGGCATCTGGGACAGAAGGAGATAAAGTGACCTGTTAATCCTCGACAGTCGACCCCGGGATGAGAGCAGGGGTCTCGGCAAGATTCTTACAGTCATTCTTTTACTATTAGTGCACTTAAGCACTCAGCATCTCCTTCCCGGGGTTATAATTTATACAGAAATAACCTGGTAAACATGGACGTACACCGCCACCGCCATCCTGAAGAAGTGAAGCACTCGCAAATTACACTGTTAAATGTCATTCAAAAAATGTAAGAAGCTGCTGGAGCTGAATGTTTTTGAGATTTTTTTTTTTTTATACATCTTTTTATTCAGTTTTTATTCTTTAATACCACTTAGTGACATTAACAAAGATAATATATGCGACAAAATGGCAAAAATGATAAAGAGCGCCTCCTGCCACTATGCAGAACATTGTCATGACAGTATATATTCTATAGGTGAAAACAATCACAAAACCACGGGTTTGGCTTATCGTCCTATTCCTTCCCTATTCCTGGTCGTGTCTCTACCCAGCTGACCACCCCGCCCGACACGTTGCCTACTGGTTTGAGGATTTTACTATTATTATTTGCCAGAAACTTTTTTTTCAACCCCTTTAAGTGTCATTTTTCATACCAGAATATATAACTTTTTTTTTTGTTTTTTGTCATCTATGGAGATGTTATCTTTTATTGTCATGTAAATGAAGTCACTACTGCAAACTCAACCCCTTCAGAATTGGCAAGTTTCCGTCTATTATTAGGCTTGGTGGCCAGAGTTAAAACTACACAATTTTAGTACTTTGTTAAAACAGAGTTGCATGGAAAATTAAAAATAAAATCATCAAAAATAAGTAATTTTTTTGGTGATGCATTCCATCGCTGACAAGCTTTTCATTGCTATTCATATGCATCCAAGTATAATGTTCTAGCCATTGAATTCACATGAAGTCTTCATCATCTGGATAATGATATTTCCAGGTATCCACAAAAATGACACATTAACTATCCATTATAGAGACGTAGATGTCATCAGTGTCCACGTACAATACAATAATACAATAGACTAGTCTTAGCACTAACCCTAAGGAGCCTAAAGAAGGAGAATAAGGCAATTTGCCCTGATAAATATGCATCAGCCGCACTTTGCTGGAAATCCTCCCATTTACACTCATTTCCCTGCTATGTTTGCTCTGCTTTGCATAACAGACAGAAAGGTAATTAAAATTTTGACGCCATCCAATTTACCATGGCTAGTGCCATTTGCATAGTGTCAGGACGGCTTCCCCTTATATCAGTCAAAATTAGATTTCTATAATCTTGTTAAACAAATCAGCTTTTAGAATCTATTGCCAAAAAATGCAAACCACTTAACCAAGCGGCATGGGAGCTGAGCCCTTCCTTGACACATTAACCCTTCCACATGTCTGGCCACCTCCCCTATGTCAGAGACACCTGGCTGATACTTTACTCTATCCCAGATACATAACACATCTGGTGACTACTCAGACCTCACTTAAAGGGGTTATCCAGGATTGCTTCTATGCATGGGCTATCCGTAGAATGGGCCATAAATATTTGATCAGTGGGGAGCCCCTGCAGGGGTCAGCTGTCCAGGGGTATGTCTAGGCCGAAACTATACAGTGCACGGCGCTGGATCAAGGTAGGTCTGTGCGCTGTATAGTGGTCAGATGCTGTTACTGCAGCTTAGCTCCCATGGAACTCAATGGGGAAGATTTACCAGCTTTTTAAACCCCAGTTTAGACAAAAATTGTGGGGGGTTTTTTGTGTGCCACCCACACCCCTTCCCTGAAAAGGGGCTATTTATTACCATTTAGATCAGACAATTGGCTGGAGATCTATGCCTGGTATGAGCTCACTAAAGACGCCACCGGAGGGTGCGCCTCATTTATGAGGAGGCATGTGCACTTCCCACATAATAAGGAGCACCCTCCACCAATACAGGGTATATGAATACTGGAGTCTCCATAAACCTCCCCCCATTGACTACAATACTGTAGTACAGTTTGGCCACTCTACAGTGTACGGAGTGATCTGCTTCCAGCTCTGTGCACTATATAGGACTTAGACGTACCCCCAAACAAGTGAACGGTGCGGGAGTCGGCTGTCGGACCCCACTGATCAGATATTTATAGCCATAAATAATAATAAAAAAAAAAATCCGGACAACCCCTTTAAAGAGGTTGCACCACTTTTGACATGTATACCTTATCTCAACACCAGGACTGACAAAAGATCAGAAGAATGGGGGCCCGAAAGCATGCTACATGCCCAGCCCTCCATTCACTTCTATGGGGCGGCCCTGTAGACGTGAGTGGAGTTCTGGCCATACAGGGGCACCAGCACTCTATTCCCAATGAGCATTCAGGGGAACCTTCAGACCCATTCTCCTGACCACTGGACGCCCAGCAATCTGACATTTATTCCCTATGCTCTGGATAAGTGTTATTAGATCACCTAATGTATATGGGGGTCTAATAAACAAGGATCAGGCATGCTGGATTTCAACATGTCCAATTCTGTGTTCTCATAAGAGATAAGCCTGCAACAAAAATTGGGTGTAAGACAAACAGATTTTCCATAGCTTAATGTAGTGGTATGTGTCAGCTGTAATAAACAATGCCGCCATATACACGCACATAGTGGTGACTGAATAACATTAATAATGATATGAATGGTCTCTCAATGACAAAAGCCTGGTAACACCATGGAGGCCCTCATGTTTTTCCATCACCTCTATTCTCATTGTGAACTTGTTTCGTTGACCTTGCCTGGGCGGCCTTATCTCGCGTACACGGCCTAAAAGCTTCGGCTGCTCCATACACCATGCACATGCTATTAAGTTATTATTTGTGTAGCGGGCTATTGTGCGGCTGAACAAGGCCCCCCATTTCCAGAATCTGAAAGTGCAACCGTGTTTTAATCTGTGGACTTGGCTCTGAAAGATGGCACCCTTCATCTTTCTCCTTGAAAAGGAGCCGTTCCCATGCAGACACGCAGAAGAATAAAATGTCATTCAATAACCGGAGTGCGGCTTAAAAGCCCATTTACATCTAGACTTGTGGGTTCTGCAAGGTTCAAGGGAGAAAGTAGTCTTTAGATGTAAAGACCTCCTACCTAGCCATTGAATTAATGCAGTTACACTATATAAAAAGGAGGTGCGGATATGACATCTCATCGATACAGCATCGGGAGAGGTAAGTAAAGTGCACTTATGTCAATTTATTCTTCACCTCCGCCAAACTGTGACTTTCATTCCCACTACAGATAGAGAGGGGGAAGGGAGCATTATAAGAGAGGTAAATCCTGGATGTGGTACTCATAGGACTGAAGAGTGCTGCAACATGCGTCCCACTTGTTAACCCCTTAAAGTGTACCCACAATTATAAAAAGACTTTCCATAAATGAATAGTCCAGGTGAATATAAGAAACTTTGTAATAGATTTTATTAAAGAAATCAGTTTCCTTCTCCACTTATCAGGCTCCTCTCTTCCCCCTTATCTCCACTTAGACTATTTATCTGTATCACACACAGAAGTCTATGGAGAGGGGAGAGAGAGAAGAGGACTAGTGAATGGATTAATTGCTTCAAGTGTAGAAAAATGGTTCTAAAAAAATGGAGAAGGAAATAGATTTCCTTAATAAAATATACCACACAGTTTCTTATATTCACTTGTACTATTCATTAAGATGTACACTTTAACTTTACTGCGACCAAGGGCCATATAGATTAAATACATAGGAGGTGGCAGGGGCAGAACGACCCAGGGGTTGGGAAGAATCCAATCATGTGACCCGGGGGTTGGAACCAAGTTGGAACTCCCAGGTCAATGATGAAGAATCCACTGGATACAGCAAGGTAAGTCCCTGGACAATCCCTTTAAATGTATGCCCACCAAACACACCCATTTCTGGTTGGACCATCTATTGTGTATGGGGTCTCCCAGTGGCAGATATTTAGGGATTGAGGCATCGAGCAGTTGTATTTCAACACAGCAGATTCTTGTGCTCTAGGCGAGAGGTGTCTGGAAGTGGTGTTTTCCCTATATCTCCTCAAAATATATGCACACCTGGCCGAGTAAAGCATGTGTGTGTGCCAGATAAATACCCTAGCCAAACAAGAATCTGGCCGCCAGGTATCTCAGGTGTACAGTCTGCCTAAGGCTCTACGCACAAGTCAGCCATTCAGTGGCAGTATATATATTCAACCTACACGTTCTTAGTAATCTATATGCTAAACTTAAGATTCTGACACAAAGTGTACACAGCCTTAAGAGATTTTTTTTTTCACCCATGGAATAAAATGCTGCACCCCACAACTAAAGAAATTTCAACTGAGATCTTCCAAAAGAAAAAAATTGCAGCGCCTCCACAGGGGAAGAGAAGAATTACCCAGTCCAAATGAAATCAATGTAGTAACCATTCACAGCAAGACTGCTTTGGGTTCTCCAGTACATATTTTTTTTAGTCAGGCATCGTGCATGGTAATTTTTTCTTTTACATTGTGGCCAATGGCTGATGTTTGCCACTGTATGTCACAATAGAAATACACTGGGGGAATACTGATGCAAGTCTCAAATGTGTTACCAAAAGAGCCATATTCCAGTGTCTGAATGGTTAAATTGCATACATAAAAGCATCAAGCTGTACAAGAGTCACTACACAAGAGCAACATTCCTGGACATGGCGACTGCGTTTTGCACATGCAAAAAAGACAAGTAGTTCATTTCACCCACCTGATCCAACAGGAGAAGAGCCAACACTTAAGCTCTGGAGGCTGCCATTCCTGAGCAATGTAGGGGACCTCTGGAGGCCAGAGCTGGCTATGCTGCCTGCCGCAGACGCCACCGAGGATGTTGGTGAAGCCGAGGAAACAGACAGGTTGGACACGCTGTCTTGATTCTTGCTCCCTCTCGGCCGGCCAGGCCCGTGTTTACTCTGTCTACTTCCTTTCCTCTTTTTCTCTTTCACAACATCTTCTTCCACCATGGAGGATTGTACCCGCTTGTATCCCGATACAGTAAGGCTTGAGTTAACATAATCTCCGGGAACACTATCAAAGTTTTTGGTCTGAAAAGACATGACTGGATTGGATGGAAGGCTCATGAGGGAGTTAAATCCGCTAACCGTCCCTCCTTCCTGCAGTCCGAGCTCCCCTTTGGACATGTCTTTGGTTGAGGGGAGCTGCTGAGGGTGGAGATAGCCATCAGTCCGTGCTTCAGAATCTGTGAAACTCAGAAAATCCTGGGGTGACTGCACAGAGCTTCCCGAAGATGACTTAACACTGCTCGGGGTCCCTGAAAAACTACCTAAGAGACAAAATGAAAAAAAAGAGGTATAAAATATATGCAATGCCTTCAAGTAGATATAAGGTTAAGGGACAGAAGGTTTTCTGGTCCCGAACAAATCCGTTTTCATGCACACAGGAATTCTGTGCACCCTGAACAATGCATAGAGTTTACTAGGGGTTTGACATGTGGTCCTATACCTTACTCCTTGTGCTGCCATGTAGTGCCTAGGCAAGTCACAGTAGCAATGCCGCTATAGGACAGTGGCTCTGTAGTACAAGTCCTTGTGTTATGTGCACAGGGCCTTAAAGGGATTCCACAGTCACCAAAATCTCTTCCGAACCACTCCTATACTGTAGTAGGGCTGCTTAGCGCCATACTGAAAATACATACTGTGCCAAACAAGCTGTTAGACATATATAGGGCATGACTGCAACTGCAAGGTCATAAAAGGGGTAAGCAAGTGGGATTTTTTTTTTTTTTAAAGGGGTAGAAAGAGACAAAAAACATTTGCAATGCTCTTCTCTCAAACCAAAGGCTCAAAGCACGAGTAGAACAGTGGAAAAGGGAAGTTATTGGCTGCGATATAGACGCTCATGCCTAACACCCACCATGATCAGTTGTTCATAGGAAGTCGATTTACTTTTCAGTATTTTTTTGGCATGTGAGAAGAGACCAGAGTATCCGGAGGAAACTCATGCAAACCCGCCATGCAGATGTTACCCATGTTCGGGTCAAGCCCAGGACCCAGCGCTGCAAGGCAACAGTTCTACTCACTTCTTTGATCCCTGCCTCTCCCTTTCCAACACTTACTGGGTTCCCCTGCTGGTCCTCTTGACATGTAGCAAATGACATCAACCACTCACTGGCCACATTTCTGGCCTCAGACAGTCATAAGTACACTTGAATTTTCTGCCATGTCTTGGGTGTCAAGACTGGACCAGTGGGAGTAAGTATTAGAATGACTGCGGCAAGGGATCGTCGAGAAATTATTCAGTTTTTTTTGTTTGTTTGTTTAACTCATTTTGGCCCCTTTTCTAAAAAAAATTTTTTATCCCGCTATACAACCCCTTTAAAATTTATAATAGTAAAATAATTCACTGAATTGAAAATTATTTCACAGAAAAAAAAAAAAAACTGGAGAGGTCGTGGAAAAAAAACCCCAACCAGGCATTAGCTCATCAGGAATAAATATTTCAGCTATAATCCAATAAAATATTTTATTAGATTTCAGACCAATACAAACCAAGAGCAGCTGAGATGTATAATCGACCTAAGTAAGAACAGAGCTTGAAAATAAAAAAAAAAAGTTGGCATGTCCTTCCTCGACCTTCTCTGATCTTCGGTTTCCTTCAAAAAGTTGACAAATCGGTAGTAAATATTCGAGCGCTTACCCGGCTGGGTACGGGAGAAGCTTTAAGACAGGCGCTATTTTGTCACTTAATTAGCAGCTATGTAAAATGGGTTTCCATTAGCCGATCCGACTGTCACCATCTGTCTTTCTTTTAGCCTTTTGTTTTTACAGCTGCTGGTAAGAGCTCATTAGGATTCTATAACTTCTCCTAATCCTATATAGCAATGGAAAGGATTTCGGCAAACTATTTTTTTTTCCCCTCCTTAAACAGCCAACTGAATTATGTTGGATATGACAACATCTGAAAAGCGCTACGGTAGACAAGGCATTACAAAATGGAAGAGTCGGAGCTGGCGCCAAAATCCTGTGCCAGATGATTCGGTCATGTTTTTGGAAGGGAGAAAAAAAAATTTCACAAACCTGTAAAACTATTTTTGGATATTCTAGGCAGAATATTAGGATCTTCCCAGTATCCATGAGCCAGGCGATTATCTAACGTGGAATTCTGGCAGGACGAAGCTTCCCGGATTACTCCATATTTCGTATAGTTGAGAGATTTTTCAGGCGTTTTATAAAATGATCCTAACACTAGGAAATGTGGTAAAAGAAGTAACCAATAACCATCTGTTAAATCCCCCGCTACTCCGGTGGTCCCCACCAGTCTTTGTTGCACTGATGACATCATATCTATCCACACATCCAATGACTGGTCTCAGTGATGACATATACCGAACTAGGCCGCTAGGGTCAGTGACTGGATGCACAATGAAATAAACATTTATGAAAAGTAGTACTCGCCTCACCAACTCCTAGCAGCTCTGGTTCCTATGCTGTGGAGATTCTCTGAAGGTCTTAGATCCTCTCAACACAAAGGAAATGACCGATTTAGTCAGTCTTTGGTTACAGCGGTGATACATCTCTGTCAAAGAGTAGCTGAGTGGGCATTTCCAGCCATTACCTGTGTGTCAAGAAGGGGCGAGGAAGTAGAGACCAACAGGTACCCTGACAGCATCAGAACGGGAGAGGTGAATATCAGTGAGGTGAGTATTTCTCTCCCCCCCCCAACTTATTCTGAGTCACACTTTATATATATCAATTCTGATTAAAAAAAAAACCCAAATCATCAAATAAAACATTCATATATTGTGAACAAAATTCTTCAAACTTGTAATATAAGTCTATAGGAGGTAAATAAAGGGCTTACATTTCCATAAACCCTATTAGTTACTAAGACAATAGAGAGGTTTTAACTCTATTCCGACCATTCATCTATTAGCCAGTGTGGCGAGCGGCTACGAAGAATCATCTCACCGTGGATGACTTGAAACAACATTGCATTACATGTATTCATTTCAATGGGTAAGCTGTAATACTTCATCTCTCCTGTGGAGGCACTGCAGGGAATTGGAATTGGAATTGCTAGATTTCCTCACAGATTCCAGCTGTTCGCTTGAGTTCCCAGTCTATTTATTAAAGATTTTGCTATAAAAAAGTCACAATTTTTGGTGCAAGGCTGCTTTTACTGCAAAAGCTGCAACTTTTGGACTTTTTATGCCCCGCATATCTCTTGTCCAAAAAACTAGGTGCAGTGCTTAGCTTGAGGGGGTCTCCTGTGACTCGGCAGGTTTACCATAATTTAAAGTCAGAAACAATAACTTATAGCCCAAATGTAAAATTTAAAAAATAAACAACCAAAACTAATACAAAATGTGCGCAAAAAAAATGTACATCAGAGTAGATGACCCCCAGCCCATAGGAATACTGGCAGAGAAAAAAAAAATGATGTTCTGACTACATCACAAATTTAGCTCTGCTACACTGAGGTCTCAGCACACCCTAGCATGGAGAGTCATCCGGACCTACATACATAAAGCTAATGGACACACTTCATTACCTTGCTGGAAGGGACTGGTGGCGGTGGCCGTACTGGTAGCGTTCCTCCCACTGCTGGACTTCCGGCCACGCTGAACAGAGTTGTGAGACGCGGTCTTCTTGGCTTTGCTCTCTGACATTCGTGTTTCCAGAGCATCTTTCACACTTGATGGATGTGCAGAAACCTCCTGGAAATTTGCATTTGTGAACCGCGCTGCAGTTTCCTCCAAACGCTTTACTGAGCTTGTGACCGAGGTGTTGTTATTGTTGGTGCTGCAGGTGTATGACTGAAAGTTACACACAAGAGAGTGAATATGGACGTTCATATTAACAGGACGTGCTACACACTAGGACAAACTGGCCCCAAAATTATATACAGCTGCTACAAAGTAATACCTGCCCAAAAGGACTCAAGTGGAGGACTCTATATACATAGAGTGAGTCCGTAACCCACAATACAGATCCTATAAAAGTTTATGCACCAGCTTTTGCCTTCTGTTTTCATATAAAAGCACATCGAAGGTTTTCCTACAGATTCATAAAAAAAGAAAATATTTGTGGCATGTTCCATCACATGTTGTATTATGGTGGTACTTCTGGGGGCCATTGTGCTGTATTATGAAGGTACTTGTAGGGGACATTGTACTGTATTATGGAGGTACTTTTAGGGGATATGGTGCTGTATTATGGAGGTACTTTTAGGGGATATGGTGCTGTATTATGGAGGTACTTTTAGGGGATATGGTGCTGTATTACGGAGGTACTTTTAGGGGATATGGTGCTGTATTACGGAGGTACTTTTAGGGGATATGGTGCTGTATTACGGAGGTACTTTTAGAGGATATTGTGCTGTATTATGGATGTCCTTTTAGGGGCCACTGTGCTGTATTATGGAGATATTTGTAGGGGACTTTATACTGTAATATGGAGGTACTTTTAGGGGATATGATGCTGTATTATGGAGATACTTGTAGGGGACTTGTACTGTATTATGGAGGTACTTGTAGGGGACATTGTACTGTATTATGGAGGTACTTTTAGGGGATATGGTGCTGTATTATGGAGGTACTTTTAGGGGCCACTTTGCTGTATTACAAAGGCACTTTAAGGGGATATGATGCTGTATTATAGTATGATCTATTATCATAGTTTGATCTAACATTTTAACATTTCTTTTTACATATCTTGCTCCATAAAAATAAAAGTAATCCGTTTAAAGGGAAATTATCTTATAAAGTGATCACATATCACTAGGACTGATCCTGAGAAGGAAGGCGGCCATAGTGCTGATTCAGCATTGCGTCCCCTTCACAGACCTTCCTTCTTCCCTGCAACATGGCGCCCAGTCGCCCAATATGCACAGGTGTTGGCTGCAGTTCCCTGCACGGCCAGATGCACAAGTCTGGGGTGGAATATCAACATTTGAATTCTTGAGGCAAAAACCTCTATGTTGCACATGGCCCCTTCATTCTCAGGATCCGTATGGGTCCCAGAGGTCGGACCCTCAACAATAATTCAGTAAGCGCATATCCTAGTTATATGCCAACAATGTACAGAAAAACTTTTAACAAATAAAAATCGATCAAAAAGAAAATATTCCCAATTCTACATTAAAACAAAAAAACTATACATACACATTACAGTCACTAATATAAAAAAAACTTGAGACCTTACGGATCATATTAAAGAAAAAATGTTTGCGTTTCGGTATCTTCAGCGACCTTAGAGCTAATAAACCTCAGCCGTCGATAAGTCAATGTAATTAAATCTCAGATTATTCCAACTATCACATAAATAAAATTGTTACAAGCAAAAAAAGAAAAACAAAAGCGCTAAAACCATCAATATCATCATTTCTAAGCAATCGATAGACTAGTAAATGGCATAGAGCAAGGTTACGGATTCGGTTCTAGTAAACATCACGGTGACGGTAATTCGTCCTGATCTGTTCCGATCAATTACAGTCATTACGTTATAAAAGCCCAAATCAATAAAACCATTCTACGTGTCTTCCTAATTACACCGGGGGTGATCCGAACGACGAGGCCGCGAGCTCTGCCAACGGAAACATTAAACAGGAAGCGATCGCTGGTTCTTCTTAATTGTTTACCAATCTGTAATGGCGTTAATGAGAGACGTCTACAAATGACGGTTTTATATGCCGTACATATAATACACGGGTAAACACTACAATAATGAGAACATGTACCAGGCCTTCACCGCCACTGCTTTTTTGTTTTGTGTTTTTGATGACAAGAAAAGTATTCCTAGGGCGTTTCTACACTGTGCCTACATTTATCCATATGTCCAGGGGGTTACATTAAATGGACCCATAGGCTCCCCATTATACCAATGAAGGCCTAAGAGTCTCCTTTTGGTGTACGTTGCACGGTACTTATTTTTTTACATTATTACTGCGCTACATACAAAGGTGTCCAGTACAAACATAACAAAAAACACACCACGTAGTGGTGTCTATAGGTGCCAGAAGGCATTCATTACCATCTAATAAACAGAAATATCTGAGTTTTCCATAGGGAAAGTTTCCCAATGGAAACCTCACAAGGACGCTGCTAATGCAGGTAGCAGTAGGGGTAGTCTCACACACACAGTTCTCGTTTTCTTACAGCTTCTGGTGCAATTTTTAGGGCCAAACCCAGAAGTGAATCCAACAGGAAGATGAAGTACAGGTCCGTCCTATATATTTCCCATTCCTTTCGAGTCCACTCCTGGCTTTGGCCCATATAGAAACATCTTGAGCTGCTAAAAAAAATATTGTGGTTTTTGTTTCAAAAAAGCAATGTGTGAAAGCAGCCTTACTGTCAAACTTACCGGAGCCTCGTTGACCCCGATGAATCTATGGGACCGATTGGGATTTGTTGGTATCGGTTTGTAAATAAATAGATGTCATGACTTTTTGAAAAGTCATTATGCTAATGTGAACAGGAATCAATATTAATCCATCCATCAATCTACATTCATAAATATAAATATATACACACATATAAGCATATATATGCTATGCACACACACTATACATATACAGGGGTGTAGCTATACTGTAGAGCCATATACTGTATACACAGTGACATACCACACGCCATTTTGTGCTCATCGGGAGACTTATTACAATTGGAAGTTCCTAGGCCAGTCTTAATATGAAGCGTAGTGGAAGAAAATGCATTAAAAAGATTTCCAGGACCGGAAGGTATTTGATACTTATGGCCTATCCACAGGGTAGGTCATCAGTATCACCTTGGTCCGGTTCGGACACCAGACCCCGTCCTAAATAGGTGTTTTGGGTGCTGGAAACCATATACTAGGTATATGGCGGAAGCAGCCCTGCTCCTATTCAAGTGAGTGGGAGCAGCGCTGCGGCTTCCGGCTCCGCCACTACAGTGTATGGAGCTCTGTACACTGTATACAGTCTAGTGGTGGCTCCTGGAACTGCAGTCCCATTACCATTTGCTTGAATAGGAGCAGAGTGGCTTCCAGAAGCCAAAACACCTGATCAGGACGGGGTCTGGGTGTCACACCCAGACAGATATGATACTGATGACCTATGGATAGGTCATTAGTACTAATTACCTTCAGGTCATCGACGACCCCTTTAAGAAGCACAAACCTCAAACAAATTTGGGGCATCTTTGGCAACCCGTGCGCCATTTAAGCAAATCCATTCAAGCGAGGAGCTGATGTAGATTTGCTCTATAACTAAAGAAAGTTTCTGATGTAATGTATAGTAAATCTGTCCCCTCCTAAAACAATACCCTTCCTTTACAAAAAAAAAAAAAAAAAAAAAAAAAACAGGAATGGCATAACAACCCAAAAAGTCACATATTTTTGTGTAATCTGCGCTTGTAAAAGATATGGAAATTTCTGAGACCAGAAAAGCGGTGTAAACCTAACGATCAATCTTCCACATTGCCCACAACGATGCCTATCTGATCACAAATCTACAATGTGTAATCCGTTTCTACTTCTCACCCTCTTTCCCTATTACATCGAGATCACATATGATGATTTTTTCCCACTTTTTTTTTTCCTGAGGTGGCCAGATGTGCAATGTTAAGTGAATGAATGAATTTCTCATTCACACATTTCTAGAAGAGAAATCACAGCTCTAGGTGTCAGGGATTTTTAGTGTTTTTTCCTGATTGACTTAGTTGTTAAAAAGAAAAAGAAAAAAATTGCATCCTTGATTCAATTTCCTATATGAATAATATTTTTGTATCCGGCCTTCATTCATTCTGACAGGTGTTACTATTCGGTTAGGTGCACTATAGAAGCATACTGAAGAGTATATCCATCTATTACACATTAAAGCCTTGTTCACATGCCATGGATTCCTGTCTTGTGCATGGACAGTACACCACTGTATTCCATTTGTCTATTTTTTTCAGTAGACTGAAGTTCCAAAGGCACAAAATGGAAGCATGTACTCGCTTTGCCTATTTTTCGGCCCTTTCAAGTCAATGGGTCGGTAAAAATCATGGACAGCCGATAGACGCCATCCATGTGCGATTCCTTTTTTTGGCCCGTTACTTGGAAATGCTCTGGTAACCCCCTAATGGGCCAAGCAGTGCACAGCAGAATACTGTACGGTATATAGGTCACTTCCCAGAGTGTTGTCAAAACGGACATGGACCATCTTCCATTATAGGTATGTGAAAAAAGGATCACGTACGGAGAGTAGTGGATAAAGTAATGGACATGCAAACGGGAAATGGACAGAAAAAAATAGACCGCCATTCTCACGGCTCCATAAAGTGTACTTTTTAGTCCTTTAGTACAAGCAGGTAGGTGAAGCTTATAATAGGAGTTGGCCAACAGACTTCCATGACAGCGGCTTACTTCTAGTTTGGAAACATGCCCGAAATCTCTACTTTTAGAGAGCAGGATCGTGTAAGGGAACTATACACATAAGGTGAGTGGACATTCCCCAGGAAATCATAGAGTTTGTGCGCATTTAGTCCGAGGCTGATGCTGGAGCTAAATAGAAGCTTTCTATCACAACCAAAGTGGTTTATTCACATGATTACAAGTCAGTATTTCTCTATATATATCCTGCAAGTTCCTGGTGCTGGAGGAACTTGCAGGTTTTCCTCTATCTAGTGCGTGTAGTGTACGGCAGCTTTTCTCCCCACACCAGCTCAGAGAGGAATGCAAACTACAGACAGGTATCCAATGGAGTAAATTGTTAAAATTGCAGAATATAAGTCATATAATGACCAGAAATAGAGTTACTCCCCATGTACACACACGGCAGCTTATTCTAAAAAGTCACCTGAAATAACAGGTATGGTTTAAGTTGACCTAGCAAGTATACACCGACAGCTGTTCTGCAATGTGGAGCCTCAGCCTTACAGTCCCAAATCCTAAGGCCATGACTCTTTGCGGCACAGGTTTTGTCCACAACCTGCATGGATTTCATTGATGCATATTTCCATCAATGTCGCCCACTTCCATGTCCGTGACGGACACTTACAATACTCCGCTGTGATATCTTGCGGAGGGGATTGTACAGAGGCATGCACGCGGATACACATACACATTCCAGAGCATTCTTCTCTTTCGCACTCACTCGGATATTTCAGCACAAACCACCAGTGACCTCTGCTACTAAACAATGGAGACTTCTGACCAGTGAGATTATTTAGTTTAGCCCCATTCAGCAGACATTCCTAGCACGGCCCGGCGCTCTAGCTGGTGGTTTTATTTTTCAGTTCCTTATGTTCATACACCCCTTTGTGCCTGCAGATGTTCCCGAGATCCTATTCCTCCAAACACAGGTGTGCGGGATACACTGAAAACCCAAGATTTTTTCTCCTCAGTAACCACTTAACATATCTGACCACCCAGCGCATTTCTAAGCCAAGATTATACCGCATTTGGAGAAATCTGATGGAAAAAACAAACCAAAGGCATTCATGTGCAAGGGGGATGGGTGTGGGGTGCAAAAAGACACGTCAAACCCTAAAACTATTCTGCAATAGGATATCGAGGGGATGTTCACAGCAGGCAGATTTGCTGCAACTGAAAATCAGATCATTTCATAGAGTTACGGGGTTATTTCTGATGTATGTATATGGATTTCTGTAAGACAACGGCAGGTGAAGAACAAAGTTACACAAATGTCTGCAACAAATCTGACCATATACTATAATAACGGGTGATAATACCCTTACAGGGCTACGCCAGGAGACCCGGCCTATTTCCGAGTGACATGAAGCACTGGCCTATATATATATATATATATATATATATATATATATATATATACTCTGTGCATATACTGGAAGAACAATCATCCACATGTTATACACATACACATACACCGGTTATATACATCCACATATACAGGTTATATACATCCACATGTTATACACATACACATATACAGGTTATATACATCCACATGTTATACACATACACATATACCGGTTATATACATCCACATGTTATACACATACACATATACAGGTTATATACATTCACATCTTATACACATACTCATATACCAGTTATATACATCCACATGTTATACACATACTCATATACAGTCTATATAGATTCACATGATATACAGTCTATATACATCCACATGTTACCCACATGTAAAGGCTATATACATCCACATGTACAGGCTATATACATCCACATGTTACCCACATGTACAGGCTATATACATCCACATGCTACACACATACACAGGTTGTATACATCCACATGTTATACACAGATTATATACATACACATGCTAAACACATATAACAAGCTGTATACCTATACAAGCTATATACAGCTACATGATACACACTATACATATTGTGTACACATCCACATACTATACACATTACATCTACCCCTCCCAACTCTATGCACATTTGCTACAAAGCTGGGCAACTCCGTCTATATGCTGAAGCCTCTGCTTACATTGCTGATGTAGGTTACTGCTGCAGTCAGATCTTTTATCACACAAGGCAACAAAAAACAAATGAAAAATCATTAGAAAAACATTTTTTAGTGACTTTTCATTGGTTTTCTTGTCTTCTGTGATAAAATATCACTCTGCAGAAGTTTTGCAGAAGTTCGGGCTAACTCTGCTACATCTGTATATAGATAGAATTCTTTATGTAGATCAATAGATATGATAAATATGAGACTGATATAAATAGGCAGATAGATACATAATACATCCAGATACACTGGTGAAGATGTATATACTGTAGTATGTATACAGATGCATAGATTTATATACTATATGTGGATAGATCATATATAACCATTACACCTACCCACTGAGCACAGGCAGCTGTATACAGTACATGTGTACATGTTATTACTACTACAATCCGCGCTCTCATCTGTTCCACAAAGTAATATAAATGTAAAGCCACAGGTTAATAATACAATTTTTTTTTTCTTTAAAAGTTGGTGACCACAAACCCAATAAAGGCCGATTTTTTTTTTTTTTTTTTTTTTTTGGTGTTGAAAACTCTGATGTAAAAGCGTAAACCAAAAGCTCTGACATTGTGGTAAAGCCATGATGAATATCTAACAATACTACAAGTGTTCTGCTCCCCTCGTACATTACGCCTGTAGCTCTGCTCCTCATATAACCTCACATAACACAGTAATACACAGACAGAATCCTAATAAATACATTGGGATATTTGTGGTGCCACTAAAAGGGTCAATGGGAATACAGAGTAAGCTTGGAAATACTACGCTACTCCTATAACTTGAAACATAGGGGTCCCTGGCTTCATGTATGACCCTGCACCCCCCCCCCCCCCAGGACAACACACATGCAGATGTGGACTGACACGCACAGCGCCCTTTCACCCTCCTCCCCTTTGAACCTGCCATGAACATGAATAGCGAGGTCAAAACAGAGTAGGTCTGACAACCCCACCGCCTGTCTGAACGAGACCGCAGCTGCCGATATATGCAGAGACTGTTAAATGTACAAAGGACCGTGCGCACAAAATCACTACAGGACGGGTTCAAGTGCTGGACGTGGCAGGACATCCCTAACATCAAGGCTAGGGCTTGACAGCATCGTCCGAGTGTGACAGTAAACCTGCCAGACTATCAAGCCTGCAACGTTTGCCTATGTCACTGTGGAGGACTAGCCATAGGTAACCATACACTTTAGCTGTATGATGGCTGAAGCTGCAAACATCAGTCACAAATCCTATTTGTTGGAGTGTCCCGACTGGGATTTCAACATGTGCGATGTTCTTGGGAGATAAGCTGCCCACACCAATGCTGTCTGCCATCTCGGCTGTCGGATTTCTCCCCTCTGTCTATTTAGTACATAGGCACACTTGGCAAACGGGTGGGGATCAGGAGCTTAGAGGGGTATGTTATGTGTATTGTCAGCCTTAAAGAAGAAGTTGTCAAACTCCTTGGGGAAAAAAAAAGGTGCAAATGCTATAAAGTAATTAAATTTAAACCCTACCTGTGTCTTCAATCCCCTGCTGATCCAGCGCAGACACTCCGGAGGTCCATGCCAGTCTTTGCTTACAAGCCATCACTGATAACCTACCATAGGGAACAGGACTGCTACAGCCAACTGGCGGCCTCGGCAGTCAGAGGATGTACAGATTACTGGGTGGTGATGCCAGTAGTATGGCACACAACCGCTGAGGACACCAACTGCAAGCCTGTCAGCAAAGACTGGCATGCACCTACTGAGTTCATGTATTTTTTTTGTTTTGTTTTGCTGAAGTTCCTCTCTTTGTCATCTCAGAAGCCCCTGTTAAAAAGGACCTTTTCACCACCTCCACCATTCAGCATTCTCCAATAGGTGCCATGCCAAGGATTTTGGCGCAGTTAGAATATTTTCTCTAGCCCCCATCATTCCTGAGCAATTGGTGCTGTTGGGTTCAGCACCCAATATACTAATTGGGCTCTCTACTGTCAGGTGGGTAGTCCTTGGCTTGAGTAGACAGTCAGTGACCACCCACCTGACAGTAGAGATCCTAATTAGCATATTGGGTGGTGAAACTAACACCACTGATTGCTTGGGGACAGTAGGAGTTACAGAAAAAATTCCACCTATGCCAAAATCAGTGGAGCAGCGCCTACTGAAGAGTGCAAAGAGTTGGAGTTGGTGTAGGTGGCGAAAGGTCCTCTTAGAGGGAGTCCACATTGTACACAATGATACCTGCAAATACATAGTCTCCACACTCATTATGTAATATCTAGTTATATATTTTTATGTCCTACAACTTAGAAATATTGGATGGCAAAAAATAACACAAACAAAACAAAAAAACAAACAAACAAACAAACAAGCACACACAAAGAAAAAAAAGAAAAACCACAAAAAAACAAAAAAAAAAAACAAAATCGCACAACCGCAGGCAAAACAAAAGCACAAATGCCCGCAGCAGAATCCGGGCGCCACCGGGAAGAAAGGGGGGTGGGACAACACAACGACACCCACCATGCAAGTGCGGGGCTACTGTATACCCCATTCACAGCGTAAATTGGCCGCGGGTCTGTGCCGGGGCCCCACGGGCAAATCCGCTTCCACCTCTCTGTCAGAAATCAAAATGTCCACCTCGGAATTCTGCTTTGAAATCTTTGTAAAATAACTGTTGGATTTGCTGTAGTGTGAACACACGCTTATCGGTTTAGCGTACTTCACATTGGTATCATAAACATTCACTGGGCCTAAAATAATTGTTTGTTAGAGCCGCACCTATAGAACGTAACAATGCATAAAAATAGTAAAATATTAAAAATTAAAATAAAAATCCCAGTATAGGGCTGCCTTGGTGTCATGTATGTAGCCTGTCCAGGCGTAAATGTCACGGCTACGAAGTAACTTGGGCTCATTAGCGTCCTGTCGAGTGGCTGGCCTCACCTTTTCAGTAGTCACAGTCAGAGAGGGAACTAATGATGCCAAAGGCTCCATTTGCTTTCTGGATTTCTGTCTGTGCTTTTCCTTCTCTTTATGTTTCTGAAAGGAACAAGGGAAATTGGTAAGGATTCATTCAGCGGCTTTTTACATCAAAAAATAAAAAAAATTGGGTTTTTTTTTCAATATTTGAACATTGCAAAAAGAAAAATAAATAACATTGTGTGAATAAAGAGAAATAAATGTAAAACACAGAGGGCTAATGATCGGTGTGCCGAGAGGCGAGCGCTCTCCAGCCATGCACATGTTCAGTGCGGCTCATGAAATCCTAGACCACACAATAGTCAGTCCATGTAATGCCGATCTGCCCTAAAAGAAGACGGACTAAAGCGCTTTGTCACACGTCCCTAATCCACATTGTTCTAGATGCAGGAAATGACTGATAGAATATCGTATATAATGTGCACATGGGTTATACTGCTCATACACGCGGCCATTGGGGCGGCCAGCCAGGTGACTACACCAATATGACCGGACCAATGTGCCTATGTACATTCAGATTTTAAGCTTCATATTTATTGATCGCATTCATCATCCTCATGGGTTTCAAACATAGACATTGCACTGGGTGTCAAACAAAAATCACTTTTATGGGATTTTTGGCAGGTCCATAGAGGTGAAGGTGGACACATGTGCACCGCTGCCCCATTCACATCAGGCACTTGCAAAGCCCCCCATTCTCATGATTGCTGGAGGACCCCCAGCGATCAAAGGGATTTACGGGACTTGCATATTGATGACCCTTCCTTAGGACAGGCCATCAATATCTGATCAGTGGGGTCTGACACACGGGACCCCCGCAGATTAGCTGGAGTAAGGCTGTAGCAAACTCTTGGATGAGTACTAAGCACAGTGCTGTACATTCTGTATGCTTGGCATGGCAGCTCAGCCCCACCGACTCGAATGGCACCGAGCTGCTGCACCATGTGACAGTCAGCAGAGGGAAGAAGATGCAGCACCCATGACTGCCGTCGCCTCTTCAAACAGCTGATCAGTGGGGGTCGCAAGTGTTGGATCCTCACAAGTCACATATTGATAAACTATCCTCCATGGCCATCAGTATGTAAATTCTGGAATATCCATTTAAGAATTGGGTATAAGTGTGGGATTAAGCAAAAAGAGGGTTGAAGCTTCAGCTCACCATGTCCATATGCAGATGAATTCCTTACAAGAAACGCCAAAGAATGCCTTAAGTGTGGGATAACACCTTTAAGTGACACCACCAAATTGAAAATATTCATACACAATTTAGGCCCATCTGTTAGGACGGGTTCACACTGCTTCTTTTGTCGAGCTTAAAAATAGCAGCCTCAAAAAGCAGCTCAGGAGTTTAAAAAAAAAAAAAAAACACAAAAAAATCCCCCAAAACAAACATTAAGTATATTTTTTGCAGTGTTCCATTGAATTCAATGGGAATTGAAGCATATTTTTCTGCCTCTAGATAGAGTATTAGGCTTCTGCTAGCTGGGGAAAAAAACAGCATTGAAAAAAGAAGCAAGCTGACTCCCATTTTGAAAAGCCTCAAAAACAGCTCCAAAAGAAGCAGTGTGAACTCACCCTTAGTGAGATTTTAAAACATTCAATTTTTTTTGTAAACAAAATTAATTAAACAAGGAAAAAAACAAACAATTACACAACATCAACATAGAGAAGACAGCGGGAGAGATTTATCACTAGAGTCTGAAACTAGGACAGCTTAAAGCTACACAAGGCAAGAAGGAGTTGCACCAAAGTGGCCCATTCTAGGCATGTCACGACAGTCTTCTCTTCCTTACACCTCCTCTTGGTTGGCTTACTTTAAACCAATAACCCAAAATTTTGGTGCAAATTAACACATTTTAAGCAATTTCCAAGTCACACCCCTTTTAGAAATTTTTCAAAACTGTCTAGTAAGGTGCCAAGTTGCACGAGTACCAATAGTTCTGGGGAAAATAATCAAGTTACCCTAATAGAACTTGGAACCTCTGAGACAATTTTTTGCTTTCCACTTATTCGTCAACGATTTAGAGAACAATTAAAAGATCTCGGGTCTGAGAAGAAAATATATCCAATTTTTAGTTTTTCCACTAATTTTACCTTTTCGTTTTCCAAACTATCCACACTTTTATTTGAGACTATACATTCTTAGTCATTTTTGAATTTGTATTTTGTGGACATTTTATAATTTAAAAAAAAAAAAAAAAATTAAAATGAATAAAACCAATAAATAAAAAAAAACAGAAATATTTGAAGATTTAGTATGTGCAATACAATGCAAGATATGTTTATTAGCACAAAGGAAGAAGAGAAATCCCCCTACAGAAAGCCGGGTGTTGACAGATGGACTATTTCAGCTTTGAAAAAAACAATCCACCCTATTAAATATCAGGAGCAATTTTGATAGTTAAGTGACCTTTTGGCTTTGGGATCTCAGGAGACGTTTCACGAGACTCTTAAATGTCTGTTATAACCACAGCTTATTTAAGTACACACACGGCTTGTCTCCAGCAAGAAATGTATAGACTTAAAAACCCTAAAAACATCAGCGCGGAGGGTAAACAAGGTGGAAATTATTTACAATGGTAATTCTCTTCTTCGGGGATGTTAACACTGGCGGAGAATTAATAAGGTTTGTTCTAATGGAAACTCAACAAGTTAGTGTTTAGCAACAACAGGAAAGAAAAATATTTCACATATCTGCGGCCCGGCCTGGAAAGTACTTGGCAGGAAGCCTGGAGCGCGCTAGTTAGGGAGATCAATGATGACTTTAAAAGTGAAAGGGGATTCTGGGTCAGAAGATTTCATGTGTCATTCTTTCCTCACTACAGTGTTTTGGAAAAAAAATATACACGTGTGTTTCATTGGCTCACTGCTTGGACAGCGCCATAGAGAGTGCCTGACGTGTACAGAAAAATACTGCAAACTTAAACAGCTACTCAATAGCCATGCACATAGCAATGCCTGTAGGAAGAGACGCGGGGACCCTGCAGACCTGCACTAGGTGGGGGGCACTCATTACACAACCTGGTCCCCCATGGCACCATATAGCACTGTTATATGGCGCATGCAACAACTTTTTTGTCAGATTCTATATGCAAAATAAACCCTGAAGTCCTCTCTAGGAAATCAGGAACAAATGGAGGTACAATATGGGCTCATACATTGTACGATCATGCACACTTCAGAGGTTATACAAGGTTATGTGATTGAGTCCTTAAAGGGGATGTCCAGCACAAAAAATAAAAAACATGCGAAAAATGTATTACACACAACAAAAAAAACAGGAGTTACCAGGTCTCTGTAGTTCTCGACAAATCGGAAATGATGTCTTAGGTTCACACCAGCGTTCGAGTCTCCATACGAGACTCTGTCCCAAATTCGGCAGAGAGAAAAGTCCTGCAAGGACCCCATTATAGTCTATGGGGTCTGTGGGTTTCTGTGTGTAACTAAGTGGACCCGAAGGATGGAAATCCGAAAAGCTAGTGTTAGCCGATCACTACTGGAGGCAGGTCACCGCTGCGGCCAGCAATTGGCTGAAACGTGACCAGGAAGTAAAGAACAGCCTGCACCCAGGAAGTGTCAGTAGGGGATTGATGACGTTCGGCTTTTTTGGGTGTTTTTTTTTTTTTGTTTTAACCCACTCTGAGCCTCTTTGATAAACATTTGTCCTCTTGGACAACCCCTTTAAAGTGAGTCAGTCATCAGAGCCCAGCAGATGGATAGGTTAGGGTGCCTCTATTGCCAAGATATCGCTGTTTTGGTCAATATGGAAGTGAGTTTTTTGGAACAATGAAGGTGTTGCCTCTTACCTCTTTGGCAACGCCCTCGATGCTCCAAAAAGCATACTGAAAAAAAAAAAAACAGAAATACCTTGGTTCAGGTGACCGTAACCTATCAGTGAGGTTGGGTTTATATGCTGGATCTGGTGACAGACTCCCCTGTAGTGAATCATTCCGCTGATACAAACAAGCGCCAATTGATGGTCATTCTATGTCTGCCTTTATAGGTGTAAAAGGACCCTTACGCATCACATATCTAGAGAACCCCCACATCTCAGGAGAACCAGGACTCCCATTATTCTACAGACCGACAGACTCCTGCTCTGACTCCGACAGTCATGGCCAGACAGATACAGTAAAGATCCTATAATTCATGAAAAAGCCAGAGACTGATTCCTAGGAAAGTAAATATGTAACAAAATATACATCTAATAATTTATATAATATCGATAAGTGTATTATATAAATAAAAATAAATTATATTTAAAACTTTTCTCAGCCAAAACTGGTCCCAACTCCAGAGTCCTGAGATGACCATGGGCCCGGTGATCCATATCCTGCTGTCCCCCAGGGAATCGGTAAAGGGATCAGTGCACTTGCATACAGCTCGATCCACTGCCATCTAGGTGGATATCCTATACAATATAGATAGACTTTAGGTATACTGACCCCATCAAACAAGGGACGATAACAGGATCTCATGGGTTACAGAGAAATGATGTGCGGGATTGTTATGACGATTGGCACGTGTTCGGTGGCGACAATATAGCCCTACCATAATGGATGTATATGAGATAGTGATCAGCCTGGGAGCTTTGTGCTGGAGACACAAGAGATCGCTCTGGGGCTGACAGCGTCATGGCTGTGACAAGAAGCAGAGCACGGGCTGCACAATGGCATACAGTCTTGCTTTACAGCACGCTTTGCTATGGCTTCCTTATAATCCATTTGAGGAGATTTGGAGGAAAAGCATTTCTTCCTCAATGGTAATCGGAGCAAACCCATTTTTAATGCAACAGCCTGGAGGCTTTTTTTTCCCCTCCTTACATGGCCGGGCCTTTTCAGATAAGCACAGCTACATGATCTTCTCCGGGTACCTCTGGGAATGGCGCTCACAATAGAAGCAGTTTGTATTTTCCTAAGGTTCCACGTGAATGAAGTTGCAGGAAGAAGGGCAAGAAATAATGGATCGCCATCTGCGCCATATATCAGTTAAGCTGCCACATTTCCAAAGCTCAATAACAAAGAACTAAACCTGATCTCGTGCCCTCATGGACTTAAGTGCAGAAATGACCCTCCTTATCCCCTCCCAAGCAGGCGGCACGTCTATGGTTAATTATAAGCCAGAGAAAAATAATAATAAAAAATAAGTAAAAAAAAAAAAAAAAAGCAAACAAGAAAATATAATTTTGTTATTTCCAAGGAAGGATCTTTCACTTTTGGGATTGTAATGAGAGGTTACAAATGTCTGGTCTTTATGGGGTCTGACTGCTGAGACTCCCAAAAAACCCAAGGATAAGGGTCTGGAGTCCCCAATCTGAATAAGGCAGTGGACGCATTAAGTAGACATTGAATGAAATGGAAGTGCACATGTGTGACCACCATGGCTGGGGATCCAGGAGGCCAAACCACCGACTCCGACTCCCCTCTTATCACAGCCTGACTCCGACTCCTTCATTAATGGCAGATTCAGTAAAGATCCTCTAATTCACAAAAAAAAAAAAAAAAAAACTAGTGGTCGATCCTATGAAAGTAAATATGTAACACATTATACATCTAATTATGCAATATTAATAATTCTATGATATAATTAAACATAATTAGTCATTTTATTCCTAAACCGGAGTCGGTAAATTTTTTTTTCTGGCACCAACTCCACATCCCTGTCGATCACCGCTCTACCCAAACCAGGGCAGGATCCCTGTTCTCATGATCAGTAGGGCTCCCAGCAGTCGGGCCCCCTGTGATCGTACATTTACCAGGTATCCTGTGGATAGGTAACAAAGGTTTTTGTGGACAGATCCCTTTCACATAAAAGCTCAGTTAATAATCTGAAATGTGAAAGATATTCTTCCATATTACAGATAATGATAAGGCCTCGTGCACACGACTGTGCAGGCCGAGGCTCCTCCAGTGGGGGAATCTGACGCTCCCTTCCATTCTGATAATAGAGCAGGTCCTACAATTCAGCCTCTGTTAGGTGGTCAGCAGAGCAGATAGAGACAGGATACGTGTAAATTAGGCTGGGTTCACATTTGCGTTTGAGTCTCCATTTGGTGTTGTTCTGATCTTCCAATGAAACAGAACAACAGACAGCCTGACGCTGGGTAAAGCAAGCGTCAATGAGTAATATAGAGGATATTGGTGCAGTATGCCACTAATGTCAATGTGAACACTACCTAATACAATCAGGTGAGGGACAGAAGAACTGAAGGAATCACATAAAAAAAAAACAAAAAAAAAAAACACACAGAAACAAAAATTGATATTGATGTATTTTTTTTTTTCAACATAAAAGTGACATATATTTTAGTAAATACTTATAATCCCATGCATCAACACTGAGCACTGGAGCTCAAATTGTGCCATTCCTCTGTTATTCTTCCTGAAAATCTATGAATAATTTGACGACAGGATGTTACCATTCCCCTTGTCAAATCTCTCTAACACAGCCTTATACAATCAGCACTGATTGGACAGCGTCAGACAGGGTGGGGACAACCCCCAAATGGGAACACCCAGTTGTCGATTTATTCATAAAGTTTCTACAAGGGATAACAGAGGAACAGCAAAATGCTCAGTTATAATAAAAGATTACCTGAATTGTTATATTCTAGATAATACGAGGCAGATCTATCAGAAGAGGTGACAGATCCTCTTTAGGTTTCCTTATACTGTATATATATATATAGGGGATTTTCAGATCCCCCAGTGATTTTATGTACAGATGACGTACTCACAGGATAGGACATCAGTATCTGATCGGTCGGGGTTTGTTTGACACATGTATCCCGCACCAGCTGATTTGGCAGCCTCCAGGCACTAGAAGCTACTGCAGTACCACACCTCCACCACTATACACTGGACGGCGCTGTAGCTTCAGTCCTGTTACATGACAAGGAGAGAAGATCCTTCCGTCTCTCTCCTTCTCTGTAGCTTCTGGCACCTGGAGGCAGCCAGAGCAACTGATGGATGCAGGGTCCAGGTGTCGGACCCCCACTGATCAGATACTGGTGACCTATACCAAGGACTAAAACCAACGGAATACCCCTTTAACTATGAAAAATAAAATCAGCTCAGTAGGGATCAAGAAGACAAAAAAAAAAAAAAAATCTACTGCCTCTCATAACCTGTATACAGTATAAGATTGCAGACACCACTGGGTACATGGGCTTGGTACACTTTACTTGCTAGCTCAGTAATTTATGCATAACATATCCACAAGTGGTCCCCAACATATCTCCAGATCAGCCTACACCTACAAGTATAGGACAGGAGTGGAGCTTCTTGCTGATCTCTCTGCGGTACTACTCTCCCCATCTGGCACATGCCTAGGGATTCCAACTGCCAGCATCTTGCTCTATTCATGTGGTAACTTGAGAATCCTCTAAGACCATAAGAATTCTCCTGATACTTAGGATGTATTATGATGTTCTGCAGTAGCTGACATCAGGTGTAGCAGGCCGGCGACAGCTATATCATGTGGTTATTATGGGACAGACATCCCCGGCCACCTGTCTGCTCTCGGTGCGCCCAGCCCGCATTAGACGCCCCCCCTGCACCTGCTTGTCCCGGCATACAAAAGATTTCAATATTTTTGGATCTGACCTCACCGCCTTTCCTGCGTATGGTCGACGGTTTATACACAAATAAGCGGAGTCGGATTGTAGAAAAAAATTTCTGTGTTTGTTAAGCAAATGTCCTGTGCCTTTTGGACTAAAAATTTGACTCCTAGATAGAGTATTTACATGTGGTACAGGATGAGAGGAGACCACAGACAGACAGCTTGTACGTATGCATATAGGGCACGGCTAGTGTGTGACCTACCGTAACTTACCTACACACTGACTGCTGATGGAGCCGGCAAAAACTAGCAAAATCCAAAGGAAAAAAAAAATGTCATGTCCATGGTCGGTCTCAGCCGATTGCACGGCCATACTACAAGCCGACACCTTGTAGAACAAAAGGGCCTTGAGTAGAAAAACTAGAACATACAGAAATGGGCTGATTTATTATGTATTCTAGACCAGAATTCTGGCGTAAAAAAAAGTATCAACTTTTGTTCCAAGACAGAATTTTCGCACAAAATTTGCAACCTTTTACATTTTGTGCCCCACGCACCACTTTGCTCATATCGGGTGTGGCAAAGTCATTGGTCCTAGCAACGTTATCGTAATTTATGGTGTTTTTCTGGTGTAAATGACGCTATAAATCCACACCAGCTCCTTTCTAGGTAGTGGCGCGGATCCCAGAGAATGTGACTAATTTATGACGTGCGCCTTGTCATACTTTAGGTGCAAAATCCAGAAGGGCAGGGATTATAAAAAATACTGGTTAGGAAAATGGCGAAAAACTGGATTTAGCGGAGGGAGTATGGACTGTGCAGTACTGCAAATTTATTATAATCTATACCAAAATCTGCCTCGTAGAGGGCGGGAGAGGGGTCTAACTCAGATGCACAAGTCAGATATGGTGTATGAAACACCAGCCTTGATATATTTCCTCCCATATGTCTGAAATATCTTTCAGAGTCGGACCCCTACCACTCCAATAGCGGCTGGCTATCCTAAGAATAGGTGATCAGTATTAAAGCGCCAGTACCCTTCTGGAGAGGTGACGGGTACTGTACCATGTGTACCCGTCACCTCTCCTGACATGTCTGATGTAGTAAATACTTTCATTTCTAATAAGATAACAATGCTGCAGCATCCTTTCTTAAAATCTTAGATTTTTTTTCCATCCCTCTGTTATTCCTCCTGGAAATAGATGAATAAATTCAAATCTGGGAGTTACTATTCCACTTGTCAATGGGGTGTGTCCCTTGCGACCTTACACCTAAATGTCACACACTCTCTATACACTTTTCCTGGCATGTCTGGGTTTGTAAACACTTTACAATTAAATTACAATTCTAGAGCATCATTTCTGGGTGTTCACATTCCTCCTAGAGCTTCATCAATAAAGTGACAACTGGGTGTGTTCAATGAGCAGCCCAGTCTGAAGAGGACCAGTCACCCCTCCTGACATGTCTATTTTAGTAACTACCTGTATTCTCCATGAAGTAACAATTCTCAACCATATTTTCTTATAACTGTGTTGTGCTGTTCCTCTGTTAATCCTCCTGAATAGGAGTGTAACCGTTCCCCTTGCAGGTCCCTACAGTTTGGATGGTTTAAACAGGATGTTTCATTGCCATTCCACTGATTCAGGCAAAGCCGGAATTTTTTTTTTTTAGCCCCCACCGTTCCTGAGAAATCAATGCTGTTAGTTTTGGCACACAATATGCCAAGTAGGCTGTTTACTGTCAAGTAAGTGGTTCCAGACTACCTACTACAGCCTAGGCCCACCCACCTGACCACAGAGAGCCTACTTCCCATATTGGTCACTGAAACTAATAGCACTGATTGCTCAGGATCGGTGGGGGCTAAAGAAAAAATTCCAACTGTGCCAGAATCAGTGGAGTGACAACTATTAAAGCGTGCAAAGGGATGGAGTTGGTGAAAGGTCCCCTTTAAGAGTGTTTAGAGACACCCCCCCAAATGGTAACACTTACTTGTCAATTTATTGATCCATTTCCAGGAGTAATAAACAGAAGAACTCTACAGAAAAAAAAAAATTGCTCCTGATTTCTTACAAATACTTACTAAAAGAGGCGAGTGCACTAGAAAACACATCAGACGCGTACAATGACGCTTCCAGAGCTGAACTCTTAACTTTTCTTTTCAAATTGATACAAAGTGATAAAAAAAATATATATAATAAACTTTATTGAATATCCCAGGTTTAAAAATACAAGCTTTTAGGGCCATTAATGGCTCTTCGGCAGGCAATAATATAGCGTGTGCCTGCCGCTTTTTCAAGTGCTCTGTGGTCTGCGCCTTGCATCCTGTAAAACACGTATTAAGAAGCTAAATGGTGACATTTTAAGTTGCCCCCTATTTTGTGCTATAAATGAAATGTATTTTACTGTACATTTCGCACTGAGCCGCACAGCTGAGAGCCCGCGCCTCTACATTTGGATAAAGCTCCTCCACTGAGCTAACTAAATCAAAGTGGTAGACGACTTGCAAGTCAGCGGGGAGGCAAATTAGTATTTAGTCATGCTCTTTATATTTTTATTAAAAGATTAAAACTCCGTGTGAAACGCATGGCATGCTGCCACCATGGAGGGGGCTGGCTGCCAGCACTACTGCAAACACATGCCAACAAGGAATCGATCTAAGCTCAAGAAATGGCTCTGCCATGCGCTCCACCTCGCTATGGTAACTTAGATTTATTGCTAAACAATATAATTAATGACAAGGGCTCAGGATTTCGGCACAAGGGGGGGGGGGAAGAAAAAAAAAAAAAGAAGAAAGAAAAGACAGAGGTAATAGGTTTTAGATAAATTGGACTTACAGATTATCAGAATCACGCCGTGTGAATCCCTTTAGTGTGTTTACCAACCTATCAGACAGGCGGCGGCGGCTTTAACTCCGCAGCGCGCAGACAGACGTGGTCCTCACCTCCCTAATTTGGGTAACGCTTTAATTGTAGGCGAGGAGCGAGGCCGACATCTTCATCAGCCCTTGAGACGAGCTCCTTGGAATAATGAATAGGGGACCTGTGGACGCCCCACGGCCGGACCAGATGTTTCACATAATCAATGGACTGTCTCGGAGCGCGCTTGTACCTCTCGTATCTATGAATGTGGGATTAGCTTATTCCCGGCAGCATGGAGGGGGGGCCATATCTGCACAATGACAAAATCATATATATATATATATACGGAAATTCTGTCATAGTCCAATTTGGGCAAAGTCATCAGCCTGGGGTTTATATCATGTCCTAAGGAGGAGGTTAAAAAGAAGTTACCCTTAGAAGAGGCCATCCATATATGATCAGGGGGGGTCCCCTTCAGCTGTTTAAAGGGCTCACAGCCTTCCATGGTGCATTGTGCCCCCTTAGCTCTGTACATATAATAACAGCTGTGTCTGGTATCTCAGCTCAGTCCTGTTCACTTGAATGGGACAAAGCTGTAGTGAACTGTAATATGAGGTACAACCACTATTAAGCCTATGTTGCGGAAACGCAGCGTTTTTTGTTGCAGACTGCTGCAGTTTTTTGAGCCAAAGTCAGGAGTGAATTCAACAGAAGGGAAACGTCCTTTATATTTCCCATTCCTTTTCAATCCACTCCTGACTTTGGTTCAAAAAACCGCAGCAAAATCTGCAACAAAAAACGCTGCGTTTCCGCAAGTGGGATCTCAGCCTAAAGCGGTTTTCTTCTTCTCAGGAAGTGACATTAGGTTGAGTAGTCACATGGCAATGCCACAGCTTAAAAATAATGGGACTGAGCTGCAGCATGGCCATGTGACCAAAGGACATGATGTCACTTCCTGAGAAGAAGAAAGCAGCCATGTTTTTTGAAGTCCTGTACAACCCCTTTAAGAGTATGGAACTGCGCCTAATAAGCAATGAAGGGGACACGGCGCTCCCTGGAATGTGCTTGTTGGAAGAGCTACCAATAACTTAGTCCCTCTCCAATTTAATATGGATGGCCTATCCTAAGGGAGGCCATACATATACTGTACTGTGCAAAAGCGTTAGGCAGTTGTGGAAAAAAATGCTACAAAGTAAGAATTTAATTATATGCCAAATAATAAAATAAAGTGAATGAAAAAAAGAGAAATGTAAATCTCATCAAAGAACAACATCTATAAGGGATTCAATAAATTAGAATATCTTTGAAACGTTTATTTCTTTCAGTAATTGAATTAAAAAAGTGACCTCCTATATATTCTAGATTCTTTACACACAGAGTCTTCTATTTCAAGTGTTTTATTTCTGTAAATGTTGATTATGGATTACAGGTAATGAAAACCTAAATCTAAGAAAATTAGCATATTGTAAAAAAAAGTTCAGTATTGTAAATTCAGTGTCACCTGCCAAGGTTTCCTAAGCCTTTACATGGTCCCTCAGTCTGGTTCAGTAGGACACACAATCATGGAAGACGCTGATTATGGATTGTATTACTGAATTACTGAAATGAATGAACGTTTCACAGATATTCTAATTTATTGAGATGCCCCTGTCTGTAGTTTGTATGTTCTCCCCATACTGGAGTAGGTTTCCTCCGGTTTCCTCCCACACTCCAAAGACATACTGATAGGAAATGTAGTTTGTGAGCCCTATATGGGACAGTGACCACAATGTGCATAAAGCGCTGCGGAATATGATGGTGCTGCGGAATGAATTAACCCGAGTCTCCATAGTCTCAATGCGCTTGCAGTAAAGAATCCCCAATTATGATGGTGAAACCTTCTCTCCTCTACACAAAGAGGATGCCCCCTCACTATAGTTACTGTGATGGGTATGAGAAGATCATTCAACCTGGATCATCATTTTTTTTTGCAAAATGATAAACCTTAAAAAAAAAAAAAAAATAAATGAATGCAAACATCCTGCCATATTATACTACTCATGTACTATCCCAGCACAGACACACTACACATCCAGAATTCATCTGTCACAGGCCCTGACAACATATAGGTGCTAAAGCAGGCAACACCTTCAGGCATTTGCATATCTTTACACCTCCCTGTAATGAAATGATCCACTTTTCACTTGTTAAATAGATTAAAATAATAAACCAAGTACTCGCCTGTCAGATTTCCCAGTTGTCCTAGCACCACCGCTCTGGCGCTCCCCACCTGTCTTCATGTACTTGGCTGCAGCAGTGGCGAGCCATTTATCTCATGTGGCCGCAGCAGCCACGGACATGTGCATTGTACCCCTGTGGTGTAGACAGCGCTCCACAGTGGTAGTGCAGGAGCAGCAGAGGTACTTTTATTTATTTATTTATTTTAGCCCATTTTTATTCCTTGGCCAAATTTTGCCAGATCCCTTTATCCAAGTTTCTTAGAATTCATTATTATCCCATTCCTCTGTTATTTCTTCAGAAAAGGACTCCTGTGATCAGGTTCGGGACAGTATGACCTTATGGTGTTGGGGTTTACAGGCCCCCAACCCAACATGCCCGCTGAGGTCAATCAGCAGCCTAAGGAAGGGACCCAAAGACGTCACAGGTAGTGACGTCCCGTGTCCGTGTTCGGGCACAAGCGGCAGGGACTTCCACCAGAAGACAGCAACGGAGCTGCTGGACTGGACCACACCAGACCACTGGATGCTGCGTCCTATTCAACCAACCGTGTGGTGGGGGTCCCAGAATTCAGACCCCAACATACTGATGACCTATAAGTCCCGGAAAACCTCTATAATGCACTGACAGTCTTGTGTTACCGTTCCCTTTGTAACTAGGGCACATAGTCTAACACAGTCAGCACTAATTCTACACCGGTAACCAGTTGTCAATTTCCCAGAGGAATAACAGAGGAATGAAGTTCTAAAATAAATGTTTCAGAATTTTTCATTACATTCTAAATGTAAGCATTTCCTAAACAGACATGTCAGCAAAACCCTCTTTAATTCGACTAAGAAGGAAGTCAAGTGTGAGGCGCACCAGGAGGATGATCTACGTTCTCATGAATATTTCTTCATGGCGACCCTGACAGATGTACTTTAATTGTGCTAACACATTCCAGGAGTAGCAGCCAAGTGTAAAAGGTGAGGCCTCTGAACAGACAACATGGACGTGCGACTTCCTCGCTGAGAATACATTGTAGGTGGGAGTAGTCGACCATGCCATAGTCAATATTAATAGGTTTGGCACATAGTCAATGTTCACACTAATCAGCGCTTGCTTCTATTATTGCAGAAAACGTCACACTTCATTACAATCACCTCATAATTTTAACATTCTTATAAAAGATTACCGTCGCCCCCCGCCCTGGCGCACACAGTGCGGGTCTGTGCCACCGGCCCTTTACAGCCACCATCGCTAGATTAGGAACAATCACTTTAGTCTGCCCTGCGAGGAGTATCCGCTTAACAGCTCGTGGTATAACCACAAGATCCAGCATAAACTGCAGAGGTAGACGCACATTAACACAGCGGGGGAAGAAGAATTTGGAATAAATACCATGTTTTATGAAATGTTACACGCAACACGTAATTACAACGCCGGGACGAGTACGGCGCTAAATTGGAAAATTGGGAACCAAACACTTTTTTTTCCTTTTACAGTGTCTGCATATTTTCCATGAAATGCGTTGGTTGATGGATAAGTCGGAATTAATAATGTGGTCCGAACGACGCCGCGGTTTAGGAGCTGGTAGGGACCAATCAGATATGGCGGCCTGGCGCGCCTACGGAAAGTGGGGCTAGTAAAATTTCACAGTTAGTTGGATGTAATGGAGTATGGTAAATTTACTATATTTGCACCATATTAGGACCCTTTGTAAAGGTGTCACAGAAGAAAAAAAAAAAAAAGTCCCAATTTTGGTTTCCGCCAAACACTTGCCTACAAGCAGCAGTTCAGAATGGCTTGTGGCGAAGAATGGCGCAATTCAGGAGATACTTATTACAGGCAAGGTGAAGACACGCCCAAGGATGGAGACTACTGGCTGTGGTGAAACTACTACTCACATCATGCCTGGTCAGTCTATAGCGGCCAGAAAATGCTGGGAGTTGTAGTTTCGTAACAGCTCAAGAGCCAGTGATTGGGAACCATGGGAACTCCAAGCAAAGGTCAACCATATGGAGGTGATCTTTAGGCTAAAGCCCCATGTAGCGAAACGCTGCGGAAAAAAGAGCAGCAAAAAGCGCTTGAGTTTTTGCTGTTACCTTCCGTGTTGCTAGGTAACTCTATAATTTAATATTTTTGAAACGTAGCTTTTCTGCTGCTTTTTTTTCCCCACAATGCCCACATAGGTTTAGCCAGAATTTCATTCACTTTGCTGGTACTGTAAAACGCAGAATTTTTTTTTCTGTTGTGTTTCTACAATGTTCTCACTTTACCTTTACACTTTGGGGAAAGTGCAGTTTTAGAAAGCTGTCGGCCAAATGAGCAGCTATTTCTTTTCAACCCCCCATATACATGCATACTAGGCTCAGCTGAGTGTGGTTATGTTCTCAACAGACAGAGAGACAGACCTCTAACTCACTGAAAAATAAAGGATCAGGCATACTGAAATTCACTGCCTGATCCTTATCTCCACTTCCCGATATATGCAGGAGGACCTCATACACATTAGATGGATGGCCAATCCTGCCGAAATTGGGGAGTCCAGCCAACATAAAGGGCATAACATAATTAAATTTGTAGACAAGTTAAAAATTTTTGCAAATATAATTATTTAAAAAAGTGGCAAAGCTTTAAAGATTTCCTCTTACCATCTTAGTGGTGACATCTGTTGTCGTGATCGGTTACCAATGGACATGACCATGAGTGCAGAAACTTTCTATGGTCTGGGACTTGTCAGAACCCAGCCATGATGTCCTTATTGTGGACAGGTTATCAGGAGGGACACTACATGTATGAGAAGATAACCCGGACACAATAAGGACATCATGGCTGGTTATCAGGAGGACACTACATGTATGAGAAGATAACCCGGACACAATAAGGACATCATGGCTGGTTATCAGGAGGACACTACATGTATGAGAAGATAACCCGGACACAATAAGGACATCATGGCTGGTTATCAGGAGGGACACTACATGTATGAGAAGATAACCCGGACACAATAAGGACATCATGGCTGGTTATCAGGAGGACACTACATGTATGAGAAGATAACCCGGACACAATAAGGACATCATGGCTGGTTATCAGGAGGACACTACATGTATGAGAAGATAACCCGGACACAATAAGGAAATCATGGCTGGTTATCAGGAGGGACACTACATGTATGAGAAGATAACCCGGACACAATAAGGACATCATGGCTGGTTATCAGGAGGACACTACATGTATGAGAAGATAACCCGGACACAATAAGGACATCATGGCTGGTTATCAGGAGGACACTACATGTATGAGAAGATAACCCGGACACAATAAGGAGATCATGGCTGGTTATCAGGAGGACACTACATGTATGAGAAGATAAGCCGGACACAATAAGGACATCATGGCTGGTTATCAGGAGGACACTACATGTATGAGAAGATAAGCCGGACACAATAAGGACATCATGGCTGGGTTTCTGACAAGTCCAAGACCATAGAAAGTTCCTGCATTCATGGTCATATCCATTGGCAACTGAACAAGACAAAAGATGTCGCCACTAAGATGGTTAGAGGAAATCTTTAACACGCTGTAAAAAATTTTATTACTCATATTTGCAAAAAATTTCACTTTTAATTGTCTACAATAGTAAACATGGTTATGTTCTTGGGAAAAGATGCTTTAAGCTAAGGCCCCACGTTGCGGAAACACAGCTTTTTTCCTTGCAGTTTTTGCTGCAGTCTTTTGAGCCAAAGCAAGGAATGACTACATAAAGAATGAAAAATATATAAGTTCTTATACTTCTCCCTTCTGCTCTATCCACTCCTGGCTTTGGCTCAAAATATGGCAGCAAAATCTGCAACAAAAAAAAAAAAGCTGCGTTTCCGCAATGTGGGGTCTTAATCTAATTTTTTGGCCGCCTTTAGGAGCCCAGCAAGACGATCTGTCATGTGGTATCTGCTACAGAATTGTATCTATATGTGACATGTGACAACTCTTAAAAAAAGGGAAATCCAGCCAAAATGTACAATACACTTATGACAAATCAGACTGGATTTCACCTTTAAGCACTGCTGGACAACCCATCATAGACATCTTATGAGCCAATATCTTCTCGGTTTGGGTTGAGCAACTTCAAGCTTCTCCTAGAAGAATAGCCGGAGGAGTGTGGCTCGTATAACATTTACAAGGCATCCTGTGGTGGCTATTAACATGTGTCATAGTCCCCCGTGTGCTGCAAAAACAATTATTCCTTCTTTTTTCATATTTGACAACAGCAAGAAAGAGGTGGATGGGAAACACAGGATGAGCCAGTGGATATGCGAATGTAGAAGCACATGCACGGGGTGGATGGAGGAGGCGCTAGGTCATGCTTACATCACTACGTATGACAAAACAAGACCATGGGCGGAGGCTCAACTAATGGATGGCCAGGGGTGAAATGTCATGATGGAGGGCTTGTTCCATGCATGCGGAAACGGCAAGTACACTTACTTTTTTCTCCTTCTCATGATGTTTATCCTGAGAGTGAGAGGAAGAATCACTTAAACTTTGATCAAATGATCTACTAAAATCCAGTTTGCCTTTTCTCTATAAAAAACACAGAGTAAAAAAAAAAAAAATAAAAAATAGAAGAAATAAGTACCTGTACTATAAATACTAGAGGGGGGTAAAAAGGTATCACACCCTCGGGAGATGCACAATGCACCATCTAAAGGTTTGGAGGTACAGTACAATGCAAAGGGGATGTCGAGCCAAATCAAAGTATCTAGAAAAAGGCTCAGAATGAGGGGGGGTTTTACGAAAAAGAAAAAAAAACACCTATCATTTCAGCCCAGGTTCCCCTGCCGGTCTCTGATTCCTGTTCCTTCATAGCACATGGGAAATGACCGATCAATCCTCACTGGTGGAGGCAACAGGAAAAGATTTGGAATGGAAGCGGCAAGAGGCTGGTGACGTAAGGATTATTTTTAATTTTTATTTAATTTTTTAATTTACCTTTTTTTGTTTATATTCTTTTTTTTTTTTTTTTAAATGAACACGATTTGGAGCATTTTCTAAATATAATTTTTTTTTTCTTTGGCCAGACAACCCCCTTAGGCCACATTCAGATGCCCATATTATGTATTTATTATGTATTAAGTATTTTATTTAATTTATTTTAATTTTATTATTTAATTCGTTTATTTTAGTTTCCCAGATTGTTTTTACAATGCCAAACCACTATCATTAGTAATGTGATATACTATGACATGGGACGGTGGGATAACCCCTTTAAGCTCTCATTGCCTAATAAATCGTTGTAATTGACGATTTTCGGGGCCCTCAATTAAGTATAAAAGAAAAATGACCTAACTTTTTAGAAAAGTACATTAAAAAGCAGATTTTTCAACAGATGTTGGGAATAAACAGACATTGACTATGTTTGGAGGTAGATTTGACCCGCAGGGGTTCCTATTCACATGAACACAAACATATACCTACAAATCCATAATACATGACAGCACTGGACAACATGTAGGAATAATATTTAGTCATGCACAGACTAAATAGTTCTTTAAGAATTCACGTGACCTTTCAAAAAGAGATTTTTTTGGGATGATCAATGACCTCACGTTAGATGCTCATGGGTAAAATGGATTGATGAGAGTCTTTTCTCCTGAATAAAGTAGAACGGTTATTCTAGAAAGTTACGAGAACTCAATAAAGATGGTGTCCTCCTGGGTCCCCAAAAAATGTTATGCGTAAAACCCCCTTACTGATAGCCAGCCACATTTACTCCATTACCATCCTGCAATTAAAAGGGGTTTTCTGCAACTTTTTTAGATTATAGAATGGGTCACCACTTGAAGATCTGTGAGAATCCGATCCCCGGGATCCTCGGAGATCACCTGTTTGAAGCGGCCTGAGAGCTGCTTCCACTTCACAGGCCATATCATATCGTATTCATCAGTTACATGGCCTCTTCACAGCTCAGTCCCATTCAAGTGAATGGGCTGAGCTGCGACACCAAGCACAGCTGCTATACAATGTACATCGCTGTGCTTGGTTTTCTGTGAAGAGGCCGCAGAGCTCATTCAAATGTTGCAGCTTCTTCCTGAAACCCATGAACCCTGCCAATCTATCCTAAGAAAACCCCTTTAAGAAATCTGGTATCCACTGTAGTCAATGGTATTGCAGGGTGGACAGTCACTGGCACTGGGAACAATGACCTTTTATGCTCGGCATATCCCTTCCTTCTGCACGCAAATCTGCTATTACCCATACGAAAGAAATTAATAAGCCGGGAAATGTATTCAGTGACCGCACATTCAGCACACAGAAGTCAGAGGATCGCCTCCCGACTAGCACAGAGGCTGGCCGGGCAGAATGGGGGCCGCGGCTCAAGTTGGTAATCAATCCTAATCCTTACCATCCCCGAGTTACACAGACATCTGATCGCTTAGTCCGAAAAATACATTAGAAAGGCTCTCGATTTACTTTTGCAATTTTAGGAGGTACAAAGAAAAAAAAAAAAAAAAAAAGGCCCTTGGCGAGGAAAATGAATTGTGAACAATGCAGGAATTCAGTCAATCGAGGAGTAAAGCAGTTTATTCCAGCAAACTTTGCTTCATGATATGCGTAAAGAGCCCTTTGTCTAAATGCGTTCCATACTCGCCAACTATGCCGAGATTACACTGTAAATAATAGCCCTGTAAATGGATTATACATTCCCGCATTAACATGGCTATTAATGGGACACATTCCATAGGAATATGCTGCTGTGCAAAATATGATGTGCCCTGCTAGCAGCCAGTGTCCCTTGTCCTGTGTCACGCGTGATCTGTATGCGGTCATGGTATAGCGCCACCTGATACCACAGAGAAGTCATCATCATCAGATGGCCTAGAGATATATATATATATATATTTTTTATATTATATATTTTTTTTTGTAAGACAGGCAGGCTAACTATTTGGCTCAGCACATGCCCCAGAGAAGTCATCTGATCCTTGCTCCAGCAGGCAGCGTCCTTATTGTAGGTCACGTGTGAGCTATACAGAGACAAGGTATAGCGCCGCCTGACACCATAGTGCAGTCATGGTCATCACATGGCTTATATATAAGACTAACAATTTGGCTCGGTGTACGCCCCATGCCCCAGAGATGTCATTTGATCCTTGCTCTGCTCAGGAACAGATTTCTGAATTCTGACACTTGCACTAAAATTTAGTAAAATAAGCTAATGTGCCATATGGACGGCTGAAGTTGAGCCGCTGTCTAACAAAACACCCATCCTCTGTACTGTAGGGTCATACTTGTGCTCACCCCAGTCATATTATAATGGTGCTTTACACAGATGATGATATATCATCAATATCTGATGGGTGGTGGGCACAGAGCTGCAGCACAACAGCGCCACCGCTATACATGAGGCTGCAGTTCTGCCCGTTATTTGAATAGGTGGAGGGCTACTTCTGGCTCCCTCCATTTCTATAGGTTCTGGTGTCCAGAGGCGGCCGCCGGATCAGCTGATCAGTGGAGGCTCCATGTGTCAGACCCCACCAATCAGATACTGAAGATGTACCCAGTAGATAGGTCATCAGTATGAAAGACCCCTTTAACCCAATGTACAGATGTAATAAAACACTTTCATACAAATTACCAGCCCAGGTGACCAATATGTTGTGGCCAAACCTAAAAGGAGTTGGGTATGTCCAGGATTTGGAGCAACCCATGAGGTGATGGGAAGGGGGAGGCTGGATGTTTGGGGATGGGGGTGTAAAAGAATTACAAAAAAAAACAAAACTCTGCCTGGAAGTCAAAGTCCTGAGCCTCATCTGACCACCGGGACCAGTCAGTCACATACGTCAGCGGTTCCTTACTGAGTGGTCACGTCAGGTTCAGGACATCCTACTACGGGACAAATACTCTACTGACAAAGGAAAAGGAACCATTGACAAGTTAGTTAAACGTTTCCAGGAGGAATGACAGAGGAATGTGGAACTGCAGAATTCTAAGAATGATTATTTTATGTGAAGTGGAAGCATTTACTAAAGCAGATGTGACAGACCGGCTTTTTTTCATAATAAATAAAATAGGCCAAATGCATTAGCAGAGACTGCGACGCTCTATAGGACGAAATACTGAATGATAGCAAAAAAATGGGAACATTTTGGCCCTTGAGGCTATGCTGCAGTTTAACCCACAGATCCAATATTTCTACTTCTATATGAGATGTCATGGGCTCCTCAATGTTTTCACCTACAGACCTTCAGCCATAAGTAGTCACAGTTGAAAACTTCCACTACGTTGGTCAACTCAACAGGAAATTTGGTTTCCTACCTAAATCCGCTACTGGAATGAATGAAACAACAGTAGGCTGGTCTATGACATTGGTCACATTATACAGCAGCATTCAAGTGAATGGATCTGAGCTGCTATACCAAGCATAGCCTTTATGATACGTGCGGCGCTGTGCCTAGTATTCAGTGAAGAGGCTGCAACACTCCCCAGGACCCTGCAGCCTCTTCAATCAACTGATCTACGGGGGTCCCGGGTGTCGAACCAATCACATATTGATGACCTGTCCTAAGAATAGGTCATTAATATAGAAGTCCCAGAAAACCCCTTTGACCATTTTCATGGTGAGAGGTTTCCTTTATATTCTCTAATATTAAAGTGTAGCTTCACTAAAATGACAAAAGTCTCCCAGATAGCGAGGCGGATATCAGGCTTCAACTCATTCCAAGGCAACATTAAAAAAAACAAAAAACAAAACATAAATAAGTATCTAGTGGGAGAAAAATAAGCTGCAGCTCCCAGCAGGCAATAGACAGTGCAAAAGGAGGGCTATAAGGTCCCAGCCATAAGGACTGCACTAAAATGCAGAGAGACGCTCCACCCTAAAAGGCACCTTCACCACCCTTTGATCCTATAAGTAATTGCCTCCTCCGCCATCCTGCTGGTGAGCACATCACTGTAACATAACAGTAGCCTGCGGTCCTGTGTGTACACGTGTTTATAGAAGCCCTGTCCCCAATAGCACACTGGGCAGGTAAAGAAACCTTACCAATTTACTATAGTGGTATTTACAGTAACCACAGTACTGCACATTGTCTGCGCCGTTCCCTTCCTCTTCACAAAGGAGTCCTGCAAACTGTGCACTGAAATAACAAAGATAATCCATCAGATTATGGCACAAAACGGGCAATCCAGTCAGTAAAATGGAGTAAACAACAAAAATAAACGAAGACGGTAAAGATATCATATATATATATTGAGATTTTTGATGGTCAGAATAGCGACAGTAGTTACAGACCCTTAGGCTAAGGCCCACTAAGCGGATCACAGAAAAAAGCGCTGCTGGAAAAACTGCAGCGGAAACGTATCACAGTTTTTCCCGCAGCGTTTTTCACAGAAAGTCCACAGAGTTTTCCTCTGTGGACTTTCTGCTTCAATTATACCTATAGGCAATGTAATGTCTCACAGCCACTACGTACCAGCTCTGTACACTGTACAGTATGGGGCTTGGCAGAAGTCTCCAACAGCTGATCGAAGTGAACATGTTGGCCCCAACTATTGATGGCATATCCTTCAGAGAAAAAATTAGCCCAACAAACGAGTTTAAGGGTCTGTTCATACTGCCACTTAGAGCCCCCATCATTTCAGCTCTAATCTGGCTGTCAAAATAACATAAACCTTGTAGAAACTCAGATGACCACCATTATAAGACAATAAGGTCCATCGGTCGCCAACTGGATCCATCATAGAGTGGATAAATAACAGCCATGGCCTCCAGTATGGATACAAGCAGCAATACCAGTGTTAATATAGCGGTGTGCCATTATGTATCGGGAGATCATTTCTACTATATGTCCCATTGTCAGCATGCGCCACTTGTTATGTAGTTTTCCTGACATCTCACAACTTACCAAGTTACGTGAAAGGCTTGTCGACATCCATGTTTATTGCAAGTCATACAAGCCCCGGTAGCAGCTTTGCTCTCTCGCCCTTGTTCATCACAAATATAACAAGTCTACAAATAAGCAGAAAAAAGTCATTGTTAGTATAGAAGTCACTCCAGCATATAGTGAACACATACGGTCATTATGGGATTACTTTGACATTGCAAACAGATCTTAAGCTTTCCATACACTTTACATGTACATTGGCCAAACCTGCCAAATTCAACACGTTTTTCTGGAAGGGTCACCCCTAGAAGAAAAAAGCACCACCAAATGGGATATCCCTAAAAAGGCTAAGGCACCAGCCCAACCCTGCAAAAAAAAGGTCCATCCCTAGTAAAAGGGACTATACTGTTAGCGGATACGTGTTTAAACTTAAAGGGAATCTGTCATGGAGATTTAGGACATTAAACCATGCACAGGTCCTTATGGACCATGGATTTAGTGTCTCAAATCACCCTGTTATAAATCCATCCGTGCCCTTATTAAAAAAAATAAAAAACCTTTATACTCCCCCTGCCGCTGTACTCCTTGCACCGGTGCAGTTCTTTAATAAAGTCAGAGGAGTACGGCTCCGCTTCAATGCACATGCCCCGTACCTTCAATGAAGAACTGCGCAGGTGCCGGGAGCACCAGAGAGGAGTCTGATGAGACTCATCTTCTAGGCAAGTAAAAAGGTTTATTTATTTTAATACGGGCACGGATGGATTTATAAACAGGGTGATTTGGTCACTAAACCCCTCATCTATAAGGACCTGTGCGTGGTTTAGTGTCCCAAATCAACCTGACAGGTTCCCTATGAAGTAAGATTTTCCTTATTATCATGTATATGTGGAATCAGTATACGGTATAGCATTTCCATCCCTTTAACATGTGAATCTGCAGTGATATAGGCCCCCAACATTATTATTTTAGGAAGTGCCCATCAACTTTACAAGGCCAACCATGACCAGGGCATACTGCCGCAAAGCTGAAAGGACGAGCACCATGGGGATCAATCACTCTCTATCCCAGCCCATCATATACATAAACAAATACATACCTATACCAAATCCAACCGGAGCCTCCCGCCTGCGCCCGCAACTAACGGAATAAGGGCCGCCTATGTATGACTAGTGCACATAAGGGTTAAGAAGCCCCTGTGACTTAGAATTCAGCGCACATGATGGAGGATGTTGGGGGAAGGTAGGAGGTGAGTAGTGTCACGTGTAGCCTCTAAGTGATAACAAGCTGGAGGGGGATGGGTATTAAAAGCAATCAGAGAAGCAGCTGGAAGTACTAAGCCTGGACTTACTGCCAGAGCATGGAAAATGAGACCCTGAAAAGAGCAAAGCACGCGTCATACAAGACGGCATACTGTAACACATACAGCACATAGGACAGTATGGGGACAGAAATGTAACAACGTCTGCAATGCTTTCTATAAGCGTGGCCATCATGGAAAGGTTTCCTGCGGTTTCCGCAGCCAAATCTGCTTACAGAGGATTGCGACAATTAGAAACTAGATTTCCAGTTATTGGCGATGGGGGAAACAATGAAATATTGTGGTGGCTCCTTGGTCATGTGGAGACAAAACTGCTTACAATAAATAAATCCGCAGAGCCAGTCAACTGAGTCGGCTATAGGGCAGCGTGCATTCACGCCAGTGATTTGCTAGTTTAGTTGTTAGGCTGGTTCTGAGCCATGCAAAGAGGGCAAAGAGTGGCTGCATTCCCACGGGAAGAGGACACCTCCGGCCTCCTTGTAGGAAACAGGTTTCACTGTCCAGAAAGGCTTTAACCCCTGCGACGCCGGCGGAGGCAGTGATGCTTGGCAGCATGGCTTTACGCAGGTCTGTGCCTTCATTGTAGCCGTGCTTTAACATGGCATCTTTCCCCTTCGGAGGCCTCTACGGTCTAGTCTTTTATGAGACAGAAATCACTTGTATGCCCTAAATCTGCGTTGGAGACTTTCCCACGTTTGTTTTTGTAAATGACAATCTAGGCAGAACTTGGCTTGACCTGAAAAAAAAAAAAAAAGGAGGAGGAGGGGAGGGGGGCGAAATATTCCTCTTTAGTGGCCTCCTTGAATTAAATGGCTTCACCTTGCACCGCCTGCCAAAATATTACTCTCACAAGGTGTGTTAAGCGTATGAAACAGCTGCCGTGCAAAGCGGGAGAAATTGAGAATTTTTTTTCCCCTCGGTATTCTCAGTACTAAAGCAGAATAGGCAAATAGATTTACACAGAACTACCTGCAAACCATCCAGAGAGACTGCGAGGAATGGCGTAGACTAAATAGAAGAAAGATACACATATTCTACACCAAGTACTACAACTTTTTGACATCCAAACAGTTCTCCTTCCCTAAAAAATGTTGAGTTCTCCATTTCCTTCCTTCAGAAGGGAAGATTATTTGTATGACAGGATAGAGATAGAGGCAGAGAGATAAAAAGACAGACAGGTAGAGAGCTCAGTCTTTATCTGCGGTGAGGATTCTTTATGCAAAAAAACAAAAACTTTTTTCCAATGGAGAAAATGTAGAAAAACCGAACCTTTACATTGTAGAAGGTTGTGCTAAACGTAATGTAGGAGGACTGACAGGGGCAGATTTGGCATTTCTGGGGCCTTAAGCAAAGTTATCCCTAGGGGTTCCCCTTAATAAAATGTTTAGGCCATGCACCCCTATTTACATGCAACAAATCCAGTATCTGGACAGAATAACGCAGCACGCCACCCTATCTTGTCCGGTAAAATGCCAGGTTCCCTAAAATGCACCCCTTCACATTTTTCACAGGACTGATCCATAAAGTATAATGCCCCCTTTGTGGTCCCCAAACAGTATAATGCCCCCTCACTGTCCCTTACTCAGTATAATGCCCCCTCAGTTTCCCTCACTCAGTATAATGCCCCCTCACTGTCCCTCAAACAGTATAATGCCCCCTCAGTGTCCCTTACTCAGTATAATGCCCCCTCACTGTCCCTTACTCAGTATAATGCCCCCTCAGTTTCCCTCACTCAGTATAATGCCCCCTCACTGTCCCTCAAACAGTATAATGCCCCCTCAGTGTCCCTTACTCAGTATAATGCCCCCTCACTGTCCCTCACTCAGTATAATGCCCCCTCAGTTTCCCTCACTCAGTATAATGTCATCTTATTGCCCTCACACAATGTAATGAATCTGGATTATAATCTAATACCCCATTATTATTGCCACCACAGAGTATAATGTTCTCTTAGTGACCCCACACAGTAGAATGCCCTTTTACTGTCCTCCACACAGTATAATACCCACTTGGTGCCACCACAGAGTATATCAACCCTTTACTGACCTACCAACACAGTAAAATGCCCCCTTAGTGGACTGTGGCTCCACACAGTAATGCCCATTTACTGGTCCCTACACAATATAATGCCCCTTTAGTGAACTGTGACCCCACACAGTACAAAACCCCCCTTAGTGCCCCCACAGATTGACACCCTATTGGATTATTCCAAATGGTAATGGCCTATAGGGGGATATACTCCCCCAATCTCTCCAATACTTGATCCTTCTCAGGCACTGTTCTGATACAGAGACCATTGTAGATTACATATAGATACCATACTGATGTTATTCAGCATCCAGATGTAATGTGCAGTGTTCCCTGGAACCAAACCTGAGGGGGATCAAGGATTGGAGAATATAATATCATTTCTAGGGTGCCATTCAATTGCTTGGGAGGCATTATGGCCAACACCACCTCTGAGCACAGTGTGAACCATAACCTAAAATACTGTTTTGTTTTTCCTTAGTTTATGCTTTTTTGTTAACCCCCAATAAATAGAAAAAAAAATAGCAAAATAATAAAAAATTAAAAATAAGGATAAAAATATCAAAAACAGAGCACTATAAACCTTAACACGTCTAAAAGAATTTTTTTAAAAAGTCTTCAAACTAAGAGAGTATAATAAAGTATCATGTATAATATAAGGTAAGCTACACTCCATACAGTCCCATCGTATCGCTCTCTCATATTACCCAGCTCCACATAATGAAAGACTCTTATGAGATGCCGTGTAAGGGTTAACAGCTGTTCCCCGGCTCTCGGGTTTATTTGTTGAGAGGTGAATTCTTTCTGGCTGAAGTCTGTGATGGTGATTTGGGCAGGTTTATTTGTCAATGACAATCCATGCATATTCCTACACACATCAAAGGGGGGGAAAATGCTCTTCCGTGTCTACAGCACAGATTCCCTCATTTCCTGTTGCTGTCTGCTCCAGCGTCAGATTAGCAGCAATAATATGAAAAGTCCGCGAAACGGTGGCTCCGACATATGGAATTTTAATAAACGGCTTTAAGACAAGATCCTGGAACCTTTCATGCTGCATGGGCATGCACATACAATTATGTGGCGGCCGGCTCTGGAGGAGAAGGCAATTCTTCATTATTTTAAAAGAAAGAAAGAAAAAAAAAAATGTAAAAATTTTTATTTTTTTATTTTCACAATTATGAGCAGGAAGTGAAAGCCAAAATTAAATCTACGGACACCAGGGACAGAATTAGCAGCCATTCAATCTGTGCACTGGAAGATTTCCCCACATAGATAACCCCTTTACCATTATCGCCAGTCTCTGTAATATAGCAGAGCGTGTTATATGTATTAAGGAAATCCCTAGATGACACCAAAGCCCTATGAAGATTACATCAGGGGCTCATAAGCTACTGCGCAGCCAGGCCCCGGAATTGACAGACTGGATCAGGTCTCCATATATCGCCCACACTGCAACCTGCTCAATATATATGAACCAATATATAGGAATTCTGTCTTTAAAGTTCTCCGCACAGTAATAATTCACTTATATACAAGCGGCAGAAAGAGAGTCAGCCTACAAGTAGTGGAGCTAAGCTCTCCATTTAGAGGTGATGTCATACATAGATTTTTATTTTACTGATTAAAAATTATTTTATTTATTATAAATAATTATTTTACTTATAATTATTTTACTTATTATAAATTATTTGAATTATAAATCATTATTTTACGTATAAATTATATTATAAACCAGGGGTAGGCAACCTTCGGCACTCCAGCTGTTGTAAAACTACAACTCCCAGCATGCATACGTGTTCTGCTGTTCTTGGAACTCCCATGGAAGTGAAAGGAGCATGTTGGGAATTGTAGTTTCACAGCAGCTGGAGTGCCGAAGGTTGCTGAACCCTGTTATAAACAATTACTTTACTTATACTACATTATTTTAGTTATAATTATTTTAATTATAAATATTTTACTTATAGATTTTATTATAAATTATTTTACTTATACATTTTATTTATTATAAATAATTATTTTACTTATAAATTATTTTATTATAAATTATTTTAATTATAAATAATTATTTTACCTATTAAATTAAATTATAATTATTTTACATATAAATTATATTATAAATAATTATTTTACTTATACTACATTATTTTAGTTATAATTATTTTAATTATAAATTATAAATATTTTATAGATTATTTTATTATAAATAATTTTATTATAAATAATTATTTGACTTATTATAAATTCACTTGGTTTAAAAACTAAATTTAAAAAAATAAAAATAAGTTAAAAAATTATTTGACTTAAATAATTTATAAAAAGTTAAATAATATTAAAAAAGCAATAATTTTGAATAAGTCAAAGAATAACTACTTTATAATAAGTAAAATTAAATTATTTTATTCATTATCAATGACTTATTATTTTACTTGCTGTAAAATGTGGTTGCTATACTGTAGTATAAGACTAGGGTAAGAGCGATTTTACTCATGTGCCATCCAGTGGTTTATAAGCCGCGCCAAAAGCCAAAAAATGATGCAATTTGCCTGCAACCTGCTATTCCACGACTATTTCAGAGGTACAATTTGGATACTAAAAAGACAAAATTGCAGAAGCGATGCATGTGTGTAACATGTGGCATGTGCTGAGACGTAGGCTGGAAAACTCTTGCATGCAACCAAAAGTCTAGCAGGTTTGGATTTTTTTGTGACACTTGTATCACGTGCAGTAATGTAACTACATTGACAATGACCAGATGTGCCACATTGTGACATTACTGTGTGCACCCCAGCGGTCACATAGCCCCTAGGCTAATAGTTACGCCGCCTCTATAGCATGGGCTGTGCACTGGGGTTATACATTTTGCAATCTTCCTCTGATAGGATTGTGAGCCCTACTAGAGATACAGACAGTCTGTACGGCCTCGCTCACAGAGAAGAGCGCTGGAGGTTGTACGGCGGCATATGGAGATTTACATAATCTAAAAAAAAATTAATATGGTCAAAAATCATTCTTTGCAGTTGTTCTGGCATCCCAGCTGTGTGTCTCCCCGTCATCTCGTGACAGCAGCCTGCCCACTCCACCTGCGGGCGCCATATCTGAGCATGCATGGTGTATAATCTGTAAAAGTTGAAGCATTAGGGTCTTTTTGTCAATGCAAGGCCCCAACACCGCACATACATTCAACAAGCCCATAGTCCACTATTATAGCAATGGAGGCCAAAAAATGTTTGTTTTTTTACTTCTATTTGCCAGTACACACCAGGGTTTCCCAGAATTTATTGCATGGAATACCAGCAGAATGTGAATAGACCCTTACTGACCCAACGTGTGTGACATCAGTAATGCATCCTATCACAAGATATGCTGGAAAGCTGTGTACAGCACAACAGCAATAGTACAGAGGAACTTCACAGCTGACATCCTATGAATTGTGGTTAAAACACCAAATGAATACACTTTTGCCAAGACGGGTATATTACACAGTAGCTTATACTGTAATGTGCACCGTTTTGACATTTTGGGTCACATTTTATCCAGGATTGTGATACTGATCTCCACATCTTCTATTCAGGACAGTCACATGGTCATGATATAGCTCAGTCCCATTCAAATGAACGGGGATGAGTTGCAATACCAAACACAGCCACTATACACTGTACGGCGCTGTTCTTTGTGAACAGTCAAGCAGCCACAGAAAATCCGACAACCCCTTTAATTAGACTTACAATGGAGCATGCCAGTCAGATTCCTATGGACCAGAGTGTGTGATCGGAGGCGTACAGAAACAATATGGCCACACAGAAGTCCATAGGTGCCATATCCCGTCCACTACTTCAATAAAGGCTAATAAATGAATAATAACTGAGCTCTTATTGCCATAAAAGTCCAATAAATACACAGGACACAGTGAGAAAAAAAAAAGCCCCCCGCCCAGTGTACAAGCCATAAAACAACCCGCCACCTCCAAATGACATCTTCAGTATACACAACTGTTTTCTACATCGGAAAATGCTATAATTCCGGAGGAATTTTTCCAGAGGGGTGTATATCACAGAAATTGCAAAACAGGAGTGTGCTTTATGATCTGTGATATTTCTGTACAAGTCAGATTATTCCTTTGAGCCTAAAATTTGAGCAGCGCTATAAATGTCTACCTTGCAGAGCCACTGAAATAGTGTAATATGGGGGAGGGGGGCAGGGCACCTTGTACAGCCGGGGCTGAGCCGGGGCCAGCTCCTGCGGTAACTTCACATTTCTGGTCAGAAAAGTAATTATATTAACACAACTACGAGCGTCCAGAGACAATTACAAAGTAGAACATTACTGCTCGTGTCAGTCTGCACTGAAAACCTCCGTAATGCAAGAAACAGATTCCCTGTGACTTACGTGTCTCACAAGACAAGTGTGTAGACTGCACAGTCTGTGGCCAATCCCATTTGTTGTAATCTGCCTGTATTATCTATGCGATATAGGATACTCGCTTACAACTGTATGCTGCATGCTCATGGCTAATGTGAACATGACCAAGCTGACTCTGTACAGTGGAAAACACCGCTATACAATATAGGAGCGCTATACATTTATATATATATGTATATATATATATATATGCACAAAAACACATATCCCAGCACGTCTTTCCATCAACATCTCTTTTTCTTTGATCCTATTTTGCCTCATATTAAGACTAAGGGTATGTTCACATGGAGTTTTTTGTAACCTGAAAAAATCTACTTCAGGAATTAGGAAACGGGTTTTTAACATGATGTGTTTTTGACGCCTTCTTGGTCGCGTTGTTTTGCTCCTGTACACTGTATGGACCTGGAAACTTCTCTTTAAAAAAACAAACAAAAAAAAAAAAAAAAACACTAGCGCTTTCTGATGCGGTTTTTGCAAAAACCACATCACTTTTTTCCGCCTCCCATTGATTTCAATGGGTTTTTCAAGGCGGAATCCGCCTGAAGATAGGTCATGTCGCTTTTTTTCCCCCTCTAGCTGAAAAAAATAAGCTAGAGGAAGAAAACTGCTACTGACTCCCATTGTAATGAATGGGAGGTGTTTTTTGAGGCGGATTCCGTCTCAAAATCAACCTGCAAAAAACTCAGTGTGAACATACCCTAAGGCTGAGTTCACATCTGTTCAGAAAATTGACAAAGAGAAAAATCCTGCATGGAGGATAGTTCAGTTTTGAAACGGCGGACACCCAGAAGACCCCATTATAGTCAATGGGGTCCGCTGGTGTCAGTGTCCGCCGAGGGACCCGAAAGATGGAGTACACAATGCTAATGTGAACCTAGCATAAAACTGAGAAATATATACAGAAATCTTCACTTTGCATGCAAGAAGTTCAGATGTGTTCACCTTCCTCTTCGTCCTCACTGTCCTGTGTCTGGCTGTAAGATAACTGGCTGCAACAGGAGCCTCCCCCGCCCTGCAAGCAGTAGGACAAGTAGATTTTTAAAGGGATTTTCCAAGACTTATTAACTGATGACCTATCCTCAGGATAGGTCACCAATTAAAAGATCAACAGTGGTCTGACACCCAGGTCCCCAGCCGATCAGCTGCAGCCTCTTTATTACTTACCAAGCACAGTGCTGTACATTTGTATAGTGGTTGTGCTTGGCATTGCAGCTCAGCCCAGTCACTTGATTGGTCATCAATTAAAAAGTCCTGGAAAAACCCTTTAAGCCCTGCCCCTTTGACTAAGCCAGTCATTCCCTAGCGAAAAGAGTGTTGGGGCTTTTTTTGCAGATATTGCTGTGGTCTCTTTGAGCCTAAGCCAGGAATGGATTTAGTAGAAAGGAGCAGCAGAAGTGTTTCCTTTATATTTCCTATTCCTTTTGAAACCACTCTTGGCTTTAACTCAAACAAAACGCAGCAAAATCTGCAAAAAAAAAAACAAAAAAAAACTCAGTTTTTCTACCCATGTGGCCTCAGCCTAAAAGGTGTTTTCCAGCCTGATTAAACTGATGGCCTTGTCTTCAGAATAGGCCACAAATATTAGATGAGTGGGGATCGAGCACCTCTGTCAAAATGCAGTCAGATCTCATAGAGACTTTGAGTGACATTACAGTTTCCCCATTCGCTGCAATAGGGAGACTGTACTAGCATGCTCAGCCGCTACAGACTGAGTGCGTTGTGCAAGCGAAGGAGCTGCAGTGCTCATGTGAGTGCTGGGGCACTGGCAGGGGTGTCAAGGGTCAGACCCCAACCGATCAAATACTTATAGCATATGAATTTTATATGGCTAGAAAACAGCTTTCATTTGGAATAAACCAAGTTTATTGTATCATTCACGTCTAGGTTCCTGTTCCTTTAAGTGCTCCATTTGTGGTCATTTTGAAGGTCGAGTTTTTCTACTTCTTCTCCCTCGGATGCCTTAGGATATGTACAGACGCCAGCGCTCTCTGCCATGTGAGCAGCATCAGAACGACAAGCAAATACTAATAAATAGAAAGAAAGCAGAGGGCGGGCGAGCCAGGAAGAGATAGGAAACTATCATGAATAGGATTTCTACCATCATGTTTGGAGAAAGCTCAGGCTAGAGGGAGGGGGTAAATATACGTCATAATGTCCACGAAAATCATGAGAACTGGGGGTTCTGTGTCTCCTGGTTCAATGGAGCAGAGATGGCTCAGTGGTTAGCACGGTAGCCCTGCAGTGCTGGGGTGCAGCAAGGAGTTTGTATGATCTCTCCATGTTTGTGTGGGTTTCCTTTCGATACTCTGGGTTCATCAAGTCATCAAAAACCCATTGCCAGCAGAGTGTGCGCCTCAAAAATCAGGTGTGGCCTCCGGCGGGCTGTGCACCTACATGGAGATCCCCAGATTTCCATTAACATTTACACTGTGGTGAGGGCGGCACAAAAAGTTGTAATTTTTTTTGCGCAAAACCCCAATTTTAGCAAAACATTTATGGCATTTTATGCCTTGTATGCCAGAAGACTGGGGTACAAGGTATAATAAATCTGCCCCAATATCTGTAAAGCACTAGAGAAAATGTTGACGCTATATAAGCACGCAAAATACATTTTAGGAGAGGTCATCAATGATATATCAGTTAAGTCTGACACCCAGGACCCCCAATTGTAAGCAGCAAAGAGCTTTTGGTGCTTGGGTGAGTTCTACTTCCTCTTCCCACACCTGTGACATCACATCCATTGGTCTCATAGCCATGGGGCAGAGCTGCAATACTAAGCACAGCCACTATACAATGTATGGCGCTATTCTTGGTAAGCAGAGAAGAGCGATCACTATAGTAGTCCCGAACAACCCCTTTATTGAGGAGTTATCCTAAGGATCAGTCTTCAAATCAGATTGGTGGGGTCCAATGCCAAAGGAAAATAAAAAATAAAAAAATTGGTTGGACAATCCCTTTAGAAATAACTGTTCAGATATAAATTGTATATATAACTAATCTTCACTAGCTCATTGGTGTAAACATTTATAGGACATGAACACTGGCTACTAAAAATACAAGGGTGAGGATTAAATGGTGGGGACTTCTTATAAAAACCAAAGACATGAGAACTTATTTACAGCCATTACCTGTCCATGATCAGTTTCCAAACATGTCTGACCCCGGCCTTTAGAAAGCAGCTTAATAAAACAATTCATTAAATCCTCACCGATCATCATCATTTTTCATTTCCTCTAAGGAAGCCTGGCCACTAGGGGCAGCGTTATGCTAGATCCTATGGGGGTCATTGACTACGCAAGAAAAGGGGCAATCGCTCATAACCGGCAGACATTTGCCTTTCCTTTGTAATTTTCACAAGATCAATAAATGCTGTATGTGGTTGCTATGGCGCGGAAGCCATATGTTATCCTCCTCTAAATGAGATTTACGTGTAAATGCAGCAAAGAAGGACAACTGTCAATCACGGTAATAGGTGGGAATCTGCACATTTATAAGGTCGGCTGTTCTCAACGAGCCGTATAATTGTAATGAACCATTCCAGTAAAAAATAATTTATAATTATAATATATAAAAAAAATAATAATAATAATAAAAAAAAAATAAATAATAATAATAATAATATTTATTATATAATATATATATGTTTTGTTTTTGTTTTTTATAAATAACATATACAAATATTTTTTATTTTTTTATTATTTTTTTTTATATTAAAATTACATAATAAATATTGTGGTTTAGCAATATTTTTTTCTATACTAATATCAATGCAAACCATTAATAAGGTTTGCGGCTATCACATTGACTTGGTGCACTGGACTACATACTGTGGTATCACAGACTGATTTTAGTTGGCATCATAATACGGTGCCCGTAGCCCTTCCAGGTAATTCAGTAAACATGTGTAAACATGAAAACTTCTTTACTGAAGTCAATGCAACAAGCGGCCCTCTTGCATTCGTGACCCTCATTTATATCAAGCCCTGCACGCCACAAATCTGTTATCAAAATGTAAAAAAAACCACAACTATGTGACATTTTTGTGGCTGTGAAAGTGGCCAAAAATTGTCACAATGTCACTTCTACATGCACTAAAATACGTAACATTGTTGGGAGATTATTAAGACTGACGTTTTGCACCCCAGTCTTAATCCATTGCTCTGCCCACATTAGACGCACTCAGGGACTGGTGTAGGTTTCCAGTATAACTCATGATAGTTTTGTCTCATGTGAGTTACATTTGATGATCCGAGGCACCCAGGCCCCAGCCCGCCTCGAACCCTGCCTCACTTACCTCTGAAAAAGTGGCAAGCGAGGCGCAGGAAGAGGAAAACTCTGCATCTTTGGCACAAAAAAGGGCTGTGCATCCAAGATGCGCCCCGTCTACTCCCATCTACAACGGTTTTCTGGGGTACAGCGAATGGTAAATTCGACATTTGATTCATTTGGTGCAACATTACAGTAAGGCAGACTTCAGTGAGACAGACCTCAGAAATTCCTCCCATGATGAATATTTCCCCACCTGGGCATATATCAGGCGAACATTATGACACTGGGAGATAAGTGAGGACACTTAAAGGGGTCCTTCCACCTATTACTTGTGGACAAAATGATCATTTACCTTATTGTATCGTTCATGTGGCACCGACTGTAAGACAATAGGCTCCATCGTAGAAACATTTGCAAACTGGACTTCTGGAATATATAGTGCACATACCACATGAGCCCAACCTGGAAGAGAGAATGGTCCGTTACTACATGAAACACATACAAGCCCCGGGAACCTGTCCATGAAACCAACCTCAACCACTAAAGGGGGATGTCTAGCCTGCCTATTTGGGTGGAGTCCACTATCCGCGATCTTAAAGGGGTTGTCCAGGAAATACAGTTTTCAGCAAAGAAGCCGGGGGGGTCAAAACCACATAACATACTCAACTGTCCCCGATGCTCTGGTGTCTTCCACCGCGGTCCGGTCCGGTCCAGCTACTCCCGGGGGCTTGTTTCAGTGCAAGCCCTCCCCCCGCACGTGACCACTGAGGCCATCATGTGCAGAGAGGCGTTCCACCAGAACAAGTCGCAGGTGCCGCTGGAGTGGACAGCGGCAGGGAACACCGGGGCACCAGGAACAGGTGAATATGCATTTTTTTTTCCCACCTTCCCCGGCCTCCTTGCGGAAAACTATTTCCTTGACATCCCCTTTAATCTCATTCTCATGCAATCACATAGAGCGCCTCTCTCTGGAGGAATTGTCCTGTTCTGCATTACAGGGACAACTCAGCGATTTACATTGATGCTGTGTAATGCTTAGCTTCACCTGTAGGGGTGCTGCAGAAAAACTGAACACTTAGGCTTTATGTGTAATATCTGTGTGCTAGCCATGAAAAACTGACGTATTATATTCTATGGCCCCATATACACGTCCGTGTATTATCACAGGTCGTGAGCTCACGGCAAATCCTGGACAGGCCCTATTTCTGTCTGTTTTGCGGCCTGGGCTCACTGAAATAAATTGTTGGGTCTGTGAATGCATGGACGGCACATGGATGCTGTTTAATCCCAGACCCAGCACATGCGACCAGTCATGTGCTTGTCGCCTTACTGCCAGGTTTCCCCATAGATGACGGCTGATCACTGGGGATCTCAGCTGAGGGACCCTTCATGATCAGTTTATTGGTCGAAAGATTCTTCTACACAGCACAGACTGTCCAAACGGGAGAAGTCTGGATAGTCCAGGAATTTTTGCTTTTGAGCCCATCCTTAGTAGATTGACTACTAGCCCCTACACAGATCAGCTGTTTGAGGAAGGGGGAATATAATCTATTGTTTATTCTTTAAAAAGAATTGGAACACAAAAAAATTGCATATCATGGTAAGGGTTGCTAAATGTATTTAAGAACCAGAGTACGCATTCCTACATACTTAATTTTAATTATTAATATTTATTTATTAATATTCCTATTTACCGCTTATGGGTGCATGTGTGTGTTCTCAGTGCACGGACTACCTGGCTCCTGGGACTGGGCTCGCTCAACAATAACAATGTTACACCGGCCACACAAAAAGACACATGTGGGAAATGAGGGCATTTACAGCCAATTTGCCATAATATATTTCGATTTGTGCGGCCAAAATGAATAACTCGATCAGAATCCACAGGCAATTTAGACTCTGGCTCCTTCAATGAAATATACATAGCTCGTGGCGATGTCTAAATGCGTTGCCACCAGGCGCCATTTCCCCACCGCCGTTCCAGCGTAATTAATACTAACCGTGAGTGAGAGCCTTCTCTAAACACAGGGCAGAAGAATGGGCTTTACCGCGCCGAGCGGCTTTAAATGAGCTCCAATATGCTGGATTATGAAGAAAATCAGCTTTAAGTCATAATGTGTGCGCTGTGCCTCCAGAATAGGCTATTGTGGCCATGCCAGAAACAGCAGCAGATTTCTGACTACTTTAATAGCCAAAATAATTCTGCAGGACTTGACTAGCGTCCAACTTCTAGTCCCTGAAGGTAAACATGGGCTTCAGTGGCAAAAGCAATAAGTCAATATACTTTTCAGTGTTCTGTTAAAACACATATGGGATTGTCTGGTGTTATTCCCGCACCCGGCGGAGAGAGGAAATACACCAGATACTTACAGATGTAAAAATCATGTCCAAAGCAGAAACGTAAGGATGCAGAATGGCGGGAGTTAAAGATCAGGAAAATAAGCAAAGTATTCTAAATCACAAATTCTCCCCCAAAAACAGGAAGAAAAAAAAAAACACCAGTAAATAGAGAAGCAATAAACACAGAAAACCCTCCAAAAATAACCAATCCTCAATTCTTCTTTTTCATTCTTTTGATGTTATTTTGTCTAATATTACAGGTAAAACTGAGAAATATAGAAAGAAATGATCTCTGTGTGTCTTAGAAGCTCAGCCATGTCTTTCCTGGCCCCAAGCACAGGACCAAGGGCGCTTCTGAGGTGGGGCCGACTTTGTAAAGAAGTGCACTCGGATTGGAAGCCCCATAGGCGTGAATGCATCACAGTATACACTCGGGTGTCACTGCCAGGGTCATCTCAGTGCAAACCTGGCCCCACATCAGAAGCGGCTCAGTCATGTGTATGGGGCCTAAGACAACTGGCTGCAGCAGGAGCTCTGATGGAAAAAATTCATCCATCTATCTATCCATCAATCCATCATCTATCCATCCATCTATCTATCTATCCCACTGCATAACCATACAGAAGCACACATCGCCCATTTGCCACACTGACATTTTATATAAATTTATTTTACACACACTGTATACTATACATATACTAAGCTGTATCTGTTTTTTTGCAGTGCCAAAAATGACAAACACCATAATGAAAACCCATCAAATGTCATTACAGTCAATAAGGTCTGTTGGGCACCATAGATGTCCATCAGATGGCGGATATATCAATGCTGGGGGGTTTTCTCCATTCCTCAACAGAATGGAAATCATGGAAGATGTGTGAACTCAGCCTAAACCCTGATAGGACTCTTAGAAGAAACAGAGAGTCCGGATGACACCATATACAGTGACTGATAGCTCTCCCTATATCAGGGTGTACACAGAAGGCTGTCACTCACTGTGTGGCGGGGAAATCCGGTCTCCTCCTGTCTCTCCTAGGAGTCCTGTCTGGATTTGCTCTGCTTTTTACTCAGAAATCCTGCTACAAATCACAGAGCTCAGCTTCTCTCCTCTATCATATAACCCTATATATCACAGAGCTCAGCTTCTCTCCTCTATCATATAACCCTATATATCACAGAGCTCAGCTTCTCTCCTCTATCATATAACCTATATATCACAGAGCTCAGCTTCTCTCCTCTATCATATAACCTATATATCACAGAGCTCAGCTTCTCTCCTCTATCATATAACCTATATATCACAGAGCTCAGCTTCTCTCCTCTATCATATAACCCTATATATCACAGCTCAGCTTCTCTCCTCTATCATATAACCCTATATATCACAGAGCTCAGCTTCTCTCCTCTATCATATAACATATATATCACAGAGCTCAGCTTCTCTCCTCTATCATATAACCTATATATCACAGAGCTCAGCTTCTCTCCTCTATCATATAACCCTATATATCACAGCTCAGCTTCTCTCCTCTATCATATAACCTATATATCACAGAGCTCAGCTTCTCTCCTCTATCATATAACCTATATATCACAGAGCTCAGCTTCTCTCCTCTATCATATAACCTATATATCACAGAGCTCAGCTTCTCTCCTCTATCATATAACCCTATATATCACAGCTCAGCTTCTCTCCTCTATCATATAACCTATATATCACAGAGCTCAGCTTCTCTCCTCTATCATATAACCCTATATATCACAGCTCAGCTTCTCTCCTCTATCATATAACCTATATATCACAGAGCTCAGCTTCTCTCCTCTATCATATAACCCTATATATCACAGAGCTCAGCTTCTCCCCTCTATCATATAACCCTATATATCACAGAGCTCAGCTTCTCTCCTCTATCATATAACCTATATATCACAGAGCTCAGCTTCTCTCCTCTATCATATAACCTTATATATCACAGAGCTCAGCTTCTCTCCTCTATCATATAACCCTATATATCACAGAGCTCAGCTTCTCTCCTCTATCATATAACCCTATATATCACACAGCTCAGCTTCTCTCCTCTATCATATAACCCTATATATCACAGAGCTCAGCTTCTCTTCCTCTATCATATAATCCTATATATCACAGAGCTCAGCTTCTCTCCTCTATCATATAACCCTATATATCACAGAGCTCAGCTTCTCTCCTCTATCATATAACCTATATATCACAGAGCTCAGCTTCTCCCCTCTTATATAACCCTATATATCACAGAGCTCAGCTTCTCTCCTCTATCATATAACCCTATATATCACAGAGCTCAGCTTCTCTCCTCTATCATATAATCCTATATATCACAGAGCTCAGCTTCTCTGCTCTATCATATAACCCTATATATCACACAGCTCAGCTTCTCTCCTCTATCATATAACCTATATATCACAGAGCACAGCTTCTCTCCTCTATCATATAACCCTATATATCACAGAGCTCAGCTTCTCTGCTCTATCATATAACCCTATATATCACAGAGCTCAGCTTCTCTCCTCTATCATATAACCCTATATATCACAGAGCTCAGCTTCTCTCCTCTATCATATAACCCTATATATCACAGAGCTCAGCTTCTCTCCTCTATCATATTACCTATATATCACAGAGCTCAGCTTCTCTCCTCTATCATATAACCTATATATCACAGAGCTCAGCTTCTCTCCTCTATCATATAACCTATATATCACAGAGCTCAGCTTCTCTCCTCTATCATATAACCCTATATATCACAGCTCAGCTTCTCTCCTCTATCATATAACCCTATATATCACAGAGCTCAGCTTCTCTCCTCTATCATATAACCCTATATATCACAGCTCAGCTTCTCTCCTCTATCATATAACCTATATATCACAGAGCTCAGCTTCTCTCCTCTATCATATAACCCTATATATCACAGAGCTCAGCTTCTCTCCTCTATCATATAACCCTATATATCACAGAGCTCAGCTTCTCTCCTCTATCATATAACCTATATATCACAGAGCTCAGCTTCTCTCCTCTATCATATAACCCTATATATCACAGCTCAGCTTCTCTCCTCTATCATATAACCATATATATCACAGCTCAGCTTCTCTCCTCTATCATATAACCTATATATCACAGAGCTCAGCTTCTCTCCTCTATCATATAACCCTATATATCACAGAGCTCAGCTTCTCCCCTCTATCATATAACCCTATATATCACAGAGCTCAGCTTCTCTCCTCTATCATATAACCTATATATCACAGAGCTCAGCTTCTCTCCTCTATCATATAACCTTATATATCACAGAGCTCAGCTTCTCTCCTCTATCATATAACCCTATATATCACAGAGCTCAGCTTCTCTCCTCTATCATATAACCCTATATATCACACAGCTCAGCTTCTCTCCTCTATCATATAACCCTATATATCACAGAGCTCAGCTTCTCTTCCTCTATCATATAATCCTATATATCACAGAGCTCAGCTTCTCTCCTCTATCATATAACCCTATATATCACAGAGCTCAGCTTCTCTCCTCTATCATATAACCTATATATCACAGAGCTCAGCTTCTCCCCTCTTATATAACCCTATATATCACAGAGCTCAGCTTCTCTCCTCTATCATATAACCCTATATATCACAGAGCTCAGCTTCTCTCCTCTATCATATAATCCTATATATCACAGAGCTCAGCTTCTCTGCTCTATCATATAACCCTATATATCACACAGCTCAGCTTCTCTCCTCTATCATATAACCTATATATCACAGAGCACAGCTTCTCTCCTCTATCATATAACCCTATATATCACAGAGCTCAGCTTCTCTGCTCTATCATATAACCCTATATATCACAGAGATCAGCTTCTCTCCTCTATCATATAACCCTATATATCACAGAGCTCAGCTTCTCTCCTCTATCATATAACCCTATATATCACAGAGCTCAGCTTCTCTCCTCTATCATATAACCCTATATATCACTGAGCTCAGCTTCTCTCCTCTATCATATAACCTATATATCACAGAGCTCAGCTTCTCTCCTCTACCATATAACCCTATATATCACAGAGCTCAGCTTCTCTCCTCTATCATATAATCCTATATATCACAGAGCTCAGCTTCTCTCCTTCTATCATATAACCCTATATATCAGAGCTCAGCTTCTCTCCTCTACCATATAACCTATATATCACAGAGCTCAGCTTCTCTCCTCTACCATATAACCCTATATATCACAGAGCTCAGCTTCTCTCCTTTATCACATAATCCTATATATCACAGAGCTCAGCTTCTCTCCTCTATCATATAACCCTATATATCACAGAGCTCAGCTTCTCTCCTCTATCATATAACCTATATATCACAGAGCTCAGCTTCTCTCCTCTATCATATATACCTATATATCACAGAGCTCAGCTTCTCTCCTCTATCATATATACCTATATATCACAGAGCTCAGCTTCTCTCCTCTATCATATAACCCTATACATCACAGAGCTCAGCTTCTCTCCTCTATCATATAACCTATATATCACAGAGCTCAGCTTCTCTCCTCTATCATATAACCCTATATATCACAGAGCTCAGCTTCTCTCCTCTATCATATAACCCTATATATCACAGAGCTCAGCTTCTCTCCTCTATCATATAACCTATATATCACAGAGCTCAGCTTCTCTCCTCTATCATATAACCCTATATATCACAGAGCTCAGCTTCTCTCCTCTATCATATAACCCTATATATCACAGAGCTCAGCTTCTCTCCTCTATCATATAACCCTATATATCACAGAGCTCAGCTTCTCTCCTCTATCATATAATCCTATATATCACAGAGCTCAGCTTCTCTCCTCTATCATATAACCCTATATATCACAGAGCTCAGCTTCTCTCCACTATCATAAAACCCCATATCACAGAGCTCAGCTTCTCTCCCTCTATCATATAACCCTATATATCACAGAGCTCAGCTTCTCTCCTCTATCATATAACCTATATATCACAGAGCTCAGCTTCTCTCCTCTATCATATAACCCTATATATCACAGAGCTCAGCTTCTCTCCTCTATCATATAACCCTATATATCACAGAGCTCAGCTTCTCTCCCTCTATCATATAACCTATATATCACAGAGCTCAGCTTCTCTCCTCTATCATATAACCTATATATCACAGAGCTCAGCTTCTCTCCTCTATCATATAATACATATCACAGAGCTCAGCTTCTCTCCTCTATCATATAACCCTATATATCACAGAGCTCAGCTTCTCTCCTCTATCATATAACCCTATATATCACAGAGCTCAGCTTCTCTCCTCTATCATATAACCTATATATCACAGAGCTCAGCTTCTCTCCTCTATCATATAACCCTATATATCACAGAGCTCAGCTTCTCTCCTCTATCTTATATAACCCTATATATCACAGAGCTCAGCTTCTCTCCTCTATCATATAACCCTATATATCACAGAGCTCAGCTTCTCTCCTCTATCATATAACCCTATATATCACAGAGCACAGCTTCTCTCCTCTATCATATAACCCTATATATCACAGAGCTCAGCTTCTCTCCTCTATCATATAACCCTATATAATACAGAGCTCAGCTTCTCTCCTCTATCATATAACCTATATATCACAGAGCTCAGCTTCTCTCCCTCTGTCATATTCTACTCTCAGATAACTATATATCTGAATTCTCTGTATCCATATATAACGGAGAAGATTAGCCATACAGAGTAACCCAGCTGACAACTTCTGAGAGGGTAAATGATAGTTCACCAGTTGTCAACCATTCTTCCCAGAAACAGATACAAGAAATGTCTGGTCGAAAAAATAAGCAACTGCTCAGAATTAAATTTACTGGCAATTTTTTTCTTTCTCTTATTTTAGCAGGATATTCTCTTGGACATTGGCTCCAGCCTAGTAATATATATTTCCAGTGATCTAATAACACAACCACCATTTAACTCATATACGAGATGTTTCACAGTAATAAACAGGATATTCAGAAAAATGGCTCAATATCGCCGTTATCAGAGCTAGCTACACTGGATCTCAGTTTTTATTGCCACTTTTACTAATATACCGCTGTTGTATTTCAGCAGCCATGTCCCAGAGTGATCAGTAATGCATCTGTGTGCGGGGGAAGGGAAGCAACAACTGCTCACGTCTCTTGTCAAATATAATCTACCTCTGCCCCAAACCAGGGACCTACAGTAGAGAGAAAACAGGATGACTACTTGGAATAATTCCTTTTTCTTAGTATGGTCCCAGGACATAAGCCTGGTCATAGAGTTTTTGTAATTTGTCAGGACCCTGGCAGCATGCGCGTCGTTTCCCTGCAGCGTCACAACAGGCAAAATGAAGCATTACACAAATTACACAGTCCCCTTTGATAACAATATGTGAGACTCAAATAAGCCATTTGAAAGTGTGTTTATAAAGCATAAAAACCTGTTTTAGGAAGACAAACTCTTTTAGAAGTATTCCTCTCATTACACATAGAAGTGGATGTCTACCTTCTACTAAAAATGAGAAAAGGTCATTCTGTGTATACGAAGAACTGAAAATCCCCACTACAGCGACTAATCCTCCAGTCACATTGTCATCCATGAGCCATCCGTCCCCTACTTCCTACAAACCTACCTACAGATGGGGACCGATGTATGGCAACATTACTGCGGCATCAGACTACACAGGGTTTGTTTGTAGTCTGTTACCATAGAGACAAATGTCTGGAGCAACACTGGGGCCAATTTATGAAATTGGCTAAGGCCCCACGTAGCGAGCCGCAGCGAAAATGCGCTGTGGGAAAAACCACGGTGGAAATGCATCGCAGTTATTTTGCGTAGCGGCTCTTCACAGAAAGTGATTTTCTGCTTCAATCGAAGGGAAAACGCATGCGTTTCCGAAGATATCATTGACATGCTGCGATTTTTAAAATCGAGAAATCGCAGCATTTCCGCTGTGTGCATTTTTCTGCAATGTGTGGATGGGGTTTGCTAGAATCCCATCTATTTTGCAGGGACTGTAAAACGCTGCGGTTTTTTCTCTGGCGTTTACGCCACGTGGGGCCCCGGCCTAAAAGAAAAACTGTCTTTGATGGCCCAAGTGACCAATCACAGTTCAGCTTTCATTGCTTATGGCCTCTATAAGAAATCAAAGCTGCCCTGTTAAAAAAAAAAAAAAAAAAATAATAATGAAAAATAACTACCCCTCTATAATACAGAAGATCAGCTAGTTCTGCCACAATTTCCAAAAACAACCAGCAGAATTATGAATTCAGCTCTGGACTATAATACAGGTTCTCTACAGACACCAAAACCACTTATATGCGGTTATAGGCCTGGTTAGTGACATAGTTAAGTGCAGAAAAAAACAACAACTTTTAATACATATGCAAAGGAGTTGTTTGTTGCAGCAGGACGTGGCCAAAGTTTGCGATGAGACACGAGGTGTTACGAGGTGACACGATGTGGCGACCCCAGTTGAAAGCGGGTGCTCAGACAGATGAAGCCTTCTCCCAGGTGCACCAAGCCACTGATTTGCACACCATTTTTTTTTTTTGTTGTTTATTCATTATGTACCTATTCCCTCCATCTAGGATTCAGCCAATATTACTTGATTTAGTTATTAATTTCTATAGGATTCCTTCTCTTCTACTAGGTCATTTGACTCTTTGACCAGATAAAATGTACATAGAATAATGCAGAGGCCCCTGACTTCCTATAGAATGGATCTCCAAAGGGGTAGACAGAAGCTACTGAAGAGCAGACAGTTCTTGTCACACAGCTATAATGAAGGAGCTCACTAACTAAATACTTACTGGGGCTTATTTAGGAAGATTGGTGTTTTTAACGCCAGTCTTAATACCCTCCTGAAAATGCCACACCCATCACCACACAGTCCTGAAAATGCCACACCCATCACCACACCCCTTTCCTGGAAGGGGTGAATGGCAACACATGTTGCACACCTAAAAACTGGTGTACAAGGCACAATAAATCTTCTCCATAGTCTCTCAGATTAACTAGAATATAGAGAGAAGGGTAACTGCACTAACCCCAAGCAGGTACAGACAGTACAGTCTCTAGCTGTCCATGTGATGCTGTGCTAATCCATCAAGGGATTGCTAGCAGAGCAAAGAGAAAGAGATATAAAGGCCAAGACAGTGTTTGATCAGGAGCTGAGAAGATGGATTGCAGGAATATGAGGGCAGTATACATGAAAAGTCTGGAGTGTGACAAGCAGGTGGAGGGTGCAGGGATTGGAAAAAGGGTCTGTGCTTTAGTACGTCTTTAAAAATTGACCAAGCTTGACTGTGACTTCGGCGGTGTCTTTGAAGTGGTTTGCCAAGACTTTCTAAAACAGAAGCCAACACACTAGCGCGAATAGAGCTCTATATATTCTTCAGCAGTTTTCTGCCATAGAGACGTCACAAATTTTCGCACAAGCTTCCTCTCGGATACTTTTCCACAACTGGCGTTGCCGCAGAGGGCCCCAAAAAACTGCATCTGAAGTGAATTATTAAAGCATCTCTATTACAAAGAGGGGGCACATTATGAGCTCAATTCAATAAAATTTAGATTGAAAAAAAAAAAAATAAAAAAAGAGTTGGGACATTTTTCAAAGTATAAAAAGTAAAAGCTGCTGACTCAGAAGTTGGCATTAGGCCGTGTGCAGACTTGAGAGCACTGATTGAAAACCTATGACATGTAAAAACAGTGCGGCGCTGCTCCTTGGCCTCATACCAGGCAGACACACGTGGTAAATCCTGGTGAATGCAGTTACACGGCATTCCTGATCGGCCGCCAGATGGTTCACATTTCACTAACAACTTTTGTGTTGTAACAATCCTGCCCCAGCAGAGAAAAAACACAGGACAGGAGCAGCGGCGAGCGTGAAAACTGGAAAGACTTAAGGAATTGTCACTTTCCCAATCAGACGTCTGGATTACAATGTGCACAAGACAATGATAAGATTTAGTAGGTCTTATGCTGGAGGCGAAAGGAAGGGGCTCCTTCTTCCTTCATCTTGTGAAAGCTTCTGCAGACAAGGTGCTAAGTCTCCAAGGGGTTATCTCAGGACAAACATAGGTGATAAATACAGGATGGGTGGGGGTCCACCAATCACTAGAATGGGGGTCCCTAGGCCACTATTTTGGAAGCCTTTGGATGGAGTGGTGGTCATACATGTGTCCGGCCGCTCCATTCATCTACTGGACTGATGGAGATGGCAGAGTACGCCGACCAGAGCAGGCAACGCTGGCTGGGTAGAAGATGGAGGAAGCATTTAAAGGGGTTTTCCATCCCCAAAACGATTTTTCACGTTGATGACCTTATCCACAGGATAGGTCATTAGTATGTGATCTGTCGGGGTCCAACACCCATATCCCACAAAGATGCCTCCAGGTGCCGAAAGCAGCTAGTGGACAGCAAATAATAGGAGCGATGCAACTGGCCCGTCCTCTGTATTACAGCGGATCCAGGGAATTGCAGCACCACCCCTATTACGGCATGTGCTCCCCATTCAGCAGCAGCTTCCGACACTCAGTGGATGCTGCAACAGGTGATCTTTGTGGGGTCCGGGTGTCGGACCCCCACAGATCACATACTGATGACCTATCCTGTGGCTAGATCATTCATATGAAAAAAAAATCAATTTGGTTCCTGAAAATCCCTTTAATGGGATTAACAGACCCCTAATAATCCCATTTTGCCTAAAAAGCATTATGCCATTCCTCTGTTATTCTTCCTGAAAAAGTATGAATAACTTGTCAATGGGGTATGTCCATACACACAGTGACACTGTCAGACTGCACGAGGAAACATTCTATTGACAAGGGAATGGTAACTCCTATTAATTCAGGTATTTCCAGGAGGAATGACAGAGGAACGGAATAAGAGTTCTAAGAAAAGATGCTTCACGAGGAGTACAAGAAGTAAAAAACAGAAGTGTCGGAAGAACTAAATTATTTCCATGCTAAATACTAATATTTACTTGGGTCCTATAAGCAGGCAGGCTCCATATATACGGCTGTAGTCACGTGCAGGTCAGAACAGAAGCAGAAGAGATAGCAGACTGAATGCATCTTTGTGTGTGGTGCACGTTTTTCCAGACCCGATCCATAGACTAGATTGACCGAGCCACGAGAACGGACAGGAATAGGACCTGCTCCATTTTTTGCAATTCAGTCCTACGCCCCCATGGATGAGTAAAAGTTACAGCCTTGTGTCTCAGTGCACAGAAATTAATGGGTTTGTATGTTGTCAGCTATTACAGATCTGTAATAACGGGTTACACACGGACCAAAATGACGATCATCTGCATGGGGCCTAAGGCTCTGTTCACACTTGCATTAGGCTAAGTTCAGAGGCGCTGTCCGCTGCAAATTCCATCACATCTGATCAATGCAGCACCACTGTTCAGGCAAACCAACATACACATTTTAGGAATGGGGTTCAATAGGTCCGTCCTGAGATGGCTCCAGTACTGTGGAGTCGATAAGCCAAACCACCAACTCTGACTCCTATATTTCCACAGACTCTGACTCCTTCAAAAATGTCTGACAGCCGTGGTCGGACAGAAGCCGTAAAGATCCTCTAATCCCTATGGCAGCAAATATGTAACAAGCTATATATCTAATTAATTATACAATATTAATAATTATATAATCTAATAAAAATAATCATTTTATTTAGAAGCCGAGTCAGTAAGTTTTTTCCACCCACCCAAAACTGGCCCTGACTCTGGCTCTGTAGCATGCTTCTCCATTCTCTCCACGACACCAGTGTGAACACAACCTAAACTCTGCACCTATGCACCTTATAGGGCTTATACACCTTATAGGACATATACTAAGAACCTCCTGCCCATTTCTGTAGATTTTGCGGAGAAGCCTCGATGAATGTATACCTATAGTCCCTATAATAACTGCCCTTGAGCCGCTCCGGACGACATGGCGGTAACTGTCCAGTTGTGCGGAGTGAACATGTTCTTTCCAAACCAGAAACCCCACATCTGGCTTCCTCCCAAAAAACACTGAAACAACTTCCAAAGCTTCAAGGTACAAGTTGGAACAGAGATAAATCCATTCCATCTGGCGTGTATTATTCCTGAGGCTAATGAAGACAAAACGTTGATACATAATGAATACTATAAAATCGGGATTTTTATAAACAGCATCTGGCATTTTTTCGCTCCCTTTTCACCTCGGCTCGTACTCTGCCAGGAAGGCCTGGAACAACATGTGATGCATTGTGGGTCCATCAGGCTACGCGGGGATTAGCACAACAAGAGAGAGTGATCCATCACCTACACGTGTAGGTTCCTGCATGTCTGGAGATCGGGTTTAGGGCGTTGTCCTTAAACTATTTGGCGCTAATGGGGGAAAAGCCTGTTCTCACATTTAACCTGTGTATTCTCCAGGATCCCACACACAGAGACAGCGCAGCTTCATCCACTCACAAACCTGTCCCAGCAGACGGAGAGGAAACAGCAAGGCCTTATAATAGTCCAAAAACATCAAGAAACACTATATGTTACTTCTCATTATTGTTATTACAGCCCGAACGAAAATAGGATTACAAGGAATTAGGATGGACGATTCACAGTAATGGAGGGTTAACAAAAAAAATAGACATTGGTGCGCAGATATACAGCCAAGGATGGACAGAGAACAGAGCCCTCAGAAGACACCAACAACATTTTGTCTTTTTTAGAATCCCATAGGTTTCTTAGAAAACTGTGAGAAAGTTTAGGATCGGCAGGAAAATTTCTAAAAAATTTCCCAAATGCTCCTTTATGGCGGCCCGAGTGTCCAATCTTATATTGGTTCCTTTCCCTCCTCCTATCTCTATACAGACATAGCGGTCGCCAAATCAACATTCATCGCATTACGCGTTTGTTTCACACTTCTCCGCACAACACACTTTGCTAAAAGTGAATGGCAAAAGCAAATTGTGCCTTTGACTAGGTGAAGCAGATTTCCATCACTTGCGTCTATGGAGATCTAGGATTCACTTATAACAGTAGGTTCTGTATGATGTAGCTGCAGGGATTGTACCATATGTTTTCTGTAGGACAGAATTCCTATCACAGTTATCACCGGTCACACAGTCATAATACAGAAGATGACAGCTCAGCCTCAATAGCAATATACTAATCTAAGAGACGGCGAGGGGAGGAGAAGTGTACTCCTGGTAGGTAGAGATGGTACTGGCTCTAGCTGCCTATGGGATCCTGTGCAGAAGCATCATGGGATTAATAGCAGAAGGGAACTGGTAGAAAACTAGAAATCAAGAGGGAGTCATTTTAGAAGTAGGGAAAGGGTTACAATACAAGGAGAAAGTACAGTAGACATAAGCGTGCACAGTGGGATCTACAATCGTGGCGGTACAGACTTACGCTAGGTTCACAATAACGTTCAAGCCTCTAAGTCAGAGATTCTGCTTAAAATCAGCAGAGAGAAAAGTCCTGCAAGGAGGACTTTTGTTTCCACCATTTTTGGCAGAAACCCAGCGTACCCCCATCATAGTCTATGGGGTTTCGTTGGTTTCCATGTGTGACTGCTTTTTAAGTGGACAGGGTTTCTGTCTTTCGGGTCCCCATGCGGACCCGAAGGATGGAAACTCAAACGCTAGTGTGAACCTAGCGTTAGTAAGCTCTGTTTCCTTTGGAGGTCTTCTGTGAGACTGGTTTAAGACTGAAGTATGAAGTGCAAAAATGCACAGAAATTATTAAGCAACACCTCTCAGGCTGCCCATGCAGCAGAAAATGAAATCCATGTCTCTTTTATATCATCTCTGGCACTTTGATGCAAATGGCACAACATAAGAGATAAGAGACAATATGCTGCAGAAGTATTTTATGATAAATGCAAGTAGATACTAAAAGAGATGTATCAGGAGAGGTGACAGCTCCTCTGTAAGGTGGGATTCACACGTGGCGTATTTTCATTCATCGCAGAATTCCATTTCAAATTCTGCAACGTAAATCCACAGCAAATACCTCGCAAAATCTGCAAGAGTAATTCCACAGGATTGCAGCAGGATTGTTGTGCGACATATGCAAACCCAGCCTTAAAGTGGATTTCCAGCACTTTGATATGGATGACCTAGGCTTAGGATAAGTCATCGATATCAGATCAGCCAGGGTATAACACCCATCACCCCACCGATCAGACGCTTAAAGAGACTGCGATACTCAGATAAGCAATGTGGCCTCTTTATTGAATACCAAAGCATCGAGGAGAGTCAGCCACCAAACCCCACTTACCACTGGACACCATCATCCAATGCAGCCCACTTCTGATAAATTGTGTGAACTGAAAAAAAAATGGTGTCCAGGCTACTACCGTACACTCCCCACACACAATATCAACACATTATGCAAGTGACATAAACCCGCCAGAAGCAAGGTTACAATACAGTTGTGTGAAATGAACAGTTTACTTACAGATTTGTGCTGTATGTTTATGACAATATGGAAAAAGTCGATACAGAAATGTCTGGAATGTTTATGTGGTGTTTGCACAGACTATTCCCAAGAGAACATTATCTGCACTTACTGCAATTATTACCTGTTGTCCCCACAAGTGATTGTACCCGCGAGTACGGCCGGCCGCACAGCACGGCGGTATATAAATGTACGGCTGTAGTCATGTTATACGAGTAGTAAAGCAGAAGCCGTACCACTACTGTAAGATGACTGGATCACTCGTACTGGATGTCAGCACTCATTTCTTAAAGGGGTCGTCCATTTCTCTTTTACTGATGACCTATGCTAAGGATTGGTCATCAATAAAAGATCAATGGGGTCCGACTCCTAGGACCCCTTCTGATCAGCTGTGTGAAGAGGGCAGCGGCGCTCGTATGAGTGTACGGACCTGTTCAGTGTTAAAGGGAGTCTACCACCTCCCCCAAGCATATTCAAATGTCACCACCATGTTACAGAACACATTACAGTGAACTTGTAAACCAAGCACACAGCTTATCACTGGGGGTCACCGGTGTCGGACTCCACTGATGACCTATCCTGAGAACTGGACAACCCCTTTAAGGCTATATGCACATGACCATAGTGGGTTTTACTGTTCCTAAATACTGATCTGCAAAAAACATGTCTGCATGTCATCCGTAAAGATCTGTAAAAAGACTTGTATGATCCCATACACTTGTCTGTGCTGCAAATGCAGGCAAAAATAAGACATGCTTCAGAATTTGTGGTCCTTGTATACGGCCCAGACACACGGCTGTAAAAACTGCGGACCAGTTTATGGGGCCATAGAAATTAATAGGTCCACACTATTATCCGAAACTGCAGATAAAAACTATGGTTGTGTGCATGGAGCCTATGGGGGTCTTCACATGTTGGGATTTGATGCTGATTTGGGGGTGTATTCCGCCCAGATTCTGCCTCCCATAGTTTTTAATGGGAGGGAGAGATCACAGAGAGATTTAACCAATCAAAACCTTCAAGAGTAACCTAAAAAACCCACCTCTGGAGGAGACCCTACAACTTATAATACCATATAAGTGGCTTCTACCCTCGCCTATGGTTTCCTTGTAGATTGTAAATCCTGGAGGGCAGGGTCCGCCACTCTGCCATTGACTTAGTTCACGTACTTGTTTTGAGTCTAATTTTACCTACATAAACCCTTTTTTATATGCAGAACGCCCAAGAACAACTATATAGATTAATAAAAATAATACAAGTTATAAACCGAGCTCGAGCTGTCCGTAAGAGCTGCACTTTCTAATAACCTCACATACAACAAATCCTCCGCCGGCGTCAAATCATCGAAATCACAACAAACCTGAAAAAACCCCAGCGATAATGACATAACCTCCGACAGATCAAAGCCCAGAACGCTTTGAAGCGGCAATTACGTTTTTTAATATCACATGATTGGTTACTATGTAAATGGCCTTATTATGGAGCAGGCAGGGCTGTTTAACATTACCGTCTATTCACATTGGTAACCTCAACTCCTGTTACTCTGCCTTTCAGGCATGTATTGGAGAGGATCCAAGAGGCGCGAGCCTTTAACTATGACGCTAGCTTTAGTTATGTAGTTGGAAGGAAAAAATAAAATAAGCTGCTTTCTTTGAACTTAATCACAATAAAAAGTCGACATTGCAAACATGTGTTCACTTTTAAGGAGTCGATACATACTGAATGGTAAGCAGTCTCCACTTTCATCCCCAGGTCTGACCTTACCAAATCCCTGCGCTTCATTTAAAAGAAGGGGGGGGGGGGGGTAGACGGAGCAAAGCGAGACTAATAAATGTGGTTTGTGTGTTCCCTCTAGCGCTATACATACATATTAGAGAACTGCTTAAATGGCCGCTACCTGAGACTTACCGCTGGAATAGCAAACCAAGGCAGACACTCTCCGATAACCAGGGATCCAAGCTTTAGGCTGAGGCCCCACGTCGTGGAAAAGCTGCTTTTTTTGTTGCAGATTTTGCTGCGGTTTTTTGAGGCAAAGCCACGAGTGGATTGAGCAGAAGGTAGAAGAATAAAAGCTCTTTTTATATGTCCCATTCCTTTAGTAGCTGCTCCTGAGTTTGGCTCAAAAATCCGCAGCAAAAAAAAAAGTTGCTTTTCTGCAACGTGGGGCCTCAGTCTTAGGACCCTTCTGAACATGGGGCCAAACCCCTTTTGCTTTTATATTTGCAGAATTACCCACAGCACTGCGTAGGTACTGCAAGTCTATTCACTTGAATGGGTCATATACCAGACAGAGCATACAGCGCAGTGTCATGGCAGCCGCTTCATCCTAGGCATCAGTCCCCATAGTCAGAGCTCCCTCCATACCGTATTACTTATATACAAAATCAACGAGGAAAACTTATTAAGACTGGTGTGCCAGAAACTACGGTGACAACGCAAGTACACTCCTCCCAATGGGTTATCAATACATATCATGGGAAGGAGAGTATGTGGCCCACAGTGCCGGCTGCTCCTCCATCTCCATTTGCAGTAAGGAGTCAGTGTGTGATATCTGGGGATAATAATGGATGAAAACCTCACTGATCACACAGTGAACTTGGAAATCCTCTTTTTGTGAACAGCGCAGAAGTGCACACCTGCGGTCAGCATGGTGGCTCAGCGCAATCCAGTCACGGACAACATCTGCATGGCTTTTGTATGTTCTCCCCGTGTTTTCGTGGGTTTCCTCCCACACTCCACTAACATACTGATAGGGAATTTAGATTGTGAGCCCAGTGAGTGATGACAATGGCTGTACAGCACTGCAGAATATGTTGTCGCTATAGAATAACTGAAGTAAAATAATAACGTAACCCACAATCACAAAGGTGGTCCTGCATGTGCCATTCACATAGGGGATCAGACATTGCCACGTATCCCGTGGAGGTGAGCAATCTACAAGTGCAAGTCCAATTCCTGGAAACTACCAAACTGGCAGCATCGAAGGGGCTGTCTAGGCATACTCTTCCTCCTGCGCTAACATCAGGCATGGAAAGACGCCCAGGCAGCCATCTAACACCCGGCGAGTATCCTTCCTATTAATTAATGAGACTTGTGGACAATACCCGCTTGACATTGGACATCTCTTTACACCCCAATGATAGTATACCCGGACAGTTCACATAACAGATCAACCTGCCAGCAATACCGCTATTAAAATGCTAGTACAGACAAGTCCTCATGTCCCACCCCATAAAATGCATGTCACTTTAACCAGGTGGACTTACCTCCATTGTCAGTACGCTTTAACGCTCCATCCTTATGAGGACACAATTCACATCTCTGGAGAAGGAAAACAATGGAAACAAGGATTAGATATACAGCCATCTGCCCTTCACACATATCCATATGTACCCGCTATACAGTGATATATGCTGCGTCTGTGTTACAAGCATCAACAAAGCACAAGTTCAGCATCTTCTAATACACCTCATCTATTAAAGTCCTCGCCATGTGCAATACCTGGGCTTGCTGTTTGGGAACAGAAACCTTCTTGTTTACATTAGGAGGTTGAAAACTAAGTCCTGCCCTCACAGCTTCAGGACTTGTTACAATGTATCAGTCTATGCAATATTCTGTGAGCTACAGCACGTCAACAAATCTTTCTCCAATTTGTTACAATGTATCAATATAGATAAATCATATCAGTTTGCAGTCTAAACTGTTCCATTACGGCTCTGTTCGCATTAATTTTTGCTTCTGCTTAGGAAGAAATCCCCAACATAAACTTCCAATGTAGGTCACCCGAGCATATGTCAAAAAGTCAGTCTTTCAGCATACGCTGAGTGTGTGAGGGCCTATGGGTATGTTCAGTGTCAGCCAGGAGCATTCCAGATGTATACGGTGAAGGTTCTGTAGAAACAACATGTGAACAGACCCTTATATAGAATTATCTGAACTGGACAGAGGTACAAAACTCTCCACCTTAAAAACAATTATGTCTAGAACTTGTTGTACATTTAGGTTAGGACCACATGATGAATTTAGCCTTGACTCCTATCGCATGACCATAGATTGCTGTGTCGCCAAGTGATTTCTACACTGAAGTAAGTGAATGGAGTTGCACTGATGTTGCACAATGTGAAGTTGTCCATTTACATTAGCAAAGGAGTTGGCGATCTATGGTCATGTGATAGGAGTCGTGAGCAAAGTCACTGTGTTGCCCTGCCCAGAGTGTGTACCACCTCCACTGTCTGATCCTGATGATGAAGCCTAAGAGTGCCGGGTGTTGTACCCCCACCGATCTGATCCTGATGATCCAGCCTGAGAGTGCCGGGGGTGTACCCCACTGATCTGATCCTGATGATCCAGCCCAGCCTGGAGGCCAGGGCCCCCACCCTGACCAGAGTCCGCCGGGGCCGGGTGTTGTACCCCCACCGATCTGATCCTGATGATCCAGCCCGAGAGTGCCGGGTGTTGTACCCCCACCGACTGATCCGAGATCCACCCCGAGAAGCCGGGTGTTGTACCCCCACCCGATCTGATCCTGATGATCCAGCCTGAGAGTGCCGGGTGTTGTACCCCCACCGATCTGATCCTGATGATCCGCCGAGAGGCCCGGGTGTTGTACCCCCACCGTCGTCCTGTGATCCAGCCCGAGAGTTCCGGGTGTTGTACCCCCACCGATCTGATCCTGATGATCCACCCCGAGAATGCCGGGTGTTGTACCCCCACCAATCTGATCCTGCTGATCCAGGCCGGGAGTCCAGGCCTAGACCCCCACCGACTGATCCTGATGATCCACCTGGAGGCCGGGTGTTGTACCCCCACCGATCTGATCCTGATGATCCAGCCCGAGAGTGCCGGGTGTTGTACCCCACCACCAACTGATCCTGATGATCCAGCTCCGCCCGAGAGTGCCGGGTGTTGTACCCCCACCAATCTGATCCTGATGATCCAGCTCCAGCCTGAGAGTGCCGGGTGTTGTACCCCCACCAATCTGATCCTGATGATCCAGCTCCAGCCGGGGCCGGGTGTGTCCCCCCAATCTGTCCTGTGTCCAGCCTGAGAGTGCCGGGTGTTGTACCCCTACCAATCTGATCCTGATGATCCAGCTCCAGCCTGAGAGTGCCAGGTGTTGTACCCCCACCAATCTGATCCTGATGATCCAGCCTGAGAGTGCCGGGTGTTGTACCCCCACCGATCTGATCCTGATGATCCAGCCTGAGTGTGCCAGGTGTTGTACCCCCACCAATCTGATCCCGATGATCTAGCCTAAGCATAGGGCATCAATAATAAAGTCCTGAAATATCCCTTTAACAGCCTGCCTTTCACAGCTCAATGCTTGGTCCGATCATTAATATCCTATGACCCCTCTGACAGCGTGTCGCCATCTTTACCGTTCTCTTATTGCATACTTGCCTCCCTGCAGAAAATCTGATTTTACAATTGTTCAATTCTCCATTAAAATGCACAAAGATAGAAACACATTTTTGTTAAAATGACATAAAATCGGGAGCCACAAATAACCCCCCCCCAACAAAAAAAAAAAGCAAAATAAAGAGGAGGGAGTAAAGATTCAGCCCCATGGATAAGGCAGGGTCTTTGCGTGGATATTGTGAAGAGACTGCAGGGTTATAATCTGCTTCTGTGGAGCTTCTAGAGGTTTTTACTACTGTCACAACACCGCTGGAGGCGAGACAATTGAAGCTGGGCCATAAAGTAGCATTATGTAATGGAGATTTCAGCAGGAAACAGAAATGCATGACTACAAAATGAGATTTCCAAACAAGCATGAAATGTAAAAACAGGCCATTAATATTCACTGGGCCGCACCGACCTGACGCTGACTAGACGCTTCTACACTGGGTGCTTCACTGCACAGGTACAGGGTCTCAGGGCGACCACAATTCATTGCTGTTATATCTATGGTACTGGAGCTAAAGCTGCCAACAGACTGCTAAATCCTGAATTTGTTTTACAGGGGTATTACAGTTTCACAAAAAAAAAAAGTTTCCCTATATAATTTGTGCATTAATTCTTGATGGTTTTCAGGATCTCTGCTTGCTGTCATTCAATAGAAACCTTTATTTTTTACTTCCAGAATATAAAACTTGTGCTGGTCATGTGAGAATTTTGGTTACATCGTGTGATTTCCAGGTTGACACGCACTGGGGGTGCACTAGAGAAGAAACTATGCAGGACAGATCATGATTCTTTAGAGCATACCCAGTATTAAAAGGGTTGTCCATTTCCTTTTTAGCGATGACCTATGGCCATGTAGATATTCGAAGCAGATTTTGGTTTGTTTTTTCAAAATCCATACCAAAAAAGTGGTTATCAAATGGATTGCTAATGCCAGCATGACTCTGCAGGTCAATGGTAAAATAGGTGCCAGAGTTTTACTTGTCCAACAGGCCTTGAAGGGGTTCTCCAGGGTGCCTTTTTTTACTTACTTCCCCGGGAGTTTTTAGATGCTGTACCTTGTGGTTCTAGTCTAGTTCAACCCCCAAGTCAAGTGCAATCCCCCCTTCCCCCAGGTCACTTCCACTCCCATTTTCACAGGTAGTTCCTGTGCTATGGAGGCTGGCAGACTATAGTAAAGCCAGTTCCTATAGCACAGGTTACTAGTGCTGAATCCGGGACTAGAACCAGCCTGGAACCTCTAGGTGCAGCATCTAAAAACCCCTGGGGGGAGTAAGTAAAAAGAGAACCCCCTTTAAGGTCCTATGGACACAGAGGAACCTATATCTGAAAACCATGTCAGTACATCAGCCACATTTCTAAGCATGAACTCTGTTCCGAAACCAGGGCTGTGTGCATCATAGCGATCAGTGATGCTCGGTGTCTCTGCCTCACCGCAGCTCCAATGTCCAATACTGTACATCGTATATAACAGTAGGGATGCTGTGAGGTCCAGATTCCTCTGTGTGCGTGGGGTCTAAACGGTATGTCTAGCAGGTGCTCAGAAAAGAAGCAGCATTCACTTCATCGGTCTCCTGTCGCACTTCTGTCCCCAATGGTCTCTATTACCTGGCCCCATCTAAACACAGATGAAATGCCAGCTCAGCCCATGACTGGCCACAGTAGTGGCCAGCCTCGGCCAGTGATCGGCAGAGTGGGTATATCCTGTGTGTCAAAACAAGAACAGGAAGTGGAGTCCAGCAGGGAGGGTTCTGGCAGAATGTATGGGCGCCTAGGAGGTTCCCACATGGTGTGGATTCAGAGGGCGGCGCTGCCTTAGTTCCAGGTGTGTTAGCTGTGTGGTCTAGCAGGTTCCACCGCCCAGCCGTCACAGATAACACACCCTCCGCCTTGGTATTTCTTGTTGCAGCATGGTCCAAGTCACAGTAAGTAAACAAGCCTCTCCTAAATGCATCCCTAACACCCTATGTATGTGGCTGAGTGTGCCGACCATGGGGAGGGGGGTCTATTTTGCAGCAAAATGCACTCGGATGCATGCACTTCTATGGGGGCTTCTGATCTCTTCTTTTCCGATGACATGGAGCATGATAGAACCTGCTCTATAATCATCGCCCCCTCGGGAGTGCCCCAGCCTGCACACTTGGTCATGTGCATTAGGCCTAACCCGCCTGCTTTGACGTGGACTCTAAGGATGGCACCTAATGCTAACAAGAGGTCACGTGGACAGAGAATGTGGTCCCCAGAACTCCTAGGAGCCCATACATTCTAGGCTCTACCCAAACAGAGTCGAAACAAGATCGGTGGGGTGGGGTGGGGTATCAGCAAACTGATATTGGCTTCTTTCATGTTTTAACTCATTCTGAGCCAACCTGTTGGACAACCCCTTTAACCCATCATCTGAGTCAGCTATATGGTCTTTCATGTGTAAAGGCGTACATCTATACTCAGGGGGTGGTAAATTAGAAAGTTTCAGCACTTTCTGTGCAGAGAAACAGAACCAAGTCAGGAATCCTAGAAAACCGTCACGATGTAGCCAAGCTAAAGAAATCAGATCTATCTGTGTTCATAGGCTTAGGGTATATCTCTTCAGCTCACACTCACATATTACTGATCCCCTTACTAGACATTTGCAAACATACATGACCATGTGCCCAAAAACTATCACATCGGTAGACTCACCACTCTGGCCGCTCTCTCCTGGGATTCGCATTTTCTACAGAACCATGGCCCGGTCGGCACTTGCACTATGCCGTAACAAGCTGTGGAAGAACGCACAAAGTTAGTGGATCAATTACACTAAGACACCTGCAGCGAGCTACAGTATTCAGCATGTGCACAAGACCTACCGGCAGACTTACTGCCCCTTTCATGCAGTGCCCACATCCACCTCCCTAATGCCCAGGGGCACTCCACAGAGGTAACACCGCACTTTCAAGTAAAGACAAGGCAGGATCTATAAGGTACAAATGGGGGAAATCTTTCCTGGTCACCCTAAAAAAAACGTGCAGTGCTAGAGAAGCTGAGTAGCAACCCCGGCAGCTATATGCAGCGCTTCCCCCACTATAAAGGACAAACACAGTGCTGCTGTGTGTAGGGAAAGGAGGAGTCCTGAGACCTCGCACCTCCCTGTCATTCCTCTTCCTACATTCAACTCACACCAGGCCAAGCACATAGCAAAACAAAGCAGCTGTCTCAGTGCCAGAAGGCAGTCTAATCTCTGACTGGTGCAGTCAGGTAATGCGAGTGGGGGAGGGACGTCTGCTGAGAGCCGCCAGCAAAGGAATCCCTTTAACCCTTCTCCGACTCCTCAGAGGACCTACAATACACAAGAACAAAAGGTATCCACTAAAAGATACAGTACAGCCACCAGCTTCCTGTCAAGCCACGGCTACATAAATCACTGCACGCATAAGGCTCTGTTCACATTGCATGTGAGATGTACGTTTGCCATATAAGCCCGGAAACATATCTATAGGGTTTTATTTACCTTGGGGAGGACAAATGCATGTCCTTTTGGCCTCCGTCGGGCCACTATACATTATATTGACTGTATAGAATAGCATCGACGTCTTACCTTTTAATACTCAGAGGCATCAGCACAATATATATATAATAATGGGCAATGTATTCCTATACAGTAGCATAGGTCAGAGCCTTCCGGCCAGGGGCACGGGGATAAGGGGCACAAAGGCAGCAGTGACTACCGGGACATGGACCCCGAGGCAGCCGCTAAAGTCCTTCTGCCACATAAAATATACCACTATTCTAAATGGCACCAGGTAGGTAGTGGCCCATTACAGGTTCTGCACTGGGGCCCAGGAGCTTCACGTTGCGCTTCTGTTTCCAGTGGAGATATAGGCCAGGCAATTCTCCCAACGTATACGTCTGATGGAAGGCGCAGACATGATGTGAACAAAGACTACAGGATGAAAGCACTAAACATGCTCTAACGCATTCAGAGACTCCGTCGCAAGATGAAAAAGTCCGACTTTTTTTTTTCCGTCCGTTTCAGCTAAAACGGACACCTGACGAACCGCAGTATAGTCCATGGGATCTGTCGGGCTCCATTCAAGTTCACTGTTTTAGTGGTTCGTTGTTTGACAGACCAGAACAACGGCCACCTGAAAGAGGCTGCCCACAAGTCTGTCTCGCATGTGGAAACACTGAGGTTGCGTAGTGGGCATGGTAATACACAATTTTATCACAATTACCACAATGTTACCAACATCAATGTAGTGACCCCCAGCTCTATGTTCACATGCCCTAATGTGGTACGTGAACACATATCAGCTTCATGAGAAATCCCCTTTAACCTATAGACCTGCTATCTTAAGGGTAGCAAGAAGAGGGGACAATAACCAAGGAGGAGCAGATAACTTTAGGATCAGACTACATATAGTTTTTGTTTGTAGTCTGTTACTAAGGAGACACTTAGGAGCAAAATATCTGACACGTGCGTCAGGTCCGTCAGCTTTGTTCGGCAACTGAAGACAGACTCATTGGGAAGGATTTATTAATATAGTCCTACCAGAAAATTGGCGTGGAAGTGACACATTTGTGGTGCACAGCCACAATTTGAGCGTTTTCCACCCCGCTTGCCACTTTTTTTTTAGAGTGGGTGGAGATGCCTCAGCCCGTCAGCTAACTAGGTCAAAGTCTAATTGGTGGAGGAAAACGCTAAGGCTAGAATTAGCCTGTGACTCCCATTCCATAACCAAAGATTGCTGGGTCGCTCAGTCTTGTAGAGGCACCTTGCACTTCCCGTCCCTTTCCCCATCAACAGAGTATAGGGGTGTTTCCAGCCATATTTATGGGACTACCTAGTGAGCCCCACCTGACAACGCCCGCCGGCTGCACTTTCCATACAAATGGACATGGACATGCTGCTTGTTGGACTGTTTCCATAAGTCCTATAAACTTCAATAGAGGGCACTTCTTGTTTGGAGAACAAGATGGCAGCTTTTTTTTTTTTTTTACAGGATAGGCAATCAATTTCCAATCATTGAGAGTCCGACAACACCTAGAGCCCAAGACCCCCAGTAGGCTAAGGCCTAGGACTGGACGTTTATGACCTAAATAAAAATTGTAATTAATCGGGCATTTTACCTCGTGTACGATTAATAGGTATTATTTAAGCCACGCCCCTTTCACAGTATGGCAAACCTTGCAAGATTCTTCTCACAAGGTTACTCCGGCAGTTTTACGCGGTGTCATGACGCTTACGTCTGAGCATCACAACGCCATGTGACCCAATGAGCCCCAATCACAGACCTCAGCAGTCCCTGACGTCTGTCAGAAGGCCCGGAGACAGCAGGGAGTCACGCCGGAGACCAGGACAATAAGAAACCCAGAGGTGGAGCATCAGTGGCTGCCAGCCCTACCAGGTGACGCTTATCTCATGGAGAACAAGATGTTCCCCAGACTATAAACCAACCTGTCCGAATCCTTCCAAAGCCAAGTGCAGAGATCCTGCATATGAGTAATACATCACAGAGCGCTATAATATTCATGTATCTGGACTACTATATGGTTAGTGACTGAATCATTCCTCCAAGTACAACCCTATAAAGAGAATGTATTGCCAATTTCTTTATTAAAACCAAATGAAATCTATCACTTTTTTCTAATCTTTTTTTATTTTCTGACTGTACATTTTTTATTCTATTTTTCTGTACATGATTATGGGGGCGGCCATCTTACCTGAGCCTCTACTGCACTCAGTTAACAGCATTTAGCGATTTGCTTTACAGCACAGTCACGCTTATAGGCAGCGATAGACTGAAGGCGACTTTGAGATCTATGGGCATGGATTGTGCAAGGAGGAGGATAAAATAAGCTGTGACATCATCTAGTGTCAGTAGTGGGTGCAATGATGGGTCAGTGGTGTTATCTATAGAGGGGTTATCTTCCATTGTAATACTCTCGGAGATGTAAATGAGGTGACTGATGCAAAGAAAACCCCTACAAAATTGGCAACTGTCAAGAACATTAAAAAATAACATAAAAACTGGTTTAAACACTGGTCACTGGTGACATGTTCCTTATAAGTCACCACTGTCTTACAAACTATTAGAAATTCTATTTGCCAGTTTCTTGGGCTCTGTTCACACTGCATTACATACACACGTGGCATATACACCTGGAAAGAAACACTACACTGAATACATTATAATGATCCAAGGAGGTCAGCTCAACCAAAGGCAGCCAAGAGTTTCCTTCCTCAGACCAGTATACATCGGCATAACCTTCTGTCACTATAAAGCTGCCCTATACAGTGGGCCAATGCATACAGACATATGGGCAGCACGGTGGCTCAGTGGTTAGCACTGCAGCCTTGCAGCGCTGGAGCCCTGGGTTCGAATCCTGCCAAGGACAACATCTGCAAGGAGTTTGTATGTTCTCCCCGTGTTTGCGTGGGTTTCCTCCGGGTACTCCGGTTCCCTCCCACACTCCAAAGACATACTGATAGGGAATGTAGATTGTGCCCTATATGAGACAGTGACGGTCAATGTCTGTAAAGCGATGTGGAATATGATGGCGCTATATAAGTAAGCATAATAAATAAATAATATACAGTACAACACAGCGTACGCCTATACAATGCCATTTATAGGTATGTCAGGAATACATATGTCTGATAGAAAGCTGTGTGCACAAAGCCTTAGGCTGCATGCACACAACCATAGTCTTGGTCCATATGCAATCTGTTATTACGTATTTGTAGCATAGCATACAGACCTATTCATTCTTATGGCCCCATACACACACATCCATAGTTTTACGGATCCATATGGGGGGCTGTAGGACCAGGTTGCAAAATATGAAGCAGGTTTTATTCCCACCCATTTTTAAGGCTCGGTGTAGTCTAATGATAAAGTCCGTGAAAACAAAGATGGCACAGACAGATGCCCTCCGTGTGCGGTCTACTCCATTCTCCATGGACCCGCACACAACTACAGTATGCCGGATCCTTAGGTGTATCTAAAACCTGAGTGACAACCAATATGCCAGTATCTTAACACAGGGGTTGTCAGTCAGCTATTGAGAATGCTGAATGGCAGATCTTTCTAGTGTTAGGATGTATTCACACTCACATCTGTGTCAAAATCCACGTCCCATTGATTTCATTGGAAATTGAGACTGTATTTTATAATGGAACATCAATATGTGACATGACGCAGAAGCTGCAGCAGGTTACCGCATGAGTATCGGGGGTTAATCTTCAGCAAATCAACCTGCAAATCCACAAAAGAAATCCACGTTAGATTTGTGCCACGGATCTTTCTGCAGATATGGACCACTGCCGGGTCGCCCCATGGCTCACTAAGGTTAGTAAATGGAGATAGTAAATGGAGACACATTGCGACCCCTCCTGTGCCACAATCACGACTTCTAGTCCCGAAAGAGTCCACCAGTGTTTGACTATAAGTTGTGGTACACTAGGGGTCGTCATGTGACTCCATTCACTGCGGCAATCTTAGGTGCAGCCAAAGTTGCCGTATAGCCATAGCCTTATGGGGTGGAAAAATCCACTGCCACTCCGGTATAAATGCCTAGACAGACACAGGATGGCTCACCTACCTCCGGCTGATGCAGGTTTTCATAGTGGCATTGCTAAGAGACTGTTACTATATATAGAGTGAAGAGACTGCTGTAGTACAGGGGGGCAAATCACCTGTTTTACAGGAATGACAAGCAAAAAAGCAAAAAAAAGTGACAGTAACAATCATGAATAGATAAAACAGAAGCCGCTGCCATTCCTCAGGGCCTCATTTATTCAATAGCCCTTGCCTTTAAAGCCGAGCTCCATCCATTATAATGCGATTCATACATATGTATACGGGACAGAGGTTACACAGCAGAGTTTACTATTAACAATCTGGAGGGTGACAACGTCTGCAGGGAATGGTAATGCACGCGGTACATCAGCAGCGCCCGTCCTGTCGTCTGCTAGTTCTAAGCTTCCACCGGGGAAAGCAGACAATTTACATACACCGCTGACAGAAAATCAGGGCGAGCGCAAGGCAGGCAAGCGGACTTCTAGGACCCAATATCAGAGGCAATGACACTGTGAACTGGGGGAATCAGCTGTGGCAATGTGGACAAAGTCATGCACAATTCATGAGGCAGAGGGGATTTTTAGGAAGATTGACTTGAATGGAAAGTTACACTGCCCATGCATATTACATGGATGCTGACGGATCCCATCATTTTCAGGCTGGATCTGCTGATGGTCTGTTGTGAATGGGGCGGACAGCAGAACCCCTTTGTGTGTCCACATGTGAATTTGGGGGTCAAAATAGTGATATATACACAGCACAGGACTATGCAGCAGGACTGACCTCAATCTATAGGTCTATACAGTATCAGGGCCAGTTACATTCAGTGCTTTACATTGTGCAACAATCTTTGTTATCTATAACATCAATTCCTCACAATTTCCTAGATCTCTGCTTGCTGTCATTCATTGTTTACTTCCAGTGGGAAAAAAAAATCATCCCATGGTCATGTGATATACAGCCCATGGTCATGTGATATACAGAACATGGTCATGTGATATACAGCCCATGGTCATGTGATATACAGAACATGGTCATGTGATATACAGCCCATGGTCATGTGATATACAGAACATGGTCATGTGATATACAGAACATGGTCACGTGATGAGCACACAGGTGCACAGCTCGTCACAGCACAGTAATCAGACATCTGCCTGGTAACGAGCTGTGCACCTGTGTGCTCATCACGTGACCATGGGCTGTCCACCACGTGACCATGGGCTGTCCATCACGTGACCATGGGCTGTCCACCACGTGACCATGGGCTGTCCACCATGTGAGCATGGGCTGTCCACCACGTGACCATGGGCTGTCCATCACGTGACCATGGGTTGATTTTTATCCACTGGTAGTAAACAATGAATGACAACAAGCAGAGATCTAGAAAACCGTGAGGAATTGATACAGAAAGTATATTGGAAAATTGTACAACTTTTCATTATACATATTTTAACATTTATTTGCTGAAACTGGACAACCCCTTTAAATGAGACTGAGCTGCTGCTGTACCATGTGAATGTGATGTCATCAGGACAGGGAAGGGACTGCAGCACATGTGAGCACTTCAAACAGCTGGTCGATGGGGGTCCTGAGTATCGGTCCCTTACTGGTCACTCTCTGATGACCTATCCTAAGTGTAGGCCATCAATATATAATCCCAGAGAATCCCTTTAACCTTCACTTGTTATGGATTTTCATATGTCTTAGGCTCTGTTCACATCACGCTATGTCCCTCCACTTACAGTATATTCCAGAAATAGTTCCTGGTATACATTCTTAGCCTCTGGTAGGAAGCATACAATGGGACCCCAAAGCCATGTGGCCACATCTGGTACTGCAACTCCGTGAAAGGCATTAACTCCATGGGACAACTCACAATGTAATGCAATAGAATAACACAGAAGACTATTGTGCCCACCAACACAACGGGCAGCGACAGTACACAGGCTGAAACTGAATGGTCCAAGTAAAATCACATGACCATGGACGTGACCTCAGCCTGGACAATGCATCACTATGGATCTGATTTTCACATAGGTCTCAGTTTTTTTAGCACCACAGACCCCCAACTACCATCCAGCTTTAGCAGGACAAAATGCGAGAAACAAGCATTTCTGTCATGGTGTCCTGTTTTGCTGGAAAAATTTACACCATACGCAGTGCTTTTTTCTCTCTAATGTGACAGAATCTGCGACAAAACCTCTAATGCAGATGTGATCATAAGTAAGCCATACACAGAAAAGGATCAAGCAGTCGAATTTCTCTACCCTATCCTTTGACACATTAGATAGTTGGCTGACCCATCAAGATCAGTGGGTTCAGACAATAATGCTCCAATGTGTATGAGCCACTTTAGTTCAACAGTCCTGGTGAAGAACTACCCAACAAACCGATGTACCCAAGAATTTGTAGCCATCATCTCACTTTTTTGGGTTGTCTTCTTACCACTCCTGCTCACACAGCAGAGGATAACCACCTTCTGGTCCCCCTTCGGGCACATCCAGACACTGATATCTACAAGTATATGGCAGCGTACACTACATTAGTCTATGGAGATACCTATGGCTTGTGCAGAATATGGATATATACTAAGGAGACCAAGTTTATCTTCAAGAAAAGGGGTGAAAGGGACAAGTAACCAGAAGAACAATCCACGCCAACTAATGGGAAGTGTAAAAACAAAGTTCCTGCTAAGAGCTATTGAGGGGTGGTAAGCGGAGATGTGGGAATGTAAGAATCCCCCTACTTATAGGATTGTCAGCTAAACCACAAGAACAACTGTCCAACACGAGATCTTATCTGACCTACATTTAACAGTCAGGAATCACAAGTTTCCACTGCATTGAGGACCAGTATTTCCAGCAAAAGAGCGGCAAAAGGCAACCGAACCAGACTCCAGTGAAGGAGCCAGAAACCATCCACAAAGTCAGCCATATAACCGGACCCACCACCACCGAACATCAGGGTCCTCCTCACTGTTTGTAGCCCTTGTCAAGCCAACAGGGGACAAGTTCTTTAAAATAAAGCTGCACAAGCTCTTCTACCCAATTTTACTTGCTTTAGATACCAGACCGGATGTTCTTGTGCACCTTTATGGGAGTACCATGTGAAAAAAACAAGCCATGATGAAGCCAATCTCCCCTGACGCCAGATAAGGATCGGGAAAGTAGGATTTCAACTTGTTCCGTCCGTAAAATACAGCCCATGTGCTGACCTCATTCCAGGGACTGAATACGGCTGTGTGAATGAAGCTCCCTGTATTTTCGTAAGTTATGATGCTGGGAGCTGGTGAATGGCCGGATCGCTACAGTAAACTGAACTGACATAAAGCTGGGAGTTTGTGACTGTGACGCTCGAGCTCTTCAGGAGCTCGCAGCATCATAACTGAGCCGTGGCAAGTTCCAGTCCATTCTGACACCTTAACCCCACACCGATCAGCTGATCCACCTGCTGGAAGTAACTGCAGAAGTGTTTACTGTATAGTGGGGCTGGGGCTCTGCCCACTGTATAGTGGGGCTGGGGCTCTGCCCACTGTATAGTGGGGCTGGGGCTCTGCCCACTGTATAGTGGGGCTGGGGCTCTGCCCACTGTATAGTGGGGCTGGGGCTCTGCCCACTGTATAGTGGGGCTGGGGCTCTGCCCACTGTATAGTGGGGCTGGGGCTCTGCCCACTGTATAGTGGGGCTGGGGCTCTGCCCACTGTATAGTGGGGCTGGGGCTCTGCCCACTGTATAGTGGGGCTGGGGCTCTGCCCACTGTATAGTGGGGCTGGGGCTCTGCCCACTGTATAGTGGGGCTGGGGCTCTGCCCACTGTATAGTGGGGCTGGGGCTCTGCCCACTGTATAGTGGGGCTGGGGCTCTGCCCACTGTATAGTGGGGCTGGGGTGCTGCAGTTCTGCGCCAATGACTTGAATAGGGGCAGTACAGTGCAGTAGCCTTTCAGCTGATCAGTGTGGAGTCTAGGTGTCGGGCCCCCACCGATCAGATACTGATGGCCTAGGCTGTTTATAGGTAACCAGTATAAATAAATTATATACAGTATATATATATATATATATATATATATAAAAAAAAACACCCTGGAGCCAGAAAACCCCTTTAAGGCTGCAGTCACTTCTTTATGGCCTGCAATGTTCAGTTTCCTATTCTGTTGCTGATACAGACTACCAAAACTGACAGAGATCTGGACCTGACATATGACGGACATTGGTGACTTATAAAGGAATCTGCAGGGTTTCCATCATGGTATCCATCAATGTGCTAGAAAAAAAAAAGAAGCTGCATGCTGAGCTTTTTTAACCAGCAGTTATGACAAAATCTGCAACAGAAGCTCCAACGCAGATGCCAACATAATCTCAGATCCGCAGACAGCTATTCCTTCAGACCTTCCCCCACACACGTTGCATACTCAGCTAGGTCGAGCATGCATGAGTTCCAAATCTACACAGGATATGTACATCTAATGGGAACAATAGTGAAGGTTAGTTGGAGTACAGGACCTGCTTATGGCAAACACAACTCTTTCTGGACCTGGGCACCATCACCACCTCATTCTTCTTGCCATAATAACCAATGTTCTCTGGCCATGAGGAGCAGGGGATCTATGCCCTGTGTGAGATCTAACACTGGTACCCCCTCACTCCAGTCACAGGTAGCAACACATAATGCTGATTCCTGTAGGCAAAATGTCTGCCCCGTGGATCATGCAGACCCACACCACAGGGCACAAGCAGCCACAAAAACCAGGCTTCACAAGCAATGCCAGTTCTCTGCTTTAGGAGCAAGTTACCAAACTCCAAAATTTAGCAACAAGTGCCAAACAACTTTATCCTCTACCCACATATGTACCAAGCTATAATGTGCAGTCAGCTGTAATGTAGGAGGTGTAATAGGTACCATTGTGACTAATGTATGACTAGCTCAGTGCGTGACTGGCACTGGTAGGAGTGCGCTGACACTGGTGTGCGGATGTCATCGCTGGGCATATCGCTGATACTAGTATGTGGCTAGCAGCTGAGGAGGGATGACTGACACGTGCATAGGAGTCGCTGCCTGGGGGGTGACCGGTAGAGTGGGACTGCTCTGTCACTAGTGTGTGGCTCGCGCTGATGGGGCGGTAACTGATGTGTAGCTGGTACTAGTAGGACTGCAGATTCTAGCACTGACTGGTGCATGACTGGCACTAGTGTAGTGGTGACTACTATGTGACTGGCACTAGTGTAGTGGTGACTACTATGTGACTGGCACTAGTGTAGTGGTGACTACTATGTGACTGGCACTAGTGTAGTGGTGACTACTATGTGGCTGACACTGGTATAGTGGTGACTACTATGTGGCTGACACTGGTATAGTGGTGACTACTATGTGACTGGCACTAGTGTAGTGGTGACTACTATGTGGCTGACACTAGTGTAGTGGTGACTACTATGAGACAGGCACTAGTGTAGTGGTGACTACTATGTGGCTGACACTGGTATAGTGGTGACTACTATGTGACTGGCACTAGTGTAGTGGTGACTACTATGTGGCTGACACTAGTGTAGTGGTGACTACTATGTGGCTGACACTAGTGTAGTGGTGACTACTATGTGACTGGCACTAGTGTAGTGGTGACTACTATGTGACTGGCACTGGTATAGTGGTGACTACTATGTGACTGGCACTAGTGTAGTGGTGACTACTATGTGGCTGACACTAGTGTAGTGGTGACTACTATGTGACTGGCACTAGTGTAGTGGTGACTACTATGTGGCTGACACTAGTGTAGTGGTGACTACTATGTGACTGGCACTAGTGTAGTGGTGACTACTATGTGGCTGACACTGGTATAGTGGTGACTACTATGTGACTGGCACTAGTGTAGTGGTGACTACTATGTGACTGGCACTAGTGTAGAGAGGGTGACTACTATGTGGCTGACACTGGTATAGTGGTGACTACTATGTGACTGGCACTAGTGTAGTGGTGACTACTATGTGACTGGCACTAGTGTAGTGGTGACTACTATGTGACTGGCACTAGTGTAGGAGGTGACTACTATGTGACTGGCACTAGTGTAGTGGTGAATACTATGTGACTGGCACTAGTGTAGTGGTGACTACTATGTGGCTGACACTGGTATAGTGGTGACTACTATGTGACTGGCACTAGTGTAGTGGTGACTACTATGTGGCTGACACTGGTATAGTGGTGACTACTATGTGACTGGCACTAGTGTAGTGGTGACTACTATGTGACTGGCACTAGTGTAGTGGTGACTACTATGTGGCTGACACTGGTATAGTGGTGACTACTATGTGGCTGACACTGGTATAGTGGTGACTACTATGTGACTGGCACTAGTGTAGTGGTGACTACTATGTGGCTGACACTAGTGTAGTGGTGACTACTATGAGACAGGCACTAGTGTAGTGGTGACTACTATGTGGCTGACACTGGTATAGTGGTGACTACTATGTGACTGGCACTAGTGTAGTGGTGACTACTATGTGGCTGACACTAGTGTAGTGGTGACTACTATGTGGCTGACACTAGTGTAGTGGTGACTACTATGTGACTGGCACTAGTGTAGTGGTGACTACTATGTGACTGGCACTGGTATAGTGGTGACTACTATGTGACTGGCACTAGTGTAGTGGTGACTACTATGTGGCTGACACTAGTGTAGTGGTGACTACTATGTGACTGGCACTAGTGTAGTGGTGACTACTATGTGGCTGACACTAGTGTAGTGGTGACTACTATGTGACTGGCACTAGTGTAGTGGTGACTACTATGTGGCTGACACTGGTATAGTGGTGACTACTATGTGACTGGCACTAGTGTAGTGGTGACTACTATGTGACTGGCACTAGTGTAGTGGTGACTACTATGTGACTGGCACTAGTGTAGAGGTGACTACTATGTGACTGGCACTAGTGTAGTGGTGAATACTATGTGACTGGCACTAGTGTAGTGGTGACTACTATGTGGCTGACACTGGTATAGTGGTGTGGTGACTACTATGTGACTGGCACTAGTGTAGTGGTGACTACTATGTGGCTGACACTGGTATAGTGGTGACTACTATGTGACTGGCACTAGTGTAGTGGTGACTACTATGTGGCTGACACTGGTATAGTGGTGACTACTATGTGACTGGCACTAGTGTAGTGGTGACTACTATGTGGCTGACACTGGTATAGTGGTGACTACTATGTGGCTGACACTGGTATAGTGGTGACTACTATGAGACTGGCACTAGTGTAGTGGTGACTACTATGTGGCTGACACTGGTATAGTGGTGACTACTATGTGACTGGCACTAGTGTAGTGGTGACTACTATGTGACTGGCACTAGTGTAGTGGTGACTACTATGTGGCTGACACTGGTATAGTGGTGACTACTATGTGGCTGACACTGGTATAGTGGTGACTACTATGTGACTGGCACTAGTGTAGAGGTGACTACTATGTGACTGGCACTAGTGTAGTGGTGACTACTATGTGACTGGCACTAGTGTAGTGGTGACTACTATGTGACTGGCACTAGTGTAGTGGTGACTACTATGTGACAGGCACTATTAGTGTAGTGGTGACTACTATGTGACTGGCACTAGTGTAGTGGTGACTACTATGTGACTGGCACTAGTGTAGAGGTGACTACTATGTGACTGGCACTAGTGTAGAGGTGACTACTATGTGACTGGCACTAGTGTAGAGGTGACTACTATGTGACTGGCACTAGTGTAGAGGTGACTACTATGTGACTGGCACTAGTGTAGTGGTGACTACTATGTGACTGGCACTAGTGTAGTGGTGACTACTATGTGACTGGCACTAGTGTAGTGGTGACTACTATGAGACAGGCAATAGTGTAGTGGTGACTACTATGTGGCTGGCCTTGGTATACCGGTGACTACTAGTGTAGTGGTGTGTGTGACTGGCACTACTAGTGTACTGATGACTGGCACTACTAGTGTAGTGGTGACTACTATGTGGCTGGCACTACTAGTATACCAGTGACTACTAGTGTAAAGGTGAGTGTGTGACTGGCACTCCTAGTGTACTAGTGACTGGCGCTACTAGTGTAGTGGTGAGTGTGTGCACTCCCTGCCTTGCCCTGGTATACTAGTGACTACTAGTGTAGTGGTGTGTGCACTCCCGGCCTTGCCCTGGTATACCAGTGACTACTATGTGGCTGGCCTTGGTATACCGGTGACTACTAGTGTAGTGGTGAGTGTGCGCACTCCCTGCCTTGCCCCGGTATACCGGTGACTGCTAGTGCAGTGGTGCGTGCACTCCCTGCCTTGCCCCGGTATACCGGTGACTGCTAGTGCAATGGTGTGTGCACTCCCTGCCTTGCTCCGGTATACCGGTGACTACTAGTGTGGAGGTGTGTGCACTCCCTTCCTTGCCCCGGTATACCGGTGACTACTAGTGCAGTGGTGTGTGCACTCCCTGCCTTGCTCCGGTATACCGGTGACTACTAGTGTAGTGGTGAGTGTGTGCACTCCCTGCCTCGCCCAGGAATACCGGTGACTACTAGTGTAGCAGTGTGTGCACTCTCAGCCTTGCTCCGGTATACCGGTGACTACTAGTGTAGCAGTGTGTGCACTCTCAGCCTTGCTCCGGTACTCCGGTGACTACTAGTGTAGCAGTGTGGGCACTCTCAGCCTTGCTCCGGTACACCGGTGACTACTAGTGTAGCAGTGTGTGCACTCTCTGCCTTGCCCCGGTATACCGGTGACTACTAGTGTAGCAGTATGTGCATTCTCAGCCTTGCTCCGGTACACCGGTGACTACTAGTGTAGCAGTGTGTGCACTCTCAGCCTTGCTCCGGTATACCGGTGACTACTAGTGTAGCAGTGTGTGCACTCTCAGCCTTGCTCCGGTACTCCGGTGACTACTAGTGTAGCAGTGTGGGCACTCTCAGCCTTGCTCCGGAACACCGGTGACTACTAGTGTAGCAGTGTGTGCACTCTCTGCCTTGCCCCGGTATACCGGTGACTACTAGTGTAGCAGTATGTGCATTCTCAGCCTTGCTCCGGTACACCGGTGACTACTAGTGTAGCAGTGTGTGCACTCTCAGCCTTGCTCCGGTATACCGGTGACTACTAGTGTAGCAGTGTGTGCACTCTCAGCCTTGCTCCGGTATACCGGTGACTACTAGTGTAGCAGTGTGTGCACTCTCAGCCTTGCTCCGGTATATCGGTGACTACTAGTGTAGCAGTATGTGCACTCCCTGCCTTGCCACGGTATACCGGTGACTACTAGTGTAGCAGTATGTGCACTCCCTGCCTTGCTCCGGTATACCGGTGACTACTAGTGTAGCAGTGTGTGCACTCTCAGCCTTGCTCCGGTATACCGGTGACTACTAGTGTAGCAGTGTGTGCACTCTCTGCCTTGCCCCGGTATACCGGTGACTACTAGTGTAGCAGTGTGTGCACTCCCAGCCTTGCCCAGTATACCGGTGACTACTAGTGTAGCAGTGTGTGCACTCTCAGCCTTGCTCCGGTATACCGGTGACTACTAGTGTAGCAGTGTGTGCACTCTCAGCCTTGCTCCGGTATACCGGTGACTACTAGTGTAGCAGTGTGTGCACTCTCAGCCTTGCTCCGGTACTCCGGTGACTACTAGTGTAGCAGTGTGGGCACTCTCAGCCTTGCTCCGGTACACCGGTGACTACTAGTGTAGCAGTGTGTGCACTCTCAGCCTTGCTCCGGTACTCCGGTGACTACTAGTGTAGCAGTGTGTGCACTCCCTGCCTTGCCCCGGTATACCGGTGACTACTAGTGTAGCAGTATGTGCACTCCCTGCCTTGCCCCGGTATACCGGTGACTACTAGTGTAGCAGTGTGTGCACTCTCAGCCTTGCTCCGGTATACCGGTGACTACTAGTGTAGCAGTGTGTGCACTCCCTGCCTTGTCCCGGTATACCGGTGACTACTAGTGTAGCAGTATGTGCACTCCCTGCCTTGCTCCGGTATACCGGTGACTACTAGTGTAGCAGTGTGTGCACTCTCAGCCTTGCCCCGGTATACCGGTGACTACTAGTGTAGCAGTGTGTGCACTCTCAGCCTTGCTCCGGTACTCCGGTGACTACTAGTGTAGCAGTGTGTGCACTCCCTGCCTTGCTCCGGTATACCGGTGACTACTAGTGTAGCGGTGTGTGCACTCCCTGCCTTGTCCCGGTATACCGGTGACTACTAGTGTAGCAGTGTGTGCACTCTCAGCCTTGCCCCGGTATACCGGTGACTACTAGTGTAGCAGTGTGTGCACTCTCTGCCTTGCCCCGGTATACCGGTGACTACTAGTGTAGCAGTATGTGCACTCTCAGCCTTGCTCCGGTATACCGGTGACTACTAGTGTAGCAGTGTGTGCACTCTCAGCCTTGCTCCGGTATACCGGTGACTACTAGTGTAGCAGTGTGTGCACTCTCAGCCTTGCCCCGGTATACCGGTGACTACTAGTGTAGCAGTGTGTGCACTCCCTACCTTGCCCGGTATACCGCTGACTACTAGTGTAGCAGTGTGTGCACTCTCAGCATTGCTCCGGTACTCCGGTGACTACTAGTGTAGCAGTGTGTGCACTCCCTACCTTGCCCGGTATACCGGTGACTACTAGTGTAGCAGTGTGGGCACTCTCAGCCTTGCCCCGGTATACCGGTGACTACTAGTGTAGCAGTATGTGCACTCTCAGCATTGCTCCGGTACTCCGGTGACTACTAGTGTAGCAGTGTGTGCACTCCCTACCTTGCCCGGTATACCGGTGACTACTAGTGTAGCAGTGTGGGCACTCCCTGCCTTGCCCCGGTATACCGGTGACTACTAGTGTAGCAGTGTGTGCACTCTCAGCCTTGCTCCGGTATACCGGTGACTACTAGTGTAGTAGTGTGTGCACTCTCAGCCTTGCTCCGGTATACCGGTGACTACTAGTGTAGCAGTGTGTGCACTCTCAGCCTTGCCCCGGTATACTGGTGACTACTAGTGTAGCAGTGTGTGCACTCCCTACCTTGCCCGGTATACCGGTGACTACTAGTGTAGCAGTGTGTGCACTCTCAGCATTGCTCCGGTACTCCGGTGACTACTAGTGTAGCAGTGTGTGCACTCCCTACCTTGCCCCGGTACTCCGGTGACTACTAGTGTAGCAGTGTGTGCACTCCCTACCTTGCCCGGTATACCGGTGACTACTAGTGTAGCAGTGTGTGCACTCTCTGCCTTGCCCCGGTATACCGGTGACTACTAGTGTAGCAGTGTGTGCACTCTCAGCATTGCTCCGGTACTCCGGTGACTACTAGTGTAGCAGTGTGTGCACTCCCTTCCTTGCCCGGTATACCGGTGACTACTAGTGTAGCAGTGTGTGCACTCCCTACCTTGCCCGGTATACCGGTGACTACTAGTGTAGCAGTGTGTGCACTCCCTGCCCTGGTGCCAGTGTGTCTCGCTCAGGTGACCTGTTAGCCCCTCCTCCTCCCCTGTCAGCCCCGCCCCCGGCTCACCCTCCTCCTCCTCCCTCACATGTCAGGGTTACCTTGATGCACCGCCACATTGCAGCCGTGCCCGTCGCAGTACACCAGCGGGTTCTCGGCCCAGCCCCTCTCGTCCGAGCACACGCAGCAGCCTCCGATCATCTCCTTCATACTAGTCGTCAGCTCTTCGTCCTCTGTTGTCACGGCCAGATCTCCGGACACCATCTACAGGACAGCGAACACAACAAGCACCGGTTACTCCTCTACGCTGCCGAGGCTCGGCTCCCCGCGCCGGCCGTCGCCTGCCACCCGCATTACTTGCTCTGAAGCCGCCTCATGTCGCCGGGGCTGCCCGGACTGGCAGAGGGGGCAGGATCACGACGAGGAAAGGAGAACACTGCGCATGCGCTCTGGCGACACCGATGTCAACTACTGCAACAGCGCCTCTAGAGGCGGAAAGGTGTACACGCTGCAACGAAGTGCGTAGTGTGAGGGAAGTCCCTGGACTGTGCTGCCAATGGCGGCGTGTTCATTTCCTCTCTCTCCTCCCTCTGTATATTTGGCGGTGCAAACACATCACACGTGCGTCTGTGGTGGGAATCCGGAGAGCATCAGCAGAAGGAATCTGGTGCGGCTCCCTCCTCCGCCTGGCCCTGACGCCTGTGGCTTCCTACATAGCCTAGGGGATCCTCGGGAAACGTTATATTTGTCCATGTATTTCACCCGTAGGAGGGGAAACTAGCAGTTGCCCTTAGCAACCAATCAGGTTTCCCCAAGGCACACTGGAAAACGAAAGCAGCACTGTGATTGGTTGCTATGGACAACTGCTCCTGGTTTCCCCCTTCACCTGTATTTAAACCCTCCCACTACATACCCAGGAAACCTGCTAATCCGAACCTTGATAATCCAGAATATATCACCATTTATTAAAACTTTTACATGGGAAATTACACAACATAGAGGCTAAAAAGACAGCATGTCAATTATACCTACAGAAAGGTCGGTGGTTTCCCTATAGGTGTAATGGAGGCAGAAAGTCCTGCGGGAAAACCACAATGCATTGCCGCCACGGTTTTTCCTGCAGCGTGTTTTTGCTGCGGCCCACTACGTGGGGCCTTAGCCTTAAAGGGGTTGTCCAGACTAAAATTTTCTTTTTTTAAATAGGCCAGGGGAGGTGAAAAAAATGTCCCCGGTGCCTCCCAGCGCGATCCTGCACCTGTGAGTCCAATGAGTGGCCTCAGCGAAGGACACAGGAATTCACTACCTGCGACGTCCCCAGGTCCCTTCTTTAGGCCACTGGTCACATGAGTGCTGGGGCCAATCAGTGGCCTCAGTGGAAGGGACCCTGGACGTCACAGCGGGCGATGACTTCCGCAAAAGCAGAGCAGCAGGACCAGACCGTGCTAGGAGGACATTGGGGACAGGAAAGTATGTTGGGTTTTTTTGTTTGTTTTTTTTCACCTCCCCCGGCCTAATCAAAAAATAAAATTTTAGCCTGGACAACCTTTACGGTTGGGGTTACACGGTGACTGGCCATGATGCCTGTCATCCAACCAAAGATTGACACGATACCCTGCGACTCCTTCACTTATGTGAATGGAGTTGCATTGCAATCCTGATGGTGCTGCGACTACGGCTTCTAGTTGCAAAAAAGTCCAGCACTGCTCAATCCTAGAAGTCACAGTCGTAGCACCTTTGGCATTACAATGCGACTCCATTCACTTGTGGTGGCTGTCAAAAAATAGGACAAGATGGGTCTGGGCCAGACTCGTCCATTGATGTGAATGGGTCCATGAAAAAAAAAAAAAGATCCAACACCGGATGTAAATCGTGCGTGAAAATCACAATTGACATTGTGTGAATACAGCCTATTGGAAGGGGTTTATGAAGACTGGCAATTTCAATGCCAGTCGTCTTATCTCCTGCAATGGCGAAGGTTTTGACAAGGCACGCATCTCATAAATCAGGTGCACCCTCAGAAGGGCTGTGCGCCTGCTCTGAATTCTATGCTAGCTCATAGCTGATGTAGATTTCAGATATAATTTACACTGGTAAACTGGTGTAAATGTGGTCACACACACCCCTACGCAGGAAAGTGGTGAAGGTGGTGTAAAAAGTTGCAAAATTTTGCGCAAAAACCTGACTTGTACAAAAATGCCTTCTACTCCATAAAACTGGCATACAAGGCATGATCAATATGAGTCTTTTTTTTTTTTTTACAACTTGTATTTGCGGTGCAGATAGCAGAAATTTGAGGCTTACCCTCGGATTTCTGCCGCAGTTCTGCAATATTCGCTGCCGCGCATCCTCACACTGATCAGCCCCATTTAATGCAGACTCCCCGCTGTGGTTTCCACTCGTGTGGATTCCTACTGAAATCTATGGGACAAGTATTTTTTTTTTTTGTATGAGCACTGATTTTAACATACAATGCAAACAAAAATCCACATCAAAAACACATAAACATGCCAAAGTTACACTTGCAGCATTTTTCTTGGCATTTTTACATGAATGTTTTTGCCAAAAAAAACGCTGTGGCCAGATGTTACATGAAAGCCAAGCGTGAAATAGAAATCCCACTACGCACAATGCTTTTGTGATGTGCAATGTGATGTTTTTTGTTACTTTTTTTTTTTTTCTGTACTGTAAATGCAATATGCTCTCAGTATGTAATTTTTTTTTCCTAAAGACTTCTTCAAAGGACATTAAAAATGCATGGTATAAATGTATACATAAAGACACTTGCAAAACGCTTGCTGTTTTTTAATATGGCAAAATAAAAAGGCTAGGAAGCCATATAGGTATATTCACATGTTGCAGAATTTTCTGCAACTGAAATTCTGTATCATTTGTTTGGGTTTGTTTTAATGGTACGTACATGGATTTCTGCAAGCCCTATGGGACTAATTTATGTCATAGAAACTTCTGCAGCTAATCCGCCATGTGTGAATATATTGTTAGGGGGTGTTCACACACAGGAATTTGACACTGAATTTGAATCCAAATTTTCTGCCTGAAATCTGTCTTCCATTCATTTCAATGGGAGCAAGTAGCTGTTTTTTTTTATTCTGCCTGAGAACTCCCTTTAAAATGAATGGGAGGAGAAAAATACACCTTTTCTTTCGGTGCGGAATTGGACATAGAATTTGTCAAAATCCAAATTTGGCGCTGCCCAATAACGGGCAAAATACAGTGGCAATCTTCTCCAAATTCTGCTTCAAATTACGCTTCAAACTCCACATCAAAATCAGCTTAAAATTCTCATCGGTTTTTGACGAGCAGAAAAAATCTGCTTTAGGCTAAAGCCCCACGTTGCGGAAATGCAGCTTTTTTTTGTTGTGGATTTTTGAGCCAAAGCCAGGATTGGCTACAAAAGGAATGGAAAATATATAGGAAGTGCTACCTTCTGCTTAATCCACTCCTGGCTTTGGCTCAAAAAAACGCAACAAAAAAAGCTGGATTTCCGCAACGTGGGGCTTTGGCCTTAAATTACTGAAGCAGAAATTTTCTACTTGTCAAATTTCTATAGATGAACACCCCCTTACAGCCGTGGCCCCACGTTGCAAAAACGCAGCGTTTTGGCCTTGGCGGAAACACTGCATTGTACATTACCTGCAAAGTGAATACGTTCTAATCCCACCACACATTGCAGAAAAAATTTGCACTGGAAATGCTGCGATATCGAAAATTTTTGAAAATTGCAGAAAGTCAATTATGCCTACGGAAACGCTGGCATTTTCCGTATAGGTATATTAAGTGCAGAAAGTGCGCAGAGGAAAGCTCTGCAGACTTTCTGTGAAAAATTCTGCAGAAAAAAATGCAATGCTTTTCCGCAACGTTTTTTGGCTGCGGCTCGATACGTGGGGCCTTATCCTGAAGCTTTTTTGGGGTTTTTTTCTGCCGTATTCGCTTGTAGTGAAGTGTGGTCGACTTGACTGTTGAATACACTACACATGGCTTAAAGGGCTCTCTTGGCTTACTGAAGGTTATTGGGTACCTAAGGCTACATTTGGTCCCTATCTTAGTTTATACAATTACAATACACCACAATACATGTTATGAATCAAGCCTCATGTTTTGTCTTTTCTTTTCCCTTTCCCACATCTCAAGTACTATATTGCTATAAAGATGGATGACAACTATATCATCTAATTCTCTTGGCAAAGGGGAGATGAACAGCTACTTGTCACATCTGGCGCCGCTAATCTCTCTGGAAACAAAGGACTAGGGATGTTGAAGTCCAATATGCCTAGTCTTTATTTACCTCAAAGGGAGGAGATACAGCAGACACCTTCGTATACGCCTTTGGCCAGATCAGCTGACATTTATCTTTACGTGGCCAGATTTCGGTTCTGTTCACATTCTGTCATAATGATGGACACCATGATGGAAAGCTAATAGACTTTGGACATTATAAGCCAATGGACTTGTCTGTGCCGTCAGTGCACATTTTATAATGGATCCGGCATTGCTGTCATTTTAGTTGTTTTCCTAAGGGGACATTCACACTACCGTTGTTAGTGTCCGTTGCTAGCATCCGTCAGAAAATGTTAACAATGGACGCTAACAGATTTGTTAAAAATCAATTAAACTGATTTCAATGGGATTTGATCTGTTGTTCATTTTCACCAAATCCGTCACAGGTCCGTTATTTTGGCAGACGTAGCACGGGATGCTTTTGGATAACTCACTTATGACAGAATTGTCCATTATTTTTTAACAATGCCTATGGGTAACAGACGGTCATCCATTATACTGTCCACTATTACTGTCCATGTTTTCTGCGCATGCTAAGAAAGCAGAACAAAAAAAAAGTGGACCCTGTTAGAACGGATATCCAACGGTAGTGTGAATGAACCCTAACGGAACTGAACATAGGTATGAACAGAGGCTTATTTACCGAGCTCTTCTTCATATAGAGTATTCTGACTGGAAATAATGGAGATTTGTATTCACTGGTCTGGCCGCTAGAACTGGACAGGCCTGAGCTGACAGTTTTGCAATTGCCAAAAAAAGCTGACAGTGTGCTCAGGCGCCGCTCTGGGCTCCTAAACCTTTTATTTTAATAGCTGCTTAACCTCAGTTGGCCTCCCAGATTTGTGTACTGTAACATGGACAGCCGCCGCTGCTACGACTAAACCCGAAGAGTGCCAAGTCACTGTCAGACGCCCAGTTGGTGAAAGAATTTTGTGACAAAACTTTACAAATTTGGAAGATCGCTTTGGCCTGTTTACTACGACTCCTTTCATTGCTGTCGTGCATTTTTTTTTTTTTTTTTATATCTTATAGTGATGGGTATACACAGATGCTGACAGCAGGGGTAGGGGGATACAAAATTAATTTGATAGAAAAGTATAAAGTATGTTAAAAATTCGAATTTTCTGGCAACATGGGGCCCAATGTGTTTATCTATTGCCACAAAACCTAAGGCCCCACGTACCGAACCGCGGAAAAGACTGTGGCAGAAACGCATTGAGTTTTTTCCCACAGCATTTTTCACAGAAAGTCCAGAGTTTTCCTCTGCGGACTTTCTGGCCCTATTATACCTATAGGGAAAACACGTGTATTTCCATAGTTATAATTGACATGCTGCAATTTTCGAAAACACAAGTGTTTTTGAAAACTCAGCTTTTCCACTGCAGATTTTTTTCTGCAATGTATGGATGGGATTAGCTAGAATCCCATCCACTTTGCAGGTAATGTAAAACACAGCGTTTTGACAACGTGGGGCTCCCGACCTGCTGTAATGTGTAATAACAATGTAGCTGACGCTATCTCTACAAATCTCATTCACCTACTGGGACTAAAATCCACAGCAGGTCAACTATTGCTATGGGTTTGCTGCTGACTGCGGAAACGCAGCTTTTTTTTGTTGCAGATTTTTCTACGTTTTTTTTTTTTAGCCAAAGTCAAGAATGGCTACAGAGGGAATGGAAGATCTTATACTTCTCCCTTCTGCTCAATCCACTCCTGCCTTTGGGTCAAAAAGCCACAGCAAAATTTGTAATAAAAAAAGCTGTGTTTCAACAACGTGGAGCCTTAGGGTCAGCACCCCATGTTGCAAACACGCAGCGTTTTGGTCGTGGCAGAAACATCGCAGCAAAAAAATGCATATTACAGTACCTGCAAAGTGAATGAGATTTTGGCTAATCCCATCCACACACTGCAGAAAAAAATCTGCAACGCAAATGCTGTGATTTCAAAAAACGATGTGTTTTTTATAAATCGCAGCATGTCAATTATACCTATGGAAACACTTGTGTTTTCAGTATGGGTATAACAGGGGCAAAAAGTCTGCAGAGGAAAACTCTGCGCACTTTCTGTGGAAAGCGCTGTGGGAAAAACCACAATGCGTTCCACTGCAGTGTTTTCTGCGGTACTTTTTTGCTGTGGCTCACTACATGGGGCCTTAGCCTAAAGGGGATATCCGGTAGTATATTGAAGGCCTATCATTAAGCTATATTCACAGGACAGGGAATTTTTTTTAACGGTTGTTACATGGCAAAATTCAATTCAAGTGAATGGGGGCTATTCACTATTCAGTAATGGACTGTCAAAATATAGGTCATATTCTATTTTTGTCTGTTTTCACAGACCCCTCCATATTCTCAAATATTTGTGGGATCCATGAAAACAGATGCCCCTCAAGTGAGAAATTTACTTTTTTTACGGTTTTACACCTCAATCATGTGAATGTAGCCTTAGCATAGGCCATCAATATTAGATTGTCGAGAGACCTCGGTCGATCAGCTCTACTAGACAGCATGGCCCTTGGTAATGTTTACATGCTGGGGGCTTCACCGTACAAACTGTAACGGCAGCTACTATAGACTGCAATGGGGCAGCGCTACAGTACATAAAGCGGTACAAACTGGAGCAGCGGCTTTATGTACTGCAGCGCTGCACTATTGCAGTCTATTGTAGCTGCTGCTACAGTTTGTGCAGCGAGGCTCCAAGCATGTAAACATTGCCAGGACCCCCACAGATCTAATATTGATGGCATACCTTAAAGATAGTAGAAACCGGATAACCCCTTTAGGTTAAGGCCCCACGCAGCATCCTGCAGCAGCAACGTATCTCTGTTTTTCCCGCAATGCTTTTCACAGAAAGTCTGCCGGTGGTTTCCCTATAGGCATAATTGATATTCTGTGATTTCCAAAACTGCTACAGTTTTGGAAATCGCAGCGTGTCTGCTGCGTGTATTTTCCTGCACTGTGGAGATGGGATTCGCTACAATCCTATCCACTATACAGTGACTGTATCACGCTGTTTAGCCACGGGGGGCCCTGGCCTTAGGCTGAGGCCCCACGTTGCGGAAACGCAGCATTTTTTGTTGCAGATTTGCTGCGGTTTTTTGAGCCAAAGTCAGGAGTGGATTCAACAGAAGGGAAACATCTAAAATCTTCCTATATATCTCCCATTCCTTTTGTAGTCACTCCTGACTTTATCAAAAAAAAATCCCAGCAAAATATGCAACAAAAAAAACGCTGCATTTCTGCAACGTGGGGCAAGTAAACTACAGTGGGGAAAAAAAAGTATTTAATCAGCCACGAATTGTGCAAGTTCTCCCACTTAAAAAGATGAGGCCGGCCTGTAATTGTCATCATAGGTAGACCTCAACTATGAGAGACAAAATGAGAAAACAAATCTAGAAAATCACATTGTCTGATTTTTAAAGAATTTATTTGCAAATTATGGTGGAAAATAAGTATTTGGTCAATAACAAAAGTTCATCTCAATACTTTGTTATATATCCTTTGTTGGCAATGACAGAGGTCAAACGTTTTCTGTAAGTCTTCACCAGGTTGGCACACACTGTTGCTGGTATGTCGGCCCATTCCTCCATGCAGATCTCCTCTAGAGCAGGGATGTTTTGGGGCTGTCACTGGGCAACACGGACTTTCAACTCCCTCCAAAGGTTTTCTATAGGGTTGAGATCTGGAGACTGGCTAGGCCACTCCAGGACCTTGAAATGCTTCTTACGAAGCCGCTCCTTCGTTGCCCTGGCAGTGTGCTTGGGATCATTGTCATGCTGAAAGACCCAGCCACATTTCATCTTCAATGCCCTTGCTGATGGAAGGAGGTTTGCACTCAAAATCTCACGATTCATGGCCCCATTCATTCTTTCACGATCAGTCGTCCTGGTCCCTTTGCAGAGAAACAGCCCCAAAGCATGATGTTGCCCCCCCCCATGCTTCACAGTAGGTATGGTGTTCTTTGGATATAACTCAGCATTCACTCTCCTCCAAACACCACGAGTTGTGTTTCTACCAAACAGTTCTACTTTGGTTTCATCTGACCATATGACATTCTCCCAATACTCTTCTGGAACATCCAAATGCTCTCTAGCAAACTTCAGACGGGCCCGGATATGTACTGGCTTAAGCAGGGGGACACGTCTGGCACTGCAGGATCTGAGTCCCTGGCGGCGTAGTGTGTTACTGACGGTAGCCTTTGTTACGTTAGTCCCAGCTTTCTGCAGGTCAGTCACTAGGTCCCCCCGTGTGGTCCTGAGATTTTTGCTCACCGTTCTTGTGATCATTTTGACCCCACGGGGTGAGATCTTGTGTGGAGCTCCTGATCCAGGGAGATTATCAGTGGTCTTGTATGTCTTCCATTTTCTAATTATTGCTCCCACAGGTGATTTCTTCACACCAAGCTGCTTGCCTATTGCAGATTCAGTCTTCCCAGCCTGGTGCAGGGCTACAATTTTGTTTCTGGTTTCCTTCCACAGCTCTTTGGTCTTCACCATAGTGGAGTTTGGAGTGTGACTGTTTGAGGTTGTGGACAGGTGTCTTTTATACTGATAACAGTGTCAAACAGGAGCCATTACTACAGGTAATGAGTGGAGGACAGAGGAGCCTCTTAAAGAAGAAGTTACAGATCTGTGAGAGCCAGAAATCTTGCTTGTTTGTAGGTGACCAAATACTTATTTTCCACCATAATTTGCAAATAAATTCCTAAAAAATCAGACAATGTGATTTTCTAGCTATGTTTTCTCATTTTGTCTCTCATAGTTGAGGTCTACCTATGATGACAATTACAGGCCGGCCTCATCTTTTTAAGTGGGAGAACTTGCACAATTGGTGGATGACTAAATACTTTTTTTCCCCACTGTATATGGTCAAGATATGATCCAAACACATGAATCCATGGTCTGTGTCAATAAGGTTGGTGGTGGAGGCTCCGCTGTAACTAGATCGTCCTGTAAGATTGATAGTTGAAAGGTTTCCAACATTTTTCTATTTAGAATGGCAGCCTGGTCTTATAGTGGCAGGTGCACGAAAATAAAAAGACAGTACAAAAAATTTGGAGTGTGCACATCATACAGGTGTAAAAATTCCTGTGGCCTTTCGCTCAGTGGTGACTATAGGTGTAGCAAATGTGGCCATTACATCCAGACCCTGGTGCCTGAGGTTGCCCAAAAGCCTCTTTGCCACATAAGAAGACACCAGTACTATAAATTGATCGTGGGGGAGGGGGGCGGGTTGGTTACAGATTATTACATTGGTGCCCAGGAGCGTCAAGCTACACCTCTGGGGGATGCCATGTTGTGCCTGGCTTTGAAATATCAGAGGGCATAGAAGTGGTACTGTGCAGGTGGTAACAAAAAGTAGCAGAGCTATCATATGTCATTGACAAAAACTTCCAGGAATAAATCTTGTCATTATGGGGCCCGTCTGTGAGTATTAGGAGGAGCGGGGCGCAGCACAGGTGTACATGTGAGGACGGCGACGCTGCTGATTACCCACCTGTTTCTATGGAGGGTATAATTAATCATGGCCTCATGAGACAAGGACAGGGAGACGATGGGGAGTATTTTGCATTTAGAGTCTACAAAAAGTAGTTTGGTTTACGTGCTTTGTGTTCGTACCAGCTCTGCTGATATCACAGTTTTCCCTTCATTTGTAATTATTTAGTTAATAGACAAAAAAAATCCCATTAAATAGCATTTTACCGTTTTTATACACCTTACCAGAACTGCAGGAAAACCAGAAATTTTGGGTCTAATTTAAAAAATTTCCCTTCAAAAATGCTTAAAATCCCAGTAAATATAAATCTATAAATCATCCTCTTCTACCAGACATTAAAAAAAACTCTATAGTCAATTTTCAGGGTATATTCAGATGTAGCCATTGCCCCACAGTTCTTGCCGCCTGGCAAAAATCACATATAGTTTTAGGGTTTTTTTGTAAAATGAGCTTTACTATGAGACCATGTAAGGCTAAGGCCCCACGTAGCTAAAAATCGCAGCTTTTCCACAGTGTTTTCTTTTCCGCAATGTGTGGATGGGATTAGCCAAAATCTCATTCACTTTGCTGGTACTGTAAAATGCAGAGTTTTTTTTCTGCCTAAAGCCAGTTGCAGGCGACTGACCGGCTACCGTGGATGAATGACACAGGGGACATGCGGCTGTCACCCGTATGTCGCCTGTTCACCGGCCGTGCTTCCGTGGCCCCATTCATTAAATGAATAGGAGCCACTGAAGCAGGGCCGCAAAATCGGACAGGAATAGGACCTGTTCCATATTTTGCAGCCCTGACTGTCGGCCTGAACATGTGACCGTGTCATTCACAGGTCCATGGAAATGAATGGGTCACACTGACCAGTCATACGGTCGTCTGCAAGGGGGTTTAGCCTTAGCCTAAATTCATGGTTAAACTGCATGGTTATTGATGCACTCGGTCATGCAGCAAGCACTGCAGTATGACTGCTACATCTGAAAAGACCCATAGGCTTCCTTCACACACAATTTTTTTGTTGTGGTGGTTGTATCTTTGGATATTTTTTGGTGCTTGTAAAAAAAAAAAAATCATGAATTTCATGCATTTGTGTTTACATGTTTCGGCATGTCTTTTTTAAGGCATTTTTTAAAATTCTTTCTTATACCCAGAGCATTCTGCATAAAAAAAAACACCAATAATGATAAAATGTACCAAAGAAGCTACAAAAAATACTCCTTTTGTAGTGTGTTTAATAATTTCCCATTGGCAATCAGGTGACATCAGTCTGGAACATTTTTTGCTGCATAATGGTAGGTGTTTCACTTCCTATAAACACTATGGAGGAAATTTATGAAGACTGGCATAAATGATAATAAATCTGCACAATACTGCCACACTCCCTTTTCTGGAAAGGAGTGAAGCAAAAAAGAAAAAGTCGCACTTTTTTGGCACACTTTTTATGCCAGAAAACCAGGGTAAAAGGCTTAATAAATTTGTTCCTATGTGTGTAACCACCCTTAGGCTAAGGCTCCACGCAGTTGAGCGCAGCAAAAAAAAAAATGCGGAAAACGCAGCGGCAATGCATAGCTGTCTTTCCCACAACGCTTTTCACAGAAAGCCCACAGAGGTTTTCTGCTTCCATTATACCTATAGGGAAACCGCCGGCATTTCCGTAGGTATAATAGATATGCTGCGATTCCCAAAACAGCAACGGTCCACTGCGTGTATTTTTCCACAACGCTAGAAATGCAGGGACTAAAATGCTGCGTTTTTTTCCCTGTACTGTGACAACACTGTGTATGTACATTATACCTGTACTATGACACCACTATGTTTATTATTCCTGTACTGTGACATCACTGTGTATCTTATCCCTGTACTGTGTCTCATCCCTGTACTGTGACATCACTGTGTAAATTATCCCTGTATTGTGACATCACTGTGTACATTATACCTGTACTATGACACCACTATGTTTATTATCCCTGTACTGTGACATCACTGTGTAAATTATCCCTGTATTGTGACATCACTGTACATTATCTGTACTGTAAAATCACAATGTTTATCCTTTATGTGTGTAAAGGAGACCTAAATAATCACACACATTCTTCTTAATTTGCTGCTTTCAGTGGTCATGGTAGAGTGGGGCCCCATTACAAATTTTGCTACAGGGTATATCAACCACAGGACTTATTGAATGAACAGCCATATTACCAAAGATCACACTATCCCTATGCTACATCGCAATATAATAAAAGTGAATGGGTTGCAAGCAATCCAAACCTGATAAATTCCTTGTAAGTGTTGTGCCCCAGATGAAGCAACCTGAAAGTTGTAATGTGTTGTATATGTCACATAGTAAGAGTCTTTGGCCATGGCCAAGATCTTCATGTAGCCTTGGGGCAAATGTATTAAACTCATAGCAACCAATCACAGCACTGCTTTCATTTTGTAGTCTGCTGTTAACAATGAAAGCTGCGCTGTTACTGGTTGCTATGGGCAACTAAGACAGTATTGCTTTTAGCGAGTTTAAATAAATCTGCCCCATTGAGACAGATTAATAATGCCTTGTATATCAGTTTTCTGGCGTACAAGGCATAAAAAGTTGCAATTTGTTTGTTTTTTTTTGTGCAAAAAAATGTGACTTTTGGAGGGTTTTTTTTTTATTTTGCGCCACTCTCGCCACCTTCCCAAAAAGGCGGCATGTAGGTGCGGAGCCATCAGCCCACGCCAGATTTATTATCATTAACATCCACAATCTGATGAGCTAGTATATATTTCCCTCCAGACGTATGGCCCGGCGGAAGGTGCGCCTCATTATATATGAGGTGCACCCTCGGCCCCAATAAGTCTTATTCATATTCATGTAATATCTGGCCACAGAATAACATCAGGTGTGAAATTGACCGAACTAGCCTAATGGCCCATATTGTTGAAGCCATGATGGTGGTCACCCTTCTTTCCCAGAAACATAATTAAGAGACATGTGGAAAAAGTGACATAATTTATTACCATTATCCTCGTGCCCATAGCAACCAATCAGGTCACTGCTTTTCCACCTGCTCTTACATAAGATCACCATCAGAATCGTTGCTAAGGGCAACACCACAGTACTTGTCTGCAGTGATGACCCTTTTCAGTCATATATATATATAGTCACCTTATCGTGCAGGCCATACTGTATCTTCATAAGGTTCCAGGGCCCTTCTTTTTTTGTTTCGCCATTCTCTGTTGGTATTAGACTTCTTTGGGTTTTCCATGTTTTCTCACCAATCACTCTGTCCGAAAATAAAAGATAAAAAAGTGTGACATATAAGTCTATTATTAATGTGTACATTGCCATACCAGGGTATAAAGGTATGCCATACAGTGGCATCTGTCACCACATTGTGGAAAGTATTAGTAGTAGACGTATAAGAACTTCCTATATATTTCCCATTCCTTTTGTAGCCATTCTTGACTTTGGCTCAAAAAAAAACCACAGCAAAATCTGCAACCAAAAAGGCTGCGTTTCCGCAACGTGCCGAGGAATTGCAGCGTTACTTGAATAGGAGCGGTGCTGCACATGCCACCCATCCACTAGAACAGTTGATCTGTGCAGGGTCCCAGTGACGGACCCCCACAGATCACATACTGATGACCTATTGGGGTCGGGATACCCCTTTAACTCCCCCATTTGATTCTGTCACCAGAGATCCATGGATGCTCTCCTTATTCACTGTCCTGGCACCATTTCCATGTGTACACTTGAATGTTATGGCCCATGTCCCATACTCTGTAGTGTAAATTATATTAGGAATCTGGGAAATGCTTCCTGATCTGGTCCTTTGAGGTTGGAATAAGTGGAGCTGCCTCAGAGGTGGATCTCTGGAATAGAAATGCTAGTTGGAGGGATGCTGTTATTCCATGCAAAACTTACCACGACCACACGACCGTAGTGGATTTATGTTCCGCAAATACTGATCCACAATCTACACAATCTGTATCAGTATGTCATCCACAATCACGGATCTTGTATAGTTCCCTACACTGATCTGCGGCCAAAAATAGGTCACGCTTCATAATTTGCAGTCCTTGAATACGGCACGGACACACAAAAAATTGCAGTCATGTGTCTGGGCCTAAAAAAAAATTAATGGGACCGTACTTCAAATCTGCAACAAAATCCACATGTAATACATGTATAGTTTGCTGCAGATTTCCTCTACAAAATATGCAATACATTTTTATGCATCCTGTGTGGGCATGCTTTATGGGAGCCCAAACGCCACAAAAAATTCTTAATACCCTCGTAATGCCAAAACCAAAACACTGTGTATATAACTCACTGTATAGTTTACAGTAGGCTATAAATTAACAAATGGCCACAGTGTTTTTGACCCCCCCCAAAAAAGTAAAAAGCATCAAAATGCGAGTGTGAATTCAGCTTTGTAAAGGGAAAGCATAAAAAAGTAGTCAAAACCTGTATAATAAGAGGATAATAGTACAGACAGTACATAACAAGCTGCGTTTTCATACAAAACATATGTTTCTTTAGGAAAATCAGCATTTTTGAAAATTAATATAAATTAATACAAATTAAACTGCCTGTATCAGACATGATAGATGATAGCTGCACAATGCACGTGCACTGCTCTTTAAGTCTGAAGCACAAGGGGTTAAGTCGCCTTCCCTTCCCCCTTTCTAGAACCACCCATTTCCAGTGCAGTGATAGTAAAAGGAGAGGGGCAGCTGGCTGGCTCTGGATTACAGAGCTGGGAAGCAGAGGCAGAGCTGCAGCCGCTCATCATTAACCTCTTTGTTGCTGAAAAGGAGAGCATGAATAGGATTTTATGAGAGTACAAGCAATAAATATAAGCGAGTGCTGACACCTACAATGAGGGGCCTATCATAGATTTTAATAGCGGATATATAGATATAGAAGGCATGCATAGCCCGGGGACTAATGGCTGATTTCATATTACGTGCTCCACCAGCATCTTATGCTTTCCATGTAAAAGCACTGGCAAAATTTCAACATCTTGCACATTTGACGGTCAAGGATAGCAATGCAGTTTCGATGCATCAGTTGTACCCAACTATACTCTAACACAGTAACCGTAGTGTTGATGCCACCAATGCCGCCTGTTTGTAAACTGTCTACATCAACTCTATGGAAAACAGAACCATCTTTGTACACAACTTTGTGTAATTGTGTACGCATCTTTCACATGATAAATGAAGCTCACGGTCCAGTGCCTCAAATTAGTGCAATTGGGGGGGTTCTGTACCAAATAACATCAATTTAATGCAATGATCCTCGCTTCAAAGAGCTTGGCTCAACTCAAGTGTATGCATGAGGCCACAGATGTTGTGAATCCAAGAAAATGTCTTCTCCTGGAGCCAAGGAACTAACGAGATAGTGAAATTTTTACCCTTAACCTCTTTATTTTACACTAGTGGACAGAATCCCTGACACATAATACAGAGGCAATGACTCTCTCCTTGTATTGTTTACCTACTGAAGGCCTATTATCTCATGGCATTCCTTAGATAAGACCTGTCTGTTTGTAGTGGACAGGCTATTGTCTTTCTATTCTGGTTAAATATAATAAGTAACGTCATGTGAGCAAGCAAAATATTTTTTGTTTTGTTTTGCTTTTTTTTTAAAAAAATTTTATTACTATACATTTTATGTAATCCCGTAGTTTGAATGATTTCTTGTAACCAGTGGCTGTTTTGGGATTTTCCACATTTTTTGTAAATTAGATTAGACTTTGATTTCTGGTTTCAGTGATGTGCCAAGACTTCATTCTCAAAAGTTTTCATTTCATTAATTTATTTCACGTGTATTTTGTCAAATAATATAAAAGGAGGGATCAATCAAAGCATCACATTCATTTCTTTGCAATTTTAATTTTTAATTATTATATATATATATATATATATATATATATATATATATCTTTATTTTTTTATTTTTCAATTAATTTTATAAAAAATATATATATATATATTTTTTTTTTTTAAGTGCTATACTTTCTATAGCTTCAGTGCTCCAAATGGCATGCAACTGTAAATGAAGGCAAATTTATTTATTATACCCTAACGCTAAGGATCCTTTTACACAGGCAAAGGACCACCCGTAACAAGGGGTGATCAACGATATAGCCAGTCGATCAGCACACGTTTCCCTTCAATTTCATGTTACAATTATCAGAAGTGATTGAACAAATAATCGCTTGTTACCCCCTCCACTTATACAGCTATATTATGGTTTGTTGCCAGTACTTCCCTTCATATAAACAGCAAACTATAATTTTTATGCCCACATAAAAGATGCGATGAATGACAAGCGTTTTTTTTTTACCCTTTGTCGATCATTAGTTAGGTACCATGACACAAAACGGTTTATTTATCATGTGTGCAATTTTTTGTGTTTTTTTTTTTTTTGTAATGCACTTTTTTTATGTTTTGCATTCCATGTACCTAATTTATTACAAAGCCGCAGATGCATCATAAATTTTGGTCAAAATTCATCTCCTGGAAATTGCGATTCCAGTGGTATCAGATATGTTTCAAAATGCAGTTGCTCCTTTTTTTTGCACCTTTTTAAAAAAAAAAATTGCACGTCATAAAATTCTGTGTAAAATGTTACACAAGATAAACCACGCCTACTTTCCCTAACAAAAAAGCAAAGTGACGAACCTTGTGTATAAGCCTTCAAAATAGGCGCAAAAACATGATGCATCTTGCACACACACCATAAAATTTAAACAAGAGGGCAGAATTAGAAGAAAATAGGCGCAAGAGGTGTGATAAATGCCCCCCAGTGTGTTGTTCGGGATCCAACAATTATTTGGCTGATCATTGCCCCACGTAAGAGGCCCTTGAGGCAAAGAGATGATATATGGATTATATGTGGATTATTTCTGATACAAGTGATGACATTCCTACGTTTGTTTTAAACTGTGTAAGTTTTTTAGTACCTTGTGAGGCCGACTAAATAAGTGCATGCAGTGGGTCCACTCTATTCATTTCTTATTTGCTAGAGCTGGCCTTGAATTGTACATTGCAGTAACCACTCTAATGCAAGAAAGATTAACTCAAGGTCTAGGCCTTATTATCAGTTTAGCTGGTAAGCTCCGGTGCCCAAATTATAAAAATATGTGCCACAAACAGCCTTAGATGCATTTATAAAAATGTCTTTGTTGTAGAAATGTGTATGCCCCCCTCCCCTTTCCATTTGCACCAATTCACTAAGTGTCCTATGACTTTTTTCCTCCCCTAGGAACAAGTGCTCAAATTGTGAAATACAAGAAATGTAATTAACCACTAAGATAGAAGAATAAGTGTTCTCATCACTGCAGTAGAATGATGCTGTAAATATAGTACTTCAAGATGCTGAGGGTAATTGTCACCAGACAGGTCTGAAACAGTTTTTTTTTCTGCATATCTCATTAAGGCCTCCTTCACACACACTTTTTGTTCACCATTTTTCTTTGCTTTTTTTTAAATAAAGCTTTGTGTTTTCATTTTTTGGTGGAGTTTTTTTTTTTTTTTTTTAAATTTTGGAACGTTTCAGATATTCAAATCCAATAGAGACATCTATAGGGAAAACACCAGAAAAAAAGGCCAAACACAGAGCTGTGTTTAAAAAAAAAATTCAAAAACACCAAAAATATAACTTTATAAATTCTTTATATTTCATTATAGTCTATAAACTAACATTCTATTTCAAATGAAACACTTTCAAAAATAGTGCAAAACGTTGCGCTTGAAACCACCCTGTGACTATGTCTAATTTATTTTAGAAAATAAAAAAATATATAAAAAAAAGTGACACAATATATTCACACATTTCTCCATGTATCATATTATCTTAATAATAAAATATAACACCATTGCTAATTTGTACTCTTTTGACACATCACATATACTCATCAGTGGATCGAGAGAAAAAATATTTTTGCCTTTCTAAGAAAAATATCCAATTATAATAAAAAAAAAATTACAGGATCAATTCAGAATTAAACATTTTTCTGTTTTCCCCATCTATGTCCTACATTCAGTTATGATATCATGGTGTGATGATTACTTGCTAATTAATTTAATAGACAGCATGCACAGTTAAATATTTTTTGCCATTGAGTGAAAGGTAGGGTGCACTGTTATCTTTAACAAGTGAACAGTAGATTAAAGACCCCTAGTAAGACATTTAACATAATACACTTCCTTACAAAAAAAAGCAGACTTTGTAATCCTTTCATGCAGTTCTCTATATTTAGACCACGTATTCCCCTGAAGATTATAAACACCGTTTTTATGATTTTCTAATTCACATGCGCCAGTTTAACATTTTTGACTTACATTGCCAAGAAGATAAACCAGATCCAGACCAAGCAAGTTCTATTTTTTTAATCTATTTTTATTTTTTTGTACTCCCCATGAATAATGCTGAAAAAATTTCACTAAATTTATTGCAGTTTATATCCATCATGTCTAGCCAGTTTACGTGGGTAAATGCAGAGTTCACATTGGTTAATTCTTATTGTTATTTTATCAATTTACATATATATATATATATATATATATATATATATATAATTTTTTTTTTATTCAAGGTAGCTCTTCAAAATAAATATCTATGCCAAAATAATTTTATATCACAAGAGCTGATGCCCTCAAAAAAAAAAAAAAAAGTTGGTTAATTTTTTTTTTAAAAAGTAGAAGACAAATGGTTACCCTGTGTTGAGTGTAGAACAGACTATTTAGTGGCTTGAACTAATTTAACTGGAGATTCCTTTCTGACATTTAGGAGCTTAAAATTTATATTTTAGGTTAAAAAGCCATATATATAATATTTGTACCTGGATCCAGTGCAGATGTTCATTTGAACACACTTGGTCAAAATAAAGACTAGTTTAAGGAATATTTTTTATTTTGCATTAGTAGTTTTATTTTATTCTGTTTTTAATTTTTAATTTGTTCTAAAACTTGTTTAAAATTTGTAGCAAATTTACAATTTTCGCCTAAACCTTGAGGCTCTTCCCAGGGAATATTTTGGGAATATCTGCTTCTGGATTTTCCCTATTGAAAAACAGAATTGAGGAAAACCCTCGCAATGTTATACAGAGAGCTTGATCATGCTGTGCCTTTGGGAAAAATCCTTGTATTGCCAAAGCCCTAATGTGCTTTTTTCCACTTGATGCACATGGAAAAAAATCATTAGGAAAACAGCATAGACTTTTTTTTTTTTTCACGGGCAGTGTATTTCAGGAGGAGGGGGCTTGTGTGGACACAAGTAATACCCTGTATATGAAGATACTAATCTATACACTAATAAATTTGTTGCTTAAATATATTTTTAAGAAATCTGCAGGTGGTTTATGGCCATATAATGTATCTAAGCTTAAAGAAAAATTAGAAAAAATATTATATATTATAATTTAATTTATATTATATATAAAAGTTAAACACTGTAGGGAGTATATGTGTTGAAGAAAAATAAAATTGTATAAATATTATTATTTCACCCTGATTTAAAATCTTTGGAATTATTATTAAAAATATGCCTTATATCCTCCTATTTGGAAGCCAAAAATAAGCTTCTAAAATATGCAATGTATTATGTAAATAATAATAATATATTATTAGATAATATATACAATTATATAATATATTTAAAAATAAAACTGAAGTTAAAATTGAACATATAAGAAGAATATCCCATCATTATGTATCTTAACAACTATTCTATTCTTAGTAGCCTCCCCCCAACTCTTCAGTGTGCCTATAGAAACCTGTATGCCAACTTGTAGCCAAAACACAATGTGAACGGAGCCTAAACTGTAGTCTTTTGTGCTTTCTATTCTATGGATTGCAGAACTGCTCTTCAGTGTACTTATATCTTTATGTGATTGTGTGAATTTACTAGGTAAAGTATTCGGTATTGTTATTGTCATCTATGAAATCCACATTCAACATTTTTTAGAAACTAATACAATCTGCCTTAAATGTTAGCCAATTCTACATGTTTGATGCTCTGTTGACATGATGTTAGTGGTGGGCTTTCCCTCCATTAAACTCTGAAATCTTGAAGTATAGCCAGTATATGTAACTGTATGTCCAATGCATATGGTGTCCATTGATTATCTTGTAGTGTGAACATGGCCTTAAGCTGGTCATACATCAGGGATTTCATAAGGCCATTTTCTGAATGACTTTTCGTTCATGGTTAGTATGTGAAGGTTGTTGTCTTGGATGACAATGCCATGCGTAAAAACCACAGTTCAGACAAAATAGCTGTGACTTAAGTTCCAATTTCATGGCCCGATTATCAGGAGCAAGTGTTCTTTGGCATGCTCCTTCCCAATAATTGGCCCATGTAAATGCTGTTGGCCAGCCAACAAATGAGCAAATGGCCGTTTGTTGGCTGATGGTGCAAAATTGTCGACAGTACATTCCCCTGTGTAAATAGGGACATACTGTCAACAAGGAGGGAAGGGAAGCATTTACCCCAGGAACAATTGTTCTATCCCATGTAGTATGCATCCGGAAGTGTAAAAGGGTGCAGAATGACATGTTAGGGTGGGTTCACATTACCATTATTAAGTGTCCGTTGCTCCCATCTGTCACAGGATTAGAGCAATGGCCATTAGACAACAGATGTAGACAGAACACCCAAAGTCTGGTGTCCGTCTGCATTCACCCCCATGTAAAAAACATGATGGAAGCTTTCTTCCATTATGGTTTTTACTTTTCCAATGGGAAAAAAAGTCACGCTTGCTACTTTTTTTCTTCAGTTAAAAAAGTAACCAAACATGATGGAAGAAAGTGTCCGCCATGTTTATTACATTATAGTCAGTGGGAATGGATGCAGACAGATGGATAGTAGTGACTCTACTACCGTTAATGTCCTATGACGAATGAGCGCAGCGAACTGTAATAATAGTGTGAACATACCCTTATATTGTTGATCAGCGCTTGTCGTTCCCTACACTGGCAGATTTAAATGGAACTTTACATTGGCCATACACAGATTTTAAGACACATTAGATTTTAAGCTGCCATTATTAATCAGGAATGAACGTTTTTCGATCATTTCTGCAGACAACTGTGCGACACACACAAATGAATCAACGTTCCAAAAAATATTTGTTTACCCCAAACATTGGGAAAACGAACAGATGAAAATTGGTCAACACTAATGAATTGATGGAATGACTACACTTTGTGGGTGTGTGTTAGTAGTGCAAACACATGCCTGCAATCCACAAATCTCTCACAAGTCTGTCAGTCTAGCCCATACACAAATGATTACAGCTGACAACCAAAAAAATCCAACACAAACGATTGTGGTTGTGACCAATTTTAGTAGATGGTCATCTGTATGGGATGAACATTCACAGGGTTTTGTACAAATCGTTGTCAACCAAATGTTCAAATGTCTAATGTGTATGGCCAGTTTTGGTCTGGGCTTCCATTGATGGGATGCAGATCCGTCTTTAGGAACCCCACAAATCCAATATGGCAGATAAATATTTTGACAGATACTTGCCATTGGTCAGTATCTGCCACACTTATTTGTGTCACAAAAAGGCTCCAATGGTTGGTCGAGGTTGGTCTAAATTGTCCTCTTTAGTCATCTCTAGTATATGGGAAAGTTTAGGCTGACCATACAAAAGTAATAATAATAATAATAGTCCTTTAATAGTCCCACAGTGGGGAAATTCAGTGTGTTACAGCAGCAAAGATAAGATAAGATAAGCAGATACAAATACAACATGTACAGGAATGTTCCAAGGTGAGAGGCATTACATTAATAGCAGACAGACAGATAGGACGTAGCAGGGGAGGGGGGGGGATTTAACAGGCAGAGAGATATTTCAGTGCTCTGTATGTAATGATCTCCGCTTAGGTCGGTGTTGATTGTACAGCCTAACCGCGGTGGGGAGGAAAGACTTCCGATAGCGCTCCTTCTCACACCTAGGGTGGAGCAGTCGGTCACTGACAGTACTGCTCAGCGCGATCACAGTCTCATGCATGGGATGGGAGTTATTCTCCCGCATGGAGCTCACCACGGACAGTATCCTTCTGTCACCCACCACCTGCACTGGGTCCAGTGGGCTCCCCAGGACAGAGCTGGCCCTTCTAATCAGCTTGTCAAGTTTTATTTCTGCCCCTGGTTGATATGCTGCTCCCCCAGCAGGCCACTCCAAAGAAGATGGCTGATGCCACTACCGAGTTGAAGAAAGTCCTAAGAAGTGCCCCCTGGACTCCAAAGGCTCTCAGCCTCCTAAGCAGGTAGAGCCTGCTGTGGCCCTTCCTGTACAGGGCCTCCATATGATCTGCCCAGTCCAGCTTATTATTAAGGAGCAAACCCAGGTACTTATAGGTGTTCACAATCTCGATGCCCGTCCCCAGGATGTCCACTGGTTTTGGAGGGCATCTGCCTTTACGGAAGTCCACCACCATCTCCTTGGTCTTCCCCGCGTTAATCTTCAGGTGGTTCTGGTGGCACCAGTCCACAAAAAAACAGTTCAGTTCTCTGTACTCCCTGTCATCATCGTCTGTGATGAGGCCTACTATTGCAGAGTCGTCAGAATACTTCTGTAGGTAGCAGCTGGATGAGTTGCACCTAAAATCAGCAGTGTACAGTGTGAAGAGGAAAGGGGCAAGAACCGTACCCTAGGTGCCCCCGTATTACAGATCACGGTACCTGACACACAGTCTTGGGCTCTCACGTATTGAGGTCGATTTGTGAGGTAGTCTAGGATCCAGTTGGAGAGGTGGTGGTCCACTCCAGCAAGGCCCAGCTTGTCTCTCAGTAACCTGGGCTGTATGGTGTTAAAAGCACTGGAGAAATCAAAGAACATTATTCTCACCGTGTTCCCTGGTTTTTCCAGGTGAGACAGAGCCCTGTGCAGAAGGTGGATGATGGCATCATCTACCCCAATGCCCGGTCGATAAGCAAACTGGAGAGGGTCCATAGCGGGGCTCACTAGAGGGCGAAGATGTGTGAGAACCAATCTCTCTAAGATCTTCATCAAGTGGGATGTCAGTGCTACAGGTCTGTAGTCGTTGAGGTCCATAGGGTGAGGTTTCTTTGGAACTGGTACCACACAAGAAGATTTCCATAATTCAGGGACTATTTCCTGCCTCAGGCTCATATTATACATATATGTAATTATACCACACAGCTGGTCCCCACAAGTCTTAATTAGCCTTGCACTGATGTCATCTGGCCCTGCGGCTTTCCTCGCCTTGATCTTTTTCATCTCCTTCCTCACCTGGGCCCGTGTGAAGGTCAGACTGTGGTCAGATAAAGACAGATTTCTGGATTTACTGGTCTGTTGGGAAGTAGCCACATGGGGTGAATGGGGTGAAGTCATTGTGGTGAGGGGAGCTGAAGGACATGCTGGGGTGGGAGGAGCTGGTGTGTGATCAAATCTGTTGAAGAATAGGTTTAGTTCATTAAGCCAGTTAACATCTGCCTCAATCTGGCAGACAGACTGTTTATGACCCGAAATTGACTTAAGCCCCTCCCAGACCCCCCTTATGTCTTTTCTTTCCATTTGCTTTTCCATTTTTTCCTTATAACTGGATTTTCCTTGCCTGATTAGATGCCTCAGCTCCTTTTGTACTTCCCTCAACCCCTCCTTATCTCTTGTCCTGAATGCCATCTTTTTCTCCTTAAGTAGTGTTTTTATATCAGAGTTAATCCATGGTTTGTTATTGGAGAAGCACCTCACCACTTTTGTGGGTACTGTGTTGTCCACACAAAAATTAATGTAGTCCGTTATGCAGTGTGTGAGTCCTTCTATATCTTCTCCATCCCAATCCTGCAAAACTTCCCATGCGGTTGTGTCAAAACAATCCCTCAGAGCCTCATCACTCTCCTCGGACCATATTATATTTCAGGGTAACCAAAGGGATACCAAAGAGATAAATAATGCCAGAAGTATCTAGTTATGGCTTATCTCCTTATCCCTCTCACCTCTGAGGAAGGACAAGTTTAGAAATTGGAATAGTATGGAAAATTATTGGCTCCAATCCAACAAGTTATGTCTGCACATGATAAATGATAGGATGCATCCTGTATTGTAAAGCTGCTAATGGGCACATTGTTATGCTATAGATTAATTATGCAGCCTTCTCTTTACGAGGGATTAGCGATTTCTGGGCAGCATGCTGGGTTCAGATCTGACCAAGGACAACATCTGCATGGAGCTGGTATGCTCTCCCACACTCCAAAAACATACTTATAGGTTAAAGGGTTTTTCTAGTAGGTAATAAATTGACTGCAGTTGGTTCAGAGTGGGTTAAAAAAAAAATATAAAGAGCTGATACTCATCGATCATCCCCCTTGCTGTTCCCTATCTGACACAGCCTGCGTCCCTGCTGGTCTCTACTTCCTGATCCTATCGGGATACATTGGAAATGCCCACTCAGCCAATGGCTGGCTGCAGATTTAATCCGTCTCAAGCCATTAGTTTCTGGGCTGGCATTTCCTGTTCATCAAGATGGGACCCAGAAGTAGAGACCAGAAGGGACCCAGGCAGCATCGGGAATGGGAATGGCAGTGGATCTGTGAGATGAGTATCAGTCCTTTACTTTTTTTTTATCCACTATTATCCTGCATTATTCTATTTAATGTGAATAGAACATATTAATTTATTTTATCTATTTGCCCCTATATTCTCCAACCAGAAAACACCTTGAGGCTGAGGCCACACATTGCAGAAATGCAGCTTTTTTTGTAGCAGATTTTGCTGCGATTTTTTGAGCCAAAGCCAGGATTGGATTTAGCAAAAAAGAGAAATATAAGAGTTTTCCTTTCCCCATTCCTTTTGTAGCTGCTTCTGGGCTCAAAAAAACACAGCAAAATCTGCAACAAAATCTGATTTTGATGCTTAATGTGAAAAACTGCTCCAATATCTGGTTTCAAAAACTGCTTCAAAATTTACCTCCTATTCATTTCAATAAGAGCTTCAGGCAAAAACGACACTTCTTTTTTTCTACTAGCTGAAAAAAATCAGCTAGCAGAAACATTCTGTCTCTGCCTCCCAATGAAATGAATGTGAGGCAGATTTCAGATTTTGGAATTTGGAGTTGATTTTGGAGGTGGAATCTACCGCCTCAGATTCCTCTCCACTTTCCAGCCTTCCTTCCATGGCAGAAAGATGAAGGCTTTGGTTTTCCGCTGCTGGTTTACTCGCTGATAGCCTCAAAAATAATGTGGCTAATCATCTTGAGGCTCGTGGCACAGGATCTGTGAATAAGCCACAGAATCTGCGGGAAGAACGAGCAAATCATTGAAAATAATGGGAGGCAGATTAAGGACGGAATTTGGAGCAGATTATTAGGCAGAGTTGGGCTCAAAATCTATGCCAAATTCATCTGTGTGAACTTACCCTTAGGTGAAGGTGCCACGTAGCTGGCCGCAGTGAAAAAGTGCTGTGGGAAAAATCGCGGTGTAATTGTATCACGGTGTTCCCCGCAACACTTTTCACAGAAAGTCTGCAGAGTTTTCCTCTGCAGACTTTCTGCTTCAATTATACCTAGAGGGAAACCGCCAGCATTTCAGTAGGTATAATTAACATGCTGCGATTTCCAAAAATGCGACGGTTTTGGAATTTGCAGCATTTCCGCAGCACATATCTTTCTGCAATGTGTGGATCGGATTTGCTAGAATCCCATCCACTTTACAGGGACTGTAAAATGCAGCATTTCTTGCTGCAGCCAAACCCAATGGGAACAGGGACCATGAATGACTATATATTCTGTACAGTGTGCAGAATACATTGCCACTTCATAAATGAATAAGATTTCTGTACATACAAAGTTACAGCGCAGAGTAAATCTTGTAAATCAGATGACGGGACTACTAAGTAGTCATATCCGCTCCATATCTGTCTACGTGATGAACGTTGCACCCACGTAATAACATATACTCACCACACACTCTGAAATATTGTATCTCGAGGAGGAAGATATCTATTTGTCACAATAACCTATGCGATTACAGACAAAGCCTCGGCACGTAATACCGTAATATAGCATGCTTCCTAAGCTAGTACAAGATCAGAGGTGAGGTGTATGAGCTGAAAGTGCAGGACAGGACATCAGTAATTTATCTCCAACATCCAGCGAGTTCCAACTCGTACAAGCATCCGAGACATGGAAAAGGCATCACACAATACACCACAAATCACACATAGTCAAGGCTGCAATTAACGGATCCTTCTCATTTGTAGGTGCAGTCATAGCACATCAGTCTCTCTGCGCTTTAGACCTGAAGTGTGTTGTTGGGTATGACGTAGCAGGAGAACTAAGGTTTTGTTCACACTTCTACTATCTCTTTTCCATCAAGTTTCTGTTCCCGCTTGCATGCCTGATTTATATAGCATGATGCTCTGTTCCGTCCAATAAAATGAAATACAGATACCTTGGACAGATACAGTTGTAATGGATACAGGTCCATTACAACTTAAGGCCAGGGCCCCACGTGGTGTAGACCCTGCGGTTTCATTGAAAAAAAAAAAAAGCGGCATTTTACAGTCACTGCAATACCATCCACACCTTGCGGAAAATACGCGCAGCGGACACACTGCGATTACCAAAACCATTGCAGTTTTGGAAATCGCAGCTTGTCAATTAAACCTACAGAAACTCCGGCAGTGTCCCTATAGAAAACCTATAGAAAGTGTCACTTCCCAAAAGAGTATGTCTAAAATGCTATCTTTATTAATATAACGGCCATGCATTAGTGCCGAGGGGGAGCGGGGGAAACTATAGCTCTCTGCAAACAGATTTTGAACTCAGTAATTTTACACCTCTGATGACGGGATAGCGGTTAGCGCTATCCTAGAAACGCGTCAGGTGTTTTAAGGAGGTAGTTTGATTGTGTCCATATGAATATTGGCACTAAATTATTCCTATTTCTCAGAAGTGTTTTTTTGTTTTTTTTTGTTTTGTTTTGTTTTGCCTAGGACTAGTCCGACAGCCATTGAACAGCATTGCAAATATTTTGCTGGAGGTCGACTTACCTGTTTTGAGCAAATTTAAGTTACTATCATGCACTTCTGAGAAAGGGGAAGGGTTGTTATTATTATATGTGTTACACACGTTCAAGTCCGCTGGCCATGCACGACTTTACTTGCTCTTAAGTTCTATTATGAGAGATCATTGTGACTCATCTTTTAGATTATATTAATAAAGATAGCATTTTAGACATACTCTATTGGGAAATGACACTTTCTATAGGTTTTCTATTATATTTATGAGTATTGGAATAGTATATGATATATTTTTGATTCAGTTTCCCTATAGGTATAATTGAAGCAGAAATTCCACAGAGGAAACCTCTGCGGACTTTCTGTGAAAAGAGCTGTGGGAAATAACGCAAAGCGTCGCCGGTGCGGTTTTCCCCGCAGCTGTTTTTTGCTGCGGCCCGCTACGTGGGGCCTTAGCCTCAAGGGGTTTTCAGGTTCCCATGTGTTTTTTTCTATTTTTTATACTGATGACCTATCCAATTGATGCAGGTCCGACACATGAACCCTGCACTGATCAGATGATCAGCTGGTGTCGGAAGCTGGTACACAGGACCGAAAACAGTTCTGATTCTATTCAAGTAATAGATGTAGATCTGCAGCCCTGTCCTGGTGGTGGCACTTGGGTACAGTTGACGTGCGCTGTCACTTGAATAGGAGTAGAGCTGTTTTCAGTCCTGTCCTGTGCACTAGCTTCTTGGAAATGTTAACAATTGTACTTTACCTTGTCAATAGAACATGTCTCTGTACAGTCTGACACTGCCAGCATCAATTGCTCTGTATCAGAGTCTGTAGACATATGCACCAAACTTGTACACCTAGCTGATGATTTATTCATAGAATTCCAAGAGGAATAACAGAGAGACAATACAATGCAGAGTTCTAAGAAAAGATGGTCCTGAATTGTTATTTTATTGGAAATTCAAGTATTTCCTAAAAGAGAGCTTTACTCTTTAAAAACAACCTGTCACTACCTTTGTTATGCAGCTGGGATTTTTCCCGCAGCTCTTTGACAGAAAGTCCGCAGAGTTTACTGTCCCTATTATACCTATACGGAAACCGCCAGCGTTTTCGTATAGGTATAAGTGACATGCTGCGATTTACAAAAACACAAGCATTTTTGAAATCGCAGCATTTCTACTGCAGAATTTTTCTGCAGTGTGTGGATGGGATTAGACAGAGTACCATCCACTTTGCAGGTACTACGTGGCTACGTGGGGCCCCGACCTACTGCGCAGGCAACACATGCAGTAAAGCTAGTGTAATATATTTGACTTTGTACAATGTGAATACAACCCAGGAGAATAATCCAAAGTCATATCCATTAAATTATATAACATATTTTTAAAAACTGAAGAAATTATAAGTTTTGATATTGGCAGGTTTGGGAACCTAAACCCCAGGTACATAACAATGTGTGGAAGATTTAGCATTCCCAAACCTGGTGACATGTTTCCTTTAACATCTATTCAAAAGTATAATAATGGATCCATCATATCCATTGTAATAAAACTGTAATCCAGAGCACCAATGTAAACAAAGACTAACACTCCCAGCAGATGCTTAGCAAATCCATTATTGGTAATAGTACAGTACTGGGCAAAGGTTTTAGGCAGGGGATGCAGCATAAGAATGCTTTCAGAAATAAAAGGGTTAATAGTTATTTTTTGTTATTTAACAAATAAAGTGAATGAAGGAAAGAGAAATGTAAATCCCATCAATATTTGGTGTGACCTTTGCCCTTTGCCTTCCATCAGTTCTTCTCGGTACTTGCAGACAGTTTTTGGCAGAACTCGGCAGGGAGGTTGTTCCCGCCATCTTGGAGAACTAAGCACAGATCTTCTGTGGATGTAGGCTTGCTCCAATCCTTCTGTCTCTTCATGTCATCCCAGACAGACTGGATGATGATGAGATCAGGGCTATATCTGTGGGGGCCGGATCATCACTTCCAGGACTCCTCCTCCAAAGGGCAAAGGTCACACCAAATATTGATGGGATTTACATTTCTCTTTTCTTCATTCACTTCATTTTGTTAATTTTGAAAACTATTAACCCTTCTATTTCTGAAAGTATTCTTCCTGTGCAGCATTTTTCAAGATCTGCCTAAAACTTTTGCACAATACTGTAACCAAACACACACCTCTCCTGCAATAAAAACATGCCAACTATCCACCAGCAGTAGCACTGATAACAATATACAGACCACTAATATTTTTCTTTCTTTTCATAAATGATTATTTCTGGATTTTTCTGCTAGTCATGGTCATGCTCTGCCCTCTATAGTCGTGGACTAAAGAAGAGCACATAATGTATGGTCATGTTGTTGTGCCCTAATATAGTCAAGAAAGCCCAGATGTAACTAACATCGGTTATTGTGAAATAAGAGAAAAAGGAAGTGCAAACTGGAGACAACACCACAACCACAGGACAGTGAGGAGAGCATGACGCCGTGTAGGAAGTGTGAGAATTGGGGCTAACAACAGATAGTGTGTGCAGTTTTGTATATATGTTTGTATATTGTATATGTTTATGTGTAGCGACCCACACACCTCACTAGTACTGTTCTCTGCAGCCCTCTGGTAATCCACGTCATGTAGATTTAGGAGCATCGTAATGAATTGTGCCAAAAGACGAACTCTGCTCTTATACATTGTTGTGTGTATATTTAGGATATAGGCACAAATACACTGCATGGCCAAATATATAGAGACAATCTTTCTAGTGGACCTGTTAGAGGGATTTAGGTCCAACAATAATAGTGCCATGTAGTGGCCTTTAATAGGAGCAGAAGCATACCATATGGCCACAAACTGATGAATTACTGCAGAGATAATCATCTTTTTATGGATATGCAAATCAGCCTGAAAGTGCACCAGGGGTGGGGTCAGATGATTTTCTTACAGACAGCCACAAGTGCTCTGGTTCTTGAGTCGCTGCCCAATGCCACAGCTTTAGCCTTGATTGACGTTTTCAGCCCCTCTGTGTGTCATGGCTGTGTATGCAAATCTGGCAAATTGGGCCCGCCCTTGGTGCACTTGCAGACTAATTTGCATATCCTTGCAAAGATGATTATATCTGCATTACTTTATTGGAGTGTGGACAAAAAGGTAAGTTTTTTCTCCTGCTGAAGCCCACTACACAGCAGCATTATTGGTTTGGAAAGCATTTTGGACCTTTCACCAACTCCAGTTCTTAGCATTTGTTAATAGTTGCCGCTCTAGTAGTTCTGGCACAGTTGGTATTTTGCCTCTAGCCTCCACCGTTCCTGAGTAATCAGTGCAGTTAGTTTTGGCGCCTGATATGCTGTTTCGACACTGTATTGTCAGGTGGGCGGTGTCAGGCAGGAGCAGGCAGGGGGACGTGATTCAGAGCTCCAGTAAGAGATGAACAGTGGCAGAGCTCAGAATCACGCCCCTTTGCCTGCTCCTGCCTGACACCGCCCTCCTGACAGTACAGAGCCTAAATAGCATATCAAGTGTTATCCAGGTGCATTTTGCTTGACCCCATATCAGATGTACACTCAGTTGTGTGCATGGGGCCCAACTCTGCAAGGACATACCTGTATAGCCTTGCAGAATTAAAGGATTAAAAGTCCCACTGCATTCTCCTTGTGAATGAAGCGCCAGTATGCTTGTGTGATCGGTGCTCCAGTCTCAGACAGCTCCAGCAGTCCCATACAATTGCACTGGTGCTTCATTCAATAGGAGGATGCAGGGGGATTTTAGTCCCCCGTTCTCCTGATCACTGGAGGACCCTGCAGTCAAACTCCCTGTGATGTGACATTTATCTCCTATCCTGGGGATATCCGATTTAAGAGGGGATCGTGCAGAAGTGGGGAGCTGACTATCAATGACAGCCGGTCTCCCCAGAGAGAAGGCAGGGACAGTATATTATTGTCCCTGCTTTCTCTACCTCTGTATACACAGTGCTCAGTGAGCGCACTCCTCTGGGTACGCATGCAGTCAGAGTGATGTTTTGTCTGCTAGACCTGGCACTAATGTTCTGAGCCTAGCAGACAGACACATGATTGTCATGAGCCATGGGTTGGGTATCCCTTAGCTAAGGCAAAGAAAGGTAAGACTCTAGTGGACACAAGAGCAAACAATTGTATTGCTGAGCAGTGGAGAAACATGGCCTGGTCTGACAGATCCAGATTTTCTTGCACTATGCTGATTGTCAAAATTTGGCAATTGATGAACCCTTCTTGCCAGGTGTGAACAGTTCAGGCTGGTGGAGGAACGGTGCGAGGAAATGTTTTCTTAGAACACCCTAAGTCCTCTGATATCATGGATGATACCTCTGTATGCCATGACCAATTGTTCAGTTCCAATGCACTTTCTAGCTGGGTGTCCCTAATAAAGTGGCCGTCATTCAGGTTATGTACACATGTGCAATGTAAGGACAACCTATCTATTTACTAGATTGATCACTAACTAGATGAGCTCATCGCTACACAAGGACTTACACATTAATTCACTGAATCATCCCAAACAGAAAATGACATAGAAAGGTAACTTCAAAAATAACAAGTGAACCTCTTCCTGACTAGAGACATTATTCACATTATTCTACATGACACTGCAACTATATCAATACACTGATGTCATGAGGACTAGAACTTGTATGTCAAGACACAGCGATACATTGTGTCATGCGTATATTTACACATGCATGGATTTCTGCAAGCCCCATTCACATGAAAGAGACAAAAATGCCTGCAATAAATCTGCCATGTGTGAACCCTTACGTACATATATTCTGTGTCTATTCATCCATGTCTAACATCTATCTATTTATCTATAGGCTCTCATCTGTCCAGTTATTCTGTGTCTATCCATCCATAGTTATCTGTTTGTCTATCTATAAATCTGCCTATCCAGAATAGGTAGACAAATAGATATGGATGAATAAATGGAACAGATGAGATAGATGTATAGATCATCTAAGTATATAAATGATCTGTATTATCTATCTATCTATTTATTTATTTATATCGATATATCTCATATCTATATATATCTTGTATGGAAATTTATGAGTCTTGCCATGCCAGGTTTCTGACGCAAAAGTGACGCACTCCTTTGTGTCAAAAAGTGCCAATTTGTCCAGTTTCCAATCTGCAAGCCACTTTAGAAAAAAATTGGAGATTTGATGCCTCAATCCTTCAGATTTACTACAACTCACACCAGAAAATTGACATGAGTTATACCTGAAATCTGGTCCTTGAATGGTATAGATTTCAATTCTGGGACATGTCCTCTGCCAGAATTATTAAGAACCTCTGCCACCAGTGCACACAATAGCAAGAATAACTTTCCCCCATTGTGTCTATTCATCCATATATATCTGTGTATTCTGTGTATTTATATTAAATGTCTGTACTATCTATCTATCTATCTATCTATCTATCTATCTATCTATCTATCTATCTATCTATCTATCAAACTGAGAAAGGCTCATGCAATAAGAGATGAGACTTTGCACATGTGAAATAAATCTACTCTAAACATGATTGCACTATATTTTGGAGTGCTGCCTCTTCTTATGGTTTTATCTATATAGTAACCTCTATACTATACTTTTTCTGGCATGCTTCAGGTGATTATCTATCTATCTATCTATACAAAAATAGGTAGCAATCCAATAAATGGGGGAAAAAACATTTTCTTTTTAACTTTTATTGGAGTGCTGCCTATCTTTGGAAATATTGATATATGGTCATCGGCTGCAGACTTTGGTATTTGCACCTATTATTATTTAGCATTTTGTGCTGCTCTCTTTTTGGACTATCTATCTATCCATCCATCCATCTATATATGGATATATCTGTATTGTTTTTGAGTTATATATTATCTCTCTTCCCATTATATTTATTTATCCACATATCTATAGAGTCTATCTTTTTACCTACATCATATCTACCTAATAACTATACACTTAGCAATTCTATTTATTTTATTCTTTTCATCCACCTATGTCTGACTATCCTGTGTATTGCTATCCATTCTCTGTACTCCCTCTATCTATCTATCTATCTATCTATCTATCTATCTATCTATCTCTATCCAGTCTGTCTGTCTCTCAGCATCATATCTATCTAATATCTATCATCCATTGATGCTGTGTCTATCCATCCACGTCTATTTGTCCACCTTGTGTGTATATCCCCATTATCTATCTTTATCTGTCCATTACAGTATCTGTCTTGGTGCATTGCGGGGTGAGTGTGTGACAAGTGTTGACTAGGACCTGCAGGAGAGGATACGTATTGGCTTCTCTATTTTCTCTTCTCCCCTTCCCACCCTGTTGTGTTCTCTGTGCAATGCTGGGAACAATGGCAGTGCCCTGAGGAGAAGTAGACTAGTACAAACTTGCAGCATTTCCTGGCTCTTTATAGCCCCCCTCCCCTTCCTCAGACCTCCCTCAGCTCCTGCCTTCAATAGCTCTAGTAAACTCATCCCCTGCCACAAGTAACCTGTGCGAGTTACATAATACAGGCTGCACGTTATTCCTACCCTTCCATGCTGGAATCCATGACAGCAGTTACAGTTCGCAGTCCGCTTGTGTTCATTTTTCACATATTTCTATCCGCTAATGTCAGCGCCTTCCAGTATTTTCCGCACATTGATTCATTTAGCGGTGGTTTAGTAGTTTGTGGATTACATGTTTGTCACCATATTTATAGGCCTATGAATTAGACACATTTCATAGATTAATATACGTGGCCTTGTGGATGCGGGTTTATTGGTCTTTTTACACGTGCAGCGGTATAATGCTATAAAGTATGTATGCGTTATGCGGGATATGTCCTATGGGTTACCAAGAAATGGTGGGTTTCTGCAAAACGTAAAATAATTTAGGAAAAAGAAACATCCAGAGTACAAATCATCCCATAGGGTGACAACATAGTAACATAGTAGATAAGGTTGGATAAAGACACAAGTCCATCCGGTTTGACCTATAAATCTACTAAGTTGATCCAGGGGAAGACAAAACACCCTCATGAGGCAGATGCCAATAGCCCCATAGGGGGAAAAAATTCCTTCCCAATTCCAAATATGACAATCATTGGTGGGCCCAGTGCAAAAGTTTCATAAGTGGACCCCCCTATCTCCACCACTTTACCACATACCTCCAAACTTTCAGAAGAGACAAAGCTGGTTCAGTGTGGCAGCAAATTTTTTTAGTGTTATGCCATGTCCCTAACCCCACCCATGTCCCGCTTGACCCCACCCGTCTCCCCCTTGACCCCACCCATTCCTATCATGTCCCTTTGTGCCCCAACACAGTAATAGTGCCCTTCAATTTATAGCATACAGTGATAATATACAAATTTTTTTACCTTATTTTTTTCATTTCCTCAACACAATAAGGCATTTTATAGGGGGAAAAGCCCTTTTTTTAATTATATTTTACTTGTTTGTTTTTTCTCTATAAACTTTATTGATATATTGATTTTTTCGCAATTTATTTTAGTCCCACTGTGGGACTTGAACATGCGATACACTGTTTAATACCCCCCAATATTGCAATACTTTTCTATGTATTCTGTTCCTTAACCCCTTAATGATCCATGACAAAAAATGTACACCACGTACTGTTGCCTGTTAATGCTCCATGACGTACATTTTCGTCATGGTGATCATATGGGTGCAGTCAGTGTACCTGCGAGATAAGCTGCAAGAGAGAGTCTGTATTACAGTTTAACCCCTAAGATACCACAGTCAATAGCGACCCTAACATCTATGTGGTTATACAGATGGAGGGGGCTTAACATGATCACGACGTGTTGTTAGGGTTTTCAGGCTAGCCGGGGCCATCAGGTCTGCCATTTTAGTGCACCTAATACACTCTGACAGAGGCAGGACCTAAAAAGCCCCCTGTCAGTTTTGCACTGACAAGCATAATACACTGCACTAGTAACACAAACACCCCTTTTTCTATTAAAAATTCTTTATTATGTAAAAAAAGAGAAAAAAAAAGTACACATAATTGATATTACCACATCCATAAATAGCCAAACAGGGATTCTGTTTATTAGTTATTTTGCCTTTCAAAAAATGGAATAAAAAAATCAAAAAGTGGTATCTACTCCATATGATACTAAAATAGGTCAATTCAGGCTGGGTTCAGCCAGAGTCTCCGTTGGACTGCTTTATAAAATTAAAGAGGTTGTCCAGCCTAAATTTTTTTTTATTTCACGGTGAGGGGAAAAAAATTAAAAAAACATACTCCCCTGTCCCCAATGCTCCGGTGTCTTCCCAGCGCAGTCCGGTCCTGCTGCTCGGCTATCTTCTTTTGCCAGAAAGCCTCGCCGACTGTGACGTCCCATGTCCCTTCCACTGAGGCCACAGATTGGTCTCAGCGTTCATGTGCGGCGGGGACTTCCACCAGAAGAAAACAATGGAGCTGTAGGACTGGACCGCGCTGGGAGACACCGGAGCACTGGGGACAGTTGGGTATGTTTTTGGTTTTTTTCACATCCCTCGGCCTAATAAAAAAAAAAAAAAATTATTCTGAACAATCTCTATAACCTTTGTGATGCCTAGTGAACATCATAAAAATGTTTTTGTTTAAGTTTCTATATTTTGTATGTTTTTGGGTATGTGAAAAACGGATGACAGATGGCTGACATCCGGTTTTTTTTACGTATCCACAGACTTTCATTGCTGTGATGCAACCATGAAAAAAGGACATGCTTCCATTGTTTTTTTTGCCGACCTACGTCCCACAAAACAACCCGCTGACGTCTGAATAAACACATTGAAATGAATGGGTACGTAGGCTGATGCCATACATACGTGAAATGCAGACATGTAATGAAAGCCTTATAACAAAAAGAGATTTCCAAAGTAGACAGCCGCTGGCTATAGACATTAGATTTGCTGCCCAATGTAGGCCCATTCGATTCATGACTGCAGTTCTGCCTGATACCACTAAGATCGTTTCAGATAAACATCACCGTTACTGTATTTTTCCACCCGTGGGTAGGACAAGTATCAAAAGCATGCACATGTGAGCTGCAGGCGCGCCAGCATTCATACAAGAAATGTCAGATCACTGGCTATTTTATGCCACTTTTTTCATATCTATGGCCAGAGCTACAATCTATTCTTATAGCAAATCAAACATTGTGTTATCGTTTCTGTATACAATACGATATGTATTGTACTGAACAGGAAGTCAAGTAGTTACTAAAGTCTGGAGGATCTACAGCCTGCATAATACAGTGGGGGTGATGAAGAAGAGAAATACACTTTCTAAGGTATGTAATGATGATAAGATATACATAGTTATACCGTATATATAGTTTTTGAGTAAATATTCCTGAAGTTATTTACAATTTATTAGTAGTGTATCCTAAACAGAAGAGACGTGAACAGAAAGGACCAGTCACCCCTCCTGACATGTCTGTTTTAGTAAATTCTTGTATTGTCCATAAAATAGCAATTCTAGAGCATCTCTGCAACGTGCTGTTCCCTGTTTCTCTTGGAAATCTATGAATGAATTGGCAATTGGGCTTAACTCTTCAATAGGGTGTGGTCGAACACATTCTGCTACTTTCCAATGAGTCCTCACTGAGTTACGCTTTATTCACACCTCCAAGATCTACACTCCATGCCGACCGATTTATTTAATGGAGTCATGCTCTATTTTGATCCACTATTAAAGTCTATGAGTGGAATTTATTAATACTGGTGATTCTTACACCAGTCTTAATTCATTCCCTGGCAGGCGCGCGATTGGCCAGAATTAATAAGATTCTAGCATAGGTTGGTTCGCCTGATCTCAATTCTATACCAGTCAGGGACTGGTGTAGATTTATGGAATAATTCACAACAGTTTTCTAGTATTAAATATGGTGGACTGGGGCATCCCCACCTAGTTACTTGCCCCACTCCACCCACTGTCTAAAAATGTGGAGAGCGAGGCACAGAGGCTGAGATGTGCCACAGTGTGCCAAAAATGGGCTGAGTTCAGGCACATCTTGTCTCAGCAACCTTAGAAAGTGTGGTCCGGACTTGAATAACAGATCAAGAACACACCCTTGAGCATAGAGACAAGGGAAATAGCCACACACAGTTGTTCCACTCCATTCTGATGAAAATAGAGCAGGTCCTATCCTGCTCCATATCATCGAAACAAAATCGGATGCCCCTATAGAGGTAAGTATATCATGTAGTGCACTCGAATGAGACTTGGATATCACTCTCAGTGTCATCTGACTGCATTCCGCTGCAAACTTGGCCCCATATCAGATGCATACTTGGTCATGTGCATGGGCCCTAACGATCCACCTACATCTGTCCTATTGGATTGGCCACCTTAACAATGGCTTATACCCCTCTCCCCATAAAAGAAACATACACATTGGACCAACTGTATCCAGATCCAGTTTGTTTGTTTTTTACACTTTGGTTTTTTTTAGACTTCTGGTACAAAAATAAATACATGATAATGAGCAATGACATCAGCAGTGTTCTCTTGTTGTATGTTCACACAGGGAGGATATGCTGCAAATTTTCATCTGGATTTCGTGAGTGGAAAATCACCATATTACAGTTCTAGCAAAGTAGATGAGATTTTACCAAATCTCATTAACAATATAAAAAAAAAAAAAATAATAAAAAATTTGACTGGTACTGATTTTACATCTCAATTTCTGTTGCAGATTTTCACCATGGATTTCACTCTTTTGCAATACAGGGGTGAAATCTGATGCAAATCTGCATGTAACCTGTATGATTTTGTTTAGTGGAAACTAAGTCCTGTGTGGAATAAAGCAACCCATACACATTAAATCTGTATAACGCCAGGGCCCCACGCGGCGTAAACGCTGCAGCAGAAGCCGCAGCATTTTACAGTTACTGCAAAGTGGATTGGATTCTAGCTAATCCAGTCCACATATTGCAGAAAAATACCCACAGCGGAAATGCTGCTATTTCCAAAACCTTGGCAAAATGTGGATTTCAACTCCCTGATACTTTTGTTTTCAAGAAGATAAGCTACAGTCAGAGGAGTCTTTCTCTCCGAGTGCATGCATATGGGCTGGGGCATAACGGTGCTGTCACACTGTCCCAGAAGCCTTAGGGGGCCCATAAGCACAGGTACAACTATAGCGATCATGGCTGCAACCGGGCCCATAAGTAAGGGGGGCCCACAGGTCACCCTCCCCCATCACACTATGGCTGTTTAAACTTCTTTGATCTCCTGTCTGATTCCCTTTGATGACTGGCAGTCTGTGCTTTGTGAATTAATTACTCCTGTCCTCTATTATCCTGGAATGAAGCTTTATGATACACAGCCTTTCACTGTCAGAAAGGAAAAAAACATGAATGGCAAAAATAGCAGTTGGTCAGCAGCATATAGTAAAGAAGAGATTCTGGGGGGGAGACATAATCCCTATTTGGGGTGGTTACTATGTACTGATGGGGCGGGACTGACAGTCATGAGGAAAGGTAGTGCATGGGGCCCAAGCTAAGCTTTTGTATCAGGGCCCATGAGCCTTTCGTTATGCCCCTGTGTATGGGATTGTTGCACAAAATAGCTGTTGGCCACAAATGATCACTTGGCCAAGAGCTGTCTTATGTGTTTTGCTAACCTTACGCTAAGGCGCTAAGGTTTTGCATGCAGGAGGAGATTACCAAGTTCCATGTGTCTCACTCTTTATGATCTACACCTGGTTTTGGCTTCAAAAACTGCATGCCAAAACCTGAAGGTGGAAATACAGCCTCAAGGCGTTCTGTCAGGGATATTCCTGTTTATCAGTTTTATTAGGTGTGCCGATCAGCAGTGGTGATGTTTAGCCAATATAAAAGAATAAAGAACGTTCTAAAACCAATCCAGGCAGTAGAGCAAGTAAATCGGCGGCACTCACCAATCTTCTTCTCCCTTTATTCTTGTAGCCTCAATAAAAACATAGCACCAATGAGGGGTACGCTATTCCCAGTAGCCTAGGGCTATTTTGCGTCCACATAATCTTTCTCAGGGCCAAATATTTATAAATTTCTTCAATTCCGTTCACTTTAATTTCCATTCCATTGTAAAAACTAGATTGCTTTTTGTTTTTCTTTGTTTTCTTTTAAATTTGTTTCCAAAGGACTTTAAAAAAAATCAATTTCTCTTTTCCTGCTCTAGTTTTGATGATGGAGCTTTCCCATGTGCTGTTTTGATGCCGTTTTCAAGCAAAAATTTGGAGATTTAAAAAAAAAAAAAAAAAAGAAATAAAAAATTTAAAGTACAAGGAGATTCACTAGAAAGAAGCCCCATATAATCTGTAATAACTCTCAGTAGGACAAAGCAATCTGAACAAAATAATGTACAATGTGATCCTCAGTATATGAAGCTTTGAACAAGTTTTGAGCTCCTGAATGCAACTGGCACAATACACATGCAATGTTGTCCTATGTGCAGCTCTTTGACATGTTGAATAAGATCTCCCAGTCTCCTGTGCTCGGCGTCTCAGAGGTTTCGTAGATGATGTTGCACATCATGGATTGTGTCCTGCAACATTTTCAGACAACCTCCACCATGAGAAGGGATCAATGTTCCCATTGTATCCAGTTTCCACAATTTACGTAGCATCTTCTGAATAACAGCTCTGCCATAAGTGATAGGAGGCTGCATTTCTCCTATAAATGTATCAGCCCCAGTTACAGGGTAAATCAGCAAATAAAAAATTTAAAATGCCCCTTAAATGCCTATTATAACCTTATGGGGGCATAATTTTTTTTTTTTTTTGAGCCAAAGCCAGCAGTGTATTTAAAGGAAGGGAAAAGTATAAGGCTAAGGTCCCATGTAGCGGGTCGCAGCAAAAAAGCACTGCAGGAAAAACCGTGGATACAACACATCAATGTTTTTCCTGCAGTGCTTTTCACAGAAAGTCCGCAGAGGTTTCCTCCTTCCTTTCTGTCCCTATTATACCTATATGGAAACTGCTGGCATTTCCATAGGTATAATTGACATGCTGCCATTTCCAAAACCGCAACAGTTTTGGACATCGCAGCGTATCCACTGCGCATATTTTTCCACAATGTGTGCATGGGATTCATTTACATCACGTGGGGCCCTGGCCTTACTATTCCCTTTATATGTCTCATTCCTTTTCAAGCCACTCTTGACTTTGGCTCAAAAAACTACAGCAAAATCTACAACAACAAAAAAATCAGCTTTTCCGCTACATGGGGCCTCAGCCTAAGTATCACTTATGTAAAAATTACCATAACGGCTATAATATGCTGCAAAAAATAAAAACGTTAAAAATTTGAAAAAAAAAAGACACATTTCCCTTCCTTTTTTGTTTACATAAATATTAAAATAAAGAAAAAATATGGAAAAATATTTTTTACAAAACATAAAAATTAAGCCCTTTTTATCATTGAAAAAAAAAAATACAAAAATACCTGCATGTACAATAAAACCCGAAAATGTGTCCAGTTCTGAACCAGGGAAAATGTCCTGGTCCTGAAGTGGTTAAATGAACTGGTTACCCAATAGGTTTGCACAATAAAGACGTTGCTCAATACTGTGCACCACCATCGTAAACATTCAGATTGTTTCGTCCTAGCAAATGTTATTACAGAATATTCGGGGCTTCTTTGGCGTGAAGCTCCCCATGTGATCTTTGCCATATAATTCTCCACCCTATCGACTTCCAGTTCTGTCTTAAGAATCTGCATCAACGTGACATGTGTGAAAGTGCCCCAAGTCTCTTGTAAAGTGTTTTTGTAGAATACTGAACATGAAGTATGACATTATCATATGATACTATGAAAGTTTCTACTGGTATACATGAAATACACGTTGCTTTCAATACAAGAAGGTGTCAGTTGCAGATCTTAGTAAATGATCACTTCCTCCATGCTATGAATGGCTCGATCTCGGCTTGTTTTGTGGTTTTCTGCTGACTATTTTAGGAACACAGCATGTTGCTTGAACATTTTGAGGCAAGATTTATAACAGGTTGAACAGGTTGATAAGACCTAACTGCAGGAATTCACAGGTGTGCATGTACAGATGCTCACACAAACTTCTCCACCTAAACTACTGATATAATTTAAAGGGCTAGATATATGTATTTCTAGTTCAGACAGCACTGCATTCTCATCAGATTCTGCAATCATCTTGGTGTGGAGAGCGGGGGGCGCTAATATGTAAGATGGCAATGGCCATGTATCTAGGAAACAGACCGTGGCCTGAAAGAGCTAATTTCCTGTGAGCATAGCTAAGCAATGTATATATATACAGCAGATAAGTGCTCAGGCATTTACAGGTCAGCACACCAGTACTCGGTATCAGTGCCTTACGGAAACGTGATTTATCGCAAAAAAAACACTGTGAATTTGTAAGTTGTCAAATGCCTTGTATAATAAGGACTGGCAAATACCAGTCATTTGGGGACTCTATTATTTATATGCCTAGAAAAGTGCTGTATGCTGCACTATTCATGACCACTAAAACGTTAAGACAAAACTTTCAGGTGTATTTGCTGCCCTATATGAGAGCAGGATATGGCAGAGGGAGAGAAGCTGAGCTCTGTGATATATAGGGTTATAGGATAGAGGAGAGAAGCTGAGCTCTGTGATATATAGGTTATAGGATAGAGGAGAGAAGCTGAGCTCTGTGATATATAGGTTATATGATAGAGGAGAGAAGCTGAGCTCTGTGATATATAGGTTATATGATAGAGGAGAGAAGCTGAGCTCTGTGATATATAGGGTTATATGATAGAGGAGAGAAGCTGAGCTCTGTGATATATAGAGTTATACGATAGAGGAGAGAAGCTTAGCTCTGTGATATATAGGTTATATGATAGAGGAGAGAAGCTGAGCTCTGTGATATATAGGTTATATGATAGAGGGAGAGAAGCTGAGCTCTGATATATAGGTTATATGATAGAGGAGAGAAGCTGAGCTCTGTGATATATAGGGTTATATGATAGAGGAGAGAAGCTGAGCTCTGTGATATATAGGTTATATGATAGAGGAGAGAAGCTGAGCTCTGTGATATATAGGATTATATGATAGAGGAGAGAAGCTGAGCTCTGATATATAGGTTATATGATAGAGGAGAGAAGCTGAGCTCTGTGATATATAGGGTTATATGATAGAGGAAGAGAAGCTGAGCTTTGTGATACATAGGGTTATATGATAGAGAAAGAGAAGCTGAGCTCTGTGATATATAGGGTTATATGATAGAGGCAGAGAAGCTGAGCTCTGTGATATATAGGGTTATATGATAGAGGAGAGAAGCTGAGCTCTGTGATATATAGGTTATATGATAGAGGAGAGAAGCTGAGCTCTGTGATATATAGGGTTATATGATAGAGGAAGAGAAGCTGAGCTTTGTGATATATAGGGTTATATGATAGAGAGAGAGAAGCTGAGCTCTGTGATATATAGGGTTATATGATAGAGGCAGAGAAGCTGAGCTCTGTGATATATAGGGTTATATGATAGAGAGAGAGAAGCTGAGCTCTGTGATATATAGGGTTATATGATAGAGGCAGAGAAGCTGAGCTCTGTGATATATAGGGTTATATGATAGAGGAGAGAAGCTGAGCTCTGTGATATATAGGTTATATGATAGAGGAGAGAAGCTGAGTTCTGTGATATATAGGGTTATATGATAGAGGAAGAGAAGCTGAGCTCTGTGATATATAGGGTTATATGATAGAGGAGAGAAGCTGAGCTCTGTGATATATAGGGTTATAGGATACAGGAGAGAAGCTGAGCTCGGTGATATATAGGGTTATAGGATACAGGAGAGAAGCTGAGCTCTGTGATATATAGGTTTATGGAATAGAGGGAGAGAAGCTGAGCTCTGTGATATATAGGGTTATATGATAGAGGAGAGAAGCTGAGCTCTGTGATATATAGGGTTATATGATAGAGGAGAGAAGCTGAGCTCTGTGATATATAGGTTATATGATAGAGGAGAGAAGCTGAGCTCTGTGATATATAGGATTATAGGATAGAGGATAGAAGCTGAGCTCTGTGATATATAGGGCTATATGATAGAGGAGAGAAACTGAGCTCTGTGATATATAGGGTTATATGATAGAGGAGAGAAGCTGAGCTCTGTGATATATAGGGTTATATGATAGAGGAGAGAAGCTGAGCTCTGTGATATATAGGTTATATGATAGAGGGAGAGAAGCTGAGCTCTGTGATATATAAGCTTATAGGATAGAGGAGAGAAGCTGAGCTCTGTGATATATAGGATTATATGATAGAGGAGAGAAGCTGAGCTCTGTGATATATAAGCTTATAGGATAGAGGAGAGAAGTTGAGCTCTGTGATATATAGGGGTATATGATAGAGGAGAGAAGCTGAGCTCTGTGATATATAGGGTTATATGATAGAGGAGAGAAGCTGAGCTCTGTGATATATAGGTTTATGGAATAGAGGGAGAGAAGCTGAGCTCTGTGATATATAGGGTTATATGATAGTGGGAGTTGAGTGTGGATGTAATCAGGACTTTCACCGTTTCTTCCAGGAGTCTTGTAAGGATTTACTCTGCTTTTTGTTTTCCTTTCTCCCTTAAATAATTTACTTTCCATCCATACTAGTACATGATCCTATTATATGGATTGTGGTCACACTGATCTTACATGTACAGACAGAGAACTATACAAGATTCCACGTAGCGAAATGCAGGAGAAATCCATCAGAGTTTTCTCCACAGAGTTTTTCTCTGCAGACTTTCTGCCCCTATTATACCTATACGGAAAACGCCAGTGATTCTTCAGGTAACATTGACATTCTGCGATTCACAAAAACACAAGCGTTTCTGAAAATACAGCTTTTCTGCTGCAGATTTTTTTCTGCAATGTGTGGATGGGATTAGCCAGAATCCCTTTCACTTTGCAGTTACTGTAAAACGCCATCTTTTTGCAAAGAGGAGCCCTAAGAAGTATAGCCTGGACCTATTAGTAAATCACAGATTAGAGCAGTAGTAATTCTGTATTATATGCCTACAGATCTACCGGTCATAAAATCCACAGCACTGCCAGCATGAAGTTTTTTTGTGGGAGCGCACAAGCACCGAAACAGTGACTTTTTAATGCAGAGGCCTTCCTTAGGGTATGTCCACATGGTTGGATACGGAGCTGATTTCAAGAGCTGGAGCTTTTTTGGATATATTCCTTTTTTTATTAACATTTTCAACTGCATAAACACCTGCAAAATGCAGACCAAATAACAAATATGCATATTTGAAAAAAAAAATCACCTTGTAAAGTGTTTTAAGAAGTGATACGTCACTTCTTTTTTTAATAAAAATATGCACTGTAGGAACTATGCCGCATTATGACAAGCGGTTGAAAAATGACACATCAGATAGTGAAATTGATCCCTTTTTCTAATCTTTTTTTTCATTTTCTGGTTGTAGACGTTTTTTTTAATACTGTTATTTTGCAGTTTTAGGCTAAGGCTTGCCACAGGCAAAAAAAAAGCTGCGGAAACGCATCTCATTTTTTTCTGCAGCGTTTTTCGCAGAAGTCCACAGAGTTTTCTTCTGAGGACTTTGTCTCTATTATACCTATACGGAAACCACCAGCGTTTCTGTGGGTATAATTGACATGCTGCGATTTACAAAAACGTAAGCATTTTTGTAAACACTGTAGATGTTTTTTCTGCAATGTGTAGATGGGATTAGCCAGAATCCCATCCACTTTGCAAGCAATGTAAAAAGTAGCGTTTTATTATAGGAGTGTAGGAGCTGAGCGACCGCCATAGCCGCCGGGTCTCAGCTGTATTATGTATGCAACAGAGACCAGGCGCTAATGCCCACGATCAGTGACCGCACTAATCGCGGTCATTAAGGCCCCTGGCATCTCAGTCAATGCAGACTGAGGATGGCGTTCCATTGCCATGACAGTCGGGAGCCTATTGAAGTCTCCCCGGCTTGTCTGACATGCATTTGTATGTCAGGCTGCTTTATGAAACCTGTCATACGAATGTCAATATTTTGCAATACATTAGCTTTGTAATGCATTGCTTTAGTGACCAGACCCCCTGGGGTTCAAGACCCCCTAGGGGTTATAATAAATGCAATAAAAATATAAAATTTTTTAAAAAGTAATAAATAAATTAATACATAAATAAAAAGAAGTAAAAGTTAAACTTACCCCCCTTTCCCTAGAATACATATAAAAGTTAAAAATTACTATGAAACACATACACATTAGATATCCCTGCGTCCAAAAACGCCCAGTCTACAAACTTATAAAAATCTTTTTCCCCTATGGTGAACGCCGTAGCAGGAAAAAAAAATTAAAAGTTCTGAACCACCATTTTTTCACTGTTTCGCCTCTGATAAAAATTTGAATAAAAGTGATCAAAGCAATAGACATTCCCCAAAATGGTATAACTAAGAAGTACACCTGTTCCCACCCTATGCATCCCCTTACACAGAAATATAAAAAAAATTTACGGGTGTCAGAATATGGCAACTTTTAGAAAATAATTTTTTTTGCAAAGCTTTAGATTTTTTTAAGGGGTTAAAATGTAAATAAACCTATATAAATTTGATATCCCCGGAATTGTACCGAAACATGGAATACAGGTGACATGTTATTTTGGCTGTAAAGGTAACGTCGTAAAAACGAAGCCCTAAGAAAGCACATAAATGCACTTTTTCTCCAATTCCACCCATTTCTGAATTTTTTTCCAGCTTCCCAGTACATTGTACAAAATAATAAATGGTACCATTATGAAGAACAATTTGTCCCGCAAACATTAAGCCCTCATATGGTTTTGTGAACAGAAGAATAAAAAAGTTATGGGGTTTGGAAGGCAGGAAGTCAAAAACGAAAATCGAAAAATATCAATTTTTTTTTTTAAATATATATGTTTAACATAAAAACTTGGTTTAAAAAATAGGTGACTCTCTGGTTACACATTTCTTTTAAGTTGATAGACCTTGTGCTAGTTATCAGTGTATTTTAGTCCTTATTTCAATGTATTCATGTGTATGAGGCCTTACTAGGGCTATACGGTTTGCTTAGTAGACCAGATAAATTATCACTGTCTTGCAGGTCTATATCTCATAAATGTTCATAGTCCACAGTTCTCTGATAAGACTTCATGACATCTGGTTTGGAAGATGTGATGTAGGAAGGAGGTTATGAAACAATGTCATATATGCCATACTGTCATTCAGCTGTATTTTACACTTCGTGACCATGTGTGGTCTCTCCCCCGTCGTGCGCTACAATGCTTTTACTATAAAATTCACACAGTTTAGGTTTACTCAATATATTGATTTATTGATCAATATAAGGAATATAAGGGATTTGTATTTATTCACTGCGACTCTAATATGACCAAAACTGGAGAAAATGACATCCCGGCCTGTAATACCAATCAATAGATCACCAATTTGTGATCCCGACAATACCGCCTTTTCTTAAGTGGTATTGTCTGGCTCTGCAGCCCTCCAATTCTGCAAGTGATCTACTAATGGAGGGAGCCCACAAAGCACTCACACTAAAACTAAAATCACTATCTCCATTATGAGAGGGTACTCAGTTTCTCCTGATAGTCATTGATCAACAGAGCGCCGATGTTTGTAGACACTCGTCTTCTTCTACATCTAAGTCAACTACTTACAATGGTCAAGACCAATTTATAGGTGGGACACGGGACACTTGTCGCAGGTCTTATATCACTTTAGGGACCTACAACTTCCTTTGTATTGATATTTTGTAGACTGCTGAGCTCCCATCTCTCAGAAAGATGAGGGTACCCTAGTGGCTAATTGGCAATCCTATCCAACATAGAGAAACTGGAGTCACAAGTGGCACTCCATACATCTCATAGACTTTAGTAAGGAGGGCCAGGCAGAACCACTTCTTTTATATGTGGTTATGACAGTGGGTCAAGTGGGGGGTCCATTTTTATAGTTAAGATGAAAGCCCTCATCCAATATTTTGCCCAGCGGGCTTTACCAGCCTAAGGATCAGAGGCATAACTTAAAGCAAAATCTGTAATGGGGCCCCCACTTACCATGTCCTATCTATAATACTGGTGTCTTCTTATGTTGTAGAGAGGCCATTGGGCCCCATCAAACTCCAGGGTCTGGTAGTGATTGCTACCTCTTCACCCCCTATGGCTATGCCCCTGCTAAGGATATATTTACATGACAGCCATCGGCCAACAAACAGCCATTTTCAGAGCAATGAGAATTTATGGGGCTATTCACATATTCATTTGTTTTTAGTTTTTTTATACCTGCCAAATGAATGTCCCATCAAAGTATAGGATCATCGAAAAAAAGGTGCCCCACATATAAAAATCAGCCGTGAAAACCAGACCATTTTATCTATATTTTCACTGCTGTTTTTGACAACGGTCATGTGAATATAGCCTTAATCCAGTGGTCTAATGTTCAGTTCACAACATGTTTTTCCAAGTGATATTTCTGTCTTTGAAAAAATGTAATGTTTAGGTTCTCCTTAAAAAGAATGGGGCAGATCTATTAATATCTATTATATTAATTAATAATAGTGTAATTACTATTAATAACACTGTACCCAAGTCTTAATAAAGGCCCCGACTGATGAGTGATTTATAAAGAGACTCCGATTTTTCATAAATCTGTCACATATCCCAACACCAGAATAACTCACACCAGAAAACTGGCATATTATAATGAATATTTCGGGCTGAGATGTCCCAGACCCTCCCTGCTCCACCCATATTTGCACAATTTGGCAGGCAAGATGCAGAATGAAGCTTGTGGCTCATGTTTGTCGCAAGAAAAGGACTTGTGCCATAAGTGCGCCGTGATACAATCCGTATACGCCAGAAAACTGGTATAGAAGGATTGATAAATCTCCTTTTTGTCCTTTGCTGAAAATGTAGTTCATTAAGGCCAGGGCCCCACATAGCACAAACGCTGCGATTTTGCCACAGGTAAAAACCGCAGCATTTTACAGTTCCTGACTAATCCCATCCACACATTGCAGAAAAATATCCGCAGTGGACATGCTGTGATTTAAAAACCCGCTGCGTTTTTGTAAATCGCAGCATTTCAGTTATACTTACAAGTGTGAACATAGCCTTATTTTAATTACAGTATTTCAAGAGTGGTATATTCTGCGTGTGTTTTGCTCCATTTGATTACATTAATACTGCTCTAAAAGCAGCTTCTGTACCTCCCAGCTTCTTCTCTAGTGCTCACCCTGTCAGTACAGATAGGTAAATAATGCAAAATTAATCCTTTTCTCATTTCAAAGGCAAGTGGGATGTCTACAGAGGACAGAAGAGCTTCCAGTCAGGCCCACTATTCTATCTAAAAATTCTAAATTAACAAAGATAGGTTAGACTCACCTGAATGCAATGTCCTTTTCCCCATTTGTGCCTCCATTGCCGAGATATTCATGTATTTCATAATATGCAAATAAGCAGTCTGGAGCACTGTGGCCGACTCCATGGCTCCAAACTGCTGTAAATTGTTCAGACAATCTGAAAACTCTAATCTATGACCAGATTAACCCATTGTTTTCCTATCCAAACACTGGCCTATCCAATATAAAGTAACTGATAAAATCTAGCTCTGCCTTCTGTTGACTCCACCACTCATATAGGGACACATCTCATCTCCGTATATAATTAGTTTTTCCCATGCTATGCCAATATTGTCAATCAGGTACCTGCTAACTCAGAATCTCTTTATCTTAAGTCAGAGACCCAGTCAGTAATTGTTTCTCTCTCGGTAATTGTTTCTCTGTCTTTGAACAGGATGACCTTCAGGTCATTTTTACCCACCATTGCTTGCTTATGCTACAATGTACCTGGAAATAACTTTGTCTAGGTCCATAGTGCTCAAGAATGCAAATTAGCTTTCCTCCAAAAGAAAGAAAACTGTCTCTAGTGTCACCTATTGGAGGTGGTTACCGTGTGAGTCAATATCCAACCCATTAAGGAACCCTGAAATATGACTAGGGATTTCAGCCAAGCCAGGGAGTCCTCCAAAAGGAAGAGGCATCCATTTGCTGTTTCTGGATTCTCACCAATGTTGACTTACAGGGTTGCTACCTCCAGTACATCGCACTAAAGAGACAATTTTCTTTCTTTTAGAGGAAAGCTAATTTGCATAGCTTTTCTCAGGGAGAAATGTGTCTATAAGACTCACAACGCCAGCTGATGGTCTCCACAGGGAGAAAATAGTACCCCCAAGAGTATAGTGCTCAAGGACAGGTAACCATACAGGACTACTGTCACTATATCTATTAGCTCTATAACAGCCTCTGGAGGCTGACATATGTCTTCCTACTTACCATAAAGGGGTTGTCCAACTCAACATAGAGATAATAAAATAAAAAAAATCTCTCCCAGTCCCTTTGGTTCCAGTGTCAGAGGTTTTGTGCTTCCGTTTACAGGATCCCCCTGGCTGATCTCTTCACAGCACACCATTGCTGAGGTCAGTCAGTTATGTGCCCTTTGAGAAGTGGTCACCTGACACAAATAGGACGTCACTACTGATGTCAGACCGGCCATAAACAGAAGCACAGAGCTTCCATAGCTGAAAATGGAGAACCTGGGAGAGGGGAGTAACTTTTTTTTTATTTTTATAAGTCTTGGTTTGTTGGCTAGACCTAACCATTTTTACTTGTACCCCAGTTAAAAATATTATAATGTTATTGCATGCCTTAAAGGGAATGTATTGTAATTTTTTTTATTATTTTATTAGTATCAGTGTAATATATAATTTGTTTCAAATCTGTTTTTATGTTCTGATTGTATTTTTTTTAAATTCTATTTTCAATACGTGATTATGGAGGTGGCCATTTTGCCTGAGCTTCTCCTCTGCTCAGTTAACAGCATTTAGTGACATGCTTTACAGCATAGTCGGGCACAAAACAGGTCCAGATATTTCCATGACACTTTCTGTCTGCTGGTTCCATTCCTAGTATTCACAGAACCTTGGCTGTTTGGCCGCAATCAAAAATGGACTAATAGGTCCATTTTTGATGGTTGTTTTGCATCTGTGTAGCATCTGTTTTTTACAGTCTATGAGTGATCCATGAAAAACCGCCAGAAATAGGACATGTCCTATTTTTTGATGGTCTATTAAAGCAGCCCATCAAAAAAAAACAAAAAAAAAACACACAGAGGATATACTAGCCAAGTGGATGTTAACAGCCTGGTTTCTATGTGCTGTATGGCTAAAGCCCCACATTGCGGAATGCAGCTAAAAAAATTGCAGAAAAAAAAACCGCAGGGGAAATGCATCACATTTATTTCTGCAGTGTTTTTCTTCTCGTATTAAATGTATCCGAAAAATGCGAATTTTTCCACAGGTGAAATTGACATGCTGTGTTTTTTGAAAATGCAGCTTTTCTGCAATGCGATTATCCAAAATCTCATGCACTTTGCTGGTACTGTAAAACGCAGCATTTTTTTCTGCTGTGTTTCCGCAACGTAGACCCTTAGCCTAAGGCCCCTTGCAGACAACTCTGGCGTGGTTCAGTGTGCTATCCAGGTTATTCCTGGATACCACCCTGACCCATTCATTTCTGAATTACAGTCCCGTGGGTGGGCCGACAGTCCGGGCCACAAAACTCAGGACAGGTTTTGCAGACGTGCTTCCGCGGCTTCTATTCTGAATGAATGGAGTCGCGGAAGCAGGGCCGGTTTATCCGTGTGCTGCCCGTGCGCTGGCCATGCCGTTCAATCACAGTCATGTGCAACCGGCCTTAGCCTACGTCATGCAGTGTTACCGCCCACTTGGCTAGTAGACCCTAATTTGCATCAACACTAACAAGGCTTATATCTTTGGAATGGCTGAACAGATTTGGATAAACAAAACAGGGTGACAGCGCTGATCAGATGAGGTTTGTCTTTGGGCTTTTCAGACCTGGTGACAGGTCCTCTTTAAATGCAATTGAGCTCTACTATATCTCCTCTGAATGCAGATGTAATCGGTCACTCTTCCATCTCACATTGAAGTCCCTTCTTCTCTCTACTCCTGGCAGCTATATGGCCCTTACTGTTTGCTTTAAATCTCAGCAGGTTGAAGTTTAAGCTCATAAAATATTCCTCTCTTATCACCAACTAAACAAACAAATGGAGAAAGCCATTCAGCCAAGTCATATAAACGTGAAATACCCCTAGTATGGTGAGTGGCATGTTACAAAACCCTAACCACAGGTTTAGAAACTCATTGTAGCTGTCACCCTCTACCCTTGTGATTATAATACCATGTGGGGTTGCAGCCATGCAAACCAGAGAGCTTAGAGCTTATGCGCCTTCATGTAGTTAATCTGCTAATATTCAACAGGAACTTAGTGTAACCCCCTTTCCTGTGCACTTGTGGGTGAGAGAAGGAAGCCGTGTTGTTTATCAGACGTTACAAACATGCTCATCCACCCCCAGTGATACACCTATCTAATCTATATATATATACACACATATACACCCTTCTTGGTGCCTTCAGCCTTTTAACTGACAAATAGTAACAAAAAAAACACAGCAAAGGCACAAGGACGCCAACCACATGACAACCACATAGGGGAACTGCTGTACACATAGCATGTTCTCAAATTTTTTTTTTTTTTTCACGAAGACAAAGGGAATCATTCTAGTTAATGTAAACAGTCACCACGCTGCTTGCAAAATGAGCCCTTTAACTTCTATACTGCCTGGTGTATATACCATATGATGTATGCCCATGAACAGAAGATGACAGACCTTTCATGTCGTTTTCAGTCTCAATTAATATCATTGACATGACATTAAAAATACATTTCATTTCCTATATGAATGCTATATAAAATAATGAACGCACAGGGAAGGTTCCATATCAGGGGAGGGGAGGAAGGGCGCGTTTAGGGCAGGTCACAAAGGCCATTTGGCTTAGTTTGCCTAACATCTGACAGTCTTACCAGGTCAAGACTTGCTTTAGTTATTTTGGAAATTCTATTTTTTTTTTCTATATTTTATCCTTTATTTATTTATTTTCTCTTTATTCCGTTTTTATTTTTGTATATACATTTTAGAATTTTGAGAACAATTGTTTTTATTGAGAGTTGTAAATTTCTAGACGAAAAATGGCTACTAAACTTCTCTATAAGATTTGTAGGAAAAAATTTCAGGTTGAATTACTGTTACTGGAACTATTATCAGTACTGGACTTTTTTCGTTGCATTACAGAGGACCGGTCACCAGGTCTGAAAAGCCCAATGACATGTATCATCTGATCGGCGCTGTCACCCTGAGCATTTTGGTGTTATGTTTATCCAAATCTGTTGAGCCATTCCAAAGATATAAGCCCTGTTAGTGTTTATTCAAATTAGGGTCTACTAGCCAAGTGAGCGATAACATTTGGTTTCTCTGGGGGTGGGGTCTCTGTGTGCTGTATGTCATGTAGTGTTACCGCCCACTTGGCTAGTAGACCCTAATTTGCTTTACCACTAAAAGGGCTTATAACTTTGTAATGGCTGAACAGATTTGGATCAACAAAACACCAAAATGTTCAGGTTGACAGCGCCGATTAGATGATGAATGGCTTTTTGCTTTTCAGACCTAGTGATAATTCCTCTTTAATGCAACAAAAAAAGTTGCATCACAAAAAAAAAAAAAAAAAAAATTGCAAGTATGAACAGACCCTAGGGCTTTGGCCACATTGAGCAGTTGATGATTTTTACCTTTTTCAGACAAGAAGAATTATAGATCTTTCCATTATACTATCTCTTTGTAGGTTCTCTTAATAGGCTATATTCACATGGCCTTGGCCATATAGCAGCCGCCAAAAACAGAAAAATGTTATGCATCCATGTGGCAACCATTTTTTAATGCACCTCATAGACTTGAGTCTATTAGTGATCAGTGAAAACAGCCAGAAATAGGACATGTCTGTAAAAACGGACCAAAAACACCCAAAAAACAGACATGTGAATAGCACCATTGAATTCAATGTGTTTTAAAAAAAAATCAGCCGTGTGACAACTGTTCAGAAAAAAAAAAAAACACTACCAATTTTAACATTCATGTGAATAAGACCACATTTTAGAGTCCATATTACGTTCCCAACCACCCAGATCCCCACTCTTAGATCACCATAAAACCCTATAATGATCTACATTTGCTTTAGTAAATAGCCTAAATATTGCAAAAACATGTGCAAATCCAAATTTCTGTGCCCAAATGTTTACATTTAACATTTTCTAATTTATTTGTAAAAATAAAAAATGATAGGATCAGAGGGTTGTATATGTTTGCTAGCCTTGCTAGCCTTCTCTGCCTTATAATAAATTTTTAAAACAAAGCGTTGTAAAATGAATCCGTTTTCAATTATATAATTAAATTTTTTGTGTAAAAAGACAAAATATTTCAAAATAAAATTTAAAAAAGCAACACAAAAACAGAAGCAGGAATAAATCAATTTGTACAGTCATATGAAAAAGTTTGGGCACCCCTATTAATCTTAATCATTTTTAGTTCTAAATATTTGGGTGTTTGCAACAGCCATTTCAATTTGATATATCTAATAACTGATGGACACAGTAATATTTCAGGATTGAAATGAGGTTTATTGTACTAACAGAAAATGTGCAATATGCATTAAACCAAAATTTGATCGGTGCAAAAATTTGGGTACCCTTATCATTTTATTGATTTGAATACTCCTAACTACTTTTTACTGACTTACTGAAGCACAAAATTGGTTTTGTAACCTCACTGAGCTTTGAACTTCATAGCCAGGTGTATCCAATCATGAGAAAAGGTATTTAAGGTGGCCAATTGCAAGTTGTTCTCCTATTTGAATCTCCTCTGAAGAGTGGCATCATGGGCTCCTCAAAACAACTCTCAAATGATCTGAAAACAAAGATTGTTCAACATAGTTGTTCAGGGGAAGGATACAAAAAGTTGTCTCAGAGATTTAACCTGTCAGTTTCCACTGTGAGGAACATAGTAAGGAAATGGAAGACCACAGGGACAGTTCTTGTTAAGCCCAGAAGTGGCAGGCCAAGAAAAATATCAGAAAGGCAGAGAAGAAGAATTGTGAGAACAGTCAAGGACAATCCACAGACCACCTCCAAAGAGCTGCAGCATCATCTTGCTGCAGATGGTGTCGCTGTGCATCGGTCAACAATACAGCACACTTTGCACAAGGAGAAGCTGCATGGGAGAGTGATGCGAAAGAAGCCGTTTCTGAAAGCACGCCACAAACAGAGTCGCCTGAGGTATGCAAAAGCACATTTGGACAAGCCAGCTTCATTTTGGAAGAAGGTCCTGTGGACTGATGAAACAAAGATTGAGTTGTTTGGTCATACAAAAAGGCGTTATGCATGGCGTCAAAAAAACACAGCATTCCAAGAAAAACACTTGCTACCCACTGTAAAATTTGGTGGAGGTTCCATCATGCTTTGGGGCTGTGTGGCCAATGCCGGCACCGGGAATCTTGTTAAAGTTGAGGGTCGCATGGATTCAACTCAGTATCAGCAGATTCTTGAGAATAATGTACAAGAATCAGTGACGAATTTGAAGTTACGCCGGGGATTGATATTTCAGCAAGACAATGATCCAAAACACAGCTCCAAATCTACTCAGGCATTCATGCAGAGGAACAATTACAATGTTCTGGAATGGCCATCCCAGTCCCCAGACCTGAATATCATTGAACATCTGTGGGATAATTTGAAGCGGGCTGTCCATGCTCGGCGACCATCAAACTTAACTGAACTGGAATTGTTTTGTAAAGAGGAATGGTCAAAAATACCTTCATCCAGGATCCAGGAACTGATTAAAAGCTACAGGAAGCGACTAGAGGCTGTTATTTTTGCAAAAAGAGGATCTACTAAATATTAATGTCACTTTTCTGTTCAGGTGCCCATACTTTTGCACCGGTCAAATTTTGGTTTAATGCATATTGCACATTTTCTGTTAGTACAATAAACCTCATTTCAATCCTGAAATATTACTGTGTCCATCAGTTATTAGATATATCAAATTGAAATGGCTGTTGCAAACACCCAAATATTTAGAACTAAAAATGATTAAGATTAATAGGGGTGCCCAAACTTTTTCATATGACTGTATAATCAAGGGGTTGTTTGGCAGAAAAAAAAATTGACAACAGGCTCAAAATGGATTAAAAAAAAAAATTTAGACGTAAAAGTCACCAATCTCCCATTGCTCCCGTTATGATGCTGCACAGGTCACCTACAGACCACAGCTTTCTGGTCCCTATTGATACACAGGATATGACCATTCGGCCTATCACTGGCCACATTGGTGACCTGACAAAGCCAGTGATTGGTTAAATGGCATTTCTTGTGTATCAAGAAATAGAAATAGAGACCAGCAGGGAGCCATTCTTCACTGGTATGGGAACAAGGAATCGGTGAGCTAAGTATTGCTTTTTATATTATTTCCACCCATCATGAGCTTGTTTTCAAAATTTTTCAACCCAACACTATCCCTTTTTTCAGTGGAATATATGAAATATCATCTAAGTGGCCATAACCAAACATGGTTGACATAAAATATCGCCTTTATAAAGTTACATGGTCAATAATATGTAATAGCTGCACCTTTTATTGTAAGAAAGGGGCAGATACAAAAAAAGTTTAACACCCGAACAGGCAGGTAACTGCGTAATTTATATTTTTTCTTCCTTAGAGAGGAATAACTTCATGAGGTGATAGGGTGGAGGGTCGACCTTCCTACATTAAAAAAGTCCTGTGCCTTAAATTCTCTGTAGCCCCATTAATGTTAACGTCTGTGGTTTCCAGGCTACTGAAGGAGCAGTACCAAATGTTCCACACAAAAATAGATTTTTTTTTTTCAAGATCCTATTAACCCTACAAGTTGATTTTCTCTTCAATAATAAAAAATAGTTAAGCTGTAGTTTTTTAAAATCCATCTTAATATTACCTATTAGGCCAGATTAAAGGAAAGACTTCAACAACTCCTCTTTATTGATCCAATCCTGTTTTTGTCTGAAAAAGGAAAAACATCAAAAACTGCTCTATGTGGCCAAAGCCTTAGGGTCTGTTCATACTTGCAATTTTTTAATGTTTTTTTTTTAACTGATTATGATGGATCTGTTGATGGATCCTATTAATGTCCTTGGGACTCAAACTGACGACTAAGTGCATCAATCTGCATCGGATTTCATCAGTTCCGCTGATGTTCATTTGTCAATGGTTTTTCAATCATTTTAGGTCATTTGCAGAGCAAAAGAATGTAAATATGAAAATATGTCTCTCTATCTATCTGTCTGTCTGTCTGTCTGTCTATCTATCCTCTTTCTTTCTCTCTTTTTATCTCATATTGAGCTGCTTTGCATTCTTCTCCTATCTATGTCTTCTATCTATTTATATATCTAAAAATCCCAAAAAAATGGCAATAGCTGTGGTATAGTAGTTTATTTTACGTGGCAGAGGTACTGTAGGCCAGGGGCCCCCTCAGGGTCCAGGGCCCGGTAGCGACTGCTACCGGTGCACCCCGTATACCTACACACATCTTTCTATTTGTCTGTCAATCTTTCTATCTATCTATCTATCTATCTATCTATCTATCTCTCTTCTATCTATCTCTCACTGCTATCTATTCTAGCTATCTATTTTTTATATCTATCTATTTATATCTTTTCATCTATCTCTCAGATCTATCAATCTCTTATATCTATATGTCTGTCTATCTATCTATCTATCTATCTATCTATCTATCTATCTATCTATCTCTCACGTCTATCTATCCTATCTATCCTATCTATCTTTCTATCTGTCCTTTCTTTCTTTCTATCTGTTCAATGTACCTATCTATTTCCCTATCTATCTATCTATCTATCTGTCATATCTATCCTATCTATCTATCTATCTACGGATCTATCATATATCATACAACATTCAGTAAGCTGCCTGTAAGCAGTACACATATATGTAATATTATGAGATATATTTATAAATAAAATATGTCTACCAGGTCGTCACTTTTACTTTAATAGTTTTTTATTATGTTTTATAATTATTATTTTTTATTGTTTGTATACTATTTTACCTTCTTTTCTAAAACACAAAAATGACACATATCTTTATTGTGATGAAAAGGTTTTTTTAAGAACAACTGATATCTTCACATGAGCCTTTTCCTTTCCAATGTTTACCTCTGACGTACTAAAGAATTTATTTTAGCTATGACACATTTTATCTTAAGTACTGGATCGTTCAGCAGTCAAAGGGTTACGGTTGGAATTGTACCATTAAAATGTAGTTTTTTGGTCCAGATCTCAGGAATCTCACTCATTCAGATCACTGAACCTTGACAGCTACACATGTGGCAAGTTCCTCCTATTTAGACTCGGCCTGTGTTCTTTTTTTTCTTTCCTTTTTTTTTTTTGGGGGGGAGGACTATGCAAGTTCATTCTTGTGCTATTTGCCACCTTCAATTTTATTTCAATTAACAGTTAATATGAGTACGGTCTCATGATAAATAATGAATGACCCTGAATAAAATGTGTGATGGTTCTATTAATCCTCTCATTCACCTGCATAAATGCCTATATAATTATGATGCAATCCACTTGTCTTTTCAGCTGCAAACTTTAGATATTTTTGGCCCATGCTTTAACAAAAAAAAAAAAAATTATAGCTTCAAGGCCTGTGTCTTTATTACCGGTTTATTATGCTGCACTTTCTACGTTTTTATTTATTTTTTTATTTTATGATAAAAATAAATCTACTTGTGTTATAGTCATAAAATCATTAGTTTTGTTCACTTTTATTAGTACTTCTAAATAATATATGGACGTTGCTACTTTGCAAAAATATATAATTTTTTTTTTATAAAAAAAAAATAATAACATCGATTATAAAAAATACCCATAAGGCTAAGGCCACACATGGTGGAAATTCAGCTAAAGAATACCACAGAAAAAAAACAAAACAAAAATAGAGCAAAAATGCTTTTGTTTTTCACTGCTTTTCTGCTGTGTTTCTCAGTTCTACCTTCCTCACCCCATATAAGTCTATGGAAAATGCAACATTTCCACAGGTAAAATTAAAATGCTGAATTTTTCTAAAACATGCACGTTTTTAGAAAGCACACCGTTTCCGGCGTTTTTTTTTTTTTTTTTATGCAATGTGTGGATGAGATTACAGAAAATCTCATTCACTTTGCTGATCATGTAAAACGCTGGATTACCGCAACATGTGACCTCAATCTAAAATATTGTATAGTACTTTAATTAAGTAATTAAATTAATTCATTTATTTATCATAAATGCATCTATTAATAATAATAAAATAAAAAAATTAAAAAAAAACTGTGAAGAAAATAGCTATTGCAACATTGTGATCAAACATGATAGCTACATCTTCTTCATAGCACACAATAAGGCGAGACCTAAAAATAATATTCACATCAGAAAAAAATATATAATGGTAAATAAAAATTTTTGAAATATTATTTTCTTTTATTTTTTAATTTCTTTTTTTTAATTCTTACATGACAAAGCAATATATTTACAGTATACCTCTTGTCTCACTGATATTTCCTTAGGTTATATGGTCACAATTGTGATATAATAGGCAGAGGGGTAACTTGAAGCTCCTAGGCCCCAACGCAAAATTTTAAACAAGTTCCCAAACTATCATACATCATTATAATACTGGTCTCCATATATGGGAAAGAGAGACATTTTGGGCCTAAGTATGACCAAAAACTCTGTACCCTCTATAGCTACTCCCCGGGTGTTTTTCATGTTGTTTATCATGTATATTACATGTGTCATGTTGTGGACTAGCATCCATGATATAACTTGTAAGCCTATAGGCCGTCCTCTTCTAATGTGTCTATTTTGCACTACATTGTATTTGTCTTGTTAACTATTTTAGTAATGTTTCCATGCATTATGTATATATTACCTATAATTTATTGCTTTATACCGTACATAGCTAAGGAAGGTTATGCAGCTAGTAGTGACAGTAATGCTAATAATTGTAGACTATGCATAGAATTTGGGAGAGAGAGAGCTCCTTGTCCCTGAGGTGGCTCAGGAGCCTCTGACTCTTTGGAGGGGTATCCTGTGAATGGAACCCCTGACCACTGGTGACGTCACGGGGCCCTGATCAGGGATTCTCCTGAGGACCAGAGAGAAAAAAGAAGGGGGGGGGGGGGTTGAGAAAGAGCTCTGAATGGAACGCTGAGGGAAGGTGAAAGGTCAACCCGAGAGCTCAGTGGTGACCACGTGATAAAGCAGGGGATGCACAGTGTGCTATAGAGCCTGCAGCTTAACCCCTGCAGCACAGGCCATTATTACTGCATGTATATTTAATGCACAAGTCTATCGCATCTGTGTGTTCTTTATCACTGAGATAAATAAAGAAGGCTGACCCTGATTCTGCAAGACAGGGCAGCGCTGTGTGCAACTTGTTAGGATTCCTTGCAAAACTCAACCTTCTGGTGTGCAGACAAAGCCAAATGATACAGTGCAACATATATATATATATATATATATATATAGACATATATATATAGACATGATACATGCATGCTCAATGGGGAAAAATAGTCATTAACTAGTCTTAGTCATAGCCATTAACTGGCATCACATAGTCAGGACAACCATTGTGTTCTTTTTGCTTTTATGCCTTTTGTGTGTTTTAATTAATTTATTTTATTCGGTATTTATTTTTTTAGAATTTTTTTTTTTTATAAAAAATAGTATAGCTATGGGTTGCAAATTGATAAATATTACATTACTCCGCTTTCTAACTGTCCGCAATGGCATATTTCTTTTTTTTTTTGTAGTATATATTTTATGCCCATAAGAGTAGTAGATATTTAAGTCAATCTTATTTATTTCTATGGGATGTCAACTGATGGGAAACATAAAACTCTAATAAAAAATTTAGCAATTTTTTTTAATAAATCCTATTTTCTAGATATTTTAGTGTTCTATTATTTTTTATTTTTATGTTTTTAGGTGAAAAGTTAACGCTTGAAATGACAACAGTTTGCATCAAATATTTAGTAAGTTTTTAAGCATTTGTCCAATCTCTTTCATATACTGACAAAGTGCATCAGTCTAGAAAAAAAAAATGATCATCATTGTGGACAGGGCCAATATGGAGGTTTTAGGATCCTGTGAAAATGGATCCTGATTGAACTGGTGAATGCTGATGCATTTTGGCATCAGTTTTGAACCCCACAGAAGTAAATGGGATGAATCAAAGGATCTTCTTTTTTATGTTTTTTTACAGCCTCACAGAGATAAACACTGGTGTGAACTCTGCCTGACTCACACAGGGGCAGCCACACGACTCGTCTGACTCGTCCGCATGCATGCACAGAATTATATTACACATATATATGATAAATAATCTTAATGCAAAGTAACAAAAAATTTTACAGTAAAGCTAGCCATAATAATTTATTGCACACAAAAAGTAAGTAAAAGAGAAATTGAATTTTGATGTATATGTCCAAAACATACTGATAAGTTAATAGGATTCCTATGAAATGAGCCCTAATGTATATATGTATACCCCATTGGAGACAGTGGGTGATATACAACACCACAGATTATGTTGGCACTGTATAGGCAACAGGAAACAAGTACATAAATTCTATACATTAAACCTCATTACAGTCAGTGTTTAGGGAGTAGCAGTAAGTTCACGGACGCACAGATGTAACTCCACAAATGGGAGTCTAGTACTGATGCAAAATTTATGTTGCAAATATGTTTTTTTCGGACTGGGGTGGAGGAAGTTATTTTACAATAGGCGTGACATGCAGTTCATAGGCCACAATACAAAATCTGTACCAGGCCCCAGCTATATAATGTATCATTTATAGTACTGGTTTCCTCGTATTGGGAAGACTCCTAGGTCTGGGTGGGACTGTACTCTCTGCACCCCTAAAGTCACTCCACTGTATCTGCTCCCGGAACCTGCAATATCTCAGCTTTTTACATTGCTAGTTTGCCCCATGCATGGAAAAAAAAATCCTGTAGGCCAAAACTCCTGCAACGTTGCAAAATTTGGAAGGGAATTTGATATAGTCACAATTATTGCACATCTGGCAGCTGCAGTAGACACATCAGCAGCACCGACAACACAATTAGGTCACATCTAAACTAGTGTTTTTTTCACAGTATGTTTTTGTTAAAACAACTAGCGGTGACCGATCCTATTCATTTCTATGAGACAAGCTGCTGCCAAAGTGCATTAGTTTCCATCAGCCTGCAGAGTCACAAGACAAACCCTTATTCAGCATATACATGGCCTAGGCAGGACTAAGAGTGCACAGTATACTAGAGTCAGCTAGGAGGCCTGGCTACAGAACGACATAATATACACTAGTAGTATCATCAGTATACTAACAAGATACATATGGACTCAGTGAGTTTGCATGATACAAGGTAACTTTTACACGCACCAGGCCATAATAATTAAATTTTACTAAAATAATAACGTGTGCTGTTACTTGCCTGTTATTTGGGGTCTATGGACATTGATAAGTATGTATTACTAATGTCACTGTCCCACCTCCTCCTCCTCCTCTAACCCCAACCCAAGCACACAAGCACTCTCGCCCCTCCTCTGCCTGCCCTGGCTGCAGCTCTTGGCAATACTACAAACAAGGGGATTATAGAACATATACATGTGTCAGGCTGTAAGCAGGAAGGTAGCATCCTCATGTGTGCTTAACCCTCTCAGTGCCAGTGCAGCGTGAAGGTTTGCGTAATGATCAAAGAGTTGCATTTCTAAACTTTGCAAACTCTTCAGACTGGATTATAGCAAGTGAGATTCATGCACTGACTCTACACAGTGGTATGCACAAGTCACAATCTATTATGTCATAGGAAATAACAGGGTTTCCTATGTGTTGTTAGCACACGTTTCCCAACTTAGATAGATAGATAGAATACATGCTTCAGATAGGATAGATAGATAGATAGATAGATAGATAGATAGATAGATAGATAGATAATATAAAAAATAAAATACATTGTATATCCCACTAAGGAGCTCATATAAGTGCTTGTACTGAGCTGCAGAATATGTTGGAGCCATATAAATAATGAATAATACATAAGTCTATAAGAAGGAATGCATTCCAAGGCAAAGCAAAGGAAAACAAGAATTGTAATAAAACAGACATTACATTTTATACATTGTTACATTTCATGAAATGCTGGTTTCAAAAACTTAGTTTTTGTACAGAGCTCTGCTGTATACATGTGCACCATAAGGATATACCGCAGGCCTTGAAGTCACTGTCAGCATGACAATACATGACAACACCATACGCTAAAGTATAGACCTTTTATTATAATTGGACAATTACAGTAAAACCTATGACACATTGTTATTTCTTTTGGAAGGTGGGGAGTTAATAATATTTGATATAAAGCTATAGTATAGGCCTGGTAATTTACTTATAGACTTGCCCATGCTTTATATAGGGGGACAGGCCTTTCATCGTGCCTTTAGCCTGGATTCAGATTTTTTTTTCCTGAGTTTCCTATTCAATTTCTACTTATGAATGAAATGGATTTATGAGGGACATAGGTCTTTCTAAAATAAGAGACGCCTTATGAAATGACCCTTATTTTCTTAACAAATTGGAACAATCTGTGTTACCTTGATCTAGACTATTATGTTTTCTCCAGATACTGCACCTATAAATGTAACTCTATAGATTAAGTAGTCTTTGCAGGTTCACTGGATTAATTTAGATAGTGTATGGGGTTTTTGCACTGTGTAGTATTATAACTTCTAAATGTGAAGGGTGACCATACATGTAGAAATACCCCAGGCACATGGGTTATATGTGCACCCATTTATAGCTATACAGCAGCCATTATTTATCTCTTTTCCCTCTATATTTATTACATTGTATATCTTTATTTATTTATTTAATTATTTGTAACATTCTTCCTTCTTTCTACTGTTCTGTGCTATCTGGCCTGTTTTCATCACACACTGCACCTAGTATACATTTTATATACATACATAGATAGATAGATAGATAGATAGATAGATAGATAGATAGATAGATAGAGAGTTCTAAGCATTGCACTCCATGCATACATGCAAGAAAACCTTAAATCTCAATAGGCTGAAATCTATCAATTGTGTGTACTTTACACTACATGTGCAGCTAAATGGTTAGATCATTTTGCATGCATTATAATACATACATATATTTTAACTTACAAGAGAGCTATAGTGATGTCCTCCTAACACACTGCCCTTTGCTAACTTACTAAACTGACACCATGCTGCCCCTTGCAACTTCTGCTGGCTGTCATGATATTATATCCTGGCATGTGCAGTCTGTAATGATGTCTCCTCTGCCAAGTAGGATGCCCTGTGTAATGTTAGCTGCCTAAGGAGATGCTTTCTTTAGTCCTAACTGACTAATAGAGTATAATGTGCCATCCAGGAGACTTCTCTAATGCAAAGTGCAATTCTTGGAGACTGGTAAATTATGGCTGTGTAATCCCAGGGGTTTGCCATGCTTGTGCCACCTTATCAAACATGTAGATGTGTAATAGAAATTGATGTATGTGTGTGCATATACAAATACATATATATTTCTGTGCATATAAATATATGTGTGTGTATATATATATATATATATATATATATAATTTGCAATGCAATAGTAGAACCTGGCCATAAAGCGATGCCCAATCCTGACTAATGCCATCAATAAAATATATAATATAAAGTTCCCCATTTCCTTTGCCTACCATGCATAATGCCACCTTGATCTAGTTTTTTTCCCACTGCAATGCACATTATCTGGGCACCCAATACACAACCCAGGCGATGTCACTTTTGCAGCCCCCATCCTCGTAGAAGCCCGGCCAGGCAGCTCCTCACACCCTGGATCTGCAGTTAATGAGCCCCTCTCCCACCCCCACCCCCTTAACACATTCTGATCATTTTACCCTGTGTTGTCCTACATAAAACAAAACAACTTTCACTGCACGTTCTGTTGCTGCCCCAAATCCTGCTCCACATGCAAGTTTATTCTAACTTTGTACCCTCACTTCGTGCAGCACATTTATGGCTGTAAAGTTATCAGTGTTGGTTATTTTGTAGCAAGTTATCGATCAGCCGCTGATTTCAATTCCAGATCGTTCAAATCGCACCAATAAAATTAAAATAAATGCAGCGATTTTCAGAGAACAATGTGCAGTCAAAAGGCGCACAAAAAACCCAGCAAAAATCATTTACAAACCGAGTTAAAATTTAGCAAAAAAAAGTCGAATGTGAACCCGGATGGTGATGATCGCCTTTGTTCCTCTATTGTCTGCAAACAGCACAACAAATTCTTACCTTCCCTTATATCTCATCCAAGATCCAGGGCTTTCCATCCAGTAATAGTGCTAGATCCAGGCTGGCAGAGCCCAGGACAGGAGCTTATACACTGTATCCCATTTATTAATCGCTGGATCCTGCTCTTTCTTTAGGATTAAGTTGCTGAGCACGTTGTTGCAAGATGGAGACCCCCTCCTTGTGAATCTCTCACGTTTAGGACCTCCAATTCCACCCAGAGAGGGAGAGAGGGAGAGCAGAGAGGCTCTGAACTTTCAAAAGAAGGGGCCTGCTCCTTTCCCTCTAACTTGGGAAATCAACTATTTCTATGCACTTTCCCAATGCATTGTTTTGCACATTGTAGAAAAAGAAAGTGTTAAAATATGAAATATAAAAAATATACATTTTATATACATTACTAAAAGTAAAAAAAAAAATATATATCAGAACGCTCCAAAATAGGAGCCCAGGAATTGTGTCCATCACATATGTTTTACTAATCGTCTGTGTGCTGGGGACTGGGTTATAAGAAAAAGAGTCCAATGTATATTTTCTGTCTGTGCGTGTGTGTGACTATAGATAGAGGAATACACAAAGGACAGGTAAATGGATTGATATGAAATGAGATATATAAATAAATAAATTAATAGATAAATAAAGTAAAATATAGATAATAGAGCAGATAGACATGAGGTGGATAGAAAGAAAGATAGATATGAGATAGATAGATATGAGATAGATAGATAGATATTAGATGGTCAACATGAAGTCTGAATAAACGACTCAGAGAAAAATATGACTAGAGAGATAGCTACCAGATAGATATTGGATAACTATAGACATACACTGAGGACAGATAAATAGATAGATTACTAGATAGATAATACTTGACATAGATAATATAAAATATGAATAAAGGACAGACAGATATGAGATAGATAACAGATAGATAGATAGATAGATAGATAGATAGATAGATAGATAGATAGATAATACATTAAATAAATTGATCATACACAATGCTAGTAAAGAATAGGGATATAGATAAGAGATAGATAATAGACAAATTAAAGACTAGATAAATATACACTTAGACTAACCCGGAAATGTTCCATTCTTTATTGCTTTATTATTGGAGGTATTGTCAACAATATGATAGTTTGTATATCCTCAGTTGATGATGTATTCATAATTGTATATCTGGTTGGAATAGGATATGGTAGATAGACAGATAGATAGATAGATATTGTAGATAGATAAATACTGGAGAGAGAGAGAAATACTGCAAATAGAAATAGAAAGATACTGTAGAGAGATAGATAGATAGATAGATAGATAGATATGAAATAGATACTGTAAATAGATATGTTAAATATATATATATACTATAGATAGATACTGTAAACAGACAGAAAGATACTGTAGATGGATATTTTAAAGAAATAGATAGATAGATAGATATTGTAGATAGATATGTTAAAATATATATATATATATATATATATATATACTATAGATAGATATTGTAGATGGATATTTTAAAGAAATAGATAAATAGATACTGTAAATAAAAAAAGAAAGGTGAAATAGTCGTTAACCTGTTGTCTGAATGAGATCTGATCTTAGGCAGCACCTAAATTGGCCAATATTTATTAGACATTCAGTGAGTAATAGCCTTCCCAGCTCCCATTTAGATCTTGCAGATACAATTAATACCGCCTGTAGCACATACCATTTACCTCCATTAAATTCGCCATATTTAACACGTTCGCTGATTCACTTCATTGACAGTCTTACATTGTGTTTAGAAAGTTTAAGAGCCCTTACATAAAACCCTGATGGATACAGTGGGGAATGCAGATGAGCAGGGGCTGTAATAACCAATGAGATCATAAAGGAGTGTAATAACAATATAATACATTAGCACTAATATTTACATGTTTGTCTTTAAGACGCATCAACCTTGAAATTCCCCATTTGCTGACAATTTGCAGGCCTCGAGACCCTCCACCAGAAAACGTCTTTTTTTTTCCTGAGATCATTTAATGGGAATTAAAAGATTATTCTTTTGCAAACATCATTTATTTATTGAAGTCACAAAAGCAGGCATTGTTTTATCAGGCACATCATTAAGGCGTCCTTTAGACCGGCTGATAGCATTACAGATAAGGGAATGTGCCTGTAGCTGTAGATTAGCTCCTTCTTCCTCTCCCCTCCCCCACTGCTGCTGCACTGCTTGTGGTCACCACAGTCTCCCCCCATGGCTTTAGGAGATGGGGGTATGGACTGCCCAGGTCACCACTGGGCTTTGTACCACACTGATAACCAAAATAATCTTTCTGGTGAGATGGTTTTCATCAGACTCCATCAAATCCTATCGATCTGGAAAGGTGCAATTCAAGTTCTCCATACATGCTAAGCAAAACACAAGAACTCCCTGAATCCTCTTTACACCCAAGGATTGGAAGTTTTTTTTTTTTGTTTTGTTTTTTGCATTGAATTCTCCCTAGGTCAGGAGGGGCAGATAAAGGGTAAGAGGTCAGTGCTTTGTGAGCAGGGGTCATTAGACAACATGGCCTGCACAATGTGTCCACATCTAGCCTTGCACACTGCCACCATGGACTGTAGAGGCTTCTTAAAAAATTTATTTTTAATTAATTGTAGCACAAAAAAAAGAAGAGACAAGATTTCCCCATAAATGCAAAGATGGATGGAGACAACTAATAATCAGATACAATAGAAGGCTGGTCACAATATTTATTCATTCAGCATGTGTCTGATACATACAGGATAGATACACAGTCATATATTGATACAGGAGGGCATGTCAGTCCAGTATTCAGGATTTGCATAGTCATGCTCCATTGCAACATTTCAATATTGCATTTGGATAGGTTATTTTGACAAGCAAATGTAACTCTGAGCTATAGATTCAGGGGTAGGGGCTTCTGCTGCTCCTCTCTCCAGGTCTCCGTTGTAATGTTCAATAGTTCATAGAAGGTTTTTTTTTACATATCTTGATTTGGAGCTGACATTCGGGGGACTGAAGAGTGGGCCGAGGCACAAGTAGCCAGGCTTTATGTTGTTCTATAGTCTTCAGGCATGCTCTTCAGAGAAAGATTTAGAAAGACAAAGGAACTGCTGGGGAAGTATATATTCAATGGGAGAGATAAATAGGTAGATAGATAGCTAGATAGATAATAGATAGATAGATAGATATGAGATAGATAGATAGATAGATAGATAGATGTGGATAAATAAATAAAGATAGATAGATAGTTTACATAGACAGGAAGATAGAGATAGATACATAGAAACAGCTGGATAAATAAATATAATTAGAGAAAGATAGTTTATAGAAATAGATACAATAGACAAAGACAGATAATTAAATATAGGTAGATAAATATAATAAGATATAGATAGTTTGGTTGGTAGATAGGTAGGAAGACAGGTCAATGATTTATATGTCGATAGATACAAAGATGAATAGACGTAAATAAGTAGTAATAGATTTAAGTTAAAATAGATATCTATATAGATATACATAGATAAGTTATAACTAAGAATATAGATAGTGTGTATAGAGTTAGATAGATAGATAGATAGATAGATAGATAGATAGATAGATAGATAGATAAAAAATGTATGTAGGCATAGATAAGATATATATATTAAGATAGATAGACAAAAAATGTATATAGGCATAGAAAAGATATATATATATATATATATATATATTAAGATAGATAGATAGATAATAGTTAGATAGATAGATAGATAGATAGATAGATAGATAGATAGATATAAAATAGAGACAAACAGGTAGAGGTGGGTGAATAAATACATAAATATAAATAGATAACTATATAGATGATTTATATAGGCATAGATCAATAGACAGACAGATAGATAGATGATAGATAGATAGATAGATAGATAGATAGATAGATAGATCCTTAATTTATATAGACATCGATAATTTATATAGAAATAATTTATATAGATAACTTATATAGAGGTAGATAATTTATATAGAGATGGGCTGATGGATAGATAGATCAAGATAGATACATATATAAGACATATATGAGTATTGAATATATCTATAGATAAGCATTACATTGATGTATTGTTACCACATACAGGATAAGCACTATGTATGTATTCTACATATGTATTACACTATATTATATGTATATATCCTACATATTTAATCAGGTTGACAACTGTACATGGTTACTAAAAAGGATTTCCATGTGGAGATGAGATTTGGCACCTAGAACAACAAAGCAACTAGCTGCTCAACTTTCATCCCCAATAATAACATTCATCTTTAATTGTCCTGCTGATGCTGTTGTCCAGTCTCCACATTAATAATCTCCACCATAAATGTTGCTACCTATTGATCGAAATCCCCCTGTGTAGATGCAAATCCATCTTGAAGTCCCAGCCTTTCATGTATGCAGGAACAGGGGCCCCTGTCAGCCTTTTTTTCTATTGGGTTCGACCCCCAATGTGCCTGTTAAAAAAAAAGCCCCCCAGATAGAGGAGAAGTGTGCTGATGGCATGGACTGATCTGTCTGTCACAGATTACTACACCCCCCCCCCCCCTTCCCTTTCCTAAAATGATGGGCAGCTCTTGGGAACAAAAGCTTGGTGCAAAATAAAGCAGCAGAATATGAGGGCGATATAGGAGAGGAGTGAGGATGGAGCAGACATTCCAGAGGAGCTCTCTGACTCCAGGACCAGGCCATCTCCATTTGATCCTAAATAACCCCAAGGCTAATCATTATAGATTGGCCAAACAACATTCTTGACTAGGACTTCCACAAATCAAGCAGCCACAGCTTTCATCATCATCACCATCATCATTATTATTTTCCCCTGCTTTCTAATGACTGCTTTTCCCCCTATTGAGGAATACCAGCCTCTCCTGAGCCAGAGCTGCTCCCAGCCCATACACATGTGATTGCTTCTACCTATAGGTGATTCATTATTAATGCACAGAACTGCAGCCAGACCCCAGTGTGAATATGATCCCTGCAGATACACGTCCACATACAGAGGGCAGTATATACACCACGGGCTCTATTAACTCTATACAGTCTTTGTTTCTGGACGTATACTGCTTGTAGCTGCTATAGCCAGCTACTAGGATACATAAGGAATAATGTTTCCAGCCCACAGAATGGGGAACACTCCTAGGAATAATGATCAAGAATTACATAGTAACAGAATCTGGGATAATAAACATCATATGTATCGTGTAAAGTCACAGGCTACAATGTATCAAGTAGCTGCAACACTCTCCATGTGCGCTGATAGATTTGCTACTTAGCTGAGAAACTCATGGTATAGACTGATACTCGTAGTAAATATTCATACTTATAGTATATAGTGTATAGTATGTACAATATATAGCACATTGTAGAATGCCTAGCAGTATAATATAGCGTATAAGTAACAGAATACACAGATACTCATGGTGATTCTCACAGTATATAGTGTATAGTACAAGGCATTTACTATGTCAAATATATAATATATATTATACTATATAATATGTAATATATATTGTAGAAGGCCGAGCAGTATAGCATAGCGTATAATAAAAAATAGCATTCACTGTGTAGTGTATAGTGTACAGTGTATAGTATATGACATGTAAAACATGAGTAGTGTATATAGTCTCAGGGATGGTAAATAGGTTATAGTATATTATATAGAGAGTGTAGTACATAGCAGACTGTCCATAGTAATAAACATGTCGTGCATAATTTGTATTATATAAGGTATATTATGTAGTGTAGAGATGTAGTATATAATGTTGTGTATAATGTATAGTGCATTAGATGTAGTATATAGTGTATACTATGTCGTGTATAATGTATAGTGTATTATATAGTATATACTATGTAGTGTATAATGTGCAGCGTATATTATGTACTATGTAGTGCATAGCGAGTGGGATATAATGTATACTGTATTGTATAATATGTAGTATAAAATGTATACCATGTAATGGATACTGGGAAGTCTGAAATGTATAGTAAATAGTGTATACTATGTAAAGTATAATGTGCAGTATTTAGCATATACTATGTAGTGTATAGCGTGCTGTACATAATGTATACTATATTATAGTGTATTATAGGTAGTATGAAATGTATATTATGTATTGTATAATGTATAGTATATAATGTATACTATACAGCATTTAGTATATTCTATGTAGGATATAGCGTGTGCTATATAATCTACTATACTATGCGGGGTATAATGTACAGTACATATTATGTAGCCTATAGAGTGTGCTATATGGTAGATACTTTGTCGTGTATAGTGTTTACTGCATAATGTAAACTATGTGTTATACAGCGTGCGCTATAAGTGTATATGGTGTAGTACATGGTATATACTAATGTATAGCGTGTGATATATAATGTATAAGTACTGTGTAATATGTAGCATGAAATGTGTACCCAACATAGTTAACAGTGTGTGGTAGAGTATATAGTGTGCACTTGGTAGTGTATAATGTATGCACTATGTAGTGAGTAGTGTCTATACAGTATATAGTGTGTACTTGGTAGTGTATAATGTATGCACTATGTAGTGAGTAGTGTCTATACAGTATATAGTGTGGGCTTGGTAGTGTATAATGTATGCATTATGTAGTGAGTAGTGTCTATACAGTATATAGTGTGTATTTCCGAGTCTATAGTGTTTCCTGTATAATGTATACTATGCAGTGTATAGTGTGGGGTATACCAGGTGTAGTTTGTGGTTTTCACTGCATAGCATGTAGTATATAATATATCACGGTGTAGTTACAGGGTATACAGTATAGACCATGTAGTCGGTAGGTATTTGTCCTTATAGCACTAGTATACAGTTCTCATAGGCAGCTTTGTCCTGTAGCAGAGCTGAGTTCTTCACTACTACTCTTTGTCATCTGTCGCCGCTTTCCCCGTGGTTTTCCATAGGACTGCAGGTAAACCGTACGGGAGACTTATAGCAGTGCACAAAAGAACCAGTGACCTATTCCGCTCTGCTACATCTGTATCTCGCCTAGGGTTTATATAACGTGCAGCGCGTGTATATATAAGGTAGGGTATAATGTACATTGTGACTTCGGCCTGCGGTATTAATGATAAGAAGTATTATAATACCGGGAGGCCCCTGGGCGCTCCTAGCTGTGCTGCTCCCGGGCCCGGGCGGCGGCGACTGCACCAGGCACCCGGCCCCGACTACAGACGGATACTTTCATTTTCGCTATTGTGCACATTGTTGTGATCCGTGCAGGACACCCGGGCCAGCCCAGAGCCCGAGAGACCGAGCTGTAAGAGGAAAATCAGGACAGGCGCCACCTAATAGTCTGGAATAGTACAGAGTGCTGTCGTGTAATAACATATAATAGTTATATGGTCTGTAATAATATAGAATAATACAGAGTGTGCTGTCATAAAGTATAATAGTGCAAAGTCGGATAGGATAAAGTATAATAGTGCATAAGGTTGTAAAGGCTGGTATATTACAGTATAATAGTGCAGAAGATTGTAAAGGCTTATATATTACAGTATAATAGTGCAGAAGGTTGTAAAGGCTGGTATATTACAGTATAATAGTGCAGAGCGTCCTGTAACAATGTGCCATAGGGCTTAATAGTAATACATAATGGTGCAGAGTATGGCATAATAATGTAATAATGTACACTGTCCTATAATCAGATATAATACAGCACGGTGGTGTCTCATGATCGTGTATGATGTGAAGTGCCCTATCGCGATAGTACAGTGTGATACAATAGTGAATAATATAGTGCACAATTATCTAGAATAATGTATATCATGACACAGTGGCGTGTACTAATGTATATTGGTGCACTATATCCTATAACAATGTATGGCAGTGCACACTGACGGATAATAGTGTATAATAGTGCACTATGTCATATTGTGATAGTGTCATGCAATAAAGCATCGTAATAATGTACTATAGTGACCTATAGGAATATGTAATAAAACAGTGTCCTATGATGGTAAATAACAGTTGTCAGTGTCATTTAATAATGTATAAAAGTGCACAGTGTAGTGTTATAAATATACCATAGGGCATTATAATAGTGCACAGTGTTATCACCACTATGAAGACTAGTGCACATTGTCGCGTCATAATATAAAATAACTGTGCTCAACCTAGTGTATCCGTAGCCTATAAGCTTTCTACGTGGTGTGATAGTGAACTCGATTATAATATAGTTTAATGCATTAGTGTACAGCTGTGTATAGTAGTGTCCTTTATAATGGTGCATAGTGGTGCTAGTGTATTAGTGTTAGTGCAGTTAGTACTTCCCAGTATTGTGCATTATCGTAAAATAATTCAATTATACCCAACAGTATGTATATAATATAGTGAATTAGTGTGCTATATACTTCTTACATTAGTGCACGTATACATAGCACCCCCCACATAATATACTAATGGACAGTAGTATATAATGTGTTAGTGAATATAACGAACTAGTTAACTCTCTCTATATAAAATAAGTGAGCTATATATAGTACAATAGTGGGAGTGCAGTCTCATGTATACCACACACTATGTAATAATGTCGTACTAACACATGCCTAATCTTATAGCATTCCTATTCTGTATGTCTGTAGAGTGTAATATAAGCATACTTTATATATATATATACTTTATATATATCATACATGAATGTAGCATTAGATAACGTATTGCAGAGCTGCAATGTATAACAATGCCTCATCGTACTATACAGAACTGCATCTATGTAACCGAAATATAATACATTTGCTGTATGGTACACATAGGTATAGCATAGTAGATACAGTAACTATATCTATAGACAAATTCTGTTCTACCTTAAAAGACAAAAAAAGAAAAAAAAAAAAAGGGGGGGGAAAAAAAAAATCCCCGACTACGGGGGCAGAGTGCCGGCTGATAGTATGGAAAGATTTATATAGTAAAATGCAGCCTTATTTCCTTTAGAAGGGGAGGTGCAGGATAAGAGTATGCTAATTAGCCGGAGATTTTTGGGGGGGAAGGGGTGGAATATCAATTTTTATTGCATCACCTGTCAGGAGTGTCCAATCAGCGTCGGCTGTAGGGGAATTAATGGATGAAGGTGTCTCCGGACGGCTCACTATAGTGCAGCAGCAGCAGAGGGAAGAGCACATTCCAGTATCCGGGGGCTCTCTGCACCGGGGGCTGCACCAGGACTCAGGTACTGGGAGCTGCTGCTGCAGCCTCTAACAATGGAGAGCTGCCAGTCCCCTCTATGGCTCTAGGACCTGCCTATCTGTCTCTGCCTGGATCTAGAGCTGTACATGTGACTAGTCCTATAGACTTTATAGGGCAATAAGCAGGCTTTCTCTTCCTTCAAGCAGGATGCCTTGAGACTGCAAGCATCAGCCCTCTCTGGATCTGCAGCCGCCACCACCACCTCCACCACCACCTTGCCTTGCCAAGCAATGGGTGATCTGGAGTCTGGCTTTGAAGTGGTGGATGGAGTCAGGCTAGGATACCTGGTCATCAAAGGCAAGCAGATGTTCGCCCTGTCTCAGGTCTTTACAGATCTCCTGAAGAACATCCCAAGAACCACAGTGCACAAGCGCATGGATCACTTAAAAGTGAAGAAGCACCACTGTGACTTGGAGGAGCTGAGGAAGCTCAAGGCGATCAACTCTATAGCTTTTCATGCAGCCAAATGCACTCTGATCTCCAGAGAGGACGTGGAAGCCCTGTACACCTCCTGCAAGACTGAAAGGGTCCTCAAGACAAAAAGGAGGAGGCTAAGCAGGCCCCTGTCAACAAAAGAGCACCCATCCCCCGACCCTTACTGCAGTTTCTGGAAGGAGAACAAAGTTTGGCTGGGGCTGAATGAATCCAGCAAGCCAATAAAGAGAAAAGCCTTTGCTCCTGGAGATCCAGACCTTCTACCGGCTGCTGATCTACCTCACTTTCTAAGTAAATACACTGGTCACAGCTACCCACAGATAGCAAGGTCTCCTTGCAAAACCCCTGGAAACTATGAAACTCCCCAGATCCCCGGAGACTGTGTAGCAGCTTTCCACTCCAGCCTGCCCTACTTCAGGGGCGTGCTGTGCAGCAAGCACCCTGCCTACTACTACCAACCAGCCATTGCCCAACCCAAGCTAGGCAGCTCTGTGACTTACAGATACAAAAGGAAAAGGTCTTCAGCTGACAAGGACTCCTCATTCCACAGCAGCAGCAGTAGTAGCAGCAGCAGCAGGAGGTTCTTCTTCTTGCCCAAGCCCTACAGATCCAAAGGAACCCCCTTGTGCCTGGAGAGGATCCACCTGGTCAATGGCTTCTGTGCCCAGCACCTGGATGCCCTGCAGGAGGCTTACAGCAGCGACTCAGAGTCCAGCTCTGCTGCCAATGACTCGGATTTTGGTTCCAGCTTGTCCAGCAGCAGCAACTCTGTGTCCTCCGATGATGAGGAGGAAGAGGAGGAGGAGGAGGGAAGCCTGTCTGACTCCAGTGATCTGAGCTCTGATGAGGACAGCTCCTCTGAGTCAGACAGCAGCTCTGTGTCCAGCCAGGTCTCAGTGGAAAGCATACGATTCAGGAGAACTAGTTTTTCCAGCCCTGTTCACATGGCACAGGCTAACCTCCTCTGTCAGTTCCCCAGGTCCCCCAGCCCTAATTCTGGTAAGACAACTCACTGTGAGATTAAATCTGAAAGCCAGGATTGGAGTCACCAAGGCTTCAGGAGTCCTGGGATGTACTGTGCCCCTGCTCTGGGGGCCCCTTTCCTGATCAGACCTCTGGGATCCATCTCCCACTTTCTGCTTTCTCCAGAAGTGACATGACAGAGGGGGGCTCTTCACCTAGCCCAAAGAAAAACAATGCATTTCCCCCACCACCACAAAGGATAAACAGGGAGAGCAAGCAAGCAACTCTCTTACAATGTGTGCAAAAGAATCCCACCACCCCCAGCCCCTTACATTGTGTGTCTGCAACAACCACTGAAAAGGGGGACAAATTGTGCAAAACGGTGGATTTGCCTGAAAACTCTGAGCAGCATCACAACAGTGGAGCCAACGCATGCACTGATCTATCCTTTATGCACAATGTCAAAATTAAAATTGAGGACAGTAGTGGTCATGAAGAATACCATAGCCAGCATAAGCTAAACTATGAGTGCAATGTTGCTAAGGATGAGCTTGATAGTGATAGGAGTGAGGAGAAAACTGAGGGGGCTTTAGTCAAAGCCAAACAGGACTCTGTGTGCACTGATAACAAACAGCAAACCACTTCTGGAAATACTATGACTCCCAGTGAGGAGGACCCTCCATGCACTTTAGATACACACAACAAGCCTGAGGATGGAGATTACAAATATGGTGCTAAGGTCAGGAAAAATTACAGGACACTGGTGCTAGGAAAAAGACCTATGTTACAGACAACTCCCTGCAAGGCCAATCTGAAATCTGCAAGGAGCCCAAGACCCCCAGGTAAAAGTGAATTTTATGAAGGGACACTGGATGGTTTGACAGTGACCAATAGACGCAAAAGGTTAGCCAACAATGTAGCTTCTACGGTAAAAAGACCTTTTAATTTCATGGCAAATTTCCCCAGTCCACCGTCATTGATTATTGGCAAAGACGGAGATTTAGTCCCTGCCTACTCCTTAAACAGCACAAAGGATTCTTACCCACCCCACAAGGCCCATCCTATTTGGAAATGGCAATTGGGTGGTTCTCCAGTACCTCTCCCTCCTAGTCACAAATTCAGGACATTTCAATCATAACAATTTTTTTTTGTATGGGGAAATTGTATTTTTTTTTAAAACAAATGGTTGTATCAGCCTGTTTTTTTTATATATTATATTATTATTAATTATTATTATTAATTTGGATTTATTTGCCCTGACATCTCCTGGAGAAGGAAATTGGATGCCATTTTCATTTGCAATATGGAATTTTTCACTTGGTTACATTCCGCAGACTACTCAGTGCTTAAAGACTTACTTAACCCTGGCCTTGAATGGAAGTTGTTGCATTTTTTTGTATTTTTATTTTAATATTATTATTTTTTTATTTGATATAATATTATTATTTTTTTATTTTTTTTTGCAAAACACCCAGTACCTCAATTTCATCTGCTACAAAACAAATGTCAAAACATTTCAGATTAATAAAAGAAAACCACAGTATGAGCCATTTTGCATTTTCTGCACTAGATTTGGAAAGTTGAAGTATGACTGTGTAATTTCTTGCACAATATGGGTCACCCATTAATATTTAGACGTGGCAGATTTTACATTAATGTTTGGGTGAGAGGGTGTTTTTGTGTTTTTTTTTTATTCTTTTTTTTTTTTTTTTCCAAGAGCAGTTGCACTTAACTCGTTTTTATGGACTGGAATGGTCTTGGGCCTAGATTTATCTCAGGCCCTGGGAATATAAGCTGCCTCAACAACTAGTGAAAATAAATTTGTCATTGTATTTTGTTAAATGATGTCTTTTTACGTGCACAATCATACGGTGTGTAGTGAAATCTCAATTGTATCCAAAGGTCCCTTTTTTTTTTTTTTTCTTCTGTGTCACTCACGTAGAATGATATTGTGATATGGCCTGAGAGAAGAGTGACATTTACATTCTCACAAAATGAAACTTATATATGTGGCTTAGAAGGACTGTGCAGATGAAGAGTCATATTATAAATGTGACAGAGCGAGTGCTGTGATGATATTGTGATTTTTTTTTTTTTTGTATATTTCTTGGTAGAGCCCCTACCCCCCAGTTTTTAACCCCTGTGATAAACTGCATTATTCATTGTAGCTAAAAAAAAAAACTTGAATGGTCAATACAAAGCCTGGAGAATTTCTGCAAATGACAATCACAGTCAGTTCTCGACACTTGCACTTATAAACTGAGCTCAGTAAATATTGTAGAGACCCATTGGTGTATTTTTTTTTCCTTGTGTAATGTTGTGTTGACAGCAGTAAATCAAAAAGAATGGAAATTTGCACTGTTGAGAGCATGTTTCACCTTCATTGAAATTAAAAAAAAAGAAAGAAAAAAAAATTCAGAAAAACACTGTTTTCTTGAAAGGACACAATTCAATACAGCTTAATTTTTTAAAATATATTTTTTATTCTGTGATGGAGTCTTTTTGACTGAGGTGTTGCTAAGCATTTCTGGAAATGCAATTTTTTTTTTATTTTGTAAGGGAGGTAAAAATATTGTGCATTAAAAAATAAATATAAAAAAAAAAAGTGGTGTTTTTTTTATACAGGAGAATTTACAACAAGGAATACATTGGACACACTTGGCAAGGGCTTGTATATTCTTTGTAATTGTACAAGGCCTAAAAAATAAATAATAATAAAAAACTAGGAAAAAAATCTGAAAAAAATAAAAGCTGGTGTTCATGCATTTTTATGTGTGAATTTAGATCTCAGGCTGACACGATTTTATTGTCTTTATATTAAAGAGTGATCGATATTTCCAGGGTAACTTTTTTTTTTTTTCCTCCTCTAAGGCCCACCATGCAGTGTACTTTTCCCCTTTGCTATTGCATTGCAGTTCGGCTGCACACTTGTGTTCTTTTAGTCTCCTTTGTCTGTGAATATTTTAGGCAGGCATTAACGGGTGTCACCTTACACTAACCACGTGTCTTCGACCACAGTGCTCCATAATAACCTATATCCTGAAGCTTTATAATTCATCCAACTGGCTATAAGTTACTCCTTTAATTGTAACAATCACCAAAAAATAATATTAATACTGAAAATAATTGTATAAATTGAACAAGTCTTCTCGAGGTCATGCATATATTTTTTTTTACTGTCTTAAGTATCTTCATTCAACAAGTTTTGTGCAAATGGCCTTGTGTTCTCAATATTTGTGCAAGCACACATCATTCACAGGCGGAGATAAGCAGACTAAATTTAGTGATCAAGAAAAAGTGGGTGTGCTATCATCTGGGCAGCATTGCAAAGTTTACAGATAAGATTAAAGGGAGATAATACAGGTGGCTGGCATGTTAAGAGATTTGGATACAAGTCACTCGTACAGTTTATAATATGGCACAGCCCTGGCTTCATCTCTAAATACTAGGAAATGTAAGCAATCTATTAAGGCCTCTCGTGTGCAGTTCACGTTTCTGCCCTATACTGTCTTTATCAAGCTTGTAGGCCTCAAATGCAAACAATAGGTCAAAGAAGGGGGGAAAAAAAATATATATATATATATATATATATATATATGAGCCTAAAGTAAATAAATAAAAAATAAATATTTTATATATATATATATATATATATATATATATATATATATATATAAAATGCGCAAGCTTCATAGATATGTATTGTATGAGAATTGTTTATGGTTATTAAATAGTCAGAGTATATCATAAGGAATGACAGCAGATATGCTGGCTATTTGCAGCACTGTATATTTTAAAGAAAAAAAAAATACCATTTTCAGTATATATTGCAAAAAATATAAGAGATGTGTGTATGGTCAGGATATAGATATATTCATGACCTCTGCCATCTGTGGAACTGCATGCCCCATATATAACAAGGGATGACTGGAAATATGAAGGGCTTGTCTATTCGCAGCACTAGATATTTTAAAGAGAAAAAATTAAAACTTGACAATTTTCAGCGTATATTGGAAAAAAATTATAAGAAATGCATGTATGGTCAGGATATGGATCTATGTATGACCTGAGTTATGGAACTGCATGTCCCAGTGGTCACAAACCATCCAGTCGTGGATAGTGCAAGCATGCTGGGAGCTGTAGTTTCACAATATATGTCCAGCCACAGGTGGGATTTTGTGACCGTGTAGCCTGTGAATGTAAGAGGATACTCATCCAGGCAGAGATATTCTTCAAGGCAGCTCCTTGGAATGTCAACAAATATCCGCAATAAAATAAAAATGTGTTCCTAAAAATGTATCATATAGATATAGTGGGATCTAATCCTGTGTGATCTGATCCTGGACTTGCAGAGATAATAATGAGACGTCTTCAGAATTTGCTAGGTTTCTGCATCCCACGTATAATTAATTTCCGTACACTAGGCCTCTCTTTCTCCTTTTCAGGATCAGGCGGCCTCACAAGCACCAGCTTTAAAAGGCCTGAGTTGTTTTGCATGGAACTTCACAATAGGGGTTGGGGGGACTGACAGGCTGTGTGTCGGCTGCAGGGCACACATCCCTTCCCCTGCTCCATCTCCCCTTCCCCACCACTCATACAAAAGGAAAACAACGCAATCCTGGCCTGGAATGCTGCCTGTGCTATCCCCATATATCCTATGATAAGGTCTAATATCCTGTCCTGTACATGCCATGTTATTACTTACATTTTGCAGCATGGCCTGTGGTGTGATCTATATTACTGATATAGGAAAAGTAGGACAAGCTGGTTCAATGCAAATCCTGCTAGAATGGACCTGTGGATTCACAACCCCCCAGTCCACAACAAGCATACATTGTGAATTAGAGCAATGCTATATCCTCAATTAATATGCAAACCATTTCCAAAGAAACAGATTAAAGTATATGCAAGATGAGGAATTTGTGGGTATGTGTCCATTATTGAATACAGAGATGGTTACATGGGTCCCAAGTAACCAAATCCACTAAATATTGTACAGGATACATCTAGTTGAATAGACTGGATACAATACAAAAGTCCATCCTAATATTTCCACAATGGGCGCTGGTATATTGATGATGTGCGCAGTAATGAGTGACTTTATTACTAAAAACATCATCGCGCAGAAGGGTTTATTTGCCCTAATTTTTTTTGCATGTTTTGCATAACTAGTCAGCACTGACTGGGTAACTCATGCATAAAATGAGACCTCAGCCTTGGGTTTTCAATGGATTGTAGGATCTGGTTCTGTTGCAAGGAGCCAAACATGATGCATGGAAATCAGAGTATATTTTAATCCTTGGTCATTCCATGGGACCCATCAAAAGATTTTATTGTACTTTTTTTTTATTTTGCATATATAAAAAAGTAAAATAAATTAATAAAGAGATCTCTCGTGTGATCGTAACCTTTGGACATGATAACCAAGGGGCTAAAAATACAATAAAATAAATAAAAAATAAAATAAAGTGAAAACCAGGATACTCAGCATTGCATTTGGTGGTAATGCTTGCCCAAGACAGACAGTTCACCAAAAGTTTGTTTATGCACGTTCAGAGTGAGGTTGTAAAGTGTGTGAAATTAGGCACTGGTGCCTTAAAAGGGACCTAATTTCCAGTAAATGGGGATGCCTTTCTAAATAGCTTTATTATGTTGTTCCTTGTTAATTGTTGAGAAAATCCCCATTGTTGGGTGTGAATGAGTTTATAGGCCAATGTGGACTCTGCTATAATCAAAGGCCATTAAATGACCACTCTGTAAATGCTTAAAAAAATGAGATTACATATGTGTGAACTAGTGACCCCTGCCTGACTTTTATGAGGGGGATTCACCCTCCTGGAAATTAAAATGCCCCGTGTCAAAACACAGAAGCTCCATTATGGATGAACCACAAGGCAGTGGTGGATTGGGCCAGTAACAAAACACAGGAAGAGGGTATGAAGTTACTTAAATAGATCAAATTGCAAAATAGGTCATGATAGTAGTATCCTAATAATAAAAATAAAAAAATGAGAAAAAAAAATATTTTATATATTTATTTATATGTTGTAATATTGTAATCATTTTTGAAATATTCATTAAAAAAACACGTCCTGATGAAGTTTAGCAAAATAGACAGGCCCAGTGCTGGACAGAAGGATAGGGCCTCATTACAGTGGATGTTAATCACTTAATTGGGCTATGGACAAGAGCAATGGTGAATGAAAAGGTTGGGTGATTGTGCGCTGTGGATGAATCCGGCAACAAAGCCTGTCTGTCAAGATCATCTCAGATATTACCTTCATCAGTCCAAACCATCCACTGTAATAAAAAATGCAAGCACATCATTAAAAGCCAAACACCCACAGTCAGTGGTATGTTTACATACAAGTGAGCTAGTAAAATATATTTATAATAATAAAAAAAAAATCACTGCAGGGACTTGGCAACTTTGTGTAATTATGAACATAATAAAGTAGTGAAAACACAACATTATCACTCCCACTAAAACATAACAAAGGAGAGAGTCTTAATTAGAATTGAGGAATTTACCCATAGTCAGCAGGTATTGCCAGGCCAATACAGGCTGGGGATACCAAAGATTTCAGGCCTGGAGAAATGTAACAAAAAAGTAAAAAAGATACAATTAACAGTAATTTGTAAATAGATGATAGATAGAGAGATTGCTAGATAGATAGATAGATACATATAAATAATAATAATAATAATATATAGACAGATAGCTAGATATAAATAATAGTAATATATAGATAGACAGATATAAATAACAATTATATATAGATATATGTATATATACAATTTATGCATATAATTTTAAAAAGAAATATATATATATATATATATTACACACATATATATACATAATAATAATACATTTTATTTATATAGCACCAAGATATTCCACAGCACTTTACAAAATGTAGGGTACTTTTTATTTTTAACATTGTATTGTATCAACATATACAGTCCTAAAACCCACTGAAAAGCCTGATTAGTGAGTTCAAGGTACAAGCTTTTAAGAATTTGTGTTAACTATTAACAGTCTATTGTGCACCCTGCCTTGCCCCACTTCTTTATGGAGGCATACATCCAAATTCCAATTCTGTGCTTTTTTCTGCTCCGACACATAGTGAAAAAAAAAAAAAGATAAAGTAATCCCAGACTGAAAAGCACAATGAGCACAATGATCAATAGTGATCATTTAATTATTAACCCCTTTAGCCCCCCCCCCCCCCCAAAAAAAAAAGGCTTGCATGGTCTGTCTGGCAGAGGACGGGTTAACTCCTGGTTTGCACTTGCAGACCACGCATGGACTCTTGTGGGCCTGACTTCCCTTAAAACAGGATGTTTCCATCAGGCAGAATGTGATTTTCCCCTAAGATTTCCCGCTTGGTTTATTTGGGGAAGGCCTCATCCCTCACCTTACTTAGGGTCACCCATAATTGTTTTCTAATATCCACTGATTTCCTTCGCAGTTTTCAAACATTGTAGGGGAGTTTTCCCAGCAAGAAATGCTTTAAAAATAAACCATTTTCCTTTCACTGTTAACAAAACAAATCCACCTACAATGCTTAAGGCCTGGTATCAAATAAAGCACATATTTAATGGCATAGGGTGTTGTGTTATGGTACAGATGTTTTTCGGAGTGTGTGATACTCCACTTCCTTGGGATACACTTTGTTATTTTACATTAGTCAAGTAAACTTAGAATGATAAAAATAATCATAATAGTGATAACAATAATGATAATCACTAAAAATATATAAAAAATAAAAATGACAGGGTGTTGTGTTATTGTATAGAATTTTTGGAGTGTGTGTGTGATACTTCACTTCCTTGGGATAAACTATATTATTTTGCATTAGTCAAGTAAACTTCTAATAATAATAAAATAATAATCATAGTAATAGTGATTTAAAAAAAAATTGTAAAAAAGATAAAAAGGGTTTAGGAAGTCGTGTTATTGTATAGATTTTTTTTGCAGTGTGTGCTTGTATGTGTGTGTGATATTCCACTACCTTGGGACACATTATGTTATTTTGCATTAGTCAAGTAAACATCTAATAATCACAGTAATAATAACAATAATAATAAATACCTGCCATGTACATAAAATGTGTAGATCTATACTTTATATGACTGGTCATTTTTTGTGGATTGTCAATCACCAACAGGTTAAATAAATAACAAGGATCAAAGTATAAATATGAAGCCATAAAGGATTACCCATATGTTTTTCTGTTGTTTATTTTTTTTATTACCCCTTGTTATTTTATTATTATTTTATGTCATTTAGTATTAATATTTCTATGATTATTGTTTATAGCTCTAGCTTTATATCTTCCTTGTTTATAGCTCTAGCTTTATATCTTCTTTGTTTATAGCTCTAGCTTTATATATTCCTAAGAGCTCTACAATCAGGGAACAGACAAGTTTACGGACAATACAGGAATGTTTTATTGTAATATAGATCAACTATTGAATAATAATATGAATTTTATTTGGTTATATTTTATGTTATATACCATATCAGCTACACGAAGGCTTCAGCCACCCTGCATGTCCTCTATAGAGGAGACTAATCAGCCTATATAATAACCACATAAAATATTATAATACCATCATAAAATATTATTCCCTATATAACATATGTTACAATATTATTAATTTTATTATATTTATTTTATAGTCCATATCAGCTAGACCAAAGCTTCAACCACCCTATATGACCCTAAAAATCACATAAAATATCATAATACTAACATCATAAAATATTATTCCCTATATCAAATATTTAATAATAATATGAATTGTATTTCATTATATTTATTTAATATACCATATCAGCTACACAAAGGCTTCAGCCACCCTGCATGTCCTATTTAGTGTATATAATACTCACATAACATATCATAACTCTACTCTCATAAAATATGATTCCCTATATCAGTTATTTAACAATAATATTATTTTAGTGTATTTATTTAATATACCATATCAGCTACACACAGGCTTCTGCCTCCCTGCATGTCCTATATAGAGGTGTGTGAGACTGGTTAGCCTATATAATAATCACATCACATATCACAATACTACCATCATACTATAATATTCCCCATGTCTCATTTTCCCTAAATAAGGCAGTAGATACACATTTTTACTAAATAACTAAAAGCTATATAAACAGATACCTATATACCATAATATGCTGTAGTCAGTTCTAATATACTATGTTACATAGATAATATGCTGTAAATATTGATAGTTTACTATTTTATATCGCAGATATTTAGGCAGAATGCACATAGGGATAAATAAGTAGGGATTGAGGATCTGGCATCACTGACTGTGATTTTCCCCCCAAGCACAGAGGGCCATGTGTTGTTCCCATTGCAAATCCTGAAGATCACGGATATATTGTAAATTATATGTGAAATTACAGACCTTTCCATACTGGCGCAGACACTAGACTAGTTATACAGATTGGCGCAAGTTATATATTTAGGCGCAGTTTCACCAGCTATATTACCAGCACCTAGATCGCCTTCAGCGCAGTGTCCTGGCCCAGGCTCGGCTAGGCTTGAGCTGTACGAACTAGGGGAAAAGGTAGCGCTGAATAAATAGCGAATTCTTTGCACTGAGCGCAATATGATGGCGCAGTCAGCACTGATAATTGCGCCTGAATCTTATAAGGATGCAACAGTGGATGGGGAGTCTTCTAAGATGTTACTGTAGAGGTTTATTCTGCTCGCAAACATGACACGAGGGGAGGCTGTAGCTCCTCCATGCCTCCAGCTCAGCGCTGTCCCTGCACATTGTGGAATCTTCGGTTTATTTTTGTATCTTTTTGATTGTAAATATTTATTCTTGTACTTTGTAAATATTGCACAGAATTGTATCAGGGGATTTTGTTTTTTTGCATTACACAATAAGACATATTTCTACATAACATTTAGAGACGACTGCTCACTCCATACACGAGATATTATTGATCGTTTATATTACTATGGAATGATATTAGATCTATAAATAGGACATAGATTTAGATAGTGTAAAGTGCTTGTGTATAGAATTATTATCGCGATATTTATCTAGAAAATACTTCATTCTGCGATACAAGGATGTGGATGAGAATTATTAGGGAGGTGAGATATAATGTGACGGGGTGGATATATTATATGTATACAGATAGAGCGATAAGACCTGGTGTTATTTGTCGCAACACAGAGATTGTATCTAATATACAATGATATATAATGTACACCCCACGCGTTCTATATATCTACAGGGGGGTGAAGATTAACTCATAAAGTGCCACACTGCTGCTGGTATTAGCAATAGGGGGGACAATATTTGTAGACACACACCTGCGACACTTCAGATGTAGCAGAGCTGAGTGCGTTTTTATCTGCCTAACTCATGTTCCTATCGCGATGTGTGGATTCAGGTAACAATGTACAAAAACAACAGCTTCAGCTCTGCTACATCTGTGTGTGCACATGTATATGTGGCTGTAGGTTGGACTCTATTTGCTTCACATTTTTGCTGGCCAGCATGTCTAACCTCTTTGGTTTAGGAGGGGGCAGGGGCTCATACACATCACCTCCAGGCTGCACTCCTAAAGCTCGGACATTTTTTGTGCTGTTGAGGTTGGATTGATGCCCCCTGCACCCTGATCCAGGACCCTAGAGGTTCCCCAATCTCTGGCCGGGCCTGAGCAGGGATGAGGCAGGGTGCCTGCAATGATGGGGACCTGTGTGGATGGTTGTTATGATCTTCATCATCATCTTCGTCGGGCTTTGTGCTGGACCTAGGACTACACAACATACACAACATGAAGTTTACTGGAGGAACAACATGTTATGTAATGACAGATCTAAGCACATACACAGTGCACACCGCAGAGCTACATGCAAACATGTCTGCTCATCATACAGAAAATAACTATTTGCTACAATTTAAATTTAAACTTTCTTTCATCTGTCTACAGTATCTGTCTGTCTTCTGTCCATCTATATCTATTTATATATCTATATGTATTTATCTATTCACCTTTCTCTATTTGTCTAGATATATCATTCTATATCTATCTACTGTATCTATTTATCTAGATCTATTTATCCACCTATTTCTATTTATCTAGGTCTTTCTATCTATCTTTCTATCTTTCTATCTATATCGGTCTATTTGTCTCTCTGTCTCTGTATAAATAATTTAGGCTAGCTACCAACAATATCTATCTATAGCTTACCTCTCTACCTAGCTCTATTTATCTAGGTCTATATATTTATCAGGCCATGTATATCTATAAATTATCTATCTATCTATCTATCTATCTATCTATCTATCTATCTATCTATCTATCCCTTCCAGATCCACCCTCAGCCCCTTGCCTGCTCTCATCATCTCCCTCTTACCATGATCCGGGGGGAAGGAGAGGCAGTCACATATTATTTGAGAAATCATTTCATACTGTGCACTGTCTTTGTTTCTCAGGAGGAGTTGTTCCAGGAACCAGTGGGCCCCTTTATCTTCCATTAGGCTCATTTTCTGTGAGCCCTATATTTTAAGGTGATTCTTCCTGTTTCATGAGCAGAGTATACCAATGGTGGAGGCCAGCACTATACTAACATATAGAAATATCCATGACTGCAGCCTATTCTTAGCTGCCTATTATCCTTCTCATAAACCAATCTTATATGCAGCGTTGTTTTTGGTGAAATCATGGCCCTAGGCATCTTGTAATCCAAATGACCCTATACATAGAACATAGTCTCTTATAAATATAGTATTACCCCTACTTTACTTTCTTTCTTTCTTTCTTTCTTTTTTTTTTTCTTCTGATATATTCTGTATAATATCTTTGCAGACCTATGGATTTGGGCCTGCAATATTTATCTATTTATCTATCTATCTATCTATCTATCTATCTATCTATCTATTTATCTGCTTCTATCTATCTATCTATCTATCATCTATCTTTATCTATTTTCCCCCTCCTTACTTTGCATTTTGCAGAGCTGGGATTGTTTAAACCTCAATTCCCCTCATCTGTAAAATAAGATCTCCAGTCATTTACATTTGAAGATAAGGTCCTATTGTGTTTGCCCCAGGATTTTCACTTCAAGCATTTGGGAAACCTCAGTAAATAGATCCCAACATGATGTTTATTTTCCTCTGTGGGGTGTCATCAGGCCTGTGTGTTAGAAATTCTTCTTGTGAACCTTGATGACAGAGCAGGGTATGTGGACAAGGGTACTAAATAATATATAAGCATAATATAATACATTTTAATATATCAAAATAAAAACTGGCTGTGCAACATTTTTTTAAATCTTTTTTATCTCTTTTTGCATTATGTTTCCTATTTTCAGTTCTTGTGTACATGTACTACTTTTTATATCCATCACACCTAACCTTGTGTTCTTTTTTATTGTAGGTCCTTACTTCTAGAAAGGCTTGTGGAATAAAACTTGCACACAACACAAATTACTTCTCCAACCTTCTGGATTAAGTTCAAAGACTGTAGAAATATACTGTCACTATTGTTTTCTTAATAATCAGGGGAAAAAATAATAACAATAATAAAAATATATATATATACACACTTTGTATATGTGTATATAATAAATATTATACTTAAATAAAATTCAATATTTGTTTATTTATCTGACTAATTACTTAGATTGCTGAAAACACAGAGGGCCTGGTCTTCAAACTTCTGCACTAAGACCCAAAAATTGGAGAAGAACATGAATTGGTTTAACCCTCTGAAATCCATTGTGAGAATGTCCAATTAAATGTGCACACACAGCTGAGAGAGAGACACAAGCCACTTGAGCCCCTGGTCACTCTGTCTCCCTGTCATAACTTTAGATTCCTGTCCCCAGCCCCAAATAAAGACAGTCACTTGAAGCGCACAGCTTTAATTGTCTTGGGAAGTGTCCACCAACCCTGTGGCCCTCAAACCTGGCACAAGAATCTGGCAGCTGTGCTCAGGAGTTTTATAAAGCTATTTTACCTTTTTGTTTGGAAATGTCATTATTATTCCTGGTGGAAATTCTTAGGCATTGTTCACACTGTTGTTGTTTTCACTGTAGTATTCATTTTTATTTTATTTTTTAACTCTGGAACTGAATTATACATTCATACATTAGTTTGCACATTTTTAATATTTTCAAAAATTATTGGTTGCAGTTACAAGATCCAGAAATTGGATACTAATTGTGGTAAAATGGTGCACTGGTCAGTGGACATTACTGAGCACCATTTATATCTATTTATCCCCTAGAAATAAATATTCTTATCAGTCATGGTCATTCAAGTACACTGCAAAAAAATGCTAGTGTGGACTTTTTGTCTTTATTGGACTCCTCTGACCTTTCTTACTCATTACCACGGAATGCAAATTGATAAAAAAAAGTTGAATCAATCTGCATCAGTATTTTTTTTTTTTTGGAGGGGTTTTGGGTCCCAAAAAAATCTGCATAGGCCCTGTGGACACTGACATATCTAATAAACCCGTTCTAACTAATGCACCCTGTGATCAGTTTAAAGCAATATTCACACTTGGCTCAAATCGTCCCATTACTGGGATGCATGTTAATGCAGAAATAAATTAGCATGTCTCAGTGTATAACAGGCACATTGGGGCTGTTTATTCCATTTGAACCGGAATTGTGGCAATTTTGAGCTTTTTTTATTCATTGCGCCAAATCTATTATCCTGGTGCAGCTTTTTTTTTTTTATAGTACTAATGCTCCTTTTTTTCAAAACCGTCTTGCAGTGTGGGTGTGGTTTACATGGCGCATAGGTTTATGCCTAATTTTTTTTTTTAAATTGCAATATTTTTTGCACAAGCACACTCCTATTCTAACTTAGAAAATATACCAAAAAAAAAAAATCCTTAGTGAACTTTGGCGCCTTCCCCATGGAAAATTGCGACAAATTTATAAACCAGTATGAGGACATTTCAATATATTTGTTGCAAAAAAAAACACACCAGAAAAGTGGCATGAAAATCCTCTGATAATAAATGGTCCCTAATCTGTTTTGCTTTTCACTGGTGTTTTCTTGTATGGTTGGAACCTTTTTGGTTCCTGGAATAGAACCATATTACAACATTAAACGTTACAGAATTTTATGTATCAGTTGTGTCTGGGCCATTTGTTAAATAAATATTTAAATATTTAGACATAAAAACAAAAAGACAAAAAAAAAAGACTGAAATAGATCACTAGTGTGAACCTGCTCTAAGCGCCATGGAAATGGATGGTATTCCTAAAATGGAAACAAACAGAGAACAGTTTGGACAGAGCCAGGATTTTTCATACAGTACAATAAACACCAAATAAACATAATAATAATAATAATAATAATAATAATAATAATAATAATAATATAATATACATGGTTTACTTAACCTTATACATGGTTGGAAACTGGTTTTATATTCTCAGGCCAGAAATTACTTTTCACTCCTGGATCACAGGATAAATACCCAGGATTGTGTCTAGCAAACTGGAGATGCCATAAGACTGTGCGATGTTCATAACTACATCCAGTTTTTCATGTCATTCTAGTGGAACAAAGATGTTTCCTCTGGATTTCAGGTTATCTGTTATCTCCTGTCTCCCCCATCCATTTCATCCTAATGCTAATTACCAGGCACTTTAATACTGTGTCCTGTTCACACTGCAATCTCCAGCCATTGGATGTAAGTTATTTAATAGCACATTATGGAAACAATTAGTTACCCTGGAATTAAATTATTTCATGGTATGGATTGTAGTAAGTATTTTACAAATATCAAAGAACGCTTCTTCTAGATTGTAGTGTGGAGCCAAACTAGTTTCACTAGTCACTTTATTTTATTTCTACTTTTTATTTTAGATATACTTTTTTATTTTATATATTATATATTATTTTTATATTTTTTAAATAAAATTTTGCTCTTCATCCAAAACTTGTTTACCTGTGGCCTATGAGCATGTCAAAGCCAATAAACTCTGTCAGTTGTCAGATCTCTACAATTACGCTGGATTCATCTGTCCACTGTGATGTAGTTATCTAATTTTCTTATTTTTACTTTTTCATTAAAAAAAAAAATAAAAACAACAAAATAAAATTTTTTAAAAAGCAAATGTTTTTGAAGCTGTTTTTTTATTTCCTTTTTTTTTATTAATTTCTATTTTTGTTGCAATTTTGACAAGTGAGAAAAACAAATTTAAACGTAATAATATGAAAAGTTAAACTTCTTTTTGAAGCTGTAAATATTTTATTTTGTATTATTTTTGAACAGTAGCAAAGACATAAAGGAAGCAAACAGTATATAAAAAAAGTTCTCGTGCACTTAAGAATCTAATACTTTTATTATCATTTCTATTATGTTTTATTATGTTGGAACTAGTATATAAAAATAATAAAAAAATATAGAAAAATCATCCCTGTACTGGGAGTTGCAGTGAAAAGCCTAGGCTGCATGTGTGCCTTGCATCAAATAATGTAAAGGTCAGTCTATGCAGAAAACAGAAATTGATATGCTAATTCAGAGTGTCATGATTGACTAATTTGGGGTTACCATAATGTATGTTTATTATAAATAATCCCCTAGATTACTAATATTCATGTACCAGCAAAGGTATTTTGGCAGAGGTTATAGATGGATTAGGCCCTGGGATGCCCAGGGCAGTGGACACAGGGGAAACGATTGGGATCCACCAAACGGAATCTCCCTCTGAAAGATCAGGGCTGAGCATTCTCCCCAGATAATGGCCAGATTCCGTCTGAATGATCAGAGGCTAGCCCATTGTTCCACAATATGAGAGGAAGGCAACTGACGTAGCAGGGAACAATGGCACCTCTGAATGAGTGTGTGTGATTGACAGCAGGGGGCTGCATGACCTCAGGGAATAGCACTGATTAGTGTGACTGCACCAGGATTACTAACTGCTGCCCCCCTAATCCCAGCCCTGCTACACACAGAAATACACTCCAAATATGACAGACAATCCAGGCTCACTGAGCATCACTAATAATGGGGTGTACTGGGATTATATCATACTCTGCTACACCCCACAGAAAGGCCTGTTTAATGCATCATCAATAGCCTGACAGCCTGGACAAGTACATACATCACACAGACACAGGGCAGGGTGCAGGGATCTGCACTGGATTGTGCACTATAACCCTGCAGACCCTAAAATAAGGACAATGGCAATGGAAGACGTGAAGGAGCAGGAAATTACTAATCTGCACCTTGATATAAAGTGGATTTTAGGAATTACAGACAGGATCTATGTCCTATTATTTATCGATTTGTATCATCTATCTATCTATCTATCTATCTATCTCTATCTATTTATCTGTCTATCTAATCTATCTATTTATCTATCTATCTATCTATCTATCTGTCTTCATTTTGTCTATCTACTATTATCTATTTCCTACTATCATTCTTTTTTTTTATCCAGCTCATATTATCTATTTCTTACTATCTCTCTGCTACCTGTCTTTCTATCTATCTACAAATCAATTTACCTAGATCCTATTTCATGTGACCTCCTATTATCTGTCTCCTACTATCAATCTATCTATCTATCTATCTATCTATCTATCTATCTATCTATCTATCTATCTATCAATCATCTATCTCCCATATCTATCTATCTATCTATCTATCTATCTATCTATCTATCTATCTATCTTTCTTTCTTTCTTTCTTTCTTTATTTCTTTGTTATCTTATTTAATACTTATCCATTTCATACTCTGTCTCATCTATCTATCTATCTATCTGTCTATCTATCTATCTATCTATCATCTATACCAAATCTATCATTCTATCTATCCCATATCTATCTTTTTCCTATTTCACATGCTCTAGTATGTATTTCCTACTCTCTCTACTATATCTATCTATCTCCTCTATTTATCTATCTATCTATCTATCTATCTATCTATCTATCTATCTATCTATCTATCTATCATCTATCTCCTATTTCATATTATCTATTTCCTACTATCTTTCTCTTCTATCAATAAATCCCAAATCTATCTTTTTCTGTCTGTCTCCTATTTCATGTTATCTATCTCTCTATCTACCTATCTCATATCTATCTATCTATCTATCTATCTATCTATCTATCTATCTATCTATCTATCTATCTATCTCCTATAGCAAGCAATTGCTCGTCTCTATCATGTTTAGCTCGTAGAAAACACAATCGAATCCACATTTTTTTGCATCTTCTTTTCCTATTTTCATGGTTTTACAACTCATTACTGAGGAGAGGAACAGAGAGGTCCATCCTGAAGGTTTGTTTAATAACGCACAATGGATGGGGTGTGTATGAAGCCATATTGCCAGGTAGAATCCAGGGCTGATATGTCACAGAACATCATCCTGACTGCCCAGCCCCTGACCCGAGACCAGACATCACCCTCTGCCTGTCACTGCCCTGAAGAGTGATCTGGAGGCAGAGGAACATGGGGAAACAGGATATAACAGCGGTAATATAAAGGAATAAGCTGCTGGATCAATGAGAATCTGGGATTAAGTCCATATCTGCAGAAGTCATTATCAGGGAAAGCCGGGAAATAAAACATTCATTAGGAAAAAAAAGCACACATAGGCATATATTAATCTGAGCACTGACCAAATAAGCAAAATTACACAATACAGCACATACTAATACTAGAAGTATAATACAACACTAAGCCACACTATAACATATATGATACAGAGTAACAATAGTAGATCATTCAACATAAAACGGTTCAATGTAACAGTATCATACAGTACAACACTAAGTGATACAATATAATAATGTAACACACTAGTACAAAGTAACAATATTACACAATATACACATATAGATACAATGTAACAGTTTTACACAAATATACTAATAGCATGTAACAGTAGTATAGTAGTATACTAATAGCATAATTAGTAGGTAATGCAACAGGCACTGATATGCAATGAAGTTACACTGCAAGTTGCAACATATATACTGATACAATGTAACAATAGTATGCAAGTGTGGAGCATGTAGTATGTAGTAGTATGTAGTATGTAGCAGCATGTAGTATGTAGCAGCATGTAGTAGTATGTAGTAGTATGTAGTATGTAGCAGCATGTAGTATGTAATATGTAGTAGTATGCAGCAGCATGTAGCATGTAGTAGTATGTAGTATGAAGCAGCATGTTGTAGTATGTATAGTATGTAGCAGCATGTAGTATGTAGCAGCATGTAGTATGTAATATGTAGTAGTATGTAGCAGCATGTAGCATGTAGTATGTAGTAGTATGTAGTATGTAGCAGCATGTAGCATGTAGTATGTAGTAGTATGTAGTATGTAGCAGCATGTAGTATGTAGTATGTAATATGTAGTAGTATGCAGCAGCATGTAGCATGTAGTAGTATGTAGTATGTAGCAGCATGTAGTATGTAGTAGTATGTAGTATGTAGCAGCATGTAGTATGTAGTAGTATGTAGTATGTAGCAGCATGTAGTATGTAATATGTAGCAGTATGTAGCAGCATGTAGTATGTAGTAGTATGTAGTATGTAGCAGCATGTAGTATGTAGTAGTATGTAGTATGTAGCAGCATGTAGTATGTAATATGTAGCAGTATGTAGCAGCATGTAGTATGTAGTAGTATGTAGTATGTAGCAGCATGTAGCATGTAGTATGTAGCAATATGTATTCAACATAAGGACTCGATATGACATGATTATACACACTACAATACAGACTGATACGATATAGAAATATTGCACAATGCAACACAGTGATACAATAGAACAGTATTACACAATGTAACACACTGATGCAATATAGAAACATTACACAATACAACATATACAGGTATAATGTAACAATATTACTCAATGCAAAAATGTTGACACACTGTAACAGTAGTGCAAAGTACAACATACACTGATATACTATAATGTAACAATACGTCAGAATGCAACTGATACAATGTAACTGCACAATTCATCATATACAGATACAATGTAAGAATGTTGTTCAATGCAGAAATACTGATACATTGTCAAACTAGAGCACAATATCATAGAGTGATTTTATGTAACAATACGTCAGAATACTATTAATACTGATACAATGTAAGAGGACAACACAATGTAATGTGCACTGTTTAATAAAACTATATTACAGAAGACAACAGATACACACATTTAGCAATATTACATAGGCCATCATATACGTGCACAATGCAACAATAGAGCAATATGCAACGTGCTCTAGTGGTGACACACTGTAACAAATAATATGCAGATCAACATCTACTGATACAATGTAATCATATAGACCATGTAATATACACTGATGCGATGTGACCATATTATACAATGGAATATCTACTGATAGAATAAAACAATATTGCTATTACACAAAGCCACACATGAAAGGTCATACATATAAGCAAGTATCAAAGTCTCCATCTGAAATAAATTCATTGTTAGCCCCATAAGTAAGATGGTATACAGATAATTGGTGAAGATATAAGTATATAGGGATGATGCTTGGCCAGTAATTGAATGATGATCTAAACAAGACAGTAACATAAATATCCTCCATCGATTACAATAAGATACAAGGTTTATTTCCTCCTGCCATGAATACTATGATGCTATCAGAGCTCTCCAGCCTGTGCAGTTCATTAAACTAACAGACCTGATTGGGAATCATTAGCATATAAAGAATTTCACGATTTTTTTCCTAATGAAACAATGAGCAATTAAGGAGGAGCGAGGATGGAGAAGACAAATATTAACATATTCCTCAGGTCCCTGGGGAGGGCAGCTCCTGACAGTGCACTGCCTGAGAGGTGAGGGCTGAGGAGACCTGCTCCTTATAACACTAGTCACAAGTGTCACAGGCTGGCCTCATGTGCACACCTGGCAATTAGCAATCTCACCTACTAGTGGGCGCCTCGCAGGTCTCTGGAAGAACATACTTATTATTATTATTTATCATCATCCTCGCTATAATTATTAGATTTCATTTAGCTTTATTATCAGCACTGGGCTCCCCCTCCAAAAAAAGCCTGAAATCCATATTTTACGGTTATAGTAAATGATTACATATAGCAGCTGGAAAGAGCATGTTAATAAAAAAAATATATGTTTACTTAATTCTATAGTTTGTTTAGTTCTTTAATTCTGTTCTATTAGATATCCCATTATCTATCTATCTATTTATCTAATATCTATCTCATTATCTATCTCATATCTATCTATCTATCTATCTATCTCCCTATCTATCTATCTATCTATCTATTCATCTATATATCACCTCATTAATTATCTACTTATCTATTTAATATCTATTTCTTTATTAATTTTTTCAATTCTTTTTTTATTTTATTTCTCTCTTCCACTTTTCATGTCTTATCATCTACAGTGGATTTTACATTATATCATTGACCTCATTATGTACCATATAATACCTTTCTTTCTTTCTTTCTTTCTTTCTTCTTTCTTTCTTTCTTTCTTTCTTTCTTTCTTTCCTTCCTTTCTTTCTTTCTTTCTTTCTTTCTTTTTTTTCTTTCTTTTTCTTTTCATATTTATTATCTGCAGTGGATTGTGGAATATATCCTTGCATCTAATTTATCCTATATATAATCTCACTTCTATCTATCTATCTATCTATCTATCTATCTATCTATCTATCATATATCTTTCTATCTATCTATCGGTCTATCTATGATATGAAATGTACAGTTGGATCTATGAATGATCATCCCTTTCTCTTTATATATAGAGGCCCTGACACCTTCTGGTATTTCAGACTTCTGTTAGTTGTACACTGTATTCCTGCAGACCCTGGTTACAATATTACACATCACGATGTCTCCTCTTTTAACCTTCTGTGACTGTCACTACTAATGAAAAGAGAACATGTAGTAGTGGAGAGAGAAGACCTGTGTAGGTATATACAGTATATACCTCTGTGTGTGTAATCCTCTTCTAAGCTATGACTGATCCTGTTCTCTGTAGAAAGAGCCAGGCTTCTCTGCACAGAACTTTCCTCGCATTGCTTTGTCTACATCGATGTCATCCAGGGATAGTAAGTAACAAAACACTGCTGACCCCATCCTATAGATTACTATTACTATAGACTCACAACGAAATACAAACGTCCCTATGATATTTCTGGCACTACTTGCATTATTTACCGTGAAAGTCAGATATAATATAGATAAGCATAGATACACAGAAATGGACTAATAGGTTTGATATAGATGATAGATATGGATAGATAGATAGATAGATATGAGATAGATAGATAGATATGAGACAGATAGATAGATAGATAGATAGATACTGTAGATAGATAGATAGATAGATAGATATGAGATAGATAGGAGATAGATAGGAGATAAATAGATAGACAGACATAGAGAAATACAGATAAATAGACATGAGATAGATAGAAAGATAGATATGGAGTAACTAGAATAGATACTAGATACATAGATATCAGAAGTAATAAAAGATTGTTTAAATTTGAGATAAGTAGAAAAAATAGATATGTTATAGATATATGGATGGAAAAAGAAACAAATAAAAACGTAGAGAGGAAGGAAGAAATTAAATAAGTAGACAAATAGATGAGATTGATACATAGATAGGAAAAGGAACTAATACAAAGGAGAAAAAGAAAGAAAGAAAAAAATAGATATGAAATAAGTAGATAAATAGAAAAAGAAACTAATAAATAAAAAGATGAAAGGAAGATGATAAATATTTAATTTGTCAGATATTATAGAATAGACAGTCATAGACAAATAGATAGAAGGTGTGCGAGTATATAATCTAAACTGCACTCTACCTGATAGATATACTAAAGATATAAAAATATATAGATCGTCAGATAGATAGACAGATACATACATAGATATGACAAAGAAATATAGATGAACAGAAAGATTTGTCAGATACAGTAGATATGGGAAATATATATAGATAGATTAGATTGCCAGATAATAAGTAAGTGGATGTAGTGTAGTTTATTTGAGGTAGGGGATAGATAAATAGATAGATGATAGATAGATAGATAGATAGATAGATAGATAGATAGATAGATAGACACTATATATATATGTGTGTGTAGCTCAATAAAGAGATCGATGGATAATGGTTCGATGGATAGAAATGAGATTGATAGCTTGATCAGACGTTAGATATGAGCTCGTCAGACAGATAGCTATGACATACAGATGATGTGTATATTGATGCACATAGTCCCCCTCCCTGTGTAGTCTCAGTCCAGGTACCCCCTGCACCCCCTGTAGTCGGCAGTCAGTATTTATGATGTGTCTGCTGCTCACAGACTCTATTATTATTACGACATAGTCGCACGGACCAGGCAGTGACCGGACTGCAGGCTTTATACTTGGAGCTTATGCTAAGATTGTATCGCGTGACGCTATTGCCCTCTATTGGAAATTGGCAGCACTGCAGAAGCCAGCGCTTTGCCGACTATTTAAAGGGACAGATTTTTTTAAGGTAGAACGGCGGAGTTGTGAGCGCAGAGATCGCGACTGAATTCTCTCACTGTAGCCTGGATGTCACCGAAAACTTTTACTAGGGGTTCATAGTCTGTCCTCTGGTATGGTATGATATGTCCCTAGAAGTGGATAGTCCCAGCCTGGAATGGAAGACAACTAGATAGAGCCGAATACTAGACGTAGGGGAGCCCAGCAGTGCTGTATTTACCCTGACAATAATTCTGGAACAGTCATGGAGTATAATCTCAGTGTATCATAAAATGATGCAAATACATTACCCTCAGAGCAAGGGCATTGGCCAAAAAATAGTAGCAAGCCAAACCCAAAAACTATGCTGTCTGCACCGTGCAAATGGAAAAGGGGTTCTCGTAGTTATGCTTTGATATATCTTCATTAATTATGTAAACATTTCTAACCCTAATTATTCTATAATCTGAATATAGTCCAAGTTACTGGGAAAAAATCTAAAAAATAATAATAATAATAAATATCATTATCATCACCATACTAATAATGTCAAATCAAACAACTAAAGTAAGAAAATAGATATAAACATATTAATTTGCCATTTTCTTCTGACAATGCCATAAGGTTTTATAAATTTACAGAAAAACACCCACAGAAAGCACATGCACAGCATGATATATATATATATATATATATACCATTAAAATATTTGCAATACTTTATTAGCTTAATGATATTTAAAGTTTTAGTGATAACAAAAATATTACTATTACTGCTAATATGTTACTAGTAATGTATTACTATACACACTATACTGCTACTACTACTATATTATACATTTACTAGCATATATATATATATATATATATATATATATATATATATATATATATCTTATATTACTATATTGCTATATTACTACTACTACTAAATGATAAGTTTACTAATAATATATTACAATATATGTAACATATTACCATATTTACTATATTACTATATATTACTATATTACTACTGCTGCTACTATAAGTTTACTAGTAATATATTACACTATATGTAATATATTGCCATACTTATATTATATATTACTACTGCCACTAATTCTACTGCTACATTAATTGACTTCTAATATATTACTATATATATGTAACACACACACACACACATATATATATATATATATATATATATATATATATATATATACTATATTACTAAACATTACTATAATCCTACTGTTGCTATTAATATATGACTACTTTGCTAGTTATATATATATAATTAGTTTACTAATATTATTAGAATTTACTATATTATTACTACTAATATATTATGACTTTATTATTTATATATTTCTCTATATGTAATATCCCCTCTAATAGGTGTAATTAATGCAAACATATTTTTAGACATAGAAATACAATTACAATCACTAAACTATTTTTTTTAAAGACTCAATATGTACTAAAGCTGTCTGTATAACAGCAGGCAATACCATTGTATGTTACTTTTGTGTCTCTTGTGCAGCTTATATCTTATATTATCAGCATTGTTTAATTGACCAGATATAATTTATGCTTACATTGAAATAAAATCTCTTGGCTGTAATTTATAGGAGGTCCATGGAATCCCAATGTTAATATGGAGACAGGAGGAGGAAAAGGTAATAAAAATGCAGAGAAAATGTTGACATTCCCCTTACTATCTGACATGGAGAAAGCAATTTATGTCAGGAAAACTCCTTGGCTTTCCAGAAATTAAATATTTATTTAAAGTGGAGCTATTGTGAGGATTGTGCTGTGGGGCTGGGATAAATAGTGCCTTGTTCAGACCAGGCTGAAGGTGATATTCCCTGTAGGCTTAGCTTATGGGTTCACTGAGCATGTGATCAAGGCAAGAGGGTTCATAACCCAGTCAGCCCCATGTAATACAACACAACAGTCTGTGCATAGTGGACACATGGTTATTACCAGACTGGAATAATACTGTATATCCAAGTCACAACTAGGGGACATGTATAATAAAAGAGGAAAGAGCATATGAGAATTTATTTCCTAAGCACTTGATTGTTTATGACATCTCCAAGACTACAGGCTCCAATGCTTTATACAATATAGATCTTGTATATACATATCGTCTATGGTGCGGTACAATATGGTGCAACATAAGGAGAAACCATATAGCAATGCACAAATACAATGTTAGCCATAGGAGAAAACCCTGCCAGAAAGCCCGCAATCCCTGGAATTATAACAATTAATGACCATATTGATCATTTTTAGCAAATGTAATTTTTATTCCCAAAACTTAGCCAAAGATGTACTGAGATTCCTATAAAATAATACATAGTTTTTTAAATTAACATACAATGAAATTAACCAAAATAATTTATTGTAGACATCCCTCTGATTTCATCTACTTATTTTACATGAGTAATATGTTCAGTACTGTCCAGTGAATTTTCATTCATGACTTAACAGATTGTTAAATGATGTCACTAAATGAAAAAAAAATAATAATAATAAAAAAAATATATATATAGATATATATATCTATATATATTATACTTATACATATATATTCTTTTGCAAAAAAATAATCCCTTAGTGATGTAGTTATTTTTTTTTTTTTTATCCCTGCATTCCAAGAACCATGATTTTTCCCTCAACATAGCTGTAGCATCATTGGACAAGTTGTATTTTTTATTGGAGCATATTTTTTTTTAGGTGTGTGTATGGAAAAATAATAAAAATGCTATGCTGCCATTTATTTTTTTTTCTGCATATAATAAATACCTTATTACTTTTATAGTACACTTGTTAGTTTTACTTTGGAAACAAATTTAAATTTTTTTTTGTCCCACTATGGAATTTGACCCTGCAATCGCTTCAATAATGCACTTGTCTTCTGTATTGCAGTGTATTATTCCCGTCAGTTTGAAACTGACAGGCAGTCTATTAGGCCTCCTTATAGTCAGGATATACAGATGACAAAAGTGCAGCCCTTCTTTTGGTCTGTAGCTGCTTAAACACCCATTAACCTTGCAGTTGTGTTCTGTAAGTGTTGATGGAGAGAACAAAATGTTTTTGATCCAGGATTGGTGGTAACTCAGATCCCAGCAGTTTCAGAAGAGTGCCAGTTGTTAGATACCTGCACGCTTCCCACGCTGTATATTTATGGTGCTTGACGATAAAAATATGTTTTATAGATAAGTTCTAGGAGTCCTGACAGTGTTATACACTATGTTTTATAGATAGGTTCCTAGGAGCCCTGACAGTGTTATACACTATGTTTTATATATAGGTTCCTAGGAGCCCTGACAGTGTTATACACTATGTTTTATAGATAGGTTCCTAGAAGCCCTGACAGTGTTCTACACTATGTTTTATAGATAGGTTCCTGGAAGCCCTGACAGTGTTATACACTATGTTTTATAGATAGGTTCCTAGGAGCCCTGACAGTATGATACACTATGTTTTATAGATAGGTTCCTAGGAGCCCTGACAGTGTTATACAGTATGTTTTATAGATAGGTTCCTAGGAGCCCTGACAGTGTTATACACTATGTTTTATAGATAGGTTCCTAGGAGCCCTGACAGTATGATACACTATGTTTTATAGATAGGTTCCTAGGAGCCCTGACAGTGTTATACAGTATGTTTTATAGATAGGTTCCTAGGAGCCCTGACAGTGTTATACACTATGTTTTATAGATAGGTACCTAGGAGCCCTTACAGTGTTATACACTATGTTTTATAGATAGGTTCCTAGGAGCCCTGACAGTGTTATACACTATGTTTTATAGATGGGTTCCTAGGAGCCCTGGCAGTGTTATACACTATGTTTTATAGATAGGTTCCTAGGATAGGCCGTATAACTGCGGTTAAGATGACCCTCCTCCCGAAGCTCCTCTATTTCTTTGAGACCCTCCCAGTGGCGGTCGCTAAGTCTGAATTGAGATCCCTACAAAAAGCAATATTCCAATTTATATGGAATGGCAAACGCCATCGCATTCCCCGATCGATGATGCTGGCGGGTAAGTCGGAGGGGGGTCTGGGGGTTCCACACATATTGCACTATTACTGGGCTGTCTATCTATGTAGTATACCATTTTGGGCGGCACCCCAGGCATATGCGAAATGGGTTGAGATAGAGAAGCTTTGTTTGGCTCCTGTTCATCCCAATGCGTTTCTATGGTCCTCCTACCCCCCCTTGCCCACTGCCCCGCTGCTGGGCCCCATCAGCTTTACTCGGGCTATCTGGAACACCTGTCCTAAGTTGTTTCGGTTGGCCTCCCCGCACTCATCTATGATCTCCTTTTTATATAACTCACTTCTCCCAAGTGGACTTACAGCTGCTATGGTCAGGCCCTGGAGCAGGCTGGGTCTATTTCACGTAGCTGATTTGGAGGACCCGTCGACCTTGGAGCTCAGGCCCTCTGACTACCCCACCTCCACGCAGCACTTGCCTCAGAGTGGTTTCACTATCCACAGATAGTTCATTTTGTTGTCTCTCAGTTTGGGTCCACTCGAGTCTCCCTCCCTAAGGCCTTTGAATGACTATGTTGGGCAGGTACCTCCACTAGAGGCCTGATTTCTGATATTTATAGGCTTTTGTCCTCTCAGAGGGGGCAGACTCTGGTGGTCCACAAATATATGACCCGGTGGTCTGGAGCCCTGGGCGAGCACATCTCACACAACCAATGGCAGGTTATTTGGTCCCAGGCAGCTAAATCCTCTTCCTGTGTAAAGTTTAGGGAAACGCAATACAAAATACTTATGCACTGGTATCATACTCCAGCTTTACTTCATACCCTCAATCCCACTATTCCACCCAGTTGCTGGCGATGCCAAACAGCGCCAGGAACACTGTTCCATATCTTTTGGGAGTACCCTCTAATCCGCCCTTTCTGGTTCGAGGTTAGGAACATGACTAACACTCTTTTCACCCAAGGCATACCCCTGGATCCCATGGTCTATCTGCTGAATCTCCCCCCAAAAAGTCTTAGTAAAAATACATCTAAGCTATTCCTTTACTTGTGCACTGCGGTCAAAACGCTCATAGCCCGCCATTGGAGGGAAGTTCTTCCTCCAGCGATCTCAGAATTGATCGCCCGATTAAAGGATATCCGCAGCCTGGAGTACTTGACCGCCTCCCTTAACCATAAGGTGGAGGCATTCGAAGCAATCTGGTCCCACTGGGATACCTACTGTGCCACACAAGGTGTCTGAGATCCAACCCCCCCTTTTCCCCTTATTGTTCCTTACCCTCGTCTTGTCTTATGTACTTCCTGAACCTGGTCTCTGTACTACTGTTTTTTGTGTACCTAACGGATTATTTGCTATGAAGAATTTTTCTGTTTTCGACTTGTAACTATTTCAAAACATTAATAAAAATTACAGTTTAAAAAAAAAAAAAAAAAAAAGATAGGTTTCTAGGAGCCCTGACAGTGTTCTACAATATGTTTTATAGATAGGTACCTAGGAGCCCTGACAGTGTTCTACAATATGTTTTATAGATAGGTACCTAGGAATCCTGACAGTGTTATACACTATGTTTTATAGATAGGTTCGTAGGAGCCCTGACAGTGTTATACACTATGTTTTATAGATAGGTTCCTAGGAGCCCTGACAATGTACTACACTATGTTTTATAGATAGGTTCCTAGGAGCCCTGACAATGTTATACACTATGTTTTATAGATAGGTTCCTAGGAGCCCTGACAGTGTTATACACTATGTTTTATAGATAGGTTCCTAGGAGCCCTGACAGTGTTATACACTATGTTTTATAGATAGGTTCCTAGGAGCCCTGACAGTGTTATACACTATGGTTTATAGATAGGTTCCTAGGAGCCCTGACAGTGTTCTACACTATGTTTTATAGATAGGTTCCTAGGAGCCCTGATAGTGTTATACACTATGGTTTATAGATAGGTTCCTAGGAGCCCTGACAGTGTTATACACTATGGTTTATAGATAGGTTCCTAGGAGCCCTGACAGTGTTATACACTATGTTTTATAGATAGGTTCCTAGGAGCCCTGACAGTGTTATACACTATGGTTTATAGATAGGTTCCTAGGAGCCCTGACAGTGTTCTACACTATGTTTTATAGATAGGTTCCTAGGAGCCCTGACAGTGTTCTACAATATGTTTTATAGATAGTATGATAGGAGTCCTGACAGTGTTATACAGTATGTTTTATAGATAGGTTCCTAGGAGCCCTGACAATGTACTACATTATGTTTTATAGATAGGTTCCTAGGAGCCCTGACAGTGTTATACACTATGTTTTATAGATAGATTCCTAGGAGCCCTGACAATGTACTACACTATGTTTTATAGATAGGTTCCTAGGAGCCCTGACAGTGTTATACACTATGTTTTATAGATAGGTTCCTAGGAGCCCTGACAGTGTTATACACTATGTTTTATAGATAGGTTCCTAGGAGCCCTGACAGTGTTATACACTATGGTTTATAGATAGGTTCCTAGGAGCCCTGACAGTGTTCTACACTATGTTTTACAGATAGGTTCCTAGGAGCCCTGATAGTGTTATACACTATGGTTTATAGATAGGTTCCTAGGAAAACTGACAGTGTTCTACACTATGGTTTATAGATAGGTTCCTAGGAGCCCTGACAGTGTTCTACACTATGTTTTATAGATAGGTTCCTAGGAGCCCTGATAGTGTTATACACTATGGTTTATAGATAGGTTCCTAGGAGCCCTGACAGTGTTCTACACTATGTTTTATAGATAGGTTCCTAGGAGCCCTGACAGTGTTCTACAATATGTTTTATAGATAGTATGATAGGAGTCCTGACAGTGTTATACAGTATGTTTTATAGATAGGTTCCTAGGAGCCCTGACAATGTACTACACTATGTTTTATAGATAGGTTCCTAGGAGCCCTGACAGTGTTATACACTATGTTTTATAGATAGGTTCCTAGGAGCCCTGACAGTGTTATACACTATGTTTTATAGATAGGTTCCTAGGAGCCCTGACAGTGTTATACACTATGGTTTATAGATAGGTTCCTAGGAGCCCTGACAGTGTTCTACACTATGTTTTATAGATAGGTTCCTAGGAGCCCTGATAGTGTTATACACTATGATTTATAGATAGGTTCCTAGGAGCCCTGACAGTGTTCTACACTATGTTTTATAGATAGGTTCCTAGGAGCCCTAAGAGTGTCCTAACAATTTTTGAGATCATCCAAATTACATCAACACAATGTAGTGAAGTGACTTGAGAAGAATTTACTATTCCCTCAACTCCAGCAAGAGGCTTAATTGGAAATACTTGTGGTACATCTTTAATGCATGGGTCTTTTTTGCACCAAAGATACACCACTTCCCTCTTTCTGCACCCTTATCGACACTTTTTTGGGGCAGAAACCAGGGTGGGTTGGGGATGCCTTGGCTGGACAAATTCTGGCATAATTTGAAAAACTGGCCTGTTATATAGGAAATCTATGCTAGTTCTTGACAGGTATAGATTTCCACCAGGAGTGCACTTCAGTTATTAAAAGGTTGGAGCCCCTTAATAATTCAGGCCCAGTTAGTGGCAGTCAGGACTTCATCAAAACTGTCGTATTGAATGGCAGTAGCCCCCTGACGAAGCAAAAGGGGCAAAATGTGCGTAGGGGCTCAGGGTGGAGGTCCCTATCTGTTCCTGGTATTGTATTTATACTTTGACTCTTTTTTTCTATTTGCTATCAAGGCTATGCTATTTGTATGTAATACATTGTTGTTTAAACTTCATGTCTATTTGTGTGCTTAGTTTATACTATCATCTATGTGGCTGTCTATATAAATTTATTCTCTGGTTGTATCATATTAGCATGTGATTTATTTCTCTATATGGGAGAGTTATACTAGCTATACTCATTGCATTTGCACCTTATCATTGATATTTATATTGGGAACGGTATGGGACTTTCACCCTATGCAATGATTTTAATTGTTTTTATCTATTAGTGCTCTAGATTATGTAATAAAAATGTATTGATTTATTAATTGTAATTTGTGTGTAATTTTTTGGGGCTATATCCATATAAGTTATTTAATTAATTCCTCCCACGGTATACATAAAACAAGGCTAGGCTAACATCTGCACTGGTCTTTCCATTTTCTATTTCATTACAGGAACAGGAAACAAAAAAGATGGCCAGACACCAATGGCACCCAGCTGACCTCATTGACCATAATTTTTCTGCTTGTTTGGGAGAACTTTTATGCAGATGTGAACCTAGCCTTAAAGGGGTTGGCCATACATATCTGACTAGTGGTGGAGTGACAGGCGGCCCCTGCATGGACTAGCTGTACAGGGCCCATATTATACACATCATGGAGTCAGAAGCAGTCTGTACACCGTATAGTGCATATGTCTGTAAAGCGCTGCGGAATATGATGGCGCTATATAAGTAAGCATAATAAATAAATAAATAATAATAGTGGCCGGCGCTGTCACTGACGCTCATCTCCCATTAACTTCAATGTGAGCCGAGCTGCAGTAACACTTTACAGGACCAAGCCTTATGAGATATATAGTACAGGCATTGGAAGCAGCCCCGTATAGCTGATCCATGCAGGGCTACCTGTCACCCCACCACCAATCAGATATTTAATTGCTAAGGAAGGGCCATAAAAAATATCCTGGACAACCCCTTTAAACAGCGGGGGCTAAACAGTCACCACGGGGCAATGCAAGTGTATGAAAATGCTCAGAACACAAAATGCTACAGAATCTCCTGTAATGTCTGACAACTTATATATGAATATTTAGCAGATTTTATGGCGTTACAATGAAAACTAAACTATTGTTTAACTGACACTTTATATAAGTGATCCTATTATTCTTATCTATCTATCTATCTATCTATCTATCTACAGTATTTATTTATCTCATATTTATTTATTTCATATCTATCTATCTATCTATCTATCTATCTATCTATCTATCTATCTATCTATGTCCTTATCTATCTATCTTCTTCTATCTATCTATCTATCTATCTATCTCCTTATCTATCTATCTGTCTAGATACTATTTTTATTGTATATTTATTATCTGGTAAATCAGGTAAGATTGTCTGGTCTTCTTTGGATTGGTCCCATATAGTCCCATAGGTATAACAATTCTCATGACAAGGGCTCGGTTATGGTTGGATATCCATATATGCAAAATGTTCAATAATTTCCAGGATGACATTATTTAGTTTGATCAGGTCATGCATGATATTAGGATGAGGTCACGGAAGCCAAGACCTGTCAATCACGTCACTGTCATCAATATAATTGGCTTCTACTTCCAGCTAATTGGTGCAAGTCTGTGGAATTGGGGCCGCTCGGTCACGCACATAGATCCCACTGTCTCCATGCCGCAGGTGTGCTCACATCTAGTCCCATTCAAAGACACCTGTGTGCAGCAAGGTCTCTTGTGTTACAAAGGGCCGCCTTAAGGGAGCAAGGGGTCGCCAGCTCGGTGCCCCTACAAACACAGACAAAGATGCAAGCTATTTAGATAATTGCACATATGGATGCCTTTATTGTTAGCTTATTAACCCAATGAGATATTTTTAGCTGCGACCCTTAATCAACGTATCCTCAAAAGAAAAATTTATGTACCCCTTTACATATGTATTAGTGAGTAGGAAACTATAAATGTTCATTATGTTTGTGAGAGGGGATCGCACAGGAGAATAACTAATAATCAGGTGACCAAAAATTCCAAAAATTATCAGAGGAGATTTGTCCCACTGGTCTTGCCCGCTTCCTCGAATGGTTATAAATGTGCAACCAATGTGTGCTCTTTTAATGATCAGCATACCAAATATGAAAAATATTGGAAATCCTGTAGATCTGACACATCTATAGGTCCAAGGCACGCAAAGGAATTTGGACTGGAAAATCTGGTCCATACATTCCCAGCCCAAACTCAATGCAGAGACCCGGATTCCTCCATAATGATCTATGATGCTAGGAGTCCCTGCCTTCTGGCGAATCCACTGTCCCATACTGTATATAGCATAGGACAATTTTACTGTAGAGAGACAGAGACTCCAAGCATCATAGAGCACTATGACGGAGGGAGTCCAGGACTCTGAACAGAGTTCAGCTAGGGAAATGGAGCCAATCTACTGACCAGTTTTTTTGGCACCAATTCCGTTGGATGCAAGAGGCCATAGACTAGTTATAGAGGACCTTTCATGTCCTCTGATACCGGCAGTATTGTATACCGCTAGAAAGCTGCAGCGCACTGTCAACTTTGCCGGTACATGCCCAGGTGACGGAGATATTGGTGCCATTAGTTTCGGTACCGATATCCCTTCACAGTCAGAAGGGCGGGCCTTACAGCCTAATGTCATCACCTCAATAGCCAAGAGTACTGTTGAGGGGGGTGGAATCGGAATCAGGGCCAGAAAATCTGGTCAGTAGATTGGCCCAATTTCCCTAGTTGAACTCCGTTCTGAGACCTAGACCATTAGCATCATAGATCATTATGGGGGAATAAGAATAGGTCATCTATATTTCTTTCCAGGAAAACCCCTTTAGGCTGAAGCCCCACGTTGCGGAAATGCAGCTTTTTTTTGTTGTTGCGTTTTTTTGAGCCAAAGTCAGGAGTGGACTGAGCAGAAGGTAAAAATATAAGAACTTCCTTTATATTTCCCATTCCTTTTGTAGCCATTCTTGGCTTTGACTCAAAAAACCACAGCAAAATCTGCAACAAAAAAAAGCTGTGTTTCCGCAACGTGGGGCCATAGCCTTAACCTTTCTTCTCTAAGGGGTTCTCTGTAACTATGATATTGACTGGGATAAGCGGGAGTACTAGCACAGATAGGCACACCAGGAGTACCATAGTCTCTTCATTATGGGGATTCTCGGGGATCCTACTAAGGTTGTTGACCAATCACATTGGCTGATGCCTGTAAGTGCATAGAACTAGAATTGGTGAAAGGTCCTCTTTAACATTACATTTTTTTTCTGATTTCCCCTGAGGGCTGATAAATTGGTCCCAGTAACAGGAGGAATACAACCTCCCAGAATATATTGTAGAGCTGATCTGGGTCCTCTAGGACCCAGCAGCTTATACAGCTTCCCTTCACCCAGTGATTATGTGACTGCTGGGCCAGGAGGAAGGTGTAAGATGGCGGCTTCCATAGTTGTATGTACAGATGAGTGCTGGGTAATAAACCAGCCCTGTCTTCTTTTTGTGGAGCCCGGCTGTCACTGACAGCTGGCTCCCTGTTCATGCTAACTCTACAATGATGTACCAGTCTGTCCTTACAGAGTTATATGCCGATGCCTGGATTTATACAGTCAGTAAATGGCCGGTAAGAGGTTAAAAGAATGCATTCTGTTAGCTTGAAGTGGAAAATAACTTATAATAGTATAATCAGAATATAAAATGTTGATAAGGGTGCGTTCACACTTGCAGGTTTTGTAGATGCAGTTTTTGAAGCCGAGGCTTGGAGTGAAAAATGAACTACATCTTGCTTTTTGTTATCTGCGTCTGGTTTTGGCTTGAAAAACAGCATCAATAAACCTGCAAGTGTGACTGCAGTCTAAAGCAAGACCTACAACATCCACTCCTTCCGACAGTCATTTACTCATTTACTTCTTGGATGTGAGCCAAATTGACTTGTAACTCACACAGAAGAAGCTGCTTCACTTGAGAAGGTAGCATGCGGCTCACACTTACTACGAAAATCATGTTTTGTACATAGAGAGGGAAATATATTCTAAATGATATTTTTCATCCAGTCTGACAATTACTGTTATGTTTAGTTCTATATAAATGCATTCTATAAGGAAAATTGCCTGGGCCAGCCGTGGCCCCCACACACTAACCACTAAGTTATTACTATCAGGACCAGATGTATCAGGCACAGCAGGCCCCTGCCTATAGGCAGCCATTGGGGACAGACCTCTAGTAAAATATAAATACATGGAGCCGTTCGTGTTCATATGTAAATTATATGAGTTATTTGTTAACTAAACACTGAGAGTGCTGTAAGAGTGGGAGGAGGACACCCGGGGTGGGAAAGGGGAAAACTGCAGAGAGCACTAGGTGTCTTTCATATGACCAGCTGATTTCATCTATTGTACCCAATGCTGACCACCATGCACTTTAGACCATGCTATGAATTAGGGGAAAAGAATATGCAAAGAAGCCCTTTGTGGTGGGAAAACTTGCTCTAGCTCCACCTTGTGGAAAGAAGTTTCTTATAGATCAATGCCTCAGAGGTAATAACCTCGAAAACAGCTGTCTGCTGATGGGTTCCTCTTCCTGTTGGAGGAGATATTCTGGCTTGGTTTTATTCCCATGATCAGGCTACTATATTTCAGAAAGAAGGGAGCTCCCTTACAAAGATCAAGTTGCCCTTTTTTCTACCAAGTAGGACTTCTATGCATGTTCTTTATTGTATATTACATGTGTCACACTCATGACCTGCTTGCTGAATTCAACCTTTCATGTCATTTTATGTGGCCCACGAGGTCCGGGTGTAGAAGGTCCATCTCTCCACTTTCCCCGGAGGATGCAGTCAACACTTGGCAGAGGGGGCAGCAGCAGCACAGGGAGTGGGTGCCTTCTTGGATTTTGAGCTCTGGCGCAAAAGGACTGACTCCTCACTTTTTCTGGAGGATGCGACCAGCGATAACAGAGGAGTTGTGCCACAACAGAGAGTGTGCGCGCCATCTTAGATTCTGAGATGGTTCACACCTCCACACCTCTGTTTAGCAACTCACCGGAGGTGGCACAGCTCTGACAGCCCTACCCAAGAACCCTAGACACCCAAGCTTAGTGCTAAAGAGGTTGATATTATCTAACTTGGTCCTAAAGGACATCTTGGCCTTTTACTGACCAAATGGTGTACCATAACATCTCTGGTGGAAATATCTGAACTACTTTATCAGCAACCAGTATAATTATAATTTAACAGTATAATTCCTGCCAGTTTTTATCCTAGAACAGATATCTCAGGAGAACAGCAGTCTTGACATTGTTATAACTAGAGATGAGTGAACTGGTTTGGATCGAACCAGACTCCACCCAAATTTTCCAATCTGAGCCAAAAGGTATGAAGTTTTGTGAAAATTGTGGATGTGAAATTATTATACTCTGGGGTTTCTTAAGACCCCAGAGATTAATAGGTGGAGGCCCAGGAGAGGTGTAAAAAATAACAAACATTTATACTCACCTTCCCTCACCTATTTTGGGCATCCTCACAGTGTCCTCACGCTGCTCCCATTGGGTCCTTTTCTGGCCTCATGGATGACTTAATGCACCCCAGAAGATCCAGTCTTGCGCCATGCACCACTGAGGCCCAATCTTGGGGAATGCTGACGTCATGATGCTTGCATAGTGTCATGATGTCAACATGCCCTATGTGACCGCTGAGGTGAAGTCACATGTCCTGGAGCCCATGACATCAACCAGGAAGCCAGAAGAGGCCAGAAGAGGACCCAGAGTATGCCTCAAGGGAAGGTGACTTTAACTGTTTGTTATTTTTCCACACCTCCCCTTGACCTCCATCTATTATACTCTGGGGCCTGAAGGGCCCCCAAAATTTTATAATTTCGTTCTGGTTTGTGACAAACTTAATTGACCCAAAATGAATGTTTGGGCTGAACCATCCAAACCCAAAACGTATCCCCCAAGGTTCACCCGTCTCTAGTTATAATTCATTGCTTTGTTTATGGGACACTTGGTTACTTTTAAGAGATCATTTCATTGGTCTTTTTAGTTTTCGATATAGATTTTTTCTATCATCACTTGTCCCTGGCCATCTCTTCGTATATTACAGGTCACTCCGGTATCTCCAGCTCTTCCATTTGAATGGAAATTTCCTCTCATCATCTCCAGAAATCCTTGCCTGATCCCGCCATACAGAACGACACCATGTTTTCAGCGCGTTTAAATAACAAAGCCCGAAATCACACAAGAAAAATGAAAGAATCTGCTCCATCTTATCCCGAGTTCAACTGTTCTTGGGGCTCCTTCTATTCATGTCTGTTGTACAAGGACTTTTGTCTTATAATAACGTTCCTACAGAGGAAATCCCTTCCTTTTAAAGGCGCATTTGACTTTCCGAACATATAAAAGAAGGTGCTATCAAGTGTCCTTTTCTACATGTTTCTATTTGAAGGCACCACCTCTGGAGTCCCGGCTCAGTGAAAGGCAGATTAGAGCCTTGGGATTCTTTCATCTTTCCCTATCAAAATGCCTGGTCTTTACAATACCTTGTAACAGATCTGGAGGATCTTACACGTGACAAGATGTTCCATTGTATGAGTGACTTGCCCAGAAATAGGAAATCAAATCTCATATAATATTTGCTTTTTGTAAAGGTTGACTTATTGCTTTGCTCGGATTTGCTCTGCTGTAACATATAGCCTCCGGAGTAATGAACAATTATTACAGGATTATTAACTGATTATTAACCCGCAATGACCATCTTATGAATTTCCTGAGAAGTGAATATTTTAATAACCTGCCCCCGCAGTAGAACTTGATATTAAAGATTGTGGTATGAAAAATGATAAGGAATATGGAAGGGCAGCTCTTAAAAAAAATATATCACATTATTAAATGTGAGTTTCATTAAATTTTTTTGCATAAATTGTAGCACATATAATTGTATAGGAAGCACTGTAATATACACTGAATGGCCATTTTATTAGAGACACCCATCAGAGGTCCCGTTACAACACCATTACTCAAGCTCTACCAGTGCGAACTGTTCACACCTGACACGGGGGTTCATCGATTCATGCTACTTGTGCCAAATTTCCCCCCCTCAGCTTGGTGCAAAAGAAATCTGGATCCCTCTGACTAGGCCATGTTTTTCCACTACTCAATGATATCATTTTTGCTGTTTTGCCCACTGGAACCTTGTCTTACTGTCATCCTGAGACAGAAATGTGTTGTATTAGGCTGCAATTTTATTGACTGTGCACCACCTGTTCATCAGAACCAGGGCCGTTTTAACACATTGGTGGGGCCAGTTCAAAGGTTTCATAACTGTGCTCCCCATCACCACCACTTAGAAATACTTGACCCGCACAAGTTAAAATTCCCTCTCAATGGCCCCCACATTGTATAATGCTCCTTAGTGACCCTCACACAGTATAATGCCCCCCTAGTGGCCCCATACAATATAATGCCCCTCAGTGGCCCAACACACAGTCAAATGCTCCTACATGCATCACACTTTAACCTGAGCCCCCTGTGGCTCTGCAGACATTTACCTGTTCCACCCCCTGTGGACCCTCAGGAATTATATTATAAAGTCCCCTACCAGTTGCTCCCACATTTTCAAGTCCCCTTCTAGGTTGCCTTACAGTTTCATGTCTCCCACCCCCAGGTTGCCCCCAAAGTTTCATGTCCCCCCCATGTAGCCCCCACTGTATATATCAAAGAAAAAGACCTTAATATTCACCTCTCCTCGCTCCTCTGGTCCTGGAGTCTTCAGGGAGCAATAGGTGTGACATCTGTAGATCCCCCTACTGCTCCAAGACACCGGGAGCAGAGACAATGGCCTGATGATGAAGCAGAGAGCGGATGGCCCCCCACTTCACCACTGTTTTCAACTCATCAGCGTCCTCTGGACACTGATGAGTTGGAGTTAGGGCACCCTGGACCCACTGCCCAGGACAGCGGAACAGCACATGCAGAACTTTCCTGCTGTCCGAAGGGGGCCCCTGCTACCATAGGACCCGATGCAAATGCACTGTTGGCCCTATAGTTAAAACTGCCCTGATCAGAACAATTCCTGTCGTCCTCCTCTGACCCTTTTCATTGACGACTTGCTTCCATCCACAAGGTCCCTATCTCTTGATGTTTTTCCTCTCTCACACCATTTTCAGCATACTCTTCACATTGATGGTCAAGAAAACTCCACAAGGTTGACAGTGTATGAAATCCAGGCACCAGCTAGTGTAGTCGCAATGACCATGTCTTGTTTGATGTCCTTTTCCCATTCTAATATGAATTTACAGTGAAACTGATCCATGGAAAACTGTCATTTGATTTAATTCTGGACTCTGGGGCCACCTGTCTGATGTCCATACATGGAATCTCTGATTGTCAAAGGGCACGGGCCATTCAGTGTATTTAGTTGCTAAAATTTTCTGCATCTTATTATCCCCTTTTCCCTGCCTGCATGCTCTTGGTGAATGTCGAGAAACTTCCTAAATCCCCGCAAAGAAAAGATCAGTCTAGTAGAAACAATAAATAAGAAGAAAAAGGATGCTGCAGACGTATCTCTCACTCAGTGTCTGCCTGAGACTCATGCTGTGAGAGGGGAGAAAGGGGAGTACAGAATCATGTTACAGTCTATCTGTCTGAACCTATGTAGAAGACTCATGCTGTGAGAGGGGAGGAGCAGAAGGAGATATCTGATTTGCTCATTGCACACAGCATAGCGGTGACATCACACTAGGATGAGCCACTCTTCCCACTTTTGTACTTACGTACTCAGTAAGTACAAAAAAAATGAGGCTGTTTGATATTTCAAAATGGACATGTGACCACTGTAGCCAATCACTGGCTGCTGCGCTGATTTTAGTGATGTCACACATCCATATTAAAGTGTTATCATTGGAGGCTAGGGCAGAACTTAGTGGGGTAGAGGCAAAGGTGATAATAAGAAGCAATAATAAAAAAAAAAAATAATAATAATAAAACCGCTTATAATACTACTAATACTACAACTAACATCAACTGTAACAATAATCATCATCCTTATTTTTGACGGATGCTTCCCCCAAATTCTGTTCTTATTAAGTATGTCCGGGCTGTCACTATATAACTGAAGATGCCATCTTGTGACTTCCACCTGGCCCGGTGGTCATGTGATCGCTGGGTGCCAGGGAACTGCAGGAGATGCTAAATCCTAGGAGACAGATAAATTCTGAGCACTTGGAGACTGTATGCCTCTTGTAACTGGGGTTAATGTATCAGCCCCAGTTTGTGAAGTCTATAACATTTTTTTCTTTCCGGTTATTCAAATAATTGTTTAATCTTCTTTGGGTGATGGTCAGGGCTTTATTTTATGTTATTTTTTCATTTTTATTTTTTTATATATTTTTTTTAATATCTGGTAAAATGTAAAAAAAAAATAATAAAAAAATAAAAGTTAAAATACCCCCTAAAAAATCCACAATGTGTAGAAAAAAAGACAACAAAAAAAAATCCACCATGCCCACAGCTTTTTTATCCCTGTAAAACGATGTGCTACCTATATGTAATGAAGAGGCTACACTATTTTTAAATATTATTTTAGTTGTACTTTGTTGTATTAAAAAAAATCATGAAAAATGTGAAAAACAGACTTTTTTTTTTTTTTAGATTTTCCCAGATATTAAAAAAATAAATAAAAAATATGCAAAAAAATAGCATACAATAAAGCCCTACGTATCACTGAAAGAAGATGCAAAAAATTATTTGAATAACCTGGACAGAAAAAAATATTAGCTTTAAATAGCGCATAAACAAAAAAAAACAAAAACTCTGTCCGGTCACGAATCAGGGAAAATGGCCCAGTCATGACATGTTTAAAATATAGTAATAAAATTTGTAATAATAATAGTAATGTCAAAACATAATAAAAAATAAATTATGTAGATTAAGAGAAATATATTAATTGCGATATTATATTAATTCATGACTTTTTATAATGCACCATGCCCATACAGTATAATAGGCAGCGCTATTGTCAGTTTGTATAAGCGCTAGCTGTCAGGCAGGTTGTGAAGTGTGCGCTGTGTTGTTGGAATAAGGGCTTCTCTGTGTGTTTCTATAGAGCGTTGGGGGGGGGGGGCGATCACAGGAAAGATTTGACATTATCATATAAGGTAATAATTGCTTTGTCCATTGACTGTTCAGGGCTCATGTACTAACAGCTACATCAGCTTTGTAGACACGCGTTTTTTTGTTCTTGTGTCTTTGAGGTCTATATTGATTTTTCCTCTTTGCTTGAAGAGTACATATGTTGAGATTTTAGCAGAACATGCAGAGCACAAAGGGATTGCCGGGACTTGTTATAAATTTCAAGGGTTAATCACTTAATCTGCTTAGAACAGAAGAGAGATTTATTTATTAGAAGTCAAGATGGGAGCGCTTCAAGGGGGCAAAAATCTGGCAGGTGATAAGAATTGTAAGTGATGTGTTGTGTTGTGATGTAAAACCCAATTCACAAAGATTCAGCATCAAAATAATTGAAGGCTCAATCTATTTATAGTCTTGAGATTTACAGAGTCACAGTCAGGATTTTCTTTAATTGGGCAAAACATTCTGCTTGCCTTCCCTAACCCTACGTCTAAAACTCTTGGCCGAGGCAAAGTGGTTTGTTGTGCCCACCACATGATACAGCAGCAGGTATCTAAATACCTAAGACTGGATTTTTTTTGCACATATGCTGGTAAAATTGAATTCCCATGTCCTTTTGCAGCTGGACAAGAGGTAATAGGATGGTGAGAGACCTTAGGTTGTGGTCCAGAGGCATAAACTGAAGCTCCTGGGCCCCAATACACAATGAGGGTAATTTATTAAGTCTTGTGTTTCCTCCGCCAGTCTTAATCTATTCCCCCCGCTTGAATTATTAAGAAGCTCTAGGGTCTTAATAATTCTTGCATAACCCAGTGCGCCAGAGTTATACCCTACACCAGTCTGGAACTGCAGTAGATGTCTGATTTAACTCATGCCAGTTTCACGATATGACCCATATATAATACCAATGTATTCTCATGTGGAAAAGGGACCTTTGGGCTCCCCCAGATACCAAGGCCTGGATGTGATTGTTACCATTGCTCTGCCTAAAGCTACGCCCCTGGTGGTGCAGCATCCCAGAGTACTCCTGCTTATATTGTCTTTGGGTGTGTTTTGTATGTCTTGTCTAAGTGTTCCATGTGAAATGTATTACTATGCAGCTTCCCCTTTGTAATTCCCTGTTTGGTTTCCCCCACTGTCTAGTTCCCCCTATGCTTGGCACAGCAATGGTTTATCATAGGCCACTGGACAGGGTGTGAGAGACTTTTGAAGCCGTTGGGACCTCAGTCTAGTTTGTGGTCACAGAGTGAGTTGACTCTGCTACACTGAGCCCTGTGGTTCTCCATACAGCCCCAGAGGAAGAAGATTTAAGCCCAAGGCTACCCCTGAGACAGGGAGTTAAGCTGTTTCACACCTGGGCATCCCTCAATACCAAGTCTGGGCATACTGCACATTAGGAGACTACTATCCCCAATGGGAAGCTGCAATGTTATAGTTGCCAAGTAAAGTTCAACCTGTTTCACTGGACCACTGCCTCCTGAGTCGTTCCTGCTTTAACATTAGGGCCCTTCCAAACACCTGGAAGCACCCCAGGGGAACTACTGCCACCACCATGCGGTAGCACAGCAGGACTCCCTCGTTGCTGTCAGGCCGGCCTAGGAGGTGCACTGGGGAGTTAGACCGAATGCCCTCAATGAATCTCGTGGCACAACTACCACCACTACTACTCCCATCCTCTGGTTCCCTCCATCTGGGCTGCGGCAGTGGAGTCTTCTGAGCAGTTTACTTGCTAGAAAATCTAGCATCAGACTGTCTTCTGGTGGCACTAAACATGTACATTGGTGATCTGACTACGTGACTGACCACTGTCTTATAGGTATTGTCAGCAGAACACACAATTTGGAAAAATTTTCTATAATTAGGGCAAGGGTGACCACATGGACAGACCAAAAACACCAAACATCCCACTAACTCACCCGGAAATGAAGACCAGGACACAGATATTACTATTTGATGGACAGGGGTCGGACACAGTTTTAATATTTTTTTAATAAACTTCTCAATTATCAACAATTAAACAATTGTCCTGAAGAACGTGATAACTCGGATCAGGAGCGACATGCCCGGACTCCCAGTGGGTAAGTTTGCCTTACCAATCCGCCATTCATTTCCTGTGGAACCCTGATACCTGTGACTTGTATAATAAGAATGCGGTACACTACAATAAAAACAAAAGTGCAAATAAAACACTGTACATATAGAACAAACATGCTTGTACAGGTTGCACTAAAGATACAGGAATTGGGCCGAGTCTATGTTGGTAAGGGCAGGTGGACAGGCTCTTGCTAAGGCAGCCAGAAAAAATCCTGAAACTAGGAAGGGTAAGTAGTGTTGGGCGAATTAGCTTGCAACGAGCTGGGTTCATCCTGAATATTCCAAATTCTTTGTTTTATACCAAAACCAAATAATTTGGGATTCATCTTTGGCAAACTAAAATGGCTGCGACGGTGATTTGAGGTAAATTATTATACTCCGGGGTCTTTTTAGTCCCCAGATAATAGGTGGAGGGCCAGGGAAGGTGTAAAAAATAAAAAACCTACCCTCACCTCTTTTGGACCTCCTCACGGCGTCTGGCGCTGTTCAGTGACATCATGCACCAAGGGTCATCAGCGGTGACATGGGCACGCCGACCACCATGACGCGATAAAGCTCATCGTGCCCATGTAACCACTGAGGCCCAATCACAGACATCACAGAAGAGCGGCAGACTTGGGGGGGGGGTGATATTTAACCACCCTGTGAGGTTAACTGGGATGGGATTCTCTGAGTAGATCACCATACAGTCAGGAGCATCCTCGCACGCACATGACCGCTGAGGCCCAAACACAGTCCCCAGTGGTACCCAGTAGGGGGCCAGAAGAGGACAAGGACCCGTACTGGACGCCAGTGTCAGACTTGCATATCTATGGGTCACCAGTAGAATTGATTCTAGGGGTCCACCCTATCCTAAGGACAGACCATCAATATTAGAAAGGTCGATAAACCCTTTAAAGGGGTTGTCCAGATATTTGAGCAAACCATGTGGTCTGCGGAGAAAAAAAAAGGCATACTCACCTGTCCCAGGTGCAACATTGTCCACTGCCAGTGTCCATTCAGTCTTGTGTTGGTGCCTTCTTGCTGGAAGTCATGTGCCTCATGTGATTACTGAGATCAATTAGTGGTCTCAGTGGCCATTGTTAGGTAACTGGTGACATACATGAGTGATGTCACCAGTCCTTCTCCAGCAACCCCTGAGGCCACTGATTGCTCTCTGCTGTTACATGGGGTGCTGGATTTCGAGCAATGAGGAGCCGGCATGAGATTGAACATATACTGGTGGGGGGAAAAGGGGTACTGGGGACAAGTGTGTATGCTTTTTTTTTTTTTTTTTTAATTTACACCTCCCTCGGCCGGCACAGGGGTCGCTCCAGTTTATGGACAACTTCTTTATAGGGTTTATCCACCTTAATTTTTTTATGGGCAATCCTCAGGATAGGCCATAAATACCTGATCAGCTGTATGGAGCCGCTTGCAGCGCCCGTCCTGTATACAATATGGGAACTGAAGCAAAAATTTCCAGGAATGACTCAGGAGGCAGTAGTTCAGTTGAACCAAGATGTGACTTTAATGTGGTAACCAATAACTCATGCAGCTTCCTGATGGGAGATGTAGATGGCAATTCCACTGTGGTGGCTATTCCCAGACTTGGGATGAGGGATGCCCAGAACTTAAGATGGTGGTATGGTGCCTTTCTCCACTCCAAATATATAAAGTCTCTGCCTTACCTGCTATGGCTATGGGACTGAATTCTATGAAGTCCCAGAAACCCATATACCTGGAGATGAATGGGTCCTGTCTGGTGGGTTCTGTGAACCACGACTTCCTCCAAAGGTTGGTCCTCTCTATCCCTCTATGGGGCTGACTGTAATATTTTCCCTGTCTCAGGGCTGTAGCTGGATCGCTGGGCAGTTGGTAACTTCTCTTTCCCTCAGGGGCTGCAGAGGACTCACAGCAGGTGCTTTTTGGCTGCTAGCACACTCACTACTCAACTCTGTACTAACAGTCTCTGGAGACTTCCCAGTGGCCAGTTATTGGCCGGGGATGTTCCAAGTCCTCTAAACTACAGGGGTAGCCAGACACAGTGGTAAGGTCCAATAAAGGGGACATAACATATAAGGGAATCCACTGAGCAAACAATTAAAGAGGAAATAACATATAAAACACAAGAATATACAAAAACTACATACACAGTGGCACCAACATAATAAAAGAAAACTGTTTAAGCAGTGTCCACTGGGATGCTACACTAGTTTGCAAGAGGAAAACTGTGTCTCTAGCGCCACCTTTGGAAGGTAGCTCTATAAATACCCAACTTTCAAAGAAGCCTTGCAATGTGACTTGATATAAGCCAAACCAAAAGGAAAACACACCCATTTGCCACTCTTTCTAGGTTCTAGACCCTTGTCCAGTGCAGAGCAGGGTACTGGTTGGCTAGGTGAGAGGCCATTGATATGGGTCAGGTGAGAGATCAGGGGCAAGATCCCTAATATGACTGTGGTTGGGTGTCTTTTCCTATTGGAAACAAATTTTTAGTCTGGCTTATATGTCACAAGGTTTCCTTGAAAATGGGGCATTGATTTATAGGAACCACCTTCCAATAGGTGGCGCTAGAGGCACAATTTTCCTTTTCCAAGAAGGAGAACTGATATGCATACCTTTCATCAGATTTAAAAGACTCTTGAAATCTGACATGCAAATGGAAGGGAAAACAACAGAATAATTCTACTAAATTCCACAAATTTGTTCACTTAGTTTAATGCTGAACGTTCACTTTGCATACTCAGGCACAAACAGATCACACAATATAAATGGTGAGATTGAAACCATGTCAAAATGAAATTTCAGAAAACACAATTGTATAAAATGTATGTGAATATCCATTTTGTGAATGTCCAAATGATGCTAAATTTGCAGTTGTATGCAACGCCTGTGCACTCGCTGCACTCTCTGTGTGACATAGGTAAAGCATGGTGAGCATTATATATATAATGTAGCCCAGTCATATCCCATTATACTTCTTGTACACTTTACCAGTAACTAATGTAGATGATTCAACCCAGACTCTGATAATTCATGTAATAACCACCAGATGGTGCCACTTAGCTGTACATTTACTGCCTTACTTTAGGGTTAACAATGCATTTCCTGAGCCAATGGTGAAAAAAAACAAGTAAACAACAATTTTTGAGAATTTGTGGCTCTAAAATAAAATAATGTTTTTATTGGTTTATATATCATACAATAGATCTGCAGATCTATATATAACCCACCACAGATCTACTATACCCACCACAGATCTCCTATAGAACCCACCACCCCCCCAGATCTTCTATATAATCCCACCACCAGATCTCCTATAACCCACCACTAGATCTACTATATAACCCACCACTAGATCTACTATATAACCCACCACTAGATCTACTATATAATCCACCAAATAGATCTACTATATAACCCATCTGCAAATCTATTATACAATTCACCACCAGATCTCCTATAGAACCCACCACCAGATCTTCTATATAATCCACCACCAGATCTCCTATAACCCACCACCAGATCTCCTATATAATCCACCACTAGATCTACTATATAATCCACCACTAGATCTCCTATATAATCCACCACCAGATCTCCTATATAACCCACCACCAGATCTCCTATATAATCCACCACCAGATCTACTATATAACCCACCACCAGATCTCCTATATAACCCACCACCAGATCTCCTATATAACCCACCACCAGATCTCCTATATAACCCACCACCAGACTCCCCCCCCACCCACGACCACCACAGATCTCCTATATAACCCACCACCAGATCTCCTATATAATCCACCACTAGATCTACTATATAATCCACCATCAAATTTGTAGCCGTTTCTTGCTCTACAGCATTTGAGGGTATCTCTTGTTTTGGAGGATCCAGCCAATCCATACAGTACACGAAGAGGCGCTTAATTTCCATGAGAACTGTGTAATACTCCATTTCCCCTGTGGGGGCACTGCAGAGGAAACTGAACACTCTCTGGTGGGTTCTCCTGTTATTACAGCTCATTGTTGGCAGACCCAGTAGTGGGACACCTCATGATCATGGGATATACTGTATATGCTGAAGATTTTCCCATGTGGAATTCACAACATTTACACTAACTGCAAAGTCTGAGGGGAATGGCAATTTATTTAACAGATCTGCAACAAAATTGCATAATTTGTTTCAATTTTTGCTGCTGTGAATTTTGCACAGATATGCAAGATGCATCCTGTGTGCACTTACCCTTAATGTCAATATTTTAATTGGCAGTAACAGAATTTATCTTCTAAAGGGCTGTTCACACTGAGGAATTTGGAGAGGGTTTTGAGCCTTTTGCCTCAGATTCCGCTGCAAAGTTTCGGCCACCTACTATGTTATAATACTGGTGTCTTCTAGTGTTACAGAGGGTTCCGCTGCTACCTCTGCACCCTGATAGACTCCTGCATAGAGTTATCAGAAATATTAGAAAGTCAGGAATTCGAGAATTCTATTGTAACATGATTATATATAATAATGAAAATCGTGTATTACGTGGTATATTATAAACATATTAATCCATGTACAGAATCTATCATCTGCAGAAAGACACCAAGGCAAGGTAAGGTTAAAAGTTATTATACCGCCATCAGAATACTCACAATAGACTAAGGGACATGAGGAATTCTGTGGACATATTTCTTAAAAATACACGTCACGTTATCACTGACTATACTGCTATAGTCTTAATATATTGGGTTATTGTCCCTCCTTAAAGGTGTAAGTATGCAATGCTCCTCTAGGAAAAGTGGCATGCACATTAGCTTTCTTCACTATGCTAAGAAAGCAAGGTCTCTAGCGCCACCTGTTGGAAGATGGCAATCCTATAAACCAAAGGGCAGCTGACTATTTCATGGCGATTGCCCTTCATCAGTGCAGAGCTGAGGACTGGTTTGGCAGGGTGAGAGGCCATTGTTGAGATCCGGGGGTATTTTCTTTAGGGAGAGCATCATAAAAGAATAAGTAGTGCTCTTCTTAAAAAACAGGCATGCGCATTTCCATGGAAAAATAAAAGCTGTGCCTCTAGCGCCACCTGTTGGAAAGCAGTAATCCTATAAATTGATGTCCCTTTAACCAGTCCCTGGATTGGGTGTCAGCCCAACCTCATCTATAGACGGGTGTTTCAGGGTGACTACTCATCAGGACAATGCACCTAAGGGTACGGCCCCACATTGAGAGACGCAGCAGAGAAAAACGCTGTGGAAAAAAACTGCGGTGGGAACGCATCGCATTTTCTTCCGCATTTTTCACAGAAAGTCGGCAGAGTTTTCCCCTGCAGACTTTCTGCCCCTATTATACCTATACAGAAAACACCAGCGTCTCTGCAGGTATAGCTGACATGCTGCGATTTACAAAAACACAAGTGTTTTTGAAACCGCAGCTTTTCCGCTGCAGATTTTTTTCTTGCAATGTGTGGATGGGATTAGCCGGAATCCATCCACTGTGCAGGTACTGTAAAATGCAGGCCAAAATGCTGTGTGTTCGCAATGTGGGGCCACGGCCTAAGTCATACTTCTAAGCCTGCTTGAAGGGTCAGACATTGACTTTTAGAATTGCTGCATTCTGGCAGGTGGCGCTAGAGGCGCAGCTTAATTTTTTTTTTTTTTTTGAAATACTAGAGATAATTTGCATAGTCTATGTAAGGACTGATTTCTAGATTATGGGGTTTACAGAGGTGTAACTTGTAAGCTACCCTAACGTGGTGGAATTGGGTTGAGTTGCAATACCAAACATAGCCTATGAACAAGAGTGGCGCTGTTTGTAATCTCATACCCAAATTATCTTAAAATGAAGCCACTGAATGAGAACTGAAGTGGATTGAAAATAGACATCAACCTCAGCTACACATCGTGAGACCCAACGGAGGGCGGTGGCGATTGTACGCACTGTCTATGGAGTATAATTCTGTCCAGTATTATAGACTCTCATTAGATTTCTGTATTAAAATCAGCTTCTTAATAAGATTAGGAACATTTTATAAAACCCAAATGTAATTTTTTTGTAATTTCACCCATTCATTCACCTTGTGTTTCTTCAGCCTCTCTCTCCTCCGTCATTCCGCAGGGTGACCTTCCCTATAGCAGTATATACAGCTATTAAACTTCTACACAATGTAACATATATCACCGGCCTGGATAATGTTATGTACATGTGAGTTCATTCACAAGGATGAGTGTTAATATTTAACACAGCAAAGCAGAAATGTATAGCATAGGGGGGAAGGGGGTGGGGGATCAACCGAGCAAAAATATGGAGTTACAAGAATTACAGATAAAATCTACAGATCCAAAAAATGTTATTAAAATAAAGTGAATGTCGTATTTCCTTTTTGTATGGCAGGCTCAGAAAACAAACCTCTTAAAGGGGTTATCCAAGACCTATTATTAATGACCTATCAGGATAGATCATTAATATGAGACTGATGGGGTCCGACAGCCAGTTCAATAGATCAAAAACTATAGGTATTGACCAAATCCATTAACCCCTTCCTGCCAGTGACATTTTTCGATTTTCATTTTTGACTCCTCGCCTTCCAAACCCCATAACCTTTTTATGAGGGCGTAATGTTTGCGAGAAAATTTTTTTCTACATGATGCTGCCAATTATTATTCTGTACAATGTACTGGGAAGATGGAAAAAAATTCAGAATGGGGGGGAACTGGAGAAAAACTGCATTTGTGCGACTTTCTTATGGGCTTCGTTTTTACGGCGTTCACTCTTCAGCCAAAATAACATATCACCTGTATCCTATGTTTCGGTACGATTCTGGGGATACTAAATTTATATGGTTTTATTTACATTTTAACCCCTTAACAAAGATCTAAAACTTAGCAAAAAATATTTTTTCCTTAAAGTCGCCATATTTTGACACCCGTAACTTTTTTATATTTTCGTGTATGGGGATGCATAGGGCGTCTTTTTTTGCGGAGTCAGGTATAATTTTTAGTTATACCATTTTGGGGAATTGCTATTGCTTTGATCACTTTTTATTCAAATTTTTATCAGAGGCAAAACAGCTAAAAAACGGCAGTTTAGCGCTTTTGATTTTTTTTTTCTCACTACGGCGTTCACCCTACGGGGAAAATATTTTTATAGGTTTGTAGACCGGGCGTTATCAGACACAGGGATACCTAATGTGTGTGATTTGAATTTTGAATTTTTTTTTTTGCACATATTAGACCCCCTAGGAGTCTTGAATCCCAAGGGGTCTGATCACTAATGCCGCTCAACTCCTGCGGACGTCGGGAAGGGGTTAACGCTTAACTAAACTTTTTTTTTTTTTTTTATTTAATCCATAGTGCAGGTGAAGATAAAAAAAACGTTGCAATATATTAATTAAAGAAGAGTGCGCATTTCTTCACTTATTTGTCTCCTTCTCCTACTATTGTAAGCTCTTGTGAGCAGGGCCCTCAATCCCATTGTGTGAATTGACTATTTCTTTGTAATGTATCTTTTTTGTCTGTACTTGAACCCTACAATTTGTAAAGTATTGCGGAATATGTTGATGCTATTATTACTCATCAGATTTGTACAATAAAAGTCTATGGAGGAGAGCTCCTTAAGGCAGAGAGACATCTGTACTATAGAGAGACCGTTCTCTCTCACAACAAAGCTGAGTTATGGGCTATCCAGCCTTCTCCTGACAGAAATGACTCAGTTTATAATGTAAACAGTGTCATATCTCTGTCTCTCTTCTTCTCCTCTTCCCCACTTTATAGACTTCATTGTAAACTGACACTGCTTGTGTATAGAGTAAGGACAAATCACTCAGATAAGAAGTAAAGACAGGAGTAATACTGAAAGGGAATCTATCACTGCCAAAAATGTTTTTTAACTAAACACCATGTATTGTAGCCTCTATAAAGGCTTTTCCAGCAGTACCTTTGTTTTTCAGATGCTTCCTGTAGATTTTAAATAAACTCACTTTTCTTCTTTATCTTCAGCCTCCTCAGAGAACACAGTGGGTGTATGCTTTCGCAACAGAGCACAGCCGCGTCATCCTTCTGATCTCGCCTATGTACTGTTATGCGCCATCCCCTTCTCTTTTCTTAGCCTTCCCCCACTCTTCATGCTAGTGTTGTCACTAGCATTCCAGCACCACTCTGATCGCCTCCTTGCTCGAGATCCTGCGCATGTGCAGTATGCACGGCCACTTTGGTCCCGAAGTGGCATGCTCAGTAGCTCATAGAACTGCAACTGGGCATGCGCAGTACGCTCCTTCATTCGGAAAATCCAAGATGGCGCACAAGCACCATTCTGCTTGAAAAATGGGGGGAAAAATTTGGGTGGAAGCTGGGCAGAAAAATGCTTTTTCTGGTGGAAACCTGGCGGAAAACTGAGGTCCGTGGGTAACTGCTTTTTAAGCGGATTGGGTTTCCGTTTTTTAGGTCCCCAAGCAGACCTGAAGAATGGAAACCTGAACGCTAGGGTGAACCTAGTGTAACAATGTTTTGCACTTTTGACTTTCAGCCTCCATATCTCACCATCCACTACAGCTTTGTTACATGAGACTACCATCATTTTATAGACAATCATCTTGGCTATCTCATACATAAGTATGACTTGCAACTATTTAGAATATAATTAGTTATTCAGATTCTTGTCATGTAATTGTATTGTTACTGTTTTGCTCTTAAAAAATCTAAATTTTTAAGTTAGAATCTTGTAAATCCACCTTTGGCATTCAACACTGTCTGAATCCTTCTGGGAACACTGTCGATCAGATTCAAGCATGTCTTGATGGAAATCTTATCCCAGGTCTCTTCTACACGTACCCAATGTTGGTACATACTGGTGGACTCACTTGAGTATGAATACAGCTTTTTCTTCTGCTCTATCCACAAGTGCTCAATTGGGTTGAGGTCTGGGGACTGTGGGGGCCAATCCAGCATCTCTACTTCATTGTCATTGAACCATTTCTTTGCTAATCTCCTGCTGACAAACCTGAGAGTTCCTTTCATTTCTCGATTCATTAGCCCCCCCATTTTTCTTGTTTCTTCCAGACCCATTTGCACCCATCAGAGCCCAGTATATTGACTTTTGTCTGATTGCTCTAAATCACCCATTTCCAATCTTCTTTTTGTACTTTTTTGCAAACCTGAGTCAACGTTTCTTATGACGATACTGCAGTCAAGGCTTCTTCATCTTTTTTTCAAGCCACCATTCCAGACTTGTGTAACACGTACCACAGGGTGCTTGCATGGACGTCTGTGATCTCACTATTGCAAAGCATACGAGCCACCTCCATGTCCATGTTTGTCGTGCCAGAACTGATAGACCTTGTGATGAGCCGATTTGTTGACTCTGATATTTTGCCTGGACGTCCACCTCTTGGCTTTTGAATGGATGGACGGACTTCATTTCATATTCTCCCACCCGTCATGGCACTCACATGATGCAGTTTGGAAATTTTCTTGGCCGAGAGACCTCTATTGATGAGCTAGATGATGCTGTTCCTCTTTTCTTGGGAAATTTTCTCCATGGCTGATCCTTGATTTGAATCGGTGACCTTTTGCTTGGGAATCAACCCAATAAAACACTGAGCTATAAGGAATATGAGAACAGGTTGTAATTTGTAGTATACAAAAAGAAAAAGATTTTTCCACCAACAAGAGCAAAACAGTAAAAATGCAGTTACATGACAGGAATCTGCGTAACTAATCATATGCTAAATAGTTGCGAGTCAAACTTATGTATGAGATAGCCAAGAAGATTGTCTATAAAATGATGGTAGTCTCACGTTCCAAGCTGTAGTGGATGGTGAGATATGGAGCCTGAAAGGCAAAAGTACAAAACATTGTTACCCTTTTGCCCGTCAGTGTGTTGGGTCCTGGTAAGCTTTACGTTTATGCTAGAATACCTATATTATAAATTTTTTTCCTTCTAAAACCTGATGCCTATTTTTAATGATGAAAACTGAGAATTGCGATACTAGTTTATTTTTGAGTAGTTCAGAAATGTGCAATTTGCATATGCAAAATAGCCCATCATTATCTTTTCAAGTCTCTTAAATGCAGAAGACATAATTATGTTCTATTACATGTTCCAGGCACTCGGGATGACAATGACAGGCGTTTCTTATGGGGACAAACTGTAAGAAAAAAAGTGAAAGTTTTTTTTGCAACGTCTTACTTTGTGTTATTTTTGTAAAATTACATATTGTATGATAAATAAAAAGTGACTGAATCGGGAAATTCTTGTTTGTCTCTTAATCATGAAAAGTATCTCTATTACTGGAACCTCTAAGGAAAGAATTATCATATTGATGATCTAAAATAAATCTGTCTTCAAACAATTTATGCAAACCTAAATCGGAAGGCTGAGAAACAAGGTCTACGTACTGGCAACATTTACCGACCTTGCTTACTCGACCACATCCAGTTGGTAGGCAACCAGATGCATCCTCCTCCCCAGTTATAGCCTCTGTCTTCTTCTTTGCTGGATCAGGCCATGACTCTCCTTCTATTTCAACATGACAATATTGTATTAAAGGCTTCTAGCACTTGAAGATTATGTCAAATGGCACCTTGCTTGCAAATTATAGTACAATACTATGCATGGCTATTGTTCCTGTGTATTTTGACTCCCTTCTTGACCACTGGCCCAAACCTCAGCCTTGTTCCTGGATTAGACCCATTCGTCCAGTCTGATGCGTCTTGATCACTCTTCAGTTTTCAACCCCTGACTACATTCCAGACTTCACTACAAGTTCACCAGTATAGAGCACCTGCTTCCAAATAATTGCTGACTGTTGACCGTGACCTGGAAATGTAAGTAGGAAAGACCCTACCTCCTTGCTGGGGGTAACAGGGAAGAACAGGGAAATTCCTTTGTTTCTGCACCCTAGTCTACCCAAACCAATAGCAGCTTAGAAGATGCACTTATCTGGTGAGAAACATGAAAAGCACTGCTATAAAGTTCTTATGCAGACTTATTTATCTCCACGGTAACAGACTACAAACAAACTCAGTGTAGTCTGATTCTGAAGCCATATTGTATTCCATCTGTCCCTTCCCTTTGCTAACTGTTAATAAGAAGTAGCTTATTATCCTGGAATTTTGTACCTCTGATTTATTTTGGGAGTACATGGAATTACTTTTTATAGATACTATATAAAAATGTGTGATAAAAATATTGTTCCATTTTTCATCATTAGGCAGGTTTTCCTATCTAGAAGCATTTCTTCTGGGGAGAAAATAATACCTCAATGAGGCAACATGGGGGCCACATCTTATGGATCAGTAGATACGGTAAAAGTGCAAAATGAGCGTTCTTAATATTTTCCTAAAATTTTTGGACAATTGTGTTTTTCTGCCATGTTTGATTCATTGCATATATCATCCAAAAGCATGGATTTTCAGTCAAAATCTGTAAAAATAAGTTGCCTCTACAGTATGTTGAGTAAGACAAAGACTTTCATGGCTGTTCAGGATTCCTGCAGCACTGTAATACTGCGCAAACTAGAAAGAATCACCCTCTTGTTAATGGTCAACAAAGGGCAGGCAGTGAACTGGAACTGCGAGCTACTGTTTAGTGTCACCTCAGCCATGACCTTGTACTGGGCTAGCGAGCAAACATTTATAGCCGGAGGTTCAATTAATTCTGCATATATCATAGAGCCATAAACAACCGGCTACAGGCAAATGTCAAGCAGTCAGGCACTTATTGTGTACCACATAAACTCTAACATTTTACATTGAAATTATGTAAATTAAATATGGGATGAGAATATCACTAGTGTACCGAACCAATGACAATCATCAATGACATCCTGTTCATGGGAATGGCTCCGCTTCCCCTGCTGCTTTCTGATCATGCATGGTTGAGTAGCTGTGTGCTGGTAAGTTATGTGCGGTAACTAGTAATGATCTATGCAAGGGATGGTAATGGGTTGGAGTGTGGAGGCAGAACTGCAAGCAAAACTGCAATGGGGTGGAATGTAGAGGTAGGACTGCACACACTAGAGAGCACAGAGGAAGTTACTGCCAAAGAATTGAATGCTGAGGCAGGACTGCACAAACTAGAGAGCACAGAGGAAGGTACTGCAACAGGGTGGAATGTAGAGGCAGGGCTGAAAACAAACACTAGAGAGCACAGAGCAAGGTACTGCAACAGGGTGGAATGTAGAGGCAGGGCTGCACACACTAGTGAGCACAGAGGAAGGTACTGCAACAGGGTGGAATGTAGAGGCAGAACTGCACACACTAGAGAGCACAGAGGAAGGTACTGCAACAGGGTGGAATGTAAAGGCAGAACTGCACACACTAGAGAGCACAGAGGAAGGTACTGCAACAGGGTGGAATGTAGAGGCAGGGCTGCAAACACTAGAGAGCACAGAGGAAGGAATGGCAACAGCATGGAATGCAGAGGCAGGACTGCAAACACTAGTGAGCAGAGAGGAAGGTACTGCAACAGGGTGGAATGTAGAATCAGGACTGCACACACTAGTGAGCACAGTGGAAGGTACTGCAAGAGGGTGGAATGTAGAGGCAGGGCTGCAAACACTAGAGAGCACAGAGGAAGAAATGGCAACAGCATGGAATGTAGAGGCAGGACTGCAAACACTAGTGAGCAGAGAGGAAGGTACTGCAACAGGGTGGAATGTAGAGGCAGGGCTGCACACACTAGTGAGAACAGAGGAAGGTACTGCAACAGGGTGGAATGTAGAGGCAGAACTGCACACACTAGAGAGCACAGAGGAAGGTACTGCAACAGGGTGGAATGTAGAGGCAGGGCTGCAAACACTAGAGAGCACAGAGGAAGGAATGGCAACAGCATGGAATGCAGAGGCAGGACTGCAAACACTAGTGAGCAGAGAGGAAGGTACTGCAACAGGGTGGAATGTAGAATCAGGACTGCACACACTAGTGAGCACAGTGGAAGGTACTGCAACAGGGTGGAATGTAGAGGCAGGGCGAAAACACTAGAGAGCACAGAGGAAGGAATGGCAACAGCATGGAATGTAGAGACAGGGCTGCAAACCCTAGAGAGCACAGAGGAAGGTACTGCAACAGGGTGGAATGTAGAAGCAGGACTGCACACACTAGTGAGCACAGAGGAAGGTACTGCAACAGTGTGGAATGTAGAGGCAGGACTGCAAACACTAGAGAACACAGAGGAAGGTACTGCAACAGGGTGGAATGTAGAAGCAGGACTGCACACACTAGTGAGCACAGAGGAAGGTACTGCAACAGGGTGGAATGTAGAAGCAGGACTGCACACACTAGTGAGCACAGAGGAAGGTACTGCAACAGGGTGGAATGTAGAAGCAGGACTGCACACACTAGTGAGCACAGAGGAAGGTACTGCAACAGGGTGGAATGTAGAAGCAGGACTGCACACACTAGTGAGCACAGAGGAAGGTACTGCAACAGAGTGGAATGTAGAGGCAGGACTGCACACACTAGAGAGCACAGAGGAAGGTACTGCAACAGAGTGGAATGTAGAGGCAGGACTGCACACACTAGAGAGCACAGAGGAAGGTACTGCAAAAGGGTGGAATGTAGAGGCAGGACTGCACACACTAGAGAGCACAGAGGAAGGTACTGCAACAGTGTGGAATGCAGAGGAAGGACTGCAAACACTAGAGAGCACAGAGGAAGGTACTGCAACAGGGTGGAATGTAGAGGCAGGTCTGCACACACTAGAGAGCAGGGAAGGAGGTACTGCTCTGGGGGGAAAGAAAGTAGAGGCTAGACTATACACACTAGAGAGCACAGAGGAAGGTACTGCAACAGCGTCAAATGTAGAGGCAGGACTGCACACACCAGAGAGCAAGGAAGGAGGTACTGCAATGGGGATAGAAAGTAGATGCAGGATTGCACACATTAGAGAGCAGGGAAGGAGGTACTGCAATGGGAGTGGAATGAAATTGGTCCCAAAGGATTAATGTGAATACTGCGGGTAATTTTGTTTTTGGAATTAAAACCCAAACAAAGGGGAGTTTAAGTTTAACCCATAAACAGTAAACAATAAGTATATACTAACGCGGGTCTGGAGCATTTGATGGGGATTGGTGCACTGTATTATTCTGCTGGGCCATGGATTATGTAAGGTTGTACCTGGGATTATGGTGGTGAATTGCTACTATTATTATTATTATTTTATAGCACAATGAAAGTCAGAGCAGAGGGTAAAATAATGTAAAGTGGGTGCAAAACAGAGTTTGAAGATATAGTAGGACACAGAGAGCCCGGCCCCTATGAGCCCTATGAGCTTACAATCCAATTGGTAAAGAACAGAAACATGAGGTGAGATACCAGTTGTATGTACAAGATGCAGACTTGTACAGCATGGGACAGATATGGAGCTTTTGGTTAAAATATTGTTTAGTTATAGTCACTGCATTTTATCGTCCATTTTCTGGAGAGTCACTGCCCTTTCCCATCTGAATAAATCTATCAATTTCTGCATATTTATTTTAGCATTGACCTTTTAGTTTCTGCTTGTATATTATTATTCCATCTCAACAAGGAAATTGCTTTTCATATGCAGTAAATTTCCTTTCGTCTAACACCTGATGGACTAAACAAAAACCGCATGAAGTCTGTTTTGGCAATGTTGAGATGAATCGGAGCAAAACACCATTAATACATAATGACTAGCTTTACCCGTAGTGCCTATACAACATGCGTGTTATACTGTGCTTAGAAGAAGGAGCAGCACATTCTGCATCAGGCTGAGCCCGATATATAGAAAAACATCGGTGGGTTAAATAAAATAAAATAAAGTAGATCTGTTTCTCTAAGATCATTGCTGATGTCTTTCCTCCTTGGCATTGTGTTAACACAAGCGTGAATGCTCCAGACCAGCAAACTGCCAAAACTTCTACTTTGGCCTAATTTTGTTAAATAACTAATGTCATGTTGTTCAGCTAAATGCTGATTAGGTTGTATTTACCTAATTTTAAGACCTTCTAAGGGTCATATATTTTTATAATGTTCTGATACATAAAGCCATAGAACTCAAAGAGGGTGGACTTTGTTTTTCTCATGACTGTATGACCTTTTACCGATGGATAGTCCCATGCTGGTTGGGTTGGGTGCAGATTTTTCTTTTTAGGCCCACATTCTCCGGGGCCCAGGAACTTCTAGTTGTACCTGATGAAGAACATTGGTTATATTTAGACACCACTGAAGAAGCACTTTGAGCAGACCACCTGTGGAGGAAATACAATATTTTTGGCACATCCATAGTAGTCTTTGAAGGCTGTAGATGTCTTGCTTTCATGTGTTGTTTTTACTCATTGTTGTTATGAAACACTGAGTCTGAACAGGGCTGTGCAAAAAAAAAAAAAAGGTAATTATATTACATGTAGACAATACACTCGACGGGAGATTTACCCACATCAAAGGGATTATAACATACATGACTTCATTCCTGTAGGTTTGGCTCAATGCTTTCATATGTGTCCAAGACAATACCGCCTTCTTATCTAGAGTTTGTGTAACACTAGGCAGCTAATACTAGAGTCATGCAATATACATTTTTTGACGACATTACATCCGATCAGCAGTTATAGTGATACAGAATATCAGCTGGAAATACATGAAATAACCTGAGGATTAGTCATCTATAAAAATGAACTGGACAATCCCTTTAAAAATCACACATTCCAACCAGCAAAAACAAGATCTCATATGGAAAAAAGTGTTAAAAAGTTACAGCTCTCAAAATATTGTAAACCAAAAGTGGGGTGTATTATTAAAGGGAACCTTTCACCACCTTCACCAATTCCAACTTTTTGCAACCTTCAATAGGTGCCGCTCTACTGATTCCTGCGCTGCTGGAATTTTTTCTCTAACCCCCACCGTTCCTGAGCAATTGGTGCTGATAGTTTTAGCACCCGATATGTTAATTAGGCTCTCTATTGTCATGTGGGCGGTCCTGGACCTAATTAGCATATTGGTTCTTGAAACTAATTGCACTGATTGCTCAACAACGGTGAAGGCTAGAGAAAAAAAAACCCAAATGCTCCAGAATTAGAGTTGGTGGAGGTGGTGACTGGTCCTCTCTAAGTCCCACTCTCCAGAATTGTGTTCTAAAATGGCTGCAAAATAGAATTTTGCAACTTTTTTGGACATATTTGTGTAAATATTTTGTTCCTTTTTATAATTTTACATCACTTACTCAACTAAAAGGTGTGACAGTGGGTGTGGTTAGCCTGTTGAGCTGGTATAAACCAAATTTATCAAATGTGACTTTTTTAAAAAGTTGCAACAATTTGTTGCAATCTCATTTCAGTAAGAGGAGTGGTGTAGAAAGTGAAGTAACATATCAGGACAAAAGGGTTAAACTTGACAATGTGCCAAATTTATCAAACACTGGGACCAATTTATTAAGACTGGCACTTTGGTCTTTGTCACTTTTGTGTATTGGCACAGGATGTGCCAAAGTTATTAAGAAGCTTCGATCTTGTAATAATTCAAGAACATTGGGGGAGATCCCATGTGCTGGCGTAGATTTCTGGTATAACTTATGTCAGTTTTCTGGCATGAGTAATAGTAAATTTGATCTGGACCTCTGCCCTGGCTCGCCTAGATTCCTTCCCCTCTAACTTTTTTTTGAAAAATTATGAGCTGTACACAAAATAAAAAAAGTTGCCCAAAAAAACCCAGGAACGTGCAACAAAAATTGTCACTTTTTTATGCCTTGTACCCCAGAAAACTGGTGTGACATGTGGGACATTTGATAAATTTGGGGTGAATTATGGTAGTGCAGACTCCAGACTGACTTTAAGGCTAAGGTCCCATGTAGCGAAACGCAGCAAAAAATGCAGCAGAAAAAAACAGGGCGGAAACACAGCAGTTTTTTCCACAAAATTGCATTTTCGCAGAGTTTTCCTCTTTGGACTTTCTGACCCTATTATACCAATATAGAAAACGCCTGCGTTTCCATAGGCATAATTGACATGCTGCAAAAACGCAGGTGTTTTTGAAAACACAGCTTTTCCGCTGAAGATTTTTTTCTGCAATGTGTGGATGGGATTAGCCAGAATCCCATCTGCTTTGCAGGTACTGTAAAACACAGGTTTTTTTTGCATCGGCGTTTCTGCCGTGGCCAAAACGCTGCGTTTTCGCAACGTGGGGCTTCAGCCTAAAAATTCCCCTCATGCTAGGTCTCTCCCTATTCATTGTAAATGTCAAAAATAGATGTGCGCTTAAAGGGTTAAGAACCAAAACTTTGTCTTTTTCAATATATTCATTTTCCCTTCTTGTGACGCAGGAAATCGGAGATTCGTGTGAGTGACGGACACTATACAGGATGGACATAAGAGGTTGGGAAAGGTTATGGGAAGAACTCACCTGTATGCAGAAATTTTGGAAAATCTTCTCCATCCATGTGAATGGGGTCATTTCTGCAGCGTGTGCTTGGATTTCTGCAAACCTCAATGAGATGAAAAGGGCAGTGACAGAAATTTCTATAACAAATCTGCTGCGTGTGAACTTACCCGTAAGGTAAGTTCAGCTTGTGTTTAGTTTGTAAATTTAAATAAAGCAATCATAAAAAAAACATAAAAAAAAGAAGGCAGGGCGGACTGGGGGGAGCTTAGACGCTTGCCTGCCTGTACACAGTCGCACACACTCACACACATCTGCCTTGGGACTGCAGTGTGATGTATTCCTGCTCCAGCTGATCAGCACTCCCACCGCCTGCTCACTGACAGCTCCTGTGGAAACTGTAGGACATCACAGCAAGGGGGAACACTCATTTTTTTTATTCCTTCTCCTCCTTTTATTTTGCATTCCTGCTCTTGGAAAATTCTTTTAACCAGTCTAAGAAAATGAACCCACAGTGTGCCCGTTGTGGCAGAGTCGTGTATCCTACGGAAAAAGTCAACTGCTTGGACAAGGTAATTTTACCTTTCTTCATTTGCTCCGAGATTTGCATGCCTTTTACTATTTGGATGGCACAGATGTATAGGACGTGGTGACGTTCACTTGCCCCCTTGTTTTACTTCTTATGATTGATGGGCAGGTGTCGAGCCTAAAGCAACTTAATTCTGCAGGGTAGCAGAGCAGAATTTGTCAAAATGTAACGCTTTGGGGCCGTATTGTTATAATGCACTATTCAAATGGCTTGTGCCGGATGACAAACTCAGCTCTGCTGCATCCTGAAGTTGCACAAGAAGGACTGAGTGCAGGGTTATAACTCTGCTGTGGAGTGGAAGGGTTAATGACGATACCAGCGGAGAGAATACCTGAAGATTTAAGGAGTGACTATTGCAGGAATGCTTACAATTAGCAATTTCTTCATGCAGTAGGGAGGTGACACGGTGGCAGGGGACAACTTGGTGCCTGATGTCGGATATTGGAAATGAAAGAATGTGCCCCCCTCATGTTAACTGCTGTGTGTGCACAGTTGTGTAAAGGGTTTCTAATCTCTTGTGCAATGTCACGTTTGGCAGGGGGGGGAGCTTTTCATCCGAATGCAGAAATGACTTGTGCAGGATAGGAGTGTAATCTCCAGGTATTGACAGCGGATGGCAGGCTGCTGAGCCATGGCAATGTTAGCGGTGAATGGTGGTAAAGTGATAATGAAGCAGCATCACGGGGAGAGGAGAAGAGGGAGCGGGCGTCATGATGATGATGGGAGTGCTGCTTCCCCCATTGTGCAGCTTAGTTTCTTTAGGTTTGCTGCATTCTTATGGGATTGGCTATTAGGAGAACAAGCAATGTCAAAACTTGCATAAGCCATTGGCCCTGAACAACCCTGCGGAGGCAAATCTGGCCTATGTAGAGACTCTGCTTTTTAGTCAATTCCCTTCCCTTAAAATTATGCCTGGTGGTCTGGAGATGTTGAGAGATGTAGTTCATTTAGGGATTAAAAAAAGACTACAACCTGTTCAGAAGAAGGTAAAAACTGCAATATCTTGGCAAATTTTGCCCCATAGGGTGGCGAACATGGGGGAATAAATTTCTTCCGGATCTCAGGACTATAATTTGCCTGGATCAAAGAAACATGAACTCTTACATTGTGTCTACCATTGCTACCTCTTTGGGTGGGACATTTCGAAGTTTCACTACTGTGACTGTAAAGAATCCTTTCCTATATTGATATTTGAATTTCTTTTCCTTACCACATAAACAATGTCCTTTGTACAGTTTTTGGAATAAATCATTTCGTTGAATATATGTCTATTTATTGATAAGATCACCCCTAAGGCAGCTTAGGCCTTAGGCTATATTCACATGACAGCTTTGTAAAATGGATGAAATGGTCCATTTTTACAGCCATTTAATGGTGCTTTTTAACGTCCATTTGTCATCCATTAAAAATGGACCCATTATATTCCTTTGGGTCGTGTAGGACATAAAAAAAAATGGAAATGTGAATAGCCCCATTGAAATCAATGGGGAGAATTTATTAAGATTGGTGTTTCCTACGCCAGTCTTAATAAAGGACCTGACTAGCACCGACCTTCGACCTCTTAATAAATTAGACGCATGCCTATTCACACGGAATGGAAATCTACGCCGATCAGGAACGGAATAAATAAAGTTAAATGAGTTATAATAAATATGACTGAGAAAGTGGTGAGTGAGGCGCAGAACTGGGGGTGCGGTACATCATTGGCGCAAGAAGGGGCTGCCACATTATCAGCCATCTGCACCAGAAACCTGATGTAGATAGGTTGATAAATTCCCTCATTGTGTCTTAAATCAGGAGACTTACCTGCAGTGTCAAAGCTGGTAACCTGACTTCCAGGGACCAGTTGAAGTCAAGTCATGCTACTATCTCCCACTGTAGCCATGCTACTATCTCCCACTGCAGCCATGCTACTGTCTCCCACTGTAGCCATGCTACTATCTCCCACTGTATCCATGCTACTATCTCCCACTGTAGCCATGCTACTATCTCCCACTGTAGCCATGCTACTATCTCCCACTGTAGCCATGCTACTATCTCCCACTGTAGCTATGCTACTCTCTCCCACTGTATCCATGCTACTATCTCCCACTGTAGCCATGCTACTATCTCCCACTGCAGCCATGCTACTGTCTCCCACTGTAGCCATGCTACTATCTCCCACTGTAGCCATGCTACTATCTCCCACTGTAGCCATGCTACTATCTCCCACTGTATCCATGCTACTATCTCCCACTTTAGCCATGCTACTATCTCCCACTGTAGCCATGCTACTATCTCCCTCTGTAGCCATGCTACTATCTCCCACTGCAGCCATGCTACTATCTCCCACTGTAGCCATGCTACTATCTCCCACTGTATCCATGCTACTATCTCCCACTGCAGCCATGCTACTATCTCCCACTGTAGCCATGATACTATCTCCCACTGCAGCCATGCTACTATCTCCCACTGTAGCCATGCTACTATCTCCCACTGTAGCCATGATACTATCTCCCACTGCAGCCATGCTACTATCTCCCACTGTAGCCATGCTACTATCTCCCACTGTATCCATGCTACTATCTCCCACTGTAGCCATGCTACTATCTCCCACTGTATCCATGCTACTATCTCCCACTGTATCCATGCTACTATCTCCCATTGTATCCATGATACTATCTCCCACTGTAGCCATGCTACTATCTCCCACTATAGCCATGCTACTATATCCCTCTGTATCCATGCTACTATCTCCCACTGCAGCCATGCTACTATCTCCCACTGTAGCCATGCTACTATCTCCCACTATAGCCATGATACTATCTCCCACTGCAGCCATGCTACTATCTCCCACTGTAGCCATGCTACTATCTCCCACTGTATCCATGCTACTATCTCCCACTGTAGCCATGCTACTATCTCCCACTGTATCCATGCTACTATCTCCCACTGTATCCATGCTACTATCTCCCATTGTATCCATGATACTATCTCCCACTGCAGCCATGCTACTATCTCCCACTGTAGCCATGCTACTATCTCCCACTGTATCCATGCTACTATCTCCCACTGTAGCCATGCTACTATTTCCCACTGTATCCATGCTACTATCTCCCATTGTATCCATGCTACTATCTCCCACTGTATCCATGCTATCTTCCATTGTATCCATGCTACTGTCTCCCACTATAGCCATGCTACTATCTCCCATTGTATCCATGCTACTATCTCCCACTGTAGCCATGCCGCCTTCTTGGAAGCTAGTCTCCTCTCCAATTTTATGGTATGTTTTATCACATCTGAGTATGATTTCACTAGTCTGTCTTGGAGACCTATTACAGGGCATAGAGGGGAACCAATAGGAACCTGTCTGGGTAAAAATAGGCAATTCAAAGTAATTGTAGCAGATCTTGAGTGTGCGTCTTAGGCTTCTTGCAGACTACCATGGGCAGGTTCAGTGTGCTATCTGGGTTTTATCACACTGACTCATTCATTTCTATCAGCCCACACACATGACCTTGTATTACACGATTCTGTGTGCGGTCCAATAGTCTGGGCCGCAAAACTCAGGACAGGCCCTATTCCTATCTGGTTTTGCGGCCATGCTTCCCCGGCTCCTAATTGAATGAATGAGGCCGCGGAAGCACGGCTGGTGCATGGGTGACATCTGCGTGCCGCCTGTGCACTGGCCGTGCCGTTCAATTACGACCAGGGGCGACCCCACGGTCATCTGCAAGGGTCCTCACAGCATACTGTCTCAAACCACCTCCCTTGGGAGGGATCACGGATGTCTAGAGTCCTGTGTATAGAGTAGGTTAGAATAACCAAAAATCTCAACAAATGATCCTTTAACCCTGGCATCTATGCGGTAGCAGTCGCCTGTAAGGAAGGATATTGAGGACTGTAGGACGCCAGGTGACACTTTTCTAATTCACAGCGGCAGTTTTGCTTACTCAGCAAGTTTACGTAAAGTGAAAGAATAAATCCAGCTACGGCTTCACAAACGGTACAGATATAGTGATAGGAATAAAGCTCACAGCCCTTTTTTTGCACTAAAGATGAAGAGATTTCAGTTCTGCTGCCCAGGACCTCCTGCAGTGCGCCTGAATTATTAAGAGGTGGAAGCCTCCTAACAGGAACGTGTCACCACAAAATTACCTATTTTTTAATCCAGTTTTATGCTAAGCATATTTTTTAAATTTGCAGTGAGCAGTGTGGTTTTTTTTTTTTTATTTTCCAGTTTATTATCTATATTTAAAAAAAAATCTTAAATATCCTGCAGTTCTGACTCTGGCCACTAAGCCAAATCATATACTGGTACTTCCTGTTTTCTGTAGTAGAGTTCTTTGCAGTAGCCTTCTCATTTACTGACACACTGATGGTCAAAGCTATCATGTATATGTAGATAAGACACAGAATCAACCAGTCACAATAGAGGATTTCACAGCTTTTCTACTCCACCTCCCTACACCATGACCTCTGCTCAGGTCACAAAGCATGCCTAGAAAACTCTCCTATAGACGTCAATAGGGTCTGCTCCAGACCTTTTTGTCTATTGCTCATGGCCTGTTCATAGAAGTCCAAAGTATTTTAGGCTTAGTAGCAAGAGTTGGAATTGTAAGATTTAAAAAAGATAATAACATAGAAGATTAAAAACAACATCAGCAAAAATTCTTGAAAAAATAAAGTTTAATATAAAAAGGTGATTTAAACAATAGATAAATTCCTGCTGACACTTTCCCTTTAATAATTCTGTTGCATCTGGTGCCAGTGGGGAATGGATTAAGACTGACCTATGAAGCTTCAGTTTTAGCAAATTCCTCCCAATGTATTTTAATACCATAAACCTGATACCCAGAACTTTTTATATATTTTCATGTATGGAGCTGTGTGAGGGCTTATTTTTTGCTTGAGGAACTCTAGTTTTTATTGATTCCTGTTTTGGGTACTTGCAACATTTTGATCACTTTTTTGAATATTTTTGGCAGATGACATGACCAAAAAATACAGGGATTGTAATTTTTTTCCATTATGACTTACTGTTAGGAGAAATTTGTATTTTATTAGACTGGGCATTTTTGGATGCGGTGATATGTATATATATATATATATTTTTATATATATATATATATTTTTTTATATATATATTTTTTTTAAACTACTTATATGTAAAATGGGGAAAGGGGGTGATCTAAACTTTTGATATTTTTGTTTTTTAAAACGTTCTTTACCTTTCTTTTACTTTGTTTTTAGTCCCATAAAGGACAAATATGCAGACTGGCCCCTGGCTGCCATGAGAACCTCTCGGCACCTCCCTCACAATTACATTGCAGTGTAGAGGAAAGGGGTAATCCATGGACTAAGCCCAGTCTATACACTTGACCCAATATGATAGGTCAAATTTCGAGAAGGGGTTAAGGTACTGTAACCAATTTATCAATTGAAAGCGGGCCATACACAAGTGTTCAAATTGGCCGTACATGTTCAATGACACCAGGTAAGGATGAATCTTTAGTCTGACTATCATTTCTTTCAAGATGACAGTCTGTCATTGGTTGGCTAAAATTTTGCAATTGCTAAAATTCACCAGACGAAAGTTCATTATGGTTGAAATCATCTATTTTCATCAATTTTAGTCTAATGTGTATGGACACCTTTAAGGGGTTGTCCCAAAAGTATAACTTACCACCTGTCCCTTGTCAGTGGGTGTCTGACTGCTGGGACTCCACCAATCAGATTTGAGGTCCCCTCCCCCCCTGTTTGAATGGAGTGGGCATCATGCATGCATGTGGCTGCTTCATTCAACCCTATGGAACTGCCAAAGAAGAACTGACTACAATGCTTGGACCCCCAATCAGAGACCTAATTGTCTTTGGACAACCCCTTTAACCCTTTAAGGATGTAGGGTACTTTGGGCATTAATGCACTTTTTTCATATTTTCCATCTCCACCTTCCAAAGTTCATAACTTTTTATAATCTTTCTGTGGCCATAGTGATGTGAGGGCTTATTATTTGCATGACAAGTTGTACTTTCACTTGGCATCATTAGCTTTCATTAATGTTTTTAGTGACTCTGAGTGAAAACCCCCCACAATTCTATCATTATTTTTTGCATTCATTCGGCAATAAAAATGACAGGACAGTTTTGTCCGTCAGGTTATTAGGATTACGGAGATACCATATTTATATTTATTATATTTTACCGCTTTTAAGAAATAACATAATTTTTCAAAAACTATTGATTTTCCTGGAGTCACCGTATTTTGACGCCTATAACTTTTTTACAGTTTCGTTAATCAGGGCTCTTTATTTGTGGGCAAGTTGTAGTTTTCAATGGTACCAATATTTGGTTTCTATGACTTTTTGATCAAATTTTATTGCTATTTTTTTTTTTTTGGGGGGGAGGCGAGGTGAACAAAATACATTAATTTGTGGATTGTGTTATATTTATATATTTTTTTACGGAGTTCACCGTACAACATAAATAACGCTATTTGTGGATAGTGTGAACTGCACACATGGGGAAATCTAACATGTTTGTTTACTTTATTTTGTTTACATTATGCATTTTTTTTAAATTTAAAAGGTGTTTTAACTTTTTATATATATAAATAAATATATTATTTATATATAAATTAATATATTATATTATATAAATATTTTTTTTTATATTTTTTTTTTTTTACTTTCCCTCAACCTGGGATCTCCTGTTTCCCAGTGCAATGTACTGCAATATATCGTATTGCAGTATATTGCACATAGCCTCCCTTTTTGCAATAGGGAAGGCAGCCAGGAGGCCATTGCTTTGTCTCCTTTCTGGTTGCCATGGCAACCTCTCGGACCCATTGTGGGGGAATCGAAGGGTCGCTCTTGTCCTCGAACCACCAAGATGCCAGGATCACTATTGATTGCGGCATCTGAGGGGGTTAAACTGCTGGAGTCGGAATATTTTCTGATTCTGGCGGCTAGTCCCGGGTACCAACTGTGTAATGCAGCTGATACCCGAAAGTCATGCTACAGACACAGCTCCCTGAAGGCGCCGTACTATTACAGTACTGAGCGTTATACTATATGTAATAGTATGGCCCGGCGCGTCTAGGGGTTAAGGGGGCAGTTACTTGTTAAACATGTGTGATGTTTGCCAAATTACAGGCAGTGACGGCAATAATTATGAAAAAGCTGCTACAAGTTTACTTAGGTTGCTCAGAACCTACTAGGCTACAGTCACATCTGTATCATCGGTGCAGTGTCCAGCAAAAATCCCGAATAAAAAGTGCTGCAAGCCCAAATTTTCTGTCCAGTTATGTTTGTTAAATATAATGAATGGCCACCTGATGATTCCCATTATAATCAAAGGGAATCCCCTGGATCTCTTTCTTTGAATATAGCATAATATACTACTACTACTGCTAAATATTGTAATAATTAAATATCTGTTGCTGCCATTCAATGTGTTGTCCAGGATTCTAATAACATGGCTGCCTTCTTCCAGAAGCAGCGCCACAACCTGCCATAGGTTGTGCCTGGTGTTGCAGTTCAGCTGCAGTACTGTACACAACCTGTGGACAGGCGTGGCACTATTTGGGGATAAATAAACCATGTTTTTATATTCCTGGAAAACACCTTTATTTATAAAGATTGATACATTCATTTTAAAAAGTAGGCTATTATTCACCATATAAACCCCATAAAACAATGCTATTGAGCAGTTTGCTTACTTAGAGGTAGAGCTAGGCAGGTGGTAAGGGTTTGAGTAGATTGGCATGGCATGTGCAGTAGCTGGGGGCTAGGAGGGCTGTCAACAAGGAAACTGAACACTTCTCCTGTGTAAAGTAAAGCTTAAAGGGTACTGTCAATTCTAAAACAACTTTTCACAAATGAATAGTACAGGTGAATACAAGAAATTTTGCAATATATCATATTCAAGAAATATGTTTCCTTTTCTACTTATCAGGCGGAGTTACTTCTTATTTACAAGTCTACGGAGAGGGGAGGGAGGAGGAGGAGGCTGCTGGAAAGACACACAAATAAGGGCAGCAGCTGCACTGTGCGTGAGATAGTTAATTGACTCTACTATATCTTTCAAGATACGGCTCTACTATTGCTGTCTCCTCCTCCTCCCGCATCCCCTCTCCATAGACATCTGTGTGTGAAGTTGCAGTTATGGGGGCTATTAGAAATAAGGGTCTGGGTGAAGAAAAGGAGGAGGAAAGCAGCCTAATAAAATGGAAAGGAGACATATTTCTTTAATAAGGTATATTACAAATTTTCTTATATTCACCTGCACTATTTATTCATGATAAGTGCCTTTTTAGTTGGAGGTACACTTTAAGTATAGCTCTGTGCTCATTACTCTGCAGGCTTATACAACATGCTTTTATAGACAAGTGGACGAAGCATCTGTCCGGGTCATACAATCCTTGACCAAAGACAGGAAGCAGAGGAAGTCAAGCACTCATTTGCTTCCCAGTGACCTGCACATTTATGTACACAATAGTGTAATAGTCACCATTTCAGTGATTGTGCTTATTATCACACATATTAGGCTCTACATAAGCCTGGTAGATAACACAGAGCTACAGACCATGAATTATATTGTCATGTTATACAGAATCTAAGATTGTGTGACATTAGAAAAAAGATCTTCATTTTATGCGGAAACAGCACAAATCTTGTCCTCGGGTTGTTCCTGGTATTGTTTGGGCACTGTATGGAACTCCACATTATTATTATTTAGGTACTGTTTAAGGCTAGGTTCACACCTGCGCTTGGTTTCTGTTCGTGGATTCCGTCCCTCATTCCACTTGAAAAATATGGAGAGAAAAGTCCTGCATTTTTCAGACACAAGCTGGGCGGGTAACCGCTTTTTATGTGGATTGGGTTGCCGTTTTTCGGGTCTCCAAGCGGACCCTAAGAACGAAAACCCAAGTGCAGGTGTGCACCTAAAGTTAGCAAGAAATAGCATAGTTATTGGGCAGTATATTTTAGTATTGTTTGGGCACTGTGTAGCACTGTTATTTAGGCACCCTATGCTCGTATTGTTTGGCCACTTTGATGGTATTTGGGTGCTTTATGACAGTAACTAGAAGATTGTATCGCACTGTTATTTGTGTACTCATTGGTCGCAGTATTTGGTTACTGTATTGCAGTGTAATTGATGTGCACTGTGGTGATTTGGGTATTGTATGATAACTACCTGGACATAATATTGCAGTATTGTTTGGGTACTATATAGCAGTGTTATTTGTGTGTTCTGTGGTGATAGTATTTGGAAACTGTATGGCAGATACTTGGACAGTGTATTGTAGTATTATCTTGGCACTGTATAGCACTGTTATTTATGCACTCTCTGTTGATAGTGTATGAGAAATACTTGGACATTGTATTGTAGTATTGTAGGGGCACTGTATAGCACTGTTATTTCTGTGCTTTGTGGGTATAATATTTGGGTATTTTATGACAAATACTTGGACAGTGTATTGTAGTATTTTTTTGGCACTGTATAGCACTGTTATTCATGCACTCTCTGTTGATAGTAATTGGATATTGTATAAGAAATACGTTGGCATTTTTTGTAGTACTGTTTGGGCACTGTATAACACTGTTATTTGTGCACTTTGTGGTGGTAGTATTTGGATACTATAAGGTAACCATTTGGACATTGTATTGTAGTACTGTTTGGGCACTGTATAGCACCGTTATTTGTGTGCTCTGTGGTGATAGTATTTGGGTACTGTATGTCTACTTGAAAGCTATATTGTTGTACTGTTTGGGCGCTCTATAGCACTGTTATTTATGCACTCTGTAGTGATAGTATTTGGATTCTGTATAGCAACTGCCTGGGTATTGTATTGTAGTATTGTATAGCACTATTATTTATGCACTCTGTAGTGATAGTATTTGGATTCTGTATAGCAACTGCCTGGATATTGTATTGTAGTATGGTATAGCAGTGTTATTTATGCACTCTGCGGTCAGGGCTGTGGGAATACTTGAGTGGGCCCTGTTGAAAGGTTTCCTAAGTGGGCACCACCATCATTTAGTGTTCCCCCACATAATGCCCCCTTTTTGACCTTAATATATGTTTTTTTTTAAATAAATGTACTCACCTAACCCCGTCCCCACAATGCTTCATGCAGGCTCTGGCTGTAGTGATGTCTGGGGCTGAATAGTGGAGCACAGAGTTGATATCGCTGTGCTCCACCCTTGTTTGCAACTTTTTTGGCCTCCTAAGGAGGCAGATAGTGTTGAGATCTCAGCCTGCTGCTGCGAAAAGTGGGACAGCACCTGAAATGCAGAACTGTCCCCCAATCTGGGTTTTCAGCGGAGGCCCCCAGCACCATAGGGCCCTGTGCAGATGCACAGTTTGCCCTATGGTTAAAACGGCCCTGCCTGTGGTGGTAGTATTTAGTATTTCTATATAGTAACTACCTGGATATTGTATTGTAGTATTGTTTGGGCAATGTAAAGTGGGGCTATGCAGTAGTATTATTTGAGCAGTCTATAGCAGTACTATACTATACGGAACCTGCTAGTGCAGCTTTCTATGCCTTTGTAGTTGTTTCATGGTTCTGATACTTGCATTCTTTTGCTTTGCTATTGTTGTACAGCGTACATGCTTTATCTGTAGCCTGTTTTTCCTGACCTATTGTCCCTTTACCACTTTCCAATAAAAGAGGAGGGGGACCCTACACAGTGTTTTGCCCAGAGGCCTTCTTCATATCCGCTCCTATCTGTAAGCTATTCTCTAACCTACTAAGACTGAGTAAATAAAGATGAATTGCTTCTCCCTATAATTAAATGGAGCCTCATATTCGCTTCTTTTTTTCCTTTCCAGAAAAGTATAGCAAACTACCTAAAAATAAACCCTCTCAAATTCTCTACAGGAAATACATTTCAGTGGCATACTCCCTGCTATAAAACAAATAGAACAAATATTCAACCCCCCCTCGGGCTCTGCCAGTCCCTGACTCCTCCACCTCACCCATCCCTGCCTCATGGAGAGAAATTATCGGCCTCCGTAAACATCTTAAAATATGCAGTATATGTATCACAAAAGGTAGAACAGGGTAAAAGCGATCTAAGTCTATGACTAGATATAAAGCAAGGATTAGACAACACCTCCAAAGTGAGAAGAGTAGACAGGCGAGCGCTGCTCTGCAAATCATAAGAAAAGTGCAATTCAAACACCTGATATGTCAATAGAGAATTGCATTACCGAATACATATATATATATATATATTTATAGAATATGCAGTGCTGTGCAAAAGTTTTAGGCAGGCGTGGGGAGAAAAGTAAAAATGTTTTCAAAATGTGTTAATAGTTTAGTTTTGTCAATTATCAAAATGAAGTGAATGAAATAAAGAGAAATGTAAATCCCATCAATATTTGGTGTGACCTTTGCCCTTTGGAGGAGGAGTCCTGGAAGTGATGATCCGGCCCCCACAGATATAGCCCTGATCTCATCATCGTCCAGTCTGCTTGGGATGACATGAAGAGACAGAAGGATTGGAGCAAGCCTACATCCACAGAAGATCTGTGCTTAGTTCTCCAAGATGGCGGCGGGAACAACCTCCCTGCCGAGTTCTGCCAAATACTGTCTGCAAGTACCGAGAAGAACTGATGGAAGGCAAAGGGCAAAGGTCACACCAAATATTGATGGGATTTACATTTCTCTTTTCATCCTTCCATTCATTTTGTTAATTGACAAAAATAAACTATTAACCCTTCTTTAAAGCATTCTTACTATGCAGCATTTTTTTCACACCTGCCTAAAACTTTTGCATGGCGCTGTATACATATCAGTAATGAAATTCTAATTCATATTATACTATATATAGTACACATTATATTATAGTGCAAGTTCTTAGTGCATATTTTTATAAAATTGTGAGAGTATTTCTGCCATCGACAAAATGACCTCATTCAGAAGGGACCTTACACTTAGACATACAGTATGTGACGTCCCTGCAGAAGTGAACAGTCCTAAGTAGTCCATTCACTTTAGAATTATATTATTGCAGTCTATGGTAGAATTGCAATGTTCCTATTAAGCCCTGCTTGATCTGATCATGGACACTGCCTACTGCATATCAATATCACAAACCTAACTGTATTTTCAACCAGTGACATCTTTGGAAATAGTACGATAGAATCTCCTTTCATATAACACCTGAAGCACGTCTGTACATTGAAAGCCTCATGCACACGACCGAGTGTGCAGGCCAAAGGGGAGGGTCTGATTTTTTTTTTTTCCTGAATGCAGTCGGATGACAACTGAGTGTCATCCAAGTGGCTTCCGTCCCCCATTGATTTCTGTTGGGGGTTCTGTTCCGATGTCATGGAGTAGAACAGGACCTGCTCTATAATTATCGGAACAGAACCCTTCTCCCTTCTCAGAAGAGCCTTGGCCTCCACATTCTGTCATGTGCATGATACCTTAAAATGTCCAAGATGTAACTGTTTAAAGTGACCCTCCCTCACCCTGCATTACGCACAAACTGTACACCATACACAATGAGAAGCAGGGGGCAGCTCATAATAGAGAAGCAAGGGGAGGAATTAAGAAATGCAGGATGTCACACAAAGGAGACAAAATTTGTTATTAAAGTATATTACAAAATGTAGTTATTAATATTAGTAATAGTTACAATTAGTTACACTTTAAGTATAAAAGCTCCAGACTGATACTGAAATTTTGTAAAAAATTAAAGTAACACTAAACCTATAAATAAATTCTAAAAGTGAATATATAGTTGCCCTAACCCTTTATCAGTCTGCAGAATTTTCTGCATGATCTCAACACAGTCTTTTAGAATAAGGGAGTTAATATATTGCTGGTTTGCTCAACTGGTGACCAACCGAGAGGAGCGGCTTAGTTTAGGGGGCTCAATGAATTTTATTGTCCTACAGCACCTGCAGAGGGGGAGGCTCCTGCTGCAGTCAGTTAGAGGAAGTGCGGGAATGTTTTATCATTTTTGTGCATTTTCTGTTTTTAGTCTTACTTTTATAATCTTTTGGTGTGCCAGCTTTCTGGTAGCTGTTTTCCCCCTGCGTTGTTGCATGAGATTATAAACATACTTATGCCAAAACTAAATAAAATTAAATTGTGCGCAAACCCCATTGTTAGTACTTTGTGTTTCATTTCAGATTATTTTTTTCCAGTCTTTTGACTAATTTCAGGTTCTGAATTCATGTAGAAAAAAAAAAAAATAGATCTGAGCCACATGTCTCACCACCGCAGGCTGACAGTGAGACATCACCCCTCCGAGGGATCTCAGAGACGTGCCGGAGGCGCAGCGAGTACAGCAAGGTGTGGATTATGAAATTGTTTTCACATTTTTTAATTTACAGTATGGCCTCATGCACACAACCGAGTACGCAGACTGACAGGGGTCGATTTTTTAACAGAATGCACTCGAATGACATCCAAGTGTCATCCAAGTGTCATCCGAGTGTCTTCCATCCTCCATTGATTTCAGAACAGAGCATCAGAACCCCCCTGGCAGAGCTTCAGGCTGCACACTCACTCATGTGCATGAGACCTAAGGGTATGTCCACATTCGTAAATGTTTTTGAAAAACGCTGCAGATTTTTTTCTACAATGTGTGGATGGGATTAGCCAGAATCCCATCCACTTTGCAGATAATGTAAAACGCCACGTTTTTGTGATGTGAGTTTCTTTGAGCCCTTTCAGGTGAATAGAAGAAATTTCTGTAACAAATCTGCCGCACATGACTATACCCTTCCAAATGTGGACATTCCCTGAAGCTCTGCCGAAGAGGAGTTCTGATACTCTGTTCCATTTCTAGAGCAGGTCCTATCCTGCTCTAGGAAAAAGGAGTGGAACAGAACCCCCCCCCATTGAAATCAATGGAGGATGGAAGGCACTGACCAAAACTCTCAGCCAGAAGATCTCTCAGCCAACAGTTACCGCGCCTGATGCCCGTGTACGAAAGCTTGGCTTGGCTGAGCAGTGCATGTAATGAGGTGGCAGATGTTAGAAAGAAGAGAAGGAGAGGAGTCAGGCAGAGGCTTATCTGCCCAAGAACTAAGGCCGGCGCCCCACATTGCCAAAACGTGGTGTTTTACATTACCTGCAAAGTGGATGGGATTCTGGCTAACCCCATCCACACATTGCAGAAAAAAATATGCAGAATTCTGCGTTTTCAAAAATGTTCGCAAATGTGGGCATACCCTTAGGTCTCATGCATATGACCGTTTGTGAAGCCTGAAGCCCTGTTGAGGGGTATTCTGATGCTCTGTTCTGTTTCTAGCACAGGTTCTATCTTGCCCCATGAAAATGGAATGGAACAGAAGCCCCCATTGAAATCAATGGAGGATGGAAGACACTAGGATGACACATGGATGTCATTCGAGTGTATTCTGTTAAAAAATCGGACCCCCGTCGGTCTGCATACTCGGTTGTGTGCATGAGGCCATTGTGTAAATTAAAAAATGTGAAAACAATTTAATAATCCACACCTTGCTGTACTCGCTGCTCCTCCAGCACGTCTCTGAGATCCCTCAGAGGGGTGATGTCTCACTGTCAGCCTGCGATGGTGAGACATATGGCTCAGATCTTTTTTTTTTTTTTTTTAACATGAATTCAGAACCTGAAATTAGTCAAAAGACTGGCAAAAAATAATCTGAAAAAAAAAACACAAACTACAAACAATTATGACATAAGTATGTTTATAATCTCCTGGAACAATGCAGGGGGAAAACAGCTGTCAGAAAGCTAGCACACCAAAAATTACAAAAGTAACACTAAAAACAGAAAATGTACAAAAATGATAAAACATTCCAGCACTTCCTCTAACTGACTGCAGCAGGAGCCTCCCCCTCTGCAGTTGCTGTAGGATAAAAAAAAAAAAAAAAAATCATTGCGCCCCCTAAGCTAAGCCACGCCTCTCAGTTGGTCTGCAGTTGAAGGTCGAGCAAACCAGCAAGATATGAACCCCTTTCATTCTCTGCAGGACTTCTAAAATACTGTGTCGGATCATGCAGAAAATTCTGCAGACTGATAAACGGTCAGGACAGCTAGATTTCCTGTTACTTTTAGTATTTATTTATAGGTATAGTGTTACTTAAAAATTTTTTACAGTGAAATTCCATTGTTAAAATTTCAGTACCAGTTTGGAGTTTTTAATACTTAAAGTGTAACTAAATTTTCTAACAATTTTTGATTTTCTGTGTCATTAATACATTTTGTAATACACCTTATTATCAAATTTTGGCTCCTTTGTGTGAAATCCTGCATTTCTTAATTCCTCCTCTTGCTTCTCTATTATGAGCTGCCCCCTACTTTTCACTGTGTACGATGTATGGATTGTGTGTGTAATGCAAGGAAAAATTAGAGTGGGGGAAGGTTCCTTCAACAGTTATATCTTGAGCAATTTAAGGCCTCATGCACATGACAGAATGTGGAGGCCAAGGCTCTTCCAAGAAGGGTTCTGTTGCGATATTTATCGAGCAGGTCCTGTTCTGCTCCATGACATCGGAACAGAATGGAACGGAATCTCCTATTGAAATCAATGGGGAATGGAAGGCACTTGGATGACACTCAGATGTCATCTGAGTGCATTCAGGTAAAAAAAAAAATCAACCCCCCCCCCTTGACCTGCACACTCGGTCATGTGCATGAGGCCTTAAATGTACAAACGTGCTCCTGGTGTCAAATGAAAAAGGAGATTGTACCAGTACTATTTCCAAAGATGTCACTGGTTTTAAATACAGTTAGGATTGGGATATTGATATGCAGCAGGCATTGTCTGTGATCAGATCAAGCAGGGCTCAATAGGAACATTGCAATTCTACCATAGACTGCAATACAATAGACAATTTATTTATTGCATATCCCTTTCATCTAGGGGGCTAAAAATAACGTTAAAAATGGTCTAAAAAGTTTTTTGGAAAATATAAAAAAATACAAATAAACATTCAAATCGCCCCTTGAATAAACTATAAAAGTATTTATCCCATATAATGGACACTATACCAGAAACAAAAAAAATTAGAATGCCTTTGTACAGTTCTGCAAACTGAAATATTAAAAAGTTATGGGTTTCAGAATATAGTAATGCACGTATATTTTTTTTGTCATAATGTTATTTTATTTTACTGTGTAAAACACTATATAAATTTAGTATTGCTGTAATTGTACTGACAGAGTAAAAGTAACAGTAAATGCAGTAAAAACAAAGCAAAAAATGACACAACTGTTTTTTTTCAATTCCACTGAAATAATATTTGTTCCAGCTTACCAACGCATGGTATGGAATATTAAACGATTCCTTTAGAAAGTATAACTTGTCCCATAAAAAGCAAGCCCTAATAAAGCTATGTGAATGGAAAAATAACAAAGTTATAGGGCTTGGAAGGTGGGGAGTTAAAAAAGAAAACCCCAAAACGATTACGATTAGAATGGTATTTGATAGGATAATGGAAAATATGTACCAGGGGTAGTTTGAGGATTAAATTTATATAGTTTTTTCCCCCCTAAAATGGAAAAATAATGAAGTATCTCCAAAATCAATAAACCCTGGAGCTTTGTTTTTGCTCTTTTGTCAAAATATCTATAAAAAATTTTCATCTTTCTTTACACCTGTTTGGCCATCTTCAGAGAGTTTTGGATATGTCACACTTTTTCTTTGTGGATTTTGCAACAAAAATCTGCAACGATTTACATGTGAATGCGGTTTTTAAAACTAACGCTAGGTTCACACTCGTTTGGGCACTCTGTCCCAGATTCCGCTTAATAATGGCGGAGAGAATAGTCCTGCAAGGAAGACTTTTCTCTCTGCCGATTTCAGTATAAAATCGGCGGAAACTGGACGGCCCCCTTTATAGTCTATGGGTTCTGCGGGTTCCGCGTATAACCGCTTTTTAAGTGGATAGGGTTTCCGTCTTTCTGGGTTTCTGAAGAACGGCCATCTGAATGCTAGTGTGAACCTAGTGTTACTCCACATGTAACAAAAATCAGCATGGATTTCCGAAAACTGTGGATTTCTAATTGTACATGCATGCCTATTAGGTGGTAGAATTGCCACATTAGTGTTGGCTGAACCTGACTATCTTGGCTTGATCAGCCAACCATTTAATGTGTATGGGAACCCAATAGCAAAAGTTGGGGAGATAAGATTGGGTTGTTGGATTCTAACATGCCCAATCTCTATGTTCTCAGGAGTGTAGGAGTTGTTAATGGAAGCCAATCATGTTCTCAATTTTTAGAAGCCATTTTGAATCAATATCTGATGGTCTACTATGGACAACTCCTCCACCATTCCTTCTTACCACTTTTAATAAACCTCCCCCAACTTTTTTGTATTGTATATTTAGTAGTCCTTGAAATGATTTTGTGTAAACTTTTTGATAACCAGCTGAGTTGAGAAACTCTCTGTACAGCATCGATTCTCCAGGGGATTGTAACCTGATTCTGAGAAATAGAAATATTTGTATCCTAAGGGAGAAAAATCTATAAAGTGAAGATACAATGATTTGCCTTTTATGTATTAATTGATAGAAGTGGCTTTTTCTTGGTGAGAAGTAATTAGACCGACAGAATATAATCCCAGGCTGATAGAAACAAAGTTATCAATTAAGTCCGATAGCATTATATCTAATGGTTTCCCACTCATTAAGTTCCATTATTTGTCATGTCGGATGTGACTTGCATGTTACCTTCAGAATGAGTAAAGCGTGTAATTTAATTGCCTCGTACAACTTCAGCATTCATTAATGGAATTTGCATATGTAAGTAGACCTTGAAATTTGTTCGTTCTGGGGACTTCATTCCTCGGCTGTTTGATGTTAAGCTTTCAGGGATAGCTGGTAATGAAATATTTACTGAATGCTAAAGTAACTGTTGAAATTGGTTAAATATGTAGGTGAGGTGGATTATGGGAAATGTTAATCTTTTGTAAAGCTCTACACAGGAACATGAAGTAAGATATAGTTGTAGTACTTCACGGATAACTGGATACTCAGGAACATATGGTGACGAAGGATCAGATTGGGCTTAAAATGGTTGTATCAATACAGTTTGTTAGGGGGTATATACATCATAGAGAGAGAGTCTTCTGTACAATACCTTCTCTATTAACCATAGAGGAGAACCTCTAACAAAGGACAGATTTTCTCCCTGTAGACTTGGCCCTTTGGAATTGGCCACATGTAATAATAATTCCTTGGCTGTTCCCATCTAACTCAAGCAATATCAACGGTTCACTTAAGGTGGCCAAGCACCTTCACTACCTGTTGCCAAATGCTCATTTCGTCAGCGGTTATTCCTTCTGACTGACCCCAATACATTTGCATTGCATTAACTGAGCATGCTGAAAATCAACATGTCCGATCCTTTTTACTTAATTACTATATTTGTAAAACATTTAGATTTTAAGGGATTGGGTGGATTAGAGTATGAAGACCGATTTTTAAATTTTGGATTGTTCAGTTTGTAAAAAAGATGGCTTATGAGTGATCTTGTTACAACATACATATATATGAATAGACAGTACAGAGATAGTTCCAATGATCTCTTTACACCTAGTCCTGTTACAAGGAAGATTCCTATACTTTTGGAGGAAATTTTTTTTCCATAGTCATAGGTGAGGTTCTTTGCTCACACAAGGTACTCAAAGTGCATGGAGAGTTGTGGCGTTAGTGGCTGCTGTACAGACTCTCAACCCCAATACCCACGAGGATCAGTTGTTTTACAGGAGGCCAATTTAGCTATCAGTATATTTTTGGTATGTGGGAGGAAACCCAGAAAAACACAGGGAGAACATACAAACTCCATGCAGATTTTGCCCTTGGCTGCAAGGCAACAGTGCTAACCACTGAGCCAACGTGCCATGACAGTGGATCAATGTGGTGATGGCTGATAACTTGTGGGATGTTGATCCAGGGATTTCTTCTGATATTTGGAGTTGGGAAGATATTTCACCTTCACCAGATAAGCCATGGTAGGCTTATAGGTTGGACTTGATGGACTTGTGTCTTCCTCCAACCTCATCTACTATGTTAATAGGCCTACATTGCTGTTTGCAACCCATTGGATAATGTGACCATAAAGAGGACAACCCCCTGAGGCTGTACAGGACCAATTTAAGATTATAACAGGGTTATGTAGTGAGTGATCTAAGCAAGATTTAGGCTGACTGAGTGTTGGTGTCGGGATCATAAAATATATGGAAAATATGAAGCTCTGTGTAGGCATATGTTCTCTTCTGCAACAATATTTAGTATTCGGTTTGATCTTAGGTGAATTGCATTATTCTGAACCCTGACTCCCGAAGAAACCTCTCTCTAAATGACAGCTCAGAGAAGATGTATTCCGAAAGGTGTGAATACTGCAAATGTATTGTGCAAACCATCTCCGAACATCAAGATCGTTCTCACACCTCATGATATGGTAGAGAGTTGGTTAAGCCACCAGGACATAATTGCTGTTACTTTCTGCTCTTGTTTTGCGCGTTAAACAATTAATCTCCTGTCTCTTCATCTTCGGCAGCCTGTCCATGGATAGATGAATGGAGTCAGTTGTAGCAGTCATAAAGCTTAGAACGCGATGTAAGATGAGATGGATGAAGAGATGATGACTATTGTTAATGATTATATCACGTGGTCTTGTGTTTTGTCTTCTAGTATTGGCATAAAGGATGTTTCCACTGCGAGGTTTGCAAAATGACGTTAAACATGAACAACTACAAGGGATATGACAAGAAGCCCTACTGCAATGCGTAAGTGCTATGTCACCAGTTGGTGGTCCTATGCTGTATTTAGAACTGATCTTGCAACCACATTATTATTGGGGCTCAACATTCAACAATGTTCCTCTAGGAATCTCCTTTAGGTTACATCTGGTGGAAAAAGTGACACAAGTTCTTTTCATGTCCAAAACAGGAGCTTCAGAATGTGCTCTTCTAGTGGTGGTCTCAGAACTTCTGCAAGATAAATTTTTGGATGGTCGATCATTCATTTCCTCCTTTGGTCCTTCTTCCCAACCAATCCCTATTTCCTTATTTATAATATATCTTGTCAATTTACCTCTGCCTCATTCCCTCCACGACTGTGCAGGTCATTTGGCCACCCAACCATTTGTCTGTAGTGGGGTCCACTAGTGCCTGCAGTTCCTCTGCTGGCTCCATCCCTTACCTGTCATATATATATATATATATATACTGCCACCAAGGGGTAATTGAAGTAGACATCAGCAGGGATGTGAATTCGGTGCTGAGGTCGGGACAGTTTTGGGTTCAGAGTTGGAAAAATATTACTGACTCCAAAATAAAATGATTCATTGTTATAAATGATATGATACAATTATTAATAGTGTGTAAATAATTAGATGTTTGTTACATATTTGCTTTCTTAGGACTTTAATCACTAAATTTTTTCCCTGAATTACTGTGTCTGTCTGACCATGGCTGTCGGCAGGGGTTGGAGTTGGTGGTTTGGTCTAGGGCACAGGTGTCAAACACAAGGCCCGCGGGCCGAATCCGGCCCACTGCCTTCTGTTATCCGGCCCTGCACTTAGCTGGCCCGCAGGGCCGCGGCATTTTTTATTGTCTATGTACATTATGTAATGTAAACCAGCCCAGGACAGGCCGCTTAAAAAAAAACAAAAAACAAAGCTACGCGATACCTGTCCTGGGCTGGTTTACAAGACCTCTGCATGTCAGCGCAGGCGGTGATACAATGACGTCATCACGCCGCCTACGCTGACACGCAGACAAGAAGAGGAGGCGGCTGCATCAAGGCATCGCAGGTAAGTGAAGATAAGTTTTTTTTTATATATATAAATAGGCCGTTGCCTGCTGGAGTATCCCCGGAACGTAACGGCCTATTTACTTACCGATCCCCGCTGCTGGTCGTGACCGCCCCCGCTTCCCCTTCTGCTATGGGACGCAGAAGCGGCTGTGTGCAGGAGCGGGGATGGTAAGTGAAGCCGCGGCTGGCGAACCCCATCAAATACTACTATTATTATACTCCGGGGTCTTTTCAGACCCCGAAGTATAATAATCGGAGACCCCGGGGAGGTAATAAACATAAAAACCATAGTTACTCACCTCTCCGGCGATCCGATGCTGCTCCCAGCCGGCTTCGGCCTTCTTTGGTGACGTCCCAGGCGTCACGTGAGCCAGGCCGACGTCATTATGTCGCGACGCCGGTCTGTGCGACATTGAAGAAGGCCGAATGCAGGGAGCGCACCGGGGCCCAGGTAAGTAACACTGATTTTTATGTTTGTCACCACCTGGGTCTCCGATCATTATACTCTGGGGTCTGAAAAGACCCCAAAGTATAATAATAGGTCATGGGTGGGGGGGTCACTATGGGGCATAATACCATGTGCAGGGGCCACTGTGGACTATAATACCGTTTGCAGGGGCCACTATGGGGCATAATACCAATGCAGGGGCCACTAAGGAGCATAATACCGATTGCAGGGGCCACTATGGAGCATAATAACGTGTGCAGTGGCCACTATGGAGCATAATACCGTGTGCAGGGGCAACTATTGAGCATAATACTGTGTGCAGGGGCAACTATGGAGCATAATATCGTGTGCAGGGGCAACTATGGAGAATAATACCGTTTGCAGGGGTAAACAGTATTTGTATAGTGCTTAATTTTTTATATATTCAGAAAAGGATGAGGATAGTATGTAACATGCCAATGTCTTAGGTTTTAACAATACATTATGTTCTTCCTGGTTGACCTCAAAGGGCTGATTGTAACAGTAGTAATGTACAAATGTAACTACTGCTTAATAGCTCGCTTATCTGTTAAGGAGAAGTTACTTTTATACATGTGTAAAATAATCTTGGCCCTTCAAGGTACCCCGTGAGGCTGAAGTGGCCCCCGGAGAAAATGAGTTTGACACCCCTGGTCTAGGGGCTCACTTGTAGGGGGAGCACAAATGCATTTAAAAATTTGTCTATAGAAAAGATCAATGTCACCATTTTGGCACCCACCTACTTTTTGGCAGGGTTTGGTCTCCCTGGGTTCATAGGTCCAATTTCCCCAGTTTTCGCCTCAGCTTTTGCTGATGTGGTTGAGTGATGAGTCTTTTCCACCTTGGCAGGGATCACTACCCTCCCCCTTCTTCGACCCACACACTATAGCTCTACCTTTTCTGTTTTTCCCTTCCGTTTTGGTTAGATTTGGTTATTTACCTTTTTATCCCTATTATCCTGTATTATCCTGTATTAAGTCAACATGCATGGAAGTGTAGAATCACATAACCATGGGGTATTGCATATTTTTCACAGACAATTTGCATATATGTGGCTTCCATTTTTCATTTATCCTAAAAGACTTAAGTCTATGAGTGACTGGTGAAAAGCTTGCTCTAAATTTTCTTGGATTGCCCATTGAAAAATGGCTGTGAGAATAGATCCATGAGGTTGTGTGCTGTCCCATTCTTGAGTTCTGGATCCGTCATATGATGGACACCAATGGTGCTCAAAGGATCACTTTGCCCCCATTGGTTTCTTTCATGTTGTCCATCACTTTAACAATAAAATTAGCACTGCATCTGTAGTGAAGGCATCAGGTTGGAGACCACTGCTGTAGACTTTTGTTGGATGCTTCATAGACATCTGGTTGTTCAATGTCTTCTGAGCCAGCACCTTCATACATATATCAGACTGCTATCAAACACTATCAAAATCAGAGTCCTTCATCTCCTTGGTTACTGTTACAGCACCTTCATCATCGTTGGCCAGAACTTTCATTCCATGTCGTGATAGAAGTCTACTGTCTCACTCTCACTAGTGGTAAACTCTACAATCCATGAGCAATAAATGACTGAAAATTGTCTGATATCCTTTCAGACCTGGGAATACTCATATGGGCAAAACTTCTACCTGAAAGGGGTTGTCCAGGAATTGGACCAATCACAGAGGAGGCTTGGGAAGGTGTACATAAAAAAAAAAAAATTCATAGTCCGGTGTCTGCTGCACTTCGGGTGTGCCTCTTGCCTTTGCCACCGCCAGTTCTGTGCCACACATGACCACTGAGGCCAATCAATGTCCTCAGAGGTGGCTGGAAAGGATCTGGTGACATATGTGAGTGACGTAACCAGGTCCTTTAAAGCCACCACTGAGGTAAATCATTGGTCTCAACGGTGACGTGCGGCACATGACTTCTGATGGCAAAGACACTGCTTGCGCCCAACAATGGCAGCAGACACTGGAGTGCTGGGAACAAGTGAGTATGATTTTTCTTTTTTATGTAATACCTTCCCTGGTCTACTCTGTGACTTGTCTTGGTATGGTTGAAAACTTAAAGGCAATGTTACCAGAAAATTACTTTATTTAAATAAAGTTTTACATTGAACATATTTTTAAAGAATTTTTGGTGAAGTTTTTTTTTAATTTTTCCATGTTCTTATCTAGATTTAAAAAAAATATAAAAAATCCTACAGTTCCACTAGGCCATATAATATGCTGAGACTTCCTGTGTTCTGAAGATTTCTTTGCAGCAGTCACCTCACTTACAGCACACTGATGATCATAGCGATCATGTACATGTAGATAACACATAGAATCCACCAGTCACAATAGAGGATTTCACAGCTTATCTACTCCTCTCTGTGCAATGACCTCTGGCCGGGTCACAGAGCATTTTAGGTAGTAGTGACATCACAGGCTAATCTTATTAGGGTAGGAGAGATATAGATTGTGTCTCATTGGACTATGTTAGGCTACATCCTAATGCGGTTTCTTGCATTGTAGGATATGTATTGTGCACAATAATAATACTGCCATGATATTAGAGCTTTTAGATATAGACAGCCCTCACTTTGTGGTCTGATTTCAGCGTCCTCCTTGTTATCTCTACTTTACCATTCGTATCAAGTCTGAAATCATTTTCTATTTTTACCCAATGACATCTTCATGTTGCAGATTTGACGGTATCCCAGCATCATAAGCAACAAAGGTGAATTCAACAAGATAATATAGTGTTTCCTGGCAGCCATGTGTTACTAATATAAAATAGATTACAGCTTGCCGTTTTGAGCTGACTGGGGTGTGAGCACATCACTACATGTATTCCTAATATATTCCCCGTCTTAGTGTATCTTAAAGAGGTATTATGGCTTCCGCAGATAAAGTCTGTACATTGTGTCATGAACAATTATACAATTTCCTATTACACTTGCTGTATCGACTCATCACATCTGTTCAACTGAAAGTCTGGTATGTGACTTTCTCCACCCAAGTCCTACTTAAAAAGTAAGGTTTATTGGAAACCATCTTCAAAAGTAGAAGACCCCCAGCACACTGTTGCAACCTTCAAAGCAAGATGGTCCTCCAAGATTCAGGGATCTATACCTTTCTATCACCAGAGCTTTGGGGGTACCTATCTGGTTTCTTTCTTCCACCACCAAGGTCCACCAAGGAATCTTGTCTTGGTCAGCCTCGCCCTGCCAGTTTATGACTGTTCCTGACTTCTTGCCTCTCACACGTGCAGGGAAGAATACTGGTTGGCTAGATGAGATGCTTTTGATGCTCTTGGGGTTCTAGTTTTCATTGAGAAGATTAAGTTGAGGTATGGACAATAAGCGACAATGCTCCAAAGGATAAAGTATGTAAATTAGCTCTAATACCGAAAGAGAAATGGCCTCTGTGATGATTCTGCCTAAATATGGCCATAACTCAGCTATATTTTGGTCTCTGGGTATAGGATATCCCTTCTTCCTTGCTCGCATACTGTGCGCAGCTACAAGCCTAGGTCCATATTGGCAGTAGCGTCTAGGCTGGAACAATAGGGCTCCATTGTATTCCTATACAGCCCTGGCTGATCAAACAATAGTGCATTGTTCACCCCTGGGCTGTTGATCAGATATGACTGATAACAGGGTATCAATTCACTTTGTCTCATCTACATACAAAGGGTCTGAACGTGATTGAATTAACTCATCAGACCTACTGTCGCCGGTGACCTCATTCTGGGAGGGGGCATAAAGGGTATAAAAGATGAGGTAAGAGGTCTGTGGGAGGAGATTATGCAGGAGATTACACTAAGAGATCATGCTATGGAGTTTTGGGCTGAGACCATCACAGACTTCCACTGAGAGAGACTTTGACTGAGATGCTACTATGAGCAGGCAGGTTGGAATGCTGCTGCTGACGATGATGAACCTACAAGAGACTAATGCTGAGAGACTGTGAAGAGCATGCAGGCGGGATTATTGTACTGTGATGCCACATGCTAGGAGTTAATGCCACATGCTGAAAAGCCTCCACTGGTGACTCACACATGCCATGTGTGAGTGTTGGACTATAGAACCACATCAAGGACATGTGTGGTAAAGTAATCATTTCACCTTTAATCCCTTTTATTTTATTTTTACTGTATCTTGCAACTAGTAACTGTTAATGCTTGCATATATCTGCATATCTGTTCTGATCTGTATATGTTAGATTTTAATACCGACCCATTTAGGGGTTAATAAATATATAAAATTTAGAAGGCTTGTCTTGTATTTATCTGGTGAACCCGGCACTCACTGGCGGTGAGTGTGGTTTTTATATGAAAGAGGACTCAGGGTGTGGCCAAAGCGGTTTGGCGCACGGAGGATCTTTCACAGCCTCTCTACTGAGCAATATTTACTTTCTTCTGAAGGTAATTTGCATATTTTTTTTCCCATGGAACATTGCCTGTAACACTCCATACAACAACTGGATCTCCTCATTGAAAACCAGTGCCAGTAAAAGAAAATTGTAGTTGTATGGACACTTTTATTTAGGAGCCAACTTAAATAATGAAGTGGTTCCAGCAGCGGGAGATGACTGTGTTCTTTATGTAGGGGGCAGTATGACCTGTCTAATCTTGTAATTCTCATACCAATAAAACAATTACATGACATACAGTAAATTATCCGCCATACATATTATATAACCTGTTAGACTGACAGATATTGCTACCGACAAGCCTGGTGTGGACACAGGCAGCTGAGGGCCCCTGTACAAGAATGTGGGAATATGTGCAGCTTGTTTTTCAGTATCTCTACATAGAGCTCGGCCCTTATGTCCACGAGTATTTAACCATGAAGTGTATTAGTTTACATGCAATCTAATAGATAGTAGAAAGCAGCTGTGAAGGTGATAGGGCCCTCTGACCTACAAACCCCTGTGCAGCTGCAGAGGTTGGACCGATGATATGTCTACCCCTGCGACAAGTAAAGGGTATATAGAACTAGAGATGGGCAAACCTTGCAAGATTCGTTTTGTGACTATTCATGAATTTGGGTCCAAACCAGAAGTGCACTTATTATACTGTGGATTCTTAGAGCTTCGGACTCTAGAATATAATAATCGGAGGCCCAGAGAGGTGCAGAAAAATAATAAACCCTCCACTCACCTTAAGGCATCCGGTGTTGATTCCTGGTTGCCCTCTGGCCTTGTTGGTGGTGTCAGTGCCCCTGGGAACTGCTATGGCTTGTGACTGAGCCTCAGGATGCACATGGGGCATGTCGATGGCAAGATGCTTTGAAATAAGTCAGGATGTTAATATGCCATAACCCAGAAGTACAGAAGATGTCTTAGAACGAACATAGGATGCCACAAGGGAGCCCAGGAGAGGTCAGGGAAGGTAAGTGGAAGGGACAGTAAAAGAGTTTCTTATTTTTCTGAACCTTCCCTGGACTTCCAAATATTAGTATAATAATGATTTGTGGGTGTCAAACCTTAAACATTTTGGAGAATTTTATGCACCGGTTTGCTCATCTCCAACTCTAACATATCCAATCCCCAATTTTCTGCCATCAGTGACTGTTGTGCTGCCCCCATACTCTCAAAATTCGTGGATGCTTTGGAAGACTGTACTGTGATGTGTAGCAGAAGAAGCTGATTCTACTAGCAGTGAAATTTACTGTCAGTATATCCAATGGAAACTAGCTGCCTACTTGTAGGGAATGGTAGATAATAGAGATTCATAGGGATACACTATAAAAGTATGTAGGACAAGCAGACGACTGAATAATACATGCAGGGTGCACTGAATACAGGTACTTGTCAGCCGAGCACTCAGATTTCCACTGATAAATGAACAAGGGCCTTCTGTGTATTGACAAGGCATTTGCATCTTTTAGAAAGATCTTAGATTACAGCCAAATCAGCCCATAATTATGAGCATTGTCTTTCCTGTTCAGCATTTCTATGACCTCACGATATTTGCAAAATGGAATTTGCATAGTATCAAAACAGTCCTTTGTAGGTTGCAACAGAATCCTTTAGTTTCTCATAAGGAAAAGTGAGTTCTGAATTTCTTATATGGCAATGTCTTTATGTGTATATATTTTGGAAGGTAGGATGCTTAAAGTGATACTCCAGCATTTTCTTATTTATCTGTGCAATGTAGTCTTTGAAGTCGTTTTAGAATTGTCTATTCCTGGTGCTATCACTCATGTCTAGCACCTGTACCTATGTCTAGCATTTGTACCCATGTCTAGCACTTGTACCCATGTCTAGTACCTGTACCTATGTCTAGCACTTGTACCCATGTCTAGTACCTGTACCTATGTCTAGCAACTGTACCCATGTCTAACACCTGTACCCATGTCTAACACCTGTACCATGTCTAGTACCTGTACCCATGTCTAGCACTTGTACCCATGTCTAGCACTTGTACCCATGTCTAGTACCTGTACCTATGTCTAGCAACTGTACCCATGTCTAACACCTGTACCATGTCTAGTACCTGTACCCATGTCTAACCCCTCTACCCATGTCTAGTACCTGTACCTACGTCAGGCACCTGTACCATGTATAGTTCCTGTACCCATGTTTAGCACCTGTACCAATATCTAGCACTTGCACCCATGTCTATTACCCATATCTGCAGAACTCACAATAGTATATACCGAACAGGACTTTACACTGTGAGGATGACGTTACCAAAGGTACTGGAGGTTGCTCTAACTGCTGCTTATAACAAGGGGGATGGTAATAAAGGGGGGTGACTTGACTGTGAGAGATGGGTGCTATAGGGAGCGCATTATGTGAGAGGCAGAGGAGGAGCAGTGAGGCATTTTGACAGATAAGGTAGGACAGAAGAATAGGGGGGGAGAATAACATTTTTGTGCAGCGTTGTAATGTAAGCCCTGACCTTTTCTGGTAAGCCTGAACTGACCTGTGCCCTATTAACAAAAGCCTCTTTTCAGGCTATACATGCACTGTCCATTTATCATAATACAGTTATAAAATGGAAATTCTGGGGAATACCGTACAATGGATGCCAAAAGAACAGCTTTTCTGGCACATATGGTAAATGTGTAATCATAAGGAAGGGGCCTAAGATGTGTTATCATAGACTACGCCAGTGTAAGGTTTTAAAGAACTCCATACCATACAAGGTTCTTTATAAGGCCAAGGAAAAGGCACATAGACAAGAGGTGGTTAAAAGCAGGAATGGTTCTTTTACTATGGATATCATCTGTATATCACTGACAATCTGTTCCTCTCAATAGCACAGAGATAACACCATGTGAAGTTCTCAATGGTGAAATACAAGAGGCTTGTAAACAGTTACATTCACTGAACTTGAGCGTAGCTCCTTATAGGCAGGATCTGGCTGTATTCTCTAGCCTGACTCTGTACAGCTGCCCCTAACAACTTCTGGTCTTGCACTTGCCTCTGCACACAGCTGAATTCCGGGCAGATCTTTTTTTTCCTGGCATATCTCTTTGGCCTACTCCATCAGGCAGTCTCATGATCTCTACGGGCAGCTCTTGTTCTGTACTTGCTGCATCCCAGAGCGCTACTCTAGAAGATTGTTATATGCCCCAGGCTCATCTTGAGACAGCCCTGAGAAAGGGAGCATTGCTGTCTGGACATTTGGACACCATGCCTGGAGGAGCAGTGGAGGAAACTGACAGGAGGAACTCATTCGGGCCTAACTAGAAGGTAACCAGATCCCTGTCAGGATTCCCTGAACCACTATCACCAGTATCCTCATCTGGGAGTGGCACGAGAGGAGGGGTAGTTGGAGAAGTCTGCCACAGAACCTTTATTATCCCTGGGCACCCTCATAGAACCAAGACTGGAGGATTGGACTTTGTACTACTACTACCCCCATTTGGAAGCTGCCGTTGTACCTGTTTCCAGTTGCTGCAAAAAAAAAGTGTTCCTGGTCCAACTGTTACCACTGGCTGCCTGAGTCGTGCCTGCATTACCATCAGGGCCCTTCTGTCCACCATCACACCAGCTGAGAGGAGAGGTCCCCTCTCCAACTGGAAGCACCCTGGGGGAAACTACTACCACCACCATCCGGTAGTGCTGCAGGACCCCCCTCGACGGTGTCTGGCCCAGGAGTGGGGCTGGGGGCTTGGTTGGGTGTGCTCGGCCTAGGAGGTGGCACATCATCCGCCACTACTACTCCCATCCTCCGGTTCTTTCCATCTGGGTTGTGGCATACTGACATCTCCAACTGGGTGCACCTCATCTCCCAGCAGTTCCAGTGCTAAACTATGACAAACCCACCTTCTGCACTCCCATGCTTCTGGACTGTGCTGGTACTCACTCAGTAACTGCGGACCATGGGACCCGTAACTTGACTGTGGGTGATATGATCACAAACCCCGCGTCTCTACAAAGGGTTAGGTTTAGTGGGTGGTGCAGCCCCTGAGTGTGGTCCATCAGTCTGGGACTGACCTGTCCCCCCTGATCCTAAAGCCTTCCTATAAATTTACAGCCAAACTTTGCAGTTAAAGGCGCAGTGTTAAATGTACATGACGGTGGAAAACAAGCGCATAACACCTTAAAGGCATAATATTTTAGGCTTTATGCTCCGCGCAATTAGCAACGTACATAACACAACGATATGGTGTATAATGCACATTAACGCCTTACAGATGTACACTGCAAACATAGTGTGAAAAGATCTTAAAAGTGTTCTGTTTATAATACTCCCTTTGTATGAAAGTGTCCCTGTACTCCATAACATAGGTAATATACAATGTTGTGAAAATTTTTAGGCAGGTGTGAAAAAATTCCTGCAAACTAAAAATGCTTTCAGAAATAGAAGGGTTAATAGTTTATTTTTGTCAATTATCAATGTGAAGTGAATGAAGAAAAGAGAGATGTAAATCCCATCAATATTTGGTGTGACCTTTGCCCTTTGGAGGAGGAGTCCTGGAAGTAATGATCCGGCCCCCACAGATATAGCCCTGATCCAGGGGCGTAACTACCGGGGTAGCAGTGGTAGCGACTGCCACAGGGCCCGGAACATTACGGGGCCGGGAGCCCTGTGGCAGTCGCTACCTCGAACCCCACAATCACTGCTATCGTTATACTCCGGGATCTTAAAAGACCCCGGAGTATAACGATCGGGGGCCCAGAGGAGGTGAGCGAACATAGAAAACACTGTAACTCACCTCTCCGCCGCTCCGCAGGCTTCGGGCCTGTTTGGTGACGTCCCAGACGTCAGCCGATGTCATTATGCGTCGCGACGCCGGCCTGGATCGCGTGAGATCCAGTCCGACGAAGATGGCCGAAGTAGCGCACGGGAGTGCACCTGAGCGAGGAAGAGGTAAGTTGCAGTGTTTTCTATGTTTCTATCCTCCCCTGGGTCTCCGATCATTATACTCTGGGGTCTGAAAAGACCCCAGAGTATAATAATCGTTCATGGGTGGTCCACTATGGGGCATAATACTGTGTGCAGGGGCCACTATGGGGCAAACTACTGTGTGCAGGGGCCACTATGGGGCAAACTACTGCGTGCAGGGGCCACTATGGGGCATAATATTGTGTGCAGGGGCCACTATGCGGCATAATACCATGTCCAGGGGCCACTATGGGGCATAATACCATGTGCAGGGGCCACTATGGGGCATAATACCGTGTGCAGGGGCCACTATGGGGCATAATACCGTGCGCAGGGGCCACTATGGGACATAATACCGTGTGCAGGGGCCACTATGGGGCATAATAGTGTGCGCAGGAATGCGGTTTGTGTGGGGGGGGGGGTTGGGGGCAGCGGTTTGGGGGGGGTTGGGGGCGGCGGCTTGGGGGGGGCCCCATGTCAAATGTTCGCCTTGGGGCCCAGCCATTCCTAGTTACACCACTGCCCTGATCTCATCATCATCCAGTCTGTCTAGGATGACATGAAGAGACAGAATGATTGGAGCAAGCCTACATCAACAGAAGATCTGTGCTTAGTTCTCCAAGATGGCGGCGGGAACAACCTCCCTGCCGAGTTCTGCCAAATACTGTCTGCAAGTACCGAGAAGAACTGATGGAAGGCAAAGGACAAAGGTCACACCAAATATTGATCACATTTACATTTCTCTTTTCTTCATTCACTTCTTTTTGTTCATTGACAAAATAAACTATTAACCCTTCTGTTTCTGAAAGCATTCTTACCGTGCCGCATTTTTCCACACCTGCCTAAAACCTTTGCACAGTGCTGTATAGAGCCTACAGGATGCATTTATTACAATTTACAGCCAAAAATCTTAAAGAGATTATCTCATTCTAAACATCGCTTGCCCATATGTCTCAGGGTTCCACTATTATGAGCTTTTGCAAAAAGTAACCCTTGCACTGGTGGATTCAGCCACTCTGTGCATTACATGGATGACTACTGTATATTCTTGAATAGTTACCATGCAATAGTACATTGTATACATTGTATGTAATGTATGGCTGACTGTAGCTTGCTCTCTGGGTTTATAATCCAGTCCTCTAGTGAATTGCGTTTATGGGACCGGATTGTTGTGTTGAAATAACGCCTTTAATCCACAGAATGAAATGAAGGAAGAGGAATACATAAATAACAACTGGTTAGTCCAGTCATAACGCTTATATAACCTGTGTATAAGTCATATATGAGTCATAGTGAAGGCTGCAGCATAAAACTATCAAGTGATATAAAACATCAAAATGTATTCTCCTGCTACAAAGAAACTTTATATCCCAGCAGGAAGAGATGTATGGTACTTTTCAGGCTTTTCGAGGGGTTTAGTGATTCATCTACGTTCACTAGACTTACTCATGTCAGACGAGGAAATGGACATTCACAACTTGTGGACTTAAAGGGAGTCTGTCTCCAGACCTCAGCATATTATGCCAGCCCTGCAGATAGATAGGTTACATAGGTAAATCACTGCCTTTGTTGCTGAGATGTCGTTGTTTTTGTCAATATGCAAATGAGCTCTTTGGAGCAAAGATGGTGTTGTCATTGCTCCAAACAGCTCATTTTCATATTGACAAAAACAGCGATATCTAAGCAATGGTGACACTAAGTCACAAGGGGAACAAACCAATTAATTCAGATTACCATAACCTATCTATCTGCAGGGTTGGGTTGATATGCTTGGTTCCGGTGACACTAACCTATCTATCTGCGGGGCTGGGTTGATATGCCTGGTTCTGGTGACAGTAACCTATCTATATGCAGCACTGGGGTGATATCCAGGTTCTGGTGACACTAACCTATCTATCTGCAGGGCTGGGGTGATATCCAGGTTCTGGTGACACTAACCTATCTATCTGCAGGGCTGAGGTGATATGCTGGTTCTGGTGACACTAACCTATCTATCTGCAGGGCTGGGGTGATATGCTGGTTCTGGTGACACTAACCTATCTATCTGCAGGGCTGGGTGATATGTGGTTTGGTGAATAACTTTTTGAGGGCTGGGTGATATGCTGGTTCTGGTGACACTAACCTATCTATCTGCAGGGCTGGGGTGATATGCTGGTTCTGGTGACACTAACCTATCTATCTGCAGGGCTGGGGTGATATGCTGGTTCTGGTGACACTAACCTATCTATCTGCAGGGCTGGGGTGATATGCTGGGTCTGGTGACACTAACCTATCTATCTGCAGGGCTGGGGTGATATGCTGGTTCTGGTGACCCTAACCTATCTATCTGCAGGGCTGGGGTGATATGCTGGTTCTGGTGACACTAACCTATCTATCTGCAGGGGTGGGTTGATATGCTGGTTGTGATGACACTAACCTATCTATCTGCAGGGCTGGGGTGATATGCTGGGTTCTGGTGACACTAACCTAACTATCTGCAGGGCTGGGTTGATATGCTTGGTTCCGGTGACTCCCTTTAATTCTATAGCTTTGCAACAATACTGCCAAAATTGAATTATCTTATTTGTATCACAACATGGCATGCTCTATATGTGTTATGTTATTTCTTCAATAAAAAGAGATTTTCAAGAAACATGAGTTATTATGTTTTATATGACAATTTTTTTAAAAAAATCTAAAAATGTAAATATTCACCATCTGCATACGAGCTGCAAAAGGTTTCTCAACTTTGGACAATCTTGTTAGAATGGTCATTAGAAAATATCCTGACCACACAATGATCCCCTGCTGGGTCCTCCAGCAAACTGCTGTGTCCATTCAATTCAATGGAGTATCTCACTCAGGTCCTCCAGAGTGACGGATACTCTGTAACTGCTCTCCACTGTAGCCAAGAAATGAGCATCCTCCCATCGTCTAATACCTGATTTCTCCTGACTGTTATGGAATTGCTACTTAAGTAATTCGCAAAAGGTAATGGAATTGTTATTTAAGCTATTTCCTAATACGCAGCAGGTAAATGACAGGACCAATAGACAGCAATTAAACAAGCTACCCATAATCCTACACTGCTCTGGGTTACAGAGTCTAAGGCTACCTTGAGGTATTCATCAGAGCCCACCAAAAAGCAGGATGAACTTCATGGTACGGGACGTTGTGTGTGGACCAGAAAAAAAGAGTCATATGCTGTGTGTATGGGGGCCAAAAAAAGGGGTTCGTATACTGGGTGGGAGCCAATAAAAAGAGACATATACCATGTGGGGGCTAAAACAAAGGGGGTTGCATACTATGTGTGGGCCAGAAAAAAGGGTGTCGTGTACCATGTGGGGGCCAAAAATAGGGTGTCGTGTACCATGTGGGGATAAAAAAAAGGGGCCATATAACGTGTGGGGGCCAAAAAAAAGGGAGAATTATACTATGTGGGAGCCAAATAAGTTGATTATTTGATATACAAATGGGGGAAGCTTGTTAAACAATATTAATTACGGGGGCCCCATCACACATCCAAATATAGCTGGGATGGGTATCTTTTTTTGGAGGGAGACACCTTTCTATAGTTCGTCTCAAGCAGCAGAGAGAATAGCTTCACCCCTGGCCACAGATAAAGCCAAATCAGTGAGAGGGGTGATAACTAGAGATGAGCGAAGTTTTCAAAAATTCGATTCGTCAACTTCGCCGAATTTTCCAATGCGATTCTCTTCGATCCAAATTAATTTGCGGCGAATAAACAGCTATTTCCTGTCTGCAGAGAGCCAGGGTGGGCAGCAAAATGGCGGAAGCCCTTGGACGCCGAAGTCATGTCTCTCTCTCTCTCTCTTCAGGACGGACAACTTTTATTCATGTGGAAGGATCTGCTAACAAGCAAAGACACGTCTACCAATCACATCACTAGAGAACATCATGTGACCATCTGATGTCACAAAGGTCCTTACTAAATATTCGTTACCACGAAGCATCAGGAAATCCGGATTCCATGCGAATCGAAGATTTCCTGAAATTCGGATCGAATCCCACTTCTGCAGCTTCAATTCACTCATCTCTAGTGATAACCAGGACAGCAAGACGAAATCAGTAAACTAAGGAATCAGCCAAAAACAGGGAAAAGTACTGGGAGTTTCGTGAACATAGAACCTAGAACACTAATGTAATCACAGGCAAGTAAAAAGTGCCAGAGCCAGGTCTAAACACCACGCTTTATCCAGTGATTGGATGCTGCACAGAAGAGGATGACAACTGCTAGGTGGAGAAGTAGGAGCACAGATATTTCGATTCTTATAGGTTCCTTTATAGTGTGGGAACTATTTCTTATTTCTTAAGACTTATTCAAGCAACTTGGCACTTCAGTTCTCTGCACAGAGGAATGGTTAGAAGTGCTGCTGTGTACCGAAAACTTTGAAAGGGACCCAGGATCAGTGTTGGTACCAAGGTCAGACCTCCACCAATCATGACACATGGCTTTTCTTAGTGATATGCCATCCCATTATAATATGGGAATACGCCTTTAAAGACACATAAATGATATACAACATATAGGAACTGTATAGTATAACAAGAGTATGACTTAGGGATTACAAAGCCTCCAGAGCTCACTATTACAGGTTGTGCCGCCGTATCAGATAGCGTTGGGCGGCACAGTGGCTTAGTGGTTTTTGGAGTCTTTTGTTCGAATCCTGCCAAGGAAACATCTGCAAGGATTTTGTATGTTCTCCCTTTGTTTGCTTGGATTTCCTCCGGGTACTCCGGTTTCCTCCCACACTCCAAAGACATACTGATAGGGAATGTAGATTGTGAGCCCTATATGGGACAGTGACTGGCAATATCTGTAAAGCGCTGCAGAATATGATGGCGCTATATAGGTAAGCATAAATAATTGCAAGCTGTTGATTTCTTGGTAATATTGGATTGCGGTCCGCTGTAATCTTTCTAAAAATATAGTTGTTTTTTTTTTCGGATAAGCAGGATAAATGTTTGGTAATATGCTGTAGTGACATAGCCCTAATAATAAATTCTGGCATTCACTCCCTTCCAAGTGGGAAACCTATTTACCCAAGGACAGCTTGATGATGACTTCATAAATATTCATCACAATACGGTCTTGTCTCTGAAGTTTCAGTGTTACTAACCATGTTAATAATTCCTATCAGACAGGCTGTGTGATACCGACAGCAAGAGAGATTACACTTCTGCTATGTAGTCCGGGTCCACCATGTTAATGGGTAACCCCAAGTATATTGTAATATATTCAGGACAAAATATGTGCTGAAATATAACAGAAATAGAATTATTAGATCACATGCAATTCACTACTAAATACTATAAAGGAAATCTTTGTTGCAGAGACTTCCTCTGTTAGGAAGGGGCAAACTGAACAATTGCCCAGGGCCCCCTTTTCCTAGGAGTCCTTCAAGGATTGTACCCTTTGTCTTCCATCAATTCTTCTCGGTACTTGTAAATAGAAGGGTTAATAGTTTATTTTGTCAATGAACAAAATGATGGGAATGAAGAAAAGAGAAATGTAAATCCCAACCATATTCACTTAATTTTGTTAATTGATAAAAATAAACTATTAACCCTTCTATTTCTGAAAGCATTCTCACTTTTCCATGCTTGTCTAAATTTTTGCATAGTATTGTATATATCCATGATCTATTTTGCCCTATTGACCCATGACAAAATAAAGAAAGTCCACCTGGAAATTAACCTCACAAGACTGTTCCTAAGCATTTTTACCTTACAACAGTTTTTTCACGAATGCCTAAAAATTTTGCACAGTACTGTATGTCACAAAAAAAAGGGGAACACATACTATCAACTTTCAATAAAAAACAAAGTTTCTTATAGAAGGAAAATAGTTAATGCACAGTCATATTATATAGTAGGAAACACCTGGTAACAGTAACAATGTAGTCACATTGCGTCAAAGCTTTTCATGCCAGATGTCTGCGGGGGCGATAGGTTAAACAAGTAGAGTAAAGGTGGCCACGCACATTACACATCTCATTTCCATGGGACCAACTAACCATCTAATGTGTGTGGGCAGTCCCAACTTTTCTCCCACAAGGGGAAAGGAGGATCAGGTTGTTCGATTTCAATATGCCCAATCCTTTGTTTGTTGGGGTTTACCACCCTTTCTGTTTCAAAGCATTGTATGTGCAATTGACCCAAGCATGCACATGTATGTTCAGATGTATATAAAGTTTATGCCCAGCTTAACTATTGCAGCTTAATTCCCCCAGATTTAGACCTGCAGCAGGGGTGTAGCTATAGGGGGTGCTGAGGTAGCAATCACTACTGGTCCCTGGAGTCTTAGGGGCCCCAATGGCCTTTCTAAAGCATAAAATATCAGTATTATAAATAGTACATGGTAAGCAGGAGCCCCACAACATATTTTGCATTGAGGCCCAGGAGTTGCATATGGGCTGTGCTTGGTATTGCAGCTCAGCCCCATTCATTTCAAAGAGACTGAGCTGCTAATGTACCATGTGGGCAATGAACATGATGCATTGACACAGCGAAACGTTACTGATCACTTATCCTAAGGACAGGTTATCAGTATGTAGGTCCTGGAAAACCCATTTAACACCATCCCGACATCCACCCTAATAGTACTGTACGTAATAGTAATGTCATTTTGGCTGCACAGTAAATGGGGTAAAAATGAAGCCTGTAACAAAGTCGCTCAAATTCACTTTTTCTCCAATTCCACCCCATTCTGAAAAAAGTTATGGGATTTGGAAGGTGGGGAGTCAAACACAAAAATTGAAAAATGTCACCAGTGGGAAGGGGTTAATGCACAGACAGGTAAGATGCCCATACATCCTTAATAGCTGTTTGGGGAGAGGGGAGTAAGGCATTGCATCACACCTCAGGCAGCTGCTTATCTTCCCTGAGAAAAACTGGATTCGTAGCTAAAATTCAACATGTCCGATTCTTCCAGATGATGTCGTGAAGTTGGGAGGTCCCCAAGGTAGTTGACCATATCTGCCAAAATTGATGGTTTTGACTCATTTTCTTTTTTTAGTACTAGACTGACCAGATGTTTCCTTTGTCAACATGCCAAAAGAAGACATAATAGGAGTACTAAATGGTCTTCAGGTGCTACGTACTGTAGAATATAAAAGTCTACGGAAAAACTTAAACCTTCCAGTAACCTTTAGTGGTGATACTTATCCCAAATCTGTAGAACATGTAGGAATGAAGACATACCCAACAATACAAAATAGTGATAGGTCCAGGTATATTAATGGCCAAATCATTGGTGCAAAAAAAATCGATGTATAGATAGATACAGTATATAATGGCTGCACAGGTAGGAATCTGTATTCTTGTTGGCCGCTGAGGTCAGTCAATTGCACAAATATAGGTCTGGCCCAAAGGAACAGATTGACGTGTAGGTGATACGTTCACTTTAAGCTTGTTTGCTATTTTCAGAAGCACAGATATAATAAATGTGATAAATTCACACCAAGCTGTGCGCAGGACACACATTGAAATCAATGACTGCAGGAACCGCACACTGGAGAGATCTCTTCTGAACGCATGTAACACTGCCACCAGTGAAACTGCAAAAACTGGCAATAAAGGGAATGTTATACTTCACGCTAAAAACTGACACTTTACCAGAGGTGAGAACACGACCACATGGAACACACAATCCAAATACTGCACAATACCTAAATTGTACTAATATCTTCATATGTGAGGGCTATGTACACATTTGGAACCAATTTGGTTACAAAATAAAAAGAAAAGTATTTACTCTTGCACATAGACTTGATTCAAAATATCCTGTCCCATTTTGTGTATATAACTCCTAGCGTAAATATCAGCCATGGCAATATGCCCCATTTGGGGTGAATCTGGAGATTTAGATATCATTGGACTCATACTGTCAGGGCCAGGCCAAGAGTGGAATAGGTGGACACCAAAGGCTCCATTATGGAGGGCAATTCATGACTGACGCTCAGTTCACACTAGCATTGCATCTTCGTTGATCGGGTCCATCGAAGGACCCAAACAACAGAGTGCTGGACCTCTAAAATTGCATTTACATTCAGACCCTGGAGGACCCCAATGACTATAATGGGGTCCGTTTGGTGTCCATCATTTTTATATCCTTTGTGCACGACTTTTTCTTCTGTCGATTTTCAATGGACTCTGCCATGGAGTCTCCAACAGAGACTCCCGTGCGGATGTGAATGTAGCCTTACCCAAATGTGGGCATATCCTTACCAACTAAAATTCTGATAACTACAAGTTGAGTTAAAGAAAACGAAACACCGTTTAAACTTAAACTTTAAAGACTTTTTAGTGATATTTTATTCATTCCCCAGGTCTATATGTATATTTTTAACAATTCCTGAAATCCCGAAAGTGGAAAACATTCAAGGCAGCTGACAAAGTTCCCAGTATTGAATGTTCCAGTTAGTTTGTCCCAAGGACAGACCGTGCAATGCTCAGAGAAATGGCTAAATTCCCAACAGCACCATATGGCTTGTTTGGAAGGATTGTCAAGAGAAAGCCTTTTCTTTCTAAAAAGAACATGGCAGCATGTGAAGTTTGCAAAGTTGCATCTGAACAAACCACAAGACTTCTGCAACAATGTCCTTTGGACAGACGAAACCAAAGTGGAGATGTTTGGCCATAATGCACAATGCACTTTTGGTTAAAGCCAAACACAGCCTATCAGCACAAACACCTCATACCTACTGTCAAGCATGGTGGTGGAGCAGTGAGGATTTGGGCTTGTTTGCAGCCACAGGACTTGGACACATTGCCGTCATTGAGTTGACCATGAGCTTCATGTATGTAAAGGTGTTCTAGAGTCAAATGTGAGGCCATCTATCTAATAGCTAAAGCTTGGCCGAAACTGGGTCATGTAACAGGACAATGATCCCAAACACACCAGCAAATCTACAACAGGATGGCTGAAACAGTATAGAATCATGTCAAAGTCCAGACCATAACCCAACTGAAGTACTGTGGTGGGACCTTAAGAAAGGTGTGCAGCAAGTTCCCAAAAACCTCAATGACCTTAAGCTTTTCAAAGAACAGTGGGCTAAAATTTCTCAAGAATGATTTGAGAGACTGATAGCCACATTAAAGACCAGGACTCCAAGTTATCACTACAAAGGTGGTCCAACAAACTATTGGTTCTTGAGGGTCATTTGGTTATTCACACGTGTTTTTTCCATTTTGACCTCATTTTTAGTAGATACATAATGTCACGATGGAATCTGTTGTGTTGTGGTTCCCAGTGGCGTAACTAAAGTCTTGTGGGCCCCGGTGCAAACTTTTGTCCGGGGCCCCCTACCTCATCCCTACAGCAAATTCTTGATAGTGATGGTTACGGGTGCTAAGGAGTTTAATCAACCTTATTGTGGTTAGGGTAATATGTGGCTCTCCTTGGCTTATGGGCCAGAAGGAAGCTGCAATCTCAATACTGATGCCAGTGCTTATGGGCCCCCTAAGGCTCCTGGGCCCCGGTGCGACTGCACCCTCTGCACCCCCTCAAGTTACGCCTCTGAGATTGCATTTGCTTAATTTTAAGTCCGAAAGAACAGATTTTTTTTTATTACATTCCAAAACATAAAACTATAGAACTGAAAGAGGGTGGACCTTGTTTTTCTCATAACTTTATATAATATATTATACGGTATGTATATCATAATATTTTGTTCATTCTTTTGTTTCTGACCTTGCGAGAATCCAGATCCTCTTGGAATGTCTGGAATATCGGATGTTGGATTCTATGAAGTTTACTGTATCACACTTTCCTATGAACGCTGCATCTTGTGACAATATTTAATTACTATGTGGCGTTTTTAGACTCTCTAAACTTACTATGTTTTTGCATTCGAACCACGACTATAAAAATGTAAAAAGCAATCTCTTTGGGGTCAAATATCAAAAGGGGTCTCGATCTAGGAAGACAAACATTAAGGCCCTATTATTCAGCATGATGATTTATTCATGCAGTAACCAGACTTGGTAGCAGCTGAGAATAAGATTAGTGTAAAACGTATACAGTTCAGACATCTGTGTGATTGATAAGGATGCAATTACTTGCGTATTGTGAGGTAGCCGGTTATTTTGGGATTCTGCAAATCCTGCTGGTTGAGTCTGATTTTTCCAGTTCATTGTATGAAAGAGAAACCTTCAGCCTTGGAAATTTTGTGATTTGGGATCCCTTTTGGGTTGAAAATTAATTTTATTTCAAATATGCTTGCAAATGAATTTGTTATTTACATGAGTTCTGTTCCTTTTTGAAGCCTGTTATTTGCCAGTGGGCAGTATGGCCCTGTCATAGGAATCCTCGGGCACCTCACTGTGAGCAGACAATGAAGAAGGGAATTTACCCACCAGGGATCATTTCATTTTTTTTTTTTTTTTTATTTAAGGGTTTTTTTTGGCTTCTAGCCTGGGAAAAGCAGATATTTGCTGATATTACTTTGCTATTTTTGCTGCAAAGAATCATAGAATGGACCCTACGGGACACTTACTGTATTATGAACCTGCGATACCCTTCTGTAGCTCGCGAGCTCTGAATTCTTAGCAAGTGTACAGCAATATGGCAACTTTTTCCCACAGGTAACATATGTTGGAGGGTCTAAGGGCAATGAACACTAAGTACTGTTTATTGATATTCTTTACATTCATTGATATGGTCTGGGCAGAGACAGGGGTGCGTAATGAAGGCGCCACCTCTGTCTGGATGGTTGGCAGGGAAACTGCAGGAGTTGCTCCTGCTTGTCAGCAGATCAAAAGATCCTCTACTGGTGGTCTGTTTGGGCCATCCGGAACCTTTTCACCATGTGTGCATGCCCTCATGTAACCACGGCTCCCAATAGCTACTAACAGCTAGATCTAGATGGTGGGCAGTCCATCGAAACAACCATCTTATTTCTCTATGTCCATTTATGTGTCTCATCTCAAAGTCCATCAACTGGGCAAAATGTCTTTCAGTGTGTCGTAGAGGCATGTGTAGCAGTCAATGGTCTCTTACCAAGAGGTACACTATCCAAAAGTAGCCTCTGAGAGTCTTTTTATAGGTCAGCAATGGAAGCAATTTTATGCCCTCTTCTGGCAAGGCCCAGTGTTTTATCAGACCACACCTGTAATCTGCATGCTGAGTTTTGCAGCAATCTAACATTTCTACCTTGGTACGGTATTTTTTTGTCGATGAGTTTATGATTGCACTGCTCTGTATAATGTAATGTAACCCACAGTGTCCGGCCAGGACTCAGCTTGCAGAGTAAAAGCTGGCCAACCCAGGGCCATTTCCTCTCTTAGTTGAGGACACCAAGAACAGTGTCCCTGGATGATATCCTGCAGGAGGAGAAGGTGTCAGTCAAAAGGGTCCAATGTCAAGGCGCACTATTTTCACTTGACAGTGGAGGAGGACATTACACCACAGGGCTTGTTGGTAAAGTTGGTTTCAATCCATGAAGAGTTTTGCTCCCTGGTTCGTGGCAGTAAAAGACATGAATGACTGAAACTTTCCGAAACTTGAGCAGAGGTCTGGATCTAGTCAACCTCCGAGGAGCATGGTGGTGGCCTGAGTCTGAGGCAAAGAGTCACTAAAGCCTGAGGAGGTGTGTAGTCCACGTAACTGCCATGTGGACATGGTAAGAGAGAAATAGAGAGATCGTTTTTGGATAGTAGAAGCCCACAGAGGGGTCACTTGTGAAAGAAAGAGAGAGAGAGCCGGTGACTGTGCATTGTGACCTGGAACAACTCATTGGCCCCACACAATTTCCGCATTAGACCACAGACTGTGAGATAGACTGTACTGAGGTGGAAGGAAGTAAAAGGAAGTAAAAGAGCCACTGGTGACAAAAGATGCTCTGGCCAAGCCTTGCCAATGACCTCGCCAACATTCCATTGGTACTATAGATTTTAAAACCAATGTATCGCTCATTTCATAGCCGTCATCCTTTAGTCAATGTTCCTCTTTTCATTGGTAAATAAAGGTTAACTTGCACGCTGTGCAGAACGAAAATTCACTTCTACCACCGATAGGCATGGACCTGCTGTGACCTGTGGTGAAAGTTTGCAAATACAATATAAAAAAATTTATGGACATATTTATGAGCTAAGAGAAATTCTGGAGCAACCGTATTGATGGTCACAGTGTAATGAAATGATCCAGGCGGTGAGGCATAGCAGTATAACATTTACTATTAATATGTAGGTCACCTTTGAGCATGTGGTGGCCCATGAAGACGCAGTAGGAAAGCCATTCCAGGAGGATATTTTTGGTTCTTTAAAGCAGGTTATTCTTTTGGCCTGACATATATTCTTTTCATGTGTAAATCATTGACAACTAGTGCAATGTCATATTCTAAACTTTTATTCTTACCTTAAAGGGAATGTGTCATGAGAAAATGACATATTGTTTAAAGGGATTTTCTGAGCTAAATAGGTTAAAGATCTATCCTAAGGATAACTCATCAATATTAGATTTCTGAGGCCTGACACCACCCAGTACCCCCATCAATAAGCTGTTCACAGCAGGTGATACACAGAGAATGGAGCAGGAAGCAGACAGCGCTGTTCTCTGTGTAGTGGCCAGAGCAGGGTACTGCAGATCAGCTGCAGTGATCCTGTTCAACCAGTGCACAGAGAACAGTGTAGGATATGTCATCAATAATTTTAGTCTGGAAAACCCCTTTAATTGTGGTTAAACATATTTTTAAAGAACGTTGGTAATTTTTTAAAAAAATGTTTCCATGTCATTATCTATATATAAATTTCCTGAACTATTGCAGCTTTGACTCTGGCCACCAAACCCATAACTGGCTGATACTTCCTGTTCTGTAGAGATCACTTTTTATGGATTTATAGGCTTTATGGATTTATGAGCGATCCTCCTGTTCATTTGGTCTGAACTTGTTCAGATAGAACCTGGAAATGACTTTATTATACTCTGGCGTCTCGTTGAAAACCGAACAATATTTGGGTCAAATTTGGTTTGTTATGAACCAATTTGCCCATTTCTATATGGACTGGTTTAGATGCTGTAGGCTGTCTGTCTATATATAGTGCAGTGAGTATACTGTGCTGTATGCTGCTTGTACAGGGGGTTGGGTGCTGGCAGCTTGTCCATGTGGCTGCTGTAAAGCACTTCTCAGAATGCTGTTAACTTTGGCCGTCCCCTCAATTGTGCGGAAAATAGAATAAAATCTACAATCAGAGAATAAAAACAGATTAGAAAAAATAGAATATCTTACTTTTAACTGATGAACAATATAGTCGATACATTCCTATTATAGGGGGTTTCTGGCCCCAAATGGAGTTTTCATACCGATGACCTACCACAGCACCATCAGTAGGTCATCTGTGGGGGTCCAACACCAGGATCCCGCACAGATCAGCTGTTCCAGGAGCTTTAAGTTTTTCCTGTGGATTAGGTCATCAGTTTGAAAATCCATTTGGGTCTGGAAAAACCCTTTAAATGTGCACATGCCAAAAATTTGAATAAATTTGCAAACAATTTGTGACTTTAATTATAAAATGGCTCATCCATCATTCAGCTATCCAGCTGTCTGCACTATATACATATATACGTTCTGAAGGATCACTTGCTAGAGACTGCATCTACGGGTGCTGATATGATGTATTGTGTATATTCATTGAGATATTCTGAATTCATCAAATAATTCTTGCATAATGATAAGTTATTCCATTTTACAATATATTTTCTGTTTAGATTTCCCTCGGAGTTCTAGATCTCTTCGTGTAATCTGAAATGGTTTCCTATAAAAAAAAAAAAAAAAAAAAAATGACCTTGTGACAGTCTCAAAAATTTTAACCATGTTGGATTTTTGGGAATGTCACAATATCACATTGTGGTTGCATTATAGTGGTCCAGCATGTCGTTGTGTATCCCATGCCTCATGTGCATGTACATACTAATGTATGAGGGAATCACTACATAACTTGGTATACTTGACATTAAAAGGATTGGAAAGGCTTGGTGGCCGCCATATTGGTCAGCATCTTCTGCCCTGTGCGAGCAATTTTTGTTACTTTGTTGGTGCACAAAGAACATTTAGCAAGATACTGGAACACCTGCACGATGACATCACACGATCTTGCAACAAGGAAAAAAATATTTTTAATACATGTAAATAAAAGAAGATTCAGCACCGCCCCCTTAGGTACTCACAAACCACCACCTCCTCCAAAAATGGTACTGTTGTTGGGGAAAAGAGGGAAAGGGGAGTTGAATTTCAATGTTCTATCCAGAAGAGTCTACCAAGGGCTTCCATCCATCTCCCAAATCAGAACACATGCACACTCAGTCAAACTGAGTATACATGTGTGTAGAGAAGTGGGAAGGAATAGCTGTCAATCAGTTTTTTCCTAATCTATTTTAATTTCCTGATTGTAAATTTTTTATTCTATTTTCTGTATATGATTATGGGGACGGCCATCTTGTCTGAGCTTCTCCTCTGCTCTGTTAACAGCATTTAGTGATATACTTTACAGCATTCTCATGACCATAGGCGGCAATAGACTGAAGCAACTCACTGAGGTCCATGGGTGAGTTTTCTAGACATGATCTGTGCTGGGAGGGCAGTAGATAAGCTGTGACATCATCTATTGTCAGCAGTGGATACAATGATGGGTCAATGGTGTTATCTATGGAGGTTTTATCTTCTATTGTAATATTGTCTGTGATGTAAATGAAGTGATTGCTGCAAAGAAAATTCTTACAGAAATAGGAAATGTCAGATTATTATTAGGCTTAGTGATTAGAGTGAAAATTGCAGTTTTTAAAGATTTTTTTTTATATAGACAGAATTGGTAAATGTCAGTCCAGATCATAGTTAAAATTGCAGGATTTCATAGATAGTGAAAATTCTTAAAAAAATCTTTAAAATTCTTTAAAAAATTCTTTAACAAGAAAACTTGATAGGCAAGTTGTTGATGACACAATCCTTTTGAAGGGGTTACATGGGAAAAAAAATTTCTACTGCAGTGGAAAAGCAGAATTACTAATAAGTCCTCTACAGATACAGCGCCACTCTGGTCCATGGGCTGAGTCTGGTATTACAGCTGATCTGATGTAATACCAGACACGGCCTATGAACCAGAGTGGAGCTGTTTCTGGGGAAAAGCACAGACCATAGAAAACCCCTTTATGATCCTGTCATGTGTTAACATCCCGTCAGTGATGCCTTTCTGTGCATGAATTACTAGAATTTTGTGATTCATTAAAGTCACTGACCAACACTTTTGTGCCGTTTCACATGATGGAGCTTTGCAAAGGCCGTGAAGATACCGAGGGCTGAGTCACTCATTTGTTTTCAGGCTTTGTCACCGCTGTTAACAATCCATTTCAGCATTAGATTTAATGAAAAGGTTCTTTGGGGCAGAATCATGAAAGAGTGAGGCGAGCGATTATGTCATTATGTTTATTGAAATCTTCATGAGTCACATATCAAAATGTGAAGGGAAAACAATAGTGCGCTGTTTCTGGGAGTTCAGCTCAGGAGCCCCCCGCTCACACTGCTATAGCAGGCGGCAATGTTACTGTCTGTTATTTCTGTCTGATTTATACGCTACCCATCACTTGCAGTGCTATACAGTACAATAACACTTGCTATAGGCAGTATAGTATACAGGTTCACCAGAAAACAGCACCACTCCTGTCCATGGGTTGTGTCTGGTATTGCACGTCATACCCATTCAAGTACTAATCTTAATGAAACCTCTTTAAAGAGGACCTATCAACAGGTCTGAAAAGCCCATTACATCATCTGATCGGTGCTGTCACCCCGAGCATTGTGATGCTTTGTTTATCCAAATCTGTTTAGCCATTCCAAAGATATAAGCCCTTTTATTGTTAATGCAGATTAGGGTCTACTAGACCAGTGGGCACTGCATGACATACAGCACATAGAGACACCACACTGTTAACGCCCACTTGGCTAGTAGACCCTAATTGACATCAGTAAGGGATTATATCTTTGGAATAGCTGAACAGATTTGGATAAACAAAACACCAAAATGCTCAGGGTGACAGCGCCGATCAGATGAGGTAGGTCATTTGGTTTTTCAGACCTGGTGACACAGCCTCTTTAAAGGGGTTTACTCACAATGTAAATGTATCACCTATGCACTGGGACAGTCACATCTATGAGGCTGATGGAGACAGACAAGTACAGCTCTTGACTGTGTCCATTGGCCCCATAGACGTTGAATGGTGTGGTAGGGCAACTTCTCCACTACCACTCCATTCCGACTTCTCATCACAGTCACAGTCAAGCAGTGGTAAGGAATGGGGGGCTTGGTCACCCATTCTACTGATTGATGGTGGTCCCATTTATACCCTATACAGTGATTAACTGGTAAATGTTTAGTAATCAACGACCCCTCAATCCATCAATGTATTGACATATAGTGTTTTGTATAGCACCGTAATACATATTATACATCTTACATGCAATCTCACACATGTATGTAAGATTGCTTACAATACCACAAGTCCTTTTCTGCTGGATTCATATGGAATCTAACAGAATATTCCTCTGAAGGTTTTTGTATGAAATCTTTGCCAGATTCATCTGGTGAATATTCGCGAGGTTTGTCCGCAAGTTTTAGCTTGGACCAAACTTTTTGCTATTATTATACTGTGGGGTCTCTTCAAACCCCAAAGTATAATAAGCGGACACAGATAGTCACCTTTCCTCACTTCTCCGGGGTCCGCTGTTGTGTCCAGTCCTTTCTCGTGTGCCATCTTCTGGCCTGGTGATGTCACTGGTCACTTAGGAGTCATGTGGGATGGGTCAGTGTCTTGATGCAATATCATCCCCTGGTGCCAAAGATGTCACCCAGGAGGCCGAGAGAGAATCCCAAAAATCTCAGGATTTTTGGAAAATTGACTAGTTACAAATCGATTCACGCATCTCTACTTATTCTGCTCTAACCATTCGAAAACACATGCATGCTCAGCTTGGTCTGTGTATGGGGTTGTCTGGAGATAGACCTATCGGATAACGCTTGCTCACCCTACAACTATCTGAAGTATATGGCGAACTTTACAGCTGTGAACAACTTTACGGAGCAAAAAATTTACCTACCTACTACTGATGACCTTGTTTGCTTGACTATCTGGAAATTTTGGATTATTGAACTTTTACTATATCGAGAAGATATACAAGAAATAGAGAGGGAAAAAGATGCATGGGTTGAGTTTTCTAGTTTGCAAATATATCTGTAAGTTTTTATGTCTTCATCATTATCACTTCCATCAATTCGCACCCGCACATTTGCCTTGACGTGAGGGATTTTGGGTTTTACGATGTGATATTTGCTTTGTTTTTGAAGTGTTGGAAGATTTTCTTCATTTATGGTACAGATGACAAATGGCTACAAAACTTTTTGTATTTTTTTTTGTTTTTAATATCGCTTTGTGCCGAGCACAGCTCTTTGATGCGTGCCTTCCAGGGAAAGCAGTAACTTTCTCACCATCACATTTGACTTGTTATACCTGCCTGTATTTCTATAGTCTATTGTTATTCTGCAGGGAATGTTCCGGCTCTATAATAATGGGACAGCTGAGTATTCTCATATGATCAATGCCATGACTAAGAGACCATTTTAATTCGTTCAGCTGATGGACCTTCTAGCTCGCGATGACAATGTGTCACCTGTGTAAATGGGATTTGGCTCCGATTTTTGAGCTGACTCTTTCATTCAGCATATCCATGTCTGTTTCTAACAAGGACTTGTACGACTATTTACAACCAAAAATATGTCAAATGGAATCCACCTAAAATGGATAATTCCTGAATTTTTTTTCTATGCTTGTCCTTTGTTGACCTTTATTTTTGTAAGTTTATAGTATCCAAAGTTAGAGAGCTATTTCGCTCCCTAAGGCTCTGTTCACATCTGTGTTTTCACTGCTTATTCAGTCATTTTTTACATGCAATGCTATTTTTTACCATCAACATGATGAACATTGCAGTAAATGTCTGATGGACATCATAATAAGTCAAAGGGGTCAGCTGGTCTGTTGTGCAACAGATCTGGCACTGAATGGTGGTTCTCAATTATGAAAGAGTCCATGATGCAGATGTGAACAGACCCTAAGGCCAGTTTCAGGCATCTTGTACATGATTACAAGTGTGCTCTGATCAGATACTGGGTCTTGCCACAAGAGGGCGTAAAAGTGCTTCCCAGCTGCCCTTTAAAAAGGGAAGAGGCTACTTTTGGGTAGTGTACCTCTTGGCGAGAGATTGTTGACTGCTAGACATGACTCTGTTGTGCACTCAGATGTTTTGCCCAGTTGACAGACTTTGAGATGGGCGCATTGTTGCACTGAGAAAAGCCAGTTTTGACAAAGTACTCTCCATCTAGGCCTTTTTGACCTAGCTGTTAGGAGGTGTTGGTAGCCATGGTTGTGTTAGGATATGCACACATGGTGAACAGGCTGCGGACAGCCCAGACAGATAAGCATGAGCAGTTCTCACAGTTTCAGCAATACCTGAATCTTTTGCAGTTCAACTAAACAGAACTTTCTAGTTTGACTTAAAGGGGTTGTCCAGTTATGGGCACTTATTCCCCATCCTCAGGACAGGGCATAAGTGTCTGATTGCTGGGGGCCCGATCACTGGGTCCTCCAATGATCAGCAGGATGGGGGAGACATGAATGAAGAGAGCTGCAGATTTGAGGGTGGACTGGACGAGAGTGAGCGCATTCGCTTCGAGGCCGTAGAGAAGGATGTTACAGTAGCCTAAGAGGGGAATTATGAGGGCGTGGACTGGCATTTTTGCAGTATCGGGGTGAGGAAGGAGAGGATTCGATGGATGTTCTTGAGTTGGTGGGAGCAGGAGATGTTGAGGGCTTGGATTTGAGGCGTGAATGATAAGGCATAAGCTTATACACATAGAAGGAATAATGTGAATAGGACCTAATATGCTGTAAATAATCTCAGCATCCATATTGTGCGCTCATGCATCATTGTTTTCCTAGAATATAAATTCATATTATTAAATATACAATTGGAGATGCCAGCAGATTTGCTTTGTACAGTTTTTATATCTCTCAATGGGATGGATGGTGTATTCACTTTAAGGGTAATATATATCAACCATGCCTGCATCCTTTGTAATCTAATCAATCCACACCCAATGCATGGCAGTCAATTACTAGTGAAATAGTCTACTGTAGTCTCGCAGAGAAAAGGAAGCCATAAACAAATACTGTTCTTGGCAAACGCTTCGGTCGGATTCACAAAGGAAACTGATATTGAATATGGATGATATGTTTTAGGTCATCTGACATATCAATATTTTTGGGCTCGCATGTCCTGCAATTCTGTATTCTGCAGTACTGTTTTAAAAGTTTGCTATCCCGACAAATCTGACAAGTCTTTAAGAAGCCCTCCAGTAATCTCCAATAATAGTTTTGTCCCCTCTGTTTGAAAATATCCCTGTGTAATGTAAGTGTAATGTAGTGTAATGTTAAGGAATAATTTTCTGACTTGTGAAGTTATATGCTCCCTTCTGGAGCAGTGATCTCCTCTTTGTGTCTTTGATGCACACAATGCAGGGAATTTACTAAGAATGTCATTTATTAATAACTTCTCTCACTGGCATGAGATACACTAGAATTATTAAGATGCTCTGGCTTCTTAATAACTCTGGTGTAGCTCCAGAAGTTGCATGCGCCACAATTGAAATTTCCCACATGTATAGATTTCAGTTATAACTCACAACAGTCTTCTGGTGCAGGTTATAGTAAATTTGATGGGTTTGACGTTTCCTCTTCGGCCCACTTTGATCCCCTCCCATCTCCACCCTGTTTTTAAAAAGTGGTGAGCAAGAAAATTGACAAATTGTTACTTTATTTGGAGCAACTTACATCATACCTTTAGTAAATTCCCCCACTATGTGCAACAGAGGAGCAGAGAATAGGTCAGTGCTGCGGAGGGAGCACATAACTTCAAAATAAAGTTATCAGAAAGCTCTTCAAAAACATTACACTACACACAGGTTCATTTTCAAATTTTTTTTTACTGCACTACTTTATTCTTTGGATCGAAGATTGGTGGTTTTTATGAGCACTGCAGCCTCTTTATTGAAAGCCAAGCACAGCGCCATATATTGTACAGCAGCTAGGCTTGACTTTACACCTCAACCCATTTTTTCTTGCATGTGACTGAGCTGCACAGAGTCCGTATGACAAAGGAGCAAGACATCACTAGTGGAAGTGGTGGTCACAGAGTCTCGCTGTCTCTTCAGACAGCTGATCCTCAAAGGTCCCAGGTTTTGGACACCCTCTGATCATCTACTAAGGAGCACAGAAAACCCTTTTAAGCTAGTCATGCATATGAGATAGCTGCCAGACAACAACTATCACCCATATGTCTTATATAGATATCTATGTTATATATATATATATATATATATATATATATGCAGCCTGTATTGATTAGAAAAGAGGACAAAGCGGTTTATCTTCCCATGAACAAACAGATCGTGCACATGAAATCCAACTACCCAATCCTCGAAAGAACCTCCTAGATGACATTAGATGACCGACAACCCACTGATATCAGGGTGATCGGACATACACCTCTTGTATACGGGATGCCATAGGCATTTATTTGCAGTGAAGGTTTATGTAGGTTTTTGTTGCCATATCTAAAATCTTTAATATTAGTATTATATTTCTTTTTGTACTGATATATTTTTGGATATATTTTTTGTCTTTTTGTATAACTTCTGTGCTGTTTCTATAGCAGTGGTGTCAGTTCTAACTGAGTTTTTCCTCGGTACTGTTGATCTCTAGTCACTTCTCATTTGGCACACTTTCTCTCTAATGTATTTTCCTACATAAAATTGCTATTAATATAGAAATTCCAGGAAGTACATCTTTTCGGAATAGAAAAAGAAAAGTCATATTAACAAAGTCAACCTTTATACGGTTCACTCATTAGGTTAATAGATATGTACTGTACAGACATTTTCTTCAGTGAATGGATATAAGTCAGGTTCAGGCTGATGTTTTAGATCCTGCTGGGACTTCCTGCTGAGATAGGGGAAAATAAGCATCATCGTTTATAGTCTGGACACCAAATATTTTAGATTGCATTCAACTGAGAGTATTTTACATGTACATCACATTCATGGGTATTCCTTTCTGTCTGAGGGGTGTTTTTTGCATTTACGAATAAGTTTTCACTTTTTGTCTTAGATTAAAGGGGGTGTGGCTTGGATAAAAGGGGGCATGTCTTAAATTAAAGGGTGACTTAGGTAAAAGGGGCATGCATTAGATAAAAGGGAGTAAGGTTTAGATAAAGGGGGCATGTCTTACACTAAGGAAAGTGTTCCTTAGATAAAGGAGGATGCCTTAAATTAAAGGGATCGTGGCTTAGATAAAAGGGGCATGTCTTGAAATAAAGGGAGTGTGACTTAGATAGAAAGGAGCATGTCTTAAATTAAGGGGAGAGTTTCTTAGGCAAAGTGGACATGTCTTAGATTAAAGGGAGTGTGGCTTAAATGAAAGGAGCAAGTTTTATATTAAAGGGAGCGTGACTTAAATAACAGGGGACATGTTTTAGATTAAAGGTGATAAGGCTTAAATAAAATGTGACGTGTCTGATTTAAAGGGTGTAGCTTAGATAAAAGGGGGTATGTCTTAGATTAACGGCATCATGACAGATAAAATGGGGTATGTCTTAGATTAAAAAGGTGTGACTTAGGTAGAAGGGGGCATGTCTTAGATTAAAAAAAAGTGTAATTTAGGTAGAAGGGGGTATGTTTTAGGTTAAGTGGAGTTTTTCTTAGATAAAGGGGACATGTCTTAGATTTAAAGGAGTGTGATTTAGATAAAAAGGGGCATGTCTTAGATTAAAGGGAGTGTGTCTTAAAAAGTGCACCAAAATTGAGTCAGAATTTGCTCAAAATACTGTCAACCAAGCACTAACAGTAAAGTATCTAACCTGGGCTAAAAGACGCCATAGTGGAGATTAGGAAACATTTCATGACAGAATATTATACATTTTTTGTAAATTTAATCAATTCAAAGATAAAACTATTCCATTTGTTCACAGAACCCTTATAATGTCTCCATTTTATTGTTGTCTATGACTTGCCCCCCCTTTGCTGCTGTAATGTCTGATGTATCAAAAAATGCACGCATTTCCATCCAACATGACTAACTCTGCGTAAACTTTAGAGCTGACGCAGTAAAGGGAGACTATGAATAGGAAAGCCAGAAAATACTTAGGATCAAAGTCTTAGCGACACGTGCAATGCTTTATATTCCTACCTATGTATTGTCACCGGGATTAAAAAGGACAAAATTCATCTTTTTCTACTGTTCATTTCCCTCTAAATCCTTTTATGACCTGCAATGAATCACTTTACTATTAAGATTGTTATGTATAAAGAGGGAAAAAGAGAAAAACAAGAAAAATTTTATCCATTTAATGACAAAAAAAAAAATCTCGCTCAAGAACATTACACAATACTGTAATTCTAGAAATCTAGGAGGAAACCTAGGAGTGTTTCTTCTTGGGTGTGCAGCACGTGGACCAGATCATGAATGATGTCATTATACTATAGTTTATGTATGTTCTGTGGGTACAGCAGATAAGAGCCTCGGTTTGATTGACGTGCCCCAATTACAAGGCTGATTACAACATAGTTTCCGCCCAATTCCTGTATAACTAGATTCTGTCACTAGTGATAAGACATAAGGTAGTAAAAGGGAAGCTACATGTTCAAGCCTATTCTAGGAATATATGAAAGGGATTGTATAACTAGAAAATTAGACCTATTGTTTAAATCATGTTTTTAGGTTTAGCATATTTTTAAAGATTTTTGTTATTGTTTTTCATTTTCTATGTTATTATCTATATTTAAAAAATGCTAAAAATCTTGCAATTCCAACTCTTTCCACTAAGCCTAACATAGCCTGTGACTTTCTGTTTTCTGGAGATGGACCATCCGACAAAATGGTTTGGAGTAGACCCTATTGACTTCCATGGGAGTGTTTTCTAGGCATGCTCTGTGACCTGTGCAGAGGTCTTAATATGGGTAGTGGGGGAACAGAAAAGATGGTAAATCCTCTATTGTGACCGGTGGATTCTATGTCTTATCTACATATACATGATACCTGTGATCATGAGTGTGCTGATAAGTGAGGTGGCTGCTGCAAAGAAATCTCCAACAGAAAACAGGAAGTCTCAGCATATTATTGGGCTTTGTGGCCAGAGTCAGAACTGCAGAATTTTAAGATTTTTTTCTTTTAAATATACATAACATGGAGAAATGCACCAAAAATGCTTTAAAAATATGTTTAATGTAAAAGTTGAGTTAATAGGTCAATAGGTCATTTTCTGGTGACGCATTCTCAGTGTTGCTTCTTTCACTTGTGGCCTATGAATAACATTGGCACAAAATCTTATCTTTATGTGCCAGGATGGTGAAGTGTTGGTGGAGATACAGAATCCTTCAAAGAGAAGACATGTATCACAGTGGAAATGATTCATTTAAAGTCTACTCCCACCTTCAAAAACATTCTACATGAAAAATAGAGCAAATTTGCAAATTCTCTGCTTTGCTGTTTTGAGTTATTTTTCTCCATACTTATAAATACTTTTATACTTTAATGGTCGCCCTTGTGACAACAGTAGGTGAGTCCAGTAAACTCCTCTATCTCTAGCAGTCCCATAAAGAATGAATGGAGTTGCAGTGTGCATGCTCAAATTTATGCTCCATTGAGATGGAGGAACGGAAACCCTGTTTTTGTGGGGTTACCAGTTATCCCCTTAAAGGGTACCTGAGTTTTCATGAAAAGTTGAAATATCTAAAATCTGTTCTATGACTGTATAAGCTTTCATGTCTGGTGTCCTGGAGTTTTTCTGCTGATAATATTCCCATTATGGCGGCAGCAGATTTTACATTTGTCTCTGAGGCAGGGAATATGTACAATAAGAAGTAACTGTACAATAGCAAATACATAGCTGAGAAGAGACCAAGCGAGCATAGTATAGGAGATCCAGGAACATTGAACTGCAAATACAGGGCAAATACATGCAGGCATAATGCAGCTAAAAAGATCCCTGACATAGGAATAGAGCAATCTATGAACACAGTCAGTAAAACTGCTTGATGTCTGTGAATAATATTCCATCTGTAATCTCACAAGCAGCCAGAAGTAGATACAAGCATAGAAGTAGACTTTTCTTACATTGTAAGCAATGAGATGTGCAGAATGTTCAGTCCAGTGCACAGAGAAAACAATCTGCAGATTTGCTGTGAGGAAAAACATCTCCTCCCCTCTGCATTCACTATGTAAAGAGACCGGTCCCTCCTCTTGCCACTCACTGTGAAGCCATCTTGCTTTTTAATGGCATCTTCCCTAGTAACAGGGAGTGAACTGCAAATTAACTAGAAGGGAGACACCTAGTGGCAAGAACTTTAGAGAGGCTGTTTCAGGCAGAAAGCAACATTTTTAAAGTGCTTAAAACTTTGGTCCAGAATCACATGCTCTATTAAATGAACTTCGTTGTCTGAAAAGTTAAAAAAGTTAACTTAAAATGTCTGGAATACCTCTTTAAGACAGTAATAATATGTATATATGTGTGATTCATTCCCTTTTCTGGTCCCGCCCAACATTTTTTATATTGATGGCGTATCCACAGGACAGGTCATCAGTATTGGTGAGGGTCCGACACCCGGACCTCCCATTGATCAGTAGATCGGGCCACCTCCAGGCAGCAGCTCTTTGCTAGTAATATGTGCAGACCTGTTGTACCCTGGTGCCACTTCTATGGAGCATTACTGGTTTAAAGTTCCATACATCTCAATACATCTACAGCTTCAATGCCGCAGCTGGGTTGGCTGATCAGTGCAGGGTCCCGGTATTGGACCCCTACGGATCAGATACTGATGACCTTTGCATCATCAGTATGAAAAGCACTATGGGGCCCAGAAAATCCTGTTAAGTTAGTACACAATAGTTACAATGAGTGCCATGCACTGTACTTCTGGTAATGCTTTTCCATACAGCTCTTTCATCAATGCATTATGTACTGGGAATGTGGAGTATTATGCAGTGAAAACCATAATTGCAAACATAACTATTCCTCATTCCCACAGGAATTATCTGCGCTCCACACGTACCGTGACTGATAAATAAACACAATGGAGTAAAACCGCCATACAATAAAATCCTTGTCCCCCACTTTATGACTAACAGGGGTTTGTTTTTGTTAATGGGTTTGGTTGGAAGTGACTCTGCCGTAGTGTGGGAATGAATGGGACACGCCTGATCCTCATTAACACAATATTGTAATTGCAGGTTTAGCGTGTCGGGCTGTGGCTTCAGGGCTGTCGCTGCTTGGATTGTAATGGGAAAAGCTTCTACTAAAAAAATCTGCATCCCCAGTTTATGGTAAAACTGTCTGCATTGAATCATTCATTTTTTTGCGGGCACTTTGACATGTCAGTTCGTATACTGAAATTACAGGTAGGAAATAATAGTGATCAGAAGTGAGGAAAAGTTCAGTGACTGCTAGAATAAAGTACCAGGGCTTTCACGCGGCTTTCTGATGGCAGGATTATTATAAAGTAAAAATAAAATTTTTGGACCCATGAAAATAAAAATAAAATTTCTGGACCCATAGATTTCAATGAGATCTCTGTTGTACCGCCATATGCTATATGTCATGTGATGTCTTATGTCTCTGTAGGGTTCTCTATGAAACAGATCTCAAAAAAATTTTTTTTTAAATTGCAGCGTGATATTCATTGGAGTCATTCACATAGATAATGGTTCTCTAGGAGATTGTCTCTCTCTGCCTTGCCTGGTGTCTTGGACTTTTGGATATTCCCAGTTGCCTCTGATGTGGGTTGGGAATTTTAGGGTCAGGTATGGTTTGTTGAAGGAATAGCATTTGCCTATACTATCCTGCATCAGCCTATCCCCTGCTGCCTAGTCTTTTTAACTCAAAACCCAAACTCTGAGCAGAACTGGTGGAACAGCACTAGATAGCCAGGGCTACCACCATACTTGCATTAGGAATTCCATATAGCATAGCACAAATGCAAAAATAAAACTTAACATTTAATATTATAAATAGATAAAAAATACCTCTAACCAAGGCAGAATCAAAGCACCAAAAATCACCACTATAAGGTAAAAATGGATGGATCTTACCCACACTGTAGGATAAAGGGTAATCACCCAAAGGAGATGGCTTTTGCAGGGCAGGATAAACAGTCCCTATCCAAACCCTTACACACTCTCCCTAGTTCCCCGTATCGACTCCCCGCCCTAACAAGGGCAGTACCAAACTGTACCTTTAACTGTCCCTATTAGTCTCTACGCGTTTCATGGCAGTCCTCAGGAGACCTTAGCTTTCACACTATCCAAAAAAGTGCTTCACGGGGTACAAAAATAATAAACCAGAGAACCCACAGTGGTGGGACTATTCCTCACTAGTCTCAGCATAAAATGGCAGTGGCCAGCGAATGTGCATCATAGGGTAATTTAAATACACAAGCCGCCTCCCTAATCAGGTCCAAATCACTACAGCTGCTTGAACCAACGCTGTCAGAGGGGAGACATGTAAACAATCCCACGTGCGCCCGTGGGCTCCTTCTAGTGACGGTAACGGCGTCACTTCCGGCTAAAACCAGGGAACACAGTGAGAATAATGTTCTTTGACTTCTCCAGTGCTTTTAACACCATACAGCCCAGGTTATTGAGGGACAAGCTGGGCCTTGCTGGAGTGGACCACCACCTCTCCAACTGGATCCTAGACTACCTCACAAATCGACCTCAATACGTGAGAGCCCGAGACTGTGTGTCAGGTACCGTGATCTGTAATACGGGGGCACCTCAGGGTACGGTTCTCGCCCCTTTCCTCTTCACACTGTACACTGCAGATTTTAGGCGCAACTCATCCAGCTGCTACCTACAGAAGTATTCTGACGACTCTGCAATAGTGGGTCTCATCACAGATGATGACAGGGAGTACAGAGAACTGAACCAGGATTTTGTGGACTGGTGCCACCGGAACCACCTGAAGATTAACGCGGGGAAGACCAAGGAGATGGTGGTGGACTTCCGCAAAGGCAGAAGCCCTCCTAAACCAGTGGACATCCTGGGGACGGGCATCGAGATTGTGAACACCTATAAGTACCTGGGTTTGCTCCTTAATAATAAGCTGGACTGGGCAGATCATATGGAGGCCCTGTACAGGAAGGGCCACAGCAGGCTCTACCTGCTTAGGAAGCTGAGAGCCTTTGGAATCCGGGGGGCACTTCTTAGAACTTTCTTCAACTCGGTAGTGGCATCAGCCATCTTCTTTGGAGTGGCCTGCTGGGGGAGCAGTATATCAACCAGGGACAGAAATAAACTTGACAAGCTGATTAGAAGGGCCAGATCTGTCCTGGGGAGCCCACTGGACCCAGTGCAGGTGGTGGGTGACAGAAGGATACTGTCCGTGGTGAGCTCCATGCAGAAGAAGAAGTCCCATCCCATGCATGAGACTGTGATAGCGCTGGGCAGTACTGTCAGTGACCGACTGCTCCACCCTAGGTGTGAGAAGGAGCGCTATCGGAAGTCTTTCCTCCCCACCGCGGTTAGGCTGTACAACCAACACCGACCTAAGCGGAGATCATTACACACAGAGAACTGAAATATCTCTCTGTCTGTTAAATCCCCCCCCCCCTCCTCTGCTACGTCCTATCTGTCTGTCTGCTATTAATGTAATGCCTCTCACCTTGGAACATTCCTGTACATGTTGTATTTGTATTTGTATCTGCTTATCTTATCTTATCTTTGCTGCTGTAACACACTGAATTTCCCCATTGTGGGACTATTAAAGGACTATTATTATTATTATTATTATTATTAAATATCAACTAGCGTACAGACAAAGCAGCAGATGTCAATTAGCATGAATAGCCGCCGATTTGACTGTACCTAAGCTTACAAAATGATCATCTACGTGGGGGAGATGATACCAATGAATTACCATAGCTCCTCAGATAAACCACGTCCAGTAATATGATAATATGATGTAGCAACAAAACCCATTATCCACTTACGATGATCACATTACAGTTGGAAAAACAATCCCTTGGCTCATTGATATTAAACGGCTAGTTCAAAATCAAAAGTCTACAGACCTAATAAAACTAACTTTTTCCCCTTTTGAGTTGAGAAAAGAGACCCAATGTTAAGAAGCACCCTACAGGTCAAACTACATAAACCAAAAGGGACCCAATATTAAGAAGCACCCTCAAGCAAACCACCAAGGGACCCTTTAAGAAGCACCCTACAAGTCAAACTATATAAACCAGCTATATAAACCAGAAATCCAAAGAATACACAAGATATATAATGAATAAATGGAGTAGGTCAGACAATATATCTATTTTTTGCATTGGCTACATCAATTGGCTTAAATAAAGCAACAAAAATTTAGTCGTTCATTAAGACCACGTGGGGTCTCAGTTGCCAGTCTAAAAATCCATTTAGCTTCCCGCTGTAGGGTGACCTTTTGCCAATCCCCCCTCTCGGATGTGGTTTCACCAGATCTATACCCATAAACATAATGCAATTCATATTTCCACCATGGAGTCCATTAATGTGCCTTGCCACAGGGGTATCACGTTCATTACGAATATCCCCCAAGTGCTCACTAATCCTCCTTCTAAACTCCCTATTGGTTTTCCCAACATACTCCATTTTACATTGACAAGTAATTTTGTAAATAACCCCTTTTGAACGACAAGCGATAAAATGTCGAATATCAAAAGACTTTTTTATGACCTCAGAAAAGAAATTTCATCCTGTAAGTAAAAAAGGACATGCTGAGCAACCACTGCATATATAGCAACCCCTAGGGGAGAAGAGCCAAGTACATTCAGATGTCTACGAACTAAACGATCTTTAAGTGATCTCCCCCTCCTAAACATAATTTGAGGTCTCTCCCCAATGTAGTCTCTTAATTCGGGGTCCATGGTGAGAATTTCCCAATGATGTTCCAAAATTCTACATACCTGAGGAACCCCATTATCAAATGTACCAATAAGACGAACAATTTCATCAGCACTATCCTTTTTCTCTTTCGATTTTTACAACTGAGTTCTATCACTATTTAAGGAAGCTTGATAAGCCTCCCTCAAGATCTGATCAGGGTAGCCTCTCTGAGTGAGTACCCTAGTCTTTTTAACACTTTCCTGATACGTTGGGTATTTAAATATGGCAGCCGTTCCAGAGCTGAGCGGCCACCATAGCCGCCGGGTCTCTGCTGTAACACTGATTGTGGGATTTAAGGCACCCTGCAACTTCGTCAAAGCTGACCGAGGCACCAGTTTGTTGTGGATCGCCAGCCCATGGAAAGAGATCCGGGGCCGGCAATCTGTTGCCATGACAGAGTCTATTGAAGGCATCCAGGCTTTTCAGGCATTGTGTTCAGGCTGCTCTATGCCGGAACCATCCCCAGATAAGGACCTTTTGGTCCTGCCTTGCTTGACAACCACATCTTCTCTCTGCTGCGTGCCCTGACTTTCTGCCTTTCTACCAAATTGACAGAACTCTGCCAGCCCTGACCTCTCCCGTCTGACTACGACTACTGTCTACTGATTATGTACCATGTCCCAGTGTCATGTCATCTATGATAATGGAGACTACTTCTGTGGTAGTAACATGGGGAATACCTGCTGTGAAGTTCAGATGCCCGTACAGGGGTTAAAGGGTGAATACCAGGGAATCCATTTGACTCCACTTCCAAGTTTATCAAATTCTATTGCAACGCAGTGGGTTCACACCTGCTATACCCTGAACAACTTACTGTTTCAATGAACATGGCCCCTTTAGCACTTTAATATTCAACCACTTATCTGGGCAGGATCTACAGCAAAGTTTATCCTGATCTTCCTGATTCATGAGCTCTACATACTGTACTCTTCTTCACTTTGCAAAACTATTTCCCTGCTGTTTTTCCCATTCTACATGGACTAAGCTCAAATAACCATATATGACACCTAAAAATAATAGGGAAATTTATTGATACCAATCAATGTGGAAAAATATAAAGATGATGACTCTCAGCCCTGGGCTAAGTTGTGAGGACACGTGCAGGAGGAAGGAATGTAGATAAGTAGCGAATAAATTGGTAATGTGTATAGAGAGATGGATTATGCTGGATTATTTAAAGGCCATGGGCACATTTCAGTTATTTGCATTAACATGCATGTGTTGTAGACTAAAAACAAATTTATTAATTGATTTTTATTAAAAATTTTGCACCATTTATCTTCTTTAGCTTACAAGTATTACACTACATTGCAAGCTGCAGAATGTCATTCACAGTAAAATCCTCTCTAACAGCCCCATCTACAGTCCATCTTGTGCAACCATTTAAGCCAAATTATGCTAAATTCCATTTTGTCACTCCTCTTAGGCAAACTGAGGTTTTTGCAAGTTTTTTAAATTGTTGTTTTTCTTTTTTTTGGGTGTCTTTAGGTAATTTTTGTGACAGTTTTACTGCCAGTTTTTCAGGTTTCCTTATAAAAAAAGTCTATAGGAAAAGGAATAAAAAAATATCAGTCCCAGAGCATTGAATAATTTAACATCTGGATGCACCTTTTTATACTGAAAAAAATGGAAAAAAAGTGAAAAACACAAAAAAAACACTATAAGGGTTTTTCATACTTTTAAAAAATTGCTTATGGGTTAAAATAAACAAACAAACAAACAAACATATCTCCCAAATCTCCCACTCCTCCGCTGCCTATGGTTCCCTTGCTTGCTCTGTTTTTTATACTGATTTTTTAGAACTTAATTTTCACATTTTCAGCCATCCTTCAATTGGAGCCCAAGTGAACAAACAGAGATTACAACAAGGTTATAGATGACTGCCAGTGATTCATGGGAAGGTACAACTTGTGAAACATTTACAATTTTTATCTACAGTCATGGCCAAAAGTTTTGAGAATGACACAAATATTCTATTTTCACATGATCTGCTGCCCTCTGGTTTTTATGTGTGTTTGTCAGATGTTTTTATCACATACAGAAATATAATTGCATTCATATTATGAGTAACAGAAGCTTATATTGACAGTTAGAATGAGTTAATGCAGCAAGTCAATATTTGCAGTGTTGACCCTTCTTCTTCAGGACCTCTGCAATTCTCCCTGGCATGCTCTCAATCAACTTCTGGACCAAATCCTGACTGATAGCAGTCCATTCTTGCAGAATCAATGCTTTAATTTTGTCTGAATTTGTTGGTTTTTGTTTGTCCACCCGTCTCTTGATGATGGACCACAAGTTCTCAATGGGATTAAGATCTGGGGAGTTTCAAGGCCATGGACCCAAAATCTCTATGTTTTGTTCCCTGAGCCATTTAGTTATCACCTTTGCTTTATGGCAAGGTGCTCCATCATGCTGGAAAAGGCATTGTTGAGCGCCAAACTGCTCTTGGACGGTTGGGAGAAGTTGCTCTTGGAGGACATTCTGGTACCATTCTTTATTCATGGCTGTGTTTTTAGGCAAGACTGTGAGAGAGCCGATTCCCTTGGCTGAGAAGCAACCCCACACATGAATGGTTTCAGGATGCTTTACAGTTGGCATGAGACAAGACTGGTGGTAGCGCTCACCTCTTCTTCTCCGAATAAGCTGTTTTCCAGATGTTCCAAACAATCGAAAAGGGGATTCATCAGAGAAAATGACTTTACCCCAGTCCTCAGCAGTCCACTCCCTGTACCTTTTGCAGAATATCAGTCTGTCCCTGATGTTTTTTCTGGAGAGAAGTGGCTTCTTTGCTTCCCTCCTTGAGACCAGGCCTTGCTCCAAGAGTCTCCGCCTCACAGTGCGTGCAGATGCACTCACACCTGCCTGCTGCCATTCCTCAGCAAGCTCTGCACTGCTGGTAGCCCGATCCTGCAGCTGAAACACTTTTAAGAGACGGTCCTGCCGCTTGCTGGTCTTTCTTGGGCGCCCTGGAGCCTTTTTGGCACCAATGGAACCTCTCTCCTTGAAGTTCTTGATGATGCGATAGATTGTTGACTGAGGTGCAATCTTTCTAGCTGCAATACTCTTCCCAGTTAGGCCATTTTTGTGCAGTGCAATGATGACTGCACGTGTTTCTTTAGAGATAACCATGGTTAACAGAAGAGAAACAATGATGGCAAGCACCAGCCTCCTTTTAAAGTGTCCAGTGGTGTCATTCTTACTTAATCATGACAGATTGATCTCCAGCCCTGTCCTCATCAACACCCACACCTGTGTTAATGGAGCAATCACTGAAACGATGTTAGGTGGTCCTTTTAAGGCAGGGCTGCAATGATGTTGAAATGTGTTTTGGGGGATAAAGTTCATTTTCTAGGCAAATATTGACTTTGCAAGTAATTGCTGTTAAGCTGATCACTCTTTATAACATTCTGGAGTATATGCAAATTGCCATTAGAAAAACTGAAGCAGTAGACTTTGTAAAAATTAATATTTGTATCATTCTCAAAACTTTTGGCCATGACTGTAGACTCCTTGTATGGAGATCTGCTCAACAATGAGCCTTCTTATACGAAATGATAACCAAATAAATAATCAAATATTCTGCGACTGTGAACATCCTGCACAATGGACGTTACTTAGAATTTTGTTCTTACTGCAACCACATTGGAAGATATGGCAGTCAAAATGTGTATCTCCAATTCAATGGAATTAGACTTTAGTGTGCCTATGTACAGTGGGGGAAAAAAAGTATTTAGTCAGCCACCAATTGTGCAAGTTCTCCCACTTAAAAAGATGAGGCCGGCCTGTAATTGTCATCATAGGTAGACCTCAACTATGAGAGACAAAATGAGAAAACATATCTAGAAAATCACATTGTCTGATTTTTTAAGAATTTATTTGCAAATTATGGTGGAAAATAAGTATTTGGTCACCTACAAACAAGTAAGATTTCTGTCTCTCACAGACCTGTAACTTCTTTAAGAGGCTCCTCTGTCCTCCACTCATTACCTGTAGTAATGGCTCCTGTTTGACATTGTTATCAGTATAAAAGACACCTGTCCACAACCTCAAACAGTCACACTCCAAACTCCACTATGGTGAAGACCAAAGAGCTGTGGAAGGACACCAGAAACAAAATTGTAGACCTGCACCAGGCTGGGAAGACTGAATCTGCAATAGGCAAGCAGCTTGGTGTGAAGAAATCAACTGTGGGAGCAATAATTAGAAAAATGGAAGACATACAAGACCGCTGATAATCTCCCTCCATCAGGGGCTCCACGCAAGATCTCACCCTGTGGGGTCAAAATGATCACAAGAACGGTGAGCAAAAATCCCAGAACCCCACAGGGGGACCTAGTGACTGACCTGCAGAAAGCTGGGACTAACGTAACAAAGGCTACTGTCAGTAACACAGTACGCCGCCAGGGACTCAGATCCTGCAGTGCCAGACGTGTCCCCCTGCTTAAGCCAGTACATATCCGGGCCCGTCTGAAGTTTGCTAGAGAACATTTGGATGTTCCAGAAGAGTATTGGGAGAATGTCATATGGTCAGATGAAACCAAAGTAGAACTGTTTGGTAGAAACACAACTCGTGGTGTTTGGAGGAGAGTGAATGCTGAGTTGCATCCAAAGAACACCATACCTACTGTGAAGCATGGGGGGGGCAACATCATGCTTTGGGGCTGTTTCTCTGCAAAGGGACCAGGACGACTGATCCGTGTACATGAAAGAATGAATGGGGCCATGTATCATGAGATTTTGAGTGCAAACCTCCTTCCATCAGCAAGGGCATTGAAGAGGAAACGTGGCTGGGTCTTTCAGCATGACAATGATCCCAAGCACACCGCCAGGGCAACGAAGGAGCGGCTTCATAAGAAGCATTTCAAGGTCCTGGAGTGGCCTAGCCAGTCTCCAGATCTCAACCCCATAGAAAACCTTTGGAGGGAGTTGAAAGTCCGTGTTGCCCAGCGACAGCCCCAAAACATCCCTGCTCTAGAGGAGATCTGCATGGAGGAATGGGCCAACATACCAGCAACAGTGTGTGCCAACCTTGTGAAGACTTACAGAAAACGTTTCACCTCTGTCATTGCCAACAAAGGATATAGAACAAAGTATTGAGATGAACTTTTGTTATTGACCAAATACTTATTTTCCACCATAATTTGCAAATAAATTCTTTAAAAATCAGACAATGTGATTTTCTGGATTTGTTTTCTCATTTTGTCTCTCATAGTTGAGGTCTACCTATGATGGGAATTACAGGCCGGCCTCATCTTTTTAAGTGGGAGAATTTGCACAATTGGTGGCTGACTAAATACTTTTTTTCCCCACTGTATTTTTGTATGCAGCAATTGGTCACTAAGGACTTACTTATAATGATGTTGGTAAGGATTGACTTATAATGATTCAGTAAGGATTGACTTATAATGGGGCCAGTAAGGATTGGCTTATAATGGGATGGCAAGGGTTGATTTATAATGGCTCGGTAAGGAATGAATTATAATGAGGCCGGGAATGGTTGACTTATAATGGGGCTGGTAAGGGTTGACTTATAATGGGGTCGGTAAGGATTGACTTATAATGGGGTTGGTAAAGGTTGACTTATTATGGGGTTGGTAAAGGTTGACTTATTATGGGGTTGGTAAAGGTTGACTTATAATGGGGGTCAGTAAGTTTTCCATCAGGGTTCCAGTAGTTTTGCAGGCAAGAATACCCCTGCAGCTTACACTATTCTTGCTGTCTACAATATCGGATAATGGAAAGTGGATAAGGCTAATGTGTACAGAACCTGATGTCATGCGTGGATTGCTGTTTTTGCAGCAGGGCAGGATTAAAAACTAACATGATGAGCGTATGAGAAGTCTATGTGCGGCTGTCAGCACATATTTACGTGAGGTTCAATGTGAAGCTACCAGTTAATGACCCAGTTTCCATGGTATCTCTTGTACTTGAGGTTGTGATCCACATATGGAGGTGTGAGAGAGCAGTGGGAGCCTTGTGTAATGGTGCCGACTACTAGAGCTTCCAAATCTTTTCTGTGTGTTACACATAGAGTAGAGTCATTGTTCAGCGCCCTCAGCCAATTTGTACATTCTTGTTAAAGAATGTGAGCAATGTGTGTGCATGGGTGATCCTACATGACATTATGTCCCTTAAAGACACATTATAGCACCTTTTCTATGTGAGGCTATATAAACAATTGGGTAAAGGGTACAATAAAGATTGCACTTTCTGCTCCGTCCTATATTCTGTGTGCGAAGTGGTAGATGGGTGGTTGTCAAGTGTCAGGTGAAAAATGGATCTGAGTTGGTCATTGATATCCGTGGGGAGCAGATGCCAGAAGCACAGTGACGACAAACAGTGATGTGCAAAATTTTTAGGCAGGTGTGAAAAATGCATGAAAGTAAGAATGGCTTCAGAAATAGAAGGGTTAATAGTTCATTGTTGTCTATTAGCAAAATTAAATGAATGAAGAAAAGAGAAATGTAAATCCCATCAATATTTGGTGAGACCTTTGCCCTTTGCCTTCCATCAGTTCTTCTTGGTACTTGCAGACAGTATTTGGCAGAACTCAAGGCATTATGGGAAAGGAGCTGGGGAGCTCATGCGCCCTCTGTTGGATGTAACAGATCCTCAGTTTGCTTTTGACTCACCGAGTCTTGAGACAGCAAAAGGGATTTTAGCCAAGCCAGTATCACTTATCTGCATACAGCGCCGTGACAAAAATCCCAGCTCCTTTCCCATAATGCCTTGTGATATGTAGATGCTTAGTAGAGGGCGAAAGGCAACTCAAAACTCTACACACCTTAACTGGTGCTCTCCTCAAGGAGAGATGTCTTTGGCAGAACTCGGCAGGCAGGTTGTCCCCGCCATCTTGGAGAACTAAGCACAGATCTTCTGTGGATGTAGGCTTGCTCCAATCCTTCTGTCTCTTCATGTCATCCCAGACAGACTGGATGATGTTGATATCATGGCTATATCTATGGGGGCCATATTATCACGTTCAGGACTCCTGCCTAAATTTTTTGCACAGTACTGTAGATCCAAGATCTATTTTGCTCTATTGACCCATGATGAAATAAGGCAAACCCACCTGGTAATTAGCCTTGATGATTTTAAGGGGGTTGTCCATGGCATTCCTTTTTATGACCTTTCTTTAGGTTGGCTTCACATGGGTGGATTTAGTCTGTGAGATACGGACTGGATGTCAGCCATATTTCCAAGATTGAACACTGAGCTGGGACTTGGACTCCAAGCACCATAGTTATCTATGATACTAGGAGTTGTTTTCAGTATTTCATTTCAGGAAAATTTCTGCAGCATGTGGGTGAGATTGTAACAAAATCAAATCTGATTGCCCACAACTGTATTCACATTGTATGCACAAATCTGCATCAATTCCATCCTGTGTGAAGGTCTGTCGGGACATCTTGGTGAGCAGAATTACCGTAGGTATCCCTTAAAGGGTAATCTAAGCAGTGATATGGGCAAGCAATATATCAATACATAGACAGATCTGTTACCCATGGAGTGTGAAAAACAGATTACGACCCATTGAAGAGCTGTGTTGGCTTCCAGTTCCTGTTGCCACTTATATCCTAGAAGAATAATTTTCTTGATGCTTGTGATACCCGTGAGGAACCTACATAAGTCCACAACCCCCTCCAGCTTTGGTTCTCTACTAGCCCCATGACTTTGGTGCAAGACTTTTCCGGGGATTGTTTGACTTAATAAGTAGGAAAGAACTTCTGCAGATAGTAGCACTCACCACAGCAAGAGGTTCTGCTGGTTCTGTCTCTAGATAGGTTGTCAATGGTGGTTGAAGATAAGGGGTGGTTCACACAGAGGAATTTGATGCTGAATTTGTCAGGCATAAAATTTCTGCTTTAGTAATTTGAAGCAGATTTTGGAAACTGATTTTGATGCTGATTCTGAAAATCTGCTCCAAAATCTGCCTCCCATTCATTCCAATGTGAGTTTCAGGCAAAATCTACCTCTGCCTCCCATTGAAATGTAATGGAGGTGGATTTCAAGCAAAATTTGGAGCTGATTTTGAGGCAGATTCTGCTTCTAAAACTGCTCCAAATTCTTGTGTGTGAACAGACCCTTAGTCAGAATTTTGGAAGAGAATTGTCTGGCAAGAAGGGGTAAGCAATGTTTAGACGACACAGACCACAATCTGATAGACATTTGCATAGGGTTTCCAGGTAGATCATTAGCAATGGTTGTGGCTAAAAATAATAGGATCACTAGAGATATGGAATAGACTTTAGTGTAAACGTGGTGCATAAATGAGGTGCACGCTCAGCCAATGCAGGATATATGAAGACTGGCATTGAAAACCCCAATATGCCCCATAGGGATTAATTTATTACTGGCATTTCCTATACCAGCCTACATAAATCTGCCCCACTGGGGTGAATTTATTAAGACTGGCATTTCACACTCCAGTCTTCACACAGTCCCTGAATGGAGTGAGGCACCCCTGGCATAGACTTCTTATATAATTCACAAGTTTTCTGGTATGAGTTATATTAAATTTGTCGGGCTGAGGCCATCTTGATCTCTGCCCTACTATGCCTACTTTTGCAAAAAATATTGGGTGAGGCACAGAACGTGCACCAACGATGCGCTACATTAACACCCATCTACACCAGAAATCTGACGTTCATAGGTTGATAAATCTCGCCCAATGTGTTTCCATAGGAGAGATGTCTTTATATTCTATGGAAGATCCAAGTAGTAAAATACAATGTATACAATGCTGGAAGTCTCCTCTCAGAATATCTGAAGATATTAAGAACGTGACTATACAATGGTAGTCCTACTTCATTGTAATTATGTTCCTACCCTACCTTACCACTAGGTGGACCCCCGGGCTATGGCCTGATTTGACCTTGTTGATAAATAAGTGTATGACCTATAGGAGGAGAACTTTTTGAAGAAATGTAATGTAAACGGAATACATATGTAATAATGTGCAAAATTAAGGAAAAACAGTTTAGTTAAATTCTAACTGATGACCCAAAAATACCAAAAATACGAGCAGTATAAAAATAACATCTTACATATTTATTGAAAATACTAATAAAAATTCCAAAAAATCAGACAATGAATGGAGCTATGCCTCACCCTACTATACAGAGCTATAAGGCAAGTATGCATACTGCTACATATGTAGTCAATCTTAGTATATTCCTAATACAAAGTTTCTCATCCCTACAGAAAATGAACACTTCCAAAGTGCAAGCATACAGACCAAAATAACTCCGTGGGTGCATTTTATTTACTACCTTGTCACTTACGTCTATTCTACTTAGAAATGTGAACTTCCTTTCAAGAACAAATGGGGGAAAGAGAGAAAAGAATATGCCTGAATTATTGCTTCCTATGGGTGTTACTTACTTTTGTACATCTGCTCATGTTTTTCCGGTTTGATATTGTTTGGTTTCTCACGTGTGAAGTGTTCAGGCGTGTATCTACAGTGTCAGGCTATACTTGAAGTGTCTGAAGCTAACCACTTACATTCCATGCATTCCAATGAAACTTTAAATTTAGGATCAATTCGTACTTGTCTTCGCCTTTCAAAGATTCGCAGGATTTGTTTTTTTAAATCTGGAACACTATTCTTGGCATCAAATGTACCATACTCTTGATGGAAACTTGCTTGACCCCATTATAAGTCAAGGGATCCGTAAAGGCTTATTAGAATCTGTATAAACAACAGATTTGATATACCGTTACATGCAAAAGTTTTAGTGGTGAAAAAATGCTTTCAGAAATAGAAGGTTTAATAGATTATTTTTGTCAATGAACAAAATAAAGTCAAGGAAGAAAAGAGAAATGTAAATCCCATCAATATTTGGTGTGACCTTTGCCCTTTAGAGGAGGAGTCCTGGAAGTGATGATCCGGCCCCCACAGATATAGCCCTGATCTCATCATCATCCAGTCTGTCTGGGATGACATGAAGAGACAGAAGGATTGGAGCAAGCCTACATCCACAGAAGATCTGTGCTTAGTTCTCCAAGATGGCGGGAACAACCTCCCTGCCGAGTTCTGCCAAATACTGTCTGCAAGTACCGAGAAGAACTGATGGAAGGCAAAGGACAAAGGTCACACCAAATATTTATGGGATTTACATTTCTCTTTTCTTCTTTAACTTAATTTTGTTAATTGAGAAAACTATTTCTGAAAGCATTCTTACTTTTTTCCACACATGCCTAAAACCTTTGCACATCACTGTAGCTGTTATGTCTCCATCATGAACAGAAGCTATGATCTTAGTGTGAACAGAGCCTTACAATACAGAGGACATATGCAGTAAAAGTTAAGTGATACTTTATATATTATGACTTCACATATTTAGCTTCTGTTGTTTATGATGTCACAAAATTCAGCTGCTTTGCGTGAATATTATAACATCACATATAGAACAGTAAATCATCAATTGATGATTATGATGATATCACATAATTATGTGACTTTTGACTAGAGATTATGACATCGTATACATTATATAACAGTATATCAACAGCTGAAAATTATGGTGTTATAGGATGTGACTTTTTTCTGGACATTATGACATCACACTTGTATCATTATGTTGGCAGCTGATGAGTATGATGTCATTAAATTACTTTTGCTTGAACATCAGGACATCACATATGTAACAGTATGTGTAGTAAGTAGCTGATGACTACGATGTCATGGTATGTAGCTTCTCTCTGAATGTGTTGAGATCACATATGTAACTGTATGTAAGCAGCTACAGATGACTGTGATGTCACAAAATTATTTGAACTTTGTCTGGTCTTTATGACATCACATGTGTAACAGCCTATAAGAATTTGATAACTCTTATGCTAAAGCAGATGACTTCTGTCTAAATGGTATGACATCACATACCACATATCAGCAACTGCTGATGATTGTCAATTCACAAATGTATGTGACCCTTGTCTGGAAATTATGACATCACAGATATAATAGTATATAAGCAGTTGTCACAGATTCTAAGTGAACTTTAATTGGACATCATTACATCCTATATGTAGCCATATATAAGAATGTGATATATTGTGATGCCATAGTATGTTGCTTCTCTCTGAATATTATGACATCACATATTTAACAGTATCCGAGCAGCTGCTGCTGACTGTGACATCATCTTTACATTATGATATCACACATCTAATAGTATGAAAGCAGCTGCCAGTGAGTGTGATATCACAAAATTTTGTGACCTTTGTCCGGAGATTATGACATCACATATGTAACATTTCATAAACCTGATGATTATGATATCATAGTATGTGACTTTTATGACTTTTATGACATCACACATGTAACAGTATGTAAGCAACTGATGCTGATTGTGACCTTTACCTGGTTAATATGCCATTACATAACATGCAGTTGTATTTTAGCAGCTGTTGATTATGATGTCATAGTATTTTACTTCTCTTTGGTTATGATGTCACAAATGTAACAGTCTAAGGATTGTGATGTCACAGAATTATGTCACCTTTACCTGGGCATTATGACATCACATAAGCAACAGTATTTAAGCATGCATTATACAAATATTTCACAGCATGGATTGTGTTACTCATGAAACCAAAATGCCATAGAACCCAGTGCAATAGTGCCTAGCAGTGGTCTAAGCAGGGGCTAATAAAATGCAGTGTTGTATACACCATATACATTATATTTATCCCTCTGCATAATACATGAGTACACTTTGGAGCTGTGCCTGCATCTTATTTCTGTGCCCACTTCCATATTGAAAGACCTTGAAAGACTTTGTTAAAAAAAAAAAAAAAAAAAAACGTTCTGAAAAAAATTATGGTTTGAAGAGCAGATAAAATGGGAGCAAGGACAAGGGTGACTCTGATTCTAGATAGTTATTTATTAGGATTTGCATTAAAGGGAAGTCCCACAATTGATATTTGTCACCTATCCACAGGATACATGATAAATGTCTGATTTCTGTGGGTTCCAGCACTGGGGCCCCAACTCTAATGGGGACCCTGAGACCACGGCTACTCCTCAAGGTGTGACCGCAGTGTGGAGAACTATGAATGGAGCGGCATTTGAGTGTTCTTTTCCATTCAACTGGTGATTTATCAATCCCTAATATTAGTTTTCTGGAGTAGAACGATGATATTGTGGTGCACATTTGGCCCAAGGCTCTTTCTTGCACCGAATATGCGCCACAGCCCCCCTCCTGCACCTCGCTTGCCACATTGTGCGAATTTGAATGGTATGTGGCAGGCCCGGGACACCTTAGCTCGATATATTCATTATAATTATATTATAATTATAATTTTTAGTTGGTATAGTGTCATTGGGGTGGGGCTTTTTTTTTTTTTTTTTTTTTTTTTTACATTGTGTCTCCATAAGGTCATAATAACCTTTGAGGGCATTTGAATTTTTATTTTTTTTTGGGGGGGGGGGGGGGGGGGGGCTGATTTTCCCTGTAACCGGGGCTGATACATTTAGCCCCAGTTACAGGAGGAATACAGCCTCCAATTTAACTGCAGAGTTTATCTGGGTTCTCTAGGACCCAGAAACTTTAACAGTCTCTGATCCCTATCAGATCACGTGACAGTAGGGCCAGAGGGGAGCCGCATCATGGCGCCCATAGCTGTGTATACAGCACTCATTGAGCGCTTTGTATACAGCGATCGGGAAGGCAGGGACGGTAATAAACTGTCCCTGCCTTCTCTAGTCGAGCTCCGGCCGTAGTTACAGCCGTCTTCCTGGTTCTACAGGTGCACAATTTAATGCAGCTGCTTAACACTGCAAGGACATAGGGGTACGTCCTTGCAGATAAGAGTGGACTTCCTGGACGTATATAGTCTATGGTCCTGAACTTCCAATTATAAAATCACTTTCCATAAATGAATAGTACAGGTTAATATAAGAAACTTTGTAATAGATCTCATTAAAGAAATCTGTTTCCTTCTCCACTTATCAGGCTCCTCACCTCCTCCTTATCTTCCCAATACAAAGCCTTATACACAGAACTCTATTCTCTAGAAACATAGCAGTGTCAAAAGAGCTCCCTCACTCACAGGAGTGTAACAGCTGCAGTTATTTATGTCTTTTCCAGCAGCCTCCTCCCCCCTTCCCTCTCCATAGACTTCTATGAGAAAAGTGACTTATTCTAATAAGTGGATAGGGAAACAGATTTCTTTAATAAGATCTATTACAAAGTTTCTTCTATTCACCTGTACTATTCATTTATGGAAAGTTATTTTATAATTGTAGGTACACTTTAAGGGAAGAAAAGGCAAATATAGAATTACAATATTTAATAGAACATTCAGTATTCGCAAATTATTTTTTTTTAGTTTTCTTTTGTAGTTTATATTCATTTATCCTCCCTGTAATAGAATCCGGAATCAGCTTCATGGTGACTTTGTTCTTCTATACAGCAGCCAATAATGGTAAGTAAAGCTGCAGTGTACAGCATGGCGGTGACGGAATGTCAATAGACAGTACAAACATAGTTCATGTATCTAAAAAGTAGCCAAGGAGCCAACAATGAAGAACCCGCTGGCTTGTTAGTATTACCTGAACTCAGATGATGATGATGATATTGATGTTACTGTGGGCTGATATGCGGTGCGTCATCATGTCCATGCTGAAGGAGACGTATAGTGAAATATAATGAAGCAGAAGGATTATACGTGTGGCTAAATGACTACAGCCCTCTGTTATGTGTAGTGACATTGACAAATTAGAAGAGGATGCCTTTCCTCATACCCTACCTTGCAGCGAGATGTGGTAATGCTCGGCAATGACATGGTGGATCAGCTGGGGCTGTCACTTCTCATCAAATGCAATATCTGGCCATCTGTGTCATGAAAACATGCAGAATAAAAACAAAATATCCCCTTCTGGTCGCATGCTGCTTGGCTATAGTCCCAGACATCAGATAACATATGTCTGAAGATCTCCTAAACCATATGGCACACTTTGCTTTTAGAGTGTCAGCTCTTCTGGACAGTTTACTAATGTGTATGATCTGTTTATATGTATTGGACTGGATTGAATCTGGATTTATGTTACAAATAGAGATGAGCGAATCGATTCTGCAGAAGTGGAATTTGATCCGAATTTCAGGAAATCTTCGATTCTCCACGATTCCGGATTTCCTGATGCTTCGTGGTAACGAATATTTAGTAAGGACCTTTGTGACATCAGATGGTCACAAGATGTTCTCTAGTGATGTGATTGGGTAGGCGTGTCTTTGCTTGTTAGCAGATCCTTCCACATGAATAAAAGTTGTCCGTGCTGAAGAGAGAGAGAGAAACATGACCGCGGCATCCAAGGGCTTCCGCCATTTTGCCGCCCACCCCGGGTCTCTGTAGCCCGGAAATAGCTGTTTATTCACCGCGAAGTAATGCGGATCGAAGCAACTTATTTTGGAACTTCGAATCGAACTGCCGAATCGAACTTTTGAGAAATTCGCTCATCTCTAGTTACAAATGTACTGTGAGATGGGGCCGCAGTGCTACCATGGGGAAGGGACAACCCAACATAGGTATGGGCAATCCAAGGCATGTCTACTGCATGGAGTAAAATGCTGATAATATCTCTCCCATCTCTGGCACCCGCCTATCAGGAGACCCCCCTGACCTTGTGCTTGTGTTCTAAATGTCAGATCGGTGGGGGTGCGATAACTGGAACCGTCACAGATCAGCTGCTAGAAGGGACTGCATCACGTCCATTGGTCACCTGACCAGGCCACGGCTCAGTCCCATTCAAAATAATGGTGCTGAGCTGCAATACCAAGCACTACCACAATGCAATGTATGGCGCTTTGTATGGTCGTGTGCATGTGCCCATACAAATGAATGGGTCAGTGTGCTATCCGCGAAAAACACGGATAGCACACGGATCTCGTCTACGGTAGTCTTCAAGGGGCCTTAAATAGGGTGCATTCAGTGGCAAAAAATCCAGGAAAAACTTTAATCACCAAGCTAGTGATGACAAAATGAAATTAAAAGGGAAATGTTCCTTTCTGTGAAAAGTGAATGCCTTTTACTTGGGGTATACCTGGTTATCTGCATGGCTGGACAGTCCCGCTCCGTCTTTCCAATAGTTCCACTTTATATCAAATTTCTAGATGTTAAACACAAATCAGTCATAGAGAAACACTGCAATTTATTCCAAGAGGGGATTGTACCATTTAATGTACTCACAAAACACTAAAAAATGTTATTTCAGATGTTCTGCTCCTTACCTGACAGGCAGAAAGTGATTGCTATTGGCTGCTCTGCACAGACCAGTATGCAGAGATCTGGCTGTGGGGGGAGCAACTGAGCATGTGTGTCCACCAGCACTCATCTTAGGTGGATATACACAGTGCTATACACTTTGGACACCAGGTGGCACCATACTTTATAAGTAATTATTGTGACTCTTGTCTGGGTTATTTTTTTAGCAGCCTGTACATGACAAACATTGTTCATTTTATATGTTCTATACGATGAATAGAATATTTACTGCTGGACAGCCCTGTTTTTGTAGCATTGTAAATCATTTATTTCAGCAAGGAGCATGGAGCATAGCTGTCATACAATGGAGGCTAGTGAATATGAGGAGTATATGAGTAACAAGGCTCTGTGGGAATATTAGTCATTCTATATGAGATTCCTAGAAGAACTTTATCTGACAGCATGAAATTCATGTAAACTGTAGAACGACATGTAGACATCAGTGTGTACCCGTAATGTGCGGCCTGTCTCATACACTTCATAAGGGATCTTGCAGATAGTCTGTGAAGATGATTTCTTCTTAGCTTTCACTTGTAATGGTGGGGAATCACTCTCTATACAATGTATATGTGATTTATATCTATACATATAATTTATCTATCTATTGATATCTATATATATGTTATATATATATATATATATATATATATATATATATATACAGTATATATTTAAAAAAAATAAAATAAAATTATATATATACACACGTGGACAAAATTGTTGGTACCCCTTGTTTAATGAAAGAAAAACCCACAATGGTCACAGAAATAACTTGAATCTGTCAAACGTAATAATATATAAAAATTCTATGAAAATGAACAAATGAAAGTCAGACATTGCTTTCCAACCAGGCTTCAACAGAATTTAAAAAAAAAAGAAAACTCATGAAACAGGCCTGCACAGAAATGATGGTTCCCTTAATATTTTGTTGCACAACCTTTTGAGGCAATCCCTGCAATCAAACGATTCCTGTAACTGTCAATGAGACTTCTGCACCTCTCAGCAGGTATTTTGGCCACTCCTCATGAGCAAACTGCTCCAGTTGTCTCGGGTGTGAAGGATGCCTTTTCCAGACGGCATGTTTCAGCTCCTTCCAGAGATGCTCAATAGGATTTAGGTCAGGGCTCATAGAAGGCCACTTCAGAATAGTCCAATGTTTTCCTCTTAACCATTCTTGGGTGTTTTTAGCTGTGTGTTTTGGGTCATTATCCTGTTGCAAGACCCATGACCTGTGACTGAGACCAAGCTTTCTGACACTGAGCAGCACATTTCTCTCTAGAATCCCTTGATAGTCTTGAGATTTCATTGTACCCTGCACAGATTCAAGACACCCTGTGCCAGATGTAGCAAAGCAGCCCCAGAACATAACAGAGCCTCCTCCATGTTTCACAGTAGGGACAGTGTTCTTTTCAAGATATGCTTCATTTTTCCGTCTGTGAACATAGAGCTGATGTGCCTTGCCAAAAATTTCGATTTTTGCCTCATCTGTCCATAGGACATTCTCCCAGAAGCTTTGTGGCTTGTCAACATGTAGTGTGGCAAATTCCAGTTTTGTTAGATTCAAGTTATTTCTGTGACCATTGTGGGTTTTTCTTTCATTAAGCGAGGGGTACCAACAATTTTGTCCACGTCTGTTATATATATATATATATATATATATATATATATATATATACATATATATACAATTTTTCACTATTTTCTACGGAGTAGCACCTATTTTTTTTTTTGCCTTTTTGTATATGGGGACTTGCCTTTAGGCTGTCTTTGTTTGGATATATATAGGTTTAATTCACAATTTTTTTTTCTTTTTTATAGACACTATCCCAAACAGTCCTTCACCACAGTGGCAGATACTCCAGAAAACCTTCGACTGAAACAACAGAGTGAAATCCAGAGTCAGGTAATGTAGGCCCAACTTTATTCTATTATCTGACCTCAGGTTAATTGGTCAGTACGTCCTCTCATGAAAAAAGACCCACTACCTCACCGGACATGGATGCTTTTTTAAATACTGGCATTTTTCCATCAATTAATTGTGGGGTGTATTACGCATTGTTCTGTTCCTCTGTTATTCCTCCTGTCAGTCTATGAGACAGGTAGAACTGTATCCACTTCTCAGCTGAGAGCAGGACTAGGTATGTACCAATTCATAGCCTGTAAATGTAAATGAGAGTATTCTCGTTCTTGTGACACCCTCTGCTGTTTGAATGGGTCAAGGTACTCAGGGAGTGGTGGCTATGCCGAATGTTGCAACTTTCACTTGAATGGGACAAAACTGCAAAGAGAGATGTAAATCACATCAATGTTTGGTGTGACTTTTGCCCTTTGGAGGAGAAGTCCTGGAAGTGATGATCCGGCCCCCACAGATATAGCCCTGATCTCATCATCATCCAGTCTGTCTGGGATGACATGAAGAGACAGAAGGATTGGAGCAAGCCTACATCCACAGAAGATCTGTGCTTAGTTCTCCAAGATGGCGGCGGGAACAACCTCCCTGCCGAGTTCTGCCAAATACTGTCTGCAAGTACCGAGAAGAACTGATGGAAGGCAAAGGGCAAAGGTCACACCAAATATTGATGCGATTTACATTTCTCTTTTCTTCATTCACTTCTTTTTGTTAACTGACAATAATAAACTATTAACCCTTCTATTTCTGAAGCTATTCTTACATCTTTTGCACAGTACTGTATGTGTGAAAGCTCTAATGTGCAGGCAGTTTTATACATGAAGCTGCATTGAGTCATGATAGAAGTCCGGTGTCACGTTGTGGCTTTATGTAATTATTGGTGCAGGAATGAAGTCATCCAGACTCGCCCTTAGACTGCAAAAATAGAATAGGAAATGCCACCCTTCCTTTCCGGTGACAGCAGATTTTTTTTATAGGTCTGAATATGTAATATTTTGTGCGCTATTAAGAAAAGCTTCCAGAGTCCTGAACGTCTCCCTAAAGTATTTTATCTTTGGCAGGGAGGCAAAAATAGATCATGTAATTAAAACTAAGCAGACATTATTTAGATAACTCTAAGCTAAAAGTGGAAGAGATTATGTAAAATATTAGGTTATTTTTATAGGTGCCATTACTGTTCACACGCTGGTTGCCACCCTTGCTGAATGGTGAACCTGCTTAGTTACAGGCTCCGTTCACATTGTAATGATTTTTACAGTTTTTGATGCATTTTTTTATATTAAAAGATTATTCCCATCTTGTCTTATGGCTGAGAATGGAAAAGCTGGTCGCAAGTCCTGACCACCAGGGCAGGACTTACAGAAACGGCAGCGGGGGCAGCTACGGAAACAGGGTAGCTAAACCTGCTATACCTGTGTTGGTCATTATTGGCCAAAATGGAAATAACTAGAGATGGGCAAACCACTTCGTCACCAGCCAGGTTCAGTCACAATACCCCAAATTGTTTGGTTTTTAACATAACCGAACAATTGGGGATTCGTCTTGGACAAACTGAAATGGCCGCTACTCTGGGGTCTGTGGAGAATAGGTGGAGGCCCAGGGGAGGTGAAAGAGATAAAAAAAAAAACATTTCTACTCACCTTCCCTCACCTCTTTTTGGCCTACACGTGGAGTCCAGGGCTCTCTTGGTGACATCATACACCCAGGGTCACCACTGAGGCCTGTGATTGGGCCACTGCGGTGACATGAGCACACCGAGCATCATGAAGCCATGAGGCCCCAATCACAGGTCTTAGGGGTGACCCTGGGCACATGACATCACCAAGGAGACCGAGAGTAAATGTTTTTTTAATTTTTTACAGCTCCCCTGGGCCTATGAAGAGACCCCAAAGTATAATAACTTTACTTTGGTTCTATCCATACTTGTTCAAACTGAACTGAATCAGAGACCGGAGCCGCCCAACCCTAAAAGGAATCTTGGGGGTCGGCCATCTCTAGAAATAACCCTTTAAAGCGTACCTAAACTTTTGAACAACTTTTGATTTTCTTGAAGCATTTGTGACATTAATAAATATTGTAATATACTTTGCTAATACATTTTGACTTCTTTCCATGAAATCCTGCACCAAAATCCACTTTGTTTTCCTGTTTATTGCTAGCTGAAATCTGTACACTGCTTGTAACTAGAGTACAGATGTAGGGGTCAAGTATACCGCAGGGAAGCTGAGGCTGAGGGGAGGTCACTTCAAATAGTTGTATCTCAAGAATATTAAAATACAGACAATTGATTCACATGGTTTCACATGAAAGATAAGATTCTCTGCTCTTATATGTCACCAAGATCTCAGTTCTACCTGTATTATTTCCAGAGAAAGCAGCTGTTCCCTATCCCGACTGTGTTCTCAACTGGTGATATCTCCAAAAATATTAAAGGCACAGCTGCGATCTGGTGTAATATGAAAGCCAAGATTATCCTCTTTCATTTGACACCAGAATCACTCTTCCACGTTATAAAATTCCTGAGATATAACTGTTTGCAGTGACCTCCTGCCACCTTCAGCTTCCCTGCATTATACAGGAGCCCGCCCACCCATACACAGTGAGAAACCTTGTACAGATTTTGACTTGCAATAGAGAAACAAGGCAAAGAAATTGGATTTCAGTGCAAAATTTCACAGAAAGGAGAAAAAAAATTTGTTAACAAAGTATATTACAATATTTATCAATGTCACAAATGCTGCAAAAATATCAAACATTTTAATGTCATAGTGTAATGTCATTGACCACCCTTTTATTATGTCACCAGAAAATCTCCAAATTTTTATGTTAAACATATCCTTAAATAATTTTAGCTGATTTTTTAAAATTTCCTTGTCACTATCTATATTTAAATATAAGTACTAAATCCTTCAATTTTCACCCTGACCACTAAGCCTACTACTAGACTGACTATTGCTAATTCTGTAGGTTTTTTCTTTGCAGCAGTCACCTTACTTACATCACAGAATGGGTTACAATAGAAGATAACACCTTTATAGATAAAACCACTGACTCAGAAAATACAAACAGATTACAAATATATGATATATTTTACTGTCTGGTTTTAATGAATAAATAAATAAAAATTAGCGATCCATTCCCTTTAAAGCTGCCATATCTTTTCTTTATGGTGACATAATACAGCCCATATGTTCTGAAGCGCTACATATTATTACTTGGAAGGAAAAGTGCTTATGTTTGACAATAGCGGTGACTCACACATGATGACAATGTTATGCTTGCCACGTATACTATATATTTAGATGTATGAAAAATTCAGCGTGCGTACACAAATGCACTTACTGCTTCACATGATCTTCTTCAAAGCACAGCTTATCCCAGGATGAATTTTACCACCTGCAATGATTCCTTTCCATATTCATGGCTGCACAACATGCTGTATAATATTATTTAGCCCCAAAAAAAGAAATGATTTCTTCTATAATTTTTTTCATAAATGTAAAAATGGTCTGCTTAGATTCTCTTAGGCTATAGTCACACTACCGTGTCCGTTTCTTGGTTGGGAAAAATGGATTTCAAAAATTTTGATATCCATGAACTTTCTGTTTTTTTTTGCTGTTTCAGCTCCCATAAAAATTTTGATAAAAAGCGATCAAAACAATAGACATTCACTAAAATGGTATAAAAAAGTGGCTCCGCAAAAATGCATCCCCGTACACAGAAAAATAAAAAAGTTGGCTGTCAGAATTTGTAGACTCCAAGAAAAAGTTGTTTGCAAAGTTTTGGATTTTTTGAAGGTGTTAAAACATTAAAAAAATGTATATAAATTTGGTATCCCCAGAATCGTACGACCCATAGAATACAGGTGACATGTTATTTTGGTTGCACAAGTGAACGCCGTGAAAACAAAGCCTGTAAGAAAGTTGCAAAAATGCAGTTTTTCTCTAATTCCACCCCATTCTGAATTTTTTTTCCAGCTTCCCAGTACACAATTCACAGGGTCGACTTAAAACACTAGTGGGCCCAGTTCAAAGGTTTCATAAGTGGGCCACATAATTTAATGTCCCCTCAAGTGACCCCATGTTTCAGGTTATTTGATTATATTTGGTTATTTGATTATATTTGGTTATTTTTTTTTACATACAAATTAAAAAAAAAATTATTTGACAATAATCGGGGTCTGTCGGGTATCCGTTTTTTTGGGACACAAATGCTGCCAGAAAATCAAGGATGGAAACTTCTGGGAGATTTGCTTTTAAGGGGTATTCCTATGACAGTCGCAGGTCAGACGTCTTAGAAGCTGCAAACTGCATGTTCAGTTCTATGGAATGATCATGTATGGCTTGATAGGGTTTTTTTTTTTTTACTGATTATTATCTTATATGTTATTTATAGGATTTTATTTCTAGTAGTGTTGGAGGAGATAATTGTAAAGTATCTTAGGGTTGGATATAGACTCCGCTTCTATCATATATATCATATAAGGGGAAACGGAAAAAAAGGGGCGGAACGGAGGGCCAAAGGGGGGGAAACGGGGGGGGGGGGGGGGGGGGGCCGGGGGGGGGGGGGCGGGCCCGGGGCGGGGCGGCCCGCCCCCCCCGGCGGGGGGGGGGGGCGGGGGGGCCGCGGGCGGGGGGGGCGCCCCACTGTACATGCTTCAGAGCAGTGGATCTTAGTCTAGGTGTGTACTGTATCATACATAATAGTGTATCATGTATATCATTTTAGCTTTATTAACCAGAAATAAATCTGTAAGAGAGAGATCCTGAACTTCCTATTAAAAGTTGTAGTGAGTTATTATTTTTAATAACGTCCCTGGGTGTGACTATATTGGGTTCACATAATTTGTGTAGGCGTTTGCTTTGCAGAAGTTGTCATAAATGAAAGTTAATGGTCAGAAAAGTGCCCATAGACTAATCCAGTCTTCAAGACGTAATGGAGTGCAACCCCAGGGTGTATTAGACAGGGGCATATTAAGACTACCATGGACCTGATAATGGGCTGCCATTGGCTGATAGAATGCTCATTCTCATTCACTTCCCAGTGTTAGGGCCTGTTCATACACTGCAGATTCCTCTTAATTTTCCTCGCTGCGGTGGAATGCCTTTAGCAGAGCCGTCAGCGTTCTGACAGATGAATGAAGCTGATCAGCGAAAGGTCATGAGCCGTGGACTCTGCGAGTGAATCAGCTGCGTAATCTAATGAAAGATCGATTAGGACGCTTATTTTTCCAACATACTGCTCCAGTCTTTGCTTGAATACAATGGGTGGCGAAATCTGGGTGGAATCTGCCGTAGATTTTGGGGAGGAATCCAGTTCAAAATCAGCTGCAGATTCCACCGTGTGAGCGTTTCTTACGTTGGGTTTATATTGTAATGGCCATAGGATACAGGAAGGAGAATTTCACTATGAAAGTCTCTCTCTCAATATATTGGGACTAGGCACTCACCACCCACCCTATGATGCTGCCCCCTTGCTTATGGGAAGACTGGTTGCAGCCGTGTGTGTATTTTTAGAGGTACATGTAAAATTCTACTGCTACCTCAGGCCACCAATTGGCATACACTTGTTAAAGTTGGTGAGAGATTTGAGTGGCCATCGGACCACCCATAAACCCCGTGCCCTAAGAGGCCACCAAAAAAGGCCATATTATAATCCACTATTAGGGAGAGTGACTGGGAAGCTGCATATAGAGTCTAATCTGTGTATAGTGTTGTTCTGTCCCATTCTACACAGCAAAACTAAAAGTAAGCAACAGAAAAAAGGAAAACTTCAGTCTGTTTACTCCATAATGATAGTAGTATAATGTTGTACCGTGTTAGCCATTGAAAGTAGTGAAAGAGTGAAGAAATCAGGCGATACCTTTTAGAGGCTAACTGAGTATATTTATAAGTAAGCTTTCAGGAGTACTAGCTAGCTCCCTTCATCAGACATGGTGTGATACAAGAACTGAAAATTCACAGATTTTTATACACATGGTTTTCAAAGCATTTTAGAGTCCTTAAAAAAATGCAATCTAAGTAGAGAAGTTATTTACAACAGGTCAAAAAAACAGTCTGGAAACTTGTGGTGCGTGACGGAGGGATCAGTAATTCTTGCTGTTATCTGTTTGCTATCAGGAGGTGATTTGTGTCCCTCACAGTTCATACATAGTGTGATTTGAAGCTGGCATGAATATTGAGTTCAGTTCATGGTTCATACATAGTGTGACATGAAGCTGGCATGAATATTAAGTCCAAATTGCAGAGTTTGAAATTTTTGCATAAATTTGTACTCCGATTCTTTCCTTTTCTCCTGCATCTTAAAATGTCCCATTAAAACCACAACCCGCAAATCTTCAATAGAGTGGTTTTCTCCGGAGAAATGTGCGGCCACTGGGAGATCGGTTCTGCTGTTATTAATATTGGATCTGTGTGAGTTCATTCGTTGACTGAGTCTCTGCCCTGTTTCCCCCACATAGAGGCCTGTGGTGGGACATTGCACACACATTATGAGGTACACCACATTGGAAGACCTGCAGGAGAATGTCCCCCTAATTCTGTGCACCTGTTGTGACTGTGGGATAGGTACACTGTCAGTGGTGTGGATGTGCATGCACCTTTTATGTAGGCAAGGTGAGGTGCCATTTTCAGTTGGGGCCTTCAGGGCACTCCGGACGATAATACGCCTCAGGTTTGGTGGTTGTCGAAAGGAAAGGAGAGGGGGGACTGGAAATATGTCCTTGAGTCTGTTGTCCCTATGTAGCACAGGTTGGAGCTCCTTGGCAATCCTTCGTAGGATCTCCAGCTGTGGGTTGTAGGTGACTACTAGGGGCACTCGGGCATCTTTCTGGGTCTCTCTATATGTGAGCAGACTGTCTCTGTTAATGGCTGCCGCTTTTTTCAATTGGTTGTCTGTTACTTTTGGTTTGTATCCCAATCTGAGAAATTTCATCCTCAGATCCAGGAGGTGCTTGTCCAGGTCTGTTTTGTCGGAGCAAATACGATTGTATCGTATAGCCTGGCTGTAGATTATAGATTGTCTTGTGTGCTTGGGGTGGAAGCTGTCGTTTCTCAGGTAGGCCGTTCTGTCTGTGGGTTTGTGGTATATTGATGTGAGTAGCCGGTGGTCTTTAATGTATATTGTGGTATCCAGAAAGTGAATTTCACTCCCTGAATAGCTAAGTTTAAGGTTGATGGTCGGGTGAAAGTCATTGAAGTCATTATGGAATTGAAGTAGGGCCTCCTCACCTGCAGTCCAGATGACAAGGATATCATCGATATAACGAAGGTAAATCATAGGTTTGGTGGTGCATGTTGATAAATATGTTCCTTCCATTTCTGCCATAAAGAGATTTGCATATTGGGGTGCACATCTGGTCCCCATTGAAGTTCCCATTCGCTGTAGATATAGATCCTCTCCAAAGGTAAAATGGTTGTGGCTGAGGATGAATTGTATGAGCTGCGTTACTGGTTCTGTTCGGAGGTTTTGTTTTGCCAGGTGTACCCGACATGCTGCAACGCCATCCTTGTGGGGAATGTTGGTATACAGGGATTCCACATCCATGGTGGCTAAAATGGTACCCTCAGGTAGAGGGCCCAGGGCATTCAGTTTGTTAAGAAGGTCAGTGGTGTCCTGGATATAGCTTGGAGTATCCCTGACAAGGGGTTTTAGGAGATTTTCCACCCAACCTGAGATGTTTTCTGTCAGTGTCCCAATGCCAGAAATGATAGGCCTCCCAGGGTTGCCATCCTTGTGTATCTTTGGGAGCATATAGAAGCAGCCCGGCCTGGGATCTTGTGGGATAAGTCCTTTTACCTGATTCTGGATCTGGACTGGAAACTTCTTGATCATACTCTTTAGTTCTTTCATATAGGCCTCTGTGGGATCACTTCCAAGTTTGGAGTAATGGATGGGATTTGACAGTTGCCTGTTTGCTTCCTGGATATAGTCTGAGGTGTTCATTATGACTATTGCGCCCTCTTTGTCAGCTGGTTTTATTATTATATCCTGATTTTCTTTCAGTGATGTAATAGCCTTCTGTTCTTGCAGGGTTAGGTTATGCGCCTGTTTCTTTTGTTTTTCCAGGATTTCTGATTTTACTTTGCTTCTGAAACAGTCAATATATTTATCCAGTGCTGCATTAGCTCCAGGGCGTGGGGTCCAGGTAGATTTTTTGGTAGGATTCCTTATGGGCTGTTCCATCTCAGAGTCGCTGCTGTATGGAAGGTCTTTGTCATAAAAATATTCCCTTAATCTCATTTTTCTGAAAAACTCCTCCATATCATTGCAGAGTTGGATATGGTCAGTGTGTGCTGAGGGGCAGAAGGACAGACCTTTGGAGAGAACTGACATTTCGTGTTTGTTTGGCTCATAAGAGGAAAGATTCACAACACAGCTTTGCTGAGCTGGGCTGGTACTTGTGATTGTAGTAATGAGGCCTTTTTGTCTCAGTCTGTGGAGCTTTTTCTTTTTGTTGTTAATAAGCATATCCTGAAGTTTCCAGTAGTATGTGTAGAGTTTGGCCTTCATTTCCTCTGTGTCATTAGCCAATGATGATTTCAGGGCCTGTATCTCCTCCTGTGTTCTTTTTTTTGTTGTTATAGGAAATTTTTATCATATTGTTCCGCAGCCTTTCAGATGTCTGAATACATAGTTGTTCTGCATATTGGCTGTTGTAGGTGTTCCGGGTTGGGTTACGTAAATTGAAGCCTTTTGGGATGAGTCTCTCCTTTTTGCATTTTGTTAAGAAGAAGATACTCCATAATATCAGCGGACCAGAAAGATTTTGGAAGAAGGACCAGTGGTGATCACTTGGTCGCCAGTGTGACCCCCTTACAAGAAGAATGTCTCCAGAAATGACAATCCAACAATCCAGGGTGTGCTCAGATCTGCGCCATTTAATCCATTATTCTGGTCCATAGCAGACGAATGGATTAAACAATAAAGACATTTGGTTTAATGACAGACAACAATGGATACCAAGGGACTGCATTGACTATAATGGGGTTGGTTGAATGTCCTTTCTCTTATTGACATTGCTGGACAAAAAGTTGGGACTTTTTTGTCTGCGATTTCAGATGGACTCTGTGAATGTAACCTAAAAGTTAAGGAGTAAATATTCCATTTCTGTTTCCTTGTACTTGAGAAATAATTCACACTTGTATCAATGTCAAGTTGTGCCAGTGACATGATGACATTTGTCAGATGTGAGTCAGTTCATGTGCAGATATAACCGATACATGTTTTTTTTTTTTTTTTGCAGGTAAAATATAAGAGAGACTTTGAAGAAAGTAAAGGACGAGGCTTCAGCATTGTCACAGATACGCCCGAGCTACAGAGACTCAAAAAAACCCAAGAACAGATCAGTAACGTATGTCCAGGTGTTATTCCTATGAAATATAGGGACCACGGCAGTAGTGATGTGAAGATATAGTGAATGGACGCCTGTGCTGTGTGAATGTGTGTCAGGTTCAATGCACATTATATGTATAAAATCTTTACATTCTATCTGTGATAGAGACTCACTAATGTACATACTGTATGACACTGCCATGGTGACACTATTAACCATTTCATCTACAGATATCCAGGCACCCGGCATGAGAACGTCACCATTAAATTACTAGCAGATAAATCCTTCATTTGTTCTTTTTCAGCCCATTCTTATTTATGCCAAATTCCTTGGAAACCGGGTAACATCCAAGACGTCTACCATCACAGCGGTTGTAAAAATGCTTTTCTAAAATCCAAAACCACAAGCTTGCCCAATTTACACCAAAAAAATAAAGTGGGCTATATCCCTATATAACCAGACAGAATATTATAGGTATGGAAAAGCTGGGTGGTAACCCCTGTGAAAAATGTAAAGGTTGCCATTACTTAAAGTGTACCTTTTGTTAAATTTGACTATTCAGGATTAGCTGCTATGTGTGTATACATGAGAAGAAACACTATTTCTCGTCATTGAATGACTTATATTCTGCATTATTTAGCACTTTTCCCCTCTGCAGGCTCTGTCTGTAGTTTGCAGTTCTCCCTGAGCTGGTGGGAGGAGACTGACTGCCATACATGGTACACAGTAAGTAGAGAAGAATCTGCTCCATGACTATCTCTAACTCAGAAATAGCCCTGGACCATGCAAAATATCAACCTGTACCAACATGAATAAACGACTTTGGTTGTGACAGAAAACTTCTATTTAGCTCCAACGTCACACTAAGCCCGTGTTTCTTCTGCTGTTTCTCTCTCTACTTATTCCTCCCTCCTCCCCACTTCATAGACCTCTATAAATGTGTGTCATTCGAGTCATGTGACTTGCAGTCTCGATACAGACAGCAGCAATTTTCAGAGTGAAAGTCAGTTTAGGAAGGGAAGGGGAGTACAGCCAGATTAGAGGAGAAAGAAGCATTTTTATCTGATAATATATATTACAAAGTTTGTTATATTTGTTTGTACTATTGATTTATGTCAAGTTTGTTGTAAAGTTTCTTTTCCAGAATCCCGTAGACAACCAAAAACAGGTGATTTTTTTTCATTTTTCTGTTTTGGTGGCCTGTATACAGATATACCAATGTGTGCATTAACTCTGCATACCGGAGAAAAGAAAAGGACTATAACATTACCAGGCTCATCTCTTCCCAGGCACTTGCTCACTTGCACATTATATACTATGCATTGTGGATTTCATGGTCCATACATCTTCTGGCAAACATAAAACGTTCTTCCCGTCCTCCTTACAACTCAGGTCTTTGGCAGCTTTGCGTTCCATTTTTGTAATCTAAGCAAATTTATCCGGTGTACGAGAGGCTGAAAGCTATTTCTGATCTATTAATGCTGAGTGTTACAAATACATCCTAATGGCAAAGCAAAACCCTTCTATCACATCTATCCTACAAACATATTTCCCAAGATGCTCTATTAGGAAAAGATCTTATTTCAGAATCGATAGTAAGAAACTAAAAAAAAACTTGCCATAAACTTGGAAATAGAAGAGTTATCAAAAATAAGGAACAGTTTGGAGAAGTTAGTCTTAGAAACCAAGACTGCGTGCATGGAGAGTCCCATGTGTGGACCAGCATGGCAATAAACATAAAATAGCATAAAAACCTTCTAAATGAAATAACTACTCAGACGTGCAAATGTTTGGCGGAAATGACCCCAGCTTTAATAAATTACATATGGAGAGCCTTGCCAACAAATGTTAGACCATTGTAATGCATCTAATACAAATAGGACATTTAATAAAGTATACACTTCACAAGCCCGCCTATGGCGTCTGTGGTGGGCACCTCTTTGATGTTCAACCAGATGGCATGTTGTCCCTTCCCGCTAGCTGTGACACAAGAAACCACAATAAATACAAGGTTACAATATTAAAAATACCATCCAGTACAACAACAACAGGGTTGGGAGAGCGCACCGTCCTCACGAGAACTGATTCTTGGTTAGGTAGGAGGAGTGAAGTGAACAAAGGGGCGTTGAGGGAACCCCCGCTTTCTAATTTTGACTCTCTGCACCAGTAAATGAACACCTGCACTAAGTATTTTGGTGCCCCCCATCAGGTTGTTGCTTCCATTCTCCAAGGAACTACTTAAAAAATGAAAGTTGTCATTGGTCCATTTTTTGAGTGCATTAAATTTTTCTACAAAGAAAACCATGCCTGTCCATGGGCAGAGGGGAAGGTGTTATTGTTTAGCCTTCTAAATGTCTTGTGCTGCTTATGCTAACGTTTGGCTCTCCGTCATTCAGGTCCGCTAAAAAAGCGGTTACCCGCGGACACCTGCAGACCCAATAGACTATAATGGGGCCCGCCGGGTGTCCGTTGGTCTTTGTACGGAAACTGGTAGAGAGAAAAGTCCTCCGTGCAGGACTTTTCTCTCTACCGATTTTAGATGAAATCTGCGGCGGAGACTCCAATGCAGATGTAAACCTAGCCTAAGCTGATAGCTCACTGCACATACATGATACTTATGGCCAGAAATGACTCTGAAAATTCTGATACTGTGCTCAGTGATCTCCCAGACCAGGACCATGCAGCAGGACCTGTGCTGGGATCATGAAGGTCCTGCAGCAACAGTTTTAGCCCCACTATTGTAATCTTTATAGACAGCATAGCAGAGGCCAATACAGCGCAAGTGGATGTTGTTTTACACCAGATACACATCATCATATGTTGAACAATGGCTTAAAGTAAAACTTTAAGCCACATTGTCAAATTATCATACATATTAGAAGTATTATGTACAATATGCGCAGTGTATAGTGTATGTAATGTATATTTGGCTATACCACCTCTGTAGTGTCCACATCAACATCTGCAAAAGTACAGCATTGAGAGGAACATAGACCATGTGTCTACACTGAGCGGCAGGGTATTGATATGGTGAGTATTACTCCCTTAGCGATTTTAGACTGTATTTAATAATTTCATGAGTTTGGATAACCCCTTTAATTTTACCTATGTCTACTCCCTCATGGGGGCTTCACAGTCTGCCAACACTATCTATCTCATATCTATCTATCTATCTATCTATCTATCTATCTATCTATCTATCTATCTATCTATCTATTATCTATCTATGTATTATCTATCATCTATCTATCTATCTATCTATCTATCTATCTATCTATCTATCTATCTATCTATCTATCTATCCATCTATCCATCTATCCCTCCCTCTATCATATCTATCTATCTATCTTCTATCTAATCCATCCATCTACTATCTATCTTTTATCTAATCCATCTATCCTTCCCGCGCTATCTATCTATCTATCTATCTATCTATCTATCTATCTATCCCATATCTATCTATCTATCTATCTATCTATCTATCTATCTATCTCTATCTATCTATCTATCTATCTATCTATCTATCTATCTATCTATCCATCTATCTATCCATCTATCCATCTATCCCTCCCTCTATCATATCTATCTATCTATCTATCTATCTATCTATCTATCTATCTATCTATCTATCTATCTAAAGCATATAAATTTCAGCAAGACCCAAATGATTGGAAAAATATAAGAAATGTCTTCAACTAATCTGCCATATGTGAATTCAGAATTTAAGATCTCTCCAGAATTTCCAGCAGTATGCCTACAATTTCCAAAATTATATTTACAAATGTGACCCAGCATGTCTCCGAGATTATTCTCCTTGCTAAATTGAAACAATGTGACTTGAGATGTTGGCACTAGGCCATAATGCGATAGTGAGTGCTTTTCTAACCAAACCACATAAAAATAAAAGCTATTGATAAAATAATAAAATACAATAAAATTGAATCATTTAAAGTCACATGACTCTGAACCCATGATATAAAACAGAGACATGAATTTGAAGGGGGGAGTTGTAAGATAGTCCTGAAGGACAGAGATGCCACTTCCAAACCTGTAAATATTGTGGTAAGAATATGCAAGTCTAGCGATTTGGTAGGTTTTTTATGGCACAAATGTCTCCACATCTTAGACCAATGTAGTCTTCTAAACTCATGTGTGAAGCTATGATGAAAGAGGCTTGAGGTGCAAATAATGATGATGTAGCTTATTGTATACATATGGCCCACATATGGTTATCCTGATCGTACCCAGTGATGATCTGGCGAAAAATCAGATGTGTATAATGGAAGATATAGAAAACGTGCAACACTCAGAAGAGCTCGACATACAGTCCTGATATCTCACCAGCCGGAGTTGCCAGATGCCAATGTGACATCTAAGGGTAGGTTCACACTTAGGAATTTGGCACTGAATTTGATGCAGATTTTGACGCAGAATCCGGCTCAAATTCCGCCTGAAATCTGCCTCCCATTCATTTCAATGGGAGGCATTAGCTGATTTTTTCAACTAGTCGAAAAATAAGCGTCCTGCTTGTTCTTCCGGTGGATTCCACCTGAGAAATCCCATTGAAATGGGAGGTGGAAAGTATACCTATTCCATCGGGGCAGAATTTGACGTGGAATTTGTCAAAATTCGCTAGCAGAATTTGGAATTTGTGCCTGCTCAATAGTGTGGCACTCTTCTCCATATTCTGCTTTCAAATTCAGTGTCAAAATCCACTTCAAATTCAGCATTTCAAATCCTTCTTGGTTTGGTCAAACATAATCCGCTTTACATTCTTGAAATAGAAATTTTCTGCTAGAAAAAAAATTTAGTGTCAAATTCAGTGCCAAATTCCTACGTGTGAACTTACCCTTAGACTGACTATAGAGGTTTATTATAAATGGTGATGTGCACTTTCTGCGCACTGCTACAGTCCATAGAGCAATGGCATGGAGACGTACCCGACTCACCAGTTAGACCCAAGAAGGGACATAAAAGGTACGTTTTATCCTCTGTCTCTTGAAACACTTATTACCTGCCCTCTCTTTTTAATCCATTTTAAGAACTGGATATAGTGTCCCAGAAGCTCAATTTAAAAGCACCAATGACTTTGAATGAGAAAGAATAAGAAAAGATCTTGTATTTCTTCAATGGCCTCAAAAGGTAAATGGAAACATCATGTTATATTATACCATCATTTGGCCATTCCAACCAGGAAGTATTAGCACACAATATGGACCCTGATCTTCAATAGACAACCAATATGTCTAAAATATGTTCCATTGTAAAACTGTACTACTGTTTGTGGCCATTACTTTTGGGGGTATAGAATAGATATTGTATATACCGTTGACAAGGTAGACTGAATTTGCAAAATATTTCATTGTACAGGCGATAGTCACCCTCAAACCTAATAGATATGAAGAACTAAGATACCCAGTGACAATAACACATGGCAATATTGTAATGTACTCGAGCAATACATTTCTATAATAGTCTGTAGTGGTCATTACTATGAGTACTATTATTACTATTAATACTCTTATTCCATTGACCCCAAATTTTATTTCAGGTTACTTTTTGGTTACTTTTTAATTTTCTCATATTTCATGCATGTAGCCAAAATTTGTGAAAAACCTGGACAATCCCTTAAAACACTTAAAGGGAGTCTGTCACTAGAACCCAGCATATTAACCCAGCTAGATAGGTTAGAGGCATCTAAAGGCTTTTCCCTTGTGTATGATTGCCTCTGTTGCTGATTTTTCAATATGCAAATAAGCCCTTTTGGGCAATGAGGGTGTTGGGAGTTCCTTAACTTTTTGGAGGAATGACAGCGCCCCTATTGTTCCAAAGAGTTCAGTTACATGTTGATAAAAAGGTGATATTTGGCAATGGAGGCATCAATACACAAGGGGAAAACACTGTATGGTTCAGGTGACCCTAACCTATCTATCTGTGGGGCTGGGTTGATATGCTGGGTTCAGGTGACCCTAACCTATCTATCTGTGGGACTGGGTTGATATGCTGGGTTCAGGTGACCCTAACCTATCTATCTGTGGGGCTGGGTTGATATGCTGGGTTCTGGTGACACTAACCTATCTATCTATCTGTGGGGCTGGGTTGATATGCTGCGTTCTGGTGACACTAACCTATCTATCTGTGGGGCTGGGTTGATATGCTGGGTTCTGGTGACAGGCACCCTTTCAATAGTACTGTAGACTACTACATATCTATGTTTAGCTTTCTCTCTCAACTTCCTCTTTTTTTTTGCAAGATTTGGGACTTCTGAGTGACCAACAATGGAGTATGTGTAGCTATATGTTAAAGTTGGGATCACAGCATGATTTATCTGCTATACATAACACTACCTCTCTATGCTGCACAGACTTGTTTTAGGTCCCACCCTCCCAGGCAGTAGATACATGAGGATAATGCAGAGCCAAGAAAAATGAGAATATAGTTGTATCCTAGCCAGTGTATGTGGCAGGGGTATTGTGCAGGAAACAGAAAAGTCTTTGACTATAACTGTAATAGACCCGATTCAATATTCTGCCACTCGATCTGCAATATCTCCTGACACCGATGCAGAATTTCTTGGCCATTGACAGTAGTGATGAAAGGTACAATGTATAAAGCTATATTCCTTCCTAGCTCAGGATTTAGGGAGACAATTCTTAGTGTCTTGTAGCACCAGAATTGCCGTTTCCAACAACCAGTAGCGCTGTCTTTATTACAGCCCCTTCTTCTTCATCTTCTTGTTCCAGAAGAGACATCAGAAAGCAGCCATAAGTGGAAAGGCAAGGACTGAAAGGAAATAATTGTCCCGGTCCTCCTGTGATATGGCCAAACTCAAAAGGGACACCTGGCAAGGTTTATGAGGTAAGGAAATGAGATCTACTTGAGAAAATAAGTCGATGGTTTCCAGGGGAATGCTGCCGCTGAAAGCAAACTCTCATGAACTAAATGGGTCTATTGTACTGGGAATGTCCTTTGTGCACTCCCAGTAGCTCTGCTGAATTTTAAGATGTGGTGTCTTATTTTCTCAATCTGGCAAACAGTGGATCTCAAAGGCTTCAATTGTGTCACATGCACTTTGTATGTTTCTCTTGTTGCAGTGGTGGATGAAATAGAAAAGACAGAAAGCAGCGGCGTGCCAAAGGACCATCATTACGATCACAATGATGACACTTTATTTCAAGACCATTTAGTTGATACTTGTCTTAAAGTGTACCCACCATCTAGGCAGCATAGAAATAAGTCCTAGCCATGCCCTTCTGGAAATGAGATCTAGACAGAATCTTGCCTTGCCTAGATAAAACTGGAAATTGATATCTCTCCGACATCTGGGGGAGAGCTTGGTGAGGCCTCCAATTTATAGGGTACTTCATGTCACCATCCAAAATAATGGACAGCAATATAATACATGGCTCAAGAAAGGGAAACCCAAGACTTATAACTTCTATAGACCTAGTAGGTCATACGGTTGTCCCATCATTTGGTTTGTCCCAAATGATGGGACTAATTGGTGTTCCACTATTATATTAAAACATTTAGAGGGTGTTCACACATAGGGATTTGATGCTGATTTGGGGGTGTGCCCCCACTCAACTGAACTTGTTGAATTCTATAAATTTGAATATAAGGTACTCCCTTGGCCCTAAACCTGTATTTGACAATCAAATCCAACTTAAAGAGGACCTTTCACCACCTCCACCAACTCCAGTTCTTTGCATCAATTAATAGGTACCCCCTCCACTGATTCTGCTGCAGTTGGAATTTTTTCTCTATCCCCCCCACCATTCCGGAGAAATCAGTGTAGGTAGTTTGGGTGCCTCATATGCTAATTATGCTTTCTACAGTCAAGTAGGCATGGCCGCTGACATCACCTACTTGACAGTACAGAGCCCAATTAGCAGATCATGCACTGAAATTAACAGCACTAATTGCTCAGGAATGGTGGGGGCTGGAGAAAAAAGTCCAACGGCGGCGGAATCCATGGAGCCGCGTCTATTAAAAGATACAAAGTTTTAATCCCCTACAGCACCACCACAGGTGAAATGAATCATTGCATAGTGCTTATTCAAATCAGTAGACTGTACATGAACTGCAGGACAGACAAGTCCTTTGGGCAGTTACCCATTTTTGTCAAGAGATAAGGATCTAGATCAAGGGACCCCTCAGAATTCCCTAAATGGCTATATTGAAATGGATTTTCTAAATGAGTCTACATCTTTAAGAATGTAATCTGGGTTGATACTATGAGCTAATAGAGGAGGGTGGGTTCTCCATTCATATAACCAAAATAGCAACAAATAAGGTCATTTGTCCTGGAGGAACCAGCCGATTATTGATTTTAATGATAATTGTGTAAATCTTCAATTTCCCTGTGGGAGCGCTGCTGGGGAATTCAGCAGTTACTGCTGGACTTCCCTACAGCTTGCAGCCTTGTGCCAAAGCACAGAGCTCCTTTAAAATGATTGGTAAAAAAAAAAAAAAGTCGAGTGCCACAAATCTGTTTTAACAGTAAGGAATGACTTTCCTGAACTGAATTCTCTAACACTTCTCAATGTGACAACTTAAAATATATGAAATGAGCTAATTGCAGATATGAGACTTTACGCCAAGTTTGATATGAGGAACAGCTTTCCCCCCAGGCTGCCTGACATACGGTATATTTAGAAGAACATATATTGGTTTTGAGCACTTTCCAATATGCCTGGAGAAATGTATGTATCATTGAATTATTAAACAAGTACTAACAGGACTAATGCGATCACTTTGTCCACATTCACACAGGTTTCTGGCGCTGGTAATCTATTCTCATATATATATATATATATATATATATATATATATATATATATAATATATTTTATCTACATTTCATTTATGAGCTATATTTTATTGCAGTGCAAAATGGAACCTCAGGCTCAGATATATTGCCTTATGTCATCTTTATTGTATTACTGCCTAATATATCTTATAATGTCAAGTAGTGTGACTCAATGAAAAAGTGAACAGTCATTTCTTGAAGTTGTATTGGAAGCAGAAAATTTGGGCAAGCGTAAGGATCTGGCAGAAATTCCTCTTCATTTTCCGCTGCCATATTTGGCCGCTGGATTGTGGTGACGGAATGACAATGGAGTGCATCGGCCTTCCGTGAATGGGCCTAATTGACAGGGACTCCCGAGCTGCGGAATCTTCGGCAAGATCGAGCAGGATACTGATTTTTTTCTGCGTCCTGCTGCGATCTCTGCATCCCATTGAAAGCAATGGGAGGCAGAATCGGGATGGAATCAGGGGCGGAATCTGCTCCCAAATCCATGGTAGATTCCTCTGTGTGAACCTAACTTAAGGCTCTATGATGTGCATAGAAAGTGAAGGCCAGCCTATCTGGTCCAGTCTCATGGAAGAGTTACCTGAGCGCAAATTGACAAAAAAGTTTCAAAGGAATGTGTCACCATTTTTAAACTAGATTTTGAAATATATGACTTTTTTCTAATCTGTTTTATTTTCTGGTTGTAGATTTCTTTTTATATTTCCTGTACAGGATTATGGGGCGGCCATCTTACCTGAGCTTCTCTTCTCCTCTGTTAACACCATTTAGTGATATCCTTTAGAGTATAGTCATGGGCAGCAAATAGACTGGTTTATTTATAGAGGCGTTATCTTCTATTGTAACACTGTCTGTTGTGTATCTTTGATATGACTGGAATAGAAGTTGTCACAAGGTTCTTCTGAAAATTTTGTTGTCAGATGGCTGTAAGGCTACATGCTTAGGATCATAATGCTACCTTTTCACACACTAAAGCTGCAAAGCTGATTTAATAGGGTTTTTTGATTTTTATAAAAAATAAATGTGCATGCACTAGTAAATGTAAGGAATAAGTAAAAGCAACCAACTGTATTTGTCCTGCTTACTGCACCGTGCTTTGATCCTCCCCGCTTGTTTTCATGAGTTTAGTGGTAAGGTGCCCATTCACACTACCTCATCGCTACAGCTCATCACTGGCTTCAGTAGTCATTGCTGTATATCGCTGCTGAGGCCAGTGATTGACGGCACCATGATGTGGTGTATATGGGCACATCACTGGTGTGACAGTGGAAGGAGAAAACTGGTAATATCTCTTTGTGTTTTTTCTAGTGCTGGCCCATTTTTGGAAAAAAATCTGAAAACCCATTTAATTGCAAAATTATGGAACAAACTTTGGAATCTGTACATAGTTCTGACCTGTGTGTAACCAAATGGTGCCATAACCTCCCTTAATGCTTGTAGAGCAGAAAATCTCCATGGAAAGGCAGATATTGCTTGGAAAGTGTTTGGCAACTATCTGGCGGTGTTATTTGGATGTTTTTTGTTACATGAGCACTGTATGACTTGTGGTTCTGCATACCTGACAACCTTTATGTTGGTAAAATAGGGATCTTTAAGTTTTGGCCCTACCCCTGGCACACCCTATCTGAGTGGTACCGCTCACTATGGAGCTGAGTTTTGCAAGCCACAATCCCTTTTTGGTCGGGACTGCTCAAATTTACCAGGACCAAAACTAGGGACTGTTCTGGCAAATTTGGGGTAGTTGATAAGTATGTCTAAGTATATCTATAAACTTAAAGTCATGTACTAAGAGTGGATACAAGTCTGTATTATGAACACTGGGTGAGAATACCTATATGCAGTGGGGCTCCTTATGACCCCCAAATAAAACAATTGTTGGGACCCATCCTCCAACAACCCCTTGGAAATAGACCATGGTGGCCTTCACATTCTATATTATGCCATGCATATTTCTATTTTATTTCTGAATTATAACACCAGTTATATATATGTGACTCAGTAATCCCAGCAATATGACACGAGGCCTGGCCATTACCTCAGTCTTGGCAGTGCTTGTCTCCAGCTCTCGCCCCGTACCTGCGACTTGGAATGACCTCCACGTTCTACGCTCCAAATTGGTTACAGTCACTGTTCAGATTAAGGCTGCTGCAGGCAATCAAAAACCCAGCAGGCCTCACATTGGGACGAGCGCTCATTCCACCCTGGAACCAGCATGGCAGCTTAGGACGACTCACTGCACATATTTGTAGAGAGGTTACTGTACACGCACGTGTCGTCGCTCTTGCAGTTCGGTCACAAGCTGATTTGTGATCTTGTGTAGCAGCTATAAATAGGGTACAGTATCTGCTGTGGCCATAGAGTAGACGGGATGACATTTTATTACGTTGGTTAGGACTGTATGATAAACAATGTTAGCCTACATGTACAGGTCAGACAGCACATGGATGGTATCCGTGTCCTGTCCATGCCCTCCCATTTCATTAATGAGTCCGGGCCGCAAAACGGACAGGTTCATGTACCCACACATGGACCACTGATAGTACACGGTTGTGTGTATGAGGCCATAAGAAATCTATGTAGTATATGCATTTTATGTGTACTTGGATTGGACAGTTTTCGGTGCATTTCGGCCTATAGCAGTTCTATTGTAGTAAAGAGAATTTTTTTAAAATTTAGTTCACACCATGCATCTGAAAACTGCATGGTTAAGACATGCTGTACCACAATAGAAAAACTTACAAAAAGTCTAAAAAATGCAGGAAGAAACATTTCCATTCAATGACAGGACAAGCTTCAGCACTTCCCCATATAGAGTCGTATAACAACATGGTGTCGCCCCCCAAGAGGTGGTTATTGTAGTATTTGTTATTGTTGTAGTATTTTTGCAATGTGAAGGAGTATTCTCATCACAGTTTTTATGGCTATATTCATAGGATGCGCCATTAGTCCATAATAGATGTGGATTCCTTTAACCACTTCCAGCCCGCCCATTGGGTTTTTATGTCCGGAAGGTGGTTGTCTAGTTCTACAAGGACGTACCGGTATGTCCAAGCAGAATTCGGCAGCTGCACGAAATCAGGCAGCTTCTAAAACGGGGAGCCAGCTGTAATTCAGCCGGAGCTCCTAGAGAGAAGGCAGGGAAGGTTTATTACACCGCTATGGGCGCCACCATCTTGCAGCTCCCCTCTGACCCAGCGGTCACGTGATTCACTGGGATCAGAGTCTGTCAGAGCTGGTAGGTCCTACAGGACCAAGATCAGCTCTATAGTAATGTGAAATTAACGTGCAGGAGGCTATATTCCTAAATGTACCAGCCCCAGTTACAGGGGAATGCAGCCTCCCACAAAAAAAAAAAAATGATCAGATTTCCCCAAAGGTCTATTATATTAAATAAAATAATAAAAAAAATAAATAAAATAATATGCCAATAAATCACCCTTATTAAAGGTTCTAGCCCCACCCCCGACGACACCATACAAAATAAAAATTACCGTAACGGAGAGTAAAAACTATCTTATAAAGTTTTTTAGTAGCACTTTGTGTTATTAAATAAAAAAAAAATGAAAAGTGAAAAACAGACCCGTTTTCCCTCCTCTTTTGTTTATATTTTCCCGGATATAAAAAAAAATTAAAACACATGCAAAAATAAAAACAACACAAAAATAAAGCCCTATGTGTCACCGAAAAAAGATGTAGAAATTAGTTGAATAACACAAATGATAAAAATGTTATAGCCCTCCAAAACCGCACATACAAAAAACTTGAAAATGTGCCTGGTCTAGACGGGGGTAAAGCATCTGGTATGGAAGTGGTTAAAAAAGTGAATACACAGGAATCACATATTTAGCCCAGCAGGGCTCTTGGACTATTTCCACAATTCCTGTAAAAGTCAATGGAGAGATGCCTACTTCTGAGGCTCCTCCCACCCATATAGCAAAACTAGCCACCAAAATTATCACCTCAATTGACAGATAATTTGTAAACTACCCATACAGTATATATATAGTAATCCACCCAAACACAGGGACATCATACAGACTCCACACAGATTTTGCCCTTGGTTGGATCTGAACCCAGGCAACTCTGCTAACTGAGCCGCCATGTTGCCTGCAGTCTCAGTCATAGCCTCTCTCATATACACTGAGAGTACACAGCGCAACCTCATATATAGTGCCAGTCATAGACACCACAAACCTCTCCAGTGCCAAACCTATCTAATCGATACTACCATTACTTAAAGGCAGAATTGAACCTAGCCCCTCTGTTGCCTGAGGTCAACTATAGAAAGTGCCCCCCCACCAAAAAAAGATACCCAACCTGGCTATCTTTGGTTGCATGATGGGGTCCCTGTAATTAAAATTGTAGGCTACACCCCCCAATCTGCAGATCAAAAAATCCCCTTACTTGGCCCCCACATGGTTTATGACACCCATACTCACCTATTCCCGATGCTCCAGAGCCCCAGACTATCATCCAGTCCCCATGGCACCACAGGACTTTTCTGGCAGAAGTCCCCATCACATGTGACCGCTGAGGCCAATGAGCGGCCTACGGAAAAGACACAGGATGTGACTCATGGATGTCACAGGTGACGTCCCGATTCCTTTCCTAAGGTTGCAGAGGCCGCTGATTGGCCTAAGTGGTCACATGCGGTGCTGACTTACACTGGAAAACCGGCCTGGGACACTGGAGCACCAGGGACAGGTGAGTATTTTTTTATTTTTCACCTTCCCCAGCCTCCTTCTGCAATAATAAAATATACTGGGCAACCCCAGACCAACACTGTCATGTGAATCTGGACGAAGTCTCTTTGAGTGCTGCTGCCACTAGTTACGTCTCCTTCAAGTAGAATTGACATAACTAGTGTTATGATGGAGGCAGGACGCCATGACGTTCTCCCTCATGGTGGTGGTGGGTGAGGACACTAAGAACATGTTTTGTCTTTGCCCTGCAGAATCTGAGGCAGTTGGAGGAATTATTTAGGAAAGTCTCTTAAAGAGGACCTTTCAAGTCCTCCGGCACACGCGGTTTTATATACCGCTAGTAAGCCGACAGTGCGCTGAATTCAGCGCGCTGTCAGCTTTCCCGTTATGTGCCCAGGGGCTGGAGATATCGGTGCCGTTAGTTTTCTGCCCATCGTCAGAAGGGCATTCCTGACAGTCTAGCTGGGCTATGAGGAACGCCTCCCCTGACTGTACTCGCCCATAGCCCTGTACTGTCAGAGGGGCTGCTCCTTGCCACCCACCGATGACGCTGAGCTGTGAGGAACGCCCCCCCCTCAGTACAAGTCTATGGATGAGTACAGTCAGGGAGGGCGTTCCTCACAGCCCAGCTAGACTGTCAGGAACGCTCTTCTGACGATGGGCAGAGATCGGTGCCGAAACTAACGGCACCAATATCTCTAGCCCCGGGGCATATAACGGGAAAGCCGACAGTGGGCTGAATTCAGCGCACTGTCGGCTTTCTAGCGGTATATAATACCGCATGTGCATGAAGACATGAAACGTCCTCTTTCAGTCTGCAGCAAATATTATACTTGTTTTTTGCAATACCAGTCACAACCTATGGACAGGAGAGGCAGTATTTCTGCAAAAAAAAAAAAAAATACAATCCTCTACTGCCCTTTTAAGCAGAGGGAGATCCAGTATAGGCTTGTGGGAATACATACAAACCACGCTTTAAGCTGATTTTCTCAAAATGTTCTGTCTAAGCAGGAAGATTATTTACCATATTAAATATTAACCTGCTCTGAACTGCTGGCTGCAGAGAATGAGGCCGTTCCTGCCAAGGAGTGCTGTGATGTGCGCCATTCCAGGCTTATCTCTGAGCAGGCCACTGAGGGTCACCTTATCATTCTTCTCTGGTTTCATGCCTGATCAAATACTTTTCTGAGAAGTTCATAGCCATTACTCTATACATCCTTCCAACAGGTCTGCAATGGATAATGCAGGTCTATGGTCTTTATTAAGACTATTATTTTATTCTACACGTCTGTGGAAATCTCCCTTTGACATATCTGGTCATAATATATATATATATATATATATATATATATGTGTGTGTGTGTGTATTAACATGATTCCACAAGCTGATGATTATACTGCATAGAGATGAGCGGCGCTATGTAGGCACTGCTTATCTCTTTTTGCAGAAGCGATTCATCACAAATCACTTTTGCAAGGCTTTCCTTCCTTTCTGTCAAGCTCTACAGTCTCTTTTCACTCTCTTTTTAACCCCTTGGTCACATGGACCATACATCTTCAGTGCTGTGGTCAAGAAATTTGCATCATCCGCTATACATGCATGGCCCTGTGGTGGTGCAAGGTGAGATGCCTCTGATCATACATATTTTAACTCATGCCTTGGTCAGACTCTAGCAACCACAGCATCTAAGTGGTTAGGGGACCAACATCTAATATTGATATTAGTTTGATGTCAGTGAATGGGAACACTCTTTTTTCCATTCAGTGGCATTAAACCTGTACACCGTAAGTTCTGCTCTCAGCTGAGATGTAGATTCAATTGTATCCAGTCTAGACAATGCTCTTTGAGCTAAAAAGACAAAGAAAACTTTAGACTAATACAATGTAATAAACTGCCTGAGAGATTTGTACAGTTACTGCAGGTGAGTTTAGCTCATAGAGCATTGTCTAGACTGGAAAAAAGTATCCATTTCTCACATGAGAGCAAAACTAGCTATATATAGGTTTACTGCCTCTGAATATAACCAGGAGTGTTCTCATTCACTGACAAATTAATACTGTGATTAACCTTAAAGGGAGTCTATCATTACCAAAACCACTTTTAAGCTAATGGAACGTTGGAATGGTTTATAAAAAGGCCATTCTACTCCTACCTTTCCTTGTAGCCGATTCCAAGATAATTAGTTTCTTCATGTATATAAATGAGCACCACGGAGCACCCGGGGCGTTCCTCCTCTTCTGCGAGCACCCATCGCATCATCGCTTCTCACCACCCATTCGTCCGTTGCGGTGACTCCCCTCTTGGTCTTATTTCTTCTCAGTTCTCGCCGACTGCGAATTCTCGCACATGCGCAATCAGCTCTGCCACTTCGGGTTTGGGCAGAGCCGACTGCGCATAATGGACCGCCATTTTCCGGTGGTCTGTCACAAGAGCGTACTGTGGCAGAGCATATTGCGCATGCGCACAGCTCTGCGTATGAGGACTTAGAAGAAAGAAGATACAGAGAAGACCAAGAGGGGAGTCACCGCAACGGACGAAGGGGCGGTGATAAGCGATGATGAGGTGGGTGCTCGCAGAAGAGGAGGAACGCCTTGGGTGCTCATTTACATACATGAAGAAACGAATTATCTTGAAATCAGCTGGTAGAAGAAAAAAAGGAAAGGTAGGAGAAGAATAGCCTTTTTAAAGGCCATTCCAACGTACCATTAGCTTAAAAGTGGTTTTGCAAATGATAGACTCCCTTTAATTTACATTGTCCACAATTTTTTTTTTAAATTTATGTCCTATTCTTAGGAAATGCCATAAATATCTGATTGGTGGAGGCTGACAGTCTGTCCCCTCATGGATCACCTGTTCAGGGCTCATCTAGTCTGTGCACACTACAGTGTATGGAGCCAGAAGGAGTTGGCTCTGCACACTGTATAGTGGCAGGTCAGCTCAGCTTCCATTGACTTCACTCAGAGCTGATCTGCAAGTTTTAGTGCCCGGCCACTATACAGGGCAAGGAGCCAACTGCTGCCATCTCTGTGCACTGTATACTACGGGGATCAGATGTACCCCCGAACAGCTGAAGTGGAGGAATGGCATGGGGAATGGTTTATTGGTGCACCTTGGGTCCTCTGATCACTGTGGATGGTCTGAGGAGAGAAGATAAATTTCTAGTCCCTAGGTTGCTCATATTGGGAACTGGACTGTTTACATGGAGGTGTTATTGAGGTCCTTACAGCATGAAACTACATTGCAGTCACCCATCTATATATATATGTATTATCAGAGACTGGATATATTGTAACTGGCGGCCACTTGAGCTATTCTTCTCTCTTTATCAGGAGAGCTCTCAGATAAGAGCCGTGTAGCTCCATATACGGGTGAACCCTCGATAAGTTTAGCACAGCTCAGGAGACATCATCTTCAGTCCAGTTCTTTGTCTCGGCTCAGGACACTAACTTGGATTTTGTTGCTTTACAGGTTTATATCTATTTCTTCACCATCCATAAAGATGAAAGTTCCCATCATCATTGACTCTGCAGTAGACGACAGTGACGAGGAAGAAAAGGTAGAAATCTCTGGATTCTTTTGGTTCCTGGTGAATTCTTCTATTTTTCGGTATACTAAGCTATGTTTATTATTTCAGGTTTTCCCTAATCCTGTGTTGGAAAACAGAGATGTCGAATTTGCTAAAAAATGCACCGAATATATCAGCGATGTAAGTAGATGTTTTTTTTCGTTGGTGTTTTGTGTATTTTTAGCCTATGATAACATCCAGGACTTCTGGTCAGGACTATGTTACGAAATTGCTTAAAGAACTACAGAATTACCTATATATTGTTATTACGCATGATGTTAGGTGGAAGAATAAACCAAGGACACCAAAAGACAGGATAATACCACCCAATTTTTATACATTTGGAGGCAAGATGGTTCATAAGGACATGTAAGTTCTTGAAAACGCCTAGAACAGTTATATGTGAAGTTAGATTATTTGGGACCCCCTCATCAATTGGTGGTCCTCTTTATGGAGTACAAGCTGTGCCCATGTCCTACACCAACCAATTTATTTCAGTGGACACCATGTAATACTTACTTTTCCCTGTGGTGGCGCTGCTGGGGAACTGTAAATTTTCGGCTGGATTCTCTTACAGATTACCTAAAGAGATTGTAAACTACCCCTCCAAACTGAGGAATTATTCTTTAATTCTGAAGCTGTCCCACAATAATTTTAGCCCTTTAAAGGGGTTTTCTGGGACAAAAGTATTGATGGTCTATCCTTAGGATAGGTCATCAATTTCAGATTGGTGGGTGTCCAACACCTGGGACCCCCACCAAATAGCTGTTTGAAGAGGCCGCAGTGCTCATGAGTGTTGCTCCCTCCTTCCTGTTCCGATGATGTCATCGGTTTCATTGTACAGCAGAAGCTTAGTAAAGCCAATCAGATTTTGATGACCTGTCCTAAGGATAGGTCATCAATATGTAAGTCCTGGAAAACTCCTTTTAAAGAGGACCTTTCTCCACCACCACCACCAAATTCAGTCCTTTGCATCCTTTAATAGGCGTCGCTCCACTGATTCTGGCACAGTTGGAATTTTTTCTCTAGGCCCCACCTTTCCTGAGCAATTGGTGCTGTTAGTTTAATCACCCAATGTGCTATTTAGGCTCTCTACTGTTAGGTGGGTGGTCCCTGTCTATTGGCTCTAGCCCAGGACCACCTTCCACATCCCACTTGACAGGTGAGACTTGTTGGCTTATTGGATGCTGAAACTAAATGCACTGATTTCTCAGGAATGGTGTGGGTAGAATGAGTGGAGCAGCGACTATTGTAGGATGTAAATAGTTAGAGTTGGTGGAGGTGGTGAAAGGTATCCTTTAAAGGTCCACCTATTTTAGAATAGATGCAGCACAGCCCAAGCTCTGTGATGTGGGTTGGTAGCGGAGCTGCATCACGTCACCGCATCACTGAAGCAAGTGACTACTCCCCCACCTCCCCCCACAGATAGCATTTCTCAGGCTCCTAGCCAACTATCTGGTATAGATAATGGCACAATATGTATCCTCTGCCATATCTGTCGCCAACAGAGATTCATGTGATGTGGAAGAAAGAAGGGAAAGCTGCATGCATGTAGGATGTGCGTCTGAATCTGCGCATGTGTGACCACTTGATCCACCTCAGGTGGACATTGACAATTTAAATTGGTCCTAAAGATAGGTGGCGCCATTTAATATCTGTATCTGACAAACCATTCTGTACCTTGCAGAGGTTATCAATATCCTATGCTCAGTTGATATAAGATGGTATGTTAGGACAATCCCTTTACATGTCTACAAACATTCACCTTAATACAACTAAAACCTTTATATGCGATATAGTGTCTTATCTACAACCAATAGGTCTGTACTCTACCTTCAAGGTCGAGCTGCATCTCCTCTCACAGACAATATATAAAATCCTGACAATCTGCCAGCATATGGGAAGAGCCTCCAAAGTACTTTGTAACCTTATATTTCTCTTTTTATCTCTGTGACAAACTAAATTCTATATAGGGGGGCACTGCAAATCCCAGCAGGAATTGAGCATAATGCAACATCAGTAATTACCAGCTCAATGGATGCCTACTGTAACAATGTGGTTGGAAGTCCTTACATAGTAGTAATGTTATGTGCCATTTGGTTTATTTGCTCTTACTGTATATTATGTAGCAATTGGAGAAAAGTAATTGATGTGTAATCTTCCTGGAGGTCAGAGGATGTAATGGAGGTCACTGACACCTATTGTTTACATAAAGGACACCCTCCATCTGACTACATCTGAGTCTTTATGTTGGGTTGAGTTGTATACTCAAATATATACTGCATATATATACTGCATACTGCATATATACTGCAAATCCTATAGGGCTAGCATTAAACTGCAAAATATATAGGGCTAGCATTAAACTGCAAAACCTATAGGGCTAGCATTAAACTGCAAAACCTATAGGGCTAGTATTAAACTGCAAAACCTATAGGGCTAGCATTAAACTGAAAAACCTATAGGGCTAGCATTAAACTGCAAAACCTATAGGGCTAGCATTAAACTGAAAAACCTATAGGGCTAGCATTAAAATGCATAATATATAGGGCTAGCATTAAACTGCAAAACCTATAGGGCTAGCATTAAACTGAAAAACCTATAGAGCTAGCATTAAAATGTATAATATATAGGGCTAGCATTAAACTGGAAAACCTATAGGGCTAGCATTAAACTGCATAATATATAGGGCTAGCATTAAACTGCAAAACCCATAGGGCTAGCATTAAACTGCAAAACCTATAGGGCTAGCATTAAACTGCAAAACCCATAGGACTAGCATTAAACTGCAAAACCTATAGGGCTAGCATTAAAACTGAAAAACCTATAGGGCTAGCATTAAACTGCAAAACCTATAGGGCTAGCATTGAAATTCTTAAGGTGGCCACACATGTTTGGTTGATAGCTATTCCTCCTCACCCCCCCATACACATGCACATTTGGCACAGTTGATCATGCATGTGTTCTCAGTAGGGAGAGGGGTGTTAGGCTACATTCACATCTGTGCTATGTGTCCTTCTGGTGCAGGGTCAGAAATCCCTTATGAAAAAGTCCTGCAAGCTCAACTTTTTAGTCCGTGATGTCAGGGGAAAATTAATGGATATGCAACAGAACAATAGTGAATATGGTCTCTTGGGATCCGTTGCCTGTCATTAGGCAGACCTGTTTCTGTTCTTCTGGTCTTGTCATGAACCAGAAGAAGCGACAGAATTCAGATATGAATGTTCCCTTAAAGACAACTCTGGCAGTGGCTTATCTCTACTGAGAACAAAATGATCAGGCATATTGGAATCCAGTATGCCCAGTCCTTCATTCCCCCGACATCTTCTAATGGAAGAGGGTCTGGGCACACCCAAATACATTAGATGGTTGGCTAGTCGGTGGGTTTGGTCTGCCTTCTTCAAGTGTGTATGGGCACTTCTGCAGGTCAGCCTGTTTTCTGTACAGCAGATGCAGAGATGATGGAGCGGTGTATATATCACTATATCGTCTGAGAAAGCTATGTGACTAAATGTGAGCTCTGTAATTGAGGCCACATAGTTGTAAACCAGTAGATTTTAGTGTTAGTGAAAAATATTCAGTATTGTGCAAAATATTTAGGCATATGTGGAAAAAACGCAGCAGAGTAAGAATGCTTCCAGACATAGAAGGGTTAATAGTTTATTTTTGTTAATGAACAAAATGAAGTGAATGAAGACCCTTTGCCCTTTGGAGGAGGAGTCCTGGATGTGATGATCCGGCCCCCACAGATTTCTCATCATCATCCAGTTTGTCTGGGATGACATGAAGAGACAGAAGGATTGGAGCAAGCCTACATCCACAGAAGATCTGTGCTTAGTTCTCCAAGATGGTGGGAACAACCTCCCTGCCGAGTTCTGCCAAATACTGTCTGCAAGTACCGAGAAGAACTGATGGAAGGCAAAGGGCAAAGGTCACACCAAATATTGATGGGATTTACATTTCTCTTTTCTTGAAAAATTAACAAATTGACAAAAATAAACTATTAACTCTTCTGTTTCTGAAAGCATTCTTACTGTGCAGCAGTAAGTAAGGTCTTCAGGGCTGTCTGGCAGTGTTCCCTGCCCTTACAGATACCTGCACAATATACAGATGTAGCAGTCATTACCACGGTGCATTACAAAGTAGCGGCCACATCTGTATATGTCCGGGCAACAATGTTTTGCTATATATAGATAGATACAGTATTACTATAAAGCTATTGTGTTGGTGGACGGCAAAAAACATAAAAAAATGCATTATGTACCTCATCTCTAAAATATCTACCACTTGCCCCACATCCCCCTAAAATTAAGGTGTTATAAAGTTAACAAAAAAGTAAAAAAAGGTTTGATGTTGGAATTGGAGGGGTCCTGAAAGACTTGGACTTTAAGGGGTTAAAATAGTTTTCTCATCTTAATAAGTGATGGCATATCCTTAGGACAGGATTTGATCAGTAAGGGAATGATGTCTAGGACCCCCGTCTGACATGACAATGGTGGGACACAAGTCCTTTTGTAGCTTCTCTGCTGGGTCCTCTTCCTATTCACCCGCAGAGCGCCTCCTTACAAGTACTTTTGTAAACAATTGAGGATGAAGACTTACTCAGCGTACAGTATGTGCAATGATTTCTAGGTTATGTGTATATTAATAATGCATGTAATTGCTTATGCACAACTTTATACATGGTGAAAAGCTATCCATAGACAGAAATGGCAACGCTGCCATCTGCAGGACATAGGAAGAACAGCAGTTCAACCAAAATAGAGCTAAAGTGACAAACAAGACAACTTGGGTCAAAAAGTTTACAAATATCACCATAGTATAAATGTTCTAAGAACTCTACATGACATTATGTAACAGCGGGGTAGACAATAAAATGATAAAGTTTATTATATCTTATTTTTGTAAATTCTTTTCCTTCTTTGTCTTTATGGGCAAATATTTTTCTCATAACAAAGCAAGGAATTCTGGGACATGAGACAAGGACAATCCCAAGGGATACTTATTAATATTGTGCTTAAAGTGTTAATAGATAAACACTTATTAATATTGTGCAAAAAGATAAAGGCTAAGGCTACACAGTGACTTTGGCTGTGACTTCGACCAAAGATTGCCGGGTTGCCTTGTGACTCTTTCATGTTGGTGAATTACAATTACAACCTAGAGAGAACCGTGATCGCAACTTCTTGCTGCAAAAAGGTTGACCATTGCTCAACTTTCTTTTCTGTCGTTACTGCCACTGTTCTCTCACTTCATTATTACAGTCCGTTGCTCTCATCCCTGATAGGACATTAATGGTAGTAGAGTGTCGGATGCAGATGGAGCCTTCCAACATGGCGGACACTTTCTTTTATCATGTTTGTTTACTTTTTTAATAGAAGAAAAAGACCTGTATGCAGGACTGAGGGGCCTCCTATCTGCCGTTTATGTCCATTGCTCTTATCCTGGTGTCCGCCAGGCAGCAGCAGGGTTCTTCTTCTCCCTCCTATAGATACTCATTGATATAAGGTCTTCTGACCAAAACGTCTGGAGACAATATCTAGTATGAATACTCTGTATACCTTCTGCCTGGATAATAACTTTGTCTCCATTGTTGTCTTCAATTAAACTTCCATATCATCACATTGGGTTGTGCGCCATTGATCTCTCTAGAATATTTACTGGCCATGATTGGCATCTTAAAATAACAGAGTGTGGTACAACCACCATATAGACAGTGCTCTTATCCTGTGACAGATAAGAACAACGGACTTATCATAATGGCAGTGTGAACCTGCCCTTACCTAGCAACCTGGCTCTGTGTGTGGTTGAAGTTGCAACATGTGTCAGTGCTCTTAAGAGTATTATGGGTAATTGATATTGATGGTTCATTAATATGAGATTGTTGTGGTCTGACACCCAGCACCCCCACCGATCAGCTGCTGGCTCCAGAACTATACAGTAGATGGAACCAGATGCAAATGAATGGGAGCTTAGCTGCGGTAACCTTGCACTGCCACTAGACTGTGAATGGAGCTGTCAGGACTCCCAGGAGAGACAGAGAGAGTCCTGGTTACCTTGCCCACACACAATGGTTGAAAACCTTCCGTGTTCACACACTGATAGCGGAAAAGGTGTCAGTCATCCTGTGGCTGCTTTACAGGACTTGTACAAGACCCCAAGTGTTTGAGACACTGATGAATTATCCACAAGATAGGGCATCAATATCTGATCATTGGGGGTCCAACACACTGTAGTGGTGGCAACTGGAACTGCAGCTCTGCTCCTATTCACTGGGTGGGCGCAATAAGGACTCACTTCATAGACTTTGTTTTACAGATCAACTATAAAGAAGAGTATAAAAAATCCAAGGGCAAGAATGAGTTTATTCCTGATACCGCTAAACTGAAGGCTGTCACTGATGCCATATCAGAGGTAAGACTCTTCTGACAATCGTTGGCACTGCTTCTGTAAGGCTCTGTGCACACTGCAGTACTGTGTGTGTAGAACCCTAGACCTCAGAAGCCATCGGTAAACAATTTATGTTATTTCTTCAGTGCATTGAAACTTAAAAATGAATGAAGAAAATCTACAAATAGTGAAAAAATATCTGCTGCTAGTTATGTATACAGCACTCAGGCTACTACTATGTGTCTCCATGGAAAATGACTACAAACAACCTGTGTAGTCAGATCCTGCAGTCATACTTCCTTCTATCTCTTCTGAACATCTGCTAATCTAATAATCTAATATCTAATAATTTCTGTTATTCTGCTCCATCATTGAGGCAAAACAACGATTAGGATAGAAATCTACAGTATCTATCTATCTATCTATCTATCTATCTATCTATCTATCTATCTATCTAACTCATATCTATCTATCTATCTATCTATCTATCACATATCTATCTATCTATCTATCTATCTCATATCTATCTATCTATCTATCTATCTATCTCATATCTATCTATCTGACTATCTATCTATCTATCTAACTCATATCTATCTATCTATCTATCTATCTTCATATCTATCTATCTATCTCATATCTATCTATCTATCTATCTCATATCTATCTATCTATCTATCTATCTATCTAACTCATATCTATCTATCTATCTATCTATCTATCTATCTATCTCATATCTATCTATCTATGTATCTATCTCTATCTATCTATCTATCTATCTATCTATCTACAGTATCTATCTATCTATCTATCTATCTATCTATCTATCTATCTATCTATCTACAGTATCTATCTATCTATCTATCTATCTATCTATCTATCTATCTATCTATCTATCTATCTATCTATCTATCTAACTCATATCTATCTATCTATCTATCTATCTAACTCATATCTATCTATCTATCTATCTATCTCATATCTATCTATCTATGTATCTACAGTATTTATCTATCTATCTATCTATCTATCTATCTATCTATCTATCTATCTATCTATCTATCTACGTATCTATCTATCTATCTATCTATCTATCTATCTATCTATCTATCTATCTATCTATCTATCTATCTTTCTACTCTATCTATATACAGTACAGTATCTACAATATCTATCTATCCATCCATAAGGTCTTATGGGCTTACATATAATCACCATCATCTTTCTATAGACCTCCTGGAGTACTGACAGCTGTGCCTTTAGGAAGAATTGTATTATAACCAATAAAATATATGGCTGTGCTGACATATGTATGTAGTCAGCTGCGGGCCCAAGCAGCGGGCATGTATGAGCCCACACACAGGACTACATGGCACAGCAGTCTGGTTCATCTGATTTATTTGTAACAACTGCAGATATCTCCAGCAATAGTTACCTCTCTCTTCCGACTTTAATGGCGTCTCACACAATGACCAGTAATTGATTTCCAGGCGTGATCACTATAGACAGGGTTAGTTTTATTACTGCACCCATGAAACCCTGCTCCATGAGTGTCACATGATGGTGATACATGGGCTCTTGTACATGACCACATCTCATAATAACAGGAGAAATTGGAAACCTTTCATCTGTTCTGCCATTGTCTCCTGTCCTGACATGTTGATCCTTCTTACTGTTGTATACTTTGAGAATTGAGCACTATAGGGAGAATTTACTAACCCAAGTCCGCCAGTTCTCTGGTATAGATGGGTATAAAAGTGGCGCACCTTAGATGCACAGCCGTATTATGCACCAAATGGCTTCTTCTATGCCCCGATCGCAATTTTTTTTATAGTAGGTGCGGTGAGCCAGAGACCAAGACATGCCTCGATCCACTAACTTTACTGTAACCCATGCCACAAAGTTGGTGTGGGTTGTACCAGAAATGCCCGCCACTTCCTGACAGGTGTAGATGTCAGTTCTGGCCCATGGGGATGGCTGGAATCTCTTAATAATTCAGACACCAGCCAAGGACTTCATTAAAACTGGCTTAAAATTCATTAAATTCCTCCATTATGTTGTGTTAAAGTTACTGCATATATCCATTGATATACTGTATATGGAGCAGAGAGCATCCCTATAGCAAAACCCAGTATGGAGCCCTCTGACGGCCATAATAACCCAACATTCAGAGGTGTAACTTGAAGCTTCTGGGCCCCAATGTACAACAGATGAGGTCCCCACTTACCATGTGCTACCTATAATACTGGTGTCTTGTTATGTTGTAGAGAGGCCTTTGGGCCCCCTAAGGTTCCAGGGTTTGGATTGCTGACTTGTAGAGGTAGCGATTGCACCCCCTATAAATATAATTCTGGTGTCTTGTTATGTTGTAGAGAAGCCTTTGGGCCACCTGAAGTTTTAGGGTCTGGATTGCAGAGGTAGCGATTGCGCCCCCTATGCCTATGCCCCTGACAACATTTAGTTACAGGAAGCCCATAGCTTATTACCCCCTCATTGCCTTCCTATCACTATAGAGTCCTATTTTATATTCTAGCTGTTCCTTCCACAATTGTAAGTCTAAGCCGGGCCACTTCTCGTGGACCCCGGAGCAGTTGCTTGGTGTTCTTCAGTAGATACCCTCATAGCAATGAGGCATTAGTTCATAGTTTGTCATTGGGAAAAACTAATTTATGATGGGAGCGCCATGCCACCCTTGGTTTTACTGGAGGGATGCAAATTTGACCTATTGACTGTCATGGACTGACCTTGGAGAGCCCGGCTTGTCAGACAGTCCATTGATTTTACTGGCTGCAGTCTAAAGAATATATGAAACAATGGGGACAATTTACCAGCCCATCTATGCCAATTTTCTGGATGTGGCGTAAGTATGACACAAGACTTTTTCGCACCAAAAATGCCGCACTGTTGGTTCTGCACTCTGCTAGACACTTTTTATATAGCTGGGCAGCAACCTCGATGACCTGGAGACGCCACAACTCAGCAAGCTTGCTATAACTCATATCAGGTAACTGGCGTGAGTTATATCTGAAATTTGAGACTGGAGTGTACCAGAATTAATAAGAGGCCGGTGCCAGCTGGGGAATCGATTAAGATTGGTGTACTAAATGCCAGTCTTAATAAATTCTCCCATTGTCTGAGTTGCATATGTAACAAATGCACTGTTTTTATATAGGTTTTATGTCTGTACCTCAATGGAGGAGACAGATGTGGAAGCTACAAAAGACTCCTCCAGCCTCCAAGTCCGATTCCTTGGACTGAAATAGTGCATGCTGTGATTTTTCCAAATGGGCCAAGGGTGTTTGTGGGGCAATGGTCATGTGAATTGCAGCATACACTGCTACAGATCCATGTGCAGATACAACCAGCGCATAGACTAAAAATTTGGTCTTGTGAATTGAGCCCTAAAACATCTTTACTCTGTTTTTTTTTATCTTCTAGACAAAGTACAAGGAAGCCGGCAAGAAAGAATTATCCAAATCCCTGTACAAGTTGATGCCAGAAACAATAGACACGGTATTTGCTAAACAAGTGACACAGCTTCAGAGCGAGGTACTGTCCAAAAGTTGAATTTCCCCTTTACTATGCACCCGAAAATAAAATAAAAAATACCTGCAATCATAGCCTAAAAATAAACTTGCATTGAGATAATATTATCATTGCCTAATAATGTTAATATTTTGGCCAACACGTCGAGTGACAGGACCAGACCCTGGCAGACACCTTGCTATGTTCATCTACTTAGCGAGTGCTGTCTTTCAGTAACAGAAGGAGCTTTGTTGTAGAAGACTACTGACTACACCTTGTGCCAAGTTTCTACGGCAACACCCAGAAATCAGGCGTTTTGCTAGTTAGAACGATTGGCCTTATGTCATAGACTGACCATTTAGTGGATGTCACAGATTCTCCTCTTATGATACATTTTATACTATTAAAAACATTCTAAAAAGAGTAACAAATAAAAATCTAATTCTATATCATTTAAAGGGGGGGTTCTTTTTGCAGAACTTGGACTCTAACCTATTAGTATATATTTGGAGTGTTTGGGGGACCCGTATAAATGCAGGTGGAACACACAAACCCCATTGTTGGCCTTGGTCAGATTTGAATTCAGGACTCCATATAAATGGGGATAAGCTGTGATACCAAACACAGCCACTATATAATGCATGGTGCTGTGCTTGGTAAGTAGTGACAAGGTTGCAGTAACCAGTTTTCTAGTCCTAGACAATCCCTTTAACTCACAGAAATGGTATACACTAGATACAATTTTGTGCACCTCTTGGTCCTGGGTTCAAATCTGATCAAAGCCAACACCTGCAAGGAGTTTGTATGTTCTCCCTATGTCTGTGTGGGTTTCCTCTGGGTACTCGGGTTTCTTCCCAAATGCCAAAAATATACTGATAAGTAAATTGACTCCCCATTCAAACAACTGACCCTTGTGGGTGTTGGGGATGAGCGCCTGTATGGCAGACACTGACTCCCCTACTCCACAACGCTCCCCGTGCTTTGAGTCTCTGTGAGAAAAGCGCATTACAAATGTTTGTTATTGTCATCATGTGCTTATATGAGTTTTGTAAGGGTATGTCAGTAGTTTACAATGAAGTCTATGGAGAGGGGAGAGGGAGAAGGAGAGAGACAGAGATATGGGGCCGCCTACAGCATGCAATGAGTCATTCCTGTCAGGAGAAGGCAGGATAGTAATTCCTGATAACCCAGCTGTGTTGTGAAAGAAAACTGTCTCTCTACAGTGCAGATGTTTCTATGTCTTGAGGAGCTCTGCTCTTCCACCTCTCTCCATAGACATCTATTGTACAGATCTGATCAGTGGCAGAAGGAGGCAAATAAGTGAAGAAACAGACATTTTTCTTTAATAAAGTATATTACAAAGTTTGTTCCCTTCACCTGCACAATGGATTTATGGAAAAATAAATGAAAATTTAGGGACACTTTAACAGTTGCCACTGCTGGAATGTTTCGACATTACCTTCAGGAAAGTAAGGGACAACGGCATAGTTGGTATAAGTCTGTTTGTCACCATTTTGCTTGCATCATACATGCCCGTGCTGTCATGTGAAGGTTGTTGCCAATTCCGGGACACAGGTCAGGATGGAACATCACATCTGTTGCAGGCGCTGATGTATCATCTCAGTCAACTTTTTAAGATGAGCCTTATAACCTGGCTGCTCGGTGAACTTTTACATTGGTGTGCCCCTTCACCCCATTGCCCAGTCATTGGGGACTACTTAGGATTAAAACCTAATTTGCCGGACCTAATCTGCCGTTCACGCATTTTGTCCTGTCATCTACTACACACTTTATGAATGATTCCTCCTAAAACGTTGGGTTTCCATGGTATTGTGTAGAAATCGGTACATCCAGTACAAGTCACAGCAGTCCCAAGCCTTGTTCTCTTGGTTTCTTAAGCACTAGAACAACCCTCTAATGTGGCAGAATAGGAGGTATATGGGTTCCTTGTGATGTATGACAGCAGATGCTTCCTCTTTAGTCGCCTGCAATCTGACACGTTGCGTCTTCTACTCTATATGCTACATTAATTTACTAGGTTGGAGAAGAATGTGGCAGTCACATTTCATGGGAATAGACATCTGCTGGAGAAAAATTAACCACAGACAACGACATCGATAAAAGAAACACTTTTTATTGTCATCGTAAAAATGAAATATAGGCTGGCAACGTTAATATTTTCTCTGCCGTAAATAAGCCTGTTTTTTTTTTTTTTGTTCTGCTCCGCCATTCAATTACTCATATATTGGATACAGTATTTCTTATTTCACACCCAAATGACATCATTGAAATAAATATAAAGTACATGTGTAAAGTGATGGCTCGCTGGGTAAATTCATTTTCCCACAGTCTGATCTATTGGTTCTTACAATCTTGTATATTGGTGAATTGTGTCAGTTCCTAATAGAATGATATGTGGATGGCGGGGGCTGCATTTAAGGGAAATTAACATATAGATGCTCTATGGAACAAATAATATTACTATGTTAAAGGACTTGTAGCATAAACTCAAAGCTGGCCCAACGATCAGCTGATCGCCATAGGTTCACCTTTACTGACCCCTTGCGATCAGGTGTCATCACACATCTGACCCTACATTTAGACCAGTGCAGGTGAAATTTAGCATTACAGATATGTCCATTCTTTTCTATGCTAGGTTCACATTAGCGTCGTTTGGGTCTCTGTCACTCGGATCCACATGGGTACCCAAAAGACCGAGACCCTGTCCGCTTCAAAAGTGGTTACCTGCGGAAACCAGTAGACCCCATAGACTATAATGGGGTCTGTCAGTTTCATTATAGAAAGAGAAAAGTCCACCGATTATAAGTGGAATCCGTGGCGGAGTCCCGTACGGAAACTCCAACACAGATGTGAACCTAGCCTTAGACTGAATTTGGTTAAACGGGTTTCCAGGCTAAATAACTGATGACCTATCCTTAGGATAGGTGATCAATTAAAGATCAGCATGGATCCGACACCCAGGTCCTGGTCGATCAGCTGTTTGAATGGCTGCAGCGTTTGCGTGAGCTCTGCAGTCACTTCAGCACTTAGCAAGAACAGTGCCATTCATTTGTACAGTGGCTATGCTTGCTATGGCAGCTCAGCCAATTTACTTGAATGGGACTGAACTGTGATCAGGCCATGTGACCGAACATGGTGTTAGTTATACTAGCCAAGTGGGAGGTAACACTGTGGTTTCACTGGGGCGGGGTCTTTGTGTGCTGTATGTCATGCAGTGTTACCGCCCACTTGAAGAGTAGACCCTAATCTGTATCAACACTAAACGGGCTTATATCTTTGGAATGGCTGAACAGATTTGGATAAACATAACACCAAAATACAAAAGGGTGACAGCGCCGATCAGATGGGGTAGGTCATTGGGCTTTTTAGGCTTGTTGACCTCTTTAAAGGGATTGAGATGGTCGGTGAGATGTCCTATGGCAAGTGGAGCATTAAAAACCTAGAAAGTTTCATTGTATTAGACAATTGTCAGAAGATTATTTCTGCCATCTCTATATGGATAGCTCAGTGGGATACCACATTTATTTCTTGCAGGTCCTTTACAAGCAAAAATATGATGCCGAAAAGGGAAAATCTACTTATGCCCAAATGTTGGAGCCTCCTGACATCAGACATGCGATGGAAGTCAACAAACACCAGAGCAATGTGAGTAAACATACAGCATTGGTTCGATATGCCATCAAGACGCCACATAGTGAGATACAGCCAAAAAGCAATGTGTTCAAGACCACGGCAGTTTTTCAGCAGCGCTTTTCTCAGAAAGTCCGCAGAATTTTCCTCTGCAGACTTTCTGCCCCTATTATACCTGTACGGAAAACAGTAGCATTTCCGTAGGTACAACTGACATGCTGTGATTTCCAAAAACGCGACGGATATTTTTCTGCAATGTGTGGATGGGATTAGGCAGAATCCCATCCACTTTGCAGGTACTGTAAAACACTACGGTTTTTGCCGCGCCGTTTTCGCAATGTGGGGCCCAGGCCTAAAAGGGTTTCCATGATTAGAAAATCAAGGCTGCTTTCTTCCAATAACAAAGCCACCTCTGACCCTGATCTGGTTATGTCTGGTATTCTAGCTTAGCTCTATTGACCAGTATAGGGATGAGCTGTAGTACCACACACAACCTGTGCACAAGAGTGGCGCTGTTTCAAGAATATAGATCTGTTTTATTAATAATAAGCTTCCCCTTTTTTAAAGCCAGCTCTGTTTGGCTAGAAATGATACATTCACCATGAGATATACATAAAATGTAGAGCTTTTTATTTTTGTAACTTAATTAAAACAGAAAACGGAATGAATTTACATATTAGCGAGGGAAGACGAAGTCAAGTCGGTGACTAATCAAGCGTCCTCTGTATATTAATGAGGCAAAAGATTAGCAAACGAAGGGAAATACTTAATCAACCATACATGCTGGAAGACTGAGAGCAGATGATGACTTACTGTATGGCTGGGTTCTAATTTTTAGACATAAGATCAGAATATTTTTCAGAGCGTCTTCATGAAGTATATGCATTAAAGGGATTATGCCATGAAATTATTCAAGGGATAAATTGCTGTTCGTTTGAGGTCCAATCTCCAGAATTTCACAGTTTTAGTCCTGTCCAAAATGTAGCGGTGGACACAGAATGCTCGCCAGTCAGCCCCGCTCCATTGATTTCATTAGGAGTGCCCAAAGTAGCCAACTTACATAACCGGCACTCTCATTGACTAGAGAGCAGGGGTGCACATTCTGCGTCCATCCCCTGTTCCCAGCACCCTGGTCTCAGCGGTCAGACCTCCATCAATCAGCAATGTATCCCCTATACTTTGGATAGGAGATCAATAATTTTTGTGGTATAACCCTATTAAAGCGCACCGAACCTGCATTATAAAGTTTGTATGGGGGCAGCACGGTGGCTCAGTGGTTAGCTCTGCAGCCTTGCAGCGCTGGAGTCCTGGGTTCGACTCCTGCCAAGGACAACATCTGCAAGGAGTTTGTATGTTCTCCCCGTGTTTGCTTGGGTTTCCTCCGGGTACTCCGGTTTCCTCCCACACTCCAAAGACATACTGATAGGGAATGTAGATTGTGAGCCCTATATGGGACAGTGACTGGCAATATCTGTAAAGCGCTGCGGAATATGATGGCGCTATATAAGTAAGGATAATAAATAAATAATATACAATTACTACCTATATTATTCACCTATATACAAGTGAGGGTGACGACATACAATGCAGCTAGCCCCACGTCCACCAGTGTGTATAATGCCCTGCCATGATTGCCAGGGGGTGAATGATGTCGGTCAGGAAGGACGGACTAAAGGTCCGACTAAAACTCTGGAGATTGGACCTCAAACGAACAGCAATTTATCCCTTGGATAATTTCATGGCATAATCCCTTTAATGCATATACTTCATGAAGCCGCTCTGAAAAATATTCTGATTTTATGTCTAAAAATTAGAACCCAGCCATACAGTAAGTGAAGCCACACCCATTATGCATACTGCAACGCCCCTTTTTGTGACTAAATGTGTTGGTCACGTTTCCTTCTCAGACAGGACTGGCACATAAAATTCTCAAGTCACATATAAAGTGATAGCCTGGAATGTCTCTCCTTTTTTGGGAGCCTCCAGGAGCTTCCAAGAGCCTCCAGGAGCTCCTGGGAGAGTTGAAAGAGATACAGAGTATCTTCAAGCCCTTGCAAAATCTGTAACAGGGCCCTGCATGCGTCATTTATAGTACCAGTACCAGTATAGTCTGCTCATACTGGATAGATGGACCTTTGGTCCCTCTTAGGTTCCAAGAACCATGTTGGTATTACTGTACAGTGCGGGTCTTGCTCTACTGTACTAAGAGATGTGAACCAGTTTTAGCAGAGAATTCTCGATTTGATGCTGCACAGCCGCTCCTTGAGTCATATGTGAAGATGTGTGAACATTGACTGTGAAGGGATCAGCAGGAATTGAAAGAAGTGCATGAAGCTATTTTTACTGCTATTGCTCTCCGGCCGAAAGAGGAAATTGCATTTGTCTATGATATTTATATATCTAATTAGAGGTGACATCAAGGTGAGACGTGCAGAGCAAGCGCGAAAGCGGGTAATGAAGGAGGAAAAATAGAAGGGTGTTTTTAAAGGGATAGTCTACATACACTCTGGCAGCAGACCTTATAGGGATTTTCCCATGAACACAAGCATGTGTAAATTTGTACATAATTAAAAGTGAAACATTTTTGCAAATATAAATAATGAAAAATTTTGCAGCGTTTTAAGGATTTCCTCTAACCATCTCAGTGGTGACATCTTATGTCTTGATCGGTTGCCAATGGATCTGATCATGAATGCAGGAACTTTCTATGGTCTGGGACTTGTCAGAAACCCAGCCATGATTTCCAATTACTTATATTTGCTTACTTTTTGGTGTTTTTGAAAATGCAGGTTTTCCGCTACTGATTTTTATCTGCAATATGTGAATGGGATTAGTCAGAATCCCATCCACTTTGCAGGTAAAGTAAAATGCAGTCAAAACGCTGCGTTTTCGCAATGTGGGGCCCCGGCCTAAAGGGGATTGGACTATCCCTTCCTGTGTGACCTATAGGTCCTATAATACTATGATCCCTCACAATTAGCTGTTATGGCTAATATAATTCACTAATAAGGAATATAGATAGGAGTTGTTTAAGGTTTGGTATTCAGAATATAACCCATCAGTCATTAATGGGCCATATTCCAGCGCAATTGAATTTACATGGCAGTCGGGGGCCTAATAAAGGAGGCGACTCATGAGGTCTATGGAAAGAGCTTTCTAGGCATGCTCTGTTCAGGGAAGCGGAGTAGATAAGCGGTGACATCATCTATTGTCTACAGTGGATGTAATGAAGGGTCACTATGGGTATTATCTCTATAGGGGTTATCTTCTATTGTAATTCTGTCTGTCTTGTCTGTTCTCAGTGGTGTATGTAATGATGGGTCACTATGGGTATTATCTCTATAGGGGTTATCTTCTATTGTAATTCTGTCTGTCTTGTCTGCTCTCAGTAGTGTATGTAATGATGGGTCACTATGGGTATTATCTCTATAGGTGTTATCTTCTATTGTAATTCTGTCTGTCTTGTCTGTTCTCAGTGGTGTATGTAATGATGGGTCACTATGGGTATTATCTCTATAGGGGTTATCTTCTATTGTAATTCTGTCTGTCTTGTCTGTTCTCAGTGGTGTATGTAATGATGGGTCACTATGGGTTATTATCCCTAGAGGTGTTATCTTCTATTGTAATTCTGTCTGTCTTGTCTGTTCTCAGTGGTGTATGTAAGGATGGGTCACTATGGGTATTATCTCTATAGGTGTTATCTTCTATTGTAATTCTGTCTGTCTTGTCTGTTCTCAGTGGTGTATGTAATGATGGGTCACTACGGGTATTATCTCTATAGGGGTTATCTTCTATTGTAATTCTGTCTGTCTTGTCTGTTCTCAGTGGTGTATGTAATGATGGGTCACTATGGGTATTATCTCTATAGGTGTTATCTTCTATTATAATGCTGCCTGTCTTGTATGTGAGGTGATTGAGGTGACTTCTGCAATGAAAATCTCTACAGTCTAATGTCAGTCTATTATTTTGCTTAGTGGCCAGAGTGATTGCAGGCTATCATACTTTTTCTTAAACATAGTGATGTGGAAAATTAAAAAGAATTTTCAAAAATTCTTAAAATATGTTTTGCATAAAAGCTTGGTTTAAAAAATAGGCCATTGTTGGTGACCCATTCCCAGACAAGTACAGACATTTCCAGTACAGACATAAAGTGGTTTATGTCTTCAGTACCTTGATGTAAGAATCTGACCTGATGAATGACAGTATTTTTTGTTTCTTGCAGGTAAGTTATAAGAAAGATGCGCAGGAAATCCACAAATACACGGAGGTGGTGGACAGACCAGACATACAGAAAGCCACCGAGATCTCCAAGATCATTAGCAATGTAAGCATTTTATCTGAATTCTAGTTGAGTAGAGATGTTAAAGGGTTGTCCACGGAAACTTTCTTAACTTACCTGCTCACCTTACCTGCTTTCTTAACTTACCTGCAACATCTGAGTTTAGATGTTGGAGTTCTAGACTGGATCCAACCCTGGGTCACATGATCAGAATCAGCCCCCAGCCCCCCACTCGCCTCCTCTCTTCTTTCCCGTTTTGACCACTAGTTACCTGTGCCATGGGGGGAGCCTTTACTATAGTCAGCCAGGCCAAATAGCACAGGTAACTATCTGTAAAAAACTGGAGAGGGGGAGAAGATGGAGTGATCCCGGGACTGGGTGCTGGTTTCGATCACATGACCCGTGATTGGAAGCAGCCCGGACCCCCCAGCTCCAGCATGTAAAATCCTCTGCAGCAACCCCTTTATATCAGTATTTACTAATGGGAACTATTGGGATTGGGTAGATTTTCTAAACCCGTCGTATATATAGGTTGCTCTATAAGATTTTGTCTAGTTTGACACCACCCGTTGACTTTGCACCAATATTTAGTGCCCAAGTTGTGGTTTAATTTTGCACAATGTTGCATTTTCAGCCACATCCCTTCTAGCAAAGCCACACCAGTTCCTTTAAGCCACACGTTCAGTGAGCCACAAAAAGTGTCTAGGCTGAGGTCACACGTTGTGGAAATGCAGCTTTTTTTGTTGCAGATTTCGCTGCGTTTTTTTGAGCCAAAGCCAGGAGTGGATTGAGCAGAAGGGAGAAGTATAAGAACTTCCTATATATTTCCCATTCCTTTTCAAGCCACTCTTGGCCTTGGTTTAAAAAAACTGCAGCAAAATCTGCAACAAAAAAGCAGCTTTTCCGCAACGTGTGATCTGAGTCTAAAACACAAAATAAATGTCGACAACATGCACGCCAATTTTTTGCCACAAAGTGAGCCAGAATTCTGACTCATCTCCTCCGGTCTGTTCACTATGAATTTTCTATATGTGTTTAAGCCAAATGAGAACAGACACGGCTCAGTTGTTAGTCTTTTCCTGCATCTTTACCAGAAGTTATTAGAATATGTTTTCTGTAGCTTGTAAACCCGTACATATACAGATGTAGTATAGATAGCGGGTAACTTGTTATGTCAGGAATACCCCTTTAACACTTGTCCTATATTTGATATAGGTGGATTATAAAAAAGGCAAAGGAGACCTGAGCAAAGAGCCCATGGTCATAGGAAGACCAGATTTCGAACACGCAAAAGAAGTGTCAAAGATCACCAGTCAGGTAAACGTCTAACCCAGCCATATTATCTGATGTGGTTCAAAAAGTTTATTAAAAAAAGTAACAAGATGGTGACAGGTAAGGCTATGGTCACACTAGCGTTGGGTGACTGTTTGGGGACTCTGTCCCTCATTCTGCTTAAAATATGCGGAAAGAAAAGTCCTGCAAGCATGGGGTCCGCGGGTTTCCATGGGTAACCGCTTTTTAAGCGGATAGGGTTTCCAAGCGGACCTGAAGAACGGAAACCTGAGCGTTCAGGGAGTTTAGATTCACTTACCTGTTTCGGCATACTCTTGATGTTTGACCCAGGGGTCCTGGCCTCATCCCAACCCCTGGGTCACATGATTGGAAGCAGCGCTCTGACTTCTGGGTCGCTCCGCCCGCTCCCTCCTTCCCCGATCACACAGACCTGACCTATCCCAGTGGTCCATCATCAAGAGCCCGCAGGTAAGTGAATCTAAACTCCTCAGACAACCCCTGGGATACAAACCTAATGGTGATCTGATGGATTCCATTGTATCAGTGAGGTCTATCAGGACTCATTAGGACAAGGATTTTCAGTACTGGCATATTGGCAGATGCAGCCCTTTTAGTGCATTGTTAGATGGTTTCACACGGCCAAGTTTGAGCCAGAAAACTCTTTCCATGTATCAGCCCGATTTACCAGCCCAAAACCAAGTTTACCTGAATTGATCTGACCTGCTGAGTTCAGTTCAGCCGAGCAGAGTTCGGGCCGGTAAATCCGGACAATACACCAATCCAGTTTCCCGGCCAGAACTCACCTGTGTGAAAGCCGCCCTACTGACTTCTAGAATAACCCCCTCCTCTTACAAATCTATTTTTTTTTTCTTTCAGGTGAAATACAAGGAACAGTTTGATAAGGAATTGAAGGGTAAGAGGCCTTGTTACAACCCCCTGGATAGCGCTGCCTTCAGACAGGCCCAGGCTGCCACAGAACTGGCCAGTGATGTATGTGTCGCTTTTATTATATTTATTACCATTTTTTTATGTCTTAAAATGTGCTAAGATTGTGCCGGGTTACTCAGGGGCGTGACTAAAGGAGAGTTGGAACTTAAGATCCCCCCCCCCAAGTGGTCTTAGTGAGCTGCTAGAATTGTATCATATACTGTAAGGAGTATGTCCATAGTTGACAACTTTTTCTGAAGGCAATCCGAGTCACGGTGCGTGACGTGCACTGGGAAATATTTTGCTGACCACAAACCTCCCTTTTTTTTTAACAAAGACTTTCCCCATGGCTTGCCCCCGTTTTATTGCAAGTCATGTCCTCTTTGGTGACGTGAACCTGAAATAAGGTGTAACTTGCTTTCATGTGGATGTTTTAGTGTTATCAATTGTGTTAGTGTTATGGAAGGATCATGTTGTAGTGCTATGCTGTACCCTAAATGTAAAGGTCTTAGGTCAATAACTTTAGGCGGAGGCCCCACGTTGCGGAAACGCCACTTTTTTTTGTTGCAGAATTTGCTGTGGTTTTTTGTGCCAAAGGCAAGAATGGCTACAAAAGGAATGGGAAATATATAGGAAGCTCTTATACTTCTACCTTCTGCTCAATCCACTCTTGACTTTGGCGCAAAAAAACGCAACAAAATCTGCAACAAAAAAAGCAATGTGGGGCCTCAGCCTTAAAAAATTGCAATTCATAAATGGGGTGTGCACTTTCTTGTGCAGCTATCCTGTGCGGCCATGATTTTTTTATGAAAAGTGCCCAAATCACATATAATACTACCAAGAGCTGGGCCCGGAGATTTACCTACTCTTCCTGGATGCTTGGAGATCACCCCTTTTTGCATATGTTTGGGGAGAGTGGAACAGTATGAATATGTCTATGCAGGTGATTTGGAGCTCTGTGTCACTAAAAGAATTGTAACTAATGGACTAAAAGAGCACAAACTTCACATGGGCAGAAAATGGCATTCGGCACTGCCAGGACAAAACACTCCAGATAGCTGCACCTCTTCATATCACAAAATGTAAAAGCAACACCATAGACCAGAGCTTGTACCCTCTCCGTAAATGTCAATGATTCATTTCTCTGATCCATTTGCTGCACTGAAGTGCACTCTCCTTAGTGTGTATGAGGACAAAGTCTTTTGTACAGTATCCAGTATATTTTTGACTTTGCTATATGGCTGGAAGGATCGGCTCCGAGCCTAATGACTCATTTTCCATTGAAGACCTTTTTAGCTTTGGAAAATCGCGGTGCGGCCAATCTCCGAGATGCAAGAAGCACAAACTCCAGTCCTTGTAGCAAGTCCATAATACGTAATTGTAAGAGAAATGAAGCGGATTATTCTCTCGCTCTTCAAATTTTGTTCTTCTGTTTTGTTTATTGGAAAACTGCGAGGCTCATTGAAGGACTAATTAAAATGAAGGCAGAGCAATACACCCCTATTATAAGTGCATTAGTATATGGCGTACACCTACCTTAATCATTACCGCCCGGCGGGGGGCACACAGTCTGTGGATTCCCACATTCAATAGGAACTATTGTACGTACAGTGTGAAGGAGTACACGATTGCAGGCACAGGTAACATTCATATAGCATTTATAACTCAAAATTTGGTTGATGAGGAGCGTAGGCATAGCAAAATGAATGTATAATATCTATTCATCCTGCATATATTATACACACTGGGGACATGTTCAGTCACTTGCTGTGTTTTACCCAGAGGTGCAAAAGCTCAGCTTGGGCCCTCATATACAGCTTCTCCTCACAACCGTCAGCTGAGTACCATCCATGCATTTTGGCAGTATATGTATTTCCCTTTCCTTCGCTATAGACCTGTTCACACTATGTCTGTGCATGCACACAAGCTTCCCATCATTCCCATCCCCTCTCATTGCCCCCACATAATAACCTTACAGAATCCCTCCTTGACTATAGGTTGCTGACTGAATGTGATTTTACCTTGAAATGGTTAATTCTCTCCTTTCTGACAGAGGAAGGCTGTGTACCATATATCTTCTTACTCCAGTGCATCAGAGAGCAGGGGGAATAAATTTACAATACACAGTCAGCTATCAAAAGAAATGAGAAAGGAGATCAAAGAAGTTTATTCAGTCCTAGTGGGGTGAGGATGACCTGTGGGCTCCCCTGGCTTCTGGGCCCTGTGGCAATTGCAACCACTATGACCCCTATACAGTAGCTACACCAGTGGTTTATCGTCATATGCATTATATTCCTCAAAATGTCTCAGGATGACTGATGTTGTTGCATACATGATAGTTATCACATATATGACAGGTCTATATTCCCTATATCTATGCACTGGTCACCCTGATCTTACTCATTTCTCCAACCTTCTATGTCAGAGATTTTTACATATACTTTTTAGGGTTAAGTGCATGTGTGAAGACTTCTGAGCCCTTTTCAATGAAACAGAGAACCAACTATAGGGAGCTTATTGCATATAAATTCATGCAGCACCTATAGATCTGAATAATAAATGAAAATGCAGCATGCTCCCCCTAGTGGCAACAGAATTTCCCATCTCCTATCTCCTGTGTGAATGCAGCAGCAAGTCCTGTGTGTGCATTGCTGCACCATTCATTCTCTATGGCACTTCCAGAGATAGATGAACTCGGCAGTCTCCAGTGTACAAGAGGTTTCTGGGACAAAGTGTTTTTTATTTTTTTTTTAATTAATCATTTTTTTTCTCTTTTATCTTCCGTTTATGATACATAATATAATAATATATGGAATAGTACCACAATAATGAATGTCATATATCCTGTATAACAAATACTGTACTTTATATCTTTCTACTTTGCTCTATGTGATGCTTAATCTTACCTCCAACATCTTGTTTTTCAGGTGAAGTATAGGAAGGACAGGCATATCATACATGACACATCTGTAGACCTTCCAAACTTGCTCCACCTGGAACATGCACTAAAGGCCACCAAACTGCAAAGTAATGTAAGCACATGGGGAGGGGGGAAAAACTATGTTCCCACCTCCTTGTAAAAATGTAATAAAAGACAGTCAACAAATTATTTGCACCCCAAGGTCCTGCCAATAAAACTACAATTCAACCTGCAAAAAACAAGCTCTCATACCTGTATGGTAATGACCACAGAGTACAGTTATTATATTACTTACAATATACCATGGTAAATAATGCAAAAAAAAAAAAAAAGACCCCAAAACAATGACAACATTATGGTTGTTTTTCCGTCTTCCCCCTACTATTCACCAACTAAGTGATAGGTGTCTATTTGGCAACCCCACCAATCATGAGGTTGAGATTTATTACCCACCGAATGGGTAATAAGTGCCTGATTGTAGGGGGTCTGACCACTGGGACCCCCACATGAGATTGAGGGTTTCCCTTGTCTGAAGGAAGTTGCAGGTGAACAAGTAGGGTGCTGCTACTTTCAGATTCTCTGTGTGCTGTGGTCAGCTTTTCTTCAACAGTCCCAAAGACTGTCTCTATACTCAAACATAGGCATAAGCTTTGATACTGAGAAACCCTTTTAGACTGGGACCACACTGGCAGTAACTGCAGTGGGTTTTCTGTTGCAAACTCGCGGACACGAGCCCAATTGTATGCAAATTAAGCAACTCTTATCCACATGCTGCCATGTAAAACTGCAGTGCAAAGGTCACATTATTTCTGTGGGATTATCTGCAAAGTAAAATAATTCTGCAATTGTTCTGCTGCAAAGATACCCTGTTGAAAATTTAGCAGTGTGTTCATCTTGTGTGGCCACAGGCTAAAGTGGTGGTGGGTGGGTGGAGACATGTACACATTGAAGTCTAAAAATCAGGGTCCACCTGGAGCCACTTTAGCTTGTACATAAGCTTTATACAAACTTTGCCTAAAGCAGTAGAACCATGTATGTGTATATGGGGAATATCACATTTTCTGGCAATTGTATGACTTGTATTCTGCAATTGTTTAGCACTTTTCCCACTGCAGGCTCTATCTGTAGTTTGCCGTTATCTCTCAGCAGGTGGGTGGTGACTAGTTGCCATACACTACACACAGTAAGTAGATGAGAATCCGCTCCATAACTGTCTCACTCAGAATCAGCCCCAGGACCATGCAGGACATGTATAGAGAAGTACTGAATGTACTGATGAGAATAAAGTGCTCTGGTTGTGAGAGAAAGCTTCTATTTAGCTCTAGCATGACACTAAACCCATGTTTCTGCTGTTAGCCCTCTCTCCCAATGCTTGCTCATCTCCCCTCCTATCTCCATAGACTTCTATAGACATACATAATCTGCGTCATGTGACCCACAGTCCCTCTTGAAATGGATATAGCAGTATTTTCAGAGTGAAAGTCAATTTACTCTAAGTTCACACCTGCGCTTGGGATTCCGTTCTTCGGGTTCGCATTTTACTCTAATAAGATATATTACAATTGCCTGTTTGTTGAAAATTTAGTAACCTTTTACGTAATAACTCAACAAAAAAATTGATCAGTACTATAATGCTAACAGTAGGGGGAGCAAATAGAAGTCTGCAATCTGCTAAAATATTTGCAAATAAAAAATAGCGCCCCCATTTCTGGCACAATAATAACAATTTACTAGAGGATTGCCACTTGAGTAATTTGGGTCAGTTTACATTCTTTTATATGTGAACCTATAAATGTACGCATGGGCTTTGTCTTTCAGAAAGGTTATAGGAAACAGTTTGAGGAAAGTAAAGGGAATTACCATTTTGCGCTGGATACAGCAGAACAGATTCATCACAAAGAGAACGCTGTGCTGCAAAGTCAGGTAACAATTATAGAAATAATAATGATGATGTTATATTTTCACAGTATTGTGGCATTTCTTCTTCCCTGTCCTTTTTTGTGGCACTGAGAAGCTTAAAGGAATTGTACTAGTTTAGAAAGCTAATACTCATGTAGAGTATTACAAAGAATATCTCTCTCTATGGAGGACCTGTCCTATCATGGATTCCACAGACAACCCAATGATTTGAATGGACACTGTGTAATTTTTTTTTCTCCACTCTTCAGGTTAAATACAAAGAGGCATATGAAAAGTCAAAGGGAAGGTCCATGCTTGAATTTGTGGACACCCCATCATACAATGTTTCAAAGGAGGCTCAAAAAATTCAGAGTGAGGTTGGTAAAATGATCATACAATGGTAAATGTGAACTATCTCAGATTTCTATCAGGATTTCTAGCCGACATCCCCATGTTGTTCAGGGTTAGGAAAACATGGCTGCTATGTTACAAAAACAGTGCTACACCTGTCCACAGGTTGTGTCTGGTATTACAGCTATTCTCCATTGAAGTAAATGGGACTGAGATGCAATACCAAACATGCCCTGTTGTGGCGCTGTTTTTGAAAAAAAAAAAAAGCCATGTTTTTCTAATCCTGGACAACGCCTTGAATAAACTGGATGGGCGACATCCCTTAGTATGAGATTGACCTAATCACTTCTCTGATACTCTAGTCCAGGGGTCAGCAACCTTCGGCACTCCAGATGCTGTGAAACAACAACTCCCAACATGCTCCATTCACTTCCATGGGAGTTCCAACAACAGCAGAGCAAGTATGCATGCTGGGAGTTGTAGTGTTACAACAGCTGGAGTGCCGAAGGTTGCCTACCCCTCCTCTAGTCTCTCATCTTAAAGGAATTGTACAGGATTAGAAAAACATGGCTGCATTCTCCAGTAACGGTGCCACAACTGTTCACGTCTGGTATTGCAGCTCAACTTCATTGAAGTGAACTGGGTCTCAGCTGCAATACCAGACACAACCTGTAAACAGGTGTGGCACTGTTTTTAAAAGAATGTAAGTATACTTTTCTAATCCTGTTCAACCCTTTTGATCATTCTTGTACTGCACTCTTTGCCTTTAATTACTTTCATTAATTAATTAATTTATTATTTTAACACTTTCATTGCTTTTTATCATAGTAATGGGTCATATTGAAAATTATCCTTTACTAATTGTCAGAAATTATACCGAAAAGATTTCGAGGAAGCGATCAAAGGCAAAGCGTCGGCAGACCTAGAGCTCACTCCGGCATTCCTCCATGCCAAACATGCGATGAACCTGGTCAGCGAGGTATGATTTTTATATTTTTTATTCTACATATTAGTTCTACTATATAATATAATCCTATAATCTTCCATCAATGAGAAAGCAGATATATCAGATATTCTGGACTATTGGAGTAATTGCTAGTAATCATAGCAGAGAGTTTTGTGGTGCTTCTGTATTTAGCCTACAGAGGATTTTCCAAGTAAGCCTGGGTTTTTGTGGGAATATTTCCAAGTAAGCCTGGGTATTTTAAAGGGAATATCCAGGATTAGAAAAAAATGGCTGGTTCCTTCCCAAACAGCGCCACACTCATCCACAGGTTGTGTATGGTATTGCAGGTCAGCTCCAGTCGCATAAAGCTGAGAGCTGAGTTGCAATACCAGACACAAGCCAGAGACGGGTGTGGCTTTGTGTTTTTGTAATCAAGGAAGACCCCTTTAAGGAAACTTGTCACATAGAAAATACAATGTAATCTGCGGGTAGCATGTTATAGAGCAGGAGGAGCTGAGCAGATTGATATATAGTTTTATGGGAAACAATTCAGTATAACTTGTCATTTATTGACCTAAATGTCTGGTTATGCTGGGGTTAGGAGTCCAGCAGGTGGTCCTACAACAACCCCTGAATAGGACTTCCCACTGGACTCCTAAACACACAATAAGCAGAGATTTAGATCAATAAATGACAAGTAATACTGGATTATTTCCCCAAAAACTATATATCAATCTGTTCAGTTTACCCTGCTCTATAACCTGCTGTCAATTGGATTGAATTTTTAGTGTTCCCTTTAAAATGTTTCCATACACTGACAGCCGCAGAGGTTTGTAAAACAGCAAATAATACTCAGACTCACCAAATACAACAATATTGTCTAACTTTCATTTCACAATGGCGAAGAATAATTCACATTGAGCCACAAGCCTTGTAATAGATCACATATGTAGCAATATCTACTTATCTTTGCTTCCATTGTTAGAAGGAATACAGGAAAGACTTGGAAGAAGGAATAAAAGGAAAGGGCTTGTCAGTCCTGGAAGATACACCGGATATTATAAGGGTGAAGAATGCCTCACAAATATTAAATGAGGTGCGTGTCGTAGGAATATGGGAATATGTGGAAGTGACAGATTGTAGTTCTGAGGCTTTTATTTTATATTGTTCAGAAAGAGTATCGGAAGGATCTGGAAAATGATATAAAAGGAAAAGGCATGGAGTTCAGCGCCGACATCCCCGATATGATCCGAGCCAAGCGGGCGATGGAAATAGTCAGTGAGGTAATGAAATTCAGACTCAAGGCTCATGTACATAACAGTAGAAGTCTATAGGGGCCCCAATGTGTCTTTGTATCTATCATCTATCTAATCTTAAAATCCTGTAGTTTTCGCTCTGACCACTAGGCCCAATAATAGGGTGATAATTAGAGATGAGCAAATTGGAGCTGACGAACTGGAATTCGATCAGAATTTCTGGAAATATTCGATTCGCATTGAATCTGGATTTTCTCATTGCATTATTTCATAAAATGGCTGCCTCACATGTTAGGACATGGGGCAAGGAACTCTGGGAATGCGGGATCACCCACAATCCCATGTGTACAGCCAATCAGCAGCCAGCCACGCTTGTGATGTCACAGCTCTTTAACCCCTTCGCGACCACCCATGGCATCGGGAGCGTGTGTTAGCTGTAACTGACAGCTAACACCCTGCTCCATAACCCAATGCAGGTTTTAACCCCTTGGATGCTGCGGTCAAACATGACTGCGGCATCCAAGGGGTTCCGCCATGCTACATATCCTCCTCGGCACCCCCCGCGGCGAGATTGGGGGGTGCCCATATGCATCTTCTGCAGCCAGGGGTCTGGCCAGTGACCTCCGGCTGCTAGTAGCCCCCAGTACCTGGTTAATCCTGCCCAGAAGTGAGGAAGTCAGCCTATGCGTCTGCATAGACTGACTTCCTCTATAGACTGCAATACAAGTGTATTGCAGTCTATAGTGCTGAACCAGCAATCAGTGTATCGCTTGTTCAGGTCCCCTAGTGGGACATCACTATAACTACTGCAAGGCACAGTGTTCTACACCATTATTCAGGCTCTCTGCAGCCAGGAAAAAGCTGTTTTTAATGCAATTCGCCGCTAATTAATTCGGAACGAATCGAACCGTATTGGAAAGTACGGTGAAGCTGCCAAATCGAATTTTTGCAAAATTCGCTCAGCTCTAGTGACAATTCCTTTTCTGTAGGAGTTTTCTTTGCAGCAGTTACCTCATCAAAGGCAGGATGACAATGATTGCTAATATATAGAGAACATATAGGTAATTCCACAGCTCATCCACTCCCATGCAATGACGTCTGCACAGAGCATGCCTAGACAACCTTCTCTTAGACCTCAATGAACATTATTATTATTATTGTTTATTTATATAGCACCATTAATTCCATGGTGCTGTACATTATTATAGTAATTCCATGGTGCTGTACATTATTATAGTAATTCCATGGTGCTGTACATTACTATATTAATTCCATGGTGCTGTACATTATTATAGTAATTCCATGGTGCTGTACATTATTATATTAATTCCATGGTGCTGTACATTATTATATTAATTCCATGGTGCTGTACATTATTATAGTAATTCCATGGTGCTGTACATTATTATAGTAATTCCATGGTGCTGTACATTATTATATTAATTCCATGGTGCTGTACATTATTATAGTAATTCCATGGTGCTGCACATTATTATATTAATTCCATGATGCTCTGTACATTATTATAGTAATTCCATGGTGCTGTACATTATTATAGTAATCCCATGGTGCTGTACATTATTATAGTAATTCCATGGTGCTGTACATTATTATATTAATTCCATAGTGCTGTACATTATTATATTAATTCCATGGTGCTTTACATTATTATATTAATTCCATGGTGCTGTACATTATTATATTAATTCCATGGTTCTGTACATTATTATATTAATTCCATGGTGCTGCACATTATTATATTAATTCCATGGTGCTTTACATTTGCGGATTTACATACGGTACACCAGATATACAAAACAGATAATACTAACAGTGACCAACTGGCACAGTGGGATAGAGGGCCCTGCCCGCAAGGGCTTACAATCTAGGAGGGAAGTGGGATAGAGACAGAAGGTGGGGGTATTCAGACTGCTGAGTTTATGGTCCACATGCCTGCTGTAAAGCATGTCTTTAAATGCTGTTGAGGACCCCAGAGTCTCTACAGCTCCAGCAAATTTGTTAAAAGCGATGAATCCCCTTCCCACATCGCAAATAGTTTTCTATGACTTTTTGACACTAGAAAAGGGATTTTTGCAGAAACAGGATCTGGTGAATAACTGATCCATAGAACTCTGTGATCAACATCTGAAAGTTATAGAATAACACAGACAGTGGCAGAACTACCGATGAAGTGGGTGCTATGTCCCTTGACATTAGGGGTCCTGCCCGGCCCCTGCTGCTTTTTTTTTTTTTTTTTTAAATAGGCGATCACTTGCTGGATTTTTCCAGCAGGTAACGGCCTATATTCACTTACCTCTCCCTGCTCCTGCCCATGGCTGCCTCCGCCTTGGCCTCCAGGAGGTGCTGTACATACACCTATGGGCAGACGACTGTTTTGGGGTTCTTGTTGCTTATCAGTGCCGAGCAGAGTACTGCTGCTTATCAGGGCAGAGCCTGCATGTGTTTTCAATGGGAATGGTGGGTTTTCTGGACAAGAAAAGCATGAAGCTGACTTTCATGGGAAAAATCACAGACCACTAAGTGCCACAATTCATTTCTGGTAGGGCAGTAGTGCTCGGCTTTGTGCTCCACCACTACTGCATAGAGTGAATATACCCTTATTTCTGACTGTCTGTAACCTTGTGCACATAGTTGCATTTTACATTTGAAAGGTTTTTAGACCATTATATGGACATAATATTGTGAACTTCTTCTGTGCTGATCCGCATTTGGTATAGCGCATGTTGGTGTGCCTTCCATATCATGTGACAACCACCAATCACTTCTCAATGCTATGTCATCTCATTGCTTATATGACCTAATCTGGAATATCCCTTTAACTACACTTCACAACACCTTCATAAACCATCATAATATCATTATCAGATATATATCATCATCACCTGGACCCTGAGGTTCGCTGCCCTGGTGTAGACCATCCATTACGTTACATGTTGCTCCTCTCGGGAATGGAGTAGATTACTGAGTCTTGTAAGAGGTTAGATAGATCACAATTGTTATAATTACTTCCCAGTCATAATACTCACATAAAGGCCACGTATAATTACTGTAATTATCTTAATGAGTGCAGATTAAGTCTTTCAGATGAAGCAATGACTTGGCAGTATCCTAGAAAATAACAAGTTCTTCCAGCTTGATAGTAAGTGCAGAACAGAATATTTGCTGTTAGAATCAATACTGTCCACCAATACGAAGCAGCGGATGGAATCTGATAACGTGGAGACAATAGGTTGTAAATTTACTCTCAAATTCTAGTTTTTGGGTGGAACTGTCTTTGCTTGAGAAGATCTAACTGGCTTACGGTAGGATCACACTAGCATTGGGGTTTGTGTTTTTCAGGTTCACTTGTTGACCTGAAAAACAGAAACCCAATCTGCTTAAAAAGTGGTTACCCGCGGAATATACTATAATGGGGTCCGCTGGGTTTCCACCTGAAAAATACGGAAAAAAAAGTCCTGCTCACAAGGACTTTTCAAGCAGTATGGCGGACATTAATCCCATCTCTGGGACATATATCTGTCTTGTGAATGTAAGGCATAGCTACTGTATTCTCGGAAGTCCAAAAGAAGTGAATGGAGGCAGCTGTGAGACAAGGCTATGACTTCAGTTCTTAAGATATATATGGGACCAGCATCTCTCGTAGATATACCATACATCTCCCAAATGGGGTACTCCTTTATTTCTATAGAACGTTATGGCATGTATCCTGCATGGCTGCCGTTGCTTGACGACTGGTAGCTGCTTAGATTCATCATGTCATTGCTAGTTGAAAGCCTTCCTAATGTAGCAATGGCAAATTGCATATGGACACCAAGTACCCTGCATTTTGGTAAAGTGACGTTCTTGGCAAAGATGAAGATGCAACTCTTACCCTGAGAAGATGTTCCCACTCCAAAACCTAAACAAGGGTCACCTACTTGGTCCCTGCTGAGCTGGATCTTCTTGTTGGTCAATCCTTCACCCTTCATTTTCAAGTCCTGGGTAGTGGTTGTCATTTACCCAGGAACCTGTATAGGAAAGAACTCAGTTAACCCTATGTGGGCAATGAGTTATTTCTTATATAAGCTTTTCCATAATGTCAACCACTGTCCAGGACCTGAGAGTCAGGAACCTCTTGTAAGAGGTCAGCCACATATCTCCTGTAGGTGGGGACTATATATATGGTAAATAAGGGTTATATAGATACTAAACTTTTCTCTTTCATGGTATAATTTGGCCTATATCATAAAAAATCTATATATAAAAATCAATGTTAAGTATTGTCTCATTTTTTAATTCCATTCAGAAAGAATACAAGAAAGATTTGGAAACAGAAATCAAGGGAAAGGGGATGCAAGTTGGGGCCGATATTCCTGAGTTACAGCATTTTAAGAGGGTCTCTGAATTTGTGAGCCAGGTTGGTACAATTTGATGATGAAGATACTGATTTCCAGGGACAACTTCTGTATATGAATCCAGGCCTGAGGTTCTTCAAGCCCTCCTAAATCTTTGATGAAACCAGAAAGATCAGATCTAGGTCTCCAGCTCCTGTATACAGTATATAGCTAGTTATAGTAGGTGTTATTCAGAGTACCACGTCTTAATGCTGCTATATCATGTATGAATTATGCAATGTCGTGTAGCACGGGTTGTTCTTTTTGACTTTTTTGGGCAGCATTAGCATTTATTTCTATACCGTTTACTTGTGATACCCAAACGATAACCTTTCAGTGCAGCAAACCTCCAGCCACGAGCTAAAAAAATAATATACAAGTCCGTCTCTACAGGGGATGGCTACCTGCTATCAATTTCATCATAGATTGATCCTCGCCTGCTTTTAAGCTCAGATTCATTAGGACGGAGCTGTGATCTGTGACTACAGGTTTGCCACAGTGTCTACAGGGAGTCTAAGGTGGTCTATGACACGCTTCCTGCTGATCTGCTGCAACCTGAACCAATGATGAGACAGGAGGCGTGTCTCAGACTATCACAGACTAGGCACTGTAGCGCTCTAACCAGCCAATGATAGGCTGCGCACAGGGAACTTTAGGATTTGTTTCTGGATACACGCACAATGGTGATCTATGACCACATGAATGGGTTGCCCCATTAGTCAGATACTATATATATATATATATGTATATTGAACATGTTTTTTATTTTTTTTTGTTTACAGAAAGGATATAAGAAAGATCTAGAAACTGAGATTAAAGGGAAGGGAATGCAGATCGGCCCAGACATCCCGGAGCTGCAGAGAGCTAAAAGAGCGTCTGAGATTGCAAGTCAGGTATAACCTACAGCTGATATGGAGAGTAAAAATATAAGGTCAGCCGGCGTAGGATCGAGTCTCTACATGTGTACAATGTTATTTGACTTTGAGATTATTTTTTATCATTTAGGTCTGGTTTGATTTCTGATATTTTCATAATGGGACATTGGGAGCATTTTCATGGATTTTCATTGACGAGCCCTTGCAAGACTAAAACTTGTGCCCATGCTTCCTAAAACCCAATGAGGAAGCCAGCCGCATGTTACCTGGATTAAAATGTAAACTTGCAACATGCACCGATTTACCAGATAGTCACATGATTTTTAGGTCACATGATTTCTCGGGAGCATTGGGGAAAAATACAATAGGAAAAATTATGTATGAATTGAAACATTATAAGGCACCACGTTGCCGAAACACATCTTTTTTTTTTGTTGCAGATTTTGATGTGATTTTTTTAGCCAAAGCCAAGAATGGCTACAAAAGGAATGGGAAATATATAGGAAGTTCTTATACTTCTACCTTCTGCTCAATCCATTCTTGGCTTTGTCTCAAAAAAACTGCAGCAAAATCTGCAACAAAAAAGTTGCGTTTCTGCAACCTGGGGCCTCAGCCTTAGGTTTTCTAATTTTATTCAGACTTTTTTGTATGGTTACAGAAACGATACAAAGATGAAGCTGAAAGAATGCGCGCTACGTATTCTATTGTCGCGGATACTCCTGAAATAGAGAGGGTGAAGAATGCTCAGAAGTCTATAAGTTCTGTGAGTATGTCCATGGATGAATGGTAAAGAGAATTGTGTTACATCCATTCTGACTAGAAGGGCAAAAATACATCTTAAAACTGTTTGTGACTAGAATGTAGTACTGCACAAAAGTTTTAGGCAGGTATGGGAAAATGCTGCACAGTAAGAATGCTTTCAGAAATAGAAGGGTTCATAGTTTACTTTTGTCAAGTAACTAAATGAAGTGAATGAAGAAAAGAGAAATGTAAATCCCATCAATATTTGGTGTGGCCTTTGCCCTTTGGAGGAGGAGTCCTGGAAGTGATGATCCGGCCCCCACAGATATAGCCCTGATCTCATCATCATCCAGTCTGTCTGGGATGACATGAAGAGACAGAAGGATTGGAGCAAGCCTACATCCACAGAAGATCTGTGCTTAGTTCTCCAAGATGGCGGAAACAACCTCCCTGCCGAGTTCTGCTAAAAACTGTCTGCAAGTACCGAGAAGAACTGATGGAAGGCAAAGGGCAAAGGTCACACCAAATATTGATGAGATTTACATTTCTCTTTTCTTCATTCTCTTCATTTTATTAATTGATAAAAATAAACTATTAACCCTTCTATTTCTGAAAGCATTCTTATTGTGCAACATTTTTTCCACACCTGCTGAGGCTCCACATGGAGGAGTACTTTTACAGTACCAGCAAAGTGAATAAGATTTTGGTTAATCTCATTCACACAAAGTGGGAAAAAACGCAGCAGAAAAGCTGCATTTTCAAAAAAGCATGGATTTTCCCCATAGATTTAATAAGGGAAGAAAAACTGCAGAGAAAAACACAGCAAAAATGCTACTGAGAAATTATTATTTTTTTTATTGCGCTGCCTTAAGCTGTGGTGACACATTACAGGAAAGCTGTGTTCTTTGTTGTAGACTTTGTTGCACATTTTGTTTTTTCATTCTGGATGTTAACCACTTTTATTAGTCACAGATGCAGCAAAGTTTAATTTAACACTTAACCAGTTAAATCACAGCTGCAGCAAACCGACTGTTACAAGGCTGACCACGCAGCCACTCAGATTGACATTACACTTTGCTATGTCTGTAATATGGCAGCTCTTCATGTCCGGATGTGTGATCAAATTTTTTTTTTTTATTCTTTCACCTTCAGGTATTTTATAAGAAGGGAGTAGGTGCTGGCATATCCATCAGTGAGACACCAGAGATGGAAAGAGTCAAGATCACACAGCAAAATATCAGCGCAGTAAGAATATCTCATTTATATGATCCCCAATTGATCTGGTGATTTATGATACTGTGAGATTCATGGACTTGTATCTTTATCCACCCTTATCTATTATGTTATTATGTCACTGCCCCGATACATGGACTGAAACTGCCTGTTCAACGGGGTCTGACCATCACAAGACCAGGGGTCCCATGTCCCGCAGTGGAATGGAGTTTGGGTCAGACATGTACACAATACCTCCCACCCGTCCCAGATTCTGAGTCCTGTCCTGCTGTCCTGGTCAGGTATGGGAGGGATGTCACAGGTGACACAGATGAGTTGAATACAATGGTGAAGCAGAGAGACGTCCGCTCCCTGCTTCACCTTTCTGCCCTGTCTCTGTGCGATGCGATGATGTCATCTACATGGCGTATTTTGCTCCTTGAAGGCTCCAGCAGCAGAGACAGCAGGGAAATATGTGAGGTGAGTTTTAGTTTTTTTGTTTGATCCATTATATTGTAGGGGACTATATTCTGTTGGGACAACTGGACAGGTACTGTATACTGTGGAGGCAACTGGAGGGGGGACAGCATACTGTGAGGACAACAGAAAGGGGAACTGTATACTGTGGGGACAAGTGGAGGGGGACTATACTGTGGGTGTAATTGGAGGGGTACATTATAATGTGGGAGCATATCATTTAAGGACCACTATAGGGACATTATACTATGTGGGGGCACAGAGAGACATTAATGGGAATGGGTTAATCCAAAGTGGAAGTGGGTGGGTCTGGGTCTTGCTATACGTAAATTTGTCGCTGCAGATTGTGAGGTTCTATAGACTCTGTTCAAAATCTATAGGACTGTCGAAGTACAGTGCTCAGCTATCTCGGGTGGTCCCATTCAAACAGAGGACATGGAACCCCCAGTCTTGTGATTGTTGACCCTCCTATGATCAAACACTTATCACTGATCCTATAGGTATATCCCATATCTGTAAAGGGCAGTGGAATATGACGGCGATATATAAGTAAACAAAATAAAAATAAATAAATGAATAAAAGAGATAGACAGATATGGTAGATAGATAGATAGATAGATAGATAGATATATGTGGTAGATAGATAGAAGATAGATAATAGATAGATAGATAGATAGATAGATATGAGATATATAGATAGATAGATAGATAGATAGATAAGAGATAGATAGATAGATAGATAGACAGATCATAAATGACAGCACCGAACAGGTGATTCCCCCAAGGTGCACGGTGGTCACCTGATGCCCATTTTTGGAATATCAGGGTATAACAACACTACCATTTGGCTTAATAAAGCAGCTCCATTGTTTGCAATAGATAGAGAGCTACATAGATACATAGATAAATAGATAGACAGAATGGGTACAATTTTATTACCTCCACGGTGTGAATAGATGCAGGATCCTGGTGTCACAGACCATTAGGACCGCTTTTTACCTAAATGAATTTCTAATCTTTGCAGGTGAAGTATAAAGAAGGTATTGGACCTGCCACAGCCATTCCTGACCTGCCAGAAATCAAGAGGGTTAAGGAGATCCAGAAAAACATCAGCAATGTAAAGGAATCAATGAGCGACATTTTCCTGTTCCTATTTTATTGGCCACTCACAGACCGATCTAATCACTAAATCTCTATCAGGTCCACTACAAGGAGCCATTGAGCAGAGCTACCCCCGTCAGCATAACCCCAGAGATGGAACTGGCTAAGAAGAACCAAGAACATTTCAGCACGGCAAGAATCTTCTGAATGATTTTAGCCTATTGTGATCTATAGAGAAAGATTTTTTTTAACTCTTAATTTTGAGGGGTTTAACGTTAAAGTGATTGTATGAGATTAGAAAAACATGTCTAAGTGCTTCCAGAAATAGCGCCATCCATGACCATAGGTTGTGTGTAGTATTGCAGCTTAACATTATTTGCTACACCTGAGTTGTAATACCAGACATAACCAGTGAACAAGAGTGGTGCTGTTTTTGAAATTATTCTTATTCTAATCTGCTACCTCCTCTTTAATTTACTCCAATCTAATGAGACATCTAAACCACAAGACTCTGTCAGAACAATTATGGTGGGATTTCATTCCCCGGATACCACTGATCAAAACTTCTGACATGTTTTCTGAAACTACAAGTACACCTTAAAGATCTACATCCTAAAGTCTATATTTGATACAATTTTGAAATGTATTCCTTCCTTTTGTTATGCCGATTCTTGCTGTTCTTTCAGGTCCTTTACAAGGAAAAGGTTGGCAAAGTCACATCGGTTGGCCTGACCCCAGAGATGGAGAGGGTTAAAAAGAACCAAGAAAACATTAGTTCGGCAAGTGTCATGGACTGAGGTCTAAATGGGAAAGGAGGGGAGGTGGTTGGATGACTTTACGTAAATTGTGTTGGAGGTTTCCAAAAATACAAAACTTCTCAAAACTCTTAGGTTTTTGTATGGTACCAAATTCCCAAACCAAGAGCTACCTTGGATCTCACCTTTAAATGGCAGACAGTGATTGTTATACTGTAGTCCAGGAAATGTAACTTTTCTTTGTGTTCTTTCCGAGCATTCTGAAGATAACTCTACATTCATTCACTGGAGACGTCTCCAACGTCACTTTCTTAAGGTGACCATGCACTTCAAATAGCTGTCAACCAACTCATATTTCAGGCAAATTGCCCATACTGTACATGCATGCTTGGTTTGGCCTAGCATGCATATACAGTATTTTGAATGTGGAGACACAAGTAACATGTTGCCATACACTTCTGGGCAGCTTCTTGGGAACAATGGAATGGATTGTGTACATTAAAATCCTACATTTTTGATCTTTTTCCCCCCGAACATAGCCTGAACAAACATTGGTCAAACGCTTCATATATATCTGAATATGGTGGTTCAGTCCCAATGAATTTAACACCAGTCTCATGTGTATGGCCACCTTTTGCGGTGTAGAAATTTTCAGGGTCACCTTGGGCAGCTGAGCTCCCATTCATTTTTAGCGTAATATGGCATGTAATATTTCATATTTCTCCACCTGTCTGGTCCCATGAGTTACCTTATATTGTATCCGTCAGACAATATTATACAAAGTGTCAAGTGGCATACAGGCATGGTTGTCATCTTCAGATGTCTATGTCCACCTAGTCTAATGTATGTGGCCACCTTTCGAATTGTAGAAATTTCCAGGGTCACCTTTGACAGCTCAACTTCCATTCATTTTTAGCGTAATATGGTCTGGAGTATTTGGTATTTCTCCACCTGTCTGGTCCCACAAGTTACCTTCATTACCTACAAGACAATATTATAAGAGTATTATATAGTATATTATAAGAATATTACAAGGGTAAAGTGGCATTCCGCTGTCTCTATCCAGGAAATTGTTTTTCTGCCTTAAATTTATATTGCTTTCCTCCTCTTTGTTCTTACATCTTCTTCTTTTCCTCCAGGTAAAGTACAGCAATGACTTACAGCAGATGAAAGGCAGACCTAGTGTAATTGTAGATACGCCAGAGCTGAGACATGTCAAAGAAACGCAAAACAATATATCAATGGTAGGAGGTCTCCAGGCTTACAGAACACAACTGCACTTTGCTTTGCTGTGTGACCATCACCGGTATAGCCTACATATAATGGAGAGCCTGTGTATAATATCAGAACCTAATAAAATCATTCTATTAACTTGTTGTGGCTTTTTTTTTAATAACCTGCATGGAACTGAACCTGACACAATGTGAGTGTGCTGGACGCTGTGTGAATATGTGCATGTCTGGATACTGTATATTGTCATGTGTGAATATATTTGCTGTTAATATGAGATTGTTTTCTACACTGCATGCAATACAGCTAATACGGTATACAGCTAATATTTATAATTGTATTGATGATGTTACCACCTAGTGGACTCCTATATCTCAAAAAATTTGCCTTTATTTGTCTTGGGATATTTGCAAAAATCCTATTCAGTTTATTCACATTCTTAGTTATTTTTGTTGTTTCGCCCTTTTTTTTGGGATATTTTGTAAACTTTTGGACAAGACCTAAAAAGTTATTTTCTTTTCACTGTTCCTTATATTTGAGTTATGACATCACACGTCATACGAGGTCCTGATATCATTTTTGGCCATTACTTATGATTTTCCTTACTATTTTAGATAAAATATCATGAAGACTTTGAGAAGACAAAAGGCAGAGGCTTCACCTCGGTAACAGATGATCCAGTGACAGAGAGAGTAAGGAAAAACACACAGGTTGTCAGCGATGCTGCCTACAAGGGCGTCCACCCCCATGTAGTGGAGATGGATCGACGGCCAGGAATTGTTGTAGGTGAGTTTTTATGGAAAACCTAGTGATTGGTCTACATTTACCTTGTAAATACTTCTTAGGTACAAACCAACTATTATAATACCGTACATTAGTAATAGTATTTTTATTATTTACATAGTGTAAAGAGTGGAGTCCATCTACTGAGGAGGAACTCTTGGACAGCCCCTTTAAAACTGTCACAGTGGCAAATATCAGCTCCATGTGCTGAATCCACAATATTGTCATAAAATGAACATATAAAAGTAGCATATAGAACCATATAATACTTCCATATAATGCTTGCTTATTAGTGTCCTACAGTGCCGAGATATTATTAATAAATACTAGTACTACCGAGTTATACGCTACCTAATATCATAGTTAGAACTGGAGTGTTACGGTTCAAGGTAGGGATGGCCAAAGTTGTAGTTTTGCCAGTCTACTCCACTTCTCCAAGTTTTTTCTCCCATCTTTCCTGCCATTGTTTTATTCTTTGTTGTCACTTCTACCTTTCATCTTTCTTTCTTCTGTTTTTACATTTCGCATCTCATGCTTGTTCTTTTCTCAACAAAGACCTTAAGGTTTGGCGTACTGACCCAGGCTCTATTTTCGACATTGACCCACTGGAGGACAATATTCAGTCTCGGAGCCTTCGTATGTTAACTGGTACAGCAGCTTGAGTTATTCTTACATATGAAAGATAAGAAATGCAAAAATATATATTATGTTACTAAAGAAGGAAGCAAAATCTTTTCTGAGAATAGTACGATAATGGCAAAATTAAATTTAGCTATTGTCAGGTAACATAGTTTACTGCCAGCAGTTTTTGACAACCTGTACTCACAAATTGGAGTGAGGTGACAACACCCTTTATATAATATGGGAGGAACTAAGGAATGAAATCAGGAAAAGGAATTGTGGTAGAAAGGAAATGAAGAAGTAAATGGCTCCTTTATTTTCTTCCTTCACTTCTCACTTAATTCCTTTCTCATTTATCCTTTCCTTTCTTCTTTCCTAACTTCCATTATTTCATTTCTAATTTTCTCAGTTCCCTCCTCATTTCCTTCCTTCTGTATTTCCTTCCTTCTTCATTTCTTTCCTTACTCATTTATATTCCTCCTCTTTCCTGTTTACTTTTCTTCCCTCCTCATTTATTTACATTCTTCCTCACTTTCTTCCTACCCTATTTTCTTCCTACTTTATTTCCTTAATCTCTTTTCCTTTCTTTCTTATTAATTTCCTTCCTTATTTATTTTCTTTTGCATTCCTTCTTCACTTTCTTCCATCTTCCTTGATTTGCTTATTTCAAATGTCATTCCTTCCTCATTTCCCTCACTATTTCTTTTCTTCCTCTCTTCTCACCTAATTTTCTTCCCTTTTTTTTCTTTTCTTACATCTTTTCTCATGCATTGCTTCCTAATTTCCTCCATTCCTTTCTTATTGTCTTTTGTTTTCATTTCTTTCCTTTCTCGTGTGTTTCTGTCCTCATTTTTCTTCTCCTTTTCCCCATTTCCTTCTTTTTTACTCAGTTTTCCTTCTTTTGTATTTCCATTTTTTTCCTTTGTTTCCTCATTTCCCCCATTCCTTCTTCATTTCCTTCATGATTTCCTTTCTTTCTCTCTTTTCTCCTCATTATCTTCTTTCTTTCTTCATTTTGTTTCTTTCTCACTTCCTTCTTCTTGTCATTCCTTCCTTATTTTCTTCATTTCCCTCCTTACTCATTTCTCCGCTTCTTCCTTGCTTTTTCCCTCTTTTCTAACTTCCTTCTACTCATCCTTCTCCCCCACTTTCCTTATTTCCATCTTTGTTTCCTTTCTTCCTCCAAGTAAGTTTTATATAGTTTTGATAATGCAAAAATTTTAACAATTTAGTTCCTATTAGGTACCTTATAAGCGATTGTGCCACCAGCAAATAACCTATTTTTTTAAAATCTAGTTTTATATTAAACATATTTGTAAAGAATATTTGTTGAGTTTTTTTTTTTTTTTAATTCTAATATATATATATTTAAAAAAAAAATCCAAAGAAATCCTGCAGTTCTGTCTCTGGCCACTGAGCTAAATAATATGCACTGATTATACATCTATAATGTATATGTGGATAAAACATAGACTCTACCAGTCACAATATATCACAGTTTATCTACTCCACTGTTTGCACAATAACCTCTGTCCAGGTCACAGAGCGTGCCTAGAAAACTCTCCCATACAAGTCAATAGATTCTGCTTCAGACCATTGTGGTTAATCTCCAGGAAACAGGAAGTGACTGATTAGTTTAGACTTAGTGGCAATAGTTGAAATTGCAACATTTTTACAATTTGTTTAAAATATAGATAATAACATAGAAGATTAAAAACAACATCACAAAAAATATGTTTAACATAAAAACATTTCCTGGTGACACTTTCCTTAAGATGCTGATCATACGTCTCTGAGACTATTGCGAGCCTTTATTCTAGATCTTGATTTCTTTTTTCTGTTTTATACTATCTCTTTCTTCCCTTTATTTGTAGAGAGAGCTAGTCTTGGTAACAGACAGTCTTGCCACTCGGTCAGAGTGAGTCAGGCTGATGACAGGTCAGAAGCGTCTGAGATGAAGTCTAGTTTCTCTTACTACAGTGAGGGCACAAGAGCATCTGATGAAGGAGGTAACAGTGTCACCGTGTGACCATCCCATCCCTGCTCCATGTTTAATAACACCTTGTCTAAACCTCCTTGCCGTAGTCTACCCCATGACCCCAGCGATGGTACAAGCTATGTTAATGTGGAACAGTATGTGAAATCCTTTTACTTTTTCATCTGGCCCCTCTTATAGCTAACCTGAACATAATGAAAGAGAGAGCAGATAGAAGAGAGTAACAAATTGGTGTCGAATCTGACTACATAGTTTGTTTGTAGTCTGTAACCATGGAGACACATAAGTCACATAGGATCAAGTAAGCTCTCCAGACTTGTTTCCCCATATAAGTCCGGAGCAATTTTCTTAAAGCTCTGCCTTGTGTTGTCCTTCTGTTATTCCTCCTGGAAATGTATGATTACATATGTATCTGAGGAGGTTCAGACAAGTTTGTTGTTAAATATTAGTTATATACATGGGGTGGCTGCCATAAAGAGGTTCTTTCATCACCTCCACTAACGCAAGCTCTTTTTATCCTTTAATAGAGTCCTTTCCACTGACTCCAGTGTAGTTGGATTTTTTTTTTCTCTATCCCTCACCATTCCTGAGCAAACAGTTTAGTTAATTTTGATGCCTGATATGTGACGTAGACTCTCTAATGTCAAGTGCTTGGACAAGGATCAGATTATGAGCTCTGACACTGTCTGCCTCTGATAGGAGTTCTGAATCACGCCCCCTTGCCTTCTCCTGCCCAACACCACCCACTTGACCTTAGAGAGTCTAGTTAAGATATCAGGCACCAAAACTACCTGCAATGATTGCTCAGGAGCGATGGGGGTACAGAAACAATTCCAACTGTGTCAAAAACACCTATTAAAGGATGCAAAGAGCTGGAGTTGGTGGAGGTGGTGAAAGGTCTTCTTTAAGTATCACTGACACTAATTGCTGTGCAAAGCTTCACTCGTAACACACTTTAACAGAAAGGCTTGTGTGATATTGTCTAACATATATATGAATATTGCTCCCTACTGTAAATTACAAGAATATTGCAAGTCCTCAAGGTGTTTGAAGACAAGTCTATAGGCTGAATATGTTTTTTAAAGTCACAGACTTCTAATATTCTTTATTACTCTTAGTTGGGATCTATTATTTCTTATAATATACACTTCAGCTACTGCACAGGGAAGGGAAATTCCTTCAAAAATAAACTTGGACAGACTGAGACTATGTTAACATTCTATTTCTTTGTATCCTGCGGAAGTATATGTTGCAACAATTTCCCGATGTATACTTTCAATGAATTCCGCCGCATCGGCATACAATGGCATTGATTTATCATTGGCTCCTATAACAAAAGTATCAATGCAATATCTCCATTGATGTTTATTATAGTATATGACATTATAAGTGGTAATGAGATGAAAGCTACTATACATCTGCTCAAGTGTATGAAGTCTAGGCCACAAGTGATGGTGAATGTGCTGAGAGTCTTTGAGGTTTCTACCTCTACTTCCGGCATCTGGTGCTCCCTCTGGGTCTTCTTCTGGTCTCTTCCAAGCCCCCTGGGTGATGTCATGTGCCCTGGGGTCACCGCTGAGGTCTGTGGTTGGGCCTCAGTGGTCACAGTGCTTGTCGACATCATGACACTAGCGACCCCAGAATATAATAATTTCACATCCGGTTTTTGGGTGACGAACCCCTAAAGTTTGTGCTTTGGATCAAACCTTAAAATTTTGGAAAATTTGTGTTGAATCTGGTTTGATCTGAACCACGTCCACGTCTAGTGTTTTTGTTGCATTTGTTATCATTGTGTGCAGTTGGTCTTTATTTGCTTTTATCCTATCATGTATAACTTGTATGTATATACAGTATGTATGACTGGGCATGGTAAATGCACAGTGGGCATATCCATGTATTATGCAATGAGCTAATAATTGTGAGTTTTCATCCTTAATAATAATGGTTCCGAAAAATTTTAACTCATAAGTTCTTTATGAAAACCCTTCTGGATTATCTTTCCTAATAACTCTGCTTTATATTGGTTCTCTGTCTACTAGAAATGTGTAAATACCTTGACACCTGAGTTTTGCTAGTTGCCTGCCCCCGAGGTTGCTCCGCTTCCTCCCTCCTCTCCCATTTTCACAGGTGTATACCTCCATAGCACTACCTGTGAAAATGGGAGAGGAGGGGGAGTATTGGTTCTCATCATGTGACCCAGGGTCGGAACTAGCTCTGAACAAGGAAAAAATCAAGTAAAATTTAACTCCCTGGGCAACCCCTTTAATCCAAATCTAGTTCAGTATAAGGAGTATATCCAGGGCAATGTGAGTCATTTGTGTCCAAAGTAGAATGTCCCCGCACAGGGGGGAGTCTTGGATGGTGTTGTATGTATTTATACAGGTTGCAAATATCATGAAGGATAGGAGTGTTTTTTATTATTTGAGAATATTATAACTACTAATGTATATTCTGAATACAGCCCCTGTCGGTGCCTACCATCCTTCTCAGTCTCAAGGCTTTGGCTACACGCACCAGTCAAGTATGTCCTCTATGAGGTCAATGCATTCTCCACATGCACATTCAACTTCACCAAGTATGGTGAGTATTGTGATTTATCAATGGGTAATATACATATCTCATGTTCTATGGTAACACGTATAGAAATATGCCTCACATACTGTACATTATCTCTCTACCCAAACATGTTCATTCATGAAGGCAGTAGGAGAAAGATGTCACTGCTAAGAATGCGTACAAATATATTTTTAGGGTTCGAGGGAAATAATTAGATTTATAAGGGTTGTCTATTCCAAACAGGATTTTATACTAATCAGTATCTGATCTGTGGGAGAATTGACACCCGAACCCTGCATTGATCAGCTGTATTGGCTACCTTCAGGAACTGCAAGCTAAGGCTATGGATGGGGCCAGAAGCAGCTCTGCTCCTATTCAAGCAATACAGTATGTACAGAGATGCAGCCCCATCCACTGTACAGTGGTGACATCATGGTACTGCAGCCTATTATTTGAATACAAGCAGAGCTGCTTCCAGTCTCATCCACAGCAGTAGCTTCTGTCACCGTAGGCAGTTGCATTAATCCGAGTCATGGTGTACAGACCACCCACTGGACCTTTATCAATGGGGGCTGTATATGGTATTGCCTCCAGATATGTCTGTTTTTACTGAATTACAGAGCACCCATTGATAAAGGTCAGTTAGACCAAAACATTTGGGAATCGGACTTTGTTGCTATGTTTTACCAATTACCTCGATGATTGCCTGGATTCTGTCTATGTACATAATTGATTGCAGTGGATTCTACTAACAGTACAGGGATAATGCACACAGTGATGTCACCAGAGATCGATAATATACACAGTGATATCACAGTAGAGAGATAATATACACAGTGATGTCACAGTACAGAGATAGTACACACAGTGATGTCACCAGAGAGGGATAATATACACAGTGATATCACAGTAGAGGGATAATATACACAGTGATATCACAGTAGAGAGATAATATACACAGTGATGTCACAGTACAGGGATAATAAACACAGTGATGTCACAGTACAGAGATAATACACAATGATGTCACAGTACAGGGATAATACACACAGTGATGTCACAGTACAGGGATAATATACACAGTGATATCACAGTACAGGGATAATAGACACAATGATGTCACAGTACAGGGATAATAGACACAGTGATGTCACAGTACAGAGATAATACACACAGTGATGTCACAGTACAGGGATAATAAACACAGTGATGTCACAGTACAGAGATAATACACACAGTGATGTCACAGTAGAGGGATAATAAACACAGTGATGTCACAGTACAGGGATAATAGACACAGTGATGTCACAGTACAGGGATAATATACACAGTGATGTCACAGTAGATGGATAATAAACACAGTGATGTCACAGTACAGGGATAATAGACACAGTGATGTCACAGTGCAGGGATAATATACACAGTGATGTCACAGTACAGAGATAATACACACAGTGATGTCACAGTACAGGGATAATAAACACAGTGATGTCACAGTAGAGGGATAATATACACAGTGATGTCACAGTATAGGGATAATAAACAACAGTGATGTCACAGTACAGAGATAATACACACAGTGATGTCACAGTAGAGGGATTATAAACACAGTGATGTCACAGTACAGGAATAATAAACACAGTGATGTCACAGTACAGAGATAATATACACAGTGATGTCACAGTACAGGGATAATACACACAGTGATGTCACAGTACAGGGATAATACACACAGTGATGTCACAGTACAGGGATAATAAACAAGATGAAGTTACAGTGCAGGGATAATAAAGTAAAGTCACACAGAGGGTTATAATGCACAGTGATGTCACAGTACAAGGATATTGCACACAGTTATGTCACAGTACAGGGATAATAAACACAGTGATGTCACAGTATAGGGATAATACACACAATGATGCTACAGTACAGAGGTAATACACACAGTAATGTCACAGTACAGGGATAATAAACAAAGAAGACAGGCAGGCAAAGAAAAAAAACAAGGAAACACAGTGATGTCACAGTACTGGGATAATGCACACAGTGATGTCACAGTACAGGGATAATACACACAGTGATGTCACAGTACTGGGATAATATACATAGTAATGTCACAGTACAGGGATAATATACACAGTGATGTCACAGTACAGGGATAATACACACAGTGATGTCGCAGTACAGGGATAATACACACAGTGATGTCACAGTACAGGGATAATAACACACAGCGATGTCACAGTACTGGGATAATGCACACAGTGATGTCACAGTACAGGGATAATAAACACAGCGATGTCACAGTACTGGGATAATGTACACAGTGATGTCACAGTACAGGGATAATGTACACAGTGATGTCACAATCCCTGTCGCTTTAACTAATACTGACATTTGACCGACACAGTAATAGATAATAACCCCTACTTTCTTTATTATGTCTTATGCAGAGAACTTTCAGAGCCATGTACGACTACAGCGCTCAAGATGATGATGAGGTTTCCTTCAGGGACGGTGACTATATTGTCAATGTGCAGCCTATTGATGAAGGATGGATGTATGGGACAGTGCAGAGAACTGGGAAGACAGGGATGCTGCCAGCCAATTATATTGAGCCTGTTAACTGAGAGCTGTGCGTTCCTTCATGTTTCGGCAATCGGCATACATTTTATTTTTCTGTAAGGATCGCCACGATCATGAATTCTCTATTGACAATTATTCTGCAAAATTAAGTGTAAGCTTATTTTTTAAGCACTAGCATAAAATCGATGACAATACAAGAAGCTCTTAGATATAATGCTGTTCTCCTCTAAGGAGAGGACGATGCCTACAAACCCTCCTAGACTTAGTTGAATGTTGTATATTAGAATGGGATTTTCTTTCTTACTTGACCTATCCTTTCATAGTTAACCTCAGAGGGCTGGTAATTGCTGACAATCTCGGATATAGCAGTGGCATAATGTAGATTATATATAGGATCATAAGACGTATTTAGCCGCTTCTGCTATATTCTGTTCTCTGTGCATCAGGTAGTATTGCACCATTTGTCAAATGGACTCTAACCTCTAAAAAAAATTCTTCTAAGATAATACTAAATATGATATAAGAAAATAGTATTTATAATCCATTTATAAGGTATAGTCCATAGTTTCCAAAGATCTTTGTGGTTGTGTTCAGATTGATGGGTGAATCCCATTGCACAAGAAAACCTCTCACTTTTTAATAAATCACAAAAGAACGCAAATTTACAACGCTGTGTAAATCCAAAGACAATTTAAAAGACAATTTAGCTCTGATTTGCTTAAGGACTTCTCATTTTTCATGATACCAATTCAATACAATATGGCAGCATGCTAGAAATAGCCTTGACAGGCTGCAATTCATAACACAGCCACTGGGTGTGCTGCACAGAGACATATAGGATAGATAGCATAGCACTCTGTGACAGCATGTCACTACAAGCTGCCCATCTCATGACACACATATCTGGACATGTCCAGCCAAGAGGACAGATGAGGATGGACATAGTTGTGCATGGAGGCTCCCTGGTTACGGCCATCATCTATTATCTAGAGTAGAAATAGACTACAAAGACCTTCTCTAATCCTGGAGGGCCTAGCACATTGGTTTATTAAGTGGGCACCCTATTGATTTCGATGGTAAAAGTTGTAATGCTTCATTTCCCCAGTGGTGGCACTGCAGGAGAGTTGAACACTTGCAACCAGCTTATCCCACAGATCGGAGCTGATCGTTGGGGATCACAGCTATGACACACCCTGTGATTTTCTTATTGTTAGAAAATGTTTCCAACACAAACAGATTGTGCATAATGGACAGATTCTTTATTGTAGACTGTGACTAGACAAGTTTCTAGATTTCTTTAACGAATACTGTAGACTATTGGTGTCCACAATGTCAGACTGAGGTCCATTGGCCCACTAGATGAAATGATTCTGTGGGCCCACCCTCCAACAACCCCTAGGACATAGACCATAGTATCCTTCAAATGTGGGTGTCTTCTGCTGGGTCATTATTGTGTTAGAGCCTGTAGCGACCAATGGATCCTGGCTCTTTGGTGGGCCAGCCTGACGCTGGGTGCCCATAGATATTAAATGTAAATTGACTGAACCCCCTTATTTGGGCAGGACTAGCTGACCATCTAACGTGAGTGTCAAGACTCACCTGCAACTACAAAAGTTGTGGCAAACAAGAATTGGACATGTTGTATCTAAACGATCTAAACGTACCCGATCCTTTGTTCCATTGGTAGATGTCCCTTCTTGTTTGGGAGACGTCAACTGTTTGGCCGACAGCTATCTTAAGGCCGGCTGACTATAGTGTCCTTCCATGGGACGAATGTGATAAATATTTTCCCCATAATTATTTTCACACATATTTCCAGTTTTAAAAAACCCTTGAAATATTCACATGCAGATGAATGAATTATATTTACCACATGTCTTAAAAAGCTGCATTTGTATAGGCTGAAGACTTTAGGTTTGCCTTTCCAATATGCTTTGTTTGCTATATAACTATATGGTTTTGGCCACATATTTAAAGGGCTTCACTGGAAATGACCAATGAAAATTTGCTGAGCAGATTAATATATAGTTTTGTTACAACGTTCCAGTATAGCTTGTGTTTTATTCATTTCAATCTCTTCTTATTCTAGGCTAGAGAGTCCAGTGGGCGGTCCTACCTAGTTAATGACAGCCTTTCTTGCATTAGTTTGGATACAGAGATAGCTGTCAATCACTCATAGGCCCGCCCACTGGACTCCTAAGTCCAGAATGAGCATAGATATAAATGAATAAAATACAAGTTATACTGAAATGTTCTAACAAAACTATATATCAATCATCTCAGCTCCTCCTGCTCTATAACCTGCTGCCTGCAGACTGCACTACAGTTTTATTGATTCCCTTTAAAGGAAGTGTCACCAGAACCAGCATATCAACCCAGCCCTGCAGATAGATAGGTTATGGTCACCAGAACCAGCATATCAACCCAGCCCTGCAGATAGCTAGGTTATGGTCACGAGAACCAGTATATCAACCCAACCCTGCAGATAGATAGGTTAGTGTCACCATACTGCTGCATATCAACCCAGCCCCACAGATAGATAGGTTAGTGTCACCATACTGCTGCATATCAACCCAGCCCCACAGATAGATAGGTTAGTGTCACCATACTGCTGCATATCAACCCAGCCCCACAGATAGATAGGTTAGTGTCACCATACTGCTGCATATCAACCCAGCCCCGCAGATAGATAGGTTAGTGTCACCATACTGCTGCATATCAACCCAGACCCACAGATAGATAGGTTAGTGTCACCATACTGCTGCATATCAACCCAACCCTGCAGATAGATAGGTTAGGGGCACCTGAAAACAGCGTCCTTCCCTTATGAATTGGTGCACCCATTGCCAAGATCAGCTTCTATGTCAGCTTTTGAGCAACAGGGGCGTTGCCATTGCTCCAAAGAGGAGTAAGCGTAAGCAGCATCGCCCTTGTTTCCTCAAATTGCAAATTGACGAAAAGAGTGATATCTTGAAAAAGGAGGTAGTGATTCACAAGGGGAAAACACTGTTAAATCCAGGTGACCATAACCTATGTAAGTGCTGGACAGTGTTGGTACGCTGGGTTCTGGTGAAAGACTACCTTTAAGTATGTCATAGACATCAGATTCATGTGATAACTTTAAGGCATCTGTGGGCTCAAAAAATCCATTGAGAAGCATCAAAGCTGTATCAAGTTACAGTCTATGATTGGTTTAGCAGTCTGCTGTATAAACATAATAAATCTAATTTCAAGTTGTCAAAAAGTTGCACAAAAACATTATTAGTCTTGTTTATTACAGCTCATCACATGAGTTCCCCCCATTTTGTCATCTCAATATACATACAGCTACATAGATGTAGATGTAGAAGCAATGACAGTATCCCTCCAGCAACATCTATGATGCTATAAGCAGTTGAAGCAGTAGCCATTATTTGGGGATGTCCTACATGTGACATGCCGCAAGCTGTGACCTCCATCTGTTGCATTATTGGCAAAGCTGAAACATTTTTCATTGAAATGAATACATGTGAAATGTTTGAGTCAGTTAAGTCTTTATAGAAGACAAAAATTGAGGTTGGAGATGCACATCTGGGCATTATCTTGTAGAGACCACGGTTGCCTTATGGCACTTAAGTCATGGGTTTAAAGTGTAGCATCTATTTCAAGGAGAACGAAATGTGAGGAAGGACATACAGCTAGGAACAATTCTTCAATATCCTCCATCAGTGAATTGTTCTTTTGGTTGCTATTGCAGAAAAACAACACGTGATTCATGCTGCATGCTGTGCATAAACTGGGAGCTGCAATTCCAGACACAACCCAAGGCTCTAGTGATGGTATAAAAAGAAGCACACCCTTACTTTTCTATTCTCAGGTACACCGTTTGATTTCAGTAGATGGTTCAACCAGACATTACAATGTTCAGGCTGTATGCTCGGCATGAACTGTCAGAATCTTGACAAACATTTAATATAAAGAGTCTGGCTGTAATCCCCATATCCCCACCATTATGACTATGGGACAGTAGGAGATGGCGGGTGTGCTCAGGATTCTCACCGTTTATGTAGAGCATGCAGCATTGTCCTTGGGAAGTTCATGTATAATATCTACTAAAAGAAAATGAATGAAATGGATGCCTGAGAGTTGCCATAAGGAAGAATCTGCACCACTCTTGTCTATAGGTTCTGTATGCTATTGAAACTTAGTTTCCTTAAAGGGGTTGTCTGGTAGAAAAATTAATTGTAGTTCCTGTGGCTGAGAAAGACGTGTCTTACCCCTAGCAGTCTATTTTGGTGATAAGATGATATGATGTCCGGTCTTACAATATACAGTAATGGGTTTTCTAGTATAGACTTAATTCAATAAAAGTCAAAAGCTGGCCATATAACTCAGTTACTATATACAGCAAGCTAAACAGAGTCTGCATGGTTTTTTGGAGGAGGGGATAAATAACTGGTAGATGTGCCGCAAGAACAAATGACTGGGCATGTAGAAATCTAACATGTTTGCTCATTCTTTAGATCTGTTTTGGAGAAGTGGGTCATTTGTGCCAAAAACAGCTAATTTGGCTGACTTTTATCCAATGCTTATGGCTAGCTGAACCTATGGGGCTGTGCATAAGGGGCTACTCTCCAAATGGATAATAGCGGGATGGGAATAAGGGAATCCTGTCCACTTGGCTGTTTATACATTTCCCATTGACTTTAATAGGCAGAGATATTCTCTGCTAGGCATGTAGACGTCCCCATTTTTAGTACCATTGAGTGGTCAACCTGTACACATTTTGATATAATATCTACTTTGTAAGCCATACAAGCCTATAGTGGGAACACTCCTGTAAGTCGTGCAAATTTAGACCCAGTATCAAAAACACTGGTATTGGCCCGACCATAGGAGTCCAAACACTGCCGAGAATACCCAGCCTTAAAAGCAGAGAAGCACAAAATATCACCACCCTACACACCAAGGCACGGTCAACAGATTTCTATTGCTGTGATGCTATAATAGAGGAATGATACCACTGACTGCATAGTAATATAACGTATAACCAAGCAAAAAAAAAAAGAAACAAATGCACTGGAATTATTCTTTGGTCAAAACAAATCAGATTAATGTATTCAATATTGAAAACAGGCGTGGACAGTAGTGCCCATAAAGGAGAGGGAAACCATAGCAAACTGGGCCCTCCATTATGGTGCACAGTTTTATCAGTCTGGACTGAAGGACTGAGGTTTATTTTCCCTCAGGGCCCTTTCCTGACAACATAGTCCCTGCAGAGAAGACACTTATTGCCATCTAATAGCAAAGAGGTTGAGACCATCCAGTTCTGGACCTATTTTCTCTAAAGACTATATGTCTACCTCTATGGTACATACGTATGCCCTTCGGTCTCTCAGGTGATATCTTCAACGGTATCTCCATTATAAAATCAATTTTCATAAATGAATGGTATATGTAAAAATAAGAAAATTTTTAATAGATCTTTGTTTCCTTGTCCACATATCAGGTTGAATTACTTCTTACATAGAAGTCTATGGAGAGGGGAGGGGGAAGAGACTGCTGGAAAAAACTAACTGTTGATTAACTATAGCTGTAAAGTTCTGCTACACTGTGAATGAGGCCGCTCTTCTGATAATACAGTATCTTCAAGATAAGACTCTACCACTTTACAAAACAAGGCAATAAATAATAAATAAATAATAATTTACATCCTTGCCTCCCTCCCCTCCTTTCCACATACTTCTATGTGTGAGATGAGGACAGAGATGGATTCTATATAAACAAACAATCTGCCTGGAATCTCAGTTTAGCTGGTGTTGCTTTAAGGTTGCCATGCCACCTGTGAAGCTTTTGCAGTTTTCAGGCCTCTCCTATGCTGATCCAATCAGTAGCTGAGGAGGGATATTTAAACCCTGTTCTTGCTCTTCCAAGTGCCTGCTATTCGGTTGTACTTAATGAGGCTTGTTACAGGAAACCTGCTTGTCTTCTGATTTTGGCTCTGATGTTACCTCTTGCGCTGACTTTTGGCTTGGTTCTGATCTGCCTTGTGAGTTTATTGTGGGTTCTGGTTAGACTTCAGTTTGTGGAGCATTTATTTCATATATCAGTGTCTGTGATCATAACGTGAGCCCTAAATTCAGCACAAGTCCATCTGGCTTTGCGGCTGGCATTGGTAAAGATGTTTGGTTGCCCAGAGATCTATCTCTCAGCACTGTGTGAGATTTAAACAGCTTATTCTACTGTTCTCTGTTGTCAGCCAGTTCCTTCAATTTCTGAAATTTGCTCTGGAGATACTATCACAACACAGTATCAGACTAATAAGTGGAGAAGGAAACATACTTAACCATAAGTTGTATTATACAGTTTCTTATATTTACATAACAATTCAGGTGCACTTTGTCTTAGAACTCTGAATTGTGCTATTCTTCTGTTATTCCTCCTGGAGATGTATAAATAAATTGACAACTGGGTGTTACCCTTCCTATTGTCAAATGGGTGTGTCCCTACAGATTTAGCACTGACTGAACAATGTCAGGGTATGCATGGACACATCACCAAGTGGTAACGCCCATCTGTCGATTTATACAAAAACTTCTAAGAGGAATAACAGAGGAAAAAACTCTTTGCAGAATTACAGTATATTATGAGGATTTCCCAAAACAGACATGTCAGGAGGGGAGAGCCACATATTGTCTACTAACCTTAAGTGTCATGGAATATGCAGCATTTAGAGGATTTCCCATTTCCAGGCTTGTAGATAGCGACCATATATTCAGTAATATATTTAACCATGGTGATGTTGATCAATATATTTATGTTTTCAAAGACTAAATTCACATTTTTCAAAATCTAGAAGTTGCCACAAGACGAAGTATAGACGGGCACATAAGTTTGTCATTAAGACTAAACGATTTTCTTCTCAATAGGATTTTTTTTTCACTTTTGCTTATCCAGTCCTATGCAGTGTGCCAGTGTGTTTCCAGGACACATCACTATAGCACTTACATATTATCTGTAGGTGACACATTTTTGGTCCTCTTGAGGCTCCGTATTATGCTTCTTACCTGGGAATGAGCTTCAGGTTTATGGTCCTGTTCACATTGTCCCGAAGCATTCTTTCGAGGGAAGACGTTAGGAGTGTTTTGCAATATATGCCTCTGAGAAAAAGTTCTGATATATGCCACAGGGACATACATTGTCTATCGGGTCCTATTATAAACATTTACTACATGGTAGGAGCTTTTTATTAGATACTTTACTAGACAGTAATTTTATAAAAGCTACCGTATACTGACTCATACCGGCCGGGTGGATTCCAAAAGAACACTTCTGACATCCATTAGGTTAATGGCATCCTATAGATTCTGTATGGTCACCATATGTGTCATACAACAAACATAAACTGCAGTGTGAACATAGCCTTATCCACCCTTATTTACCTGTAAGCCCGAAGATCAATGGTTTTAAGTGGGCAGGTTGAGAAAAGCTTCATTGCAACAAATGTCTTCATACTCTTGACTGTCGTTGACTGGTCCATTCAAGATCTCCTACGTATGGACTTTTTAATCTCACTCTGCCCGTAACATTGCTTGACTTGGGCATAAAGGGGAAGGACGACATATATGGAGCTCATTCTTGTTATGAGAGTGCTTTAGTTAGAAGCCAGGAACAAAAATTTAAGGGAAAAACCAAAGGCCAATCCTTGGGGTATAATTTTTGCAAGTCCTGTACTCTTCAGTAAGGCTCTGTCAGGGACATGTATGGAGATATTTTCCCTTAGATGCAAGGCTATATATGAAAACCTCTATACATACAAAGTCCGATGGAGCATTCAGATTTTTTTTTTTTCTGGCAGATCTGCCCTATATGGAATCAGAAATCATATGAAGGTCCTGTAGAGGGCCCTATGCACTTCTGTAGCTGCCCTGTTATGGCTCCTTACAAAAAGACCCTTACTATGACCATATACATGGCGCCTTGAAGAGAACCTTTACCACCTCCAACGCTTTGCATTTCTTCACAGGCACCGCTCCACCGATTCTGGTGCAGATTAATTTTTTTTCTGTAGCCCCCAATTGGTGCTGTTGGTTTCAGCACCCCAATAAACCAATTAGGCTCTCTAGTGCCATGTGGGCGTTCCCAGGCTGTCTGGTTCAGCCAAGGGCCACCCACCTGACAGTAGAGAGCCTACTTAACATATTGGGTACTGAAACTAACAGCACCTATTGCTCAGAAATGGTGGGGATAAGAGAAAAAAAATTCTTCTCTACCGAAGTCAGTGGAAGTCATTGAAGAATGCAAAGAGTTGGAGTTGGTGAAAGTCCTCTTTAAATAAACCTCTATTGTGACCAGGTCACTCTATTGTTTTTTAATTTTTTTTTCTGCTGTTTTTGAGGTGTTTCAGGCTGAGAAGCACATTGGCATGTGAAGTAAAGGTCAATTCTTATTATTTTAGTTTGCAATTTCTACTTATTACAGGCAAGGACACAATGTGGTAAAAAAGTGAAAGTAGTAGACAATAGCAGCGTTATATTTTTAGATATATAATGTATTATTTTTTTCTAAAATGCTGTAACGGAATGTCATATAATAGAAGGTTTTGCGTTCCAGGTGCCAAAATGATTTGTCCTTATTAATGCTACGATGCTATGTGATTAAAATCTAAGATATAATAAAGAGTCAAATTGCTTATATTTTCAATTCATTTCAATAATGTGAGCTTTGTATTTTCCAAAAATATTTACATTGACCTTGATCCTTCTGGGCTCCTGAAAATATCAAGAAATTTACATTCTGTGAAGAAATGCCTGCATAGTGATAAGAAGGTGATGTGTAAGTGCAGAGTGCAACAAACCTACATAGGGTCCAAGGGTGCATGTGCAGCAATCTGTTGGAAGGAAGCTGGAGGCTGGGAGTAGAAGTAATTTAAACAGTAGTGTTCATGTTGGCTTGCAGACTCAACCAATTCTCCATCTCTTCTCCTGGGCTGGTGCAGAGCTGAGGGGGCCTGCAATGTATCTGATAGTGCGGCATCTCCTAATGGTCTTCACTCCTCCTTTGTCAGATGGAAATCGGAGTGCTCATGATGGTGGATGCAAGTAAGTGACTTAGGAGACAGGTGACTGATGCAAAACAGCAACCAACAGTGAAGGAGGTACAGGTCTTACTCAGAGGATGTGGGGTGAGATTGGTGATGGTAATTCATGCAGCCTGTGCTTTGGTCTGAATCTCTAGCAAGCTGCCTTCAACTTCTGACAGTTCAAGACAGCCTGCTTCTCCCTGTGTCAGGGCTGCAGTGCAGTTTCCTAAGTTTTGCTGTAACTCCTCTTCTTCCTCTTGGGAGCTTGGATGAAGACCTATCTACTCTCTGTGGATGTTGGATGAAGATTACTTAGTCTCTTCCTTTACAGAACTCACCGGCTAGACTAAACCATCGCTCATGTATCCCAATCCTCAGTGGAGCAGCCCACTCCACATATAAAAACTGTATATATCTAAGAGATTAAATGTACAATACACAGGGCACAATTATTTAGCAGCGGCCACTGGTTTGCTGCATATTCACATGCGGTGGTAGTGGTGTGGCTGAGAATTGCACCATTACCGCATGATAGCAAACAGTCTGAACATGCTCCGGTATTTACAACATACTGCAGTCTGCAAGCTGCAGCAGCAGCAAAATCCTACCTAAAATTGTGTAGCCTTTGGGGGGGGGGGGGGGGGCCCCCCCCCACCCCGGGCCGGGGGGCGCCCCGGGGGGGGGGGCAAAACCCCCCCCTTCCTGCGGCTCACGGACTCCACGGCTTTCAGCCTTCACATTGCAAAGGCTGGAATCCCACAGGTTAAAACTAGCCACCAACCAGCAATCCACAACGAGCAAGCCTCCCGCTGGATAGACCCGTGAGGCCGGCCACCCCAGGCAACAGAGGGCGGGGCCCCGGGGGGGGCCGGCGGGGGGGGGGGGGGGGGGGTTGGGGGGGGGGGGGGGGGGCCCCCCCCCCCCTTTTCCCCCCCCCCCCCCCCCCGACGAAGTGGAATTCGATCCGAATTTCAGGAAATATTCGATTCACATCAAATCCGGATTTCCTCACACTTCGTGGTAACAAATCACATTTTTTCATAAAATGGCTTGCCGCACGTTAGGACGTGGGGGAAGGATCACCCACAATGCCATGCATGCAGCCTATCAGCAGCCAGCAAGCCCTGTGATGTCACAGCCCTTTAAACCCCATCGCTACCGCCCACAGCGTCGGGAACGGGTGTTAGCTGTAACTGACAGCTAACACCCTGCTCCATAACCCCCGGTCGGAGGACAGCTCCAATGGTGGTTTTTTTTTCCCTGGGATGCTGCGGTCAAACATGACTGCAGCATCCAAGGGGTTCCATCATGCTACATGTCCCCCTCTGCACCCCCGCAGCGATATCGGGGGGGTGCTGATATGCATCTTCTGCAGCGTGGGGTCTGGCCAGTGACCCCAGGCTGCTATTAGCCCCCAGTACCTGGTTGATCCTGCCCAGAATCCGATCGAGGGTTTTAACCTCTTGATTGCCACTGTCAAACATGACCGTGGTATCCAAGGGGTTCCACCATGCAACTGTCAAACATGACAGTGGTATCCAAGGGGTTCCACCATGCAAAATGTCTCCCTCGGCACATGATGTCACAATAGTGCGCCCAGAGCGGGACCAGGAAGCAGACAGGTAAGTAATGACACAATACTGCTATAGGGGGGGACCAGTGAAGGGTCCACTATATGGACCATACAGTGGCCCCTTCACTGTTCCCCCCAAACAATGGCCACTTTCCTCTGCAGACTTTCTACTTCAATTATACCTATATGGAAAACGCTAGGTATAATTGACATGTTGCGATTTACAAAAACGCAATGGTTTTTGAAATCGCAGCATGTCCGCTGCAAATATTTTTTCTCCAATGTGTGGATGGAATTAGCCAGAATCCCACCAACTTTGTAGGAACTGTAAAACGCTGCGTTTTTTGCCACGGCATTTACACTACGTGGGGCCCCGACCTTGTCACACCGAATGGTTGGCCCCAACACATTTTCACCTCACCAAATCTGACACTTCTTGCAAAAAAGTTTGGACACCCATGTCATAAGGCTTCTTTGCTGCAGTGAACAAGTCTACAGACAGGCACACATCTACATAGGAGCCCCTTACACTTCTAAGAATGCTTGGAGAGAAGCGTCACATTATTTCTCTAGGCACTTCCATTTGTTTGCCTTATTGACGAGTCAATGGACTTGTCACAGTCACAGGTCCTTCTTGTATTCCTTCTATAGGACATTTGATAAACTCCCTGAGTTCTGTTGACAGATTTCCTTTAAATTTCTCAAGACAAGGGGCTAAAATCCCCTTTGAAGTCTCCATGGACATGCATCTAAAATGATATCATTTTATCCCTTTGATTGTTTTTTTTACATTTCTTAGACACTATTACCAAGGTCATTACGTTTCTTATGAAGTCTTCTGGCGCCATCTAGAGCGTAGTATCATGCCTGGCACATAAAAACGTGTTTCCAGACAAGTCATTTTTGTTCATTTGCTTAAAAACCCTTTATTCCTTTTTTTACGAGTGAGCCATCAGTGTTCATTGGTTGATCAGAGAGTGGCGATTTCATTAGCGGTTCCAGAATGCTCGCTACTTAAGTTACCAAATCATTAAAACACCAATAAACTGATTTGGCACCACAAAATCTGACTCAGATTTGCCAATAAATCTATGTCTATTTCATTAATGGCCGTCTTGTGCTTTTCCTCTGGTCGCTTGTGTGTTTGGCTAACAGACTGTAATTGTTTTTACAGTTTCACGAGGGCTAATTTCATCATCACTCTTTTTATGACTTAAGACTGTTAAATCGACCTTTCCCAACAAGTCATCGAGTCTGAGAGCGCTGAGACTCTCATTACAACCAGCCATGTTTATTCAGTGTAAATGTGCAAATAAAAAAAAGGTTTTTGGGATCACGTAGACTTGGATTATGAGGCTAAGTGTCCCAAAATGCTGGACGAAAAACCGATTGGTTGGCCGAAAACAGATTGTAGGCAATTAAAGGTTTACGAACAAGATTTACTAATATTGGGGTACGTGAAGAGAAAGAATGAGAAGTGTAGCGTGCTCTACACCACCACTAAAGATAGGGCTGCCACCTTTACCCCTCAAAACTGCCAGACAGTTTTGAGGCTGCCAGGTGATAGGGCTATGATCCATGCACCCTGAAAGATTAAGAAGACTTTAGATATAAGTCTACTTTCTAACTCTAATGCATACAGGTTATAAATAGAAATGGTCGAAGAAAATTCATTTAGTTTTGGGTTCAGATTGTTTCTGCCTGGACTTGTTGGGAAATGAAATTAATGTACTCTTTAAACTGTAGATATTTGGGGGCTATGTAGCTCGCAGTCCTTTACCTTGACTTACTCTCCATCCTCTTCCCTTCCCATGTAGCTCACACTCTTCCACCCTGACTGTCTCTCCACCCCTTCCTTTCCCATCTCTTCCCTTCCCATGTAGCTCACACTCTTCTACCCTGACTATCTCTCTACCCCTTCCCTTCCCATCTCTTCCCTTCCCATGTAGCTCACACTCTTGCACCCTGACTGTCTCTCCACCCCTTCTCTTCTCATCCCTTCCCTTCCCATGTAGCTCACACTCTTCTACCCTGACTATCTCTCTACCCCTTCCCTTCCCATCTCTTCCCTTCCCATGTAGCTCACACTCTTGCACCCTGACTGTCTCTCCACCCCTTCTCTTCTCATCCCTTCCCTTCCCATGTAGCTCACACTCTTCTACCCTGACTATCTCTCTACCCCTTCCCTTCCCATCTCTTCCCTTCCCATGTAGCTCACACTCTTCCACCCTGACTGTCTCTCCACCCCTTCTCTTCTTATCCCTTCCCTTCCCATGTAGCTCACACTATTCTACCCTGACTTACTCTCCATCCTCTTCCCTTCCTGTCTAGTTCACACTTTTTTATCCTGACTGGCTCTACACCCCTTCCCTTCCCATGTAGCTCACACTCTTCTACCCTGACTTACTCTTCATCCCCTTCCCTTCCCATGTAGCTCACACTCTTCTACCCTGACTTACTCTCCATCCCCTTCCCTTCCCATGTAGCTCACACTCTTCTACCCTGACTATCTCTCTACCCCTTCCCTTCCCATCTCTTCCCTTCCCATGTAACTCACACTATTCTACCCTGACTTACTCTCCATCCCCTTCCCTTCCCATGTAGCTCACACTCTTCTACCCTGACTTACTCTCCATCCCCTTCCCTTTCCATGTAGCTCACACTCTTCTACCCTGACTATCTCTCTACCCCTTCCCTTCCCATCTATTCCCTTCCCATGTAACTCACACTCTTCTACCCTGACTTACTCTCCATCCCCTTCCCTTCCCATGTAGCTCACACTCTTCTACCCTGACTTACTCTCCATCCTCTTCCCTTCCTATGAAGCTACATTTATACTAACGGCCATTTGAAGACAACCATAGGGCTGATGTGGCCCTCGACAAAATTAGTTTGACACCTCTGCTATAGATCAATCTTGGTTTTCCAGAATTATATTGGCATTATATGGTATTAAAGCCAAGTTGGAATATCTCCTCCAAAAGGAAACAACTGTCTGCTGATGGGTCCCTCTTCCTTCTGGAGGAGATATTCTGGCTTGATTTTAATCCCAGATCATACCACTGAATTCCTGATAAATCAGGGATTGATCTATAGGGAGCTTCCGTCCAAAAGGTGACACTAGAATTTTCCTTTTATCAACAAAGAGAACTTATTTGCATGTTCTTTTCCGAGAATCCTTAGCAGAAAATGTATAGTCTGTAAATCTCTGTAGACCAAAATTTGGCCGGCCAGTCAGTCTCATTAAAGTTACACAAGACAGAACTCCTTCTTATCCTATTCTTATTTTAATATATACAGCATGTATTACATGATGTGAAAGGGTTGTACAGGGTTAAAAAGAAGTCTGTTTTTCCCCAAGAAACACTGTCTCTCCTATCTATAGGTTTTGTCCGGTACTGCAGCTCAAACCCGTGATCAGTTGAACTATTTCTGGTACAACAGACCATTTTTTAAAAAATTCTGGACAACCCAAATAGAGGAATGCACAATTTTATTGCATTTGCTTTTGGATACAGTCCAAGTAATCCCATATTTTTGTAGGGATTATCACAAACATAGCTTTAGGCTGAGGCCCCCAAGTTGCAGAAAAACTGATTTTTTTTTGTTGCAAATTTTGCAAGTGTTTTTTGAGCCAAAGCCAGGAGTGGATTGAGCAGAAGGGAGAAGTATAAGAACTTCCTATATATTTTGCATTCCTCTTGTCGCACTCCGCAATGTGGGGCTTCAGCCTCAGACAGCAATCCTGGTGCAGATTATATCAGATGTACCTCTGTACAGGAAAAGGAATGAGGGAGTTAAATCACAGTTCTGCAGTAGAATAAATTGTTGCACCGTAATATTTTAGAATATAGAGTACAACATATTTCATTTTTCAATGATTTTTCATCGCCGGTTATATGATATCACGCTGCAGCAATTTATCCTGCTGCAGAAATGCTACATCTATACTTTGCTTGGCTCATTAAGGGGGTTTTGCCATGAACGATATTTATCCTATGCCAGATCATGAGGGGTTCGACTGCTGGGGACCTCTAGCGATCAGGAGAATGGGGACCTAAGAGTCCCACATGCATTCCTCCTCTATGTGACTGGAAGACAAGTGCATTTCATGACCTGCAGCCCATTCACTGCAAAGGGGCTGCCGGACAGGACAGCAAAATCCTAAATCATATAGTGATAATATGACTCACAAGAACAATGTTCTTTGTTTCCAAAAAAAATTCCAAGGAATGGCCTGGGTGAAGTCTTGAGACACTGACTAAAGTCACTGCATGTAAGGATACAGATAATTTCTTAGAGGACGTTTTCATAGATTTAGATACCTGACCTATACTCTTACCTTCTACTTGACCAGTTCCCATGTTTGCACATACACTTGCCATTAGGATGTGAAATAGTAGTGCAGCTGTTTCCTGGGATGCCATTGCAGGGCTCCCCATTCACCCTCCTCACCGCCCACTAAGCAAGTACTGACAAAGTGGTGGGTAGTGAGTGGAGATTGGCAATCTGATCCAGATCGAACTGGATTCGACCAGACTTTTCCCAAAGTTTCAGGTTCAACCCTAATCCAAAACTTTGGGGGAGGGGGGGGGGTATGTTCAGACCCCAGAGTATAATAAGTGGATGCCCAGAGGATGTGTGGAATGATAATAAATAGTTATACTCATCTTTCCTTCTGGTCTCCTGGGTGACATCATGCATCCCTGGGGATTTCTGAGACATTTGATTGGTCCTTAGTGCTGCAACCCAGTGAAGGAAACTGGAGGATGGGAATAGCTGTAATAGCTGTGATATCAATGGTAGGCCAAGGATACTTAACCATCATCTCCAGCCCACCTCTCATTAGGGCAGTATTGAGGGGTTACTCTCCTTTCCTGAGCTGTGTGATGGTGTTCAGAAGGGCCCTGATGGTAAGTACAGGAACAACTCAGAAGGCAGCAGTGCAGTTAAAACAATGAGGTCATAACAGGAACCCATGCAGCTTCCCGAGTGGGGGTAGTAGTTGGAGTTCCACTGTGGGTGGCTGACACCAGACTTGGTATAAGAGATGTCCAGGAATAGATGGTACTTGGTGCCTTTTATCTCCACTCCAATAAATTTATACTCTGCCTCTCCCACTATATCTCATAGAAAGGAACCAGACAACACTCCTAAAGTTCTTCTAGAACTTGCTAGTTATTTTATTTATTTGAAATAATACTGAGATCCATATAAAGTAAACAGCTGAAAAATATAATACATCCAGTTTACACATAACATGCGTGTATGGTAATAATCAATATAGCGCAACATTTTGGGCAAGACTGCCCTTCCTCAGGCTAGGCATGTCCTGGATGAAGTTCCGGAGAGGTCTGAAGTAGGATGATAAGGACGGACCAGGAAAGGGTCCAGGTGTGAGGCTTGTATTGTAGGAGTAGATGGGAATATTCAGGATGAACCGATTCGCCCATCTCTATTGTCTACCTGGATGTTGTAGGGTCCTGGCTGGGAGGCTCTAAAAACCCCCAACTTCTCCACCAAATAGAACTCTTTCTCACTTTAGGGGACTTTCAGCATTTCTTCCTTGACTCCAGGATGTAGCACTCAGGACGCTGGGCAGGTGGCTCTGAGAAGATCCTAACTTCTCCTCACTCAGGGTTGCACGATCTCTCAGCAATGGTCTGCACAGCTTCTAGAACACATCTAGACTGGACTTCTGTCTCCCCAAAAAAAAAGAATAAAAAGTGATCAGGAAGTCTTATATACCATAAACGATAACAATAAAAATACTGGCTCCCCCTGCAAAAAACAAGCCCTCACAATACTCCATCAACAGAAAAATTTAAAAGTTATGGCTCTACATATATGGTGACAAAGAAACAATATTTTTACCTCTGGTACCCCAGAAAATGGATAAATTTACCGTAATGTTTCTCCACGGTAACAGACAACAAACAAACCCTGTGTAGTCTAATCCTACAGTCATTTCATTTCTTTTGTTTCTTACTTTATGCTAATGTTTAGTAAGCAGGAAATAAAGCACAGATAGGAAGGAGCATGACTAAAATTTCTGACTACACAGGGTTAGTCCTCCCCTTATAACAGCCACCCTTATATATAATAGTCCTCCCCTTATAATAGCCCCCCTTATATATAATAGTCCTCCCCTTATAATAGCCCCCCCTTATATATAATAGTTCTCCCCTTATAATAGCCCCCTTATATATTAGTTTCTCCCTTATAAATAATAAGCCTGGTACTCCGGATCCCGAGGGCCCCTTTGGGGATGGGGGCTCTGGGCAATTGCCAAGTTCGCCCCCTTTAACATAGGCGCTAATCTCTGCTGCCTGGAAAGTTCAGCACAGTGACATCCTGGTCAGAGAAGCAGCCAAGAGGCCCATGGTCTCTCTGGAGGAGCTGCAGAAATCCACAGCTCAGGTACAGGGAGAATCTGTCCACAGGACAACTAGAAGTTGTGCACTCCACAAATCTGGCCTTTATGGAAGAGCAGCAAGAAGAAAACCATTGTTGAAAGAAAGACATAAGAAGTGCCGTTTGCAGTTTGCCACTGCCATATAAGGAACACAGCAAACATGTGGAAGAAGGTGCTCTGGTCAGAGGAGACCAAAGTTGGACTTTCTGGTCTAAACGCAAAGCGCCATGTGTGGTGGAAAAGTAACCCTGCTCATCCCCCTGAACACACCATCCCCACTGTGACACATGGCGGGGGCAGCATCATGTGGGGGGAGGCTTTTCTTCAGCAGGGACAGGGAAGCTGCTCAGACCTGATAGGAAGATGGATGGAGCTAAATACAGGGCAATCCTGGAAGAAAACCTGTTGGAGGCTGCAAAAGACTTGAGACTGGGAAGGAGATTCACCTTCCAGCAAGACAATGATCTTAAACATAGAGCCAGAGCTACAGTGGAATGGTTTTGATCAGAGGTTCCCAAACTTTTTTTTTTCTCGTAGACCACTTTCAAAATTTTTCTGGTTTCGGTGGACCCCCTGCTGCTACATTTCTACCATATTCCCAAAACTCATCAAAAAATGTGAAGATTAGATCTAACGTAGACCCCCGTTGAGTCTCCTGTGGACCCCTGGGGGTCCACCTGGACCACTTTGGTAATCACTGATTTAGATCAAAGAATATTCATGTGTTAGAATGGCCCAGTCACAGACCAGACCTAAATCCCATTGAGCATCTGTAGCAAGACATGAAAATTGCTTTTCACAGATGCTCCATCCAATCTGGCTGAGCTTGACCTATTTTGCAATGAAGAATGGGCAAAAATCTCAGTCTCTAGATGTGCAAAGCTGGTAGAGACAGACCCCAAAAGACTTGCAGCTGTAATTGCAGCAAAAGGTGGCTTTACAAAGTATTGATAAAGGGGGGCTGAAGACTTTTGCACGTTACACTTTTCAGGTTTTTATTTGATTAAAATTTTGAAAGCTTTGTATCATTTTCCTTCCACTTCACAATTATCTGCTACTTTGTGTTGGTCTACCATTTAAAATCTCAAGAAAATACATTTAAGTTTATGGTTGTAAGGTGACAAAATGTGAAAAAGTTCAAGGGGTATGAATACTTTTGCAAGGCACTGTACTTTCTGTAGGAATTCCTCATGGTTTTCTAGATCTCTGCTTGCTGTCATTCATTCTGCTTACTCCCAGTGGATAAAAAAAAATCAGTCCAAGGTCATGTGATGGACAGTCCATGGTCATGAACAGTCCACAGGATTTGCTATGGCTGCTACAAATCTAGTTATGCCCATGAGAGGACCCGTCAAGATGGAAAAATGTGGAGAGTTGCTACATAGAGTAGCCCCGGCTCCTTCCTTACAGATGTGTCCTTCCTTACCCTTTTTTTGTTACTCAACATATCCGGAGCTAACTACCTTTTAAAAAGAACATGATTTTGCAGTACTCTGTCACATGATGCCTATCTTGTATGTATCCATGTGCAGCAACCCAGTGGTTGTGTCGCGAGTTGCAGCTTTTCAGGGTTTTGCTAGAATGTTGAAATATTGTATAGAATTTTTATCATCGCATTGGAGTCTGTTACCAAATTCCAACAAAGGTAAAGCTGAACATGTCTTTACATGACTGACCATTCATTTGCATGAGCGACATGTTATTAGACCCCTTAGTCAAAAATGCACAACCTTTAACCATTGTTCTACAGTGCCATAAAACACACACACACAGAGCAGCAGAAGATCGCATAAAGGGGTTGTCCAACCTCGAAAGGATTTTTCATACTGATGACCTACCCTGCAGCGCCGCTCCTTACTTGAATAGGATCAGCCTGCCTGCTATCTGTCCACTGCTATAACTTCTGGCACCCTGAGGCTATCAGATCAGCTGATCTGTGCAGGGTCCAAGTGTCAGACCCTACAAATCACATACCGGTGTCCTGTCCTATGGATAGGTAATCAATATGAAAAATCCTTTAAGGTATATTGTAGGTCAATAATGGGATATTATTTTTTTTAATTTTTATGTATTTTATGCGAATTTGTCTCTATGACCACAGAATAAATCTAACTTAAAGGGTTTTTCTGGGCAAATTATTATTTTTTTTTTAAAAAAGGTCTGTTAGTGCTATTAATGGGTTAATAAGTGCACCCAAATACCTTTAGCAGTGTTTAGAGTGATTTCTGGGTTTCTCTGGGAGCTCCTGGCATCTTCTGCATTTGTTTAAATGGTGTAGCTTCCTGCTGTCTTATCTAATGCAATGCATCATGGTAGTTGTAGGCTGACTTGTAGGCTGACTCACACTACTTCCCTCTCACTTTCTCCCCCTCCCTCTTTCACAACCCCTCCCTGTCTCCCTAGCTATCCCACCCACTACTAGCCCTTCCCAATTAACTCAGCCCACCCCACCCCCCACCCCATCATACTTACCTGTCTTCTTTCCAGACTTCCTCCTGCGAGACGGCTCCTCCTCCTTTTTGACTCTGCTGTTGCGTGCAATAGTCCCGACTCTGCACTGCAGCTGGCAATCCACCTCTACTGCGCAGAAGTGGGAGACTGTTCCACACGTGTGTAGTAGAGGTGGATTGCTAGCTTCAGCGCAGCTCCGGGACTATTGCATGCGCACGCTGGCAGAGTCAAAAAGGAGGAGGAGCCGTCTCACAGGAGGAAGTCTGGAAGGAAGACAGGTAAGTATGATGGGGTGGAGTGGGAGTATTGGTGATGTTCCGTTTCCGGAAACGGGAAAACAGAACGTCACCGGATAACCAGAAAATGTGACTGCCCCAGGGATATTGGTAAATATACATTTTTGCTACATTATGTAATTTAGAAAGTAGGCAGGGGGAGGGTGTTTAGATTAGGCTATTAATTCTATTTTATCCCAGATAACCCCCTTTAAAGTTGTCTATATGATCATCATTTACTAAGTAATATTCATAAAAAACATATTTGATGTATTTTACATTCCTATTTTTAAAAACTGCTGCGTGATGTGATGTGTGAACAAAGGTTTACTTTCTATAAAAAAATTATAGAGTTTTTTCACCAGATGGCAGCAGCGTCCCAGCTTTCAATAAAAATCTGGAAAAGAAGAGTTTAAGTCAATAATAAAAGTGATGCAGAGTCATGACATACATGGGAAGCTCGGTTAATACTTTACAGGTTAGAGAGCAGGCTCTGTAAACCGCAACTTGTACAATGACCTTTTTCTTAAAGTCTGGTGGGAAATTTAGGATCTCCAAAAAACAGAGATCTTACTGCAGCTTATACGATGGGGAATGCAATGCCATAGCAAAACCGCAGACACCTCTACAATGTAATGACATATTAGTTTTGGCAAAGAGAAGAAGAATGCGAGTAGCCCCCAACCAGTGGATAGTCCGGACCTCCTAGCTTATGACCCCCTGATGTGCGGCTCACCATAGGAGCTCTTATTTATGAGCAATTAGCCAGGCTACAATATGACATCAACAGGGACAACAGATGTATGACCTGAGAAAAATGGCAATTTCTGTACAGCATAGATCTGGTAGATCAAATGTCACACGGAAATATTGGTTTGCAAACATTTCTTGTTTCTCTATACTCAATTTTCCATCATCATGTGAGACGCATGACATCAAATAACACAATGAAGTGAATGAAGAAAAGAGAAATGTAAATCTCATCAATATTTGGTGTGACCTTTGCCCTTTGCCTTCCATCAGTTCTTCTCGGTACTTGCAGACAGTATTTGGCAGAGCTCGGCAGGGAGGTTGTTCCCGTCGCCATCTTGGAGAACTAAGCACAGATCTTCTGTGGATGTAGGCTTGCTCCAATCCTTCTGTCTCTTCATGTCATCCCAGACAGACTGGATGATGATGAGATCAGGGCTATACCTGCGGGGGCCGGATCATCACCTCCAGGACTCCTCCTCCAAAGAGTGGTCACAGCACAGTCTCTCAGTGGTTACCACTGTAGCTTTGCAACGCTGGAGTCCTGGCATTGAATCCAGCCAAGGACAACATGTGTATGTCCTCCCCAGGGGCACACCGCTAATGAGGCGAAGTGAGGCGGCTGCCTTAGGCGGCACTATCCATCACTGTCTGGGGGGCGGCATTTTTACTATTTATTTAATGTAAACCAGCCCGAAACTTGTCCTGGGCTGGTTTACGAGACGTCCGCATCACAGCGCAGGTGGTGATACAATGACGTCATCGCGCCTCCTACGCTGAGACACAGATGTCGCGGACAAGAAGAGGCGGCGACCCCATCAAGGGATCGCAGGTGAGTATAACTTTTTTTTATATATAAATAGGCTGTAACCTGCTGGAGTATCCCCGGCAGGTAACGGCCTATTTATTTACCTACCCCGCATCTGCTCGTGGCCGCCCCCACTTCCCCTTCTGCTATGGGACGCAGAAGGAGAAGTGGATGCCGCTGTGAGCAGCTGCGGGCATCGGTAAGTGAGGCCTCAAATACTACTATTATTATACTCTGGGGTCTTTTCAGAGACCGAGGGGAGGTGAGGGAACATAAAAACATATCCTACTTACCTCTCCTGCAATCCAATGTTACTCTGAGCAGGCTTGGGCCCTCTGGTGACGTCATCAGGTCGCGTCACCTGCCTGATCACGTGACGTGTGTGCGCAATTAAACAGGGTCGAAAGCTGCAGGGAGTGCACCGGTGTCCAGGATAGGTAAGTAACACTGGTTTTTATGTTTGTCTCCTCCCCTGGGTCTCTGATCATTATACTCTGGGGTCTGAAAAGACCCCAGAGCATAATAATAGTTCATGGGTGGGCCACTATGGGGCATAATACCGTGTGCAGGGGCCACTGTGGAGTATAATACCGTGTGCAGGGGCCACTATGGAGCATAATACCATGTGAAGGGGCTGCTGCGAGGCATAATACATTGTGCAGGGGCCGCTGCAGGCCGTAATACTGTGTGCAGGGGCTGCTGTGGAACATTATAGTGTGTGTAAATGGGGCACTATAAACAGGGGCTATGGTGCCTGTTTATATCACACACTGTCTCTTTATAGTGACCGTGTGATGTCATTCCAGCCTTGTCACATAGACATGTATAGGACGAGGCTGTAGTTACATTACATGGCCGCTATGAGATGAATGACACTATGTAAACAGAGAAGCGGTCATGGCGCTTACACAGGTACCATTCAAACAGCTGATCAGTGGGGGTCCTAGGTTTTTGAGCCCGACTGATTAGTTTATTAATGACCTGGAAAACCTTTTCATTAGTTTACACCTGGGGCATTATTAATAAGGGGCACTATTTATACAGGGTGCACACGGACATTATTAATATAAAGATGCACTTGGGAGTATTATTCATTATGGGGGGTTATATTATATATTTTAAAATTGGAGGTAGTAGCAGGATGGGTGTGCAGGTGAGGACAATGTGGGTTGGATGCCTGGAAAAGTGAGGAAGAAGTGGTCATGGCGGTCTAAAGGCAAGAGAAGGGAAATGTGACCGATTAGTCAGGGACGTCACCTGTAAGTCACAGAATGTTACTGCCCTGTATTCACCTAAATGATAGAGGATAAATACCTGAGTGATGGGGGTCTGTCTGCTGAGACCCCCCGAGCCTGAGAATTGGGTTTTTCCCCCCACTAGGTGGGAATTCAGCCTGACCGCAGCCATATATATAGGTGTCACTTGGTGGATGGACGAACCCGCGTGGCTCTCATTCACTTCAATGGGAAAGCCAAAGATACCCGAAGTCCAGTACTCAGCTATCTGCGGGGCTCTTATTATAGAGAATGGGGGCCACGTGGCCTCGTCCATCCACCAAGCAGAAGATGTGTGAAGTTATTGTCATTGTTAATGCCGTGTTGTTGATCTGATACTGAAGTAATGCAGGAAGAAGAATTCTTAAAAACTGTTTCATAACTTTGTGTATTGTGTATATTGTGCGACGATAACAGTGTGTGAAGCTAGTAGCATGGAAACTCAGTTTTTTTTGGGGGGGGGTGTCTTTCTATAGTCCGCCTCAGGCAGCAAAGAGGCTAGGTTCACCACTCGTCCTCCCTGTGTTTACATGGATTTCCTCTCACACTCCAAAGCCTGATGGAGAATTTAGAATGTGAGCTCATCTTGGGATAGTGAGTGATGACAATATCCATAAAGTAAGGCAGAATATGTTGGTGCTATGTAAGTTAAATACAGAACTTTACATTTCTCTTTTCTTCATTCGCTTCATTTTGTTAATTGATAAAAATAAATTATTAACCCTTCTATTTCTGGAAACATTTTACATTACAGCATTACACACACACACACACACACACACACACACAATATATATATATATATATATATATATATATATATATATATGAATAACATTTTATTGTAAGATTAAATGTATATATATATATATATATATATATATATATATATATACTGTATTATAGACACCACTCTTTCAATGTCAGAGACACTTACGACTCAGGCTGCTTTTCCTCTTTCCCTTCCATCTCCTCAGGGACCACATTAAATAAGGAACATTTAATAATGGAGCGTGAATAATGTAAGGCAATGGTTTTTGGACATATCTTCTTCAGTTGTCTGATGTGACCCGCTGCACCTGACCCTTTATATTACAATATGTGGCTGGTACAGTATTAATAATGAATGGGAGTAGATCATTTCTGCATCCAGGAAAATCCTCTGCAGTCACGGCTGCTGCTCTCCCTCATCTCTCTAGTAACACAGTGTAAGGTCTATTATCATGGATGCAGCCAGGACCATCTCCCCTAATAAAATCAAGCAGGGGTGTAATGTGGCACAAAGGTTGGAGTCATATACCACTCTACATACTACAATGGGCATGTCATTTTTGGGGGACCCTGTAATGGATCTGAGAGGACTGGAATGGGGCAGTGGGACTGGAACCCATCAGAATATATCAATATTACTACATACAGTCACCATATACAGTACAGACCAAAAGTTTGGACACACCTTCTCATTCCAAGAGTTTTCTGTATTTTCATGACTATATAAATTGTAGATTCACACTGAAGGCATCAAAACTATGAATTAACACATGTGGAATTATATACTTAACAAAAAAGTGTGAAACAACTGAAAATATGTCTTATATTCTAGGTTCTTCAAAGTAGCCACCTTTTGCTTTAATTACTGCTTTGCACACTCTTGGCATTCTCTTGATGAGCTTCAAGAGGTAGTCACCTGAAATGGTTTTCACTTCACAGGTGTGCCCTGTCAGGTTTAATAAGTGGGATTTCTTGCATTATAAATGGGGTTGGGACCATCAGTTGTGTTGTTCAGAAGTCAGGTGGATACACAGCTGATAGTCCTACTGAATGGAGTGTTAGAATTTGTATTATGGCAAGAAAAAAACAGCTAAGTAAAGAAAAACGAGTGGCCATCATTACTTTAAGAAATGAAGGTCAGTCAGTCCGAAAAATTGGGAAAACTTTGAAAGTGTCCCCAAGTGCAGTGGCCAAAACCATCAAGCGCTACAAAGAAACTGGCTCACATGAGGACCACCCCAGGAAAGGAAGACCAAGAGTCACCTCTGCTGCGGAGGATAAGTTCATCCGAGTCACCAGCCTCAGAAATCGCAGGTTAACAGCAGCTCAGATTAGAGACCAGGTCAATGCCACACAGAGTTCTAGCAGCAGACACATCTCTACAACAACTGTTAAGAGGAGACTGTGTGCAGCAGGCCTTCATGGTAAAATAGCTGCTAGGAAACCACTGCTAAGGACAGGCAACAAGCTGAAGAGACTTGTTTGGGCTAAAGAACACAAGGAATGGACATTAGACCTGTGGAAATCTGTGCTTTGGTCTGATGAGTTCAAATTTGAGATCTTTGGTTCCAACCACCGTGTCTTTGTGCGACGCAGAAAAGGTGAACGAATGGACTCTACATGCCTGGTTCCCACCGTGAAGCATGGAGGAGGAGGTGTGATGGTGTGGGGGTGCTTTGCTGGTGACACTGTTGGGGATTTATTCAAAATTGAAGGAATACTGAACCAGCATGGTTACTACAGCATCTTGCAGCGGCATGCTATTCCATCCGGTTTGCGTTTAGTTGGACCATCATTTATTTTTCAACAGGACAATGACCCCAAACACACCTCCAGACTGTGTAAGGGCTATTTGACCAAGAAGGAGAGTGATGGGGTGCTACACCAGATGACCTGGCCTCCACAGTCACCAGACCTGAACCCAATCCAGATGGTTTGGGGTGAGCTGGACCGCAGAGTGAAGGCAAAAGGGCCAACAAGTGCTAAGCATCTCTGGGAACTCCTTCAAGACTGTTGGAAGACCATTTCAGGTGACTACCTCTTGAAGCTCATCAAGAGAATGCCAAGAGTGTGCAAAGCAGTAATCAAAGCAAAAGGTGGCTACTTTGAAGAACCTAGAATATAAGACATATTTTCAGTTGTTTCACACTTTTTTGTTAAGTATATAATTCCACATGTGTTAATTCATAGTTTTGATGCCTTCAGTGTGAATCTACAATTTTTATAGTCATGAAAATACAGAAAACTCTTGGAATGAGAAGGTGTGTCCAGACTTTTGGTCTGTACTGTATACATACGGTGCTCTGCAGACCATTTAACTGAATACAGAACACTAAACATTCCATCTGTCCCAGACCGCGACGATAGCTTCTTTTACCTACAAATTGTCTCTGTAAAGTTTTCTACATAAATATATTTGCTCACTTTGTTTCTGTATTCCTCGGTACGTAAATGTTGTCATAACTATAATCCCCCTCCAAAGGATAAGGCTACACCTTCTCCTAGGTTATCGCATCCTCCCAACATCCTCGTGCTAGGCGAAAATTTATGCTAGCAAATTGCAGCATAAATGATGTTGAATGTGCAAAATGTGATGGCCGCACCACGGATCTGCCCACTTTCTGAAAATTGACGTGGCCAAAAACACTACTTGTAACTATTTTAATAATAATAATAATAATAATAATAATAATCATCATCATCATCCTTTAATAGTCCCACCATGGGGAAATTCAGTGTGTTACAGCAGCAAAGACATGCAATACAAATACAAATACAACATATACAAAAATGTTCCAAGGTAGAGGCATTTCATTGATAGTAGACAGACAGATAAGAAGACAGAAAGATATTTCAGTTCTCTGTATGGACTGATCTTCGCTTAGGTTGGTGTTGGTTGTACAGCCTGACCGCAGTGGGGAGGAAAGACTTCCGATAGCGCTCCTTCTCACACCTAGGGTGGAGCAGTCGGTCACTGACAGTACTGCTCAGCGCGATCACAGTCTCATGCATGGGATGGGAGTTATTCTCCCGCATGGAGCTCACCACGGACAGTATCCTTCTGTCACCCACCACCTGCACAGGGTCCAGTGGGCTCCCCAGGACAGAGCTGGCCCTTCTAATCAGCTTGCCGAGTTTATTTCTATCCCTGGATGATATACTGATGATATACTGCCCCTATAAGGCCACTCCAAAGAAGATGGCTGATTCCACTACTGAGTTGAAAAAAGTCCTAAGAAGTGCCCCCTGGACTCCAAAGGCTCCATAAGACATAATGATAGGGAATGTAGATTGTGAGTCCTATATGGGACAGTGACTGACAATATCTGTAAAGCGCTGTGGAATATGATGGCGCTATACTAGTAAACATAAAAAAAAGGCTCTCAGCCTCCTAAGCAGGTAGAGCCTGCTGTGGCCCTTCCTGTACAGGACCTCCATGTGATCTGCCCAGTCCAGCTTATTATTAAGGAGCAAACCCAGGTACTTATAGGTGTTGACAATCTCTATGCCCGTCCCCTGGATGTCCACTGGTTTCGGAGGGCATCTGCATTTACAGAAGTCCACCACCATCTCCTTGGTCTTCCCAGCGTGTTAAATAAGTGGTGTTAAATAATTGCAAATTGATGATTTGAGACTATATTAATCCAAAAAACTGGTGTAAACTCAACAAAGAATGCCCCCTTTAATAATGCTCTCAGTGTGCCCTTTAAATTAATAATGCCCATGATTGCCACTTAAATTAAGGTTGAGGACCCACATTACGGAATAGCTGCTTTTTTGTTGCAGATTTTGCTGCAATTTTTAGAGCCAAAGTCAAGAGTAGCTTGAAAAGGAATGGAAGATATAAAGGAAGCTCTTAGGGTAGGTTCACATATAGGAATTTGCCTCCTATTGTTTTCCGTCGTGGCTAGACCGTGACATCGGAAAATGAAGAGGAATTTCTCTTAATTTTCTGCCATGGGAATTTACCATTATACTTCTCCCTTCTATTAAATCCACTCCTGGCAATGGCTCAAAAAAAAAAAAAAAGTGCAACAAAATCTGCAACAAAAAAAGCTGTGTTTTTGCAATGAGGGGCCTCAGCTCCTTCTTAAATAATGCCATTAAGTATCCCATTAAAGTCTTAATGCCTCTAGCCAAGAAAATCCCCTTTTCCTCTATACCAAGGGAGCTGTTTGGTTTACCCAGAGCGCAGCTCATTCTACTGGGTCACCCATTTTTGCATGTGGGTGCTACGTATTGAGACCTGTTACTCTTTATGTTAGGAGATGGCATTGGATGGTGACCACAGGTGACCCTGGAAGGCACAGCCTGATAGCACCAAACAAGCTCCTTAGAATATGGCTGATTTTTCTCGATTGTATTTTGATACAAAAAATATCTATTTACTGTGTTAATAACCGACCCTATAATGGTGGTTTAGTAGAGATTATGGTGGCGGTAGACTCCCTTTAATGTATCTATTTATTGTAGTGTTACTCTGTTTTTACAGGGGTTGAATCTAATATTGATGACCGATTCTAATTATAGACCATCAATATCTAGCGTTGGATATCTCCTTTAATGTTCCATTTTTAGTTTCTGCTTTCTCCTGGGGGATAAGGGGTTACACACATCTGATCTTGTAGTATTGATTAGATGTGACCCAGATGAGCGCCTGTAAGGACAGAGGTGCCTGTTCTTGTCTTTGACCAACATGTATGTTGAATAATTTAAAGATATCACCATGTTAGATCCATAGGTGACCAGACATCACATCTATCTATTCCTTTGCTATTCTTTTGTGTTATACTTACGTTTCGTGTAGACGCCATTGAAGTATAATACAGATTCAACTACAATTTATATTTATTTGGAAAGTCAGTAAAAATGACGGAACATAAAACATGAAGTAGATGAATGTCCTTATGCAAGATTTCAGATAATCCAAGGTTTGTTAAAGAGATATTTCCGCCTTGGACATTCATGGCATAACCAAAGGGTACACCGTGATAGGGAAGTGTACCTACAGAATGTAAAGAATGGGGCACTGTAAGGTGGCCATGTCTGTGACATACAGCGGAAACCTTCAAGTCTTTGGTGGGTCAATGACCACAGAATGTTACAGGTAACACCTATTATATAGTATATTATTTGTAGGGTGGTACAGTCGCACATCTGAAACATTTTGTTTGTTGGATGGGGAGAGACATAGTAGTGCCTTTGAGTTGCACTGGTGAAGAAGTTATTTGTTGCTCCCCCATGGTGTAAACCACTGATGGTGGGCATTGCCCAGGTTACCCATGGCATAAATGATTCCCTCTTTAAGGGCCCATTCCTGCACTCTCAGTAAGTGAGTTGTCTTGGAGTAGTGGAGGACAGCTCAAAATGTAACCAACTTAAAGAAAAAGAGAGCCAAAGACGCCTTCTGGCTCAGCGAACTGGGTAACCTAGGACACTGGTGGGTAGGTGAACAGATTTTCCGGTAAGGGACACTACATTTTCTGTGACAGCAGAAGCTTGCTGTTCATTGCTTTGACTTGTGACCTCGTACACTAAGACTAACCACAACTGTTACTTATCTGGGCCACAGTTTGGGTGGAGACAGGTGAGGCACAGCAGCGCATTGGCCACGGGGTTATGTAGGCGTGCGGTGCTGAACACAGTAAATCAGCTATATTGCCACTGTCCTGGCACTGGCAAGTAGTCACCACTGCCATATTACAGTTCCATCTTTTTAAAGTCCAAACTTGTAGCTAAAGGTGGTCATAGTGTAGTTGGACCTCATTGTAAGCTCCATGGTTACTCCTTATTCTTCCTCCCTGGGTTAGGAGGAGGAAGTAGAGTAGAAGGAGGCTCTTACTTCCTGTGCAAGGAGGAGGTAGTGAGTCAGTTCTCCACAGTTAGGGAGAGTGTGAGAAGACTGAGGTAGACTCCAGGTATAAGGCAGCTCAAGGACAGTCTTAGTGTTCTTCTGCAGTTAGGAGATGGGAATTATTTCTGCTCTTTTTGTGGAAGATATTGTGTGTGAGAGACGACTGTGAAGGTAACATTACAACTACAACCCTGCCTGTCAACCTCAGGTCAAACAGGGCAATTCTTTTTGGATCTGTACCCCACAACCAGGGCATTGCAGACATTTTGTTAAAGCGGAAGATTGCCCCAGCAAGCGAGAAACAGGCTGCCCCTTGGGAAGTACCATTAACAAGATCAACTCCAATGGAAAAGTCCTAAATCCTTTGCCAACACCTAGAAGCTGTTCTATTATATCCTGTTCTTCATCTGTAAACTGTGAATGAATATGTTTGCAACCTTCTGAGTTTCATTCCTGCACCTATTATCATGGGCACTCCAACTACCATCAGGCTCAGGCAGGCTCACCTGTGGAAACACTACTACCACCATCATCAGACAACCTGCAGTCCCTTTTATGTACTGCATCATCCTAGGAGGAGCTCCAGAGGATGTGGTTGAAATACTTGCCACCATGATCACAGCAACTACTACTCTCAATCTCCTGGTCTTCCTCACAATGGACTATTGCACAAACATAACTCAGCTTTCTACACATTTCAGTTGCGATGGAAATAAGTCTTGCATAAACTGCAGAGACCCAGACTCCAGCACAAGACATCATTTCGGATTCTACTGCAATGTTATAACGTGCTGCACTATGAAAGGGAAGCAAAAGAAGAGGGAACATGGAGTGAGCGAGCTCTACAGGGAAATGAGCTTTCTGACCAATTAAAGATAAGATTATCATTTAGCAGAATTCATTCGTGTTTCCTCGCTGCCAAATGAGATGTTTACGACTCAACAGGGATTAAAAGATTCAACCAGGATTGAAGACGACTTCTCAATTCAGAAGAGGAATAAAAACGGGGACAATGATGTACTGACTTACAGCTGAAAGTCTGCATTATGATACTTTATTCTCAGATTTTGTATGCTGGTGTAGGCCTTGTATACAGAGGTGCAGCAACACAGGGGCCCGAGAACATGGCAACCCTTTCTCTAGCATAGGACTAGGTAGCAAGAGGTGCTGCAAGGTTTTAGACAGAATTATCTAAAACTCTGGGAAGGTTACCCAATTTTGCAACATAAGAAGTAAGAGGTGGGATTTGGTAACATTGAGGATGTGGCACCATGAGGGTCACCATTGAAAATCCTAAAAAGTGATTTAAGCATAACAATATTCAATATCTGGCAAGGGCATAGATATATGGGGTGCCAAGGTAGCAGTAGCACTCACTGGTGCCAAAGGTGGTTCAAAGGTGGCTCTACCTTATAAGACACCAGAATAATAAAGCATGGTAATAGGGGGACATAAAAGTCAACAGTCCCAATTTTGGCAGGTTAATCCCATGCACTGGACCACAAAGGAGCAGGGTTCAAATTTTCTCCAAGAGTAGATGCTTTAGGGGCATTCCTGGGGGCGGAGTTTAATGTCTCAATTTTTGAGATTTAAAGGGAGTCTGCCAGCAGGTTTAAGGACACTAAACCACCAGCATGGCAATAAACCACCTGGGCCAATTTAACACATTGATGGGCCCAGTGCAAAACTTTCATACGTATCCCAAACCTGCCTATGTCAAGTGTGTCCACCCTGGGGTTCTTTGAATTAAAACTTAAAACTTTATTACATAACAAGAGATATTGCTGTTTTTTGTCAATATACAACAAGGGCTGCTTACGCTTACCCAAGACCAATGCCCTTGTTGCTTCAAAGAGCTCATTTGCATATTGTCAAAAACAGCGATATCTTGACAACGGAGGCAGCGATTCACAAGGGGAACATACTATCTGATTCAGGTGACCCTAACCTATCTATCTGGGGCTGGGGTGATGTGCTGGGTTCTGGTGTCACACTCCCTTTAAGTAAATTCTACTGTATTTGCTATTGTTGTGTGATACACTGTATACATTCTATGCTTCTATATAATACTCTGCTACAATCGCGTCCGACTCCCAATTATTTTATAACCCTTACTGTCATTTAACAATCCCTGACTGCACATACTACCTAGAAAAGTAACTTCACAGAGGACTCATGCCACCGCTATCATACAGCCGCGTCTCTATAAATCAGTCGCCTTTAGAGACCTAATTACATTTACTATCATAAAATAATGACTTGTCCTGAGAAGTGATACATTTTATCAGCGCAGGTCGGCCTCCAATGCACGGCTGGAGCGATGTTAATGTCGGAGCGCTAATTGATGCATATATTCACTTGGCAACTACGCAAATCTTTTACATGAACTCTGGAGAGCCCTGCGAGATGATCCGATGGTCTCGTCTGATGACCTCTCACTTTTATTAATAACACAAAACCGGCTCTAACATCTACATCAGCTCTCAGCTGCCTTGTGATTCTACATTATTAGAGGCAGGTAGGGAAATGGCGCCAGCCGTGCACGATTTAAAGAACTCTCGGTCTACGGAAAGTCATGTAGATGTCTGGTACTTTTCAATATTCTTATATTTTATGATTTTGCTTCCTTGCAGAATAAAGTGTCACATCAGGTTTCATGCCGCCGGTTCTGTATCAAAATCTATAAATAGCTCCCTGCAATAAACAAGCACAAACTATTTCCTCGGTGTAGGATTTAAGAGCAGCGATATAAAGCTGAACTCAGCAAAAGCGAGAGTGGAGAGATGGACTGGAGCGTTGCCAGTGGTTTCTTGGTGACAGGCACAATTATACCCTATTAACAGTTACAATTTAGGTGTCAGTTGGAAAAAAAATGATTTCTAAAATAAGCCAGTAATAGGAAAATTACAAAAATGAAAAGAAAAATAAAATAGCAGCAAACAGTTTGTTGGACTGGGAAATATCACTAAAAGAAGTCGTACAAACGTCTTATACATTAGTATATGCACAGAGTAGTTTAAAGAGGTTGTCAGGCATTAAAAAATTTTTTAAAAATCATACTCATCTGTCCCTGATGCTCCGGTGTCCACCCGGTGTGTTACAGTCCTTCTGCACTGGCGGTTTCTCCTGGGTCTCTTCCTGAGTTCCGCTGAAGCCGCTGAATGGCCTCATCAGTCATGTGACCACTGAGGCCAATCAGTTGCCTCAGCAGGCCTCAGGAAGAGACTGTGATATCACAGGTAGTGACATCACAGGCCTTCCGCTGAGGTCGCTGATTTGTCCCGCAAGTCACATGTGGCTGGGACTTCCGCCACACACAGAGAAGACCGGAATGCACTTGGAGGTCCCGGAGCATGGGGGAAAGTAGAGTATGATTTTTTTTTTTTTTTTTTCACTGCCCCCGGCTGATATAAATCTTAAACGGGTTGTCCATTTTTGCCTGGACAATCCCTTTAAAAGCTTCTCTAGAGCTGCATCTGGTCTTGATCCTCCTTATTCTATAGTCCTCCATGTAAAAGGGCCATTTTTGTGTGTGGCCCTTGACCCTAATTGGGGACCTTATGAGGAGATGACAAAGTAGAGTGATAGACATTCAACAGGGAGCTCAACTAAACTGGCTTAATGATTACAGTACAAGGCACCAGGCTTGTTGGTCACAAAAGTCACAGATGAGAAACAAACTCTTAAAGACACAATGCTTACTGGTTATGGTTCTGAGGAAGGCACACAGAGTAATAGTTCTGATATTTCTTAGAGGGCACATACAGTGGGGAAAAAAAGTATTTAGTCAGCCACCAATTGTGCAAGTTCTCCCACTTAAAAAGATGAGGCCGGCCTGTAATTGTCATCATAGGTAGACCTCAACTATGAAAGACAAAATGAGAAAACAAATCCAGAAAATCACATTGTCTGATTTTTAAAGAATTTATTTGCAAATTATGATGGAAATTAAGTATTTGGTCAATAACAAAAGTTCATCTCAATACTTTGTTATATATCCTTTGTTGGCAATGACAGAGGTCAAACGTTTTCTGTAAGTCTTCACAAGGTTGGCACACACTGTTGCTGGTATGTTGGCCCATTCCTCCATGCAGATCTCCTCTAGAGCAGTGATGTTTTGGGGCTGTCGCTGGGCAACACGGACTTTCAACTCCCTCCAAAGGTTTTCTATGGGGTTGAGATATGGAGACTGGCTAGGCCACTCCAGGACCTTGAAATGCTTCTTACGAAGCCGCTCCTTCGTTGTCCTGGCGGTGTGCTTGGGGTCATTGTCATGCTGAAAGACCCAGCCATGTTTCATCTTCAATGCCAAAAGGGGAGGTGTGAATAATATAAAAAACACTGATACTCTTCTCACTTCTCCTGGAATACTGATACTATGATGCTTTGACCCAACTTCATGACATTGGAACATCCCACGTGACCACTGAGGCCCAGTCACAGGCCCCGGCAGTGACCCCAGATGTGTGCAGCATCGGAGAAGATGTCTTAAGAGGCTTCAAAAGACTGCAGGAGCCTGTGGGTTGAGACTGGATTCGCAGGAGAGGTGAGTGGTTTTTATTTTGTCTGAAGCTCCAATGGGCTTTATTATACTCTGGGGTTATCCAACGCTTGGCATTGTGCTTGGTAAGTAAGGATTGCATGCAGTGGCTTTGCCTTGGAAACCCATGTCACGAAGCCCCCAGCGGGGCACAGCTTTTGTATTGATGTTAATGGCAGAGAAGGTTTGGACTTATTGAGTCAGCAGAATGTTGGTGACTTTTCTGCACCAGGCTCTTGGCACTCAGTGCCCCCGCTTTACGTAACTCTGTATGTGCACTATCTGCACGTTGTGAAGCTGTGGTTACAAAATGCTTCCACTTTTTAGTAATATCAGTCATAGTTGATGGCGTAATATCTAGGAGGGAAGATAGCAGCAGTGGCCTCCTATAACAGGTCCACACTGGAATTTATTGAGCTCCAGACAATCAGCCATTCTATCATAAATATACATTACTAGGCAGTGCTAACACCCATGGCTGTAATCCAACGAAGATCTCCTGGGAAGACTATGGGTATGATTTTTGCTTTAACATGATTTTCTTAACCTTGACGTCTTTGGATTTTACATATCTGTCACACATTTAGAGTGTTTATCCCTTCAATATAGTGTATTATTTTTAGAATGTAATTGTGCATTGCTACATAGTCAATAATTCATTACAAGCAATTATCCAGATGTTGGAGAGAACAAAAAGCATATTTTACATCATGTAAAACCATTACAGTATTCCCCTCAAGTATAAAACCCCATGAACAAGGGCTAAAGAAGACTCAACAATTATGGATAATCCACTAAAACTAATAGGAATATGAGCACGTGGGAAGGGGATGAGAAGGATCAAAGCAACGACTTTCTGAAGCAGCTCTTAGGGTAAATGATGATATCTATACAGGCAGGTATGCCTCATACTTATACTCTCCTCTTAGATTCACCTTGTTTGATACTTAATATATACCAGATACTTTATCAGAAATAGCTTGAAGAAAAAACAGAAGCAGCACCATATAGTGTAATACTGTTACTTAGGAGAATATTGAAAGGATAAACAGTGGAGAGGTTCTCACCTTTTATAGTTGTGAAAAATCTCACAACTACTATAAATGCATGTAGAAGATCCTTTGTTCAACTGGACTCCAGAGAGCAGCTGGACACCTCTTCGGTACGTGATGAGTTAATCACACGTTGATATGCAACATTGAGTGCATGCTCCCATCTCCTTCCCCAACCATTATTCCTCACTCCCTCTCATGTTGCAGTATGACTACCCTCACTTAACTACAATGATCCCTTCTGTATGTTTCATAATATGAATTGTTTACTTGTATTTTTGTTTGACCCTGTGGGCCCTCCCCCTGACCTTGTGGGCGGGGTTACATCCGATTTTTTTTTTTACCTTAGATATGTGGAAAGTTTGTATTGTTGTATGCTGTCATATTTCCACTTGAGACAGGGCCTGAGCTTGCCCGAAATGCGCTGTGTGTATGCCAATAAAATTATTCACCTGGACCAGTGCTATTGACCCTCGTTTTTCTTCTTGGAGAATCCCCTCCATATATTTGGAGAAATTAAACATTACACAGCACACATTTAAATTAATGGGTTGTTATTGGCAAGGCAGAACAGTTTTGTAATGAGCCATTATTTCTTGACACTCATACATGAAGGTGGTGCTCAAAAAATGGAAACAAGGGGTATCTGGCACCAAGACATAAACAGCAGATCCTATAGACTCCATAAATTATGGGTTGTGACCTTCATGGATCAGACTTGATTCTCCAGCACATCTGATAAATGCTCTATCAAAATAAAGAGGTGTGGATTTTGGACGCCAGGTCAATACCTTAAATTCTTGAACAATTTTTTTTGGCTGGATATTATCTAAAAATGGTCGAAATTGTTAAGATTCATTTCCGTTTGGGTGGCTCGGGTCCGAGATTTGTTTCGGGTCAAATCGAGGTGAGGCACAAAAGAGGTGAGGTATGGTGAGTATGAATGTTTTTTATTTTTTTTCACCTTCCCTGGGCCTCTATGTATTATGCTATGGGGTCTAAATAGATCCCAGAGTATAATAATTTACCGTACTGCATGTTTCGATGGCCATTTTAGTTCATCCAAATATTCGAGTCGAACCTGACCCATAACAAAGTGGTTCACCAATCTCTAGTATTATCCTGTTCAGTAGCTCTTCAGATTGAACCTCAGGAGATAGTCTTTTACCACGCAAGTACATCATCGAATCTTGGGCATCAATGCCTGTGTCAGTGGTTCACTGTTCTTCCTTACAAAAGTTTTGTAGGCACTATCCACTACATACTAAGAATACCCCACATGACCTCCCATTTTTGAGTTGCTTTGACCCACAACTTGGATCTTGTCAATACTGATCATATCCTTATATTTGTCCATTTTTCTTTCTTCCAACACATCAACTTTAAGAACTGACTGTTTACTTGCTGGCATACTTCCCACTCTGGACAGAAGCCTGTTTATCACCAGATAGTCAATGTTCTTCACTTCATTGGTTTTAATGTTATGGCTGATTGGCGTATATTAGTTTATTGCTTTCAATGCTACTTCAGTGAATTTCAAGATGGAGTCTCACATTAAAAAATTCTAAAGCTCATGCTTCCTTGTTTGTCTTATATAAGTTTCTTACTTTGACCTAAAACTTTTCTCCTAACTTCTTTCGAGCTGAAGAGGTCAGAGGAATATAGGAAATTGCATGATTATGTAAAGAGCTCGACCTTGGAAATCTCTAAGATTATTTGTATTAGCAAATGAACAGCGATCGTTTTCTTGAAAAGGTTATGTTAAAAGGTTAGAAACTTCTTAAAAAAGAATTAGCAGTTAAGGGCCCTTGAGGAAATCTTATTCCAGAATTTAATCAATGGCCAAGTTATTAAAGTTTTTTTACAGTGAGGATGGAAGTCATCCCATATTGCAAAAACTTGAGAAATTTCTAAATGTTGAGAGTTGAATTTGGTCTCTCTGAGTTAAGGTAAGTTAGTAGATTTACCTATAGCCCTAGTTAAAGGGATTGTCCAGTATTTTGATATAGATGATATACTTACCATTCCTTTCCAAACAGGTAAGGCTAGGTTCATATCTGTGCTCGGTCTCCGTTCAGGGATTCCATCCCTGAATCTGCTTGAACAATATAGAGAGAAAAGTCCTGCAAGCATTCTGCATTTTTCTTGCGGAAACCGGGTGGAAACGCGACGGACCCCATTATCATCTATGGGGTCCACGGTTTTCCACGGGTATCCGCTTTTTAATCGGATTGGGTTTCCATTTTTTGGGTCCCCAAGTGGACCCGAAGAACTGAAGCCCGAACGCAGGTGTGAACCTAGCGTAAGGCAGAAGTGGTAAAGGCAATATAACAACAGGTTTTAGAACATATACTTTGTTTCACATACCCTTGACAGAGTGGTAAAAACAATGGTGAAATTTTACCAAAAACGACCAATTTTATGACATCTAATTTCCTTTGTCTTGTCTATATTTTAAATAAATTTACTATCGAGGTGTGCGCAGTTTATAATTTACCTTGAATTGTTTCTATGCCAAAAAATGGCTAAAATGTGGATTTTGTTGTAAAGATAGACACTTTTTAATTTTCACAAGCCATCTTGGAAAAACTTTTGCCTATTCCTACATCAACGTGGGGCTACTTCTTTGATACCTCAAAAGTCAAAACCTGTACTGATTTGGCAACGAACTGAATAACTTATGACCATTGTCAAATTTGCATTAAAGGAAGCATTTCTATAAACCTTCTTAAGTCTTAAGACTTTTTTGGCACACAGCACGATTTTTGGTGTAGCATCATTGGCGCACATGTAAATGCTAAAGAATTATGGGTATCTCATCCCCCAGAATATAATAAATGGAGAGCAGGTGAGTATACATAACAAACAGTCTTACTCACCTCTCCTGGGCTCCGTCACAGTGTCCAGTGAGGGTTGCTATGTCTACCAGTCAAACTTTGGCTGGATCTGTTCAGCCAGTCGGAGGTTTGAGATGTAGAGCCAGAGAGGGCTCTAGTTCAGCGCCCAATCAAGACTGACAATTTGTTTGCTCAGATGCCTGTGATTGTGTCTTGTATCTAGGCTCTGTGTTCTCTGAACTCTCTCCCAGTACCTCACCATGTCTTAGTGATGTTCTTCTGGTATACTGATTTTGGCTTGTTTTCCTGCCTAACTTCTCTCTTGCTGATTTGGCATTATCTTACTTAACCATCGCTTTAAGTAGTGTAACTCCTCCCCTTCCATTGTGGCTGCTGTTTCCATACTCCCTTGGTTTCTAACCCCAACTATTGTATCACTCTCTGCCTGCCATAGGTTTCCAGGTTTGGTCCTTAGCTTGCAGGACACTTGTTATCTAACACATAGTTCCGGACTGCAACCTAGGTTCTTATCAGTAAAGTCCTACCTTGCGGCAGACTCTGGTGAATACCTCAGAGTAACCTTAGACTTTGCTAACTGGAGCAATATTGGATTATAGGTAGTTTATTTTGCTTGTGGTCTGCTGATCCTATCAGTTACTTGCTACATAAGTAGCAATTCCATTACCTTTTGGGAATTGCATAAACAGAAATTTCATAACAGGATATGAGAAGTTTCATTATCCTCAGAGGGCCGGAGCTAACCTCTATAATAAACCTGGAGGCAGGTAATACAGGATCAAACCATCAGCTCATCCTCTCTTTGCGCAGCAACACAAATCATCCTCACAGCTCTCTCCCAAAGCAGTCAATGAGCGATATACGGGTACATGTTGTTCTACAAGTCTTTGGAAACTCAGGCATGCTCAAATAATAATCTACAACCCCTTTAATATCAGATAATGATAAATAATACCAAGTAGTCTTAATAAAAAGCACTGGAATGCAATGGACTATTAAATCACATTAATTTAAGTGTTTATTTCCATTTCTAATTAAAAAATAAAAACAAGAAATCTATTTGCATAAAATTATTTACTACCAGCACCCAAGAGCTATAAAATGAAATTATCACAGTTGTATTTCTGCAATGTAAGCATTTGTTACATCATTTTTTTTCAAAAGTAGAATTTATTGCAGATGAATTTATATTCAAAATTATAATATTTGTAATATTATAATATTAGCTGAAAATGCATTAAGTTTTGGAAATGATACAAGTAATTTAAATATATACTGTATACTGTATATGCATACATTCAAGATGGGGATTATTCTTGGCAATCAAGTACACACTGTATACAGTACTCAAGACCAGTTAGCAACCCCTGTTTATTGGTGCTAGGGGAACTGTTTTTGCACCTAGATGTTGTACCATGGGTAAGAGTTATTTCAGCACATCCCATAGTATAACCTTGCACTGGCTGGGACGTGGCAAATTTTGCTAAGATGTGCGAAGAACTCAAGACAAAAGGCAACTCGTCCATTGGTGGTCTGGTCCATGACATTGTGAAAAATAGTTACTGTGTTGCAAAGACCTGGAAACCTTGTCCTTGTCCTATGTCTATAGGAATAGCAGTGACGCCTGTCATCTTGTAGGAGCTTCTGCTGACCAATGTGTTTGGAAAGTGTGCTGTAACATGAGCCTACTCTGTATAGCAGAAAAGTTTTGGTTGCGGTATATGAGCATCTGGTGGTTTCATGCCACCACCACTACACCACCTGCTGTGTGCAGAGAGATTACAGATATAGTGTGAGATCATGGTGAAAAGTTTTTGCGTTGCTCTGTGAGATATTGTCAGTAATACAAAAACATTTTTCTTTTTCAAAGCTGGTCATCCCCTGCAATGTACACCAAGCAAAAATTCTCCATCCAACCGGAAATATAATCCCTTACACTCCAGCCCTTGAATGATTTTATGTTTTACCCACTAAGCCACTCTAGACCACCAGAGATTGCATCAATAATTTTACTAACTCCCAGTTTATATGGTTGTGGCTTTGTCTGAAGTAACTGGAACTGAGTTGCACAGAGGCACAGCCACAACAATACAGTATAAATGGTGTTCTGGTGAGTAAACAATGGAGGCAGCGTTGTACTGATACTCCAGTGGACCCAGGCTCTAACACAATAATAGTCCAGTGGAAAACACCCAAATTTGAAAGGTACTTTAGTCTATTTCTTTGAGATTGTTGGAGGGAACACCCCAAGAATCATTCTGTCTGGGCTCAAGGAAACACAAAGAATCTCCGCTTTCATATGACACCAAAATCAAGTCTCTATGTTTTATAAAGTTGGACATAAAGCTGTTTGACGTGACCCTCCTCCACTCTCATTTTCTCTTCATTTCGCATAGCCCGTAAACCATACACAATGAGAAGCAGCTTTCAATAGAGAAGGAAGGGAAAAAAAGAGTAAAGAAATGCAGGATTTCACAGAAAGGAGACAAAATTTGTCAATAAAGTATATTATAAAATGTATTTATAACACAAAAGCTGCTAGAAAATCAAAAGATGTCTGAAAGTTTAGTTACACTTTAAAGAAGAGTGAAGAAATCTGCCTATGGGGCTTGTGCTCAAAATGGAAGTGACTCAACTCCCCAATTTTGTCACAAATGGCATTTAAAATGTTGTAAGTGGTCTGCTATGGACTGTGGATAAACTATGCTAGTTCTACCCCCAGTTTTAACTAATTGATGGGGATGAGTGTCAGACCCCGACCAATCCTGTAAGAATGACCTATCCTAAGGATAGGTCATCAATATTTACATCCCAGAAAACTCCTTTAAGTTGCAAGTAAAAATATCCGTCTACAAAGGACCTGGTGACAAGCCCAATGACATACTTCATCTGATCGGTGCTGTCACCCTGAGCATTTTGGTAATTTTCTTTTTTTTTAATCTAAATCGGTTCAGACATTCAAAAGTTATAAGCCCTTTTATTGTTAATGCAAATTAGGGTCTACTAGCCAAGTGGGCGGTAACAATGTTGTTTCTCTGGGAGGTCTCTGTATGCATTGTTATCACCCACTTGGCTAATATTCCCAAATTCATATCACAAAAAAAACAAACACAAAAAAGGCTTATATCTTTGGAATGGCAGAACTGGTTCGGATAAAGAAAACACCGAAAAGCTCAGGGTGACAGCGCATATCAGATGATGTATGTCATTGGGATTTTGCGACGTGCTGACAGGTCCTGTTTAAGTTTTAACTGTAATATAATATTTTGAAATTGAATTTTTGAATTTTACAAAATCACAACTAGATTTTTAGAGAAATATAACAGAATTCCCTATAGTAACAGGAGTGATAGCCCATGAGTTCACCAAGCAAGGAAAGACTACCCAAGGTACCAGGATAGTAAATGGTAGGAAGGTCATTCGTAACATCAGTCACATCAATGATGGATTAGTATAAATAATGCAGAATCTGACTTCTAGAAAACTTTTAAGTGACGGCTGAGATTAAACCATCCAGCCCCCGGCCGCTCCACGTGATGCTCCATATCACTTGTCCTGATAAAGTGTCTGATACTGCAGGTGTAACTTGCTTTCATGTGGATGTTTTAGTGTCATCAATTGTGTTAGTGTTATGGAAGGATCATGTTGTAGTGCTATGCTATACCCTAAATTGAAAGGTCTTAGGTCAATAGTTAAGGCTGAGGCCCCATGTTGCGGAAACGCAGCTTTTTTTTTGCTGCAGATTTTGCTGCGTTTGTTTTCAGCCAAAGCCAAGAATGACTACAGATGGAACGGGAAATATATAGAAAGCTCTTATACTTCTCCCTTCTGTTCAATTCACTCCTGGCTTTGGCTTAAAAAACCGCAGCAAAATCTGCAACACAAAAAGCAACAAAAAAAACCTGCGTTTCCGCAAACTTGGATTTCCAGGTCTTAATTGATGACCTATCCATAGGATAGCTTATCAATTGAAGATCCGTAGGGGTCCAACACCTGGGACCTCCATGGATCAGCTGTATAAAGTGGCAGTGGCGCTCCCTGAGTGCAGATTCACAGTCCATATGACATCATGTTCATGAGCAACCTCCATATTTAAACACCCAACTTCTGCCATACTATTACAGCAAATGTGGTGAAAGGGTTAAAAGGATTATTCTGGGACTTTAATATAATATTGAAATTCTATTCTTAGGATATCAAATATCAGATTGATGGTGGTCCGATTCCCTGTACCCTATTGACCACTTATTGAAGGGGATAGTTCTCTGAGTGCAGACACATCCAGACATTTTGTAGTGCCTGTGACTTGAACTCTAATATATCTGGAGAATGGGATCTTGGTGAACCTATTTCACTCGTTCCTTGTGGCCATAAAACTGACTACACTTGCATACAACTCTCTCCATTGAGATTTAATAGAAGCAGTCCTGCGATTACTTTTTATTTTCTGCAGTACTTTTTTTTGTCCCTTTCAGCTATTCAACAATGTTATCTTATTGGGCATATTCCATGACAACTTTATATGGTGTTTCATATAACAGCTCCTAATACACATCTTAATCTCCCTGACCATATACTGTAGGGGAAGGCAGAAATCACACATAACATTTCCGTTTCACGGGTCTAATTTTCTTGTCCTCCTTGTCAGGTTTTTAGCATTAGTTAAGCAATATTGCATCGCTGTCATGTTCAGCCATTGAGGAATTGATTGATAATCCTGTCTTTGCTGGGATATAGACTGTCAGTGACCAGCAGGATGTCAAAGTCTGACATCAAGCCATATTATGATTATTGGACGTAAGGATGCATCACTGCTAGTGTCATTTACCTCCCTGTATGGCTCCATGCTACGAGTAATCTGGCTTGTCTAGGCACACAATAGAATGCCTGCATGGCAGGTACAAAAATTTGAGTGAAATATACACTTGTTAGGTGAAGCTTCATAAATGTCAATCCATGAGCAGGGCAATTGTGGGAAATGGAAACTTAAACTATATGTTTAGATCTTTTTGCAAAAATGGCACTTACCTGAAAAACTCAGCAATCCATCCAGCCCAAGCTATCTCCAGAAAGCAGAAATGCAATTGCCGCCTGTCACTTGACAAGCAGTCATACTCGGTGGCTGCTCAGACATTCAAAAACTTTTGTATGTGGCATCAAAAGAAATTTCTTTGTACAATCTACAGAATATTATTCACTCCTCGTCTTGATCTTGAGTGGAACAATTCCATTCTTGGTTTTGTTACTTTATTATTTCGTAGCCTTTTCATACATTTTCAATGTTGCGCTACAGAATTATCGCAGATTTTCATCTTGTGAAGAGCCGCACTATTGTATTATATTGTACTTTACCTTTTTCCAATAAAAGCTTTATGAAAAAATATGTTCAATCTGAGAAGCAATTCATCGCTACTGATAGATATACAGCCATGAGAAAAACAAAGTACACCCTCTTTGGATTCTATGGTTTTATGTATCAGGGCTTGAAAAAAAGCATCTGGTACTTGAAAGGTCTTAAAATTAGGTAAATGCCCTCGCTGAGAAAAAAAAAAAAATAACGCACCCAGATAGAGATGTTGGATTAATGCAAAACTGGGCATACAGTTATGTCTTAGGCAGATACTTCATTGATTACAGGTATTGTCTTATTAGACACTGAGTCTTGCCACAAGGGGGTGTAAAAGTGGTTCCCTATAGAAGGGATCTCCAAGGCAACTTTTGGGTAGTGTGCCTCTTGATGAGAGGTCATTTATTGGTACGATGAACTAAAAGACATTTTGGCCAGCTGACAGGCTTAGAGAACAGGCATTTATTGGACTGAGAGAAACAGAATGGCCGTTTCAACAAATTGCCGTCATTTAGGCTCTTCTGACCTAGCTGTTAGGAGGTGTTGGGAGCAGTGGATACTTTAGGGCACGCACACAGGTGAGGGCAGGGTTGGGAAAACCCAAACAGATCACCAATAGGGAGGATCATTTGAGTTGCTTAGCAGAAGGAAATTTGGTGTTATGGCACCCAAGGTTGACATCCAACCACTGGCCAGAAGAGGACTGAAGAAACCACGAAGGAGCTGCGGATGCTGAAAGGGAGTCAATGAGAGGTAATGGAAGGTGAATATCAGTGCTAAGTATTTTTTCACACATCCCCTAGGTCTCCACTTATTATACTCTGGAGTGTGAACAGATTCCAGATTATAATGACACTTCCAGTTGAGACCAAAAACAAATCTGATGGGTGAACCTTGCAAATACTTGAGAAGCGAATCTCGCGAGGTTCGATTCTCTACTTATAGGAAAGATTGCCATAAAAAAGTAACACACCATTGACAGTAGATGGAGACAGCTCCTGCTCCCTCCTCCCTCTCACTGCACATGACACACAGCATTCTAACAACAATCTCCTATAGAAGTCACTTAACAATTCACTTTCTTAATTTTCATAATAAACTTGGAAAACTTAGAGGAAAACTACCAAATATTTACCTTATTGTAAAGCCCTCCATTTAATCAAATCAGAAATCCGGCTAGGCACAGGTATAAATTTTCTACAATTTATTTTGATGCCAGCTGTGATTTTGATGGCAGAATATGTATATTGGATGATCCGGCTGACTCCTTTATTTCCACTGCAGCGGGCCTCTTAAAACGTTTTAGCTGAAAATAAATAGATTTAATGACGGCCACTTCAGATAACCTATCATTAAGAAAGGACATTGACAACTGTGTAAATTGCCTTTTTTTTGTGTAACAGTCTTGTCCAATGCCTCTGTATTGCTTTTCACTGTCTGTTGAACATACTGCCTATAATAAGTCAAGCTGAGGTTAATTTCTGGCCTGTAGATTTGGTTTTCTGAATATTTTCACAAACACAGTAAGGCAATCTAAAACATGCCTTGACCCCAATCCTCGGAGGCAACACTTTAATCTAAACCATTAGCAATGTAGATAGACTGGGTACAAAAAGACTATATTCATGCTGGAAAATACATTTGGAAGTCAATATAGCTAATCATTCTATTTGAGGAGTCACCTCCCCACTACCTCCTTCTGAGAAACCTGTGAATGTTTTATTTAGTAGGCTTGAAAAAAAGGTAGATAATTGAAATCTGTCTACATAAAATACATACAATGAAAAGATAATATTACTGCGTGGATATTGTAGAGGGAGGATTACGACCAAATATGCTCCAAATTTTCATGGTGGTGTATCTAGATGATGTCCTGATCTACTCCTTTGATCTGGTGGTGTCACAGGAAACAAGTTAATGGTGTTCTTCAATGGCTACAGGTGAAAAGACTTTAGGCCAACTCAAGAAATATCTGTTTGAGAAATCTTCTCTACCATACGTGATCTCAGACTAAATGAATTCCGAGAATCTGACTACAGATTCTCGACTGGCTTCATCCTCTTAGCTTTAGTATCATTCAGCAATTTTTGGGGTTTGAAATTATCATACACAGTTCCTCCTGTACTTCTTAACACGCTCAACGCCTATCTTGTCTTATACCAAAATGAGAATTTGGTATGCCAAAAACTAGACACTACAGGCCGAAACAGCTTTTCAAGAGCTTAAGCAAGCCTTCTCCTTTGCATCTATTCTGCATCAGCCCAATCTTTCTTGATGTTGACATATCCTGTTTTGGAGCATGAACAGTTTAGCTCTAACCCAAAAGGGTCGCAATGGCAAGAACCTGATTTGTAGCTTCTTCTGTAAGGCTTTTATTTCTACTTAGAGGAACTACTCTATTGGGTATCGCAAACACTTCTCGACCTTATGGCTAAGGTCAAGTGTTCAGAAGAAAGCTTGTCTTTCACTTCTCGGCCTTTTGGCTAAGATCATGTGTAGTATCTGTTCTTATCAGTAACAGCCAGTAGGTTGGTTCCGCCAGGGGAAGTCGCACACCCCCCTGTTGGGAGCCAACTGAAGACTGCGAACATGAGGCAGGGAACCACACCAGGGATTGCGTCTGGCCCTGGGATCGAAGCCAAGGGGCTGGGGAGGCTTTCGAAGGTCTCATGGTGCAAGTGCCTCTGGGGACGGTGACTCCAGAGGTGCCTTAACTCACTGGGCATGGGAAACCCACTGAGTATGGCACATTGCACAAGCACTTGAACACACCTTAGAAGCACTCACCCTATTGCTTGGTTTATCCAGCATGGGTAATTTTTTATAGATCCAGCGGATAGACCGGGCCAGTACACTTGCACTCTATTCACTTATTTATTCTTTTTTGTTTATCACGTTTTGTCACCTGTTTGTCACTGTTTTTGTGTGGATGTAGGGGTGCGGAAACCCTTTTGGGTCCTACCCGAAGTCTAGGAGTTGGAGTGTGTGGCCCTCGGGTTCCCTCCTTCTTTGCTCTCCAGCGCCTGTCTCTGCTTTTGTGGAGATAGGCAACAGTTGCAGGCTTAGTAGTACTCTTGGGGTGGCAGCCCTTGAGGAGACTGATGCAAGTAGCTGGCTTGGTAGTACTCCTGGTGGTGGCAGCCCATGGAGGAAACCAAGTAAGACACTGACCCTCCTGTCTAGGCAGTTGGGTTGGTTCAGCCCCCTTACTCTTGTGCCTTTTGGCTTTGAGTTTGGGGACAGTTTCGGAGGACCCATTCTCTTTTGAGATGGGTTTTGCGATAGACCGCACCTTTGCACGTTTTTTTCAGTGGCACCCGTCACTTTTTTGTCGTGCACTGGTGTTTTCGTTGGCACAGCTTTGAGACCTTCAAAAAAAAAAAAAAAAACTACCAAAGTGGGGCTTAAAGAATGGAGGCATCTTCTTTACGGAGCTAGTCATCCTGTTGTTATCTACGCCAATCCAGGTGGTCCCTCTTCTTTGCTTACATTGACTATGTCCTTCACTTCTGACCTGTAAATAAAAATATAAAGGTGGTGTGAAAGATCCTCAGTGCGCCAACACCGTTTTGGCCACCCCTGAGTCCTCTTTCATATAAAAACCACACTCACCGCCAGTGAATGTTGGGTTCACAAGATAAATACAAGACAAGCTTTCTAAATTTTATATATTTATTAACCCCTAAATGGGTCGGTATTAACATCTAACATATACAGTTCAGAACAGATTTGTAGATATATGCAAGCATTAACAGTTACTAGTTACAATATACAGTACAATAAAAATAAAAAGGGAATAACATTGAAATAGTTACTTTACCACACATCTCCTGGATGTGGCTCGGTAGTCCAACACTCACACACAGCATGTGGAGTTAACCAGTGGAGGCTTCTTGGCATGTGGCATTAATACAATAATCCCGTCTGCATGCTCTCATCCAGTCTTTCAGTCATAGTCTCTCAGTAATAGTCTCTTGTAGTCTCAGCCCAATCTCCATAGCATAATCTCCTGATAGTCTCTGCACTCATCTTTTATACCCTTTATGCCACCTCCCAGAATGAGGTCATCGGCGGCAGCAAGTCTGATTGAATAATGCAATCAAGTCCAGATTCTTTGTATATGGCCGATCCAAGTGAAAGGATACAATGTTATCAGCCATATCTGATCTCCCTGCACAATGCATGTTTCTTTGATCACTCAGGGCTGTGTATGAATACAATGGAGCCCTGCTGGGATGGATACAAAGCCCTATTGTTCCAGCCTGGCCACTATTGCCAATATACACCTGGGATTATAGCTGCGCACCTTATGAGTAAATGGAACTAGAGAGAAATACGCTACCCAGAGACCAAAATTCAGCTCTGAATTATAGCCATATTTAAGCAGAATCATCACAGGTGGTTGCACCTTATTTCTCATTTTACCCTGCCAATGAAGTAGAGGATCCACAACACATAGTTTATCCTGCCTGAATTGTCTCTATGACTCTTGTGCAGGGGCGGGCAAGACTTTCAGCCCTGCTGCGAAGAGTAGACAAAGAGTAGCTAGGGGACACAGCCATCACTAAACTGGGACAACTTGATTCAATTGTTATCATGTCCTTTAATATGTATGACCATCGTATTATCTACTACTTATCATTTATCAATTGTGATTAATATAACAATAGAGAGAGGCCACACGTAGAAGAGAAGATCGGTACAGTCTCGGGGCATTGTCCAAAATTGTAAACCAAAAACAACAATGACAGCTGTCATATATTTAGAATCAATATGTAAGAATAGAAAATGCAGAGATGGACTGTGTAAAGTTTATTACAGGTCTCAGAAATGAAAAGTCGTGCTGTAGCCTTGGACTCTGCACCTTCCAGAGAAAAAGACAAAATTGTTGTGGGATCTAATCAGCCGAAGCTTCGGAACATTTCCTGAAATAGCGATTTTACCTTGGGCGGAAGAAATGCAATGAATTGGACAAACAAGTAATCTATGTTACATAGTGTATGTTTGTATACTTGTGCGTGCTCTTAAACCGTGTGGGCCCTTCTAGCAAGTTCAGAGTGATGTACTCCAGACTTTTCCATTTAATAAACCAAAGTCACTATCTGAGCTAAGATAAGTGACCTTTAAAAACACTTCTTAGGTAATTGACTACTTGGTAGTTTAGAAGAATAAAAGAGCAAAACAAATGTCCACCTTGTTGTCCCCCCCCCCTCTCACAGCATATAGGCTGAAACTGCAGCTGCACCCCCCTCCGTCCCTTGTCCACAATTTATTGTTTTACAGTAGACATTTTTTTTTTGGTGACTGAAAAAGCTTATCGAAGGTCAGGATCCTACTTCAGATGCAACCTCCTCTTAAATTTATTATATATATATATATATATATATATATATATATATATTCGCATGTACTAAAAATATATGAAAACATTCTAACCATATGAACTGGCATTGACATTACTTTTAGAGAGAATTGAGTACATTAGCAGTGATTGTCTGCAGATCTTTGGTATTACCCTTGGGTTCTTTGTAATTTTGTTGGAACAATGTATTGTATAATCTTTATTCTTCTGGCTGTTAAAACTGTTTGGATAAGACTCAGAATGGTGTAAAATATATTTAATATTCACATCATTGATCCCCCAACACTCCTGTTTTGAATAGCGACGGGCGAAACTTGCGAGATTCATTTCACTAATATTTGTGAGGTTCGCCAATAAGTTTTGGAAATGCTATTGTTATACTCTGGGGTTTCTTCAAATCTCAGAATATAACCAGTGGAGATGCGGACAATATAAAAAAATTCAGATATTCACCTCAGTCATGACATTGGCGCTTACCATGTGACCACTGAAGCCCAATCTGTGATGTCGGAGAAGATGCCACAAGAGGCTGGATGAGCATGGGACTACAGGTGAAGACCTGGAAAGAAGAACGGACACCCAGGGGAGGTATGTATCTGTGTTTTCATTTTGTCCGAATCTCCTTGGCCTCTGCGAAGTATACTGTATGGTCTCATGAGAACCCAGAATATAATAACAGCTTGTGGGTGATGAACCTAACCCAACTGAACTCAAAATATTTGGTAAATTCGGCTCATTACAAACTGGTTTGCTCACCTCTAGTTCTGAGGCTTCCCAGGCCCCCTCTGGTCTTTTCTTCCTTGTTCCTCTTGACCCACAGGAAATGAGCTCTCAGCCAACCACTGTCATCCGCAGTGATCCATCGCCAATGGTGATTGTCAAGAACTTAGATAGGCAAATACAGGACCCAGCTATGTTCAGCATTACCACATAATTGAATCATTTGCAGCTAGCCACTCCATACAAAGGAACTCCATTCTTGTGATTGGTGGGGGTACCAGTGTTCCGACCCAGTGGTCAAATTGTCCCCTATTCTGTGGATAGTAGGTAACTTGAAATAACTGAAAGTTCATTCTTTGCCTTATCCAAGTGTCAGAAAAAAGTGTGAATTCCCCACATAAAAAGTAAAGAAGGATATGGCTAAGAAGAAGCTATTTTTTTTTTCCAAATACTCCATTGCGCTCTGAAGAGTACAGTATGACCTTTGGTGGTGTCTTACAGTATCTTGATGAAACTAAAACTATGGGTTATTGAAATACAACACCCATGATTCTTCTTTCACCTGACACCCATCAAAATTGATGGGTTCTGTTGTCTTTACTCTGATGTGTATGGGGGTCTTTAGGGAGGCCTGTTTGTGTTTATTATGTTAATTTTGGGTCTATGGAAAGCTCAAATATCTCAATTTCATTCCTGAACATCAAGAAGGTAGACTATATGCATGCTACTGTACTTTTGGTGGTTAGGTATTTGCCTATATAGCTGCATATAGTTTAGCCGCCTTTGAGTCCCATTGTTAAATGTATACTTAATGGCAGACTTTTCCTGGATTTCCTTAGTTGATAACGAGCTGGGTTCATCCTTAATATTCCAGACCCCAGAGTATAATAGGAGGAGGCCCAGGGAAAGTGAAAAACATAGTGTTATACATTATGTTTTATAGATAGTGTATAACACTGTCAGGGCTCCTAGGAACCTATGTTTTATAGATAGGTTCCTAAAAGCTCTGACAGTGTTATACACTATGTTATATAGATATAAAGTCCTAGGAGCCCTGACAGTGTTCTACACTATGTTTTATAGATATAAAGTCCTAGGAGCCCTGACAGTGTTCTACACTATGTTTTATAGATAGGTTCCTAGGAGCCCTGACAGTGTTCTACACTATTTTTTATAGATAGGTTCCTAGGAGCCCTGACAGTGTTCTACACTAATGTTTTATAGATAGGTTCCTAGGAGCCCTGACAGTGTTATATACTATGTTTTATAGATAGGTTCATAGGAGCTCTGACAGTGTTCTACACTATGTTGTATACATAGGTTCCTAGGAGCCCTGACAGTGTTCTACACTATGTTATATAGATAGGTTCCTAGGAGCCCTGACAGTATTCTACACTATGTTTTATAGATAGGTTCCTAGGAGCCCTGACAGTCTTCTACACTATGTTTTATAGATTTACAAATTTATAAATTGTAATAGTAATTATATTTATTTTTAATGTGTTATATAAATAATATGATAATTATATTGATTAAAATTTCATGCTGTTTAATATAGGATTATATATGTGGATTATTTAGTGACGTATTTTAACCCCTTTCTATTGTGAAAGAGGTGAATAAAAAAAAGTTATTTCTGTATAATACAGTGGCGACATTTAATGTAGTTGCAGCTGTGTTAACCATGTGCTTTCTGCGCCAAAAATCATGTTGTGAATCAAATAAAAAAATAAGGTTAAGAAAATTTATAGAAATATTCCCTTTACTGAAAATTTTACAATACTCATAAATTAGTTCAGTTTATTGAAAATACATTACAAGTATTGACATTTTAATTGAAGTATCAAAGAAAAAGATCAGCTTTGATTTAGGAATGTGGGGCACTTCTTTCAAGATGGCCTCTGATGCGCCAGAAATGTGACAAAAATCAAAGTTATGTGCCAAAATTCATTAAAAATCTTTATGACAGAAACCACATTTTAGACAAATTTTAAGATTTACAAGGTAAATACTAAACAGTTTCCAAATGTGTCGACAATATAGATGCGTAAATAGGAAATTAGACACTTTTAGTAATTGTGCCCCATTATCTTGTTGTCTACTGTTTGGGAAAAGAGGAATGGGCACACTGCTGGCACAAGTTTGGCTATTAAAGTTTACAGGCTCATTCTTTTGTTGCATTTGTTGTATTTTACTGTTTATTAAACCGAGTTGAGATTTGGACACAATCGGTGTTTGATCAGATGCCGCGAAGCATATAGTTAATAAAAATATAGGCTGTTAGACACATTTTACAATTTCTTAGGTTCAATGTGACAACATCAATTTCTGTCAGTGTCAAAAACGCTGACACAAGTTTGGTATTTATTGGCAAACCTGCCACCACAACATCTGTCAGAAGAATCAACCTTACCCTCATACATAAGCAATCTTACCCCAACTTATAAATCATAATTCGGAGATTCTTCTACCCCTGTCCTGTGTCATTTTTCAAGACATCATTCACCGTGTTACATATTTTTGGCTTAGGTTGCAAATATTAATAATCCAGGCTCTTTTATAGCGTTCCTTATTTTTGTCACCTATAAAAATGTTACAGCCTTCATAGAGAATGCAAACCTCCTGAAAATGGAGTTTTTTTTGGGATAAATTAAAATTTTTGTTGAATCAAATGTTTATCAATTTTGTCCAGTCTATTCAGGTCATAGAGTTTTTGGTTGCAAAAAAAATAAATCTGTAGTGATATTCATCTATTAAAAACACTGGAACCCTAACTAAAACTAAGTAAAGACAAAAAATTGTATAGTGCTGTCTGAAAACGAAGGAGAAGCTCCTTTGTATCCAAAGTGAGGCTAGGTCTACATGATGACTTTGGTTGCAGCTCCTGTCGCATGATCAAAGATCGTTGGAACTTTCCTTGCAACTTCTTCACTTCTCAAAACCTGACATACTGTTATGGTGGATGCCAGGTCTTTAAAGATGAAAGACCTGGAGCTCTGATCGCGGGCATTGTACTGCGCTGCACTGGCCCTCCAAAGTAAAAAAAAAATGGCTCTGTACCTTTGTCATTGCAGGCCATCTCCCCCGCGGCAAGTTCATGGGAGTCAACCTGTTCCTATGGCAGCCTGGAGCCTTATGAAAGCTCCCAGGCTTGTCATAGGAATATTACTATTGAGGCTGATCTATGACCAGCCTCAATAGTAATGTAGTGAATCTCCCATAGACTGAAATACAGTTGTATTGCAGTCTATGGGACTTGCAATCTAACGACTGCTAGTTCAAGCTCCCTAGGTGGGCTAATAAAATTGTAAAAAAAAAAAAAAAAAAAAAAAGTTTTAAAAAAATATTTAAAAAACTAATGTATTTCCCTAGAATACATATAAAACAAAAAAAATAAAAAATACCGTGAAACACATACATATTCCAGTCTACAAAATTATAAAAAAATATTTTTCCAGTACCGTGAACATCATAGCGGAAAAAAACATCAAGTGCCGAATTGTAGTTTTTTTCACTGTTTTGCCTCTGATAAAAATTTGAATAAAAATAATCAAAGCAATAGCCATTCCCCAAAATGGTATAACTAAAAAGTACACCTGATCCTGAAAAAAAAAAAAGACGCCCAATTGCATCCCCATTGACAGAAATCTAAAAAAGTTACGGGTATCAGAATATGCCGACTTTGAGAAAAAAAAATTTTATTCCAAAGTTTTGGATTTTTGTTAAGGGGTTAAAATGTAAATAAAACTATACAAATTTGGTATCCCTGGAATCATACCGAAACATAGAATACAGGTAACATGTAATTTTGGCTTCACAGTGAATGCCGTAAAAACAAAGCCTGTACGAAAGTCACTTGAATGCAGTTTTTCTCCAATTCCACCCAATTCTGATTTTTTTTTCCAGCTTTCCAGTACATTGTACAGAATAATAAATGGTACCATTATGAAGAACAATTTGTCCCACAAATTGAGAAGAAGACACTTGTAGTGCATTTATTCTTATCGGCCTGCCTGCACAATAGCAGGAATCTCTCCACCACTCTAGTCATGGGACTGACTGTACAACTGAGCATGTGTGACCACCAACACTGGACACATTAGGAGGACATCCTTAAAGGAAATCAACAGAACAGCAGGGGGCACCATAACAGCAATATCTAGATGTAACAATATTTAAAAAAAAATTATCTTGCACTTTCTCTAATATTTAATTGCAGAAATTGCTCCTTAAAGTGACACTCTGGGAAAACATGTATACTGTCTTATCCCTTGTGCAGGGTCTGAGGGGGTTAAAGAAACAATACTTGTTGCGAGCACTGTCCCCACTCAAACCCTGCACTAAGCATAACACAAGTGATTAGTTTGTCCTGGTTTGTTCTAGTAACCCTATGGAGTGCCCAACTGGCAATGGGAACAAGCTCCAGCCTCTTCATAAATCTGTCAGATTCCTTCCACCAGACTGGGAATCTGACATAGATTTCCATTCTAACTCATGCACGAAAATTGGCGTGAGTTATAATAAATCAGTTGCACAATATGGTGGGTGCGGATTAGGGCTTGTGATGCATGCCTCAATATCATCCTATCAAATTCCCCCCTATGTCTTTCATTGGCACTGCTATGAATTAGAAAAAGTCGAAAATTCCCAGCAGATGATCCAAACACATAAAAAAGTTGATCATTAGATCTTAAATGAAATAAGCCCCTGACGAATATGCAAGGAATTTGCTGGTCTGGATTGTATACTACATGAAAGCAAATGCTAGCTTTTAAGTTCCAGGGTGTATGCCGACTTAATAGTCCCTGATAAACAGTCTATACTTTTATATGACATCTTAGCCTGATGAATGAAAATGGATTAAAAATGGAGGTGACCTGGCATTAAATTAAATATATCTTTTATGCCGTCCATAAAACTGGATTATAAAATATTTTATTTTAAGCACTTTGCAGAATCACTTTGATATCAAAGTGCTTAAAATGGATCTAAGTGCAGGAGAGATACATCTACAGGAAGATTGGAAGCCATTAAAGACTGATCATATAAATGATCCAAATGTTTCTTATACTTTTAGGTGCCATTTATTATATGATTATAAGGTGAAACTTCAGAGGTGCAAATACAAACTGGAAAACCATCAGGCTTTGGTGGTCATATATAAAATGAATGCAAATAGTAACATTGGTAGTAGACACCCTCGGGCTGTCATTTTATGGGGAAAATTGTTAAACATGTCTTTGGTTACCATTTTACTGCTTTTCCTTGGCATGTTACTATGTACACAAGGCTGTATATAGATTGTTGGGCTAACTAACCTCATCGGCAACATTGACAAACCCGTTCTCCGATCACAGCAACACACAGGAGACGTGGCATTCGAGTGGCTATCTCCACTTGTGTTTATAGGAGTTCCTTAGGGTTCAAAAGAGAGAGCCACCTACATGTATGTTGGATGTATACGATTATCAAATAAACTTTATGGAGAATGAGTAGTAGAATCTCTCCTCTGGGGCATGTGCTCCATGTGCTATCCCTATAATCTATCCTAGTCCATACATCACCTTCTAAGGCTGGGTTCACACCAGCGCTTGAAATCTGTTTCCATCCCCGAACCCACTTAAAAAATGTGGAGAGAAAAGTCCTGCAAGCAGCGCTTTTCTCTCTGCATTTTTCGCCCTTTGGGGCGGAAACCTGGCTGACCCCACTATAGTCTATGGGGGCCGCAGATTTTTGTGGGTAACAGCTTTTTTAAACGGATTAGGTTTCTGTTCGGGGGTCCCCAATTGGACCCCCAAACGGACACCCGGACGCAGGTGTGAACCTAGCGTAAGTGAGAAGAAACTGGAACCAAGATACTGGAAAATAGAATAAAAAAGTTGATAAGTAATGATGCAAGGGCACCAAAGGGGACAATATATTCCAAATATTATGTATTACAATATTATATAAGTATTCAATTAAAAAAAAAAAAAAAAAATACATCTTAATAAAGTTTAGTCAAAGCCCTCCAAAAGATTAAAAAAGTTATTTTTTTTTAAATAGATTACTATAAAAATACACCTATATATAGTATATTTAGTACCACCACAATTGTAACAACATGTACAATTAAAGAAATAATAATAAAATTAATCGAAAAATGATATATACCCCAAAAAGGGCTGTTAGAAAATACAACTTGTCCTGCAAAATAAAATAAATAAATAAATAAATAAATAAGGCTACATTAAGGAAAAATAATAAAAAAATTAGGCCAATGTAATAGATTAATTAATTTAAGAACTTTTGCGTAGTGCTTGTTACATACAGCAAGACTGTAAGTGTTCTATATTTTTTGACAATTTAAATGTCTTCCCAAATGACTTGGGAAGACATTTGTATTTTCCATGGAAGAATGTGTGTTCCTTAGATTTCCTCCCTAAACATCCCTGCAGTGACAGTTTGGCCATCTTCCTGTCTGTACTGCCTGGAAGTTCACTAGAGAAGAAGCCGAAAGGACAAGTTCTGGAATTGTACCGAAAAGGGCAACATTTGTATATTTTGATGCTAGGTGCCATCATTTATAGAACAATGGTGAGTAATCAAGAAAAAAAACAGAAGGTCAAAGGTTATATGTAAATTATAGCCAGAATATGATATACCATTCTTATATATATTGGCAAGCCATAGGATATAATCATTGGTTATAATAGAACAGAGATATATCATCTGTTTTTATGTACTGAAATGTTTTCCTCACCTTTGCTCTTGTTTTTAATCATCTTTAAGGCTTTTCACATCAGTCTTCTTCATACAACACAGTATACACGTCTTGTATTGTTACATGATGATACTCAGTCACGTCGCCCTATAACCTCATCTTTATAGATTTCCTCTATTCCGCACAATGGGTTTTTATCCTCACTCTTAGGAAATAAATGTTTGGCTTGTATACACATTATTTAAAGGTAATAATACCATAAAAATCTCCTACTGAAGACATCATTCTGTACCTAATGGAGATCTATTGAACTCAATATGTGGAGCATCTGAACAACAAAACAGACTTGTACAAATAGAATTGTCTATATAAAGAATATAGACTGTTTTCATGGAATTAATTTTTTCTGAGAGTTATTTTATTCTTTTTTATCCTCTTCACACTGGAGGACCCCAGGTAAAATGGATAGTTGCAATGACCACCATGTAATTCCAATGAGTACTTGTCTTGTATGGACTGTCCTAGCACGTGACGGGTGCGGCTGTCAGGGGTCAATTCACTCCACTCAATCTTACACTCACCCTTTACTAAAGCTGCAAATTCAGCATAAATTTCACCCCAACACAGTCCACACACCCCAAAAACATGCCGTCAACAATAATGACTTACCAGACTCATCAGAAACCTCACACACATATACACGCGTCTCTCTAACAGTTAGATGCAAACACACTTCAAAAGGTAATGGATTCATAGAGAAAACACAAAGTACCATTAAATTTAACATTTTAATGTCGAATGGGTTTAGTGCTTTATATAAAAAAGAGACAACAGGATGACAAACAAGCATAACAGTTTTTAAAAATAAAAAGAGAAAAGACAGAAGAACCTTATACTTAGAGTTGTTTTGTTTCCAGGAAGCTTGGAGGAGACATATGGCCGACATCCTGCCTGTTTTCTGGCTTCCACAGTGTGAGCAAGTCTCCAAAGTATTCCCAGTCCTTTTTAATGCAAAGCTTCTGGCTTGTGCTTAGTCACGTCTCCTGCTAGAGTCCCCGCTCCTCCCACTTTCCATAACTTGAAAAGCTGTAATATCGCTGGTTTTATTCGTGCCTTGGAAGAGATACTCTTGAAATGGGTTTCCGCCATGGTCTTTCCCACAGTGCTTTTTCGCTGTGGTCGGCTACGTGGGGTCTTAGCCTTAAAGTAGTTTCCACACTTTGTGTAAAAGCGGTCTTTGTTGCAGATTTTGTTGTGCATTTTTTTTTTAGCCAAAGCCAAGAGTGACTTCAAATGGAATGGGAAATGTAAAGGACGCTCTTGTGCTTCTACCTTTGGCTAAATCCACTCCTGCCTTTGGCTCAAAAAAGTGCAAAATCTGCAGCAAAAAGCACCAAAAATGTGTGGCTTCAGTCTAAACTAACCATTGAAACCCTGTCTTACTGTGCATGACAAATCATCTGCAACTTGGAGCCCATGTTATATAGTTTCCTTACTTCCTTTATGTTTGTAATTGTGTTATTTTTGTGTTCATTTTACACCATTATTATATCACAAACACTCTTCATGTTTTTCTCCTACTGAGCCTTAATACTTTGCCTTGTTGGATAAGAAGCAAATCTACTGTGGAGCTGTGCGCATTACATAGCACGGATAACGCTTGTTAGTCGTGTGAGTACATAACCTGATAATTCCTCCTTCATACACTGAAATAAAATCCTATAAGATCACTAAAGTCCTCATTTCCATTTCCTATCCATCTCCGTGTCAGTCCTCTAATATTTTGGTTGTAATTGACAAGTTTCGTTTCTCTCCAGACAAGTTGATATAATTGCTCCCTCTTGAGTTTCTCCATTGAATAACAATAATTTATTTAGGAACTATAATCATTTTAGAGGAACGTTTTGTGTGTGTTTTTTTCCTGTTTACTAGATGAATAATGTGATCTGTGGGATTGTACGTTGTCAGCAATGTATTCTTATTCGGGAGATGTGACATGGGGTTTTTGTGTAACAAATCTCTCTCCAGCCACAGAATACAAGCCCTGCTGAGACAATGTGTTTGGGAAGACAACAATGAAGAGGATTAGGCAAGTTAAATTGCAAAAATCATGTGTCGGACTGAACGCTGTCATAAGATATAGAGGAATATGAAGGCAGCAAATGCTATCTTAGTTAATCACCAGACCCCAGCATATCAACCCAACCCCCCAGATAGATAGGTTAGGGTCACCTGAATCATACAGTGTTTTTCTCTTGCGTATCACTGCCTTGTTGCTGAGATATCATCATTTTTGTTTATAGGCAAATAAGTTCTTCGGAGCAATACGGGTATTATCATTGCTCCAAAGAGCTAATTTGCATATTGACATATTTTGTCAAAAGATATTCATAAGAGGAAAACACCATTGGATTCAGGTCATCCTAACCTATCTATCTGCAGGACTTCATTGATATTCTGGTGACAGCCTCTATTCTAGTGATCAGCACCTTCGCCTACAGGGCCCCATACAGGTAAACATTTCATCTTTGACATGTTCTTATTACTGATGTGTCCTTCCTTACCTTTCCTTTGGCTCGAGATAGCTTGAGATGAGATTGCACCATGACCAGCTTTGAAAATAAGAATTTGTAATATATTAAATTTGTATCATGAGTAGAGATGGGAGAAACTTGCAAGATTCATGAATATTTACAAGGTTCCTCACCAGTTTCCTTTTAGAAAGAGCTTGTTTGGTCCAAACCAAAAGTATTTTTTTGTCTTCAGACTCCAGAGAGTGATAAATGGGTGACCAGAGGAGGTGCGTATAAATAGTAAACACTGATACTCACTTCCTTCACCTTTCCTGGGCTCCCTTGTGGCGTCCGATGCTCCATTATAGTCCTCTTCCAAGTCCCTTGTGACTTCACAGGCCCCTCAGGGGACTGTTGAGGCTTGTGAATGGACCTTAGCAGCCAATGATATGACGCTTGTGCCAAATTAACATGACATCAGCGTGCCCCCAAGTGACTGCAAAAGACCACAATGTAGTGCCGGACATCTCAAGGGAGCACAGGAAAGGTGAGGAAAGCTGAATATAAGTGTTTCTTACTTTACCACACCTCAGAATATAATATGGGGAGGTCCAGGGTAGGTGAAAAAAAAATAAAAAAACATTCATACTCACTTTCCCTCACCTACTTTGGGCTTCCTCGTGGCATCCTGCACTTTCCTGGTGATGTAATGCACCCTCAGAGCACCTCAGAGTATAATAATGTCACTTTCACTTTGACATAACTTCAGCTGTGTTTGCCTTATAGAGCCAACAATTGGATAGATAGGTTCCTACAAGTCCTGATAGTGTTCTACATTATGTTTTATAGATAGGTTCCTAGGAGCCCTGACAGTGTCATACACTATGCTTTATAGATAGGTTCCTAGGAGCCCTGACAGTGTTCTATACTATGTTTTAAGCCATTATAGGGTGTGGTTCATACCAAAGTTGTTTGAACCGAAACAAATCTTGGACCTGAGCCCAAAACAAAACAAATCCTGAGAGGTTTGTCCCATCTCTAGTCATGTCTCAATCTTATCTCTTCATATCTTGAGCCAATAGGAAAGGTACGGAAGGACACATCTGTAATATGAACATATCAAAGATGATAGAAAACATATATATACCTGAATGGGGACCTGAAGACACCCTAGAGTGTGGTGAAATTCAAAAGACTTGGGTTTTGAAAAATTTAGAATAAGCGTTCTTTGTTAAAAATCAGTTCATTCATCTCTAACTGTGCAAATTTGGCATCCAATCTAATCTTTTTCTGGCCCATTATCAGGTCTGCAGACTCTATTGCAATGTTCTTCTCCTAGTTTATAAGTAAACATATTAAAGGGAACGGCAATGGGTGTACAAGACAGTATATAAGACAGATGTGTGCGCTTTGTGTGTGTATGCACTTCTTAAAAATGACTTCCTCCTATGATATGCAGTAAACAACGGTGAACTTGTGACCTCTTAGATAAGATCCTCTTAATTTTTGCTGGAGTTTGGAAGGTGCATGTTCGGAGGATTTACTGCGGCCCCTGGAATGGAATTTTAATCAATAAAATAAATAGGACTAATCAAGAAATCTATAGAGTTAACTGGAAAGTAGTGGTGCGTGCAATGTTCCCCAGCACAGCTGATTTGTTAGAATCTTTTCAAGAGCAAGAAAAGCAGCTCAACATGATGTCGAAAATGTGATTCTCTAAAATAAAGGGATTATATTCTCTGCATCGGGTGGCTCTGGTGTATTTGTATCTCGCTCTATATTTACTGATTTTCCATTGCAATGGCAGGTAATAAATATTGATGACAAACAAATCTTCACAGCCGAGAACAGAGGCAGCGAAGTAAAGAAGAACAACTCATGCCACGTTCATATCTCCTAGGCATCAGAATGGTTTCTGCACTTCTATCTGGCTATGACAGTAAATAATTGTAAAGGGGATTAATAATATATAATGTCCTCTGCATAAAGGCTCTGATCATTATACTGTAGCATTATTGCTTGACCATGACAGTATACAGATAGCAGAATAGATAGATAGATAGATAGATAGATAGATAGATAGATAGATACCATGGCCACCTTCAAAGCATTTTTGGAGTTTCTAATATGCAGTGATAATGCACCCAGACGTTTCGCAGCTCCTGTGGTGCACCATTTAGCACCTAAATTATGCATCAAAGATGAGAGAGAGAATGCGACTGTCTCACCCTCGCTTATTTTATGATTAATATGCAATATGGAGAATAAAGAAGAACATTTAAATAGACTGTTAAGTGCCGTGTTATTTCTTCTTGTCTGCTTGGAATGACTTTTGGCTACTTTATTTAGAACACTGAGCACCACCAATGTACTAAAAGCTGCACTGAATTGTATTTGGATTGATTGATAACTTGTGCTGGAAGTGCAAAGCAAGTCCGAGTTTACTTTCTGGATTGGAAAGTGATGTCACAGTACAAGGGTAATAGACAATATGATGTCAGTACAGGGACTGTAAATACAGTGATGTCACAGTACATGGATAATATACACAGTGATGTCACAGTACAGGGATAATAAGCACAGTGAGGTCACAGTACAGGGATAATATGCACAATGATATCACAGTACATAGATAATAATAATTAATAATAATTATTTATATAGCACCAAAATATTCTGCAGTACTGTACAATTTGTAGGGTTCAAGTACTGACAAAAAAGATACATTACAAAGAAATATGTCAATTCACACAATGGGACGGAGGGCCCTGCTCGCAAGAGCTTACAATCTATGAGGTAGAGGGGGTGACACAGGAGGTAGCAGGGGTGGCATCGGAGGTAGCATTGCTTATACAATGGTCAGACAATTTTGTGATAGAGGTTACTGTCATTACACATATATAAATCTGTATATAATGTAAACAGTGATGTCACAGTGCAGGGATAATGAACTTAGTGATGTCAAAGTGCAGGATAGTAAACACAATAATGCCACAGTACTGGGGTAATAAAAACAGTGATATCAAAGTACCAGGATAATCACAGTGTATATCACAGTGCAGGGATGGTAAACATAGTAGTGTCACAGCATATGGATGAAAAACACAGTGATGTAACAGTACAGGGATAATATACACAGTGATGTCACAGTACAGGGATAATATACACAGTGATGTCACAGTACAGGGATAACATACACAGTGATGTCACAGTACAAGCATAATAAACATATTGATGTCACAGTACAGGGATAATATACCCTAAAACAGTAGTGTCAAAGTATACATTTAATAAATACAGAAATAAAGCTCCACTTTGTTTATTCATACCATATTACCCCAGAAACACCATCCCCACTACATTCCCCAAGAACAAGACCAGCAAAACCAAATGGATTTAAAATAACCCTGCCTTGGTAAATGTTTTAAACTATAAACACCTAAAGCCTGACCCCATGAGGGACCATAACCCAACTAGGGGACTTCCCAGGCCTTACAATAAGCCTCAGGATCCCCATACCTCACATGAGATCCTAACAATTAACCACAAAACCTCTCACCCATACCAAACCCCTGCCAATGATAACACCGCAACACTAAATATATAAAGGGCGGACGGGAGGGTCGCTGCTTCCTTGTCTTCTCCATTTTATGACACCTATGGTGCATTATCCAGCACCTAGATGATGCGTCACAGGTGACACAAAGCAATAATTGCGACAATGAAGAAGAGCGTGCCATTGTCTCACCCTCGCTTATTTCATGATTACTATGCAATATGGAGAATAAAAAAAGAACATTTAAGTAGACTGTTGAGTGCCGTGTTATTTCTTCTCGTCTGCTTGGAAAGACTTTTGGCTACTTTATTCGGAACACTGAGCACCACCAATGTACTAAAAGCTGCACTGAATTGTATTTGGATTGATTGATAATAACTTCTGCTGGAAGCGCAAAGCAAGTCCGAGTTTGCTTTTTGGATATGGCAGTGATGTCACAGTAAAGGGGTAATAAATACAATAATGTAACAATACAAGGAAAATAAATGCAGTTATGTCATAGTACCGGAATAAATACAGTGATGTCAAAGTACAGGGATGATAAATACGGTGAATTCACAGTCCAGGTATAATAAATACAGTGATAGCACAGTACAGGGTTAATAAGTATAGTGATGTCATAGTACAAGGATAATGAACAACATGATGTCACTGTAAAGTGGTATAAAAATAGTTATGTCACAGTATAGAGATAAATAAATTCCATGATGTCACAGTACAGGGATAATAATCACAGTAATGTCACTGTATATGGATAACAAATTGAGTGATGTCATGCTAAAGGGATAATGCACACAGTGATGTCACAGAACAGGGAAAAAAAAAATACAGTGATGACAAAGTGCAGGAATAATGCATACAAAAATTGGCTCTATGCATACCGTGAATTCATAACACAGTCAAAAAAAGATATAATGGGGTCTAATGCACGTATGATGTCGCAGTACAGGGATAATACAAAAAGTAATGCAGGGGTAATCATTGTGTTCCATGGTAGACATAGAATGGGGGTACAATTAATTCTTCATGCCCCCTTTATTTATGCATAGGTATCTCCTGTGCCATTGATCCATTTTCCCCAGACTACAGGTTTAAAATGGCCTATTACCGCAACCCACTAGAAGGAACCAGAAGATTGGAGTAATAGTAGTTATGGTCAATGGTGACCAGGACAATTCAACTGACTCCTACAGCCCTACAGTCCACCTCCCGAGTTGGGGCAGTGTTGAGGGGGCCTGCGATGCACCTGATGGTTACAATAGTTCCTTTGGGGCACTTCCAATAGTTAGAAGTCATCTATTCTCACCGAGCCAGGAGATTCTGATTAGATGGGCCCTTGATGGTAAGTGTAGGAATGAGTCAGGAGACAGCAGTTGCAGGTGAACCAATGATGTAAAACCGAAGACTCAACTCAAGAGAACTGATTACCCTAGCCAACTGCTGTTAGGCTGGACCATAGCTCTGAAAAATTGAGCATAAATGATTTTGTCATATTTACATACCCTCCCTGGCCACTAATTTTTTAAGTCTTTGGTCTGAAGAGACTCCATGGTACAATAATTCCACAAAGTTTGGCCCGAAAAGAAAATCTTCCTGGCGAACCTTGTGAATCTTCACGAAATAAATCTTGTGAAGTTTGCCTATCACTACTAGTGACACTCTACATTTCGGTGCACACCCCTTAGAGACTCATGTGGATTCCACCAGAAGGCATACCATTTTGGAGATACACTAGCTATGTGGTTGTAGATATCACAATGGCACAAGACAATAGTTAATAACTCCTGATAAAGATCTTATTTACCGTCCTTTGTTTTCCATGTCTGGCTTTCACCTTTCATTTATTTCCTGCCTTGTATATCTTTTATTAGCTTCTCATTTATTATATTACTATATGTGTCTCTGTATTGGCTCCTATCCAACTCTTTTCCACCTTTATGATGGGTAGCCTGTTAAGACAAAGACCATTATTGAAATCATCTATGACAGAACCATCTCCAATAAGGGATATTATAAATCAGCATTCCTGTCTTGAAGCAAATTACAGTTTAATAAGATTAATGTCAGAATGTGACGAGACAATGCAGTTTCCGCCAGCTTCTATTGTCTGTGATGTTGAAGCCTTTGTAATTGAAATTATATTAAATTATTATGGAGCATCGAGAATTTCTATTTTGTCGACATATGTGGAGCTTACATCACATATTACTCACATAACAGTCTCGGTAAATGTCCCAACGCCCAATCTGACTTTAAGATCTCATGGGCGATAAATATTAATGCCATGCTCAACACAGAAATGAAAGAATGGTTCCAAAAAGTGGCCTGTATACACAACCCTGAAACAGAAAATGTAGTAAAAATTATTGGAATATTTCATTGTTATATATTGTATTTTAAATATGGAATCACTTCAGAAATTATCTGCAGACAGTCTTAACTGCTTTGGCTACCAGGGTCATGACACTCACATCTTGGTAGCAGAAGGTATGTGTAGCCAAGAACATAAGGGTTATATCTTGGCTGCAAGACCGCTGAAGATTTGTTTTGTTTTGCGAATTCATCATGAATGGAAGTAAAATTATTATAGTCTTGGATCTCGTCAGGCCCCATAGTATCATAAGTGGAGGCCTGGGGAGGTGCGGAAACATAACAAACAGTTATACTCACCTTCCCTCACCTCCCCCGGGCATCCTCCCTGTGTACTGTGCTCCCTTGAGGTTCTCTTCTGGCCTCTTTCGGCCTCCTGAGTAACATTATGCACCTCAGGGTAAGCCCTGAGGCCTGTAGTTGGGCCTTAGCAGTCACACGATGTGAAGGAACTGTGTACTGTATATTGTCTCTGTACTGTGAGATCACTGTGTGCATTATTCCTTTAGTATGACATCATTATGTACATTATACCTGTACTGTGACATCACTGTGTACATTATCCCTGTACTGTGACATCACTGTGTATATTATCCCTGTACTGTGACATCACTGTGTACATTATCCTTGTACTGTGACATCACTGTGTATATTATCCCTGTACTGTAACATCACTGTGTACATTATCCCTGTACTGTGACATCACTGTGTACATTATCCCTGTACGGTGACATCACTGTGTGCATTATCTCTGTACTGTGACATCACTGTGTGTATTATCCCTGTACTATGACATCACTGTGTGCATTATTTCTACTATAAAATCACCAGACAAGTTATACCTATGTACAAATGAGACCAAAGGAATTGTACACTTCCCAAGCTGAATGAACTGAACTTGCTGCTTAAAGTGATCATGGTAAAATGGGGCTCCGTTGTTACGCCTCTATCTGGAATCTTAAAAAAACTTGATTATTGGATATTTTCAATATTGGGTCTGAGACTGTAAATCCACACCCATAAATTGATATACACATGTCCTGTCTGTAAATCAATGTAACAAGCAGAACAATGTGAGTGTGCAAATATAGGTGTAGATACAGAAGCCCCGTCAGATCAGCTACACAATCCCTTGAGCCTTGTCTACACTTACTCCCTTTTCAAAGATGGCGATGATGGCATTGGGCCATAGTGAATAAAGCTATTCTGGATTTCATTTGGCGCTGCCTCCCTGTTGCTTTTTTGGATTGTCATGTCTATTTTTTTTAATCAGTTTTTTTTTTTTTATTATGCCCTGGATACAGGATATATAGGTATAATATACATTAAGCAGCTTCTTGAGGCATAACATATGAGAAATCCATGACTTAATGAACTGATAGCTTGTCTGCCATAACCGGAGCTGTAATGTAATAGCTTCCCAGATTACCATCTCATCAGCCGCAGAAACAGCAATCAATACTCAACCTTATTTAAGCCGTATGACTCGGACGGAAAGACAGAGAAAGCAGAAACTTTATTTCTACCCACAATGACATAACAGATGTAGAAGCCTCCTATTGTGCAGCCCAGTACACTGTACCGAATCTCTTACATTAATCCATGTCCCTAGTGGGGCTCACGATAGAATTCCATATCGCTAGAGGGCTATTTGGCTATTTTGCAGTGAGTTGTCTTACATTTCAGTATAGGGACTGGCAAGACATGGGGAACCTTGACAGTTTGTGAGCTAATACCTCAAGATTATTGACCTCTTTTGCAGGATGCAGCCAGGCTCTGTTATGTTTAGAGGGTGCTGGTACTAGTGTGGTGCATGTATGGAGGCGCTGGACAAATGGCCTGATCTAAAGGTATGGCCTTAACTAATAGGCTATTTTTTGGCACTGTGAACCTGACTATTACATGGGCCTGCCTGCAATCTACACAGAACCATGGTTACATCTAACACCAGGTAAATGTAGGCTTTTTTCAGCGATATGATTATATATGATGTCCTTTTACAGTGAAGTTTTTTTCAACAGTATGTATCAAAAGCCCAAGAGAATGCACAAACTGTATGCACCAACAAAAGAGTATGCACCAACAACCAAAAAGTATGCACCAACAATATGCACCAACAGCCAAATAGGATGCACAACGAGTATGCACCAACAGACCAAGAGTAGGTGCTAACAGTATTTATTATTTATTTATTATGCTTACTTATATAGCGCCATCATATTCTGCAGCGCTTTACAGACATTGACAGTCACTATCCCATATAGGGCTCACAATCTACATTCCCTATCAGTATGTCTTTGGATCATTCACCAACTGTATGCACCATCTGCCAAAGAGTATGTACCAAGAGTATACCCCAACAGTCAAAGAGTATGCACCAACAGGATGCACCAACAGCCAAATAGAATGTACCAAGAATATGTATCAAGAAAAATACCCCAACAGTATACACCAACAGCCAAAGAGTATGCACCAACAGCCAAATTGAATGTACCTAGGGTATGCACCAACAGCCAAAGAGTATCCATGAACAGTATGCACTAACAGAATGTACCAACAATCAAAGGATATGTACCAGCAGAATGTATTAACAGTATGAAGCAACAGTCCAAAATCCAGGATGTGCTGGTCACCAAGGAGCCCAACAATTCGTTGTCAAGCAGTTAAGTAACAACTATAAACCAGAGATTCATTACTCCCTGACTCTTTGACTTTACGTGTCACTGCACTTACATTGTCAACACAAAACCATCATGAAACATTGCCGCTGCTTGAAAAAACCTTTAGCTAGTAATTAATATGCTTTATGTCTGCTGCAATGCTAAAATACTTCATTTGCTGAATGCCATAAGTGCCCATTAAGGGCAGCATCAATTCTTGCCAAATGTTGGAACATTTATGGTTTGTGGAAAATTACAGAAAGAATCAGAAATAAATCCTTAACTACTTTTTGCTGTGACCTGAAAATTTACATAGACTCTCTTTGCAAGTCACTACGTACCAATGATCTATTAATAAGGAAATGTAGAGCGAGAAGCTGTGTAGTTTATCCATCCTATAAAATGAGTAAAGGTAAAGCAGAGCGGCTACATGGGACATATGCAGAGTTGGGATACAAACGGAACTTCCTAGTTCTGCCAGCCATTTTCTTGTGTGTGTGTGTGTGTGTGGGGGGGGGGGGGGGGGGGGGCACTGATAGGGGTCAATATTCTGTATGTGGGTCCTTAGTTAAGTCCATTGATATCAGCTGTTCCTAAACAGTGTGGCTACTGGTAATGTTGACATGTTTGTAGCCACACACTGTAGAAAGTGTAGCGGAAGGTGTATTGCTGTGGTGTTCCATTCCAATACCCATTGCAGTACCTGCTACTACACATGGTATGGCTAATGAGCACTGTTGTAGGCATGTAGAGACTACCAGTAACCCAAAACAGCTGAAATGCAGGGGTCCTAAGGGTAGGGAATCAATATTAGAAGGGTGGCTAATAGAGTTTGGCGAACCTCATTAAATTTCTCCTGCAAATTTTCACAAGGTCTGTCTGGGCTTCCTCGACGGCTTCCGGTGCTCTGTCTCTGCCTCTTTGGTGGCATCTGCTGCTCAGTGTGCCCATGACACCACTGTGGCCCAATCACAGTCCTCAGTGGTGACCCTGGGCACATAGCATCACAGGAAAGCCCTAGACGCCCTCAAGGAGGTGAAGAGAGAGTACCAAACGCAACAAGGAAGCCCAAAAGAGGTGAGAGAATTTGAGTATAAATGTTTTTTTATTTTTCAAACCTTCGCTGGAGAAGAGACCCCAGAGTATAATAATTTCACTTCCGGTTCAAAACGAACCGGAGGATCACTTTGTCCATGTCTAGGGCCATACAGTAACATTGAGTTCCGTATCCTACTTCTATGTGAAACTTTCTCTTGTAAGATCCTGAACAGCTGCTCCTTCCAATGGACCATTTCACTTTTTTGCCATATATAAAATAAAGTTATTTGTTTCTCGCTTCTTGTTTACTCACATCTGCTGGATTGTAATTGATCTGGCATGCTAACATCAGAACAAAAGAGCTACCAGGTCTAAGAACGCATACGACAGGGAAAAGAGGAGAGGAACACAAGGAAAGCAAAATAAATATTAACTGGGAGAAAAGCGGAGCAAACAGCTGGGATAATAATATTTTAGTGGAAATCAGCAAATATTGCCATTAACTAATTCAAGGCAACAAGTAAACTATGAACGCAAACATGAAATTAGCCAGAGTAAAGAAAACGTCTCATTCAGGTCCACAAAGTCCAACATTAATCGTAAAAGTAAATGTTCTTCTCCGAATCGTAGCCGCGCATTTCTAAGTTAATAGTGAAAGGTTATTTCTAGTAAATGAAATGGCGCGTTTAGCTCCGTAGGAAACAGCGATTAATATTAATTGAGGGTTTATTTGAATATTTTATCTTTTTTTATGAAATGTAAATTTTAGTCATTTTTTTTATTTTTTTTTATTTCCAATCACGTATTTAATGCTATAAATTTCTATTGCACAGAAGCTAAAGCATAGCATGTTTTTTTTATACTCTGTCCTGTCTTTCTATGATTTCATAGATTATTATATATTTTTAGAACACCTTTAATTCCAGGGTGCTGTGTATATGGGACCCCCAATGAGACCACTGTGACCACCAGCCATTAGCAGAATGGGGGATAGAAAGTTCCCTTAAAGCGGTATTCCCATCTCAAGGATCCTATCTATACTGCTAGCTTATGTAAATTCAAGTTTCTTACATTGCATTAGCGATGCTGCTTTGTTTGCCTGCTATGTGAAATGATTCCCCTCATTGATTATACATAGTTTCCATGGAGCTGGACCTGTCTGATAAGTTACATCAGTCACTGCTCTCTGGGTGGCTGAGTGCTCTCACTGTTACCTACAGATCTGCTGGCAGGACATTCAGGTCAGCTGATTGCAGTTTTCTGATAATACCATGTCTATTATCTCTCTATGTAAACACAAAGATAACACTGAGTCCATTCTCTCCTGCAGCATGTAAGTTTGTTTTTCTCGCCAAACCTGTTTAATGTAATATACATTTACTGTGCATATTATTTGATCTGTATTTACATTAGATTTCTAGTAATCATAATAAATAATCTCTCATTGTAAAGGCAAGTCTATGTTGTGATACTTCATAGTATCCTGTTCAACAAGCTGGGGGAGGCGGCTTTGATTGTTTGAGAGAAGAATACAGGAAGTGAGAATAAGAGACAGCAGGACGTCATTCTCGTGATTGTTTGTTAATGGTCTGACTGCTGGGACTTGAGGTAAGTTGATATAAGAGAGATTTGAGAATGTTTTTGAGTTGGAAGTGCAGGAGGTGGTAAGAGCTTGACAGAGCAGTGTCAAAGCTTATCCCGACACAGCCAACTGGTGAGACCGAGGAAAGTGCCATAGATCTTGGGGTGAGATTAAGTGAGAGGTGCGAAGTAGGATATAGGTACTGTAATTGATCGACACTGCAGATTTCTGGATAGCAGAGGAGTAACATCAGGCCAGACAGGCAAATTTCGAATGTCGCCAGAGTACAAGTTTTTCTAAAAGTTATTGGATTCCATTAGATGTCCCAGACCAAATATAGATGGAGAAAAGTAGAGCAGAGCCTTGAGGGACACCAACAGGGAGAGGATGAGATGAAGAGGAGTTGGGTGAATAGGAGACACTAAGTTTATAGTTAGCATAGTTATTCACCCTAACCTCTTTAGGCTCTGTTCAGATCATGTTTTTTAACATACAACGGATGCAAAAAACAGACGCAAACAGATGGCCATCCATTAACATAGACATCCGTTGATCTCTAAACATCGTGGAGTGGTTTTGCCGTGCTAGTGAAGTTCAGCTTGGTGGGTTTGCCAGATGTCTGATCCCTGTGATCTGATATCGAGGACCCACAAATACCTAAAAATACAAAAAATACCCAAAATACCTACAAGCCTAAAAATAAGTCATCAATATTATAAGGCTGGGAACCCCTTTAAACCTTTTCTTCTCATACTTACCCCAAACTTTTTCATATTTATTATAGTTAAAGCCATTTCAGATAATTCCTTTAAAATTACATTTCTTCCAAAAAATAGTTTTCCATATAGGTATAATAGAGGCAGAAAGTCCATAGAGGAAAACGCTGCGAAATCGCAATGAAAAATGACGGAAAAAAAGCGATGCGTTTCTGCGGCATTTTTTTCCACAGCATTTTTGTTGCTGTGCTTTGCTACTTGGGGCCTTAGCCTTAAGCAGAGACAGGATTAGTTATTTTGCAACCAAAAACAAGGGCTTCAAAATGCATCCCATAATCCTCGCCCCTGAAAAAAGTAATGGTTCTCAGATGGACAGTTATTTATTTACTCGACCTTTGTTGCCCCCTTTACAACCCATATACCTTTTCATATATATTTTTCATTTCCTTCCACCCCAATTGGCTGTACAAGAGATCACTATCTACATTTTTAATCTATAAATTCCACCCCTTACCCTCAGATGTTCTCAGGCAGCCCCCTACTCCATGTGCCCCTCATTCTGACCTTGCCCTGTGGCAGTGGTGGCGAACCTATGGCACGCGTGCCAAAGTGGGCACTCAGAGCCCTCTCTGTGGGCACGCGCCCCCATCGCCCCAGTCAAGCTCATGGATCGCTCGCTAATGGGGAATCCAGGACAGCTGTGAGCGATCCAGTGCTTCTTTCAGTTGTATGTGCAAATGCACATACGTCTGAAAACTGTTAGTGTGTAGACCATGGGACCGTGGCTTACACTGACAGTAGATTATGATTTCTGCCCTGACGTAGGTGTGATGACATCATTCATCAGTACCTGCTTTACGGTGGAAGAATGAGGTCACCCTGCTGCTCTTCGTGGGAGTGCAGGTAAGAACAGGAGCATATTATACTGTGTGGGGGCCACTGAGAAGTATATTGTACTTTGTGGGGGCTACTGTGGTGTATATTGTACTGTGTGGGGGCCAATGTGGAGGATATTGTACTGTGAGGGGGCCACTGTGGAGTATATTGGACTGTGTGGGGGCCAATGTGGAGTATATTGGACTGTATGGGAGCTACCGTGGAGCAGATCAGACTGTGTGGGGGCCACTGTGGAGCAGATTGGACTGTGTGGGAGCCCTTCACTATTTATATCACACAGTCTCTGTTTTATAGCAGACATGTGATATTATTACAGGCAGTAATAACATTGCAGAGTCACTATAAAACAGATCCTGTGCGATGTAAATAGTGAACATTAATTGTTCAAAAATATAATAAATGCATTACAAAGTTGTTATGTATCATTGAAAACTCTGTAAAGCCCCATTCACACGACCTTATTTTGCAGGTGTGAATGGGGCTTTACTGTCCGCTATTGTGGATTCGCAGAGTATTAAGGTTAAATTGCCGTGATGGCACTTTGTGATAAGTTTATGGGTTTTGGGTTGCAGTTTGGGCACTCGGTCTCTAAAAGGTTCGCCATCACTACCCTGTGGTGATGTAAACCAGTGGACAATGGTCCTTTTTAATATAATCCAGCCCTTTATAACATGTAAATATATCCCATCCGTCATTGCAAGGCATTGTTTTACCGTCCTCTAGGCACACTATTATAGGAAATTAGTAGGACATTATGTAAGGAAAAGAGGAAGTACACGGCTTGTACAAATTTATAAATCAATTTCTTCTCTTCTAAGGAAAAAATCTATTTGCACCCTTGACTGAGCTGAACATATAAAATTAGATATGAACAAGATCAAATTTTATTCTACTTTTATTCCATCATTTTATTAGGCTGAGGCAGATTTGGCTGCAAACTATTGTTCTCTCTCTTGCCTTCAAATCGTGTTATGGAGTTCATAAAGTAAACTGTAATGCAGTTCACGGATTCCTGCAGGACATATGTTCGCGGTGGCTCTGGTTTTTGGAGAGGGAGATCGGGATTTTATAAACAGAACAGTTTTGCTTTAGGGCGTCTCATTGTTAGACGGTATAGCGGTCCGACAACCTCTGCAATCTTTTCCCGATCCATCGTAATATGTTTGTTGCTTTATTCTGCTATAAGGAACAGAAGTACATTTTTGTGGAAATAAGTGTTTTATGTGAAACGGTTACCTTTAATGTACATAAAATCCCATAGAGGCCCTACAAAATACACTCTAGTGTTATAAATCTGTATCATAGCTCCTAGGCAAGAGGAAGCCTTCAGTCTCGAGACAGCCATCTAATGTGCTTTGTCTTCTTAAGACTGCCCATGCACATTAGATAGCAGTCGGCTGAATGTTCTATATCTCTTGATCTATCAGATACATGCATGCATGTCTCTGCGAGCATGCATGTGTTCTCAGTAGAAAAATAGGAGTAAACCACTGCCAGACGTCTCTGTTGGTGGATTATCTCCCAGAGAACGAAAAGACGTCTGCCATAAGGGGAATTTTGGGAAGAAAAGCAGTCACACCCAGTCCTGAGACAGTCCTTGAAGACAACAGTTAGAGATGATCGAATCTCACAAGATTCATTAAGCGAATATTTGAAAGTTAGCTCACCACTTTTGCTTTGGACCAAGCTGGAAATGCTTTTATCATACTTTGGGGTCTCTTCAGTTGTGGAATTATAAAAATACTGATACTCACCTTCCTTCACCTCTCCGGAACTCACCTGTTTTGTTCTGGCCTCTCCTACCCTCCAGGTTGATGTCACATGCCTTAGGGGGAAGCCTTTGATTGGGTCTCAGCAGTCACATGGGATGTGCTGATGTCACATTGTTTTAACTTAAGCGTCTTGATGTTGGTGTGCCCCATGTGACTCCTGAGGCCAAAGTCCTGGCCTCAGTGGTCCCCTAGGTCTGTGACAGCACTCAGGTAGTCAGACCTTAAGATCGCTGAACACCTTGAAGGAGCTCAGGAGAGGTGAAGGAAGGTGAGCATCAGTATTTATGTTTCTGTTCCTCCCCTGGTCCTCCACTTATACTCTTGAATAAGGATGGGCAAACCTCTGAAGTGACGTCACAGAAGAGCACCAGAGCTAGCGTCTGGTGCTCTTCCACGACCTCCTGCACCAGGGGCCACTGCTGGCCTGTGGCTTGGACCCCAGATGCATGGCACCACAGAAGAACGCCAGAGGAGGCGTGTCGGATGCCATGAGGAGGCCTGAAAGAGGTGAGGGAAGGAGAGTATAAATGATTTTTTTTTTTATTTTTGTCACCTCCCTTTGACCTCCACCTATTATACTCTGGGTCTGAAGAGACCTCAGAGTATAATAATTTACCACAAATTATTTTGCGGCTGCCAATTTTTGTTCATCCGACTCAAATCACAAATTGTTCAGTTTAGTTAAAGACCGAACAATTTGGAATATTTGGGTTGAATCTGGTTTGTTGCAAACCAGTTCACCTAACACTTCTCTTGAGTCTGAAGTGACCCCAAAATATAATAGTGATCTGTGGGTGGTGAACTGGTTTATTCAACTATATCAACAGTATAATTTGTACAAGGTGGATGAGGGTTCTGTTTCAGATTTTTCATTATAGCCCAAGAGTTACTGTATTTTCAGTGGTAAAGTTGGCCATACACAATAGACAAAAGTAGACTGAATCTGCCAATTTTGGACTGACTATCCCTTCATAGCAGATGTTGGGAGAAAGAACTGTTATCATATTTCCACACTTCCCCTGGGCCTCCACTTATTATACTCTTGGGTATGAAAAGATCCTAGACTATAATAATGTCACTTCTGGTTCGCTGGTGGAAAACCCCAAAGTTTCAGACTTGGAACAAACCTGTAACCGTTAGAAAACTTGGGTCCAATCTGGTTCATTCCAAACTAGTTCACTCTTGTCTGGTCAAGGTCAAGACTTCACTGTCTACATTTAATGAAGGAACATTTCTTTTATGATAGCAAGGTGCACATTTTGGGCAATGAAGACAATTTGTTTACAAGAGGACTATATAAGCCCCTCTATCAGGCTCAATATTCATAAATGGGGGTTGATACTACTCAACATCCACATATTTTGCCATTTTAAATATCTTAATAATTAATATTCCAGTGGACAATCTCTGTATGTAAGGAATCAATGAAGAATACAATCTCAAGATGTAGTTCATTACCGGCAGTAATAGCAGCCAACTTCACAACAATCTAGAGCAATTAACTCTGAACACCCCAGTGAGCCGTCAAATCAATAACGGCAATGGATGGTAGACTAGGCTTGTAATTGGTGCAATATAGCATCATTAAAGCATGTTATTATAGAATGTTAGTTTAGTGTTTCTACGCATGTTATTAAAATCATGTAGATCCCATTTGTGGGTCCATCTGCCTTTCAGTATTTGGAGGTGACTTTGGAGTCAATGACTTTGTAGCAGCGTCTATTTTTATGAGAAGAGTCACAAATAACCTTTAAGAGCTTATTGATATCTTCTGTGGGCAAAGCAGTAACAACAAAGATTACTATGCAGCTTTTGGTGGAGCGCCCTTTGGAGGAGGAGTCCTGGATGTGATGATCCGGCCCCCACAGATAAAGCCCTGATCTCATCATCATCCAGTCTGTCTGGAATGACATGAAGAGACAGTAGGATTGGAGCAAGCCTACATCCACAGAAGATCTGTGCTTAGTTCTCCAAGATGGCGGCGGGAACAACCTCCCTGCCGAGTTCTGCCAAATACTGTCTGCAAGTACCGAGAAGAACTGATGGAAGGCAAAGGGCAAAGGTCACACCAAATATTGATGGGATTTACATTTCTCTTTTCTTCAATCACTTCATTGTGTTAATTGACAAAAATAAACTATCCATCCCATATACTTTGAATGGGAGATGCACAACCAACACACCATTGAAATAGTGAAGGCAGGACTCATGGTCAGCATAGGTGCCAGATGTATACCCCCCAGCAATTGGACAACTATCTCCCCTTTAAACACATATTTTAAAGGGATTGTGTTTTTTTTTTTTTTTTATGGACACAAATATCTTATCAGTGGGAGTCCGATAGCCAACCTCCACGTGGCTGTTATTTGGGGCTGGCCATGTGCTATAAATAAATAATAAATAATAAATAATAGTCCTTTAATAGTCCCACAGTGGGGAAATTCAGTGTGTTACAGCAGCAAAGATAAGATAAGCAGATACAAATACAAATACAACATGTACAGGAATGTTCCAAGGTGAGAGGCATTACATTAATAGCAGACAGACAGATAGGACGTAGCAGAGGGGGGGGGGGGTAACAGGCAGAGAGATCTCTCAGTTCTCTGTATGTAATGATCTCCGCTTAGGTCGGTGTTGGTTGTACAGCCTAACCGCGGTGGGGAGGAAAGACTTCCGATAGCGCTCCTTCTCACACCTAGGGTGGAGCAGTCGGTCACTGACAGTACTGCCCAGCGCAATCACAGTCTCATGCATGGGATGGGAGTTATTCTCCCGCATGGAGCTCACCACGGACAGTATCCTTCTGTCACCCACCACCTGCACTGGGTCCAGTGGGCTCCCCAGGACAGAGCTGGCCCTTCTAATCAGCTTGTCAAGTTTATTTCTGTCCCTGGTTGATATACTGCTCCCCCAGCAGGCCACTCCAAAGAAGATGGCTGATGCCACTACCGAGTTGAAGAAAGTCCTAAGAAGTGCCCCCCGGATTCCAAAGGCTCTCAGCTTCCTAAGCAGGTAGAGCCTGCTGTGGCCCTTCCTGTACAGGGCCTCCATATGATCTGCCCAGTCCAGCTTATTATTAAGGAGCAGACCCAGGTACTTATAGGTGTTCACAATCTCGATGCCCGTCCCCAGGATGTCCACTGGTTTTGGAGGGCATCTGCCTTTACGGAAGTCCACCACCATCTCCTTGGTCTTCCCCGTGTTAATCTTCAGGTGGTTCCGGTGGCACCAGTCCACAAAAAACCGGTTCAGTTCTCTGTACTCCTTGTCATCATCGTCTGTGATGAGGCCTACTATTGCAGAGTCGTCAGAATACTTCTGTAGGTAGCAGCTGGATGAGTTGCACCTAAAATCAGCAGTGTACAGTGTGAAGAGGAAAGGGGCGAGAACCGTACCCTGAGGTGCCCCCGTATTACAGATCACGGTACCTGACACACATACACATACAGTGCAAGGAGCTGGAAGCAGATAGCTCTGTACACTTCATGGTATCAGGTGCCATATTGCATGGGGACTGGATGCAGCCCTGAACAGCTAATCCAGGTGAAGGCCAGTTGTCTTCCCCCACAATCCGATATTTATGGCCTATCATCAGGATAGGCCATTAAAAAAAAAATTCCCGGACAACTCTTTTAACCTATACAAGCCAGTCAAGAAGATATAGATATTGATGTAGACCCATTTTAAAGGAACATGACAACACAGCGCTTGTCAGAATTTAGCAGTGCAGAGTGCATGGCTTTATTAAAACTTTTCAGTAGTGCAGCCTCAGGCTTCGGGCTTGTAACTTCCAATAACCCTAGAAGTAAGATATAAAATACTTTATTTTTTATTAGACATTATCTGGTAGGTCTCCTTTAAATATACATTTGCCTGAAACCCTTTATCTTGAATTCTGCTACACGATGGTAGTTTTCCTCTTCCATTATGCATTGGCTATGTCTGTAGCCGCCACTTGGGTTTTGACAAAATAACTTTTTTCTACTTGCATTTTCAGATGTAATTTTCTATATTATCCTTAAATCACCTGATATTGGTTGGCAGGAATCTTTTCCGTTCTAAACTGCACTTCATTATGGCAGCACCTAGCCCTGGATTTACGGCACTGGGCCTCGGGGATGTCTTTATTTTTGAGGTCTGTAAAGTCAATGCATTTCTCTGTAAGCCATCGTCCACATCAGGACTTGCACTTTTATTATTGGATTAAGCCTAGGGCTTTTACTATCAAATCTATTTTCTCGGGAAGCTCTACAAAGTACTATCAATATGTGAGGAGTGAATTCTGCAACAGTTTATCCTAAGTAATTATGTAAATCAGCCCAGTGAATGGAGTTTCAATGACTTCAGCAGAAATGTACTTTCTATTTCGGTCTGAATTATAAATGACTCGACATTATTATCTCAGCAGTTTTAGGACATGCGGTAATGTAAGGTGTGAAAAATATGTTTTGCTCTCCTATAAAATTGCCAGATTTCCACATTTCCCTGAGATTTATCCTGCTTTAGGTGACGGAGCAACATTTAAATACAAATAAGAAAATTCTCCAATTGGTGGGTAAATAAGGAAACTAATAAATTCCTGTTATGGAAAGTTAAAGGGGTATTCCAGCTCCAAATCGAATTTTCATACTGCTGACAAGAGATGGGCAAACCTCTCAGGATTCATTTTGTTTGGGTAGTTCTGGTCCCAGATTTGTTTAATCTCAAACAACTTTGGTACAAACCACAACTTAAATTGGCTTAGAACATAGTGTAGAACACAGTCAGGACTCCTAGGAACCTATCTATAACACATAGTGTATAACACTGTCAGGGCTCCTAGGAACCTATCTATAAAACATAGTGTATAACACTGTCAGGGCTCCTAGGAACCTATCTATAAAACATAGTGTATAACACTGTCAGGGCTCCTAGGAACCTATTTATAAAACATAGTGCAGAACACTGTCAGGGCTCCTAGGAACCTATCTATAAAACATAGTGTATAACACTGTCAGGGCTCCTAGGAACCTATCTATAAAACACAGTGTAGAATACTTTTGGGATTCCTATGAACCTATCTATCCAATTTCTATCTCTCTAAGGCAAACACAGCTGAAGTTATGTCAAAGTTAAGTGAAAACTGACATTATTATACTCTGGGGTCTCTTGAAAGGAGGTCCAGGGGAGTTGACCAAAAAAAAACCTTTCACACTCACCTTCTGTTACCTCTTTTGGGCCTAGTCATTCTGCCCTGCACTCTCTCTCAGCCTCTTTGGTGACATAATGTGCAAAGGATGTTACTTGGAGGCCGATGTGACTGCTGGTGGGGTGTGATCACGGGACGTGCCCAATCATAGGCCTCAGCGGTGACCCCAGGCTCATGACGTCATTAGGAGAGCACCAGATGCTACCCAAAAGAGGTAACAAAGTTGAGTATAAATGTTTATTTCAAAATTTTTTCAAAATGGCTGCTGAACACGTTAGGACATGGGGTAAGGAACTCTGGGAATGCGGGATCACCCACAATGCCATGCGTGCAGCCAATCAGCAGCCAGCCCTGTGATGTCACAGCCCTTTAACCCCTTTGCGAGCGCCCACAGCATGTTTGACCGCTGCATCCAAGGTGTTAAAACCCCCGCCCACCCCGGCTCTCTGCAGACAGGAAATAGCTGTTTTTTTAACGCAATTCGCCGCAATTTAATTCGGATTGAATAGAATCATATCGGAAAATTCAGCTGAATCGAATTTTTGAAAACTTTCCTCATCTCTAGCCAGGAGCACCACTGTGGAACAAAAAAAGCCAAAGGCCTTTCCTTCTCAGCAATGGTGGACGTCCCAGAGTACAAGAATAAGAAGTCTTACATTTTTTGTGCAACTTGTTTTTTGTGCAAAAGTTTGCAACTTTTTTCTCTTCCAGAAAAGTGGGCATGGTGAGGGTATGCAGGGGATTTATTATCATTTATGCCAGAAATCTGGCCTCAAAAATGCAGGAAATGTATGCCAGATATGAGCTGATGAAGATTTCCCACTAGACGCCCCCTCCGCCGGCTCAGGGGTTATGAAGAACAGTCTTCATAAATCTGCCTCATTGGGTTATACTAATCACAAGCTCTTGGGTCCCGGGGCCAATTGTAGCAGCCCAATGAGCAGTTCTCCATAGGACCATAGGGAAATATACTGAAATATCTTATTTAGTTAATACAGTGCAAATTCAGCTCTGCTACATCTATATATATATTTCTAACTTCAGAATCAATGATATATTCCTACAAGTTTCCACAATGCTATTTATAGGACTACTACCACTATCATTAATTATAACGCTGCCTTTTGTCATGCCCTATGGAATTTTTGTATAGGTATTGGTTGTACAGTGTAATCCATTACTATATAAAAGATGCGGAGACCCTACAATATCCCTTCTCCTTAATGTTCATCTGGGAAATAGGAAGCATTACTCACAATATTCATCTTAAGAATGTGATTAATGTCCTTGTAAAGTCTTGGTAATAATCTCTATATAAACAGGCAAAAACTTTGCAATGAACGAATGCATGTAAATCAATTCCCCCATAAAAGCGTAAGCCCATATAAAACAAATTGTACCGCTCCACTGTGTTATCAACGGAAATTAATGGACAATAGCAATCTTTATCTGCGTCTTATGACAATATGATGCAAACTTTATGTAATTACGCCTGAAAGCAAATCACATGGAAGCAAAAATGTATATTTCATCTGGTCAAAGTCTTAAATAACAAAGCGGAAATGTTCTAACTTCATAAAGTTGGGTTTGCGTATATCAAAAACTGATGTTTTTCTGAATTGGTCCGGTATCCATAAGCAGACATAGTTAGACAGAAGAACAATGGGTGCAACTCTTTCTGTCCAGAGTCAAAAATGATGCACCAAATGGCACAAAGAAAATAATATAAAAATCACATTGTATACTATTTGATATTTCAGCACTTATTTTCATTATAATACTACAGTACAATGAGTAATGCCTCAAGACAGAAGCAGAAGACTGAGCAGAGAGGACCAGTTGGCAGGTGTTATAGATGTAGCCATCTTTAACTTGCATTTGGTAACTCAGTGTGTCATGATAACTGTGCCATAAAACAGCCATTGAAAGCTATGGAGAAAAGTTGAGTTAAAGGGGTTGTCCCATTAAATACACTTGTTCCCTATCCTGTATAAAATCGCTGGGTGTCCAATGGCCCGATCCCCTAGTGATCAGGAGAACGGGGGATCGAAAGCCCCTCCTTGTGAATGGAGTTCCACTGTACTTGTGTGACTTGCGCTTCATTCATTTCTATATATTTCTATAGCAGTGCAGAGCACCGGTTATACAAGTGCACTGGTGTGTTATTCACAGGGAGGATGCATGGAGAATTTTTGGTCCCCTGTTTCCAGGATCACCCCTCTATATGTTTCATATATATCCATTTGTTCCTTGCCTTTCCTCTTGGAATGACATGTTCAGATAAGTGTATCACAAGATGACTAGCTTTTCAAAACAACATGATGTCACGATATTCTACCACAAGTGGTCTATCTTATATGTGTCAATATGTGGCCATCCAGTGATTGTTTTGTGGATTGCAGCCTGTCCAGGGTTTTGCTAACATGTCTCAATATTGTCCGTAAAGGGATTGTACAAAGTTTTGAAGACTATCATATAAAAGTACGGTGTCCGCCTTAGCTGAAATTAGGTTAAAAGTGTTGTACCAAGTTTTGAAAACTTTCCCTATCAGTCAGATAGGGGTAACGACATGACCTCTGGCATCCCCACCCATCTAAGAAAGGGGCTCCAGGCCAAGACTGCACCCTGACGCTACATTCATTCTCTATGGGAGCACCAAAGATCTGGTACCACCATACTCAGCTATCTCCAGCATGAATGGAGCAGTAGGGTGCATGCTCAGCCCATTGCTCCATCTGAATGAGAGCACCGGAGCCCCATTCCTGGGATCAGCAGGGTATTGGCAATCGGTCCCACCAATAACGAAGTGATCCTCTATCCTATCGATACGATATGACTTTAAAACTAGGTACAAACCCTTTAGCCAAATTTGAGCTATACTACAGTGGACACGTATACTTTTATCTGGTAATATAATAATCCAGAATATTTGATCATTTGCCATTTACTAAGCCCCATTGATGTCAGATTTAATGACTTACATTTTTCAGGGGGCAAGGGAATGATCTGATGTCCGCATGTATCGAAATTATTAGGAAATCTGCAGAACCACCAGCAATTTGGTACTTACTCTAGCACAGCCGGCTGCAAATATGAAGCAACGCTTTAGAGATCCATCACTTACTTCTCTGATAGAAATGTGATCATTATCTCACTAATTGGTGCCGAGTCTAATAATTGCTTATACGCAGAAAATCTAATTATACAGTAGGAACATGTATGTCTCCTCAGCCTCAGATTAGGAATAATATCATGTTTCAGTGTGTCGCTCTCTTGTTCTTTGTTAGGACCTGCAGATTTCTGAATATTACAGTAAGGACTAATTCAGACAGCTGTAATGCAGCCGCAAATCCTGTCCTGGCCGTGGATCTAATGATCCAAACATGGCAGCATCATAGGGATCTATGACACCCACATTGGTGGGTTTAGTGCAAACATTTTTCTAAATGGCTTCTCTAAAGCTGCTGAAAATGTTCGCAATACATCTCGGACCTGCCACAGAGCATAATAATACACACCCTACCTGCTGCAGAACCTCATAATACACACCTCAGCTGCTGCAGAACCTCATAATACACACCTCAGCTGCTGCAGAACATAATAATACACACCTCAGCTGCTGCAGAGCATAATAATACACACCTCAGCTGCTGCAGAACCTCATAATACACACCTCAGCTGCTGCAGAGACCTCATAATACACACCTCAGCTGCTGCAGAGCATAATAATACACACCTCAACTGCTGCAGAACCTCATAATACATACATTTGGTGCTACAAAACCTCATAATTTACACCTCAACTGCTGCATAGCCTCATGATACAGACCTTGCATGGTGCAGGCCATCATTATAGAAACATCAGATGCTTGAGAACCTCATATTACACATCTCAGCTGCTGCAGAACATCATAATAGACACAGCAGATGCTTCAGAACCTCATATTACACATCTCAGCTGCTGCAGAACCTCATAATACACATCTCAGCTGCTGCAGAACCTCATAATACACATCTCAGCTGCTGCAGAACCTCATAATACACATCTCAGCTGCTGCAGAACCTCATAATACACATCTCAGCTGCTGCAGAACCTCATAATACACATCTCAGCTGCTGCAGAACATCATAATACACATCTCAGCTGCTGCAGAACATCATAATAGACACAGCAGATGCTTCAGAACCTCATATTACACATCTCAGCTGCTGCAGAACATCATAATACACACCTCATCTGCTGCAGAACCTCATAATACACATCTCAGCTGCTGCAGAACCTCATAATACACATCTCAGCTGCTGCAGAACATAATAGACACAGCAGATGCTTCAGAACCTCATATTACACATCTCAGCTGCTGCAGAACATCATAATACACACCTCATCTGCCGCAGAACCTCATAATACACATCTCAGCTGCTGCAGAACCTAATAATACACATCTCAGCTGCCGCAGAACATAATAGACACAGCAGATGCTTCAGAACCTCATATTACACATCTCAGCTGCTGCAGAACATCATAATACACACCTCAGCTGCTGCAGAGACCTCATAATACACATCTCAGCTGCTGCAGAACATTATGATACAGACCTCACATGGTGCAGACCATCATAATGGACACATCAGATGCGTCAGAACTTCATATGCTGCAGAACATCATGATACACACCTCAGCTGCTGCAGAACATCATATATATTAGGACAAGTTGCATTTGACTGTACAATACCTTACACAGTGCAATAATTCAAATTATACCATTTTTATGATAATGAGAGAGGGAATTGGTCTCTGTATTTGCATAAAGTTTGTACATTTTTTTATTATCTCTAATAAAGTAATTTACAAAATTTTCTTGAATCTTCTCGCCGCAAAAATGTATCATTGGCAGCCCTTATATAATGATTGCTAGGGGCATCATGCCATAAGCCGATTCGTTTATGGCGTATTACTTTCTAATTAAAAATTAAATATGCGTTTACCAGACAACTCATGCGGCTCCCATCTATAAACTCACTCCCTGCAAAACATTCTCCATTTTTAGTCAAAAATATTCCTATAATTGAAAATCGCATGAAATTCAATTAGCATGTCATTTGCATACAGATGACATTTTTAAATTAATTATGAAATTTTGCAGCGTGTGCGTTTAGCATGTCTGCAGGCCACGCCATGACATAGGAGATCAGCGGCGCTCATCTGCATCTTCTATGTCTCAGCCACTTTAAAGGGAATCAATATTTTTTCATGAGTCAATTAATATAAATCTCATCATTTATGTAAATTATTTTAGATTTTCAGATTTATTGATGCAAAAAAGTGATTGCGTTTTATAATCCCTCGAGCCAGAAGAGTTGGCAAGGGTCAGACCATAGCGGACCTTTATTAAAGATTTGGCTAAACCATCTGTACCCTGATATCTCTCTTGGCTGCAGGCCAATGGCGCAAAATCTAGCTTTGGCTCCCCTTGGATTGGATACACAGGCTTGCCCAAAAAGGGGATAAACAGAATAGCCGGCTCCCTGCTTCTCCAGTGTTTCACATGTAAGGCACACTCGCAGGTTTCTTATCAATTGAGTAGTCTTCAGGTACAGAAGTAGTTAACAGAAGTTGCTCCGGTATGGCAATAGTTAACATCAGTGCACTACAAAGTTTCTCAGACACAGCAGAAGTTAAGAATTCCTCAACTTCTTAAAGGGAGTGTCACCAGAACCAGCATATCAACCCAGCCCGCAGATAGATAGGTTAATGAAATGGTGTTTTCCCATAATGAATTACTGCCTACGTTGCCGGGATAATGCTGTTTTGGTCATTATTCAAATTAGCTATTTGTACCAGTGAGGGTGTTGTCTTTGCTCCATATTGACAAAAACAGCGATATCAGCAATAGAGGCAGCAATTCACGAGGGGAACCTATCTATAAAACATAGTGTAGAACACTGTCAGGACTCCTAGGAACCTATCTAAAAAGAACACCTCTAAAACATAGTGTATAACACTGTCAGGGCTCCTAGGAACCTCTCTATAAAACATAGTGTATAACACTGTCAGGGCTCCTAGGAACCTATCTATAAAACATAGTGTATAACACTGTCAGGGCTCAAAGGGCTCTGTCTGTAAAATATAGTGTATGTTATGGCAGCCATATTGGATGTCACCTCCGCAGAAGCTGATATGAATTTGGCAAGTGTTTACTGTTTTTTTTAAAATTTCCAAAAAGAGAAAAAGACATGGACCGCACATCCCAATCTTATACATTGATCTTGTGCTTCTCAGCAAATTCTACTATACTGAATATGAGGTTCTTAGTATACATAGTGATCAAGGTGCATAAGCCCAATAGCCACTTCATGGCGACCTCTTTATAGTGGGTCCCTACACTACTGGGTGCGGCACTGAACAGCGACCGTCACCACCACAATACAGTGCCCACAGGGTGAGCGACCCGGCAGCCCAGCAACACCTCTGCTGCCAGGCTAAGCTCCCAGGCTCTGGGCCACATCGCTCCATGGGCACCGCAGCAATGGCAGACACCGCACCATGTAAACAGATCTCAAAAAAGTTCACCTTACCATATGGTGTCAGTCAAAGGACTGCAACATGTGAACAGGTCTCAGAGAGTTCACCTTGCCATATGATCTCAATCAAAAGACTGGGCCAGTAGAAGCCTCCCTTAAATTAAAAACACCTGGACCAAATGGGAGGAGCGCTGGTACCAAGGCAAAACAAAAAAAAAAAATGGAAAAGACTAGAGATGAGGGAATCGATTATGCATAAGTGGAATTTGATCCGAATTTCAGGAAATCTTCGATTCTCCACGATTCCGGATTTCCTGATGCTTCGCGGTAATGAATATTTAGTAAGGACCTTTGTGACATCAGACGGTCACATGATATTCTCTAGTGATGTGACTGGGTAGACGTGTCTTTGCTTGTTAGCAGATCCTTCCACATGAATAAAAGGTGTCCATGCTGAAGAGAGAGAGAGAGAGAGAGAGAGAGAGAGAAGAAAGAAAGAAAGAAAGAAAGAAAGAAAGAAAGAAAGAAAGAAAGAAAGAAAGAAAGAAAGAAAGAAAGAAAGAAAGAAAGAAAGATGACCGCGGCATCCAAGGGCTTCCTCCATTTTGCCGCCCACCCCGGCTCTCTGTAACCCGGAAATAGCTGTTAATTCGCCGCAAAGTAATTAGGATCTAAGCAAATTTTTTTGGAACTTCGAATCGAACTTTTGAGAAATTCGCTCATCTCTAGAAAAGACATAAGTGTACTATGGTAATTCTGTACCCTCAGTTGTTTTTTTCTTGGTACCAGCACTCCTCCCATTTGGCCCTGGTGTTTTTTATTAGCAGGAGACTGCAAAAGGGACCCACTTACAAGCTCTCAGTCCTTTTACTGAAGCAATATGGTAAGGTGAATTTTTTTGAGATCTGTTCACATGGTGCAGTGCTGCATGGTGTCTGCCACTCCTGTGGTGCGGTGCTTGTGGGGTGGTGTGGCCCAGAGCCTGGGGGCTTGGTCTGTTGGCAGGGGTGTTGCCGGACCACTGGGTCGCTCCCCCAGTGAGCACTGCATTGCGGTGGTGTGCGGCGCCGCACCCAGTAGAGTAGGGACCCACTATACAGAGGTCGCCGTGGAGTGGCTAGTGGGCTTATGCACCTTGTTCAATATGTATACTAAGAACCTCATGTTCATTTTTGTAGATTTTGCTGAGAAGCATTAGATCAATGTATAAGGTGGGATGTGCGGTCCATGTCAAATTTTTTTTTCTCCATAAGTGTTTAATGTTTTTTATACTTACATTTTTTTTGGGGGGGGGGTACGTGTTTTTTAGGTTAACTATCAGGAATTAGCTGCTGTTTGTTTTTGCTTTGTAATGGCGGCAGGATGTACATTGTATGTTGTGTTCTAGTTTTTGCTGGCTCATATATATAACAATGGGAATAACCACATGAGGATGTGGAATAAAAACAAATTCACAGCGAAAGTGGAACTTGATACTTGGAAGGCTCGGTGGTCCATATGTTGTCAGGCAGACTTCCAGCAATCCTGCTGTACGCAAGTAATTTACTGCAGATGGACTCCTGTCTCCAGAACTCTGCTCGATTTTCACGCTTAGATTGTGCTGATCCACAATTTTATATCTCTATTGCTGCCCATCTGTAGCGCTCTGCATTATGTGTGTCTGCGTATTCATTATTTCCAAGGATTTTGACAAAAAAATTCTCACACTGACTGAAAACGATATACGGCAATGTCTATAATATTCGTCTCTAAAGATGGGCGAACCTCACAAGTTTGTTTAGCAAAAATTTGTTTGCTTGCAGGATTTGTCAAAGTGGCCTGATGTTGATGCCCCCCATGTGAGTATAAATAGGCTTTAGGAGTAGAGATGGGCAAATTGGTGCGTACCCAACCAGGTTCGCTGGAATATTCCAAATTGTTCATTTTTTTAAGAAACCGAACAAACAAATGGAGATTAGTCTTGGCCAAAATAAAATGTCCACCACATTATACTCTGTGGTCTCTTCTTCTTCTAGATCAGTGGTACCCAGCCCTTTTTGAACTGGGGACCGCCTTTGGGCGGGACCATTTTTCCATGGTCCGGCAGGGCAGGGATTGGGCGGGGTTATGAAGGGTACTTGGCAGCGCTATACACCGGGCAGAGCTGTGGACCAGGGGGTGCTACCAGGACCTCAATGTGCAGCCCTGTGGACCGGGTCCCCACTGTGGGCTGTTCCGGGAGCCACGGCACTGTGGCCGGATCGCCGACCCACTCAATCGCGCCCCATGTGGTGTGCTCTGCCGGGAGCTGCGTCTACTGAGGTGGACCAGCAGGGGGCCCCCGGCGGCCCAGTCTTGGTCTGCAGGCCGGTGGTTGGGTACCCCTGCTCTAGATGTTTCCTCCGCTACTAGAAAATATGAGCATCATGCTTGATCTTCAGGCAGGTTCCGCCTGATAACGCCCATTGAAGTGAATGGGAAGTGGAAAAATACCGCCTGGTAGACGTAGAAATAGCTGTGGAATCTGGTGATGCGTAAAAATTCAGCGTCAAATTCAGCTAGGAAAAATTCAGCCATATGAACATAGCCTAAATTCAGCCTTGTGGACAACCATAGTGATAAATCTGCCTCTGATTTATTAAGCCCTGTATGCCAGTTATCTAGGGTAGAAGGCATAAAAACGTTGCAAAGTTTTTATGCAAATCGGACTTTCATGGACTTTCAGCGTACTAATTCTTCCTGTACTGTGTGATGGATAACTAATACGGCAGCGCCCTCTTCCGAAAAGGTTCTCTTGAATTTAGTAACAAAGCAGGTGTTTTGCTGCTAAATTTGAATGGCCACAGCGCCAATCCTTAACAAGGCCGATGCCAGTAGTAGCGGCAGCAGATCCACTTTATTTTGCGCCACCGATGTATTATCCCTGTATTGTCATTGTGGCGCTGGCCAGAAATTCACTACATGCGGCTCTTTCTAAGTCATCTGACGCATGCAATATCACAAGTTAGATGTAATATAAATGACTACGACATCTTCACCTCTTCTGACCCACGTTTATGAGCTCTCACCCAGCGGGCCAGTACCCTGCCTCACACTGATGAGGGGCAATAACCCCAAAACAGCTGTCTGTGCATGGAAACCTCTTAGTTTTGGAGGAGATATAGCCAAGCAGAAAGCCTCACGGGAACCTGTACCATTGCACATTTATGGCATATACAGACTGAGTTTCCTGGGCTGCATGAAACAGCCCTCAGATATATTATTATAGAGATTATGGGAACCTAACCCACAAATCAGCAAAAAAAAAATATTCATGGGGCTCCTTTGGGACTTTGGCATTTTGGTTATTGTTATGGAAGACCTAGACAAGGAACTATAAGGGTGAGGTTAAAGTTTTTATCTTAAAGGGGTTTTCTCAAGATGTAATAAATATGTAAATATATTTCCTAAATACAGGATAGGTGACAAGTGTTGGATTGGTGGGGATTTAACTGCTGCGATCTCCCAACAATCACAAGAATGAAATAGAGAGTAGGTCAATCATGATTGCTCCATTAATCTCTATGGGACTACTGGAGACACCTGAAAGCTACACATGGTTTCCCTTTAGTAGTACCATAGAGATAAATGATGCAGCAATGTGCTTGCTTCTCCATTGCGCCATTCATATGGACGGGACACAACCCCCCCCTTTTCGTATCCCAGTGGTTAGACCTTTACCGATCAGACACAGATGTTCTATATTCTTAGATATTCTGTCATGAGATGTCTATCCTATACCTATCTACAGTATGTGTGGCCACCCGGGGGTTGTGCTATGTATTGCAGCCTGCTACCATTAAGTCTGATTCATGAGACATTGAAGTTCTCAACCAAATCCAAGCTAAGGAGAAGGAAGACCTAACTGTAGAAACCGGTTGCTAACTTCATATCACGAATCCTGCCAATGAATGAAGGATTAAAGATTACAGCCTGAAACTTAGTGCAACTTTTTAACCACTAATGTGCAAAAATCGTTTTTTCCACGTCAAAGGTGTCCATTGCTTTTAAGTGAACAATGCAAACACATTAGTTATCAAAGACTAAGACTGTGGTGTAGAGGCACAGACAATGAAAGTTTAGCCCTCGGGGGAACAATTATTAGAGTTTACTTTAAGCTTTTGGAAATTTTATAACCTTTACTGGCATTCAGACGGAACGTAAAGGTCATTACATATTACATTACCAGCCGAGCAAAATAATTGCAGACACTCATCTTATACAAACATAATTATAGGTCAACAAGTTGTAGCTCTGCTTACAGTAACAAGGAATTCAGGAGACAACCTGTCCACAGAACAAGAAAACATATTAATTCTAAGCGCAACCTGGTTATCGGGGAGCTGAGGTTGTAGCCACGGCCAGACCCTGGGACCTGCCGGAATTCGTCGGCAGGATGAAGGATGGTGGGACTTGGTGTCAGAAAGCCTCTGCGGCTTGACCAATGAATTCTGATAGAGGGCTAAGGTATCATGCAGAATATTTCCTACTGTTTACTGAAAACCTGCCATATTAGTACATAGTGGGTTATGTGGAAGGGGGCCGGATGGACATGGAATTAGGGTCCAAGTGCTTCAAGCTATATAGCTATCAATAGTAGGGGCTTCATATGCAAGATTTTGAAAGAAGGAGGTTTCCAGGGCAAGGAAAATTGTGTGGCTAGGGATGCCTAAGGTGGAAGGGGTGTATTAGAGGGGACATATCATAGGGGAAGTTCCTCTCACACACTATATAATGCCCTCTCTGTGCTTTCCATACAGTATAATGTCTACTAAGTGCCCCCATACACTGTGTTATGCACCCAGTATAGTGCCCTAAAGTCCCACACAGTAATGTGTCCCCAAGTGCCATACAGTATAATGCTCCCATGATCCATACAGTATAATACTGCTCCTAGGTCGCCATGCTTCTTTGGTCCTGACACCTATTTTAGCATGATGCCGGCACAAAGAAATGATAGAAGATCTAGGAGAGACTCACACTCAACGCTCACTCCCTGGTCCAAACCAGCAACCGATGATGAAAGTGCTTATGGGGTACCAGACCAGAGGCTATCCTAAATCATCGCTCCAGAAAGCTGGCCCTGAAACCATCTTTAATACACAGACGTATTGCGATATTCTTCACACGTATATCGTAGTTTACCTAAATACTTGCCTTTATGTAAATGTATTTAGACTGGCTACTTTTCAGCTACTAAAACTGGTTAAATGCGGACATGTAGGCACAAATAATACTGCCTTCCCCACTCCTTGTAAATGATGTAGGCACAGATAGTACTACCTAAGTGTGAGGAATAATGGTAGTAAATGTGGAAACGTCTTGATAAGCCAATAAGAAAATGTATCGATAGTAAACTAAAAAATATAAAGTATATTTTATAAAGTAAATGAATTTTAAGAACTTGGGCTGCACTTTTACTCTTAAGTAGAGGCTTTCCCCCAAGTGTATTGAGCAGGAACATAAAATAAACACCTACAATATACCTAAAAAGGCAAATTTATATAAAAAAATACCATTATTTTGTGGCATGATGTATACTTTCAGCAATCCCAAAAGATTTGTGCTAGATTTTTATTACACTTTTATACTATTAAGACGACTGTAAAGCTGCTTTGAGCTATTGCTATTTCCAGGGGCTTGAGTGGCTTCTTTTATCTTAATTAAAACCAAATACAAGGTGGAATTTAGTATCAACCAAGATACAGGCAGAAAGTCGCAGCTATGAATTCCTGCATAAATGTATCCTGGCTCTGGCAGGGATGCTAAATCACATTTTTGATCATAAATAATTATTTCACTTGGGTGGATTTATGTTTTCCAGCTGGCATACGTTCTGTATATTTTATGTTGCTGTTAGTACTGAATTTAAACATATAGTAGTGTCACCTTTTTTTTTTTTTTTAGAAACTTGTAGCAAAGTGTACCTATCATAGTCCTCTTTTGAAGTGTCATAGAGTTGGCGTGAGTGGGTGTATGGGTGATAAAATTGTTTAGTGACTTATTATATGAATCATTTCATATATATAATAATAATAATAATAATAATAATAATAATAATAATAATAATAATAATAATAATAATAGTCCTTTAATAGTCCCACAATGGGGAAATTCAGTGTGTTACAGCAGCAAAGATAAGATAAGATAAGCAGATACAAATACAAATACAACATGTACAGGAATGTTCCAAGGTGAGAGGCATTACATTAATAGCAGACAGACAGATAGGACGTAGCAGGGAGGGGGGGGGATTTAACAGGCAGAGAGATATTTCAGTTCTCTGTGTGTAATGATCTCTGCTTAGGTCGGTGTTGGTTGTACAGCCTAACCGCGGTGGGGAGGAAAGACTTCCGATAGCGCTCCTTCTCACACCTAGGGTGGAGCAGTCGGTCACTGACAGTACTGCTCAGCACGATCACAGTCTCATGCATGGGATGGGACTTCTTCTTCTGCATGGAGCTCACCACGGACAGTATCCTTCTGTCACCCACCACCTGCACTGGGTCCAGTGGGCTCCCCAGGACAGAGCTGGCCCTTCTAATCAGCTTGTCAAGTTTATTTCTGTCCCTGGTTGATATACTGCTCCCCCAGCAGGCCACTCCAAAGAAGATGGCTGATGCCACTACCGAGTTGAAGAAAGTTCTAAGAAGTGCCCCCCGGATTCCAAAGGCTCTCAGTTTCCTAAGCAGGTAGAGCCTGCTGTGGCCCTTCCTGTACAGGGCCTCCATATGATCTGCCCAGTCCAGCTTATTATTAAGGAGCAAACCCAGGTACTTATAGGTGTTCACAATCTCGATGCCCGTCCCTAGGATGTCCACTGGTTTAGGAGGGCTTCTGCCTTTGCGGAAGTCCACCACCATCTCCTTGGTCTTCCCCGCGTTAATCTTCAGGTGGTTCCGGTGGCACCAGTCCACAAAATCCTGGTTCAGTTCTCTGTACTCCCTGTCATCATCATCTGTGATGAGACCCACTATTGCAGAGTCGTCAGAATACTTCTGTAGGTAGCAGCTGGATGAGTTGCACCTATAATCTGCAGTGTACAGTGTGAAGAGGAAAGGGGCGAGAACCTTACCCTGAGGTGCCCCCCGTATTACAGATCACGGTACCTGACACACAGTCTCGGGCTCTCACGTATTGAGGTCGATTTGTGAGGTAGTCTAGGATCCAGTTGGAGAGGTGGTGGTCCACTCCAGCAAGGCCCAGCTTGTCCCTCAATAACCTGGGCTGTATGGTGTTAAAAGCACTGGAGAAGTCAAAGAACATTATTCTCACTGTGTTCCCTGGTTTCTCCAGGTGAGACAGAGCCCTGTGCAGAAGATGGATGATGGCATCATCTACCCCAATGCCCGGCCGATAAGCAAACTGGAGGGGGTCCATAGCGGGGCTCACTAGAGGGCGGAGATGTGTGAGAACCAATCTCTCCAAGATCTTCATCAGGTGGGATGTCAGTGCTGCAGGTCTGTAGTCGTTGAGGTCCATAGGGTGGGGTTTCTTTGGAACTGGTACCACACAAGAAGATTTCCATAATTCAGGGACTATTTCCTGCCTCAGGCTCATATTATACATATATGTAATTATACCACACAGCTGGTCTCCGCAAGTCTTAATTAGCCTTGCACTGATGTCATCTGGCCCTGCAGCTTTCCTCGCCTTGATCTTTTTCATCTCCTTCCTCACTTGGGCCCGTGTGAAGGTCAGACTGTGGCCAGATAAAGACGGATTTCTGGATTTACTGGTCTGTTGGGAAGTGGCCGCATGGGGAGAAGTCATTGTGGTGGGGGAAGCTGAAGGACATACTGGGGTGGGAGGAGCTGGTGTGTGATCAAATCTGTTGAAGAATAGGTTTAGTTCATTAAGCCAATTAACATCTGCCTCAATCTGGCAGACAGACTGTTTATGACCCGAAATTGACTTAAGCCCCTCCCAGACCCCCCTTATGTCTTTTCTTTCCATTTGCTTTTCCATTTTTTCTTTATAACTGGCTTTTCCCTGCCTGATTTGCTGCCTCAGCTCCTTTTGTACTTCCCTCAACCCCTCCTTATCTCTTGTCCTGAATGCCATCTTTTTCTCCTTAAGTAGTGTTTTTATATCAGAGTTAATCCATGGTTTGTTATTGGAGAAGCACCTCACCACTTTTGTGGGTACTGTGTTGTCCACACAAAAATTAATGTAGTCTGTTATGCAGTGTGTGAGTCCTTCTATATCTTCTCCATAAGAATCCTGCAGAACTTCCCATGCGGTTGTGTCAAAACAATCCCTCAGAGCCTCATCACTCTCCTCGGACCATATCCTCACTGTGCGGGTGACAGCTGGTTCTCTACGTACAAGTGGCTTGTACACAGGTCGGAGATGTACTAGGTTGTGATCCGATCTCCCCAGGGGCGGTAGGGCTGATGAGTTATATGCCTCCCTCACGTTGGCAAAGAACAAGTCCAGTGTTTTGTTGTCTCTTGTGTGGCAGGTTACATACTGTGTGAAACTGGGCAGTGTGGATGATGAAGAGGCATGGTTGAAATCACCCGACAGAAGAAAGAGGGCCTGGGGATGTTTTAACTGTAACTGGCTCAGCGTGGCTTGTAGGACCTCGCAGGCAGTGTCAGCTTTCGCAGAGGGGGGGACATATGCAGCTATCACGATGACATGTGATAGTTCCCTTGGTAGGTAGAAAGGTCTCATGCTCACAGCTAATAGTTCAATGTCCTTACAGCAAGTTTGCTCCTTAATCACAATGTGCCTAGGATTACACCATCTATTATTCACAAACTTTGCCAGCCCTCCTCCTTTCCTCTTACCGCTCTCCCTTGTCCTGTCTGCCCGAAGGAGTTTAAAACCATCCAAGGAGACCAGAGGGTCAGGAGTAACTTCAGTGAGCCAAGTCTCTGTAAGTAGCATCATGCTGCACGCCCGAAACTCCTGATGATGCCTATATGATGATGATATATGTGACTATTAATAGAAACAAATTGAAATATTGCTATTTAAGAACACACAATAGGTTGCTTCTTCCTGTTCTCTGTAGCTTACTTTTCAGCTTTACTGCATAGACTGTGACAAGATAACTCCTTAAAGGGGTTGTCCCATTATGGACACATCCCCTATTCACAGAACAGGGGATAAGTGTCCAATTACTGGTGGCCCAATCGTCGGGTCCCCCAGTAATCAGGAGGACAGGGGACTGAAAGTCCTCTTAAGGCCTCCATGTGAAGAATGCACCAGTGCAGTTGTGTGACCGGAACTCCATTCATTTCTATAGGGCTGCCAGGAATGTAGTCTCTGGCAGCTCCCGCAGCCCCATAGAAGTGAATGGAGCATGGGTCATGCAAGGGGTCTTGCACTCCATTCACAAGGTAGCCTTAGGGGGACGATTGGTTCCCTGTTCTCCGGCAATCGGGGGCCCTAGTGATCGGACACATTCCCTGTCCTCTGGATAGGGGATAAGTGTCTATAATGGGACAACCCCTTTAAGAACGCAGGTTAGTTAGGGCATTTACTGCTTATCTCATATTTTCCAGCTCCGCCTTCCAAAATTCATAACTTCTTTATTTTTATGTCAATATGACCATATGCGGGCTTATTCTTTCTGCAACAAATTGGCACCATTTTGGGGTAAATATACTATTTTGATTAGCTTTTATTAATGTTTTTTTGGGGCTGCATGGAGAAAGCATACAATTGTGTCATTATTTTTTCTGCCATTTTTTCCACCAGGTCATTACGATGATGCAAATGCCATATTACATTAGTTTAATTATTTTTTACCACTATAACTGAATAAAACACCATTTTTAAAAACTAAACACTTTGCCCGGGGGCGCTGTATTCTGGTAATACTTAACTTTTTTATTTGTCTGTTGTAGAAGCTACATGGAATCTCTTTTTTTGCGGGACAAGTTGTAGTTTTGAGTAGCACCATTTTCTGATATGTACTGTACAACTTTGAGGGGAAGGGGGCGAGGTGACACTTGTTTTTTACAGTGTTCAATTTACGTGTAAAAAACATTATTTTTGGATACTGTACACTTACACACGTATGGGGATACCTAATATGTTTATTTTATTTTTTTGTTTTCAAATTATAAAGGTTTTTTTTTTTAAACTTTTTTTTATTTATTCATTTTTTAAACAACTTTTTTTTTTAAATTTTTTCACTGTCCCACGAGAGGACTTGAACCTGGGATCACTTGAGCTATACAATGTACTGCAATACATTTTTCACTCATGTTGAATTTTTTTTTTTTTCAATAAAATGATTATGACTGAAAATAACAAAAACATACACTTCATATCCTTTGTCACACCTTCTATGACAACTCCCTGGTTCCCCAGTTTAGTGAAGACACATTGGCCCATGTTTACTATTGTGGTTGTGACTAGACACTAGACAATTTTACAACCCATAAAACATGTGGGTGTAGATTAGAGATGAGGGAACCTGTTCGGATTGAAGCAGTTTCAACTCAAATTTTTCAAAGGTTTTGGCTCAACCTGAACCCATGGAACACTATTATACTTCCGGGTCACTTCCGACCACAGAGTATAACTGGAAGCCCAGGGGAGGTTTAGCCACATTACAAACAATTATACTCACCTTGCCTCAGCTCTTCTGGGCATACACATGGCCGTCAGTTCCTAATGTTCTCTTCTGGCTGACATCAGATGCCCAGTGTGGCCTGTGACTGGGCCTCAGTGGTTATGTGGATTGCTGTAATGTCATGGCACTTTGAGGATGCCGTGGGATGCTTTGAGGATGATCAGGAGAGGTAAGGAAGGGTGAGTATAACTGTTTGTTTTGTTACCTCACCTCTTCTGGACCCCCTTATTATACTCAGTGGTCTAAATAGACCACAGAGTATAATAATAGCACTTATAATTCATGCTGAACAAGACTGGCCAAAAATGAACCAGATGACCAAACATTGTGATTCCAGTTTGGATTCTCAGAAAAAAAAAGGTGTTTGTGGCTTAAATGCATTAAGATGTACCTAAAATGCACCAAAATTGTGTTGTACAATGCTGTCTCAAATAGCCAACTACAAGGTGGTATTAACGTAGACTAGACAGTCCAAAGCTACATCAAATGTATCATCCAGCATCGGTCACTGGGATAAATCTGGTGTATTTTCAGACTTCCTTTTTAAGTTTGCCCTAAATATTTGTAAATCTGAGAAAATCCTAAAACGGCTATAGCCTATTACTAAAGTTCCCACTTTAAGGATTGGCAAATAATAACAATATGAAGAAGTTATACATTGTAATGGCAATTCCCAGTAATTAACCCTGACAAGTATACAGAAAATGAGACATGGGAAACATGCTTTCTTGGAGGTAATACGATTTGAAGCATAAAAATTCATTATAAATCAATTTATGCAACGCAAGAAATGGCTTCCTTATTTGTAAGTAGTTCAATCTTGTTCATCTCACAACAGGGTAATTGGCATTTAATAGCAATATGAAATGTTTAGTATTGCCACAGTGTATTATCTGAAACATTCTGCAGTGTTCATTGCTATTTTAAAGGCTTTATGGATATTAAGAATTTGTGACATGTGGGCTACAAATTTCGCAGACACATAACAAGTGCAAAATTGTCTACCATTACCATATTTTTGCAACTCCGAATGATGGCTCAGCAAGAGCCCACATCCGAAAATAAGCTTAAAATATTTGTGACTATCTTACATTTATATATTTATAGTATACCTTTCATATTTCTTTTATCTTACTATTTTTATCAGTTTTTGGGACCATTGCCCTTAAGGAGGAATTTTTTGCCAACTCCACCCATTCCAACTCTTTGCACCTTTCAATAGGCAGTGTCCCACTGATTCTGGCTCAGTTAGAATTTTTTTCTCTAGCCCCCACCGTTCCCAAGTAATCACTTTTCTTACTTTCAGCATTCTCATACTCTGTACGATCAGGTGGGCGGTCCTAGGCTGGCGCAGAATGACAGGGTCCGCCCACCTGATAGCAGGGAGCATAATCATGCTGAAACTAACAGAAATGATTGCTCAGGAACAGTGGGGGCTAGAGAAAAAATTCCAACTGCGCCAGAATCAGTGCAGTGGACTGTATTGAAAGATGTAAAGCATTGGAGTTGGTGGAGGTGGTAAAAGGTGCTCTTTAAAGCGTACCTGTTCTTTCAGGTCACTCTGTCGAATAAGTTGTTGTGTGTGAACATGAGTTATAACATAATTTCTGGCCATTGTATGACTTCTATTCTGTCTTTTTTTTTGTAGTTTATCGCTATTTTTTATATTTCTTACTCTATTTATTACCTGGACAGCCCATTGATTTAAATAGCCTTGTCGCTTCTCTGTCTCATTTCAGGGGACTGAGATCCATGGCAAAATGGTTGTAAAATGGTGCTTTGACTGTGGCATCAGGAAAGTTAATGCCCTCCATCAGTTCACCTCCCATATTTAAAGACCTGACATCCGCCGTAATATTACCAACCCATCCTTGCAGATAGATAAGTTAGGGTCACATGAGTCAGATGGTGTTCCCCTTTTTTGAATCCCTGCCTCCATTGCTGAGATATCACTGTTTTTGCAAATAAAGTCTTTGGAGCAACAAATTCATTGCTCCAAAGATCCTCATTCCAAAGTGATTATTTGCATGTTGACAAAAGCAGTGATATCTCGGCAGCAATTCACAAGGGGAACCGTTTTATTCTGGTGACCCTAACCTATCTATCTGTAGGGTTAATATGCTGGCTTCTGGTGGCAGAATTCCTTTAACTTACTTTTTGATTTTTTTTTGTAGAAAGTCATATTTATAGTAACTTAATCTGTTACATTTCCAGTAACCCACCCATTAATGGACTTCAGCCTACTGAATAAAAAAGAAAAGCAATTCCTTTTCCATTCTGAACCTTTACGTTTTGCCGTGACATAAATAAAAGGTAAGCTTGATGATATGCTTGCCGTAGATACAGCAGGATCGGGGCACGGAGCTGGAAATAATTGCAATATTGTGAGTAGAAATAGTTTCAGTATCCAGTGTTTCTGATGATGACCTCCAGGTTCGGCGAGAACTTGATGCCGTTTTATTTCCTTTGTTTGATATACTCTAGGGAGGAATTTTTTTCCCACTTCCATGACTTCCATTTCACAAGGGTAAGTTTCCATTTAGCGGTGATACAGTAGCTCCCGGAACAAGAAGTATTGGTGTATAAGAGTTGTTTTATGAAACCTGACATTTGCTAGTCATTACTTTTTTCCATGGTGCTGGGGAAGGCATGAAGTAGCATATAAAATATTTAGTCAGAGCAGGTACTATTGATCTGTTTATCTGGTGCCGTCCATCATTGTATGACTTGCACCGAATAAAGCAGCAGGATCTGATGTTTTTATATGAAGGTTATAATCAAAATATGGAAATATAAAGATGGAATGTCAAAAATTCATTGCCTCTGCTCAAAAATCAATCTGGTTCCGTTCCTTGGATTCTGGAAAGGTGTTTATGTGGTTATTTTCTAACCTTAAAATGAAAGGTGACTACATTGTGAAATGATATGAATGATAGCTGGAGAATATTGTAGAAAAGAGTGGAAACGTCCCAGGATATCTCAATAGAAGAAGTACGGTCAAGCTCCTGGGTCCCAGTGCAAAATCTATACCAGACCTCTTAACTAAAAGGTATCTATATAGGTAACCATAATGATCTTTTTACTCCAAGGTTGGTGACCGTGACAAGGGGACATCCTCTACGTCTAGAAAAGAGAAAATCTCCCCAGTAACATAGAGGGGATTCTTTACTGTAAGAGCATTGAGGCCATGGAAGTCACTGCCCCAGGAAGTGGCGATGGTGGATTTGTTCCGCAAGTTAAAGGAGGGCTTGGATGCCTTTATTGAATAGAAAAAAATATGGGGTATTAGATTTTGGTAAGGACATGTTGGTCCAGGGTTTTATACTGATTGCTGGATTGGAGTCAAGAAGGATTTTTTTTCACCCTGACATGGGGCAACTTGCCTCATGGGGTTTTTTGCCTTCCTCTGGATCAACACTGTAGGGTTATAGGTTGGACTTGATGGACTGATGTCTTCATCCAACCTCATATGTAACTATGTTTATAGTACTAGTCTTCTTATATTGGGCAGAGGACCCCTCTTCTGGGCTTGGGTGCAACTGTACCCTCTGCACCGCTCAAGTGACACCAATGCTGAACCATTATCACACTACTGGACACAAGACTACATGCTGCTACAGTATATTACTTTTAACTACAAGGGTCAGTTGATATAGCACATACACCAAACAAGTCTACTGATCCCTAAACTAAACTAACTGGTCCCTAAAGCTATAATTCTCTTCACTGTTACAACTACTGCATGTAGACAATGAGAAGGGCACATTGCTGACAGCTGATCAATGGGTTGCAGTAGTTGGATCTCCACCAATCTGATCCTAAAGAAAGGGCACCGATATCCTGATGCTGGAAATATTTGGTGTGACCTTTGCCCTTTGGAGGAGGAGTCCTGGAAGTGATGATCCGGCCCCCACAGATATAGCCCTGATCTCATCATCATCCAGTCTGTCTGGGATGACATGAAGAGACAGAAGGATTGGAGCAAGCCTACATCCACAGAAGATCTGTGCTTAGTTCTCCAAGATGGCGGTGGGAACAACCTCCCTGCCGAGTTCTGCAAGTGTACTTAGAAGAACTTCAAGTTAAAAAGGAATATTGTGTGGGAAAGATAGGGAGTATGCATAAGAGAATCAGAGACAGTCATAGAACCTAAACACTGAAAGACAGGAGATAAAAGTTAAGATGATAAAGAAAAGGAGGGAAGGAGAACAAATAGACGGGTTGTACTGAATATATTAAAGAGAATGCATCATCAGAAAATCAGAAAATGGCATCTTGTTAAAATAAAGTATGATTTTACTGATGTTTTTTCTCTAATTCTTCATGTCATTATCTACTGTATGTTAAAATTTCTCACAGGTATTACTTTGACCACTAAGCATTATAATAGCCTGACACTTCCTTTTCTGTAGAGATCATTTTTCAGTAGTAACCGTTTTATCATTAAAGGCAGGATTACACCCATATATAGATTACACAGGATCCATCATTCATAATCACAGTTTGCACAATGATTTATGCAAAGGTCACAGAGAATGCCCACACGTTCCTATAGTCAATGGATCATCTTCGGTTTACAGGTCCCTGTGGTCCAGGAGGCTGCTGTTAGGCAAATCTCTAAATTTCTTGCACTCCGGGCAAGATGGTTGCCCATAATAATGTACAGAAATGAAAATAACATAAAATCTACCGTCAAAAAATTAAAATCCGATAAAAGAAACAATGTAGGTATCAGTATTGATTAATGAAGAAAAAAATCAGGGTGATACTTTCCCTTTAAGAAGAATGGAACACTGTAGCGGTAAGAGTCCATGTGGCCAGCAGTTTGTAGTTATATTATTTAGATGGATCAGATATTGAAGACTTTTCCATAATTCAGCCAGTAATTTAGATTGTCAATGTTTTTGAAAACTTTTTACCTTTCTGAATGTTTTTATAGTTCTATAAGTCAGCCGTTTGCTGTGCTACATTACCATTATCAATCTCTCTCAATGTTCTAAAGGTTATATTAGTTGAAATGCAAGGCACTAAGACTCATATATAATTGATATGGAGCTATTTTCACTTATATAAAATGTCTATTATTGAAGCAGCCACACATCCTGAGTGATGACTTCCATAATAAACCCTTAGGGACATTAAAAATGTATCATTCTTACATCCACTGATAGTCATTCATTTTAGGAAAATGATGTACAGAAAAACTTGACTCACATATTAAACATCCAAATATAACCAAATGCATATACTGTAACTAGGGATGAGGGAACAGATTCAGATCGAACCTCCTCAGACCCCAGAGTATAATACGTGGAGGTCCATGGGAGGTGAGTACAAGTAACACCTCTCACCTCTCCTGGGCATCCTCGTAGCCTCTGGTGGTGTCCCATTGTCTTCTTCTGGACTCTTCCATTGGGGGGGGATGTCCAGAAGAGATGAGACAAGGTGAGTATAACTGTTTGTTATTTTTACGTGCCTCCCCTGGGCTTCCACTTATAATTATATTAATATAATTAATATTATATATTAAATTACTTAATGTTATTATTTAATATTATTATTACTATGCTTTCATATTAATATCTTTCTCTATTTTCCATATAATCCTTTTTTTTACGATTTTTGCAAATAAGGCCAAGCGAACCGGTTCATAATTAAATGAGTTCATTATAAATTTTCCAAAAATTTGGGTTCTCTAGGGCCTCTTCAGACCCCAGGGTATAATAAGTGGAGTTCAAGGGGAGGTGAGTAATCATAACAAACAGTCATGCTCACCTCTCCTTGACTCTGTCATGACATCCGATGCTGGTCCCCGTCTCTGTTGGACTCTTCCAAATGGCTATGATTGGGTCTCAGTGGTCACCAAAGCTGACATCATGACGTTCAGAAGCAAGTGTCATGATGTCGGTGTGCCCCACGTGACCACTGAAGCCCAATCACATGCCTCAGTGGTCCCCTGGAGGTGCTGGTATCATTCATGAGGCAGGAAACAGGCTAAAGAGGACAGGGATCAGCACCGGATGCCACAAAAAAGCCCAGGAAAGGTGAGTATGACTGTTATTTCTACATAACCCCCTGAGCCTCTACTTATGTAATTTTAACAATAGCAGTTCTGGATCGGAGCAAACAAGTTCAACTCGAAACTAAACCATTGGGCGCACTTTGTGAATACTCATGAGACGAAACTTGCAAAATTTTCCCAACACGACTGGTTGCAATATATTTTTTCTTACAAAAATTCAATGTATGCAAATTATGCATAAATTATAGATACAATAAAGCGGGCTCTTATCACTCTTGTGATTTGCCCTTCAAAAATATACCCAGATGATGCTCGAATGGAAAATAATAGCAACATATTCAATATCAAAACACATTTGCTTCCTTGGCAAAGTGCTCCGAACTAATCAGCATCCAATTAGTGCAAAGAAAGGAAGGACAATTTAATATCGCTCCCTTTGTCTGAAGCACATGGTCTCCGCAGGAACTGGTATCTAATGAAAGTGATGAACAGGTTCTGGAGGAATGGAGTCATTATGTGTGTTTTTCTTCCAGAAGTAGACCTCGGAGACTGGTGTGAAGCCATATGCAGCATCAGCTTTTTACCCGGCGTGAACGCATATCCTGCCATAACAATATTTCACTGCATTGGGATATATTTCCATTCACAGAGAATACATTGTATAACCCTACAGCGAAGCCTTCATCATCATCATCACCAAAAGGAAGCAAAAACATTCTAATTTACATACCTGTGTCCAATTCATTTCACGTGAGTGACAGATGGCTTCGCATTTTACACCTTTTAAGATATCAAAAGTGACTCTGGTTCCATTTGGCGGTCACACTTTAAGGCATTGTGTCCTATCAGAGGAAGATAATTTGGGATTTCAGCTTTCTCCAATGTGTCACTTGAGCAGCAGATGGGGCAACAGCTTCCACTTTCCTATGGGCTTGTGTACATATCAATCATACGTCAGATGATGCCACGTCCTGGTTGCCAGATTCGGTGCTTCAATACATACTCTGCAGCCTAACATTAAAAAAGGTAATTACTTTCCATGCTGCTCTCAATTCACCGCGTCTTATGCTCTGCTGTTGTATCGCTCAGTAGGGCCTGTTGCTTTTTTTGCAAACATCACGTTTTCCTATAATTTTGCTCCTCGGGATGCTCTGGTGAATGTGTTATTTTTTATGTTCTGTTCCTTTCAAATTACTCTCTTTTTTCTTGGGAAAACCAATGATTTTTGGCGGAGGCAGGGCACCCAGGGTTTTCTATTGTACCAGATTTCAGCAAATATCTTCCAGTTACTAAACGCATTTTTGAAAACATATTTGTGAAAATCTCTTTATTTCTTCCTTCCTTTTCTGGATGCTATACCCATTAGGAAAAGTTGCGGGCAGGCCACTTAATCCACTGAAACACCATGTTGGCCACAATGGAAACCATGCCTTCTGGGAACTCACCATTTTGGACAATAGGGTGCTGTCTCTTCCAGGACACCTTCATCGATGATGGCATCCAACAGTCCTCTGATTCTCAGGTACAATGGAGATAGAACCAGAGGAGAACACTCTTAAGGCTCCTAGGAACCTAACTATAAAACATAGTGTAGAACACTGTCAGGGCTCCTAGGAACCTATCTATAAAACATAGTGTAGAACACTGCAGGGCTCCTAGGAACCTATCTATAAAACATAGTGTAAAACACTGTCAGGGCTCCTAGGAACCTATCTATAAAACATAGTGTAAAACACTGTCAGGGCTCCTAGAAACCTATCTATAGAACATAGTGTAGAACACCATCAGGGCTCCTCGGACCCTATCTATAAAACAGTATAGAACATTCTCAGGGCTCCTAGGAACCTATCTATAAAACATAGTGTAGAACACTGTCAGGGCTCCTAAGAACCTATCTATAAAACATAGTATAGAATACTCTTAGGGCTCCTAGGAACCTCTCTATAAAACATAGTATATACTGGACACTTAGTGGCGTCTCTGCCTCCTTGTGATGTCCGATGCTCTCCTATGAGTCATGTGCCCTGGGTCATGAGGTTCAGCATGCCCATGTCACCGCCATGGCGCAATCACAGTCACATGACATCATAGGAGAGTACTAGACACCATGTTTTTTTTATTTTTGGCACCTTCTCCTGGGCCTCCACCTACTATTCTATTAGAGTAATAATGTACCACAATGTACATCCAAGACTAATCCAAAATTGCTTTGTTTCATTAAAAAAAACAAACAATTTGGAATATCCAGTTCAAATCCGGTTTGTTACAAACTGGATCCGTCCATCTCTAGTTGTAACCCTCCCCCAGTGGGCATTTTTTTTTTTTTTTGGGCCTCTGTGCTCAGTTTTATATAAGATGTATCCTTTGTAATATGTTTTTCCTTCCCCCTCCTTGCTATATTCTTCTTCATTGTGCTTCACTGCTACATTATTGTGGAGCTGCAGATTACCATACGTAACTCCATTACACATTTTGGAACATTTCCTTCTCGCATTCCTTCCCTTTCTAACTTTGTTAACAGAAGTTTCTGGCAGAGGAACTTAGCGAGACTCTTACTGTACTGCCTGTAAGTTCCAAATCTGAAATAATATTCTGATGAAATCAGCATAGCTATTTCTGGAGCCACTGTATTTCCAGATTATTTTATCAGCTGAATTTGTGATAGATGTGGCGTTTAAGCTTTATATCTTTTCAGTTTGTTTGCCAGTTTTGGTCGAAGATTCAGTCACAACGGCAAAATGTAATTATGTTCTCGGGGGCAGAAGTGGCAGGTACCTTAATGCGGAAGTTTGGAATTTGATCTATTTCCCTGGGTACAGATTAAAAATGAAAGATTTCTGCTGATGAAAACTGCAAAATATGATAGAGGCATCCGGCTTTGTCAAGAAGGAACTGTCAGGATCCCTGGATGACCCCACTGGGAAACTTATTCAACAACTGAAAACATTGTATCTACAGTTAACATAGGCATCCATTAAAGGGATTCATTAAGCCAATTGATGGCCTGTTCTTTAAGAGATGCCCTCAGATGTCCTGGCGTGTCTGCTTTAGAAAATACTTGTATTCTGCAGTAAACAAAAATGCTGGGCCTTTATACACATATTTTTCTTACAGAAACTAATTCTGTTGTTTTTCTAAAAAAAAATGTGTGTTTTTAGAAGGGTCTTGGTGCCCCAGGGGCATTCCTTTAACTGCTGGTGGTTTTTGCTTCTACAGAGGAAACCAGAGCCCTCAAACCCAAACCCAAAAAACACCTTTCCCCACCCAGAGCCATCATCATGGCAGTCTCTCTCCTGTTGGTACACTGTATTTTTCCTTCTTCAGGGCCGTCTAGAGTCCTTAAGCCTGACACTTTTTGCAAACAACCCCTTTCCCCACACAGAGCCAGCATCTTGGCAATTCCTCACCTGTTTGGTACAATGTTTTTTCCCTTCTTCAGAGCCCTCAAACTCAGAACCTTATTCAAACAACCCCTTTTCCCACCTGGAGCCAGCATCAGGGCAATCCTTTTCCTGCTGGTACCCTGTTTTTTTTTTCCTTCTTCAGGGCCGTCTAGAGCCCCCAAACCCAGACCCTTATTCAAACAAACAATAGCTTTTGTTACCAAAGCCAGCTTCACATCCCAACTTCTGAAGTCCAAACCCATGCGAGGCGCCTGCACAGTACTTTACTATAGTCTTAATAGAGGAGAAGAACAATAGTGCGCATACACCTTGTACTACTCATTATGCGCATGCGCAGACTTCAGGAGCTGAGATGTGACCCTGACTCTGAGCAGGGAAAGAGGTTGTTTGAATAAGGGTTGTGATTTGAAGGCTCTATATATGAGAACCTTGTATTTTGTAAAGCTGCCAAAGTTCCCTACAAACCACATGATTTAATATATATATACCATTAGGGAAGGTGTTACCAGCTGTGCGCATATCCCTGCATACTCTCACACTGTCCAATCACTGCTGTCAGCATCAGACTGTGTAGGGACACACCCCTTTGACAAGTTGAATAGTAACACCCAGCTGTTAATTTGTTCATAAATTTCTAGGAGGAATAACAGAGGAGTTGCTCAACGCAGGCTTCTAAGAAAAGGCGCTCCAGAATTTTGTCCAAAAGACAAGTGCAGATATGTCCACCTTTAGCATAGCTCAACTTTGGATAAGGACTCCAGTTTCTTATGAATCCCATTCAATACAATTTTGTGACATTCAAAACAAAATCCTTGAAAGGCTGCAAATCCCAAAACAACCACTGGGGGGGAGGGGGTCACACATAGACATATCACTTCGTGGCACAATATCACAAAACAATCTTGTCTTAAATAGCTACCTACCTTTTACATGTATTTACAGACATGTCAGGAGACCTGGCAGATTCTCTTAAAACGTAGCTGTCATTGGAAAGAGGTGACAAATCTGTTGTTGGAGATGCCCCATAATATCTTAGCTGAAGGATATGTCTTCCTACTGTACATCTTCTCTCATAGATTGTAAGCCCTTGTGGGCAGGGTCTTCTATCCCACTGTGCCGGTGATCACTGTTAGTATTATATTTGTTTTGTATATCTTGTGTACTGTATGTAAACCCTCAAATGTAAAGCACCATGAAATTAATATAATAATGTACAGCACCATGGAATTACTATAATAATGTACAGCACCATGGGATTAATATAATAATGTACAGCACCATGGAATTAATATAATAATGTACAGCACCATGGAATTAATATAATAATGTACAGCACCATGGAATTAATATAATAATGTACAGCACCATGGAATTAATATAATAATGTACAGCACCATGGAATTACTATAATAATGTACAGCGCCATGGAATTAATATAATAATGTACAGCACCATGGAATTAATATAATAATATACAACACCATGTAATTAATATAATAATGTGCAGCACCATGGAATTAATATAATAATGTACAGCACCATGGAATTAATATAATAATGTACAGCACCATGGAATTACTATAATAATGCACAGCACCATGGAATTACTATAATAATGTACAGCACCATGGAATTACTATAATAATGTACAGCACCATGGAATTACTATAATAATGTACAGCACCATGGAATTACTATAATAATGTACAGCACCATGGAATTACTATAATAATGTACAGCACCATGGAATTACTATAATAATGTACAGCACCATGGAATTAATGGTGCTATATAAATAATAATAATAATAATAATAATAATAATAATAATAATAATCATACATCAGGTTACTATACGGTGCCATTTGTAAAGAGAAAGCTTCCCAGAATGCAAATCACCTATTTAGACAATATGAAATGTTTCTAGCACCAAATTTGGGCTGCTAATGAGCTATTTAGTGGACAATAAACTGATCTGCAAGTACATCCACAGCAGTGCTAAATCCTCACTGTTCCCTTGTGCACCTTTTGCTTGGCTTCATTTTACTTGCTGCTCCTTGTATCACTGTTATTTACATGCAGTGAATCTGTGGACAAACTACATTTCCCACGATTCATCTGTCCTCTCTAATTCTCTGTGTACCCCCCCCTTATCCAAGGTCACATGCTGCTGTGATGTTTCGTTTACTGACTGAACTGCTCACAGGAAGGGGTAGTGAGCTTGCAAGTGAAACTTTACAGCTGAGATGAATAACCTGAACATAAATCAGATAAACAGTGCCAATTTTAAACAATCTATACATCGGGAAGTGTTTTGTATTGATGCCTCCTGGATGACCCCTTTAATATGCCAAAAGTGTGACATGCCTGCAGAAATGAGCACGGATGAAGATCACTGTCAAATGCACCTAGTAAGGTAAATGTTCTGTAGAAATTCTATTTATATGGTCCTCAGCAATCATAGTCAATTCATTTTTTTTTCTCATTTCTAACCAAATTTATTTAGCTATTTTTTTGCATCATTTGGGAGCGCTGCATCACATGGGCAACAGCTATAAAAGTCACATTACATGCCGAGATTGTATGTAAGCCATGGAAATCTCACGTGCCCTAATGAATTACATTTTACAAAGGTTACTTCAGTCTTACTATGGGGATAGAGCTTAAATCCTGCTTTATTACCTGTCTGCACAGTGCCCAGGATTAGCAGGAATCCTACAATATAAAGAGGACCCTCTCAGTGATATATCCTATAGTAGCTTTGGTAAACTCGACCTTCAAATCCTCCCTTCTTAGACTTACTTCTTAGACATCTTACTATACATGTATTGATTACATTTACAGTAGGATACACAATGGCGAAATATTTTATGGTAACTTTTTTTCTAAAATATACTGAAATGTATCATTGTGTACAGGAAAGATGCCCCTAGAATGGTCACGTGTTGGCCAATGGATGGAAACTCAGCTTAGTAAATACTGTATGGAAAGAACAAAAATAGGATGTATTTAAGGGACCCTGTCATTATATAGGTAGAACGTCCCTCAATCACCGCCATAGTGTTATACAGGGATATTATACTTTAGCTTTCTAAAGCTATGACTCTCTGTGATGGGCTTAGGAGTATACAGGAACAAAATGAAGCTATAAAGTACAGATGTAGCAGTCCTTGAAAGAGCCAGCGTGGGGCACTAGTGTGCTGATGCGATTTGTGTAGTGCGCTTGTAATCAGGTACTGGGCGGCCACTTGCCAGCGCCTGAACTGTCGCAATATGGCTGCTCTGCATTCCTCCTCATCACATCGTCTGGCCTTTGTCCTCCTGAGCATCTGCCCAGACACCAATCCTTGCAGGACCCAAAAGCCACCCATCATGGACACTTCGCTCCTCAATGAAGTCTTCTTACTGAGGTAGATGATAGGAATACAGCATATGCAATTCTTCTGTGGTACAACAGATGTCGAGTAGGCTTAGTGTGTAAGATCACCAGCTGCGCCAATTATCAGTAGACTTTCTCTCTTTCGGGGATGCACTTCCAGTCACCAGAAAACCTTTCCACTTATCCATGAGTGTGCTAAGTTGTCCAGTTTTCTGAACCAGATGGCATTCTTGTGGCCAGAAGGAATCTTACCTTCTGAAGATGTTACATGCATTCTCCAGATGGTTATGCTGCAATCCATCCTCCACTACTACTAGCAGTCCTTCAAGTCAGCCTACTCTGTATGAGAATGGAAGGAGGCCCTTAAATAGGGAGCCATACCTGCCCTAGTTAACCCTGATGTCATTGAGTCTCACTATGGGAGAGCAACAAACAACTTTGTCTCATGTCTAAGGAGTCACAATACAATACAAGTACTAGAACACTAGATCTGCACCAATTAAAGTGACATGACAGACATAGACATAAAGTTGACACATAAAGTTGACATACAACAGTGCAAGTACAATACAATGGATCTTACAACACAACAAATAAACCATACTATGCTGAGTTTTGAAGTACTACCGCTGTTAACCCTGTGCTGTCATTACAGCCACAGGTACAGTCAGGACAGGGAGTTACCACCTCCACCAACTCCAGCTCTTTACATCCTTCACTAGGTGCAGTTCCACTGATTCTGGTGCAGCATATAAAAATCACATTACTAACTTGTTTTTAACTAGTGATTTCTCCATTGTATGCCAAGTTGTGGAGCACTAACTCTTCTAACACTGAGCTCTCATTACAGCCACAGGCACGGGCCAGAGAGGGATTTAAAGAGGACTTTTTACCACCTCCACCAACCAGTTCCCCTGATTCCGGTGCATCCTATAAAAATCACATTCTCAACTTTTTTTAAAGTAGTGATTTCTCCATTGTATGCCAAGTTGTGGAGCACTAACTCTTCTAACACTGAGCTCTCATTACAGCTACAGGTACATCCCAGACAGGGATTTAAAGAGGACCTTTTACCACCTTCACCAACCAGTTCCCCTGATTCCCGTGCATCCTATAAAGATCACATTCCTGCCTTTTTTAAAGTAGTGATTTCTCCATTTCATGCCAAGTTATGGAGCACTAACTCTTCTAACGCTGATCTCTCATTACAGCCCCAGAGACATCCCAGACAGGGATTTAAAGGGGACCTTTTACCACCTCCACCAACCAGTTCCCCTGATTCCGGTACAGCATATAAAAATCACATTCCCAACTGTTACAGATACAGCTGTAATATGGGTAACATAAAAAGTTGAAACTCTCAAACAACATCAGAAGCCCCCTTAAAATGTCACCCCTTTTGGCATTTACCATATCTGTATCTATTGGCAATACATGGTGAATAGGGGACCGATCTCGCTAACAAGGCTTAGTTACTATATTGCTTTGTTTCTGCTAAAATAAAGTACTATAGGTTAATAATAATCTTTCTTTTTGTTGCTGCTCAGACTTTTCTGTAGAGATGTGAAGCTGTTAAACACTCAACCGGCTCCTTCTCTCCACTTGCCTCTGAGCATGTCTTGGGAAATGAAAGGTCTTAACAAGACTGCACGGCAGTATGGTGTTGAAAAGACGTGCAGACGCATTCACCAGAGAAGGGAAGGAAAGCTGCGAGAAGTTATTTCAAAGCATCACATATTCCAGCATGGCAGCTTCAAAATCAATTAAAGAAGTTTAATGTGACTGTTACAAATAGCTGAACCTGGGAGCAGTGTGAATATGGATCAGTAAATGAATCAGTGAATCAAATCTGCACCAGTTATTTCATTCTGCTTCAATTATTTCACCTCAAATGCTTCAGACCAAATGGCACTTCAGACTTAATCATGTATCACAAAGTTTCTGATGTTTCTGTAGCTTTTGATTTCTAGTTAATTCTTGTGGTGTGATGGGAGAGACTGCATTGATATTATAGAAAAGCTAGCAAGCTACCAGGGGCAGTGCCAGAGGTCTTCCTGCAGGTAGTGCACCCACAAGGCATACTGTAGACTCCTTTATGTTGTGGTCTTAGAATAAATATACCGTAACGGAGTATTGGCTGTGCATCTAGACAACAAGAGTGCAAAGATCTGTATCTCCCAATGCAGGCCTGATAGAGCTGGAAAGGTCAGGAATTTATCAAAAGAGAATGTCAGCCCACGAATTCCATTTTTTCATCTAAATAGGGTCAAAATTCTGCACTGAAAAATTTCTTGATATGTCATTATAATGATTATAGATTCAGTTTTCTGATACAAAGCTCCAAATCTTCTGCATAAACATAATTAAAGGGAGTCTATCACCTCACCCAATGATATTCAACTGACATCACCATGTTACACAGCACAGAGGTCAAGTGACATCACCATGTTACACAGCACACAGGTTAAGTGACATCACCATGTTATACAGCAAATAGGTCAACTGACATCACCATGTTACACACCACAGAGGGGAAGTGACACCACCCCCTTTCACAACACACAGTTAATACACCACCTGTCACAGCAAAGGTCAACTGACATCACCATGTTACACAGCAAATAGGTCAACTGACATCACCATGTTACATAGCACACAGGTCAACTGATATCACCATGTTATACAGCACACAGGCCAACCGACATCACCATGTTACACAGCACACAGGTCAACTGACATCACCATGTTACACAGCAAATAGATCAAATGACATCACCATGTTACACAGCACACAGGTCAACTGACATCACCATGTTACACAGCACACAGGTCAACTGACATCACCATGTTACACAGCACGCAGGCCAACTAACATCACCATTAGAGATGGAAGAATCAGTTTGTAGCCAAACCAAACAATTTGGGACTTCATCTTGGATGAACTAAAATGGCCGCCATGACATGCATTGCTGTAAATTAATATACTTTGGCCCAGGGGAGGTAACTCACCTTCCGTTTCCTCATTTGGGCCTCCTTGCACCATCTGGCGCTCAGTCTCTGCCTCCTCATGGAGTCTGGTGCTTTCCTGGTGACGTCATGCACCCGGGGTCACTACTTAAGCCTGTTATTGGTCCACAGTGGTAACATGGGCACGCCAAACGTCATGACACTCAGTTCACCACTGAGGCCCAGTCACAGGTGACCTTGGGTGTATGATGATGTCACAGGAGAGCACTGGATGCCGAGAGGAGGTAGATACAGAGAACTAGATGCTGCAAGGAGGCCCAGAAGAGGAGAGTGAGTATAAATATTTTAGTATTTTTGTCACCTACCCTGGGCCTCTAACTATTATACTCTCGGGTATAAAGAGTCCCCAGAGTATAATAATTTCACTTCAGGTTCTAGCCGAACAAGTTTGGACAGAAACAAAAACAGGACATGGAGGATCCAAATACAGGAAAAAAAAAATCTTCAGAGGGTCACCCATCTTTAATCGCCATGTTATACAGGACACAGTTCCGAGACGGTGCCAGGGGGCATAAGGAGGCCATTATACAGTGTGGGGGTAAGGAGGCCATTATACAGTGTGGGGTGGCATAAGGGGGCCATTATACTGTTATGCTGCAAACGTGCCTTCAACTAACCCTCTGCCATCTGCAGCAGCAACACTGTGGATGACATTTCTATAAATCTCATCCACGTGTGGCAACTAAAACCACAGCGGTTCTAAACCCACAACTTGTCCATTATTGCTGAGGTTGTACCCATAGTTTTCAACCACAGCAATGCAAAGGTTGAAAACTATTGAAGACCTACGTCAGCTCCAGCAGGGCTTGCCACAGCAATACTATGCAATTTAAGGTGATTTTTTTGCTGTGGCAGCTTTTGGAGGAACATACTTCAAGATCTGTCTGAACCCCAAAGGGGCCACTGAGGCTCTGTCAGACAGGGGCCCACACACACCTACAGTCGGCCCTGGTTATGACCGGGGGTCAATTAGTTGTGCGAAGGGACTGATGTGGCCTGGGAGTCTGTGGATGGGTTCCCTTGGTTATGGGGCCTAGTCACAATTGCAATAACTTCCACCCTACTGTTATGAGAGTACCACATGACTTACGTTCTGAGGGGCTTGCTTGACCCCCTTCCTTGGGATGTAGCCAACTTAGGACTCCCTACTCCAGTGGTCCCATAACCGCCTCTATGGCATGTACACCCTTACTTCTTTTATGCTTTTTTTCTATCATTCTATCATTGACTCTAGCTAGAAATGCTCTGAAAATATGGCGGATGCATAAACTTAGTAAGATTGGTGTTTTCAATACATAAATTAACTGTCTTTGAGAGGACATTAAGTCACGGGAAGGCTGCATGCTGTGACAGTAATGTGGATACATGACAAATGCCTCGGGGAAGGCGGTATCTGTCTTGTGCTGTCTGTTTCTGATTAATTTGTTTTGCAGATACTGAAAACCAACAGGTCACCCCTGCAGAAGGAGCCGGCCTATGTGCTGTACTTATTTCTTGAAAGCTCTCCGCTTATCAAAATTCACAGTCCTAGCGCTAGAAATATTTGCAAAGTGTAGTTAAACATGTCACAGTCTCCATGTTTACTACAGACATGAGCCAGGTTGGTTCCCGGTTTATTTGGGCCCTTGTGGAATAGTCATAGTTGGTTCCATGTTTATGCCACCCTTAGTTTGACAAGTATGGAACATGTTTGCTCTTATAGGCTAAGGCAGATTTTTGTTGCAGATTTTGCTGCGGTTTTTTGAGCCAAAGCCAGAAGTGGATTGACCAGAAGAGAGAAGTATAAGAATTTTTCATTTCTTTTGTAGCCACTTCCTGGCTTTGTCTCAAAAAACTACAGCAAAATTGGCAACAAAAAGCAACTTGCCCGCAACGAGGAACCTTAGCCTTAGAGGGGTTTTCCGATACCAGGGTGTTTATATCTTATGATGACCTGTTCATTGGATAAGTCACCGGTATCCGTTCAATAAGAGACTGACACCCAATTGGAGCTGAAAGCTACCATGCTGGATGGGGCCAGAGACAGCTCTACTTCTACTCAAGTAGTAGGCACAGAGGTGAAGTATCCCAGCCACTACTATACAGTTACAGTGAAATCTCTTTGAGACGAAATTGCATGAAAAAAGTAGTCTTTTAGAAAGGTGATCTTCTCAAAGAAAATGGCTATTATGGAAAACCGAAAATCCATCACAAAAAATGTGTTCTTCTCAAAGAGTTGGTCTTATGGAAAGGTTTCCCTGTACTTGAATAGGTGCAGAACTGCTGCCGGCCCCATCAAGAATAGTAGCTTCCGGTACTGACCAGGTGTCGTACCCTATCCCCCACCTATTGGATACTGATGATGTAACCTGTGGGTAGGTCATCAGTATAAAAAGCCATCCTGAGGCTGAAAAACCCCTTTAAACAAGACCTTTCTGAACCCAGACAATTGGCAACCCAAGATGTGAGCCCATATCATTTTTACAGGTAGTGACGCCCCGTGTCCTTTCTGTAGGCCACTGAGGCTGCTTAATGGCCTCAGAGGTCATGGGTGGTGAGGACTTCTGCCAGAAGAAGACCCCGGGAGCAGCAGGACTGAACCGCAGTGGGAGACACCAGAGCACCGGGACAGGTGAGTATAGGTTTGTTTTTCCACCTTTCCCAGTCCCCTTACAAAAAAATAATTACCCTGGACAACCCCTTTATGGACTCCAGGTAAGCAGAGTTGTATAATTTAAAGGAAGTCTACCACCTCCCCCAAGCATATTCACCTGTCACCACCTTCCTACGGAGCACATAACAAGTGATATAGCATATGCCTCTGATATACAGTATATTATAATAGTGGAAGGATCAACTCTCACTACATGGGGTGGGGTAAGCAGGAGATGGTAGGGGTCTGAATGGCAAGACCAATGCTCCAGGGAGCTGAAGATCCGCCCCTAGTGCTCCAACTTCAAAGTTGTTTTTCTGCAAATCTACAAAGTGACATATACACATGTGGACAAAATTGTTGGTACCCCTCGTTTAATGAAAGAAAAACCCACAATGGTCACAGAAATAACTTGAATCTGACAAAAGTAATAATATATAAAAATTCTATGAAAATGAACAAATGAAAGTCAGACATTGCTTTCCAACCAGGCTTCAACAGAATTTTTTAAAAAGAAAACTCATGAAACAGGCCTGGACAGAAATGATGGTTCCCTTAACTTAATATTTTCTGTAACTGTCAATGAGACTTCTGCACCTCTCAACAGGTATTTTGGCCACTCCTCATGAGCAAACTGCTCCAGTTGTCTCGGGTTTGAAGGGTGCCTTTTCCAGTCGGCATGTTTCAGCTCCTTCCAAAGATGCTCAATAGGATTTAGGTCAGGGCTCATAGAAGGCCACTTCAGAATAGTCCAATGTTTCCTCTTAGCCATTCTTGGGGGTTTTTAGCTGTGTGTTTTGGGTCATTATCCTGTTGCAAGACCCATGACCTGCGACTGAGACCAAGCTTTCTGACACTGGGCAGCACATCTCTCTCTAGAATCCCTTGATAGTCTTGAGATTTCATTGTACCCTGCACAGATTCAAGACACCCTGTGCCAGATGCAGCAAAGCAGCCCCAGAACATAACAGAGCCTCCTCCATGTTTCACAGTAGGGACAGTGTTCTTTTCAAGACATTCTTCATTTTTCCATCTGTGAACATAGAGCTGATGTGCCTTGCCAAAAATTTTGATTTTTGTCTCATCTGTCCATAGGACATTCTCCCAGAAGCTTTGTGGCTTGTCAACATGTAGTTTGGCAAATTCCAGTTTTGTCAGATTCAAGTTATTTCTGTGTTTTTCTTTCATTAAACGAGGGGTATCAACAATTTTGTCCACATGTGTATAACAAAGGTATGATGGCTATCACTGTTATGTGCTGAGCAATTTGGTGATGTCAGGTGAGTACACATTAAGTATAATACCTCTCTTTTGCCCCCACACAGTATAACACATGTACCCACCATCCCTATTGGTGAGGGCCCCGGAGAGCAAGAGATTTCATTGTTATTAACCTCTTTTAGCTCCCTCTCCTCGCTCCTTCTTTCTGCTCTGGCACCAGCACACATAACCCTGTGACCACTGGAAGGAGCAGAGGTATGGGGACCTAAAAGTGGCAGTGTTACCGCCCTTTTGGCTTGTAGATCCTAATTTGCATCAACTCTATCAGGGCTTATATCTTTGGAATGGCTGAACAGATTTGGATACACAAAACAACACAATGCTCAAGGTGACAGCGCCGATCAGATGATGTCATTGTACTTTTCTGACCTGGTGACAGGTCCTCTTTAATCTGCATTATGGGGGACCCAAACGTTTTTCTGCCCCACAATAGCAGTATACAGATTTCCTTTGTAAGTGTGTAAGAATAGAGCGCTATCCTTTTGTACTGATACTGTAAATGATATTGTTGCCATTTTTCCTTTTCGTACTGTTTGTACCAAGTTTACGTCTTTCTTTTTTATGTACAGCAGAAAATGATCATCGATCAAATTCTATCCTATCTACATTACTGGTATTGCTTACAATGACAACTAAATGTACAAAAGTGTTAATAAAAAGTACGAGCTTGCCATTTCTATACATATTTCTTATTGTCTGGCAGTGCGGAGCGTGTACATCAGACTAAACCTGACATGCTGCAAATTAGTTTTGTAGCAGTTGCCACCTAGATGTCAGGTGTTTGGTCTTGTACACAATACTATATTTAAAAACACAAGTGTCGGGGGGGTGGTTGGCGGGATCCAAAAACAGCTTCTCGCAGTAAAAAAAAAAAGTAGAGAGGAGTAATTGTCCTGTTCTTAGGATGGGCTTTTTGAAGGGGCCGCAGTGCAAAGGTGAGTGCTACATCCTGTTTATTGTTTACACTGCTCCATACTCCTGCACATCATAGTGGCTGTAATGGGTATTGCAGCTTTGTCCCTTTTACTTAGATGCAGAGTGGAAACAATTATGACACTGGGCTCAGGGTGATTTTTTTTTTTTATTTTTTACATATTCATCTGAACAATCCCCGCCTCTGTTGTTCTGTTGCGGTCTGGGTTCCCAGTGTTCTCTACTTTCTCGGTTAACCCATCTTTGATGAGCATTTCCTTTGTGTTGAATTGGAAGTCAGACCAGTCAGTAGAGACCAGTGGGGACATGGTCAGTGTCGGAACAGAAGCACTGAATTTTCTGTATAAGATTATGGGGACGGCCATCTTGCCTGAGCTTTTCCTTAGCTCTGTCAACAGCATTAATGATATGCTTTACAGCAGTCCTATGGCCATAGGCAGCAATAGACTGGAGCTAATTGAAATCTATGGGAGAGTTTTCTAGACATGATCTGTGCAGGGAGGGGAAGTAGATACGCTGTGACATCATCTATTGTCAATGATGGATGCAATGAAGTATCAGTGGTGTTATCTATAGAGGTGTTCTCTGTCTCTAATATAAATGAATTAACTGCTGCAAGGAAAACCGCTACAGAATTGGCAAGTGTCAGATTATTTTAGGCTTAAAGGGGTATTCCCACGAACATAACCGTTTTTAAATTTGTAGATAATTAAAAGTTAAACACTTTTGCAAATATAAGTAGTTAAACACCTTGCAGAGTTTTAAAGATTTTGTCTAAATATCTTGTGGTCACAAGTTGTTGCATTGATTGGTTGCCATTGGATACGACCATGAATGCAGGACCTTTCTAAGGTCAGAAAATCGCTATGATTTGCTTATTGTGGTCGGTATATCTTCTCATACATGTAGTGTCCCTGCCTGATAACCCAGCTACAATAAGAAAATCATAGCTGGGTTTCTGGCAAGTCCCAGACCATAGAAAGTTTCTGCATTAGTGGTCGTATCCATTGGCAACTGATCAAGACAACAGACTGTCACCACTAAGATGGTTAGAGAAAATCTTTAAAACTCTGCAGAATTTTGAACTACTTATATTTGCAAAAATGTTTAACTTTTAATTATCTTCAAATATAGATATGGTTATGTTCATGGGAATACCCCTTTAATGGACAGAGGAAAAATTGAAGGATATAGTATAAATAAAAAAAATAAATATGATTGAGATATATATATATTTTTCTTTGTAATATAGACAAGTAATACGTAAAAATAAATGATCAAATGTTCTTACAAAAAATATGTTTAATGCAAAAAAATAGGTATTTTTTAGTGACACGTTCCCTTTAATGTGTTAATGCCATCCGGGGGAAAGGTTACAGCCATCACTCCTTACAGCAGAAAGGAAGGGTTAACTACCGAAAGCTCAGGATACTTCACTGGTTAGGCCTGGCGGACTAATATGATACTATGTATTTCAATATTGACATGTAACTACATTCTACGCCACTTACCTGTCCCTAGTTTGTTGGGGTGGATAAACTATGCTGCCGTGTCCCTTTAAACTACATGTGACTGTATCATCTGCATGCCAAAATGCAGATATCATGAATAATGACCTCTTATTCTTGTATACTTTTTATTTTACCAAGCTATAGTCATATTGTGTAAGGAAAATGAGGTTTCCATTGTTCTAAAATGGATCTGTAACGGTTTACTGGGTATGCATAGAGTATATATCTGCAGTTCAGTCTACAAGACCTTTAGTGCTCATCTTCAGGCTCAATGACCAGTTTCTCATATTAAAATCACTTATAAAGTGGCTCTCTGGAAGCTGTGCTTAGCCATGTGTGAGCTCAGAATAGCCATGAGAATCAATGAGGAGGCTACGGGAACAGATGGCTAGTGTATACAGTACTTAGGGAGAAGCATCGCAGTTTAATAAAGCAGCAAACCTGACTTCTGAAAAGACAAAGCTTGTGATACTGTACATGGTCAATGTTCTCCTCTATGGATGAGCCAATATACATAGCAAATTAACATATTTCCGATTGTCTACTCATCATGTGCCTTTTGTGTTATGTTGAATTTTCAATACAGCAAATTTCAATTTGTCGATGCAGAAAAATCCACAAACCATCGGTCATCTTCCAAGATAGAAAATAAGATTGAAAATAGCTTTGTATGATATACTGTAGGATCTCCAACTTTTTCTAATATGACAACTATGCATATGTCATACTGAATCAGTTGGACCTCATAGAAAGGCTCAGGACCTTCTCAGTAAGCAGGAGCAGAGAGCAACTGCAAAGTGATCCAAAGATCGTCCTGCCCAGGTCCTGTGAGAGCAAAACAAGCCCAAATCATCCTGTCCAGGTCCTGTGGCAGCAAAACAAGCCCAGATCATCCTGCTCAGGTCCTGTGAGAGCAAAACAAGCCCAAATAATCGTGTCCAGGTCCTGTGAGAGCAAAACAAGCCCAAATAATCGTGTCCAGGTTCTATGAGAGCAAAACAAGCCCAGATCATCCCCAGGTCCTGCACAGGTCTTGCCAAGGTGATAGCAAAATCTGACAAACTTTTAGACTGCCTAGTCTAACTTTACACCACTTATTAGTTGGCTTAGTTTTCACCAAAATTTTGGTGCAGAGTCCAGCATTTTGCCGCACCGTCTACACACTTTCCAACAATTACCACCCACCTGTAGGAATAGGTGCAAAAACTATCTGAAGTATCTAAAACATTTTAAACACATAGAAAGTTATTTGTGAAGTATGGACGCCAAAATTCTGGTGCATTTTTATTAGTTTTTCTGCTCCAGTGTATCAGAAGTCTTGTGGTTTGTTCAGATGCAACTTTGCAAATTTAAGCCATGCTGCCATCCATGCTTGTTCAGTCTTTTTAGAATTGTACTGTCATGAATTTGAACATATAACATGCTAACTGAGGCCTGCAGAGTCTTAGAAGTAGCTTTAGGGTTTTTTTTGCAATATCTCTGATCATGGTCTGATTTTGGGGTGAATTTGGAGTGTCCTCAGAGTGCAGTCCGGGATGCATTCACCTGTCATCGGAACAGAACAGATCGGAAGCCCCTATAGAGGTGAGCGCATCACATAATGCAATCGGATGACACTCTGATGTCACTCCAAGTGTGATCTGAGTGCATTCCGTTGCAAACTCAGCCCCATGTTGGAAGCGCACTCAGTCATGTGCATGGGCCTAAGGACCAGAGTTTTTCTAATATGTAAAACCATAGAATTCACATCTGCTCAGCTTGACGTGACAGGTTCCTTTTAAAACCATTTTTTTCTGATCCGTTTTTATTTTCTGCTTGCAGATTTTTTATTCTACTCCCTATAAATGTTTATGGGTGCAGCCTTCTGTTAAAGAGGACCTTTCACCTCTTTCACCTGCTCAAATTCCACTTTTCTGCTTTCTTTAAAAGACGTCATTCCACTGATTCTTGTACAGTTGGATTATATTTCTCTAGCCCCCACCATTCCTGAGCAATCAGTGCAGTTAGTTTTGGTGCCTGATATTCTAGTTACTAGTACTAGCTATTATAGTATAAGCTAGTACTGCCAAGTGGGTGGTCTTGGCTCAAAGCGGGGCCATAATTTTGAGCTCTGATTCTAATTGGATAGTCTCACAGATCTCAGAATCACACCCCCTCGTCTAATCCTGCCAGTGATCATTCACTTGACAGTAGAGAGACTAAGTAACATATGAGACACCAAAACTAACTGCGTCGGAATGATGGGGGCTAGAGAAAAAATTCCAACTGTGCTGGAATCAGTGGAGTGGCGACTATCAAAGGAGGAGGCAAACAACTGGAATTGGTGGAAGTGGTAAAAGGTCCCCTTTAACAAAATGTAGAGATAGTAGCCATATGGACCATAGGAACCAGGAGAAATTAATTGACTTCTAGGGTAGATTTTGTGGACATGCTCTGTGACCTCTGTAGAGGTTATTGTGCAGAGAGGGGGAGAAGGTGAGTATTATGAATGGTGTGATCCTGTGGTTTTATATATATATATATATATATATATATATATCTATATTTATGTGTTACTTTTCATTATAATCCTGCCTGTGACAATAATGAGATGACTGCTGAGAATTGATGTTTGATGCATGACATTCAACTACGAGAAATATCGCTTCTTGCACTCTATAGTCGTCACTCCATAATTTCATAATAAATATGTATATACGACATTCATATAATCCCATGCAAACACACCGCACATACATCGCCTGCAAGCATGTAATGCCATGGTAAATAGAGATGCAGGCTTCTATATGTTTACACTGTGTTTATTATTATAAGTTGACCTGTTGAAGACATAGCATTTCTAGAAATGTTCCTGAGAAGACTTTGGGTAACATTTACAAAGGTCGGTTGACTTGATTCTATATTAGAAGCATTGGCTGCAGTAGTAAGTGTATAGTCAGAATACATATACATGTACTGTTACTGTATGAGCCCCTTTCTGGGGTACTCTTTCTACTACACAGCATGCATCTTGAAGAATTGATGGAGCTTTTGTAAACAATAGAACAAATACAGCCCATCACATTCATATAGCATGAAGTATTGTAGAGCTGTTCGCCTGCATCTAGAAGCTTGCTGAGATGAATAAGTGAGTGCAAGCAACCAATTTTTCCAAGGAAATAGTCTAACATCTTATCAATTATTTTGCATTATTTAACCCTTGGTTTCTGCATTGCAGCAATTTACACCTTTCCTTATCCATTTTCAGCACCTTGGACAGTGCCATAACCCAAGAAGTCCCCATGCTGTCAACGACAACCAATTTGCATTCCATATTTTCCAGAGATCAATGCCTAGCCCATAAGACTCCCTACACCACCTTGGTGATCTCCTCAAACAAAACAGTATCTCCTAGGCCATTGTCAAAAAACATAATTCTTTGAACCTTTGCAAATGTTACCCATGGTCTGCAGCCCCATATTCATCCACAAATAAATCTAGGCTTTTGATGATAGCTATAGTCGCTGGTCAAGGGGGTAATTACTTTTGGACATAAATAAAAAAAAATGAATATCACTTTGGCCACATTTGTAATATTTATATAAAGCACAATACTAAGTAGACAGCAATAAACCACTTTGTATCATGGTCATGTATCTGGGTCATTGATGTCTATGTGCACTGTCTGTAAAAACGGTTCAAGAAATCACCTATCCAGGAGCACAAGAACACCTCATCCCTCAACGCTAACATGTTGCTTTTGCCCGCTCGGTAGCATTTGCTAGGCTGCACTAGTATTCATCCACGTAAGATTTACAGATTGTTTTCCATAGAGATCTCTTGTATTAAGTCTCTTCTGAAGCCAGTAGAAGAGTTGTTGCCCATTCACTACTGTTGTCCAGCTACGTTGCCCAGGACGTACTATGTGATTCCACAATAGGAAGACTACTGTGAGTAGCATCTGAACTTCAGAGCAAAGGAATCTTTCTTCTTGATCGGAGATCGCGAGAAACACTCATTCTGTCTCTGGATAGGTAGCTCACAGCATTATTTTTCCTGGAAAATATATGCAAAAATTCAACGTCTTCCACCAGAAACCAGTACTGGTGCAATGTTCCCAAAAAAAAAAAAAAAAAAAAAAAAAATCAGCATTGCTCTGATACAATGAAGCCTTCTTTTTCTCCAACAGGTTCTACTTCAGCATAAGCAGGATGCCCGGATCCTCTCCTGAACTTCATAGCCGGCCACCTGCTTGGGCGTCTCTGTAAAGAAATGAAGACATGTAAGCGGGTCGGTTTAATGAGATAACGTAAAAGAGCACAGTATAGTTTTCCACAGGAACCTTGTATACGACCATGACTGTAAGGGACAGTGTATAGTTATGTTAGGTGTACTTCCTGCTCTGTATAGGTTCATTAATAGCCTTGTATGTATACTGTCTATGAAGAGCGAAGTTATATTCACACGACAATGGATAACATTAAAAAATGCATGCCACATGGCATCATTAAGTTCAATTTCTGTGAATGGGGGCTATTCACATGGCTGATATTTTGAAGGTCTGTTGTAATGGACTGTCAAAATATAGGTCATGTCATATTTTTGTCCATTTTCATGGACCCCTCTACACAAATGTATGGGGTATCCATGAAAATGGCTGCCCCTCGGGTGCAAAACGGCCATGGCTGTTTTGCACCTCGTTGTGTGAATGTAGCCTAAGGCTGACCACACACTTAAGATAGTCCCTTAGATAGTCCTTGTTCTGAATGAAGTCTATGTTGGACACCTTATTCCCCTTGAGAACCAAAAGATGAGGTATAGAGATGACCAAACTTCCCAAAATTTGCTTCCTATCCATATCACCCATCAGAATTTGTTCCAAATAAATCCAAGTTGGAATTGGAAGTGCTCAAACTGTCCTGAAAAGTCCTATAGTCCAATAGTACATTAACTCTCAGTCACTGACCGAGAGTAAACCAGGCCACATCATTTAAACCAGCCAATGACAGCTAATGACTGAGAGTAACTTGAACCACTTGGTCTAAATCAGCCATGACAATTGCAAGCTAAAAGACTCAGTTTACAGCTGTCATTGGCTGGTTTAGATTAGATTACTATCTGTCATTGACTAAGAGTCACTAGTTAGATAGATGTCCACCATTTTTAGTCATTTGTGTTGTGACAAAATCCAAAAGTTTCTGGGAAATTTGTAACAAATTTAACTGGCGTATTATTGACTTGCTCATCTATAATGAGGTATGTTGAAATCCAACAGCCCAATCCTAGGGATGGAATATAGAAGGGGTCAGCACCTCCACCATAAAAAGACCTTAACTCAAGATCAGGACTAATTCTGTTGTGCCCAAGGCATTGGTTTTAGAGGGAAGCTCTGAACACCCTCTACCCTATCTCCCATGCCTCGGTCCCTTGAGTGCAGCATAACATTGCTTTTTGGGAAAAAAATAAAAAATTGTCCCTTTCCCTAATGTCAACCTAGAGAACCTCAAGATGATGACTACATGGGCACTATATGGTGATCTACTTTCGGCACTGTTTGGCAAACTATTGTTGCAATTGTGTAACGTTTTGTAATCATATTACTGTATTACTGCATCATTTTCATGTCTCACCTATAGCTTGGTCCTTCTAAGCTATTTTACCACTGATGCAAAAAAATTATAGATTATTATAGGGCATTATAGATAGATAATTCATGGGGGGCAGTAATCTGTTCCCCAGACCCCGGGATAGGTTTGGTGGCTTTTCTCATACTATATACGTATAGGGGACTTTAACATACAACATAACAGAACAGAACTGGCACAAGGGCAACAAGCTGTCGGCAAGAACATACAGTAACATTGGAATGCTAAAATAATGGTAAGTGTAGAGTTTTTTCCCAGGATAGAAATTCTAGGGGTCCTAAAAAAGAATGGAAATCAATGCAATAAAGCCTTCATAGGATAATCGGCAGACAAGTGTGTGAACGTTATGGGACGGGGTAAGTAAATATATGTACAGTATAAAATGAGAAAGAATACGGAAACAAGCAAAAATCAAAGATAAATTGTCACTTCAAATGCAAATCAATATATAATTCTAGATTTTTTTTACTTGTGAAGTGTTCAGCTCTCACATAGCAGGTATTATGTAAAACACTTATCTCTGTAACTGGTTCTTTTTGCAATAAAAACAGATTTTACACTTGCAGCTCTAAAGATACAGCAAAAAGAGGGATTATCTGGCAATTGTGAGTCTCCGCCGAGGTCTCGGGAGTGCGTTGTGATCAGCATTCTGCACAAGGTCATCCTTCTTACCAAGATCTGACAGATATTTAATAAGTCATTGTAAAGTCAGATAGAAAACCTTTATTCTGCAACAGACAGATCTGATGTTCATGAAAGAAACATGTTTCAGTATATTGTGCCATCGGAGAAACTGGTGCAGGAATATATGTTTATTCTATCTAGACAGCACATAGAAGACTTGGAAATCATTCGAGATCAGGACAAACAGGTGTTATGTGAAGTTCTCATGAATATATTTATCAAAGTGCGCTGACATGTTCTACCTGGAAGTACAAAGACTAATATTGATACAATGATACTCCCCCAAGGGTTAAAGGTCATGCATGTACATAAGTGTAAGACATAGACAGCTAAACTGCTTGTCTCGCCAGAACAGGTATATAGGTATATAGGGTCTCTCCTTCTAACATTAGATTAGATAAATGGCCATGTTGATTGCTGTGCAGATGGAGAGTCAAGACATGACCAATCCTAGTTTTCTTTTTTAGTTTTTAGAAAACACTTGGGCTTCATTTATACTTTCCGTGGTGGAAAAAATCTAATATTCATGGCTTGTCCCAAATAAATATTTTTGAGCTTTAACCTTGCATACCAACTCATCAACAAGTGCATCTGTGCTTGGTGTGGCATCTCGCTAGTTAAATGGCTACTAACGTTTCAGACAAATTAACCTCATTTAATAGAGCATGTGATTCTGGACCAAAATGTAATGCACTTTAGTTAAAAATGTTGCTGTTTTCTGCCTGAAAACCTCTCTAAACCCTCTGCCACTAGATGTCTCCATTCTTGTTAATTTGCTGTTAATTCCCAGTTACTAGGAAAAGTCTGCCTTTAGAAACCAATAGACTTGAGATGAAATACAGGAAGTGGCGGGCAAGGGGCATGTTTACACACAGCTTTGCTGCTCTGTGAGACCCGCCTGTATACTACTCAGAGGGGAGTCTACAACTTATCACAGATCACAGTGAGTATAAGAAGAACCTATCTACTTCTGACTAGATGCTCGTGTTATTGCTGATAGGATGTGTGTCACAGACAGCTTTCTTTATTGTGCTCATTATTCTCTTTTTCAGTGTCCTATCTCCTATATTATAGTCACTTTGGCAAACACTATTTGCTGTTTTACATTTACTTATGGTAGAATTACATGCAAAGAAGTCAGTAGTAGTAATAATGGATGGGGCAGGGGGTGCATTTCTCTATTGTACACACCCTTGCCTCAGAGAGCAAAGCAAAATGTGCTGTAGCTGTAATTGGGTTTTTAAGCAATAGAAGAACTTATAGGACACAATAATATGAAGGCTTATACAGCCAGAGAACAGACATCAAGACCCTGCACATATTTCAACTTTTCATGAAAATTCAGGTACCCTTTAAATGAACAGTTGCAAGGAACTTTTACTTAGCTTTTAAATAGCTTTCAATGGCTTTTGCAACAAGATTTCAAACTTATCAGATGCAAGTTAAAGACTGCTAGATCCACACGGTGTATGCCGTAAGTGCATCTCAATGATGGATGTAGAGAGCTAGAATGTTCTAATTACACTCAATGGCCGTTTAAAGGGGAATAGTGGATTTGGAGTTACCAAAAAACAAAGATCTTTTCCCTAAAAAGACCTATCATGGAACTATCCAGTACAAAATATTGAAGCTATTTAGCTACTCTTATTTAGGTCAACCAGGAATCAGGATGGATAATTTTAGATTTTAGGCATAGAAGGCTATCCATTGTTTAAATAAAACTTCCAATTGTAAAACAACTTTCATAAATGAATAGTACAGGTATATATAATAAACTTTTATAATATATCTTAATAAGAAAATCTGCTTCCTTCATCACTTATTAAGCTGCACTCCTCCTCCTTATCTTCACTAAGTCTGTTTGTTTACATAGTGTCTGTATCCATATTCAGTACACACATAGAAGGAGAGGAGGGAAGGGGAAGTTGCGAATTTATTTATTGCTTCATTCCATGCAGTGGTAGAATATTATGTTGAAGCAGTGTTAGAAGGGTTCCCTCGCTCAGAGAATAGCAGAGTGTAGCAGCTGCAGTTATTAGTGTGCCTTATTAAAGAAATATACATCCTACTTAATTACTTTTTATATAAAAGTCTATGGTGAGAGGAAGTGGTAGGAGGAGTCTGCAGGAAAAGACACACTAATAACCCCAGCTACTACACTCTGCTATTCTGTCAGTGAGGGAACCCTTCTAACATTGCTATATTTTAAAATAAGACTCTTCCTCTGCATAGAATGAGGCAATAAATCAATGAACTTCCTCCTCCTCTCTTCATAGACTTCTGTGTGTGAACTGGATATGGATACAGATTCTATGTAAACAAATAGACTGAGTGAAGGTGATGAGGAGAGCAGCTTAATAAGTGGAAAAGAAAACATATTTCCTTAATAAGATATTGTACAAAGTTTCTTATATCCACTTGTACTATTCATTTATAACAAGTGGTTTTATTATTGGAGGTGTGCTTTACGTGGAGGGTCCAGAAAGTAGCATGCATGCAATTATAACTTTTAAGGTCCCATTCACATGTTTATCTGAGAATAAGTAATAGGCTTCTTATTTTTGTGGATGCCGCATGGAAAAGCTGATGAGCGCCAAGTGGATTAGGCCTATTGAATGGAGATATTCTCTTGCCAGTACAGGAACATCAAACTGCACATCTGCTGCAGAAAATCGATTCATCAATATTCCTGTCCTAACAATTCCTATCATAATTTATGCCCGATACAGTATATCCAGTCATAACAATCCTGGACAAAAAAACCAGCTATGTGTATAGTAAGAGGATATACACAGTGAAAATTCAGGCACATCACAGATACCATAAGAATTTTTTATACCCTGACACTTATGTTTTGGTCTTAGAATGGAGACCATTTTAGTAGGCATTTAATGCTGAAAAGCTAATTTCATACTGGTGTTAATGGAGCTTGAAAATGGTCTATGGCTGAGCCAGTGGCGTAACCAGGAATGGTTGGGCCCCAAGGCGAACATTTGACATGGGCCCCCCCCCAAACCGCCGCCCCCCAACCCCCCCACACAAACCGCATTCCTGTGCACACTATTATGCCCCATAGTGGCCCCTGCACATGGTATTATGTCCTTTAGTGGCCCCTGCACACGGTATTATGCAGCATAGTGGCCCCTGCACACAATATTATGCCCCATAGTGGCCCCTGCACACAGTAGTTTGCCCCATAGTGGCCCCAGCACACAGTAGTTTGCCCCATAGTGGCCCCGACACACAGTAGTTTGCCCCATAGTGGCCCCTGCACACAGTAGTTTGCCCCATAGTGGCCCCTGCACACAGTAGTTTGCCCCATAGTGGCCCCTGCACACAGTAGTTTGCCCCATAGTAGCCCCTTCACACAGTAGTTTGCCCCATAGTAGCCCCTGCACACAGTAGTTTGCCCCATAGTGGCCCCGCCGTGCCAAGTAGCCCCTGCACACAGTAGTTTGCCCCATAGTAGCCCCTGCACACAGTAGTTTGCCCCATAGTGGCCCCTGCACTCAGTAGTTTGCCCCATAGTGGCCCCTGCACACAGTATTATGCCCCATTGTGGCCCCTGCACACGGTATTATGCCCCATAGTGGCCCCTGGACACGGTATTATGCAGCATAGTGGCCCCTGCACACAATATTATGCCCCATAGTGGCCCCTGCACACAGTAGTTTGCCCCATAGTGGCCCCTGCACACAGTAGTTTGCCCCATAGTGGCCCCTGCACACAGTAGTTTGCCCCATAGTGGCCCCTGCACACAGTAGTTTGCCCCATAGTGGCCCCTGCACACAGTAGTTTGCCCCATAGTAGCCCCTTCACACAGTAGTTTGCCCCATAGTAGCCCCTGCACACAGTAGTTTGCCCCATAGTAGCCCCTGCACACAGTAGTTTTCCCCATAGTAGCCCCTGCACACAGTAGTTTGCCCCATAGTGGCCCCTGCACTCAGTAGTTTGCCCCATAGTGGCCACTGCACACAGTATTATGCCCCATTGTGGACCGCCCATGAACGATTATTATACTCTGGGGTCTGAAAAGATATAATGATCGGAGACCCAGGGGAGGATACAAACATAGAAAACACTGCAACTTACCTCTTCCTCGCTCCGGTGCACTCCCATGCGCTACTTCGGCCATCTTGAATGTTGGACCGGATCTCGCGCGATCCAGGCTGGCGTCGCAACGCATAATGACTTCGGCTGACGTCTGGGACGTCACCAAACAGGCCCGAAGCCTGCGGAGCGGCGGAGAGGTGAGTTACAGTGTTTTTTTATGTTCGCTCACCTCCCCTGGGCCCACGATCGTTATACTCCGGGGTCTCAAAAGACCCCGGAGTATAACGATAGCAGTGTTTGTGGGGTTCGCGATAGCGACCGCCACAGGGCTCTGGGCTCCGGGCCCTGTAATGTTCCGGGCCCTGTGGCAGCCGCTACCACTGCTACCCCGATAGTTACGCCCCTGGGCTGAGCCCAAGCTTATATAGGTACCAGCCGTCTTACCCTTTAAAATCCGGATAAGGAACTTACCTCAATGAAAAAGAGACTAGCAGAAGACGTCGGGTGATGGTACATGTAAATTGTTACAAGGATGGCAGCGACAACCACCAGCACCAGGACAAGTATTCCTATAATTAATCCCGTGTGCAAAGACCCGCGCTGCTTTTCCGCTGCACTGTCATCTGTCGAGGCTGCAAGGTGAGAAGGAAACATGACAAGATAGAATGAAGAATGAAACTTTGTTTCTATGAAATACAGTAATTGCATATTCATACATTGCAGCATCTGGTGCATACTAAACTACTGAAGCTAACTCTAAAAATACACGTCAGAAAAATGGGTGCACTTATGTATGAGAGCAAGTACAAAGGACGCCATGAAATAGGTTTTTGATAATAATATTGTACTTATTAAAGATAAACACCTAGACCTAGACACAGATTTACTAATAGACTGTGTAAACTTGTGCAAACAATCTGAAAATACGCCAGATTTATCACAGTAGATGATGCAGGATGGAAAATTTGATGCAATGTATTTTACACTCTTTAGTCTACATTTATACCACCTATTAGCTCCCTTACTTTGTGTCAGTCTCCTCAGACTCATCTCTGGTGCTCCCGGCTGCTCTTCAATGAAGCCAAGGACGTATACTTTGGCTTCACTGAGCAAGTGCCGGAGGTATGGGGCATGTGCACTTAGGCCGAGGTGTACAGCAGCAGCTTATTTATTTTGATTGCTGGCACGGATGGCTTTATTACAGGGCGATTTGGGACACTAAACCCCCCGATCCTTAAGAGCTTGTGGGTGGTTTAATGTCCCAAATCGCACTGACAAATTCCCTTTAAGGCACAACATTTTTTTCTGAGAAGCCACACTCAAATTTCTATCCAGTTGGAAAAATGTTAGCTGACACTAGTTGCCCAAAGATGTGCCAAAGAGTGCTAAAACCTCTTCAAAGAGCTGATCGGCAGGGTACCCAGGTGTCAGATCCTCAACAATCACATATACTGTATACATCCTGGAAAAACCACTTTAAAAAAAAGCATGACAAGCCATCACAAATATTTCCATGACAGTGTACCATAACAGTAAAAAGAAAAGAATGATGTCCCCATCCTACAGCACTTCCTACCGAAACACATCCTAAATGACTCTTTTGTATGCACGAGCGATTCTCCAGGTTTTACAAGATATACATGTAGAGAATATGGATATGTTGATGAAAGTCACGGATAAATTTCCTCTTGGGGCCAATATGTGTGACTTCTCTATTTAATGACTGCTTTAAGCACATGACACTTTACATCTGCTGTAAAATCTAATTACACAAACTGCAGCGATAAATCTAGTGCCACATAAAAACATAAAATATCATACGTGTATGATAAAAATACCTCCACCACCCAAAAAAAAAGTGACGAGGCTTCATTAGCAGATGTTTTATGGCCTCCGCTTTTGTAAACAAAATATCTCGGAAAGCAATTTGGACACGAGAAGCTCCGTAATGACACAGATAATGAATGGGATTTGTGTCTTACAATAAATCAGCAGACATGCCCTGCAGACAGCGGAGATACTCCCATTGTCATTATACCATACACAGGGTCAATTCATCAGTGTCTAAAATAGTGGGACACAATGATGACTTGGAGGAAGTTAGTAAAATCCCTACTTTATAATACCCTGCTCTGGGTGGGCACTGGTTCTTATTGATGAGATCCAGTTCATGTATGGGGCCGGGACGGCCTTAGGTTGAATGGTGTCCTGTGCGGAATCTGCTGTTCATGCCCTTGACCTGTCATAAGAATAACAGGTAAGGAAGTATATAGAGTTGGGCGAAACAGTTCATAATGTGTCAGGTTTGTTACAAATTTTTCAAAAATTTCAGGCTCGGATATGTCTTATGCAAATCCAGCAACATGGCGACCAACTGGACACCATTTTTCTGTTCATTTTAAGGTGCAAGGAAGGTGTGTAAAAAAAAAAAAAATTTACTCATCTTTCCTAGTCTCTCCTGTGACATCCTCCAGTGCCCTTGACCGTCTGCCATCTTCTTTGGCTTCCAGGTCATCCCTAAAGTCTGTGACACTGGTCACAATATTCACATGGACATCAACACCATCATGTTTCGACACTGCAGTGTTATCTTATATAATTTAGAGTTAAAATGCTATCATGTTGATGTTCCCCTTTTGTGAACCCTGAGGTCCAGTCACAGGACTCAGTAGTGACCTGGGTCCCAAGAAGATGGTGGACGACCTGTGGAGAAGATCAGAACACTGGAGGATGCTGTGGTGATGCCCAGGAAAGTTGACTACATGTTTTTTTTTTTTACTATTTTATTTTTTACACACCTTCCCTGCCCCTGGTTTATTAGTCAGCTTTATCCTGCACTCCTGGTACAGAACGAACAAGTTCTCAGTGGGTCTCACAAATTATCGCAAAATAAATCTTGTGAGGTTCTCCCATCACTAGTAGTATCATACCCACACCAGAGTCAAGCGCATAACAAAAATATGGTACCAGAAACCTCAACCTCAGTGCAAAAATCTGTGTCCACAATATAAAAATAGCCCCATTGTGCCCCCAATTATTGAGCTCCCCACACTGCCAAAATAAAAAAAGAACACCCGTGCCACCCCAGCATAGAATGCTAAGAACACCCATCCTAACCCAGCATAGAATGCTAAGAACACCCGTGCCACCCCAGCATAGAATGCTAAGAACACCCGTGCCACCCCAGCATAGAATGCTAAGAACACCCGTTCTACCCCAGCATAGAATGCTAAGAACACCCATCCTAACCCAGCACAGAATGCTAAGAACACCGAGCCACCCCAGCATAGATGCAAGCACCCATCCCCCAGCACAGAATGCTAAGAACACCCGTGCCACCCCAGCATAGAATGCTAAGAACACCCGTTCTACCCCAGCATAGAATGCTAAGAACACCCATCCCACCCCAGCACAGAATGCTAAGAACACCGATGCCACCCCAGCATAGAATGCTAAGAACACCCGTGCCACCCCAGCATAGAATGCTCATCTCCCAAAATTCCGATTTATAAATTGAAATGCTTCACCAGGAATCATAGAAAAAAATCATAATGGTTCATAACAGATGGTGACAAATTCTCATGGATCGTAATGTAACAGAATGAATCGTGATGGCAGATAATCGATCAGCATAAACTATAACAGATCATAACTAATCATAATGAAGAATAACCTGTCATGAGAGATTATAACAGATCATGATTAATTGTAATTATTACACAAAGTCATTTTTTGGCTGAAGCCCCACATTGCGGAAACGCAGCTTTTTCTGCTGCAGATTTTGCTGCGTTTTTTTGAGCCAAAGTCAGGAGTGGAATGAGCAGAAGGTAGAAGTATAAGAACTTCCTATATATTTCCCATTTGTTTTGTTTCCATTCTTGGCTTTGGCTCAAAAAAAACGCTGCAAAATCTGCAACAAAAAAGCTGCGCTTTTGCAATGTGGGGCCTCAGCCTTAGGGTAAATTTACACAGAAGTTTTTGCAGGTGGTCATTTCAGTGGAAGTCAGTTGCAGATTTTTCCTCTAGGGTTAAAATAAAAGCGTCATGAGCTATCTACAGGCAGATTCCACCTCGCAAAGCCCATTGCAATGAATGGCAGGTGGCAAAAAGATCATGATGGGTCGTACCGGATGATCACAAATTGTGATGGTCCAGCGTGACCAATCCTAGCAGATCAGGACAGGTTGCATACGTGCATTATTCCCTAGCATTATACAATACATGATTCCGCATATCCTCGCAGAAGCTTTTTACGCAGCAGCGAGGTTTATAAAAAACCGCGATTAATACTTTACTGTTATCAAGCATGACACCAATATAAACAACCCGGCTTATTCTATAATGCAGTCTGCCCAGCTTGATACAAACAAGTTCATTGTGGAACTTTTTTATTTCAATTGCCTCAACAAAAATCACATTTCCAAACCAAATAATTCTCTAAACAGTCCTACAGCAGTAATATATTGAAATCGAAATCTGAAATGCAAGGAACATGTCTCAGGGAGATGAAGGCCGGAGACAAGATTGATTCTGAATCTACTGTGTTATATCAGGCAATTCTTGGGTGATGTTCCTATTTTCTAGTAATAAAGTCCTGGATGTTTACAGGTAGACACGTTACTTCCTATGGCATCCTGATCACCATAGATTGTGAGACACCACATGGATAGAATTATCTTCTATGCATTGGATAGAGAATAAATTGCAGATCAGTGGGGGGGGGGGGGGGCTGAAAGAGACCACCACTGATCTTGAGAATGGGGGGATGTTTTACTGATATGGAAGCTGATGCGTCCCCCACTCCATCCATTTTTATGGGAGTGATGGAAATAGCCGTAATATAGCATTTGGCTATCTGCGGCACACTCATTGAATGGAGAAGGTGCCAATCTGTGTCCACCACTACATTCTCAATGGGAGTAATACACCTCCCCGTTTTCAAGATCAGCTAGATGGTTATGGCTAGAGGAAAAATAATTTTGCATCCCAAATGCAGAATAATCTAAAACACTCTTTACACTTCTGTTGCGATTTTCATTTTTCTGTTCTGTCATAGGGTCTGAAAAAGCAAATAGAATACTGGATCCATCAAATGACGGACACTAACCATGCCGAACTAACCTCGTTGACTTATAATGTGGTCCATCAGTTCCCATCATGATGTCCATCATTTTGATGAGGACAATAGCACTGCATGCTATACTATTCTTCCTATCAAATATGTCAGAATGGCTGAACCTGTGGTATAAGCGTGAAGAAAGTCTACGTTTGCTTTATTCCATACTCCACAACTGTGGAAACAGCAGAAATCTGTAAATAATCCTCCCCTCTCTAGTGTCCCATTACTGGAACATCTCTGCAAAAACAGGGATGTATCGGTGTATACAGGTGTCAAACTAGGAAATGCACAAAAAAAAAGAATCAAATCAATGTTCTTTACATATGAGCTCCCCTAAGCTGCCCAAAAAAACTAAATAGATAACTAACAGCAGTAGGTCAATAGGGCAGAACAACGTATCGAATCATGACCGATCAAAATGAAAGATGACAGATTGTAACAAATTGCAGTGGATGATAATAGATTATCCCAGATCATAATGGATGATGCAGATTATGACGAATCATATTGGATCATGACCCAACAAAAATAATCATAATGGATGATAATGGATCTTGCCGAATCCTAGTGGACCATGACAGGTCAAAATGGATCTATTATGCATTCTTTACAAAGACAAAAGCCATGACATCAGTAAGAGCAGAGCTTTCTTGTTCATGTATTTTGGTTCCTGGACTCTGGTTCCAATTTGGACTGCCCCAGGACTCTGCCTTGACCTCGTCCCCTGGTTGCCATGCTCCTGCTTTTAACTCCTGTCTTGTTCCTGTTTTCTTGTTTCCTGGTTCCAACTTTTGACCTGTTGCTGGTTTCTACCCCTCGCTCTAACCCATGGCTCTACCTTAACACACTCCAATCTGGCTTGCTCCTGGACTCTGCCTTTGTTTCATTCCCTGGTTACCATGCTCTTGGCTCTGATGTGGCTTACTCACGTAGTATGCCTTTGCTTTGTAAACTGGTTGGCATGCTCCTTCTTCTGATCCCTGCCTTGTCCTGCTCTATGGTCTCCTGGTTCCAACTTCACACCTTTTGCTGGTTTCTACTCTTGGCTCTGACCCATGTCTACACCTAGATACACTCTAGTCTGGTCTTGTTACTTATCTGATCAGGCTTGCTGCCTCTTTCCCTGGTTGCCTTACTCCTAGTTCTGATCTGGACTACTCCTGGCCTACTCCTTTTCCTCGTTCCCTGGTAATCGTGCTCCCACATCCAACTCCTGACTTAATCCTGTTCTCTGGTCTTTTGGTTTCAACTTTTGACTTGTTGCTGGTTTCTACTCCTGACTTTGACCAACAACTCCAGCTTCACATACTCCAGTCTGGCCCTTTTGGCTCTGATTGACTGCAGCTTGATATGTCCACACTCCTGCACTCCAGGCTCCAATCCAGATTTTGCTCCTTTCTTGCTCTCTGTAGTGCCAGTCTGTCATTCTTCCTTGAGATGGGTGAACCTTGCGATATTAATTTCACAAATATTTTTGAGATTCTTCCACCCATTTAGATTCAGACACAACTTGCTTTTGTTATACTCTCGGGTCTCTTCACGACCCATAGTACAATAAGTAGAGGCTCAGGAAGGTATAGAAACATAACAAACACTGATTCTCAAAATCCCTCACTTCTCTTGGGCTCCCATGTGTTGTTTGATCCTCCCTTGGTCTCATGATCGTTTAACTTCTGGCCCCTTCTGAACTCCTGGGTGATGTCATGGGCCCTAGGGGTCCTGTGATTAGGTCTCAGTGGTCATATGAGGTCCATGGAACGTTCACTTAAGCGTCATGATGTTGGCGCACCCCACGTTTCTGCTAAGGCCCAATCAGGCCTTAGAATTTTTCCTGGACCCATGGCATCATCCAGGAGGCCAGAACATGATTGAAGAAGCCCAAAAGGGAGCCCTGATCCTTTGCTTATTATACTCTGGAGTAGCATAAAACCCCAGAGTAGAATTGTGATTTCATGAATGGTGAACCGCAAAAGTTTCAAGTTTGGTCAACCCCAAAATTTTTTGAAAATTCAAAACAAATCCAAACCCATTTGCTCATCTCTACTCCTATCATGTTGTCACTTCTACATGGCAACTGGAGACCATACTGGACTGGAACTATGCAGCAGCAAAATCCAAACTTTCTTGCAATGGTTAAGAGTCTAGCCTGCTCCAAATCAGTTGCAGCCTTTAGTATCCACTTTCTAGTCTGAGAGATTGTAACGGTATGGAATATTTTTTTTTTTCTTAAGGAAAAATTCAAAAAAAAAAGTTTTACTGTATGCGGTGGTTTCCATGGAAGCTCCAGTCCTCTACTATGATAATTTTGGAGATAAGTTTATCAGGAAAAGATGGACAACTGAAACATGAATCTGCTTATAAAATCTAAATCCTCCTGTTTACTTTGTAAAGAAAATGCCATGAACCACAAGTGTTTTCTGATGCTCTCCGCGGCTATCTCTAATCCAAATAGACAATTCTCTGTGGTCCGGTTGGTAAAGATATTAAAAACAGTCAGGATAAGACGAAAAGAATGAGGACTCGGCATGTCATAGATTGAAGATCTGCTCCTGGAAGAGGAAATCACTCTAATCTTTTGTGATATTTTTTGTGTTTTATTGGTAGACAATTCCGTCACTTCAAAGTGACAGCGCGGTTCATGATACGCAGGGAACATCTACAAGGTGACAACAAAGCCCTTTTGCGGCCAAATTATTAGAGACGCGTTCATTGGGTTAATGAAGTCGGAAATAATCTGCACATAGAAAACGGCACAAAGACAAAAATAATAATAACAATAATGGAAGTAATAATAAGTGGTGATTTCCATAATCAGAACTCACTTCTTTCACCTCAAGGTTACACTTCTCAAGAGAAATTGATTTCAATCTGTTTTCGCCGAGACAATAAACAAAGCTGTCAACTTTGAAAATAAGCGATGCCACATATATCAAGTGACAGTTCCTAAGTATGAGGCTAGCAACGGGTTCCTAGAGGCTTCTTGGAGGGAAAAACTTTATTACAATCATTACCAAGCAGCTGCTGTTACAAATTAAAGGTTAACCAACTGGGCAGAATGTCAGAAAAATAATTAGACTATGTATGTCCCATCTATTTTCTAGAATTTAACGTACATATGGATCTTATGCATAATGCAAGTGTACAAAGAATAGCATCTGGACGAATCAAATATTTATAGACATTAAAAGGTACAAGCAATTAATATACTGAGATGTATATATAGAAGGGTTAATAGATTATTTTTGTCAATTAACAAAATAAAGTGAACGAAGAAAAGAGAAATGTAAATCCCATCAATATTTGGTGTCACCTTTGCCCCTTGCCTTCCATCAGTTCTTCTCGGTACTTGCAGACAGTTTTTGGCAGAACTCGGCAGGGAGGTTGTTCCCGCCGCCATCTTGGAGAACTAAGTACAGATCTTCTGTGGATGTAGGCTTGCTCCAATCCTTCTGTCTCTTCATGTCATCCCAGACAGATTGGATGATGATGAGATCAGGGCTATATCTGTGGGGGCCGGATCATCACTTCCAGGACTCCTCCTCCAAAGAGCAAAGGTCACACCAAATATTCATGGGATTTACATTTCTCTTTTCTTCAGTCACTTCATTTTTGAAACTATTAAAACTTCTATTATCTTAATCATTCTTACTTTGCAGCATTTTTTCCACACCAGCTTAAAATTTTTTCACAGTACTGTAAATCTACAATATTATGGAGCCCAAACCACTCAATCTGCCCCCATGTGTCTCATCATACGACACAGATATTTATCCCTCAGAAACATACATATATGTACTGCCTTACAAGGAACCTGTCACAAACATTAAGCCAACCCTAGGTCCTTTAGTACCAACATTTAAGTGGTTGAAATAGCCGTATCCTAATGCTATACATGGCCACAATTTAAAATAAAAAAAATACACTTACCTAGAGATGAGCCCAATGAGTCTCCTTAGACTCATATTTGGTGCTCATGGTGCCTGTGCAGCTTTTTGATGTAGTAGGGGAAGTACCCCTCAGCTTCACTATGCATGTGCCCAAAGTTCAGCGCATGCGCAGTGAAATTGTGGTATACTACATTTGTGGTAAAAATAGACTTTTTTTTTAAATTTGTGGGCATGGACAATGTTAGGATAGGACTATCTGGGACACTAAACCAATGGTACATAAGGAACTGTGGGTGGCATAGTGTCCAAACAGCATATGGCATGTTTCTTTTAACGTTGCCTTTGACTCAAAGTATCTTGAGTTGATGTAAGTGGTCTGAGATGACCAGCTTTGAGAAAACAAAATCTCATTACTCTGTTGGGCATAGTTTATTTTATAAAAGTCTGAGTGAGAATCATGAGAAATTGGAGTCCTTAAGGAAATTTGTGGAGAGGTAAGGATGGCTTCACTTTGACTGCTTATGGATCTACTTAATGCCCCGATTTAGTGTCACGTTCCAGATTCCAGCATCCAGCCACAAGTGTAGCTTGCTTCTCATAAATGACCTGAGGAAGGGAATAGTCATTTCCCAAAACTCTTTGTCCAAATAAATCTGTATTTCTAAACCAACCAGGTGGATGAACTGTTACTTAATAGTATGGAAAGAAATAATTATGATAGCTTTTTCCCAGCTAGAAAAGCATTGAAGATTGGTCAAAGTATGCAAATCTGCTCAGGTAATTTACATACTTTTTCCCATGGAGCATTGTCTGTAAAATTACGTATACCACCAAGATCTCCTCAATGAGAACCATCACCCCCCATCGTGCAGAATTGGGTCTATGATTAACTACTTTAGTTAGCTAAGGCTGGGTTCACACCAGCGATTTGTTTCCATTCGGGGATTCCGTCCCCCATTCCGAGTGAAATTTGCGGAAAGAAAAGTCCTGCAAATAGCACTTTTTTCTCTCTCTTTTTTCTGGTGGAAACCCGGTGGACCCCATTATAGACTATAGGGTCCGCAGGTTTCCATGGGTAACCGCTTTTTAAGCAGATTGGGTTTCCATTTTTCGGGTCCCCAAGCAGACCCAAAAAATGTAAACCCGAGCGCAGTTGTGAACCTAGCGTCAACTGGAGATCAGTTAAGAATGGTCACAACCGTCGACTGCTCAAACAATGACATCAAGTTACCCATTTGGTACTTAGATAGATGTCAGTGGATACTACCAATTTCAGTTTGGGAATCTAATGGAAGGAGGGAACATTGATGGAATCCCTGAAGTCAATCACTGTACACTGCAGAGAGCGGTGATCAAGGTGACAGCTGTCCCAGGGCAGGAACGGAGGGGAGAATGCAGGTAAACACATTTTTATTGCATATTTTTGTGCATTTTCTATTTTTGAACCCTCCCTTACATCCTGTATTAAAATTTATGATTCCGGACAACCCCTTTATGGTCCAGTTCATTCCAAGTTGGCTTTGGTGTGTGTTAGATTCTGTTCCTTATGGTTTTCATGCTACATGTTTTCCTGACCTCGTTCTCTTGTCCACTGTCTACTTGACTTCTGCTTTGCCTATGACTGAACAATACTTGCTCTACACACGTGGACAAGATTGTTGGTCCCCCTCGTTTAATGAAAGAAAAACCCTCAATGGTCACAGAAATAACTTGAATCGGACAAAAGTAATAATATATAAAAATTCTATGAAAATGAACAAATGAAAGTCAGACATTGCTTTCCAACCAGGCTTCAGCAGGATTTTTTAAAAAAGAAAACTCATGAAACAGGCCTGGACAGAAATGATGGTTCCCTTAACTTAATATTTTGTTGCACAACCTTTTGAGGCAATCCCTGCAATCAAACGATTCCTGTAACTGTCAATGAGACTTCTGCACCTCTCAGCAGGTATTTTGGCCACTCCTCATGATCAAACTGCTCCAGTTGTCTCGGGTTTGAAGGGTGCCTTTTCCAGACGGCATGTTTCAGCTCCTTCCAAAGATGCTCAATAGGATTTAGGTCAGGGCTCATAGAAGGCCACTTCAAAATAGTCCAATGTTTTCCTCTTAGCCATTCTTGGGTGTTTTTAGCTGTGTGTTTTGGGTCATTATCCTGTTGCAAGACCCATGACCTGCGACTGAGACCAAGCTTTCTAACACTGGGCAGCACATTTCTCTCTAGAATCCCTTGATAGTCTTGAGATTTTATTGTACCCTGCACAGATTCAAGACACCCTGTGCCAGATACAGCAAAGCAGCCCCAGAACATAACAGAGCCTCCTCCATGTTTCACAGTAGGGACAGTGTTCTTTTCAAGTTATGCTTCATTTTTACGTCTGTGAACATAGAGCTGATGTGCCTTGCCAAAAATGTTGATTTTTGTCTCATCTGTCCATAGGACATTCTTTGTGGCTTGTCAACATGTTCCAGTTTTGTCAGATTCAAGTTATTTCTGTGACCATTGTGGCTTTTACTTGTATTAAACGAGGGGTACCAACAATTTTGTCCACGTTTGTATATGACCATAATTCCTGGTGATCACTTATGTTCTGCAATTCGAGAACACCAGCTAGTCTAGGGTTAGTGACCTGGGGATTTGCTATTGCAAGGTACATTCTTCTTTGTGGTGGTTAAGGGTGAATAACACACAATATCTTATACTACTGCCCCGATTCAGCCCTAAGTAAAATCCATTAGTGACCTATTGAGTCCACATCTCCAGTTGGCCATTGTTACAGAGTTGTTCTGGAGAAGGTAGTTCTCTACCGATTCTCTACCGATGGGACCAAGCAGGGTCGGCACTATGGGAGCCATGTCACCTGCATGCCCTACCTTTATGCTCCTGTATGTACAGTACTCCCCTGGACCTCCATGCAAACAGAACACCATAGAAGCTCGGACAATAGGCTGGTTGAAAGATCTTGTTATATCTCAAAGTAACATTCAGAAATGCCAATTGAAAATTAATGATGAATCTATTTAACCCTTCCCCAGCCTATGTATCTGTGCTGGATTCGGGCTCAGTAACACTATTCCTGATGTTGATAGCTTACAAGAAAGGTTAACTTTGTGTATTTTGCCTTTGCTGACAAAATGACATTTCTCAGTTTTTAGTGGTAGATTTTAAATTAGATAAAACAATGACATTTCCTGTGAGATAGAAATCTCAAGCTGTAAGCACCGCTGTTTTATTCTCTCCCATGCTGGCAGATACTGAACAGAGGAAAACATTTAGCTTAAAGGGATAGCAAGTTACAGAAGGGAAGCCGTGCACTGGAAATGTACTGTATGCTCTATGTATATCTAATGGCGGTACATAATCCTATAATACTTATTGTAGTAATAGGAGACTAAACTGAGCACTGCTAGGAGGTCTGTAAGTCAAAACCTTTACATATAGCCCAAACTCTAAGAGAAATAGATGGATGGATAGACAGATAGATAGATAGATAGATAGATAGATAGATAGATAGATAGAAGTAGAAAAGTTCAAAGCAGCACTATGATCTTGCATATAATCCGACTCAGACCTAAAAATACAAAACAGGTAGCACTCCAAAATAGTGGAAAATATATAAAGGTGTGGGCTTATTCCAAGAGCAGCATTTCGGTTCTTAAGGTTTGAGAAAGATCCCCCATTTTAGGGAACAAAAAGTTGCTCTTGGAATAAACCCACATCTTTATATTATTTCCACTATTTTGGAGTACTGCCTGTTTTGTATTTTTTAGATAGATAGATAGATAGAGAGATAGGAGATAGATAGATACACTACCGTTCAAAAGTTTTGGGTCACTTAGAAATTTCCTTATTTTTGAAAGAAAAGCACAGTTTTTTTCAATGAAGATAATATTAAATGAATCAGAAATACACTCTATACATTGTTAGTGTGGTAAATGACTATTCTAGCCGCAAACTTCTGGTTTTTAATGCAATATCTACATAGGTGTATAGAGGCCCATTTCCAGAAACCATCACTCCAGTGTTCTAATGGTACATTGTGTTTGCTAACTGTGTAAGAAGGCTAATGGATGTTTAGAAAACCCTTGAAAACCCTTGTGCAAGTATGCTAGCACAGCTGAAAACAGTTTTGCTGGTTAGAGAAGCTATAAAACTGACCTTCCTTTGAGCTAGTTGAGAATCCGGAGCATTACATTTGTTGGTTCAATTAAACTCTCAAAATGGCCAGAAAAAGAGAACTTTCATGTGAAACTCGGCAGTCTATTCTTGTTCTTAGAAATGAAGGCTATTCCATGCGAGAAATTGCCAAGGAACTGAAGATTTCCTCCAACGGTGTGTACTACTCCCTTCAGAGGACAGCACAAACAGGCTCTAACCAGAGTAGAAAGAGAAGTGGGAGGCCCCGCTGCACAACTGAGCAACAAGACAAGAACATTAGAGTCTCTAGTTTGAGAAATCGACACCTCACAGGTCCTCAACTGGCAGCTTCATTAAATAGTACCTGCAAAACGCCAGTGTCAACGTCTACAGTGAAGAGGTGACTCAGGGATGCTGGCCTTCAGGGCAGAGTGGCCAAGAAAAAGCCATATCTGAGACTGGCTAATAAAAGGAAAAGATTAAAATGGGCAAAAGAACACAGACATTGAACAGAGGAAGATTGGAAAAAAGTGTTATGGACAGACGAATGAAAGTTTGAGATGTTTGGATCACACAGAAGAACATTTGTGAGACACAGAACAACTGAAAAGATGCTGGAAGAGTGCCTGACGCCATCTGTCAAGCATGGTGGAGGTAATGTGATGGTCTGGGGTTGCTTTGGTGCTGGTAAAGTGGGAGATTTGTACAAGGTAAAAGGGATTTTGAATAAGGAAGGCTATCACTCCATTTTGCAACGCCATGCCATACCCTGTGGGCAGCGCTTGATTGGAGCCAATTTCATCCTACAACAGGACAATGACCCAAAGCACCTCCAAATTATACAAGAACTATTTAGGGAAGAAGCAGGCAGCTGGTATTCTATCTGTAATGGAGTGGCCAGCGCAGTCACCAGATCTCAACCCCATTGAGCTGTTGTGGGAGTAGCTTGACCGTATGGTACGCAAAAAGAGTCCATCAAGCCAATCCAACTTGTGGGAGGGGCTTCTGGAAGCATGGGGGGAAATTTCTCCAGATTACCTCAGCAAATTAACAGCTAGAATGCCAAAGGTCTGCAATGCTGGAATTGCTGCAAATGGAGCATTCTATGACGAAAGCAAAGTTTGAAGGAGAAAATTATTATTTCAAATAAAAATCATTATTTCTAACCTTGTCAATGTCTTGAGTATATTTTCTATTCATTTTGCAACTCATTTGATAAATAAAATTGTGAGTTTTCATGGAAAACACAAAATTGTCTGGGTGACCCCAAACTTTTGAAAGGTAGTGTATAGAGATATGAGATAGATAAATAAATTGATAGATAGATAGAAAATTTAATGAGATATGAGATAGATCACCTATGAAGTGGTAGCGGTGCTTGCCTTCAGCTTCAAATAATTGATCAGTTTGGGTCTGCCACCCTGTGCCTCCACTGATCAGCTTTTCAGAACTGCAGTTGTGCTTGGGCACAGATCGATCATCAATACTTAAAGAGAACCTTTCACCATCTCCAACAAGTCCAAGTTTTTACATAATTTAATAGTTGCTGCTCCACTGGTTCCTGAGCAGTTGGAATTTTTTTCTCTAGCCCCCCCAAATGTTCCAGAGCAATCTGTGCTGTAAGTTTTGTTAACTTATATACTGTTTAGTCCCTGTACTGTCAGGAGGGCAGTGTCAGGCAGGAGCAGACAAGTGGTGTGATTCTGAGCTCTGACACTGGCTGCCTCTGATTGGCGCTCTGAATCACGCCCCCTGCCTGACACCGCCCTTCTGACATTACAGGGCTTAAATAGCACATCAGGTTGCTCAGGAATGGTGAGGGCTAGAGAAAAATTCCAACTGCGCTGGAATCAGTGTAGCGGCCTATTAACAGATGCCAAGAACTAGAATAGGTGGAGGTGGTGAAAGGTCCTCTTTAAGTTCTGGAAAATCCTCTCTCTACTGTGCAACTCTTCCGAGGCTGACATTATGGTGGCATTATACCATTCTCAGACCTCAAGACATATAGTCATATTGTAGTTTTGCACACATTTAACCCATTATTTCCTTCTTTCATACCAATTAATAAAAACAAGCTAAATCCATCATTTCCTATTCCAATCATGCCTTAAATATACCGGATTCCATCCATGACTCAATTCTCCTGGCACATTAATATCTTCTGTATACCTGCTGTGAAATTGCCTTGGATATAATTGATCTCGGTGTTTTCCGCTGCTTACAAATTGTTTCCTCTGTACCTGCCGAGTCTGTTGGATATTCTGCCCCGTTTCTTCCTACTTTAACATATTACATACAGTTTTCTTATTGCGCTTTCTATTAATTTTCGCTGCTAATGATCCCAAAGTCCAGACCGTGTTACATTTTAATGAGCGCTCTCATCTTGTAAGGAGCGCCATCGATGACATTACAGCCAAGAGATTGTCTATATCTTTGGCGGTAATTGGAAATCCTGCCCACGTGGAGGTATCTACAGTAGTTTGAGGGATTTCGGAAAGAAAAGAGTAATGGGATATTCCATTTCCCAGAGAAATCTCTAGTGTGACGGCTGCATTACTTAGCTACAAAAATCACAATCCAAGTCCTATCAGCTAGCAAACACAATGTTATTAGCTAAGATAGTATATAGAGGGTTCACTATCGAAGGGCAGATAGACTGTCATTAGTCCTTGATAGCGTCTTAGATAGAGTAGGAAGCCATGTTATAGGAAAGTCAGGCTGATGTCATTAAGTCCCAAAAAACCCATCTTTAAAATTGTTATTTTTTTTTAATTTATTTATTATTTATCACCATTTTTAATCTATTTTCCGATTTTTTTTTTTTAAACTATATTATCTGTACATGACTATGGGGGCAACCATCTTCCCTGAGCTTCTCCTCTGCTGCATTAACAGCAGTTAGTGATCTGCTTTACAGCATAGACATGGCCCAGGGGCGTAAATACCGGGGTAGCAGCGGTAGCGGCTGCCACAGGGCCCAGGACATTAGGGGGCCCGGAGCCCTGTGGCAGCCGCTACTGCAAACTCCACAAACACTGCTATCATTATACTTGGGACATAATAACATAATACTGTGTGCAGGGGCCACTATGGGGCATAATACTGTGTGCAGAGGCCACCATGTCAAATGTTCGCTTTGGGGCCCAGCCATTCCTAGTTACACCACTGTCATGGTCATAGCTACAATAGTTGGGAGCAAACTCAATGAGGTCTATGGGAGAGTCTTCTAGACATGCTCTGTCCAAGGAGAGAGAGGGGATAAGCTGTGGCATCCTCTTTTGTCACTAGTGGATGCAATGATGGGTTAGTGGTGTTATCTATAGAGGTATTATCTTCTATTGTAATGCTGCATATAATGTAAATGAGGTAACTGTTGCAAAGAAAACGTCTACAGAATTGGCTTAGCGGCCAAAGTGAAAATTGCAGGATATAGTAGTTTTAATAAAATATAGATAATGACGTGGGAAATGAAAAATATGAAAAGGGTTTAACAAAATAAGTGATTTAAAAAATAGGCTATTTTTGGTGACACATTTCCTTTACACTTACAACTGGAATTGGATGTCAACATTATAATGACTAATATATATAATAAATATTAAATACTGCATATATAGTAATAAGTATATATAATATACTCTATATATTATGTAGTCATGTGCTTTAAAATGCAGTCCCTGTACCAAAAGAGTTAATGAGCTAAAATGACATAATGGAAATATAATGGATATGGCAGGTGTTGAGCACAACCACTAAACTAATAGGTTCAATAGAAAAGCTTTTAGTTAGTTAATTGCCAGGTGCTAAAACAGCATAACACGTATGGTACATAAATACCTTGTAACATGTGCGGTCACATCATTATATACATTGCCCCCTATAAGTGGCTTTCACAGCTGGAAATGATTTACACTTTCAATGAGGTGTAAAATAAATGGTCACCTGTTTTCTTTTTCATTTTTTTTATTCTAAATAGGTACAAAAATTGTGCTGAGGGCACGGGTAATGACGCAGGATCAGAAACATACCTTAATGACCACAATCCATAAAAAACAATGCAGAAATCATCATCTTTTTATGGAAATGCAAATTAATCTGCAAGTGCACTGGGGATGGGGCCCCATTTGCCATCACAATCACAATTGTTTTGGCTCTCCTTTGGAATTGCCCCCAATGCCGCCCTTTTAACTGTGAATGACAGTCTCAATCTTAGTAGTATAATGTTGTACCATGTTAGCCATAGAAAGTAGTGGAAGAGTGAAGAAATCAGGCGATACCTTTTAGAGGCTCACTGAGTATATTTGATAGTAAGCTTTCGAGAGTACTAGCTCTCTTCTTCAGACATGGTGTTATACAAGAAACTGAAAATTCACACTCTTTATACACACACAAGACATGGATCTTCAAAGGATCTTGGAATAACAAAATGCAATACAAGTAGAGAAGTTATTTACAACAGGTCAGGAGATAAACAGTCTGAAAAATTTGTGGAGCGTGACAGAGGGATCTGTTATCTGTTTGCTATCAGGTGGTGATCTGTGACCTTCGCAGTTCATACATAGTGTGACATGAAGCTGGCATGAATATTAAGTCCAAATTACAGAAATTTTTGCATTAACTTAAATTCCCATTCCTTTCTCTCCCTCTGTGTCTTAAAATGTCCCATTAAAACCACAACCCGCAAATCTTCAATAGAGTGGTCTTCTCCGGAGAAATGTGCGGCCACTGGGAGATCTGTTCTGCTGTTATTAATATTGGATCTATGTGAGTTCATGCGCTGACTGAGTCTCTGCCCTGTTTCCCCCACATAGAGGCCTGTGGTGGGACATTGCACACACATTATGAGGTACACCACATTGGAAGACCTGCAGGAAAATGTCCCCCTAATTTTGTGCACCTGCTGTGACTGTGGGATAGGTACACTGTCAGCGGTGTGGATGTGCTTGCAGGTCATGCACCTTTTATGTAGGCAAGGTGAGGTGCCATTTTCAGTTGGGGCCTTCAGGGCACTCCGGACAATAATACGCTTCAGGTTTGGTGGTTGTCGAAAGGAAAGGAGAGGGGGGACTGGAAATATGTCCTTGAGTCTGTTGTCCCTATGTAGCACAGGTTGGAGCTCCTTGGCAATCCTTCGTAGGATCTCCAGCTGTGGGTTGTAGGTGACAACTAGGGGCACTCGGGCTTCTTTCTGGGTCTCTTTATATGTGAGCAGACTGTCTCTGTTAATGGCTGCCGCTTTCTTCAATTGGTTGTCTGTCACTTTTGGTTTGTATCCCAATCTGAGAAATTTCATCCTCAGATCCAGGAGGTGCTTGTCCAGGTCTGCTTTGTTGGAGCAAATACGATTGTATCGTATAGCCTGGCTGTAGATTATAGATTGTCTTGTGTGCTTGGGAAGGAAGCTTTCGTTTCTCAGGTAGGACATTCTGTCTGTGAGTTTGTGGTATATTGATGTGAGTAGCCGGTGGTCTTTAATGTATATTGTGGTATCCAGAAAGTCTCAATCTCAGCCTCTGTCTGAATTACAGCTGTCTGTAGGCAAATCTGGCAAATCTTGCCGGCCCAGGAGCACTTGCATTCTGATTTGCATATCCATTAAAATTGGTTTCTGCTCTACAGGATGGGGCAGGGAGCTCTCTGCATGTGCTGTTGCATGGATTGTGTTGTATGTTGTCGTATGGATTGTATTTTATGTTGTATGGATGTAATTTTGTAACCTTTTATGGTTCCTCCATTTCAGTTCATTAGGTTGTGATCTTGCTGCGCACTAAGCTGCAGTCTAAAGAAGAGAGTACTAGAGCAAGCTGTCACTGAATTGCATTTATACCTTGGGTCATTGAACGCACAATTTATGAGCTCCCCAAGATGGACTTGACCTAAAGCTGAATGACTACCTATATTATTTTGCTTGCTTATTATATATCAGTCATCTTCATTTGAGCACATTGTTTTATTTCACTGCTTATTCTTTCTTGCTGGCTTTGCATAATATTTAGTAGGGTCCCATTGATTTCAGAGCATTGTTGGTGTCACATTCTTGATTCTCACCATCCTTTGAACCCACTGTAAAAGTTCCTAGATTGCCACTAGAAATGGGTGAGCCTCGCCATATTCGTTTTCTGAATATTCACAACCACGAGGTTTGCCCACCAGTTCCATTTTAGACTGAACTTTGTCCAAACCGAAAGTGTTATTATATTTTTCTCAGACCCCAGAGTATAATAAGAAGAGACCCAGGGGAGGTGCAGCCATTTATGGCCTCCAGGATGATGTCGGTTGCCCTGGGGGACCACTGAGGATTGTGATTCAGCTTCAGTGGTCATGTGACACTGGGCTCTGAAGAAAGGAGCACAATAAGCCCCAATTCAGGATTTTTAGAAAATTTGTAACAAACTGATTCACACATCTCTAATGGGCACTGAAATCAACATTGCAATATTCACAAATAAACCTTATTAGCAAGATCGATTAATTTATATTTCCAACCAAAGAACTTTTGATGAACATCGTCTTTCAGGAGCTTACATTGTCTAGTTGTATATTGACATTTCTTGGAGCTAGGGTTTGTAGAATGTAGTATAAAGGACATTCATTTCAGTGGAAACTTCTCTACATGTTTTTATTCAATGTTTAGACTTACTAAAGATTTACATAATGGTGGATGTTGTCCCCCTGCTCGGAGCAGCGCACTACCGAATACTCTACAACATCTTCTCCATAGGCTCGTATTGATTAAATACCTGCTCCAAAACAGGTCCTTGTGATTCCAGCTTTATAAAATCCAGCCTGGAAGGAATTACTGAGTTGACATTCATCATGTCGGAAACTATTAAAGTTGCCTGCAAGGTTCCCAGATCTTATAGAAGTTGTGCCCCCAGTAACTCGAAATTTTATCTTATTAAAAATCTTTTGCCGGCATAAAATGCAATGAATAATTGAAGTCTTCTTGAGGAGCTACGTCTCCGATTTGAAGGTATGTATTAAAACACGAATGGGGAACCTGTTTACTGATTTACTTCCATGTAACTTTCAAGTCTCCATCAAATATAAATAATTTGCCCCAGGGAAGTGAATATATAATGAGGAGGAGTCTTCATACAGTAAACATACTCATAAATCATGTCCATTCACATAAAAGGAGCTCAGCTCTTACCAACGTCTTTGGTTATTCTATTGATTTTTCTCTTTGTCTTCAGATCCTGATCAGTTATGCTGAATAACTGAAAGCCGCGGTACAATGGTTTATTTGTATACTGTCATGAGCAAATCAAGATACCAAAGGTTTGCTAAAGTCGCCAAGTGTTCTCCGAGTTTGATAAATCGCTTTCAAGTTCATTTCCGTTGATCTCCACGCAGGTTCGGAGAAATACAGAAACTCACACAGTGGGAAAATACTCTTTGATAGGAAAAGTCATGAATAATTATTTCCCGCATCCTTCAACGACTCCAGGATTAAAGAAGAACAGCTGGACTTGGCATTCGTAAGGTTATCGGATGTAATCAGATGTAAGGCAATGCCGGTTATAATTTAGACTTATGTAAATACTACAATGTTCTTAAAGGGGTTATCGGAGATCAAAGTTGGATTGAGGTTCCTTTGGCCCACCTGGTAAAATGATTTTGGAATACCAGCTTCCAACAACCCTGGGGAAATAGATTTCAGACTTGGGTTTCTTCTGCTGTACCATTAGCATGTTAGAGCCTGGACCCCCAAAGGATCCTTTGGTGCTCTGATGGACCAGTCTGACACTGTTTGGGACTACAAAACCGCTTATCTTTAGGATAGGCCATCAATATTATATTGATAGGTCCAATGACCTCCACACATCCTTAATTGTTTACTAAGCTGTAATATCTCTGCCTGTTCGGGTCTATGCGTCACCCTCTGCTCACACGCTGCGGCGCAGGAGGCATGTTCAGTTTAATATCTTGCTTAGGGTTCTTTTTGCTCTATTTGAACACTGCGCTACTTCCTCTTCTCTGTAATTGAATTTCAGCCACACCCGTCTCCTGCACCTTTGTTTCTCTCCACTCCTCAAACATTTAATCTTAGCCTTGCCTACTTGCCTATGTGATTGACAGCCTGTCTACCAATCAAGTCTGGGACAGATTCTGGACTTCCTATAAACAGGTCAACTGCTCACACATGGTTGCTGGCTATTGCTTTGTCTTGTCTGCGATTTGTGTGGTCATGTATTGAGAGAAGAGATCGCCGACAAGTTGACGGCTGTCACCTAGGACAGTTCAGGCAAGTAGGCAGGGTCAGGGGCTGGGTCGAGTTTAGGGCGCACTGTCTCTGTCTTTCCCTTCTTCCCTTTTCAGCAGCAGCACTAGGGAATTTCTCAACTGGCAATTCCCTTACACAGGCACAGCTCGATACTTTTAGTAGTGGCTCTGTCTAGTATTACATCACTGGCCCATTAACTTTAAGTTGACTGAGATGTTTCCCTAGACACAGCCACTATCAAAATTACAGAACAATGCCTGGTAAACCATGAAAGGGATGAGGTACGTGCTACGGCATTGTGGTCCCTTCTATCAGCTGATTGACATTGGGTGCCAAGCTGGGGCTGATCAAGGCTGCCATGGGCCCCAGGCTGTATGAAGATTGTGGCCCCCCACCAGACTAAAGTTTTCAGGACCATAGGTATGCTCATTCTCAATCAATTCCCAGTGTTAGGTTAGGTTTATACATTGCACATGCACCCGGGATGGTGCCAAACCCAGGGATCAGATGAGTGTAGCTGAAGGCAATTTTATTCTTAATGGCCACTGGGTACTGGAGGGAGGACTTCACTGTGACAGAGCAGCAGCCCCCCTCGGGAAGTTGTAATCATGTGTGTATTTTTACATGTACAGGTACATGTAAAATTCTAAAATTCTACTGCTACCAGAGACCACTTCTAAGTGGCATACAGTTCTTAAAGTTGGTTAGAGTTTTGGGTGGACATGAGTCCCCAGGAGCCTTGGAGCCATATTATAATCCACTACTGGTGCCAAAAGTTGGACTACAAATCCTAAGGATAAATTATCAATTTATATTCTTGGTTAACACCTAGCGGATATGTTTTCTGCACCGTAGCAAAAAAATAGAAGAGTAATGCAATGTTTTTCTGGCTTTCCCAAACATTAAATAGTTGTTCGACAACAGACCTTTAAGGCATATCCACAGCTTAGCTCGCTGTTCAGCGATGTTCCCATGGCTCCCATTGACTTTTATTGGGGTCATAGAAACAGTGTAACTTAGTGAGTTTAGGTGTTTCCATAATCCCAACCTGGATCTGGCTGTTAGGGGCACTGCGTGAGCCGGGATGGGGTCTGTGGATATGCCATAAATGGGTACAGCCCTTTTAAAGTGTATCAGATTACTGCACAGTGTCAGCAATGAATTTTATGAGATTTAAGCTCTTAAGCCTGCAGAATTGTGAATACAGCTCTTCAATATAATATAGGATGTAACTGACTCTGCGCTGATCTTACCTCCATTGTCTTTGAGATGTAGTGCAATCTTTGTATCATCTGAAAAAGAGCAGCACAGATTTACCAAGGGTTTCTAAGAACATAATTCAAATATGATACCAATATGGCCGCACTTCCTGTTGTCAGTTTTGTAAAAAAAAAAAAAAAAAAAAAAAAAGCTAATAAAATTACCAAATTTCAGGTCCAGGGTTCTAAATTATGTTTTACTAATGATTGTCCAATTTTACATTTTGGACTAAAATGTAAAATTGATCTTACAAAGTGGCACAAATAAGGATGGAAATGTCACAAACAGAAACACTATAAAACATTGAAGCAACTTAATAATTCTTTATTTGGACAATTTTAGACAACCTTAAAGGGGTTGTCCAGTTTCAGCAAATAAATGTTATTGTTTGTGTTATGAAAAGTTCTACAATTTTTCAATATACTTTCTGTATCAATTCCTCTAGATATCTGCTTTCTGTCATTCTTTGTTTACTTGCAGTAGATAAAAATCTGTCCATGATCATGTGATATACAGTCCATGGTTATATGATATACAGTTCATGGTCATGTGATATACAGTCCATGGTTATATGATATACAGTCCATAGTCAAGGGATGTACAGTCCATGGTCATGTGATGTACAGTCCAGGTAGTGTACAGTCTATGGTCATGTGATATACAGCCCATGGTCATGTGATATACAGTCCATGGTCATGTGATATACAGTCCATTGTCATGTGATATACAGTTCATGGTCATGTGATGTACAGTCTATGGTCATGTGATGTACAGTCCATGGTCATGTGATATACAGTCCATAGTCATGTGATATACAGTCCATGGTCATGTGATGTACAGTTCATGGTCATGTGATATACAGTCTATGGTCATGTGATGTACAGTCCTTGGTCATGTGATATACAGTCCATAGTCATGTGATATACAGTCCATGGTCATGTGATGGACACACAGGTGCACAGCTTGTTATAGTCACAGCACAGTAATCAGACATCTGCCTGCTAACAAGCTGTGCACCTGTGTGTCCATCACATGACCATGGACTGTATATCACATGACTATGGACTGTATATCACATGACCATGGACTGTACATCACATGACCATAGACTGTATATCACATGACCATGAACTGTACATCACATGACCATGGACTGTATATCACATGACTATGGACTGTATATCACATGACCATGGACTGTACATCACATGACCATAGACTGTATATCACATGACCATGAACTGTATATCACATGACCATGGACTGTACATCACATGATCATGGACTGTATATCACATGACCATGGTCAGAATTACATCCACTAGAAGTAAGCAGAATGAATGACAGCAAGCAGAGATCTAAAAAAATTGTGAGGAATTGATACAGAAAGTATATTGGAAAATTATACAATGTATACAACATGAGTTGTACAATAACAAGTATTTGCTGAAACTGGACAACCCCTTTAATATAGTCGTGTTTCTGTACAACTTATAGGGACCAAATGCCTTATATGAATCTATTCCTAGATATTAGACTGACCCCCTTATAGACCATAGTTGCCAACACTTCCGAAACAACTGGGAGAGACCTAATAAAAGGGGAGATCTCCCAGAGTACTCTCACATCTGCCATGTTTCACTTTATGTGTTGCTCATCTCCCAACAAAAGGGGCATGGCCCTCACATTTTATGTCCACGTCTCAAAAAGGGGACATGTTGCATCCCTAAACGGGGTATGGCCCCAGGTTGTCTCTTCAGAAAAGTTTTGCACTGCTCTCTATGTGCAGTTCTTCCAGAAGCCCAATTGAGATGTTGGCAAGTAGGGATAGACTCTTGGCTGGGACGGAAATAGTCCAAATGCACCTATATGACACTTATTTGTATGTGGCCTCTGACTTACCCTCTGTAGGGACGCTGCTTGGTAGGTGTGACGTGGTTAATCTTGACGTTGTGGTATAATGTCTGGATGTTGTCATATGTGCTCTGCTGGTGCTGTGACGTGGAGCTGCAGTTGTTGCTAAGAAGTCATCACACATCTTCTCTTTGGACTATTCAATATGAAACAAAGCAAAATTATTATTAGGGGTTATTTTTGCTCATGGGGTCCCTTTAAGGACCTGACATCCACTTTATTATAACGGCAGATGTTAGCAAAGGGTTAAAATAGCATAGCAGTGATATTCCTAAATGTTTTCCAGCAGCCTTCTCCTCTCCCCTCCCCTCTCCATAGACTAATATCTTAAAAGTAACTCAGTCTGATAAGTGGAGAAGGAGACAGATTGCTTTAATAAGATATATTACAAAGTTTCTTGTATCCACCTGTACTATTCATTTATGAGTAAGTTGTTTTAGAATTGGTGATACATTTTAACTAACTTTGTTACATAAGCAGGAAAACAAATTAGCTTTGCATTGAAGAGAAACCAATGAACCTGATACAATGATACATGTATAATTTCAGGACAATGCCATTATGAAGTCAAATTATGCAAGGTTAAAGTGCTACATTATCTCTCCCTGCATTCTTCTTCCATTATCGTTCCATTAGTTGTGGACATTCTGAAGTGTTCGGTTAGCGCCTCCTGTATGGTGCACTGGGTCATATGCGAATGCTTTTTAGTCGAAAGGAAAAAAAAGACACGAAACCTGCTTGGAATACAAATTGCGTTCTCCACGTTTACTTACAACCTGTTATCCAAAGCCAAGAAATCATTCATTTGTGCTGCGGCGGTACTAGTGCCCCCGTTTCATGTAAGTCAAAGCAAGAGATAATTGCACTTACTATGATATAAAGAAGTAAAGAATCGGATTAAGAAGTCCTTAAAGGGACAGGGTGCCGGGAGGTGACTTATTATTTATATGTTACCCATTATTAATATAGCGCTGATACATTGTGCCCAGTAATGTGTTCATACACATCTACACCCTGCAGGGCCTTATAATCTAATTTCCTTATCTCGGAGGACACCCATGTAAATATGTAGAACAGGTGACACCTGCGTGTAGACATCTTCAGGTTGCTTATACTGAATGGTAACCTGAAGATTTTTGACATAGCACCAATGTATTACACCTAGTCATACAGTGCCTTGCGAAAGTATTCGGCCCCCTTGAACTTTTCAACCTTTTGCCACGTTTCAAGCTTCAAACATAAAGATATAAAATTTGAATTTTTTGGTGAAGAATCAACAACAAGTGGAACACAATTGTGAAGTGGAACGAAATTTATTGGTTATTTTAAACTTTTGTAAAAAATAAAAAACTGAAAAGTGGGGTGTGCAATATTATTCGGCCCCTTTACTTTCAGTGCAGCAAACTCACTCCAGACGTTCAGTGAGGATCTCTGAATGATCCAATGTTGTCCTAAATGACTGATGATGATAAATATAATCCACCTGTGTGTAATCAAGTCTCCGTATAAATGCACCTGCTCTGTGATAGTCTCAGGGTTCTGTTTAAAGCGCAGAGAGCATCATGAAGACCAAGGAACACACCAGGCAGGTCTGTGATAGTGTTGTGGAGAAGTTTAAAGCCGGATTTGGATACAAAAAGATTTCCCAAACTTTAAACATCCCAAGGAGCACTGTGCAAGTGATCATAACTGTAAATCTACCAAGACCCGGCCGTCCCTCTAAACTTTCATCTCAAACAAGGAAAAGACTGATCAGAGATGCAGCCAAGAGGCCCATGATCACTCTGGATGAACTGCAGAGATCTACAGCTGAGGTGGGAGAGTCTGTCCATAGGACAACAATCAGTCGTACACTGCACAAATCTGGCCATTTCTCAAAGATATCCATAAAAAGTCTCGTTTAAAGTTTGCCACAAGCCACCTGGGAGACACACCGAACATGTGGAAGAAGGTGCTCTGGTCAGATGAAACCAAAACCGAACTTTTTGGCCACAATGCAAAACGATATGTTTGGCGTAAAAGCAACACAGCTCATCATCCTGAACACACCATCCCCACTGTCACACATGGTGGTGGCACCATCATGGTTTGGGCCTCCTTTTAATCAGCAGGGACAGGGAAGATGGTTAAAATTGATGGGAAGATGGATGGAGCCAAATACAGGACCATTCTGGAAGAAAACCTGTTGGAGTCTGCAAAAGACCTGAGACTGGGACAGAGATTTATCTTCCAACAAGACAATGATCCCAAACATAAAGCAAAATCTACAATGGAATGGTTCACAAATAAATGTATCCAGGTGTTAGAATGGCCAAGTCAAAGTCCAGACCTAAATCCAATTGAGAATCTGTGAAGAGCTGAAAACTGCTGTTCACAAACGTTCTCCATCCAACCTCACTGAGCTCCAGCTGTTTTCCAAGGAAGAATGGACAAGAATTTCTCTCGATGTGCAAAACTGATAGAAACATACCCCAAGCGACTTGCAGCTGTAATCGCAGCAAAAGGTGGCGCTACAAAGTATTAACTTCAGGGGGCCGAATAATTTGGCACGCCCCACTTTTCAGTTTTTTTTTTTTTTTACAAAAGTTTAAAATATCCAATAAATTTTGTTCCACTTCACGATTGTGTCCCACTCGTTGATTCTTCACCAAAAAATTTTAATTTTATATCCTTATGTTTGAAGCCTGAAATTTGGCAAAAGGTTGAAAAGTTCAAGGGGGCCGAATACTTTCATAAGGCACTGTATAGTCAATCCCATTGCTCCTTGTCTCTAGTGAATCTTCAGAATGTTATTTGTCTCTAAGATACACTTAGGAATAATTTTATTAGGATGGCAGACCGGGGCAACCACAAAGGAACGGAGTGGATATCGTAAACCCAGGTAGATTAAAGGGGGTGTCCAGAATTGATAGCAAACTCAGTGGTGGCTGGGTGTAAAACAAAACAAAAAAAAGTCATACCTATCCGTAACGCTTAGTTACACAGTCCTGGTCCCTTTCCCTCTAGTGTTGGGACTAGTCAGGCGGGAGTCAAGAGGCTCACATGACTGCTGAGAACAATCAGTGGCCTCAGCGAACACATGGAGCGTCCTGGCATGGGAGGGAAAGGGGACTGTGGCTATACAAGGAGCTTCGGGATTGGTGAGTATGGAATCTGGAATCCGGTTGTCTCATCTCTACATACTGTACACATACACTTACGTTGCACCATCAAACGTTCATGCACATTACCAAATGTTTTGGAAGAGCTTAAAATGATGGATTGTGGTCTCTTTTACTACTCTTTGGTCAACCACAGGAAATCATGGAGCACACAGCTAAACATAAAACCTAACCATGACCATAAACATCTAGTTTTTCAATGATACCTCTTCGGGACAGCCATTTTCTACCCAATCTTGCCGATGTCGATCAAATCCACTGGAACATCTAAAAAACAAGAATAATGTGATAATGTGTACTGCTAGTATATAACTGGCATCGCAACTGTAGTGCTTAGAATTTCAGAATTATGAGTGTGAGTGACAAAGACTGGTGTTTTTAAAGGGAGTCTATCACCAGAACTCAGCATATCAACCCAGCCCTGAAGATAGATTCAGTCATCTCAATCAGTGTTTCCCTCTTATAAATCACGGTCTCCACTGCTGAGATGACACAACTTTTTCAATATGCAAATAAGATCTTTGGAGCAATGAGGGTGTTGCCATTGCTCCAAAGAGGTAAACCTTGCACTACTCTATACAGCCCTCCACTTCTCTTTCTTTCCTCTAATTGACAAGGCAAGGCAGTGTATACCTTATCTCGCCAGACCCTGACTTCTGTTGTACTCACCGCTGCTCATATTCTCAGTGCATGCGCAGTACTGCTGTGATGTTTGCCTGCTTTGAGTCATATGTACTGCGCATGCGCTGAGAATATGAGCAGGAGAAAGTGCAACAGAACTAAGGACCAAGCAAGATTAGATATACACTACCTGGCCCTGATAATCAGAGTCAGAAAAGAGGGGAGGGGGGGTGGTACAGGGAGGTGGGAGGGCAACCTTTTTGGAGCAATGGGAACACCCTCGTTGCTCCAAATAGCTCATTTGAAAATTGTCAAAAACAGTGATATCTCAGCAAAAGAGGCAGCAATTCACAAGACAAAAACACCATTTGATTCAGGTGATCCTAACCTATCTATCTGCGGGGCTGGGCTCATATGCTGGGTTCTGGCGACAGACTCCCTTTAAAGGGTACCATCTTCAGGCAAAAAATTCTATAAAAATTGTATTTTATGCTGGTGCTGTATTTTATACCTGTGGTAATGGGACTTAATGAAACACCATAATTTAATAATTATGAGTTCTGGACCAATCCTTTTCTCTCTCTATATAGCGAATAACTCTTGACAGAGTATCACAAAATTATGATTTTTTTTTTTCAAAGCTGGTCATCTCATGTCACACATCTTAGGATAAGCCAAGCTAACAGGAAAGGTATTGAAGGACCCATCTATACAAATGTTCAACAGCTGTAGCTATGGAGGAATGGAGGGCTTATTACTACTGTATCTCTAGTGCTATGATTCTTCTCTCCATTACTAACACCTCCTATTAGTAAATTTACAATAAACTTATTTTCCATTTTGTAAAGTTGTAATGATTCTCTTAGCAACCAACATTTCAGTGCTCGAGTGGTTACAGACGTTCACAAGTGTTCGGTCCATCATATCACTGTCTTTTGTTATACCCTGCACTTTAACCAGCAATTCTAAGCCATTGTGTCTAGACAAGTGTTTCTCTAAGGATTCAGACCAAGAGGAAATTAATTTCTGGTAGCTACACGGCTCGAGTGTCTGTGCTTAGAAAAACACATGTTCAATCCATACTACAAACACTTAACTTCCCCAAAGAAGACGCTCAGCAGCTGATACACTTATTTAAGGACCACTGTATTGATACATTGTAATCTTATGTCTGCATAGAAGTGGCGAGCCATGTATACTCTTCGTACATGCATAGCTGCTAATGACCAAGAATGGTTCAAGCGAATATTTCCCAGGGTACGATGCAACGGACCTCCTATAATAAGCAGAATCTTTCATCCTGCTATGAGGATAATAAAGAAGGGACAGAGTCACAGATGCTGAAGACCCTCTGGAAATATAGAAGTATCACTGCAGCAATGAGCGGCATCTATCAGGATAGTTTTCTGAATCTTGATTTAGGTGATGTAGAAAATAAAAATTTCACATGCACATATGGAGGGACTACGACTACGCTTACCTACCATTTAGTGCAGCCGCTAAACACCATTGCATTCCTAACCACCTGTGACAGCTGCATGGGCTGCCTGTGTGCACTAGGGGGTGCTGAGGTTGTATTGGACAAGTCTAAAGCTTTCCAAACACATTAGGTTTTCATTGGATATACAGTGCCTTGCAAAAGTATTCATACCCCTTGAACTTTTTCACATTTTGTCACCTCACAACCACAAACTTAAATGTATTTTCTTGAGATTTTAAGTGGTAGACCAACACAAAGTAGCAGATAATTGTGAAGTGGAAGGAAATGATACATGGTTTTCAAAATTTTAATCAAATAAAAACCTGAAAAGTGTAACGTGCAAAAGTCTTCAGCCCCCCTATATCAATACTTTGTAGGGCCACCTTTTGCTTCAATTACAACTGCAAGTCTTTTGGGGTTTGTCTCTACCAGCTTTGCACATCTAGAGACTGAGATTTTTGCCCCTTCTTCATTGCAAAATAGGTCAAGCTCAGCCAGATTGGTTGGAGCGTCTGTAAACAGCAATTTTCATGTCTTGCCACAGATGCTCAATGGGATTTAGGTCAGGACTGTGACTGGGCCATTCTAACACCTGAATATTCTTTGATCTAAACCATTCCACTGTAGCTCTGGCTGTAGGTTTAGGGTCATTGTCTTGCTGGAAGGTGAATCTCCTTCCCAGTCTCAAGTCTTTTGCAGCCTCCAACAGGTTTTCTTCCAGGATTGACCTGTATTTAGCTCCATCCATCTTCCCATCAGGTCTGACCAGCTTCCCTGTCCCTGCTGAAGAAAAGCCTCCCCCCACATGATGCTGCCCCCGCCATGTGTCACAGTGGGGATGGTGTGTTCAGGGGGATGGGCAGGGTTACTTTTCTGCCACACATGGCGCTTTACATTTAGGTCAAAAAGTTCAACTTTGGTCTCCTCTGACCAGAGCACCTTCTTCCACATGTTTGCTGTGTCCCTTATATGGCAGTGGCAAACTGCAAACGACACTTCTTATGTCTTTCTTTCAACAATGGTTTTCTTCTTGCCGCTCTTCCATAAATGCCAGGTTTGTGGAGTGCACGACTTATAGTTGTCCTGTGGACAGATTCTCCCTGTACCTGAGCTGTGGATTTCTGCAGCTCCTCCAGAGTGACCATGGGCCTCTTGGCTGCTTCTCTGACCAGTGCTCTCCTTGCTCAATCTGTTAGTTTAGGTGGACGGCCATGTCTTGGTAGGTTTGCAGTTGTATAATACTTTTTCCATTTTTGGCTGATGGATTGAACAGTACTTCTTGGGATGCTCAAAGCTTGGGATATGTTTTTATAATCTAACCCTGCTTTAAACTTCTCCACAACTTTATCTCTGACCTTTCTGGTGGGTTCCTTGGTCTTCATGATACTATTTGTTCACTAGTGTTCTCTAACAAACCACTGAGGCCTTCACAGAACAGGTGTATTTATACTGGGACTAAATTACACACAGCTGGACTCTGTTGATTAATTAAGTGACTTCTGAAGGCAATTGATTGTGCTAGATTTTATTTAAGGGTATCAGAGTACAGGGGGCTGAATACTTTTGCACGTCACACTTTTCAGATTTTTGTTTGATTAAAATTTGGAAAATCATGTATCATTTTTGTTACACTTCACAATTATCTGCTACTTTGTGTTGGTCTATTACTTAAAATCTTAAGAAAATACATTTAAGTTTGTGGTTGTAAGGTGACAAAATGTGAAAAGGTTCAAGGGGTATGAATACTTTTGCAAGGCACTGTAACTGACCAAGGAATGGTCTTGAATACACCTCAAAAGATGACAGACTTTAGTCTGTCCAAAGAAAATCGTCCATGTAAAATATTTGTGTGTGGCAATTGGCCAAAAATATCCATTTTTAGCACGATTGTTCATTTTTGATTGATCATCAGCCATCTTACACAGACTCTATCAGGTTTCTGTTTTTTAGACAGCTAAATGGCCCACCGATTGGGTAGCTGTCAATGTTGATGGTTGGATCACTCATATGAATGATCCCATTTTCGATTAAACAGCCACATCATGGCCACCCAGAATCTGATATATATGGCCAGCTTAAAGGGAGTCTATCACCTCTGCTAAGAATAATCAGCTGTCATTATTATATATGTCTCATTGGAAGATTTGGAGAAAAAAACACTTTGAAGAGTTCTGCAAATGAGGCAGTTGGTGCCCCAGGGGTGGGCCTTCAGACCCCTCCCACTGCCATCCTATCTAAGCAGCAAGAACAGTGCTCCACGAGCTGAAGTACTGCCCCCAGTGCACCAATTTTTCTCCAAATCAACAAAAGGGACATACATAACAAAGGTATATTATTTATCACTGTAATGTGCTCAGTAAGACGGTGGTTACAGTTGAACATCCTTGGGTTTGCTGGTAGACTCCCTTTAAAGAAAACTATTTCCTTTTCCACTTATTAGACTAGGTTTACACCTGCGCTCGGGTTTCCATTCTTCGGGTCTGATAAACAGAAACCCAATCTGTTCAAAAAACAGTTACCCCCGGAAACCCGTGGACCCCATAGACTTGCAGGACTTTTCTCTCCACATTTTTTAAGCGGAATGGGGAACGGAATCCCCGAACATAAAGCAAGCACTGGTGTGAACCTAGTCAGAGGCTGCTGTACTCCTCCTTATCTTCACTCAACAAGGATATATTATTTATGCCTGGAATTTACTTTGTAGTGCAGAAGTGACAGCTGTATATGCTTGGGGTAGTGATGAAGTCACTTTAATAAGCTACAGTTTATTATCTCCATTCTATGTCATTACTTTGTTCATTATTCTTATATTTTGACACTTTTTACATATCCTAGACCTGTGACATCACTTTGATCCGTAACCAATAGCCCAGTGCCGCTGCTTGCCACAACCTCCATCTATTACCAGATGGGCACCTGTTTCAGGGCCACAGGACCCTGACTAGGAGGAATCTGAATGGTGCAAGGGATGAGAATACACCTGGCTGCTCCCACGTCTATGTCAGTGATGATATAGTCCGTCCTTCATGGCATAATACACCCATTATTATATCAGTGCCGGGGTCTAATGCTACCCTAGAGCTCTGATGGTTCACGTGTAACCAGATTATGGTATAACAAGTTATTTTATATTACTCAACTGAAAAATATAAATGTCTACAAAGAAGGAATACAAAAGTGATATAAATAATACAAAAATGTCTTTATAGAGTATTCAAAGGAAAACTTCAGTTATAGTTCAGTTTACAGTATTGCAGTCTCCATATAAACCAGCCCTCACATCTTCATAAAACCTGCGATATCTCCACAACATGAAACAAGATCTTATATGAAAGCTGCTCTTTATACGCCCCGGTGCTGTACAGATGTGAGTGGAATACATCAAAATGGAGATGAGCTGCGCGATCACTATAGGATGACATGAGTCTTTTCATGTTTGTTTCTCTGAATATGGACTTATTTTTTATCTCCATGTGACCTGTATTTATATAGAAAGCTCAGGTCACCTAAAAGTATACCTCAAAAGACCTCAAATACATGTGCTCCGAGAATTCTGTCTATTGTATTATATATATTGTGTTGTGTTATATTCTGTCTTACAATATATCATGGAATGTTATGTACTAGAAAGGCAAAACACATAGAATAATCATAATCGGATGCCCCTTAAAGGGAACCTAACACATCAAGCATGCAGACCAATCTATAGGCAGCATGTTATAGAGCAGATTGTTATATACCTGTAGTATTGTGGGATAAGATTCTGTATAACTTGTATTTTTCTCATTTTGGGCTTAGGAGTCCAGTGGGTGGTCTTACTCCACTCCTAAGCCCAAAATGAACAAAATACAAGTTATTCTCCAATATACAGTGGAGAAAATAATTATTTAGTCAGCCACCAATTGTGCAAGTTCTCCCACTTAAAAAGATGAGGCCGGCCTGTAATTGTCATCATAGGTAGACCTCAACTATGAGAGACAAAATGAGAAAACAAATCCAGAAAATCACATTGTCTGATTTTGAAGGAATTTATTTGCAAATTATGGTGGAAAATAAGTATTTGGTCAATAACAAAAGTTTATCTCAATACTTTGTTATATATCCTTTGATGGCAATGACAGCGGTCAAACGTTTTCTGTAAGTCTTCACAAGGTTGGCCATGATGTCCTTATTGTGGACAGGTTATCAGGCAGGGACACTACATGTATGAGAAGATAACCCGGACACAATAAGGACATCATGGCTGGTTATCAGGCAGGGACACTACATGTATGAGAAGATAACCCGGACACAATAAGGACATCATGGCTGGTTATCAGGAGGACACTACATGTATGAGAAGATAACCCGGACACAATAAGGACATCATGGCTGGTTATCAGGAGGACACTACATGTATGAGAAGATAACCCAGACACAATAAGGACATCATGGCTGGTTATCAGGAGGAAACTACATGTATGAGAAGATAACCCAGACACAATAAGGACATCATGGCTGGTTATCAGGAGGGGACACTACATGTATGAGAAGATAACCCGGACACAATAAGTACATCATGGCTGGTTATCAGGAGGACACTACATGTATGAGAAGATAACCCGGACACAATAAGGACATCATGGCTGGTTATCAGGAGGACACTACATGTATGAGAAGATAAGCCGGACACAATAAGGACATCATGGCTGGTTATCAGGAGGACACTACATGTATGAGAAGATAACCCGGACACAATAAGGACATCATGGCTGGTTATCAGGAGGACACTACTTGCAGGGTTGGACTGGGGTGCCTAGGTCCCACCAGTGGGATTGATTCTAGGGGCCCACCCTACTGCCATATGAAATATCGCCCATCCAGTTTTTGGCATCGCCCATGAAGTTTTTGGCTCTAACTTTTAAAATATTAAAATATTTATCCCATACGGTGAACGGCGTAGCGGGGAAAAAAAATCAAAATGGCCAAATAGCGTTTTTTTCAACACTTTGCCTCCTATAAAAAATTGAATAAAAAGTGATCAAACCATCAGATCTTTTCCCAAATGGTATCAATAAAAACGTCATGTTGTCCCGCATAAAAAGACGCCTTACCCAGCTCCATACATGTAAATATGAAAAAGTTACAGGTGACACAATATGGCGACGCAAAAATTTTTTTCTATTTAGCAAAGTTTTTAATTTTTTAAAAGGTATCCAAACATTACAAATACTATATAAATTTGGTATTGCTGTTTTCGTACTGACCCGCAAAATACAGGTAACGTGTCATTTTTACCACACAGTGAATGCTGTAAAAACTAAACCCATATGAATTTGGCGCAAATGCAGTTTTTCTCCAATTGCACCTCATTCTGAATTTTTTTCCAGCTTCCCAGTACATTGCACTGCATATTGAATGGTACCATTACAAAGTACAATTTGTTTCGCAAACAATAAGCCATCATGTGACTCTGTGAATTGAAAAATGAAAAAGTTATGGCTCTTGGAATGTGGGGAGGGAAAAATGAAAATGCAAAAACAAAAAATGGCCCGGTCATTAAGGGGTTAAAGGGGTTTTCTAAGGCTGAGTAATTGATGACCTATGCAATCATCAATTAAAAATTGGAAAGGGATCAGCACCTGTTCACGTGATGTGTGTGCTGCAGCCTCTTCAGTACTTACCAAGCACAGCTCCATAGTGACTGTGCTTGGTATCACAGCTCAGCCCATTCACTTGAATGGGACTGAGCTGTGATCAGGCCATGTGATCAATGAACATAATGTCACATGTCCTGTGAAGTAGAAGCAGCACTCCGAGAGGGCCACTGCCTCTTTAACCAGCTGAACCACAGGGGGACAAGGTGTCAGATCCCCAACAGATCTCCAATTGATGACATTTCTAAGGATAGGTCAGAAATAAAAAAAAAAAGGAAAGCCCTGGAAAACCCCTTTAAGCTAAGCCACACATGGCATCCTGCAGCAAAAAAGCTCTGCTGGAAAAACCACGACAGCAACGCATTGCAGTTCTTCCTGCAGCGCTTTTGATAGAAAGTTCACAGAGGTTTCCTTCGTGAACTTTCTGCTTCCATTATACCTATAGGGAAACCGCCGGCATTTCCGTAGGTATAATTGACATGTTGCGATTTCCAAAACCACAACGGTTTTGGAAATCGCCGCATGTCTGCAACAGGTATATTAACTCAAAGTGGATATAGGAATTACTAGAATCCCATCCACTTTGCTGTGACTGTAAAACGCCGCTTTTTTTTTCCACAGCGTTTACGCCGCAGGTGAACCGCGGCGTTTACACCACGTGGGGTCCCGGCCTTAAGGACAGAGAAGTGTCCCGACTATGGCTCTTGAAATGTGGTGACACAAGTCCCCGCTGACCTACACTTCCTGCACCTGAATCCCTTACATGCTCCAGGATTATTACGAGGCCAGAGTCACCGAACTACTACCACTTTATCCATAGGACAGACGATAATGAATCCCGATTCCCGGTCCTGAGAATGGGGTTGTTTTTCTCCCCACAGTGAATTTAGTCTGACTGAATCCAGGGTGAATGTAGCCGTGCCCTGCTGGATAGGAAGCATCCATGCCCTCTTTTACATTAATGGGAGTAACTAAGATAGCCGAAGTCATGTACTTTACTATCTCAGGCACTTCCATTCAAGTTAATAGGTGCACGGTCGCCTCTCATCCAGCTGGGCACGGCTACATTCAGCCTCGATTCAGTTAGAAGAAAAACACCCCGATTCTGAGGGCTCGATCCTATGGATAACAGATAACTATTCTTCATGGCATAACCCCTTTAAAAAGGTTATCCACCTTCTAATATTCTAGGCTACACTCACACGACAGAGCCCAGCACAGTGTACACCCTAAGAGAATCTGTTTTCAAGGATCCCTCATTGACATGAGTCTATTGAGGGATCCATAAAATCAACAAAAATAGTCGGTTCTATTTCTTTCTTGGATCATTCACACAGACGATTAAAACAATGGTCGTGCGAATAGATCCACTAAAATCTATCGGACCGTGTGCTGCTAATACAACAGCCAGCACACAGCCTTGGAATCCTGTTGTGTGAATGAGCCCTTAGATCTGTGGAAGTCTGACAGCCTGGATCCCTGCAGATCAGCAGCACCAGGACAGCGTGACTCCCAGTACTGATTACATACCAGGAGCCACACTGCTCACTCACTGTACAAAGTGCAGCTGCGGCTTCTGGTACTGTAGTGCTGCCTCATAGACTTCAATGGGACAGTGCTGCAGTACCTAAAGCCACCACTACACTTTATAGGGCTAGTGAGCAGCGTGGCTCCTGGTATGGTAACATTACTGAGTGCCATGCTATTCCAATGCAGCTGATCTTCAGGGGGTCCTGCGTGTTGGTACCCTGCAGGTGGTATAACAATATTAGAATGTGGATAATCCCTTTAAAGGGGTTGTCCAGGCAAAAATGTATTTTTTAATTAGAGTGGGAGAGGTGAATAAAAAAGAAAAAAAAAAACACATTCACCTGTCCCCGATGCTCGTGTGTCCCCCAGTCCTGCAGCTCTGTTGGCGCATGTCCCCACCACACATGACTGCTAAGGCCAATCCGCAGCCACGGCGAAGGGACGTCACTATCTGCGACATCCCTGGGTCCCTTCTGTAGGCCGCTGATTGACCTAAGTAGTCACGTGACGGCCTCAGCAGAAGGGAGCCGGGACATCATAGCCAGAAGACAGCCAAGTAGCAGGATCGGACTGCACTGGGAGGACACTGCAGCATCGGAGACAGGTGAGTACGGTATTTTTTTGTTGTTTTTCACCTCCCCTGGCATAAATAAAAAAAAAAAAAATTAACAACATATTGACAAAATTATATTGTATTGGGAGTTGGTTAAAAAGGTTATATCTGCCATATAAATAAATAAGCCGTGTTAAATCAGCCCCATAGTATATACACTGTATGAATAGGATGCATGACATTAAATAGGATGCATGACATTTTTTTTTTTTAACATCATGCATCCTATTTGTACAGTGTAAATACTATTTATTTATTTTTCTTACTTATATAGCGCCATCATATTCCGCAGCGATTTACAGACATTGTCAGTCACTGTCCCATATAGGACTCACAATCTACATATGACTGTCAATGTCTGTAAAGTGCTGCGGAATATGATGGCGCTATACAAGTAAGCAGAATAAATAAATAAATAAATGGCGCTGATATAACACAGCTTGTGTGCTAAAAAAAAGTGATGTACAAGACATTAAAAAAGTAACAATTATTTTGCGCAAGTGAAAATTTTTGCAAAAAAAAAGACTTTTTGAGTTTTTCACCACTTTTCTGGCCCTGTCATTTTTATCATCATTTAATCATTTACTTCAGTTTTCTAGTGTTAATGATCCCAGAGATCTACATCAGCAAGGAGCTGGTGTGGAGTTCTGTTTAGGTGCACGGACTCCGGAAGACGCGACTAATTTATGTGTGCACCGCATTATAAATTAGGCGCAAAACTCCAGCATTGTTTTTCATGAATAAGCCGTGACTCCCGTCATGTGGATTACCGTGTCGCCTTGTAACTCCTTCACTTATGTTAGTGAATGGAGTCGCATTGCAACCTGAGGGTCCCAACGCGACTCCATTCACTAATGTGTGAAAGAGTCCCAAGGCGACACAGCGATCTTTGGTTCCATGACGGAAGTTGTAGTGTAGCCATAGCCTTATGCTAGGTTCAAATCCGCAGCAAGCTCTCTGTCATACAGGTCCGCCATGGGACCCGAATGACAGAGGCGGACTGTTAACATGGCAGTTACACACAGACATCGGCAGACCCCACTGACTATAATGAGGTCCGCCGGTGTCCGCCATATTCAAACTGAAAGTGACGGACGGGAAAAGTCCTCAGCGGTTTCTGCAACTTAGGTATTGTCATGCTGGAGCCCTAGAGCAGGCACCAGCATAACAGTACAATGGAATATTCGTTTTGGGGTGGGGGGGGACTACAACTCTCAACAGATCCAGAGCATCTGGAGCTGCTGGGGGTTGTAGTTCTCAGAGTGGTCAGTGATGCTGAAAGATTTGGGGGCAAAATAGGGGGGAAAGTTGTTTTGTGTGTGTGGTAACTAGTACTTACCTTCACACTGTTGTTCTGGGCTCCTCTGCTGAATCCCGCCGCCGCGCACAGCGTTATGACGTCATTGATGCGTGCAGCAATGCGCTGCAATTTGATTGGCTCCAGCAGCTGTCAATCAGGATGCAGGCTTCAGGAGGCGGGCCCATGACAAGGTAGGGACAGTCTCCTGCCGCTGCGCTCCGCCGGCAGCGGCCATCTTTATGGCCCCTGACCATTACTAATCCACATTTTGTCAATGTAATTGCATTGGTTAGGGGCCTGATTGGGCCCCTGACCATCCAGATCGGGCCCCTGACCAATGCATTTACATTGGTAAAATGTGGACTAATAGTCGGGGCTCGGGGCCCATCGGGGGATTCACCGGTTCCCCGGTGGGCCAGTCCGACCCTGACTACTTGTATGAGAAGATAACCCGGACACAATAAGGACATCATGGCTGGTTATCAGGAGGACACTACATGTATGAGAAGATAACCCGGACACAATAAGGATATCATGGCTGGTTATCAGGAGGACACTACATGTATGAGAAGATAACCCGGATACAATAAGGACATCATGGCTGGTTATCAGGAGGACACTACATGTATGAGAAGATAACCCGGACACAATAAGGACATCATGGCTGGTTATCAGGAGGACACTACATGTATGAGAAGATAACCCGGACACAATAAGGACATCATGGCTGGTTATCAGGAGGACACTACATGTATGAGAAGATAACCCGGACACAATAAGGACATCATGGCTGGTTATCAGGAGGACACTACATGTATGAGAAGATAACCCGGACACAATAAGGATATCATGGCTGGTTATCAGGAGGGGACACTACATGTATGAGAAGATAACCCGGACACAATAAGGACATCATGGCTGGTTATCAGGAGGACACTACATGTATGAGAAGATAACCCAGACACAATAAGGACATCATGGCTGGTTATCAGGAGGGGACACTACATGTATGAGAAGATAACCCGGACACAATAAGGACATCATGGCTGGTTATCAGGAGGACACAATAAGGACATCATGGCTGGTTATCAGGAGGACACTACATGTATGAGAAGATAACCCGGACACAATAAGGATATCATGGCTGGTTATCAGGAGGACACTACATGTATGAGAAGATAACCCGGACACAATAAGGACATCATGGCTGGTTATCAGGAGGGACACTACATGTATGAGAAGATAACCCGGACACAATAAGGACATCATGGCTGGTTATCAGGAGGACACTACATGTATGAGAAGATAACCCGGACACAATAAGGACATCATGGCTGGTTATCAGGAGGACACTACATGTATGAGAAGATAACCCGGACACAATAAGGACATCATAGCTGGTTATCAGGAGGACACTACATGTATGAGAAGATAACCCGGACACAATAAGGATATCATGGCTGGTTATCAGGAGGACACTACATGTATGAGAAGATAACCCGGACACAATAAGGACATCATGGCTGGTTATCAGCAGAGGACACTACATGTATGAGAAGATAACCCGGACACAATAAGGACATCATGGCTGGTTATCAGGAGGACACTACATGTATGAGAAGATAACCCAACCACAATAAGGACATCATGGCTGCTTATCAGGAGGACACTACATGTATGAGAAGATAACCCGGACACAATAAGGACATCATGGCTGGTTATCAGGCAGGGACACTACATGTATGAGAACATAACCCGGACACAATAAGGACATCATGGCTGGTTATCAGGAGGACACTACATGTATGAGAAGATAACCCAGACACAATAAGGACATAATTTTTCCACTCCCACAAAAAATATATCCACCTGTCTGTTAGAAAGGAACATGATATAAATTGTAGTGAAATTAATTTTCTTACTGGTGGCTTTATTTGTGCATTATCTACTGCCTTCTGGTCCTTAGATTTGTCATGTGACTAGTAATAAGACTCTGTAAATGATATAGTGTCTCACATATGGACAGAAAGTAAGTTTCTCTATTCATTCCTATGAGAGCCTCAATGTGAGTCTCATAAGAAGGAAAAGAGAAACTGACTTCCTGTTCACACATGAGATGCCTTGCCAGTTGGAGACTAAAAGGCAGTCACATGACACAGCTGAGGACCTGAAGGCAATGGATAACTCACAAATAAAGCCACAAGTAAGATTACCTGCAGTACAGTTTAAATCATGTACCCGAGAATAAAACTTTTTGTGGGAGTGTTCTTTAATAGTATAACACTATATACAGTTGTTCTTTAATAGTATAACACTATATACAGTAGGTAATGCTGAGTCTTTCCGAAATACAAATAACAAGATATATTTCATAAGGAAATTGTCTACTTTCACCAATCCACATTATAATAGAAGGGGGCTTCCAAAAATATACTGGTTACGGGGTATCTAACTGCTGAAACCCCCGACAATCAGCTGCAATCTTTGGAAGAACTATATTGTAATTGTTCAGTTCCCCTGCAGTGCCACCACAGGGGAAATTAAGTATTACACAGTTACCTTTGAAATCAATGGGTTTTCCACCTAAGTCATGGGCATGGTAAGTCCTCCAAAGCAAAAGATGTTCTTTGCACTTTGTACTCTCTGTACAGTGCTCAGAGTAATAGATTAGGAAAATTAGGATCGTAAATGGAGGCCCCCTTAATATTCGCTCATAGAATACCTGAAATATGTTTTTTTTTTTGCAAACCAGATAACTCCTTTAAGAATGAGCAATCAACTAAAGAACTCCATTGCCTCAATTAACAGTATAATTTAGAGACAAGCAGTCTTCCGACCTTTCGCTTTATGATAATGGAGCTTCATTCATCAAGAGCGGGGAAAAGTTATTGCCAAAAAATAGTGTTAAGAAAACCTGCAGAGTGTGAATGCGGAGACACGTCCCCTGTAAACAGCAGAATTATTATGGATGTGTACACTATTTCTACACTGTGAAATCCTGGTAACAGGAGTACAACTGTCACTTTGATAAATGCACAAAATTAATTTTAGAAGAGTTTTCAAGATATGGGTCAGGTTCATTGACCGGATTCTTGTAGGAATTTTCTCCTCTCATATCTCATCCGGACGGTGAGTTGATATTCTGGTGCTTTCTTATGTTAATCAATCTGATGTTATATGTTTTGGTGTTGTGGAAGACGGGGCTTATCGTCCAACTATAAATCACTTCTTCTTGTATAAATCTTTGGCTAAGCACTGTACATTTACATCCATACATTTCAATACATTGATACATGGACAAATATTATTATTAAAGGGATTGTCTTCTGGCAACAGGTTGTCCACATGGAGTTCTGTTTCTGGAACTTTTAGCAATCAGCTTTAAAGGGGTCATCCAGGATTTGAAGCAAACCCAGAGGTGGCCGGGGTGGGTGTAAAACAAAAAAGATATACACTTACCTATCCTGGCACTTTGTTATCCAATCCTGGTCCCCTTTCCCTTCCATGCCAGGACTTGCCACACAAAAAGTCCAAGTGGCCTCAGCAGTCGCTGGTAAGGAAACGGTGATGTATGTGAATGACGTCACTGCTCCATCTACAGCAACTTCTAAGGTCACTGATTGGACCCAGTGGTTATATACGCCTGTTGGTTTCCAACACATCGAGTCCTAGCACAGAAGGGAAAGGGGAAAAGAACTGGACAATGGGGATAGGTGAGTATGTATTTTTTTTTTTTACACCCCTTCTCAATCCCCTGAGTTTTCTCCAAATCCTGGACAACCCCTTTAATCTATGGAGGAACAGCAAGTGTTCAATTTCCATGCAGCACCACCACAGGACAGATGAAAAATTGCACAGTTCTCATTTAAAACTGCCCAAGTAATTCACAGATATGCCGGGTCCTCCAGACAAAGTGAGTTATCTCCACGACATGTATGCCTAATTGATGAGAGTACTGAATGATCCTAGTTTATTAAATTTGCGAATTTCTAATCTAAAGGAGAACTCCACAAAAAAACTGAAAAGTCAGGTCTGGGTGGACTTAAAGGGGTTGTCCAATCTCAGTAAGTTTTTGACTAACATGTTTCCTTGGTCCTCTGTTTATCTCTCCTCAACTGGCTTCAGCATTAATGTGTCAATATAACATGTGACCAAAGCAGATAATCAGTGACCTCAATGATATTGACACGTCACCAAGGTGGCCAGTGATTGGGTGCTGTGTCGACACAATAGGTCATTGCAGAAGCTGATAGAGAGAGACCAGTTGGGCACCAGAAAAGCATCAGCATGGGAGCAGCAGGGAATTGATAAGGGAGTATTTTTCCTTTTGTTACTTTATAGTTTTGTAAGCCGATGGTCCAAAAATTCTTGGAGCTGGACAACATAGAGCAATGCATTGTGCAGAACATCTCACTTTCTATGAACTTCAGCACTCTTGCTATGTGCAATGTTTACCAGGTCCTTGGAGGAGCTGAATGGCTACACCAAACAAAATACTGTACCATAGTCCCTCAAGTTACAGTGGCCTTTGGTCAAAATATTTTCAGCAAAGGTCTTTACTGGGTCATGACCTAAAACCACTTTCAAAGTACCATGCCGCAGACTTTCAGGATCTGCAGTACGTGCAACTGGATGGTAAAGCACCTGTATTTGGGCTGTTTCACACAGTTTTAATATGATCAATTATTGGCTTATTTTTTAACTTTATTTTATCTTATGTTAGATGATATTTCAAAGACTTTGGAACCAATTTAAAATTTTCCATGGAGTTATGGTCTCAGGGTGGCAAAGCTTTCAACCTACAACAGTCGTCAAAGGAGGTAATAATTTATTGCAAATTGAGAGACCTATGTAGAGCTACGAGCAACAGATATTATAAATAGTTCATAAGATCTGTAGTAGAGATGGGCGAACCTCTCGAGATTTGTTTTGTTTCGGGTTTGGGTGGTTTGGTCCCAAGATTTGTTTTGGGTCGAACAAGTTCAGCACAACTCACACATTAAATTGGCTTAAAACATAGTGTAGGACACTCTTAGGGCTCGTCTATGCTAGTGGGCGCCAACCGGTCTCCAATGGTCTTAACTGGTCTCCATTGGTCCTCAATTCATAACCCATCAGCTGTTGAGAAACTACTACTCCCTGCATGTCATGGCTTGACAAAATCACGTGATGCAGAAACATATACTGTATAATCTTCTTTGGCTCCGTACTATATTCTATCTTAAAGTCAACAGTTCTAGTGCAGAATATCTCTCTAATACTAGGGGATATGCAAATTATTTTCCTATATGGTTCAAGTGGAGTTGAAGAGAAAATTCTCCATAAATTGGGACATAAAGAGAAAAAAGTAGGGTCCCATAAAGATTTTGAGGGCCCGATTGTGGCCAACATGGAGGTCATATGGAGACATAATGGCACCATGTGTATAAGGTTTTACATTGTTACTACTCCTTTACCATTTAAATTAACATTTTATTTATTCGAGAAAATTCCCGATCTATCTGCTACAATGTATAACTTCAGATTTCAGCGCATGATTGAAGAAGCATAGATTATTTGCAAAGCTTAAATGATTGATGCCATGTGGAAGGAAAAATATGCAATCTGGTGGCAAAGAAGACGAAAAGCAATCAAAGAGGTGACTGGCATTAGACAGAATGTACCTAGTAGTAATAGTTTCCTATAAAGCAATCACCACAGGATTGGACTGGGTCAGATGTCAAGATTTTCAGAGAAAATGGGAATGAGAAGTGTTCACTTTTTATAAGGAGCAAAGTCCATAAACTTCACAATGAGAACACATGGCTAATTCAAAGTTAGGTACAAAGATTTCCATGTGATAATGTTAAAAAAGCTATTCTGGGAAGATCTATCTATCTATCTATCTATCTATCTATCTAATTATCTATCTATCTATCTATCTATCTATCTATCTATCTATCTATCATCTATCTGATTACATTTCTATCTATCTGTTGATTGTTGGGAGTTTCAGCAGTTAAACCCCCCTTAACCAGTTTATTTTTGGAAGCCCCCTTCTATTATAAAGGGATTGCCCAAAGCAGAAGACGCTCTTCTGAAGATCCAGCCCTGCCTCTCTCTTCTTCTGCTGACGCCTCTCCGCCGTGTCATCAGCCGCTGAGTCTCTGTTTGTGATTCAAATCCCGCGCATGCTCAGTCGGCTCCGCCATTTCGTGTTGGTCAGAGCCGACTGAGAATGTCCAGCCGCCCATTTTCACGTGGATTTGGATTCCGAACAGAGACTCGGCAGCTGATGATGCAGCGGAGAGGCGTCAGCTGTAGAAGAGAGAGGCAGCACCGGATTTTCAGAAGAGCGTCTTCTTTGAGCACAGGGGACGTCACCTGTGCTTTTTGAAGACTCATTTGCATAAAGAAGAAAAACGAAAATTCTCAGAATTGGCGGTACGGAGCAGAAAAATAAAGGTAGTAGAAGAATAGTCTTTCTAACGGCTATTACGACGTGGTGTTATTGAAAAATGCCTTTCCCAATGATAGAATCCCTTAAACTTGATACTTGAATATAGTTGTAGTAAACTTTAACTTTAGTTATCAAATTCAAGTTACACTTTGCTACAATACATGTGATGTGATGACAACCGATCCTGGTATTGTGGTAGACTTTGTTATTTCCCATGAAATTAACAGTTCTGGGGCTTCTGTCCTTAAAACTCTGCACTGTGCAGTTCTCCATTATTCGTCTTGGAAATGTATGAATAAATAGACAACTGGGTGTTACCGTTCATCTTTTCCGTACACTATGTGTCCATTCAGTTTCTGATACTGTCCAATCAGTTCTCATAGTGTGACACCGTGCAGGGACACGCCCTTTAAATAAGGCAATAAAAACATCTGATTGTCAATGCATTCATACATTTCCAAGAGGAATGTCAGAGGAACAGTAAAACACAAAATTGTAGGAAAAGATGCTCCTGAAATGTCATATTATGGGTAATACAAATATTTTCTAGACGGTCTCTGTCAAGAAAAGTGATAAGTCCTTTTTACAATTTTTTAATTTTACTATACGGGGTACAATAAAGGTTTTTTTTTTTATTACAGAAGAAAGCGCTTCTAGTATTTATGTACCAGCCCCTTTATACAATGCACTTGAATAGATGTAAGTGAGTGTTTGTCTAATGTGCAGTGATATTAGCATGGCGGTATTGATGGCGGTATCGGCGGATGTTCATGTCTGAGATAATTACATTGGTGATACAGGACGAGTGATGTGGAATTTGTTTAAAGATATTTGGGATTCCCAAACTGAAGCATTAGCTTTAATGGCATCAATAACTGTCAGGGAAATGATGTTAGGAACGGATAAATCAGCCTCATCAGTATAATGGAGACGTTCCATCTACCAGGAGGGTTTACAGAGTAATTACCAAAAACTGAAATGTACAAAACCTACTCAACTATGTCACATTGTAACCTGTCCACCTGAGACGATCTGGATAAAGTCAGGGCATTATAATAGGAATAATTTGCTTCAATGTATCTAAAATACAAAACCTAAAGCAAATAAAAATGTCCAATCCAGGGATGTAGCTAAAGACTCATGTGCCCTGGGGTAAAAGTCCACGCAATTTATCCTCATGTACCATCTCAACAAATCAGCAGCTTTGCTGCATCCCTTAAAGGGGTTGTCTAATTTCAGACACAGGTGCACAACTCGTTACAATCACAACCCAGTAATCAGACATCTGCCTGGTAATGAGCTGTGCACCTGTATGTATATCACATGACCAGGGACTGTACATCACATGATCATGAACTGTACATCACATGACCATGGACTGTATATCACATGACCAGGGACTGTACATCACATGACCAGGGACTGTACATCACATGACCAGGGACTGTACATCACATGACCGCCGCTCCATTCACTTCTATGGGGCTGCAAGCGCTGCTGGAGATTATAGTCCCACAGATGTGAATGGCGCTCTGGTCACACACGTGCACTGAGGAGGCTTTAGGGGGACTTTTGGTCCCCCGTTCAACTGATCTCTGGTAAAAATGGTGTTCTGGCCCCCAATGATCAGATAAATCAATATATATCCTTCTAGTCCAAGCACTTGGTGACACAGGGAGGCCTAATGTGTTTTAGGTTATTTTTTATTTTATTTTATATGCATTATAGTGAGGCAGGAGGGTGAAACCACTGTATTGCAGGCTAAGGGAAAATTCTGGAATAAATATTGGAGCCTCAATAGTTATATACTGTGGCAGGCATCGCCACCAAACGGCTCCTGCGATCTTGTGTGCGGGAGCTGTTTGGAGGTTGGTCAGTAACAGAAACCTTCAGGTGCTGCGGTCACATCTGACCACGGCATCTGAGGGGTTAAGTGCATGCAATCAGAGATCAGCCACTGCTGCCCAGGCTCTGCCAAGTGAAACAGCATAGACTCTGCAGATGTGGCACCTGCTCGGCTAGCAGCTCATGGCACAGGCACCATGTTTAAAAGGAATCTATCATTAAAGAAACACTTTTAAGCTAATGGCACATTGGAATGGCCTTTAAAAAGGCCATTCTTCTCCTACCTTTCATTGTTGTCTTCTCCCAGCCGTTTCTGTAAAAATCCGTTTCTTCAATTACGGAAATGATCCTCACGGGGCACCCGGGGCGTTCCTCCTCTTCTGCAAGCACCCATCGCATCATCGTTTGTCGCCGCCCATTAGTCTGTTATGGTGACTCCCATCTTGGTCTTCTCTTCTACTTCCTCTGACGCAGAGCTGGACGGCAGCGACTGCGCATGACGGACTGCCATTTTCCGGTGGTCCGTACTGTGCCTCTTGTGAAAGACCACCAGAAAATGGTGGCGGTCCAGTGCTGTGTGAGAGGAAGTAGAAGAGAAGACCAGGTGGGACTCACCACAACAGACTAATGGGTGGTGACAAGCGATGACGCGGTGGGTGCTCGCTGCCACGGAGGAACGCCCCGGGTGCTCCGTCCGGATCACTTCCATAATTGAAGAAACGGATTTTTACAGAAACGGCTGCGAGAAGACAACAAGGAAAGGTCGGAGAAGAATGGCCTTTCTATAGGCCATTCCAACGTGCCATTAGCTTAAAAGTGTTTTTTTTTAATAATACCCTTTAAAGCCTGACATCCGCTGTAGAATTACAGGAAATTACATGATTCTGTTAAAAAACTCTTCTGCTCAATCCACTCCTGGCTTTGGCTCAAAAAAACGCAGCAAAATCTGCAACAAAAAAAAGTTTCTTTTCTAAAACTTGAGGTGTTAGCCTTGCGGTTCTGCACAGGGAGCGACCTATCTGTTGTTCTCAGCCACATGTCTCATGAACTAAATTGCCTGTATCTTAGGGATCTATGATGCTTAGATCATTAGACCCAAAGTCAGTCTGAGACTTGTGACTATATACAGGTGCCGAAAATGTGCCATATTATGCTCATGTAAAACAAGCCCTACCCATGGTTTACATATTAGTAAATCTAACACCAGATGTAACTAAGAATGTCTGATCTGACTTAATAAAGCAATTTGTTTCCTGTTAAGAACGGCTCTGTTCATTCTGGCACTTATGTAATATTTATAAGATGCATTTAGGGCTATAAAACTAGGAAAACACCTGCGGTTTTATTGTTTCCGTATTAATTAGGAATTTGGAATCACTATTAGGCTGCTTTATATACCACACAGCAGTATTATTTCTTATCTATTTCATATACAAGACCCCATGAAGAGTTTGTAATGGGACTAAATATGCTGTAATATTCCAGTGGAAACCTATAATCTACCGTAATTTATAAAGCGTAATTACCCAACAAAGCCTTGATAGACTGTACAAGTGTAAGCTCTGTTCACACTGATGTTGTGGCTTCCATTCTTAAGAGCCAGCAAAGGTAAACTATGACCAATCTGTTTTCAAATGGATCCTATTATCTCATAATGGGACGGTCAAGACTTTGATGTTTAGAATGATATTGACAGTGCTAAAGACTATTCTTGCCATAACAAAATCATAAGAATCTTGTCCATTGGCTGCTGCACAGAAAATGTACTGACATTCAGTGGTGGACATAAGGAGCAAGCTATGGTGCTCTGTGAGTTCTGACACTTATGATAGCCAGTAGTAACATTTGTAGCAATTTGTGCTACAGTAACTCTTCTGAATGATCGGACCATATGGATGAAAGTTTCACCAGCAACATAGAAGAGGATTCTTTACAGTAAGAGCGAGGCTATGGAACTCTCTGCCCCAGGAAGTGGTGATGGTGGATTCATTAAACAAGTTCAAAGAGGGCCTGGATGCCTTTCTTGAACAGAACAACATTACGGGTTATGGGTTCTAGATTTTAAGGGCACGTTGATCCAGGGTTTTACACTGATTACCAGATTGGATTCGGGAAGGAATTTTTTCCCATGAAATGGGGCAATTGGCATAAGCCTCATGGGGTTTTTTGCCTTCCTCTGGATCAACACTGTAGGGGACTGTAGGGTTATAGGTTGGACTTGATGGACTGATGTCTTCATCCAACCTCATCCACTATGTATATGTATGTACGTAACCATGACGTCCTTGACCCTGTCACCAATTCATCAATTGGCCTTCCTTGGTGCTAACCACTGTAGACACCCAACAAGACCTGACCCAAGCGTTGACCCAGTCCTCAAGCCATCACAATGGTTCTTGCCAAAGTCACTTAAATCCCTACTATTGGCCATTTTTCTTGTTTCCAACACATCAACCTCAAGAACAGACTGTTCACTATATCCCACCCATTGACAGACACCAATGTCATAAGATAGTCAATGTTTTCTACTTCCACTGTCAGAGGTTTGAGGCTCGTTGGACATCATCAAAGAGTAGGACATCATAGAGTAGGCCATCGGACTTCATCAACGGGAGTAGGTTCCTATGCCGGACCTACTCTTGTCCTATCAGTTATAGCAAAGAGTTACTAGATACAGTACCTCCTTCTCTAGACAACTTGGTGCAACTATGTATATTTTAATGAACATTTATGTATTTTTACTTCTTATATGATGCTGCATTTGTTGGCTACAATGTATATACAGTATATAAAATTATTCCACTGGGCAATGTCTGAATGTTTTTGAAGGATAGAACTAACTTTTTGAGCCAAAAATGCACTCTAAGAAATCATTTTTTTTTTCGACCCCTCTTGGAGTCACAGAATCTACGTTTCTCAGCAGGGGGCGACAATGAGCACTTACAAACGCACCTCCCAGGGTGAAAAGAACAATACATTTGTTTACTATCCTGGGGTCTGATGGGAGTGACATTGAGAGATAAATAAGGTGTTCAGTAAAATCTACTGTATTTCCTATATCTGCCATATGACTGGAGAATGTTCTCGCAGCCCTGATGTTAATGTCAGCTGTGAATGGAATAGCTGCTAAAGTCAATTAGCTTTTCCTTCGCATTTTTGGAAACGTACACTTCTCCTAATGGCAAGACTTAAGCTCTGTCATTAAACGTCTCAGCATCTTTACACAGATAGAAAGTATTATGTAGAGTTTGGCAAGTAAATATAACAAGGAGATGGATATCTGAACCCAAAGATAAAAGAGAATAGAAGGATTGGCATCCGGCCAAAAAATTTGTGATGAATTCACGACACGATCTGCTGTCAATTAATTGGTGTACACGCTATGATCTGTACGTTATCACTGAAGCCACCAAATGTCATTAGAGACAGATTCATCCAGCGCTCTCCGCCTGAACAGACGCAACGTTGTGTTATTACCAGGCTGCAAAACCAGAACGCAAAAATCAAGTCTGCTCTATCTGCGGCTGAGCTCATTATTTCTAATATTGTGTAAGTTTTTGTGCTATCGATTTTAGCTGTAAATGATTTGATCAGAAAATGTATCTGTGTATTTGTTCTCTTTTTTTTATCATTCCTCTTCCGAGAGCCATAGTTTTTTTTATTTTTCCATTAAAGAGGTTGTCCGGGCAAAAATTTTATTTTTTAAATAGGTCGGGGGATGTGAAAAAAATAAAAAAAATTAATTCTCACCTACCCCTGAAGCTCTGGAGTCCTCCCAGCGTGGTCCGGTCCTGCTGCTCAGCTGTCTTCTTGAAGTGGAATTCCTTGTTGGCTACAATGTTCCAGGTCCCTTCCACTGAAGCCGCTGACTGGCCTTAGTGGTCATGTGCAGCGGTGATTTCTGCCAAAAGACAACAGACTGGCAGGACCGGACATTGCTGGGAGGTACCAGAGCACCGAGGACAGGTGAGTATGATTTTTTTTTTTCACCTCCCCAGCCTACTTAAAAAATAACATTTTTGCCGAACAACCCCTTTAGCATATTCAAATGGGGTCTTGTTTTTTGCAGGGTGAGTTGTATTTTTTCATGACACTGGGGTTGACATTGAGGTTAAAGGGGATTGTTCCACTATTTTCAAAGGATAGGTGATAAGTGTCCAAATTTTGGGACCCCCAGCAATCAGGAGAATGGGGTACCAAAAGTTCCCCTGCATCCTCCCTGTGAATCAAGCTCCGATGTACCTGCATGACCGGTGCTCCATTCACTGCTCTGGGGCTGCTGAAACTGCAATCTCCAATGGCTACAGAGAATGGATTGCCAGTCACACAGGAGCACTGGCGTTTCATTCACATGCAGGATGAAGGGGACTTTTGGTCCCCATACTTCTGATCACTGGGGGTCCCAGGGGGTCACACTCCCAGTGATCTGATACTTATCCCCCAGCCTGTGTATAGGGGATAATTGTCTCTAATGGAACAAACCCTTTAACTGTAGAAAAAAAAAAAAATTGGCTTGGAATGTGAAAAAAACTCAATTCCACCATTGTTTCTTGGGTTGTGTTTATTGTACGGTACCTATGACATATTTGCACCATACTTTGATACTCGTAACTTTTTTTTTATTTGTATGAAGCTGTGGAAGTGCTTGTTTTTTTGTAATATTGGTCCCATTTTGGGGTATATGTGACTGTTTTCATCCCTTTTTCTGGGTAGGTGTAGTGTGGTGGCCAATAACTCTTTCAGGGTTATTGTTTGCTTGCCATGATGGCGCTTACCATACAGGATAGATACTTATAGTTATATTCTATACTTTACTTTTTATTTCTATAATGGCATAAGGTGGTGTTTTGACTGTTTAATTCTTTAGGATTTTTTAAATATTTGTTTAAAACTTTTTTAAATATAATTTTCTTTCATTTTTAATCTTTTGCATTCTGCTTCTTATACCGTACACTGCAACACTTTAGTAAAGTATTATAGTGAATTTCATTTTTGGTTTTTTAAACCCTGCCAGAGGCAACCAATAAGTACAGAAGAACAGGTTGAACTTGGCTGTCTTTTCAGCCTACTATGTGAGTACGGTATGATAATTGTCATCTGGAGTCCAGAATACTTATGAGCTGGAGCTACCTCTGCCCACGTATATGTGATTGACAACTTCTCTGAACTAGTGTGACTAGAGATAAAGCTATCAATCACAGGTGACAGGTGTCAGAAGCTCCAGCTCATAAGCATTCAGGACTCACAGCACCAACAGATTTGTTCCTATCATCATCATTTTTACAAAAAAAGTAAACCTTATACTGTACTGTGCAAAAGTTTAAGACAGGTGTGGAAAAATGCTTCACAGTAAGAATGCTTTCAGAAATAGAAGGGTTAATAGTTTATTTTTATCAATTAACAGAATTAAATGAATAAAGAAAAGAGTAATGTAAATCCCATCAATATTTGGTGTGACCTTTGCCCTTTGCCTTCCATCAGTTCTTCTCGGTACTTGCAGACAGTATTTGGCAGAACTCGGCAGGGAAGTTGTTCCCGCCATCTTGGAGAACTAAGCACAGATCTCCTGTGGATGTAGGCTTGCTCCAATCCTTCTGTCTCTTCATGTCATCCCAGACAGACTGGATGATGATGAGATCAGGGCTAGATCTGTGGGGGCCGGATTATCACTTCCAGGACTCCTCCTCCAAAGGGCAAAGGTCACACCAAATATTGATGGGATTTACATTTCTCTTTTCTTCATTCACTCCATTTTGTTAATTGATAGAAATAAAATATTAACCCTTCTATTTCTGAAAGCATTTTTACTCTGCAGCATTTTTGTTCACACCTGCCTAAAACTTTTGCACAGTACTGTACCATGTATATACAGTACAGACCAAAATTTTGGACACACCTTCTCATTCCAAGAGTTTTCTGTATTTTCATGACTATAAAAATTGTAGATTCACACTGAAGGCATCAAAACTATGAATTAACACATGTGGAATTATATACTTAACAAAAAAGTGTGAAACAACTGAAAATATGTCTTATATTCTAGGTTCTTCAAAGTAGCCACCTTTTGCTTTGATTACTGCTTTGCACACTCTTGGCATTCTCTTGATGAGCTTCAAGAGGTAGTCACCTGAAATGGTTTTCACTTCACAGGTGTGCCCTGTCAGGTTTAATAAGTGGGATTTCTTGCCTTATAAATGGGGTTGGGACCATCAGTTGTGTTGTTCAGAAGTCAGGTGGATACACAGATGATAGTCCTACTGAATGGAGTATTAGAATTTGTATTATGGCAAGGAAAAAGCAGCTAAGTAAAGAAAAACGAGTGGCCATCATTACTTTAAGAAATGAAGGTCAGTCAGTCCGAAAAATTGGGAAAACTTTGAAAGTGTCCCCAAGTGCAGAGGCCAAAACCATCAAGCGCTACAAAGAAACTGGCTCACATGAGGACTGCCCCAGGAAAGGAAGACCAAGAGTCACCTCTGCTGTGGAGGATAAGTTCATCCGAGTCACCAGCCTCAGAAATCGCAGGTTAACAGCAGCTCAGATTAGAGACCAGGTGAATGCCACACAGAGTTCTAGCAGCAGACACATCTCTACAACAGCTGTTAAGAGGAGACTGTGTGCAGCAGGCCTTCATGGTAAAATAGCTGCTAGGAAACCACTGCTAAGGACAGGCAACAAGCACAAGAGACTTGTTTGGGCTAAAGAACACAAGGAATGGACATTAGACCTGTGGAAATCTGTGCTTTGGTCTGATGAGTCCAAATTTGAGATCTTTGGTTCCAACCACCGTGTCTTTGTGCGACGCAGAAAAGGTGAACGAATGGACTCTACATGCCTGGTTCCCACCGTGAAGCATGGAGGAGGAGGTGTGATGGTGTGGGGGTGCTTTGCTGGTGACACTGTTGGGGATTTATTCAAAATTGAAGGAATACTGAACCAGCATGGTTACCACAGCATCTTGCAGCGGCATGCTATTCCATCCGGTTTGTGTTTAGTTGGACCATCATTTATTTTTCAACAGGACAATGACCCCAAACACACCTCCAGACTGTGTAAGGGCTATTTGACCAAGAAGGAGAGTGATGGGGTGCTACGCCAGATGACCTGGCCTCCACAGTCACCAGACCTGAACCCAATCCAGATGGTCTGGGGTGAGCTGGACCGCAGAGTGAAGGCAAAAGGGCCAACAAGTGCTAAGCATCTCTGGGAACTCCTTCAAGACTGTTGGAAGACCATTTCAGGTGACTACCTCTTGAAGCTCATCAAGAGAATGCCAAGAGTGTGCAAAGCAGTAATCAAAGCAAAAGGTGGCTACTTTGAAGAACCTAGAATATAAGACATATTTTCAGTTGTTTCACACTTTTTTGTTAAGTATATGATTCCACATGTGTTAATTCATAGTTTTGATGCCTTCAGTGTGAATCTACAATTTTTATAGTCATGAAAATACAGAAAACTCTTGGAATGAGAAGGTGTGTTCAAACTTTTGGTCTGTACTGTATGTACTGTCTGATCTATTTTAAACAAATAATTTAGTGTGCTCCATGCCTTTAGAAAACTCTCCTCACCCTCCAACTCACAAGTCACTGCTCAGATACAGACAACTACACAAAGCTGCAGACACAATTGATCTCCGGATGAGTATTCGGATCTCTGGAGACTGGCGGATGGTTTACCAATACATTTTTTTAATAGCAACAGGAAAAAAAAAACAATATGACTGAATAAATTGATTGAGTTAAAGAAGAAAGGAAAGTCCATTAGGAGAATTGGCCCTGCTTTATTAGATGAGTGCAGTCTCTAAGCTAATGTTTAATTTACCATTTACCATTTAAATCCTTACAGTATTTTGTTAGTTGTACTGAATTCTAGTTAAATGACTAAATGTGAATATTTTAATAAATCACTTTGATGATTGAACTACTATATTTATTACAATAATAAAAAAAACCCCTTATAGCTTACCCGATTACCTGAGTCCTGCTTACCATAGTGATTGATTGTTCTCCCTGTATCACTGTGTGTTGGCGGGGAAATCAGGACTCCTTCTGTCTCTCCTAGGAGTCCTGTCTGGATTTACTCTGATTTTTACTCAGAAATCCTGCTCCAAATGATATAAACTTATATAGAACAGAGTTTATTTTCTATCCCTCTATCATATAACCTATATATCACAGAGCTCAGCTTCTCTCCTCTATCATATAACCTATATATCACCGATCTCAGCTTCTCTCCTCTATCATATAACACTATATATCACAGAGCTCAGATTCTCTCCTCTATCATATAACCCTACAGTGCTGGCCAAAAGTATTGGCACCCCTGCAATTCTGTCAGATAATACTCAATTTCTTCCAGAAAATGATTGCAATCACAAATGCTTTGGTAATAATATCTTCATTTATTTTGCTTGCAATGAAAAAACACAAAAGAGAATGAAAAAAAAGTCAAATCATTGATCATTTTACACAAAACTCCAAAAATGGGCCGGACAAAAGTATTGGCACCCTCAGCCTAATACTTGGTAGCACAACCTTTAGACAAAATAACTGCGAACAACCGCTTCCGGTAACCATCAATGAGTTTCTTACAATGCTCTGCTGGAATTTTAGACCATTCTTCTTTGGCCAATTTCTCCAGGTCCCTGAGATGTGAAGGGCGCCTTCTCCAAACTGCCATTTTGAGATCTCTCCACAGGTGTTCTATGGGATTCAGGTCTGGACTCATTGCTGGCCACTTTAGAAGTCTCCAGTGCTTTCTCTCAAACCATTTTCTAGTGCTTTTTGAAGTGTGTTTTGGGTCATTGTCCTGCTGGAAGACCCATGACCTCTGAGGGAGACCCAGCTTTCTCACACTGGGCCCTACATTATGCTGCAAAATTTGTTGGTAGTCTTCAGACTTCATAATGCCATGCACACGGTCAAGCAGTCCAGTGCCAGAGGCAGCAAAGCAACCCCAAAACATCAGGGAACCTCCGCCATGTTTGACTGTAGGGACTGTGTTCTTTTCTTTGAAGGCCTTTTTTTTTTCCTGTAAACTCTATGTTGATGCCTTTTCCCAAAAAGCTCTACTTTTGTCTCCAAAAAGTTTTATGGCTTTCTCAGGTAAGTTTTGGCAAACTCCAGCCTGGCTTTTTTATGTCTCTTGGTCAGAAGTGGGGTCTTCCTGGGTATCCTACCTTAGAGTCCCTTTTCATTCAGACGCCGACGGATAGTACGGGTTGACACTGTTGTACCCTCGGACTGCAGGGCAGCTAGAACTTGTTTGGATGTTAGTCGAGGTTCTTTAGCCACCATCCGCACAATCTTTCGTTGAAATCTCTCGTCAATTTTTCTTTTCCGTCCACATCTAGGGAGGTTAGCCACAGTGCCATGGGCTTTAAACTTCTTGAAGACACTGCGCATGGTAGACACAGGAACATTCAGGTCTTTGGAGATGGACTTGTAGCCTTGAGATTGCTCATGCTTCCTCACAATTTTGCTTCTCAAGTCCTCAGACAGTTCTTTGGTCTTCTTTCTTTTCTCCATGCTCAATGTGGTACACACAAGGACACAGGACAGAGGTTGAGTCAACTTTAATCCATTTCAACTGGCTGCAAGTGTGATTTAGTTATTGCCACCACCTGTTATGTGCCACAGGTAAGTAACAGGTGCTGTTAATTACACAAATTAGAGAAGCATCACATGATTTTTCAAAGGGTGCCAATACTTTTGTCCACCCCCTTTTTTATGTTTGGTGTGGAATTATATCTAATTTGGCTTTTTGACAATTCTTTTTGTGGTTTTCCATTGAAGACAAATTAAATGAAGATATTATTACCAAAGCATTTGTGATTGCAATCATTTTCTGGAAGAAATTGAGTATTATCTGACAGAATTGCAGGGGTGCCAATACTTTTGGCCAGCACTGTATATATCACAGAGCTTAGCTTCTCTGCTCTATCATATAACCCTATATATCACAGAGCTCAGCTTCTTCCTCTATCATATAACGCTATATATCACAGAGCTCAGGTTCTCTCCCTCTATCATATAACCTATATATCACAGAGCTCAGATTCTCTCCTCTATCATATAACCCTATATATCACAGAGCTTAGCTTCTCTCCTCTATCATATAACCCTATATATCACAGAGCTCAGCTTCTCCCTCTATCATATAACCCTATATATCACAGAGCTCAGCTTCTCTCCCTCTATCATATAACCCTATATATCACAGAGCTCAGCTTCTCTTCTCTATCATATAACCCTATATATCACAGAGCTCAGCTTCTCTCCACTATCATATAACCTATATATCACAGACCTCAGCTTCTCTCCTCTATCATATAAACCTATATATCACAGAGCTCAGCTTCTCTCTCCTCTATGATATAACCCTATATATCACAGAGCTCAGCTTCTCTCCCTCTATCATATAACCCTATATATCACAGAGCTCAACTTCTCTCCTCTATCATATAACCTATATCACAGAGCTCAGCTTCTCTCCTCTATCATATAACCCTATATATCCCAGAGCTCAGCTTCTCTCCTTCTATCATATAACCCTATATATCACAGAGCTCAGCTTCTCTCCCTCTATCATATAACCCTATATATCACAGAGCTCAGCTTCTCTCCCTCTATCATATAACCCTATATATCACAGAGCTCAGCTTCTCTCCTCTATCATATAAACCTATATATCACAGAGCTCAGCTTCTCTCCCTCTATGATATAACCCTATATATCACAGAGCTCAGTTTCTCTCCCTCTATCATATAACCCTATATATCATAGAGCTCAGCTTCTCTCCTCTATCATATAACCCTATATATCCCAGAGCTCAGCTTCTCTCCTTCTATCATATAACCCTATATATCACAGAGCTCAGCTTCTCTCCCTCTATCATATAACCCTATATATCACAGAGCTCAGCTTCTCTCCTCTATCATATAACCCTATATATCAAAGAGCTCAGCTTCTCTCCTCTATCATATAACCTATATATCACAGAGCTCAGCTTCTCTCCTCTATCATATAACCTATATATCACAGAGCTCAGCTTTTCTCCACTATCATATAAGCCTATATATCAAAGAGCTCAGCTTCTCTCCTCTATCATATAACCTATATATCACAGAGCTCAGCTTCTCTCCTCTATCATATAACCTATATATCACAGAGCTCAGCTTCTCTCCTCTATCATATAACCCTATATATCACAGAGCTCAGATTCTCTCCTCTATCATATAACCCTATATGTCAAAGAGCTCAGCTTCTCTCCTCTATCATATAACCTATATATCACAGAGCTCCGCTTCTCTACTCTATCATATAACCTATATATCACAGAGCTCAGCTTCTCTCCTCTATCATATAACCCTATATATCACAGAGCTTAGATTCTCTCCCTCTATCATATAACCCTATATATCACAGAGCTCAGCTTCTCTCCTCTATCATATAACCCTATATATCACAGAGCTCAGCTTCTCCCTCTATCATATAACCTATATATCACAGAGCTCAGCTTCTCTCGCTCTATCATATAACCTATATATCACAGAGCTCAGCTTCTCTTCTCTATCATATAACCCTATATATCACAGAGCTCAGCTTCTCTCCACTATCATATAATCTATATATCACAGAGCGCAGCTTCTCTCCTCTATCATATAACCAATATATCACAGAGCTCAGTTTCTCTAATCTATGATATAAATATCTATATATCACAGAGCTCAGCTTCTCTCCCTCTATCATATAACCCTATATATCACAGAGCTCAGCTTCTCTCCCTCTATCATATAACCCTATATATCACAGAGCTCAACTTCTCTCCACTGTCATATAACCTATATATCACAGAGCTCAGCTTCTCTCCTCTGTCATATTACTCTATATATCACAGAGCTCAGCTTCTCTCCTTCTATCATATAACCCTATATATCACAGAGCTCAGCTTCTCTCCCTCTATCATATAACCCTATATATCACAGAGCTCAGCTTCTCTCCTCTGTCATATAACCCTATATATCAAAGAGCTCAGCTTCTCTCCTCTATCATATAACCTATATATCACAGAGCTCAGCTTCTCTCCTCTATCATATAACCTATATATCACAGAGCTCAGCTTCTCTCCTCTATCATATAAGCCTATATATTAAAGAGCTCAGATTCTCTCCTCTATCATATAACCTATATATCACAGAGCTCAACTTCTCTCCTCTATCATATAACCTATATATCACAGAGCTCAGCTTCTCTCCTCTATCATATAACCCTATATATCACACAGCTCAGCTTCTCTCCTCTATCATATAACCCTATATATCACAGAGCTCAGCTTCTCTCCTCTATCATATAACCTATATATCACAGAGCTCAGCTTCTCTCCTCTATCATATAACCCTATATATCACAGAGCTCAGCTTCTCTCCTCTATCATATAATCTATATATCACAGAGCTCAGCTTCTCTCCTCTATCATATAACCTATATATCACAGAGCTCAGCTTCTCTCCTCTATCATATAACCCTATATATCACAAAGCTCAGCTTCTCTTCTTTATCACATTAAAACTATTCCTTTAATTCTTTAAATATTTATAAGGACATGAAGTTTTGTCAGCTGAAGTTCAAGCCAATGTAAGCTTTCCTCATATCTACACTGGTGTTTACCGTATGTCCATCACTGTCAATCTGGTGATTCTCGTCTCTCTGTCTTCCAAATTAGTCACGCCTTGTCACATCACAATAGACAGGAAATATTGTCCAGAAAAATACGACTTCCAAAAATGAAAAAATTAAAATAGCTTGTGCTTTTTAAAGGAAATTTTATTCAAGATGTGGCATATGGTCTCCTCCATATCCTGACAGTTTACTAAATCTTTCGATTTTCTCGTTGAGCAGAAGAAAATAATGATCATCCTAAGATCTGTAGTAAATGGTGATGACTTCTCTCTGTCCCCAGCCTGTAGATAGTTGCTGACATGGAATAAAATGAAATGAACTTTTTTTTTTTCATAAAATCCTGCTAACCTGCAATATTGTGTTGTAATATTCAATACGTGCATAAAATCTATGAAAAGCTTTGGATGTATTAGCAAATAAACAGTAAAATGTGCTAAGACAGATCATAAACATTAGTCAAGTTAATATTGCAGGTCGGTTGCACACGGAGCCTCATATTTTATCTTCTGTGTCACCAAAAACTAATGACTCAATCTGTTTTTGTTGATTACAAAACACCTTTGCAGATGTACAGTATAGACCAAAAGTTTGGACACACCTTCTCATTCCAAGAGTTTTCTGTATTTTCATGACTATAAAAAATGGAGATTCACACTGAAGGCATCAAAACTATGAATTAACACATGTGGAATTATATACTTAACAAAAAAGTGTGAAACAACTGAAAATATGTCTTATATTCTAGGTTCTTCAAAGTAGCCACCTTTTGCTTTGATTACTGCTTTGCACACTCTTGGCATTCTCTTGATGAGCTTCAAGAGGTAGTCACCTGAAATGGTCTTCCAACAGTCTTGAAGGAGTTCCCAGAGATGCTTAGCACTTGTTGGCCCTTTTGCCTTCACTGTGCGGTCTAGCTCACCCCAAACCATCTGGATTGGGTTCATCTGGCGTAGCACCCCATCACTCTCCTTCTTGGTCAAATAGCCCTTACACAGTCTGGAGGTGTGTTAAGGGTCATTGTCCTGTTGAAAAATAAATGATGGTCCAACTAAACGCAAACCGGATGGAATAGCATGAAACTACAAGATGCTGTGGTAACCATGCTGGTTCAGTATTCCTTCAATTTTGAATAAATCCCCAACAGTGTCACCAGCAAAGCACCCCCACACCATCACACCTCCTCCTCCATGCTTCACGGTGGGAACCAGGCATGTAGAGTCCATTTGTTCACCTTTTCTGCGTCGCACAAAGACCCGGTGGTTGGAACCAAAGATCTCAAATTTGGACTCATCAGACCAAAGCACAGATTTCCACAGGTCTAATGTCCATTTCTTGTGTTCTTTAGCCCAAACAAGTCTCTTCTGCTTGTTGCCTGTCCTTAGCAGTGGTTTCCTAGCAGCTATTTTACCATGAAGGCCTGCTGCACACAGTCTCCTCTTAACAGTTGTTGTAGAGATGTGTCTGCTGCTAGAACTCTGTGTGGCATTGACCTGGTCTCTAATCTGAGCTGCTGTTAACCTGCGATTTCTGAGGCTGGTGACTCGGATGAACTTATCCTCCGCAGCAGAGGTGACTCTTGATCTTCCTTTCCTGGGGCAGTCCTCATGTGAGCCAGTTTCTTTGTAGTGCTTGATGGTTTTGGCCACTGCACTTGGGGACACTTTCAAAGTTTTCCCAATTTTTCGGACTGACTGACCTTCATTTCCTAAAGTAATGATGGCCACTTGTTTTTCTTTACTTAGCTGCTTTTTTCTTGCCATAATACAAATTCTAACACTACATTCAGTAGGACTATCTGCTGTGTATCCACCTCACTTCTGAACAACACAACTGATGGTCCCAACCCCATTTATAAGGCAAGAAATCCCACTTATTAAACCTGACAGGGCACACCTGTGAAGTGAAAACCATTTCAGGTGACTACCTCTTGAAGCTCATCAAGAGAATGCCAAGAGTGTGCAAAGCAGTAATCAAAGCAAAAGGTGGCTACTTTGAAGAACCTAGAATATAAGACATATTTTCAGTTGTTTCACACTTTTTTGTTAAGTATATAATTCCACATGTGTTAATTCATAGTTTTGATGCCTTCAGTGTGAATCTACAATTTTTATAGTCATGAAAATACAGAAAATTCTTGGAATGAGAAGGTGTGTCCAAACTTTTGGTCTGTACTGTACATTGTGCGCTTAGTGGAGGAGACACAATGTTAGGAATGCCACAAGGTGATTCTTACTTTTGTATCTTTTTAATAAATAAGGCTGAACTAGCAGAGCACAGAGCACATCTATCCATAGCTATAAATGTCCTATGTATACAATGTACAGGAGGGCGACCGGCGTTATCACTGGTTACAATTAACCATTTCTATGTAATAGTTCAATGAACAGGATATGTAACACACAAGCGCCAACTTGTGATATGTAACTAAATGCCGTGTAATAATCTCTCTTCCATCCCCTCTCTCGCAACTTACAAGGTTTATTGATACTGATGAGACTTCCAGTATAAGGCCATATGCACACAGGAGACCCAGGTTGGAAAATCTGGTTCAATCTGGGTTCAGCCAATGATATGCTAATATGTACTGTATAGGCACCTTAAGATGATGGAAAACTGCTTATAATGGTCATGGACTCCCAAGGATTAAGACCTGCAAACTTTCCACCAAGACCTGAGGAAAACATGGCAGCTCATGCTAATAATTCTTCCCAGTATATTCCAGAATTTGAGGTTTGCAAAGCAAACCCTAAACAGGGTTGTACTGGCCCATTGTAGTACCCCTATATTGCAGAGGGGGACAACCATATTTGGATCAGATTATGGACCCAATCCCCCACCACTGGGGTCTGTTTCTGGTAAATTTATTTACAAATAACCTACTAGTAACTAAAAGTGGACACGCACATGTTCTGTTTAATGGAGGGGGCATCAGAATTATTTTCTATAGTGGATACAAGGAGTCCTAGTTGACACTGGTCATAAAAATAGGTGTGGATAGCTAAATATAATTTTATAGCTGTCAAGAGACGTCCATGAGACATTTGTTCCCATTAGGTCAAATGTGTCAGACAGTCCCAGAATAGTACCTAACTGTCTATGTAGTTATATAATAGCTAAGCTCCACCCTTATAAGGAAATAAACAATATGGCAGCCAGAAAGAATGTATCATGTGACCCTTAAAGGGATTTTAGCTTGTAGGCAATTGAAGATTACTCTTTTCTTAAATATAGGTAATAAAAGTTTTACAGAGTATTAAAGATTTCCTCTAACCATCTTAGTGGTGACATCTTTTGTCTTGATCAGTTGCCAATGGATACGACCATGAATGCAGGAACTTTCTATGGTCTGGGACTTGTCAGAAACCCAGCCATGATGTCCTTATTGTGTCCGGGTTATCTTCTCATACATGTAGTGTCCCTCCTGATAACCAGCCATGATGTCCTTATTGTGTCCGGGTTATCCTCTCATACATGTAGTGTCCTACTGATAACCGGCCATGATGTCCTTATTGTGTCTGGGTTATCTTCTCATACATGTAGTGTCCCTGTCTGATAACCAGCCATGATGTCCTTATTGTGTCCGGGTTACCTTCTCATACATGTAGTGTCCTCCTGATAACCAGCCATGATGTCCTTATTGTGTCCGGGTTATCTTCTCATACGTGTAGTGTTCTCCTGATAACCAGCCATGATGTCCTTATTGTGTCTGGGTTATCTTCTCATACATGTAGTGTCCCTGTCTGATAACCAGCCATGATATCCTTATTGTGTCCGGGTTATCTTCTCATACATGTAGTGTCCTCCTGATAACCAGCCATGATGTCCTTATTGTGTCCGGGTTATCTTCTCATACATGTAGTGTCCTCCTGATAACCGGCCATGATGTCCTTATTGTGTCCGGGTTATCTTCTCATACATGTAGTGTCCCTCCTGATAACCAGCCATGATGTCCTTATTGTGTCCGGGTTATCTTCTCATACATGTAGTGTCCTCCTGATAACCAGCCATGATGTCCTTATTGTGTCCGGGTTATCTTCTCATACATGTAGTGTCCTCCTGATAACCGGCCTGTGTCCTTATTGTGTCCGGGTTATCTTCTCATACATGTTGTGTCCCCCTGATAACCAGCCATGATGTCCTTATTGTGTCCGGGTTATCTTCTCATACATGCAGTGTCCTCCTGATAACCGGCCATGATGTCCTTATGTGTCCAGGTATCTCTCTACATGCGTGTCCTCCTGATAACCAGCCATGATGTCCTTATTGTGTCCGGGTTATCTTCTCATACATGTAGTGTCCTCCTGATAACCAGCCATGATGTCCTTATTGTGTCCGGGTTATCTTCTCATACATGTAGTGTCCCTCCTGATAACCAGCCATGATGTCCTTATTGTGTCCGGGTTATCTTCTCATACATGTAGTGTCCTCCTGATAACCAGCCATGATGTCCTTATTGTGTCCAGGTTATCTTCTCATACATGTAGTGTCCTCCTGATAACCAGCCATGATGTCCTTATTGTGTCCGGGTTATCTTCTCATACATGTAGTGTCCCTCCTGATAACCAGCCATGATGTCCTTATTGTGTCCGGGTTATCTTCTCATACATGTAGTGTCCCTCCTGATAACCTGTCCACAATAAGGACATCATGGCTGGGTGTCTGACAAGGCCCAGGCCATAGAAAGCTCTTGTATTCATGGTTATGTTCATTGGCAGCCGATCAAGACAATAAGACGTCACCACTAAGATGGTTAGAGAAAATCTATAAAGCTCTGTAAAATCTTTAATTATTTCTATTTGCAAAAATGTTTCACTATTAATTGTCTACAAATGTAAATATGGTTATATTCATAGGAAAACCCCTTTAACTAAAACAACAAATTAACTTATTTATGCATTTTTATGGTACATATTTTGGCCCCCAGTCATTGATTATTAACAGAGTGTCCCTTAAATTTTCTGCAATCTCACATCTAGCAAGGAAGATACAATATACCGCCATACAATGACCTTGGCTGTGATAGTCACTTATACAAGGTAAAGGGTTTATTAGCATTGAGTGAGAGGACACAGATTTACTTAATGCATTTATCATTTATTTCTGTAAATAGATTTCATTGGGTGATATATCTTATTGATTTACTCTGTTCTGCTACTTAATAGCAAAGCATAAATCCGGGACAGGCGAGCTATATATAGCATCTATTAGATGACAAAGTAAATACAGTTAGAGGGTATTATCATACAAACATGCTCAGTGATATTGCCTTGTTTCCTTAGGGAGAAAGCAGATGGGAAAAATTCTGGTACTGATCTAGCCCTCCATTATGTAGCAATAAATGGATTATCCGGGACAGCGGCTATGCATATAGAGCTCATTACGTACATTTAAAGAGATATTTAGCTAATAATGTTTGCTTTTTGCTTGAATTAGATTTAAGAAAGTAATCTCAGAAATGGTGCAACAGGGCTCTACATACAATAAACAGTATTTTGTGCCCCCTACTGGGTATATAAAACAGTTTTCCAGTAGGAAAAATATTGGTGGAGCTAAGTGTAAAGTGTGTTATTAAAATAAAAGAGCGGATTCTCACCAATCCCTGCTGCTCTCATTCTGGAGCTGCCTGGTTCCCTGCTGGTCTCTACATCCTGGTCTCATCTGAACACACTAGAAATTCAGTTCATAGCTGGCATCTCCAAGTATTTTGTGTGTGTTCAGGACTAGGAAGTAGAGACCAGCAGGGACCCAGGACAGTTGGAATGGTTTGCCCATAATTCTGCCTGTGCTGATAATGAGATCACTACTGAAAAGTGATCTCTACAGAAGAGGAAGTATCAGCCTAATATTAGGCTCAGGGTTTAAAAAAAATAGAAAAACTCCCAAAAATATATTGCAGTTTGATTTTGAGTCGCCTCCCCCAATGATATATAACTGCCTGCACTGCATTGCAAAGCCAGTATCCTGCAGGGTCCAGCATCTTACGTTATTCATTCTCCTCTTGTAGAAGCAGACAATTCTGCCACTAGGAGGAGTGCTGACATTACAACATCACAGAAAAGACAGACAGGATAACAATAGAGGATAAAACCTCTATTGATAATACCTATAGCGACCCATAGAGTTCGCTCCAGTCTACTGATGCCTATGGCAATGACTATGCTGTAAAGCATATCACTAAATGCTGCTCACAGAGCAGAGGGTAAGCACGGGCAAGATGTCCGCCCCATAATCATGTAAAGAAAATAGAATAACAAATGCTACAGTAAGAAAATGAACTTGAAAATAAGTGATCGATTTCATTGATCAGTCTGGTTTTAATAAATAAATAAAAAAATTGTCGATACATTAGTTTTAAGGAAGATCTACCAAGATCCACTAAGATGGGGGGTTACTATCAGTACAGAGTAGCGGGTAGAGGTGGTAATATCAGTGCTTGAGGACCTGAAAGCACACTAGCAATATAATTTGCATATTGGATAATATATATTTTTCTGACTATTTGGCCAAATATATCAAATTTATTAAACAGGGTAATGGGCTCTGTAATGATGTGCAGGCACTTTTATATCAATGGGGAGGTGATAGACTCCCTTTAAACAATAGGTCATTTTCTAATGTCACATTCCCTTTAATTCCATGTTCTAATAGGGTGTTTGAAATGGGATTTTTAGACCAGATGATCCCTTTAACCTTACTCTAATGTTTCTGTAATGAGTTGACACATAAAATATATTCATTACTGACTTTCCTTTGCCATCTCATTTTTATTACCACAAATGTCAGCGCTAATACCGGAATGACCCCAAAGTTAAATTATCTCTAAACTGTTGATAAACTGGATTAAGGGGCTTATCTTCAGAAATTTCCAGGAGACTTCACAAACTCCAAGTGAGACAAATAGCCCTTCATTTTGTCAACTCATTAATGTGAGTGATTGCCCTAATGTACCAAGAGCTTTCACATCAAATTAGTGTAGAATTAAAGAGCAACGCCAGTCAAGTGTGAACATTCCCCTACCTGCTCAGGTCTTATATTCTAAATATGATAATGGTTAGGAAGTGTGAGTCAGAAATATACAGCTAGTTATGTCAGGTCAGTGCCGGAATGTAGCTGACAATCGCTTTTTGTGGAATGGAAAGGTGCCAAGGACTAATGTCAGATCTTATCCTGATGGCTGCATTCACAACAAAAATGCTTTAGAAATATTTTTTATATTTCTACCTGACTGTTGAAGGAATTTGCAGTGTAGAGACATTGTATGGGATTAAAGCTAAGCCAGATCATCTCCTCCAAAAGGAAGAGAGACCCATCCATTGTCCCTCATCAGTGGGAAGCAGGGTACAGCAAGGGCACTATGCAGTGTACAGAGCCGCCTGCTTCCAGATCTGTAGACTGTCCAGAAATCTGCTGATCTGTTGGGATTCCGGGAGCTGGACCTCTACCCATCTCATATTGATCATATTCATGACCTGTACAAAAGTTTTAAGCATGTGTGGAAAGAATGTTGCAAAGTAAGAATACTGTGTTAATAGTTTATTTTGTCAACGAACTAAATGAAGTGAATGAAGAAAAGAGAAATGGAAATCCCATCAATATATGGTTTGACCATTGACCTTTGTCTTCCTTCAATTCTTCTCGGTACTTGCAGACAGTATTTGGCAGAACTCGGCAGGGAGGTTGTTCCCGCCGCCATCTTGGAGAACTAAACACAGATCTTCTGTGGATGTAGGCTTGCTCCAATCCTTCTGTCTCTTCATGTCATCCCAGACAGACTGGATGATGCTGAGATCAGGGCTATATCTGTGGGGGCCATATCATCACTTCCAGGAAGAGACAGAAGGATTGGAGCAAGCCTACATCCACAGAAGATCTGTGCTTAGTTCTCCAAGATGGCGGCGATTCACTTCATAACTGGCAAAAATAAACTATTAACCCTTTTATTTCTGAGAGTATTCTTACTTTATTGCATTTTTTCCAAGCCTGCCTATAACTTTTGCACAGTACTGTGTCTCTCTGTTATATATATATATATATATATATATATATTTGCTATTAGGTCACCCAGCATACATACTTAAATAATTTATGTCAATATATGCAGAATGTTTTACTTGGATATTCTCTTAGGAACCTCTTCAATCCAAGGAACAATCAGTCGGATCTGTGATTGAAGAACTAGTCTACGCCATTTCTACAGTCTTTTACGACATGAATACAGCAGATATCAAGACACAAAGTTATAAAAGGTCAGTATCTTATCCCACAGCCCGCAATTACTAATAATCAGCGTCTGAAGAGGAACAGAGGAAGAAATCCAGGTAGAGCTATCATACTTGAAATAAGATGAGACTATTGTTCAGTAAAGTAGAAAAGTACATACATAACACCAGACATTACATATTGATATATTTAAAGGGCTTGTCTAGTTTAGAAAATTCTTTCTTATATACCCTGAAAGGGAAATATGAGTTAACAAATGAGAACCCATTTCCATTATAGCCAAGATTGCCTCAGCTTCGTGTTGGAGGATTTTTCATCTGAGGTTTTTTGAAGTAGAAATATATATATATATAAATAAAACTTAAAAAACTAAAGGACATTGATTTCATTTCGTATGAAAACTCCATTTAGCTTGTAAAAAAGGAAAAAAATTACTGAAATATAAAATACAAAAATATTCACCCTTAAAGGGGCTGTTTGGTCACATCAATTTACTCCCTATCTGCAGGATAGGAGTTAACTCAATGAGCGATGGGGTCTGATCTGATACCCCGTGATCAGGATAATTGGGCTGTTTTGCACTCAATTTTGAATGGACCAACTGATCAGAAATGCGTGCCGCTGTTCTATCTGTTTCAATGAGAACCACATTGAAGATAGACAATATACAGGACTCTGCTATCTTCAATGGTGTCCATTGAAAAGAATGGAGCAATGGCGTGCATTTCCAACCAGCCGCTACCTTCAAGCTGTGGTGCAAAACACCATAAATCTTTGTGATCAGTGGGGTCCCAGGGTTCAGGCTCCCACCAATCATCATGTCACCCCCTATTCAGCGTAATTTGTTGTGATTGGGCAACCCATTGAAGGCGCTCGTACACATAAGGCAACAATTGATGAAAATTGATAACTTTAACTATAACAGACTTTCATTGGGCAATATTTAATAATGGCCGATTGTTTTAGCCAACCGATGACACAACAATATTGTATGAAGTTGGCCGTGTTTAAAATTTTTACTGATTTGTTCCGAGCCGTGTTTGACCCGAATATTCCATGTTGTTTGGTTTTTAATGAAACCAAACTGGGGATTCGTGTCGGACAAAATAAAATGGGCGCCGCAATATGTATTGCGGTAAATTATTGGCAGAGGCCCAGGGGAGGTAAAAAATAAATAAATAATAATACTCACTTTCCCTCCCCTTTTTTGGGCCTCCTTGTGGTGTCTAGCACTCTCCTGGGGATGTCATGATGCTCAGCGTGCCCATGTGATTGTGCTTCAGCAGTGACCCCGGGTGCCAGATGTCAACAGGAGACAGAGTGACAGATGCCGAGGCCCAAAAGAGGTGAGAGAAGTTGAGTATAAATGTTTTTTAAATTTTTTTACACCTCCTCTATTATACTCTGAGGTGTGAAGAGACCCTAGACTATAATAATTTCACTTCCAGTTCTATCCAAACGTGTTTGACCCAAAACCAATTGGGAACTGAACCACCCAACCCGAAATAAATATTGGGAGGTTCACAAATAATCTTTTTGAACCTTCCTTGAAAGAACGTTTCCTCAACCTTTGCCTATTGTCACTGAATTGTGTGCCCATTTTGATCAACTGTAAATGACCAATATGGACTAAAATATCTATGGCTGGAAAAGCAAATCGATTATCTAGTAGACGATAGTTGCTCTACAACCATCTCCTACTTCTTCCATCCTTGGAACGTATTGTTCCCAAAGATGAGCATCTGCCATGGTCATTGAGGTCTTCGTTGAAGATGTTACGAAGGGTTACGACTGTGTTAAACTCCCATCTATGTCTTTTTTTTTTTGCCCCTTGCTGCCCAATTCGGTTTAGTATTAAAATGTAAAATAAAAATAAACCTATTTGCTGCTATTATTGAAGCTGTCATCTCATTTACCCGACTTGTACAGTCACTTTCATTAACATCTTTACCGGGAGGTTGTCGTTCGAGTCAGAACATTGTTCTCTTAACATTTTCTAGCTGCTATTTTTGCTCCTGTGAATGAAGGCTGCCTGCCTGGAATATCAAATCTCCCATTATTAAATGCAAATTCCCATTCAGATCTATGCAGTTTGTGCACACAAATTATCTTGTTACATTAAAACAGCACTTGGAGAGGATTTGAAGATATTGGGTGGAGAACAATTTTCTGCTCCATAAACTCCTTTGCGTTATCTTCTCTTATCTCTTATAAGTTTCACATTTAGCTATTTATCATCTACCTGTTAGATGTGTTTGGAGAAAATGATTAGCGTTCAGCTCATAAGAAATAAGGATTGCGCTAAGCATTGTGAGATAACACCCAATGTTTTCCCGAATACCGTACAGGGATGTCGGCATAGACCGCCGCATTGTGTAACAGTCATTGACATTCGTTCTATGTAGGAAAATTGTCATTGCACAATTGTGATCAAGTCTGGTAAAAAAAAAATCATGTTCTAGCTAAACTAGGGCACTGAGTCTTCTTGGTAAACTCCATGTTTACACCCCTAAAGCTGGCCCTATACAATAGATTTTGGCAGGACTGATTTCTCATAATGGTAGTGTCAACAGTAGATGTCAGGGAAAAGGATTAGACATGTTGGCTATTAACCTGCCCAATCCTTTGTTCTCACAGGAGTTGTCTGGCAGTGACTTATCCTATCTCTACTGACAAGATTACTGAAGAGACCCCAAAGTACAATAGTGGTTCATGGGTGACGAACCCCCAAAATTTCATCCAAAAGTTCCAAAACTTTGTAAAAATTTGCAATGAATCCAGTTCATTCCTAATTGATTTGTTCATGTTTTCTATATCCATGTTTTTTTGTTTCTGTATATTAAAACTTGATATCTGATCTTACCCTTAAATATTCATTTTTTTTTCAAATTTTACCCTTGCCAGCTATAATATTTATCAAAATGTCATCAAAATCAATAAAAAATAGCTTAGGGCTCCATATAGACACAACCTGTAAATGTTACATATTACAATGTTATATAACTCTATTACCACACACAGATAACAGATAGAACTAGTAAAAGCTCCTTTGTGTTCTGTGTACAGTACGTTATACACGTGGCTTGAATATTGGGATATTTTAGGAACTAGATATTTACCAGTAGAGTTAACACCTCTACTATAGATTCAGCAGCCCGGTGTGAGACACAATGTAAGTGTTAGGTCCCAAGAGATGGAAATCTCAACCTTCTCTGTTCTGTGAACAGCATCTACCTATAGTACAGTATTATACAGTATTGATTTCAACATAGAATACAGTACTATACAGTACATAGTATACACTACTGTAGAAAAATTTTAGGTGGTTTTAGTGTTTATAGTTTATTTTTGCCAATTAACAAAATTTCAGTGAATGAAGAAAAGAGAAATGTAAATCCCATGAATATTTGGTGTGACCTTTGCCCTTTGGAGGAGGAGTCCTGGAAGTGATGATCCGGCCCCCACAGATATAGCCCTGATCTCATCATCATCCAGTCTGTCTGGGATGACATGAAGAGACAGAAGGATTGGAGCAAGCCTACATCCACAGAAGATCTGTGCTTAGTTCTCCAAGATGGCGGGAACAACCTCCCTGCCGAGTTCTGCCAAAAACTGTCTGCAAGTACTGAGAAGAACTGATGGAAGGCAAAGGGCAAAGGTCACCCCAAATATTGATGGGATTTACATTGTATATTTGACAGTTTCTAATATATCCAGAAGTAGGAACACAAAATGATTGAGACTGGACATCACATCTGACAGATAACAACCTGGTGAGGTTTAGGGCACTCAATGGCCTCTCCTATACTTGTTACCACCCATCCTGTATATAACAGTGGGAGAAAAGACAACATACAACAACTACAAAGACTGAGAGACACTTGAGTTTTATGCCAGACAGAAAGCATCACGGTTCTGAAATTTCCAAAATAAAAAATAGGCATTTAGGAGAATTTTTTTTTTCTTTTTACAAGAGTTTCCCATCTTAGATTGGGGTTCTACCGATCCTTAGGATAGGTCATCAATATCAGATCAGTGGGAGTTTGATATCTAGCACTCCCACCGATCAGCTGTTTGAGGGGACTGCAAAATCCAGACGAATGCTGCAGCCGCTCAACTGTGCATTGTGCTTGGTATTGAGGTTCAGGCTCATCCACTTGAATGAAATTAAGTTGGAAACAGGCAACGTGACCAATGAATGTCATGTCACATAGTTCCAATTTATCCACAAGCTGGATCCCCCACTGATCTAATCATGATGACCTACCCTAAATGGTGAAGATGATGTAAGTTTTGATTCAGCCGCAGCCGTCATATTTGATTGGGGGTTAACCCAAGAAGAGGACTGTAAGGTCAGAGGATGCCCAAAAGGGTGAGTAAATGTTTTTTTTTATGCTTACACACCTTTCCTGCCATCCTATTATTATACTCTGAGGCCTGAAGAGACCACAAAGTGGACCAAGCAAGACTGAGCATAAACTAATATTCCCGGCAAACCATACAAGTAATCTCATGAGCTTCTCCCATCAATAGTCTCTAAGAAAGGGACATTCTGCAGTCTGCTCCTTGAATGCAGCACATAGTGGAGCTACTCTAAGCATCTGTACAGACTGAATTGCAGTTTTAATCATTCACATCCATCCACTGAAGGGCACAATTCACGCTAACAACTTTTTGATATATAACTCAGCCTTACACCTTTAAGCAGAATATCCACATGGATCACTGAAGCAGTGCAAACATAAACGTTAATATATGCAAATATTATGCACAGAACATTCTAGGAAAGCCATTCCTTATGTTGAGTTTTCTGCTGATACAATATGAACATGTTACTTTTATTAAATAATTTCCCCTGCTATAATTTTTATGATATACTAATCCAGAGCCTTTAGTTTATTTCTGTAACACTTCCTGTATACTGCTATATAATGTGTATAAATAAGGCAGAAATTTAAAGGGGTTTTCCAGGATTTGGAGAGGGGTAGCCAAGGTGGGTATAAAAAAAAAACAAAAAAACAGAACTTACTCATATCGATCTCGGGTGCTCCGTTGTCTAGTCCCTTTCCCTACTGTGCTAGGACTCACCAGAAGTCGGGAGGATCTCACAACTGCCGAGACCAATCAGAGGCCACTGGACAGGGACTGGTGATGTCACTCAAATACATCATCAGTTTCTTACCGGCAACTGCCACTGATTGGTCTCAGGGGTCATGTGAACTTCTCCAAATTCAGCATGACAAGTCCCAGCACGCAAGACAAAAAGGCCCAGGATTGGACAATGGAAAGACTGGAAATGGCATGTTTTTTTTTTTTTGTTTTTTTTTACACACCCACCTCGACCAAACCTGAGATTGCTCCAAATCCTGTTGCTGTTTTTTGCTGGATGATTTGTATTTATCAATGGCGTCATTTGGGGTACTTAAAATGTACGACCAAATTTTATTCTTTTACATTGCATTTTTAAAAGGGATTAAAAAAAGTGATTTGGGAGGATTTTAATTTATTTAAAATATTTTCTTAAAATATTTATTTTGCAATTTATTGTCAGATAGCTGATATACTACACTGTAATACTAATATAGCTGTATAATATGGCAGTTAGCCTAATGCTGAAAACCAGCCTATGAGGTTGCCCTAGGCTGCCGTGTCAATGGAATCAACAAACCCTGATTGTGGCGCAGGGGTAAGAGTCAAAAGGGGAAGACTATTGTCACAAACTTGGTGCCATAGTTGCTATTGACTACAACATTTAAGGGCTGAATGCTTAGAATTGGTGCAGTATCTAATCTCAGGCACTGCGGCAGTGTGCCAGTTACATCTGATACTTGCTGCTAATGGGATTTCTCAGCTCCTAAACTAAGGACATCACCAAGCCATACAGTAACAGCACACTGTATAAAGCTCCTCTCCGCCATGCCGTAAATGCACGATGCAGGAACAGGTTAGAGTATTCTTTACTACCAACGAAAGTCCTGCTCATGTCTGAGCTACTCAAACACAGCAGCACAGACAAGTCTGCTACACATGGATTTAACCATGAAATGCTCCAACAGCAGAAAAACCCTGTGCCCTGTCTCCTAGGAATCTATATCAAATAGGATTTGCACTGCACAGAGCAGAGGTTTATTTTCTACTAGAGCTTTACAGTCAGTTACAGAAGTCTGCGGGAAGAGTGTCAACTACCTTTCAAAGAAAGCTTATAGTTAGTCGTGCAAAATATGGAGGTACACTTAAAGGCTGTAATAAATGTGGGTGCACTTATTTTTTCTGTGATGGAAAAGGCAATTAATGACATAGCAAAAAAACAAAAAACAAAAAAAAAATACTTTGAATGAAGATCAAATATTAATAATAAAACCTAGTGCAATAATGCTAAATGCAAGTTGACATAAGTAGCAAAGAAGACCCTTTAGGCAGGTCCCTTTTAAAGATGTCAAGTTGTAAGACAGCTCAGGTTCAGATAAAGATAAATGAAGTCTTTTCTCCAAGAAGACAGAATTCCACTGTAATAGTGCATCACCAACACGTATAGCAGTAATACCACCAATAATAGGAATAATTCAGAAAGTCCAGGGTTTGAGAAGCCATTACCTCTGATATCCAATCCCTTTATCTCATAAGAGAAGAAATAATTACATAGAGAAAAGCCATTTTCACTATACCTTTGGAGACTATTGCACCAGCTGCAGTTGAAACCAATTTGCGATCTGACACAAGCACCGCAGCTGTTAAACTGGAGGCAAGCTGAGGGAAGACATAGGAACAAGTATTATAACTCATTTATCATGTCACTGAAATATAGATGTCTTTATTTTACTATCTATCTATCTATCTATCTATCTATCTATCTATCTATCTATCTATCTATCATCTATCATCTATCCATTCACCTATACATCTATCATATATCTAAATAAAATCTATCTACCTATCTATCTGTCTGTCTCTTGTCTACGTCATATCTATCTATCTATCTATCTATCTATCTATCTATCTATCTATCTATCTCTCTATCTATCATCTGGGGAGAAGCTGAGGGAATACACATGATAACTTATTTATCATATCACAAAAACATAGATCTTTCTATTTTACATCTACACATATCTACTACCTAGTTATTTATCAATCTGTCTCTCTCATATCTGTCCATCTCATATATATCGTCTTACCTACCTTCTATTTTTTCATCTCCCATAGTAAAATATGTAAAAAAAATTAAATAATAATAATAAATATATCTATAAGCTGGAAATAAGACACAAAAAGTATATTACAAACTATTTATCATGTTACTGAAATATCTGTCTATCTGTAGCCCAAATTTCTTTCTTTCTTTCTCTTTCTTTCTTTCTTTCTTTCTTTCTTTCTTTCTTTCTTTCTTTCTTTCTTTCATTCAAAGCTTTCTTTCTAACTCTATCTATCTATCTATCTATCTATCTATCTATCTATCTATCTATCTACTCTATCTATCCATCTTTTATATAAACTGTAGACAAGCCGAGAAAAGACAAAGACAAATAATTTTTCATGTCATACAAATCTAAATCTTTCTATTGATCTATTTACATCTATTTTTCTCTCTCTCTTTCTTTCCCATGTATCATATCATAGAATTATCTTAGTGTCTATGATGTATCTACACATTATCTATTTGTCCGACAGAACAAAGACATAATGTTATTTTTCAGCTGTAAGGCCTGTGTTCCTCTCTCCTCTATCTCTCATTTATTGTATTATACATGGAGTCAGATTATTACATTTGCGTTATTCCATTCCGTTAATAAAATCTCTCTTCTAGGTAAACAATACAGATTGCATTCGTTTTAGCCAATGGGTACAATTACAGTGCAAGCCATCGCATAAATTCTGTCTCCGTTCTATAAAATCATACCTTCTTTGACTGGTTTTATTTTTGCATTTCGTATCCTCCTTATTGCTAGCAATTTTGCAAAAAAAGAAAGCCTGCGCGTAATGCTATGTGCTGTTAAATCCACCCAAGTGAAAACAATAACAGGGAAATGTTTCTTTCCAGCCGGTGATCGCTCCTTGGAATCGCTCAGTAACAGCGCTCACCGCCTGCAATATCCCCTCCATATAAAATATTCTCCAAATCCCTCAATATGACTGCATCATCCGTGCTGCAATTCAATGTATATTTATGACAGTTTTATAACATAACCACCAAGGAGTCCGGGCATTATATTCATCTTTACTATGTTATTTGAAAAGATCTCAGATAATGCGTCCTTGTATATTGTGTGCCTCCTTTTCCAATCTTCTGTATGTAATACGGATGATATTTAAAGTGGGAATTAGCATAAAACTGACAAGCTGATACAATATATACTGAGGTGGAAGGAGGAAATTTCTTATTTAAAGGGGTTGTATGAAATGAGAAAAACATGGGCCCACCTTCAATGTGACCAAAAATGTGCCTCAGCGTGCCACTATTTTTGGAGCACTGTGACGCATCTTAGCCCCCCAGTCACTTGTCCCCCTCTCCACTTTTTTAGACAGCAGGTGGGCTGGCGTAGAATTGTTCTCAGGCACAGTTACATGCCTTAAAACTAATAAGAAGTTGGAGTCTCTTATTAATTCTGTACAGTCAGGCACCTGTCTGGGAATCCATTGCCACTGGTATGAGAATCACTAGTCTCAATAACCCCCCCCCCCCAAGGTTGTGTTTTTTCATCTTAAGTATCATGCTGGGGCTGAATAACTATATTTAAAGGGATTATCCAGTACTATGATACTGAGCTCCACTTCCTCTTCTCAAGAAGTGACATCACATCCTATGGTAACGTGGTCATGTTTCAAATGAATGGGGTTGGCGTGGCCATTGGATGGATACGTTTCACAAGTATTTGTGAGGTTCGTCCGCCTATTTTGTTTTGGTGCTATTATTATACTCTTCAGAACCCAGAGGATAATAAGTGCCCACCCATGGGAGATGAGAACAAACAACAAAATAAAAAACACTCACACTCACCATTCCTCACCTCTCCTGGACATCTGGTCTTCGTTCCCACTTTTTGGTATTAATCATGGGCCCATGGTGTCTTCTTCAATGTCATGCACCCTGGGGTCACCTCTGAGGCATATTATTGGGCCTCAGCAGTCACATGGAGCACGCTTATATCATGATGCTTGTGTAAAAATGTCAAGACATCTATGACTCCCACATGAAATGGGGCAATTGGCATAAGCCTCATGGGGTTTCTTTGCCTTCCTCTGGATCAACACTGTAGGGGACTGAAGGGTTATAGGTTGGACTTGATGGACTGATGTCTTCATCCAACCTCATCTACTATGTATGTAACTATGTATGACAACTGAGGCCCAATCGCAGCCCTCAGTGGTGACCCCAAGGTGCATGATGTCAGAGAAGACACCAGAAGAGGCTGCAAGAGCTTCTGGGTGAAGATCAGATACAGGGAAAGAGGGCTGGATGCACAGGAGAGGTGAGGAAAGGTGAGTATCAATATTTTTATTTTGTCCACACCTTTCCTGAGCCTCCAATTATTATACTCTGTGGTCTGAGCATTATAATGATTGTTGGATGGCAAACCCTAAAAAATATTTTTCAATTTTGGAACAGACCCGGCTTGGTATTAAATGGTTTGCTCATCTCTAGGGAACATATGACCAATGGACATGAAATGCCGTGTCTGCGACACAAGTCACCAACATTCTTGCTATCACTATTATGTAATGATGTGTTGGCTTTTGATGCCCTGGTTGATTTAATCTTTTATTACTGGGGACAAGAACCTATTAAGGACTTTCCTCTCCAGAAGGATTGTGTTAGAAAAGAAGGGAGTCAGATATAGACCCAATGATCCTGAAAAGGGGAAACAAATAAAGCCCTTCTCTCCTGGTTGGCAAAAACTGGCACCATAATTGATATATATGGGTCTTCCTTTAGTTATGCCACTAGAATCCTCAGGGGCGGGGCTAACTTCATACCCAAAGAGCTCACACTTTCAAAGCTGAGCTTTGCTAAGGAAATGCATAATTTTTCATGAAGAATTTCCCATTCTCCAAGAACATAGAATTTTCTATTGTGCTTTGGAAGTCTACCCTATTAAATACATTGACACAATGAATACGTGAAGAATTGCCCATTCTTTCCATGACTGTATTATTTTAAAATATCTGTCAGTTTAAAACAGGACAAATATTATATTCTCATTACATTGCTTCAACAAATCTTTCCTACCATACCTGTAAAACATAAATCCATAAAATAATATTCAAATGACATAAGAGCATTCATCTATATAATGATAAGACATGGAAGATACACAATGCATATATGATTAGCTATGAGGCTATGTCATATATCTTCTGCTTGTCTATTCTCTGGATGATATACACAACCTATATGTTTTCTCAGACGTTTCTTCCATTAAGATAATTCTTCAAACTTACAGCCACTTCACAGCTCATTAAATCAACGGACTGAATTGTCCTTCCAATAGTGACATCCTATCCAACAAATGGCTTACTCACTTGGAAGAGGCAACATCTCTACTGCAGAGAAGTTGGTGATCTTTGCCATATCTAGTTCCACCCTGTGATATTCGAAGATTGTTCTCCTACGGACATCTGGCAAAATATAACATGGAAAACATCATTCAGACTAACAAAAATTTTTCTCCAGAAGGTTATCTACTATAAGAAGCCCTCATCATCTTAGAACCAGACAATCCTATTTCCTGTTCTCGATGGATAAGAACTCTAACTCAAAGGTTTGCACAATTCTTGGCCAAGCCTTCACTGAGAATGGAGAACATGAGCTCTTCATTGTTGGGTTTGGTAGCATACCCCCTAGCTGAACCCTACCAGTTTTCCTTTGACATCATTTCCTATCTTTAGTGACTGCTTCTCACTTGGAGGTTTACAATCGTAGGGATGACTGGATCAAATTATCCATATGTGTGAAGACATCTTGTGTCAATGCATAAGCTCAGTAGGACAATTGTTCTCAACAAACTCAAAGAAAAAATGTGCTAACTTACCCATAAAAAGTAATTTTTATTGGATAAGCTGCATAGAACACATCTTGCTGAACCATCTTGAGCGGGGTGGCCATGATTCTCTGTCTTCAGTGATGAAGAACTCTCATCTTATGTGATTCACATTTATTTAAATGAGTCACATCTCCACCAGAGAACAGGTCCACCTGGTTCTTGAGTCTGGTAATAAACTCTAGCACTCAACATTAGTCTTTGGTTCTTGGGCCCACTAGAGTAAAGGATTCTGAGGTCCACCTCCACCTACAGATCTGTCCACTTAGTGTAGGACACACTCTTACAATGTCACTGTGAAGTGGTCAGTGGGCTTGTGCAATTTGATCAAAAGGTATACCAAGAGCCAAATTTTCAATTTCATTCATTTTGCCTACCAGTTATAGAGCAAAGCATCATATGAGTCTGTGCTGTTGAGGTTCTTTTTTTTCTTAATGTACACATCTAAATGATTCTGAGGCCCAACCTATATCTCAATGTATCCTTGACTTTTCACAGATTTCATTAAGGACACCAACTTAGTGTCTCTGTGCGAGGTCTCATACTGATGACCTATCCTGTGGAGAGGTCACCAGTATCAAAAATTCATTTGGTTCTGGAAAATCCCTTTAACTCCAGAGGAGACTGACTTCTACTGAACCTGGACCTCTGTTCTGTCAGCATCTGCATCCTCCAGGAGATCCTCTCACCTTTTCACCTTTCTTTCCGTCAGTCAAATCCCTAAGAACATTAACATTTAGGAATGGGTGCAGTCACTTGAGTAATAGCCAAATGGCCAATTGGATGTCTATAAAATAACGTGGACATCCTCTTCTTTGGTATTTAGAAGAACCAAGTTTAATGGATACAGTGGTATTGTATTGTTAAAGGGAGTCTGGCAGCAGGAAACTCAGTATCAAACTAATGACAGTACCTTGTAGAGCTGCTTCTACACTTTCCAAAGATGTCTTTCTTATATAGTATTGCAGCTCCATTTTCATGAAAACCAGTGTTTTATGCTTATGCCAATTAGCTGGAAAGGGCTTTAGGGGCGTTTCTTCTCCTTCATTCCCTGCTTTAGATAATTGCCCCTAACTGCCATGGAGCTTCACCCCCCATTGCTTGACTGACATTTTACACTAAATGTATTTGTCAATGACTGACCCATAAAAGAACCTTGGGATAATAGCCAAACTAGGGACCTGTAGACAGCTGTTTGCATTCTTTTCCTCCCGAAGCATTGCCTGTAAGACTCCATACCTAACATGGATTTCCTAAAAAAGAACAAGTTGCCTACTGAGCACTGAAATAAACTTGTAAGGTTGGACACAAAAACCAGTAATGATTCTGGTGCTGGTTTTCAATGGCTAGAAGAGTGTAGTCAACAATACTATTCTTACCGTCAAGGACATTAGACCTGACCGGTAAATGGGATCCATCAAGATACATTATCATTATCAATTTTTAGGGATTTTTTTTTCTGTCAGAGCCTGATTTGGCCTATAAGAACATCAGACTGATTCACTTAAATATTTGTTTCCATTTTCTTCCAACATCTTTTGCTCACTAATTTATTTCACTCGACTATCACCTACTGTAGTTTTAGTCTACCCTATAAACAGCTATATTCTGTCAGTCAAGAATTTGAGGCTACATTGAATATTTTTAACATCCAGTCAAATTTGGGAAGACGTGACTCTTCAAGTTGTTCAAGGTCAACAAGAAAGTTTTATTGTGCTTCTTTCTGCTTTTCAATGTTCACCTAGCACTGAAGTGATGTGTACCTGTCATCACAATTCTTCCATAGCTTTTACCGTCACAGTTTACCGTCTGGAGTCTAAAAATTCCGTCCCCCAGAGGAATCCAAGATAAAAATAAACATTGGTTATTTCTGATGAATGTCAGCCCTTAAATTTTCAGGATAAGCTACCGTCTAGCATTGTTTCTGGCTATTGTATGACATGTTTTCTGGATGTTTTAGCAGTTTTCCACTCTGTAAGGCTGTATTTTTAATCTTCAGTTGTCCCAGATCCGGGAGGTGGAGACTGGCTGTTATGATGTCTCCCATAGACTACACATACCAATAGAGAAAACAGGATACTCTGCTCCCTAACTCTCTCACTCACCCAGTAGTAGCATGGAGGATATTATAGCCAAGCACTGAACGACATAACATTGCCTCAGATCTGGTAGGATGAAGTAGAAAAAAATTACAATATTTGGTCTTAAAGGGAATGTGTCACCAGAAAATACCTAACTTTGAAATTAAGCTTTCATGTTAAACATATTTTACAAGAATTTTGAAAATATTTTGAAGAATTTTCCATTTCATAATCTATATTTTGAAGTACTAAGTCCTGCAATCCTCACCCTGGCCACTAAGTCTAATAATAGACTGACGCTTGCTAATTCTGCAGGGGTTTTCTTTGCATGTACATTACAGACTGGATTACAATAGAAGATAACACCTCTATGAAAACCTATTGTTCAAAGTCGTTAACAGAAAGGAAGAGAAGCTCAGGCAAGATGACACCCCCATAATCATGTATAGAACAATTTGAAAATTAGAATCTATGAGGGAAGGGGGATAGAGACAGAGAGAAAATAGCTGAGGGGAGAAGCTGTTAAGATGGTGGTGTGGTGGCAGTGGGGTTAATATAAAAACACATGAGAAAAAAGTGATAGATTTCAAGCATTGTGTTTTTTTCTGAAGCGTTTTTTTCTGAAGCTTTTTTCATTGCATTTTTGCTACAAATTGAATTAAAAAAATCAGAATCAGAAATTCAAAAATCAGAAATTTTAAAAAGATTAAAAAGTAATATATGTTTTACTATATGGTTTTAATAAATTCCAATAATAAATTGGCAACACGTTCCCTTTAAAAGCAGGGAGTAAACTAACAGACATGCCACAGGCCAAGTGTAGGACCTAAAGACCCAAAGCCCAAAAGCGAAAACTGTAACAGGGTCCACCATGTACTGTATATATAATGAAATAAAAATAACATGTATACTCACCTTCCGTTACCTCTTTTGGGCCTCCCTACAGTGTACGGCGCTGTGTGTCTTCCTGATTGTGGTGCCCGGAGCCCATAAGAGGTAACAGAAGATGTGTATAAATGTTTTTTTTTTATTTTTGTCACTTTCCCTGGGCCTCCAACTATTAGAAGAGACCCCAGAGTATAATAATTTACCGAAGTCGGCCATATTAGTTCGTTCTAAACCAATCCTGAATTGTTTGGTTTCATTAAAAATCGAGGAATTTGGAATATTCAGGTCAAATTTGGTTACTTGCAAACTGATTCACCCATCTGCAACCCCTGCCCATAGGGTAATGGTTCTCTTGGGTTTTTTGCAAATCCTTTACTAGGTTCTGGTTAAAAACACAAACACTGCAGAAACAACAAATAAAATAAAGCTTTTAGTAGAAGCCTTTCATAAGGACATCTTACATTTCTTTTTTATAGCTTGGCTGCCTTTTGAATATGGAATAAAGGAGTAAGCAAAGTTAGAAGTCCTGCCTCTCTACGGGATGATGCATTCCCCGTTCTATCAGAATTCTTTCATAGCGCTCACTTTTTCTTCTTTGAACTTCAAATGCCATTAAGTTTCTGAAAACATATGCCAAGTGTGAGCTAATGTCTTCAACTTAAGTCATTTCCAGCTTATGTACAGCTAGTGTTCTGAACACAACTTTTCTAAAAAAAAAAAAAATTTTTTAGATAATGTATAATAAAGTTGATACATGCATGAGTAACAATATACTGTAATATGTGAGTATGATAAGCAGGTATTCAAATGATTAGGTTAATTTTTAAAGGGAGTCTGTCAGCAGAACCCAGGATAACAACCCAGCTCCTCATATAGGGTCACCTGAAACTAACATTTTTTTCCTCTTGTGAATTGCTGCCTCTGTTGCCAAGATATTGTCATTTTTGTCAATATGCAAATGAGCTATTTGGAATAACAACAAGAAAAAAATAAAAATGGTGTCCTCTCCTGATGCTGGTTATCACTACTGTACCCCTAATTCATACTGTCCAGGAGACTTTCTCATATGATGAGTTCTCATAGTGTATAACACTGTCAGGGCTCCTAGGAACCTATCTATAAACATAGTGTATGACACTGTCAGGGCTCCTAGGAACCTATCTATAAACATAGTGTATGACACTGTCAGGGCTCCTAGGAAACTATCTATAAAACATAGGGTAGAACACTGTCAGGGCTCCTAGGAACCTATCTATAAAACATAGTGTATGACACTGTCAGGGCTCCTAGGAACCTATCTATAAAACATAGTGTATAACACTGTCAGGGCTCCTAGGAACCTATCTATAAAACATAGTGTATAACACTGTCAGGGCCCCTAGGAACCTATCTATAAAACATAATGTAGAACACTGTCGGGGCTCCTAGGAACCTATCTATAAAACATAGTGTAGAACACTGTCATGAATCATGGCAGCCTATGTGACCATTGGTGGCCCAATCACATACCTCAGCGGTAACCCCAGGTGCATGACATCACCAGGAGAGCACTGGATGCCACAAGGAGGTCCAAAAGAAGTAAAGAAAGGTGAATATGATTGTTTAGTTTTGTTTTTTTTTTCACCCCCATTGGGCCTCCATCTCTTATACTTTGCAGTCTGAAAAGACCCCAGAGTATAATGCAGGGGTCAAATTAGTTCGCCCGAGACAAATTTCCATTTGTTTGGTTTTGTAGAAAAACAAACAATTTGAAATATTTGGATCAAAATGAGGAAAGGTAAGTAGCTAAATATGAGACCTGAAGTCTGTAAAACGATACTTTGAGGTCTGGTCTGGGGTCTGTAAGCAGAGAACTTGGATCTATGGTTTCTAAAGGGGGTTGGTTTGGGGTCCATGTACAGGGTGGGTCTGGCTTGTGGTCTGCATACAGGGAATCAGGTGTTTTCTATAAAGGGCTATCTCCTACACTCTTATACTCTCTATGGCTTACTGTAGGTGGACTAGTTTTTTCATGATACTCTATAGCTAGGCAGAGGATTTGGTGCTCTGTAACAGGATCACTAAAACATAAAGATATGGTTCCAGCAAACTAAAAGAAATATTACAAAATAGAATCAAAATGGTGTTCATATGAATGTGGCGGCTCTGCAATAACGTATACAGACTAAGGACCCATGGATATTTCTAAAAAGAATAGGAGACCCTTTTTCCTTCGTTCTGTCTGGGAGAGCCAACTGCTGACCTCTGCTATCTCCAGCGTTCCTACAGAGCAGGTGCTTGGCCTGTAGTTCTGTCAGGAAGGGAGATCCAGAGCTCCGATTTCGGGATCATGAGGTTATCCCCTATCCTATCAATAAGGAATAACTTCATAACATGGTACAATCTTTTAAGTCATCTTAGCTTTGCGCTGGATTTCTAATATCTTGCAACTTTCCCCTTGGCGTACTAAAGAAAACTATTAAAATAATAAAATTAATAACATGTAGATAAGTTGCAATTTCTACACGTAGCAGTCCCATCTGGAATATAAAGTGAAATTTCATTAGGATGGTCCTAATGATAGTCGCATCTGCTCTACATCATATTACTGATCATTGCCCATTATTGCTTCATTATAAATACTGGTAAATAGGAAAATCTAAGAGAAGATTAAACTGAAGTGTTGTGTAATGGAAAACTGAAGAGAGGAGAGATCAGTTCATTACAAAGTTTCCAAAAATCTTCTGTTCGTCTGAACCCAAGAGTATTGGTGTTTACAACCCACAAAAAACTTTGATATTTTGGGTTCTCTTTACACCCCAGAGTAAAATAGGTGGAGACCCAGGGGAGGTGCAGTAAATAAGAAACACTGATACTTCAATCAACTCCTTTGGGTTCCCTTGTGGCATCCAATGCTCCATTGTAGTACTCGTCTGGCCTCCTGGGTGACATCATGAGCCCCAGGGAATCACTGAGTCTTATGACTGGGCCTCAGTGGTCATGTGGGGCACCCCAGGAGAGGTGAGTGGGTATCAGAGACTCCAGAGTGTAATAAAAGTACTTTTGGTTCAGACCAAACAAGTTTAGTCCAAAACCAAACTGGCCGACTATCTTCATGAATATTCGCAAAACAAATCTTGCATAGTTTGCCCATCTCTAATAGTAAGTCAACGTCTTCTACACTTACTAGGAATCTGCTGAATCTTGTGCACCACAACAAAAGCATCTGAGAGACCAACTTTCACTGGATGATTGGTTGAGCTTATCTCCATTATTGGTACCGGGATCTGCAAGAGAAAGAATTATATTACAAACTCAATATACTGCAACAATAAATAGCTGTGCCCCCCCCCAACCTTTCTGCAAATTTCATTAAACATTCCCATTTCCATTTTATTACGAGTATAATGTTGTACCATGTTAGCCATAGAAAGTAGTGGAAGAGTGAAGAAATCAGGTGATACCTTTTAGAGGCTCACTGAGTATATTTGATAGTAAGCTTTCGAGAGTACTAGCTCTCTTCTTCAGACATGGTGTTATACAAGAAACTCACAGACTTTTTATACACAAAAGACTTGTACCTTCAAAGGATCTTAGAATCTTTAAAAATAACAAAATGCAATATAAGTAGAGAAGTTATTTACACAGGTCAAGAAATAAACAATCTGGAAACTAGTGGGATGTGAAGGAGGGATCATTAATTCTTGCTTTTATCTGTTTGCTATCAGGTGGGGATCTGTGACCTTCGTAGTTCATACATAGTGTGACATGAAACTGGCATGAATATTAAGTCCAAATTGCAGAGTTTGAAATTTTTGCATTAACTTATATTCCCATTCCTTTCTCTCCCTCTGCGTCTTAAAATGTCCCATTAAAACCACAACCCGCAAATCTTCAAAAGAGTGGTCTTCTCTGGAGAAATGTGTGGCCACTGGACATCTGTTCTGCTGTTATTAATATTGGATCTATGTGAGTTCATTCGCTGACTCAGTCTCTGCCCTGTTTCCCCCACATAGAGGCCTGTGGTGGGACATTGCACACACATTATGAGATACACCACATTGGAAGACCTACAGGAAAATGTCCCCCTAATTCTGTGCACCTGTTGTGACTGTGGGATAGGTACACTGTCAGCGGTGTGGATGTGCCTGCAGGTCTTGCACCTGTTTTGCAGGCAAGGTGAGGTGCCATTTTCAGTTGGGGCCTTAAGGGCACTCCGGACAATAATACGCATCAGGTTTGGTGGTTGCAGAAAGGAAAGGAGAGGGGGGACTGGAAATATGTCTTTGAGTCTTTTGTCCCTATGTAGCACAGGTTGGAGCTCCTTGGCAATCCTTCAGCTATGGGTCGTATGTGTCAACTAGGGGCACTCGGGCTCCATTCTGGGTCTCTTTATATGTGAGAAGACTGTCTCTGTTAATGGCTGCCGCTTTGTTTAATTGGTTGTCCGTCACTTTTGGTTTGTATCCCAATCGGAGAACTTTCGTCCTCAGATCCAGGAGTTGCCCACCGTTATGGTGCTATGTTTGCCCTGTAACTTGGGTCTCATTGAGAGTACAGTAGAAAAGAGTAAAATAATATAAAATAAAATATATATATAAATACATAATATTATATAAAAAAATTATAAAATGTGAATGTTTCCTAGAGGTCTATTATTTAATAAAAATGTGCACAAACATAAGTCAAAAAAATAATAATAATACAGAAGCTGAAAAAAAAATTGTCCACGCCAACCTGACCTGTTCACCTAAAATTATACACATCCTGTACAATATCATAAAACAATAGGGAACCTATTTTAATACTTTCTTTTTGTTTCAATTCTCAAGTGTAAATAATAATAAATAAAAAAAAATTTACCAAAAAGGAAGAAAAACATTTCTCTAAAAATGTATAAAAAGAGCAACCCTATGTGTCATGAAAAAAAGATAATAATAAAAATTATTTTAGTAGTCCAAAAAATAAAAATTTATGATTTTTAAACTAAAAAGTGAACGAAAACAGTAAACAGTAATAGGTCATTTAGGGGTTTAAGACATCTGATATATTGGGCGTGCCTTGTGCCTTATTGTTTTCCTTTGTCCTACAGTATGTATCTGCTTTATTTTGCCATATTCAGTAGTTCTCCATCATACATGACCTGAAGTTTAGGGACACAAACAAGTAAACTTTTTATTTTCAGCACAAGAAACTATAATTTGAAAAATTCATCCACTAAGTTTCAGAAAGCTGAAGTTGAAATCTCTAAAAAATGTCTGTTTGACCTTGGACGGGATCTGATTAAAGGTAAATAACTGCAAAATAGATTAGGAGGAAAGAAAATGACTCAATTAAAATGTATCCCACAGCCTTCGGGAGCGCTGATGATTTTCTCTCATGTGTACACTAGAACTTTCAATTATCCAAAAACAAAACTGAAAAACCAAAAAAAAAGAAACATTCAATTTCTAGTCCCGATCTCTCATATACTGTCACAATGGTTCTAAGAACTTCCTTCCAAGGCCAATGCATTTACCAGATCACGGCAACCAACTTATAAACAACCTGTGGGCAGAATGACCTTGCAAGTGTCTTTGTAATAAATGTTGACAAAAAGATGTCTTATGAATGAAAAGTTAGTTTCCAATCAAGATTACAAGGAAAGAAAATGGAAGACTATTTGTTCTGTGAAAGATAGAAGAATAGCCAACAAAATCTATAAGACTTGGTCTTTCATGGTCAAACAAACCATAGTTTCCAAGGATAGTGTCTTCAGTTCATGTTAACGTAAATGTGACGTAAATTGAACCCTTAAAGTGAAAGTCCACTGCAAAACACCATCATTTTATCAGTTATATATTTTCATACAACATTCCAAATTCTTTAACCCTTTAAGGATGCAGGATACTTTTGTACGTTAATGTTTGGCGACTTTTTTCATATTTTCCTTCCCCGCCTTCCAAAATTCATAACTTGTTTATTTTTCTGTTGCGATAGCTATGTTAGGGCTTAATGTTGGCGTGTCGAGTTGTACTTTTATTTGGCTCCATTCTGGGTACATATAATATTTTGATTAAATTTCATTAACCTTTTTGGGGGGTCCATGTGAAAAAAACCCACAGTTTTATCAGAATTTTTTGCATTTTGTTCTTACGGCATTCACTCTGTATTAAAAATGACATGGCAACTTTGTGCGGTGGGTCATTATAATTACAGCATTACCATTTTTAGATTGGGTTTATTATGTTTTACCACGTTTACTAATAGAACGTAATTTTACGATTTTCTTGGGTTCACCGTATTTTGACGCCTATGATTGTTCAGTTGACGGAGATATGTCAGGGCTCTTTATTTGCAGTTTTTATGGGTACCAATTTTTGGTATGTATGACTTTTTGATCACTTTTTATTGCTACTTTTGGGGGGACGTGAGGTGACCAAAATGCTTTCATTTGCACATTGCAGTATATTTGTTCTTACAATATTGACCATACGGGATAAATAACACTATTTTTGGATAGTGCTGACTGCTATGCACATGGGGAGACCTAATAAGTTTATTTATTTTATTTTGTTTACATTATGTGTTTTTTAAATTTACATTTTTGAACTTTTTATTATTTATTTTTTTTATACTTTATTTTTAACATTTTCAACTTTTTTTCCTGGCTCCCATAAGGGGACTCAAACCTGGGATCTGCTGTATTGCAGTATATTGCACAAAGCCTTCTGGCTCCCATGGCAACTCAATCTCATCGGGGGGAATATGAGGAGTGTATGGGTGACCCCGAACCACCCAGATACCATGATCGCTATTAATCATGGTATCTAAGGGGTTAAGCCGCCAGAGTTGAAACAGCTAGCCCCAGATCTCAGCACTGAGCGGGAAGGGGTTAAGTTCTCCATATCACTATCTACATTAAAAAAAAAAAATCTTGCAGTTTTCACTCTGGCCACTAACCTTCACAAGGCTGATACTTCCTGCTCTGTAGAGATCACTGCTCAGCAGTCATCTGATTATCAGCAGAGACAAGTAAATGATATATAGATAACACAGGATCCACCATTAACAACATGTGATGGCCACAGCTCGCCTCCTCCCCCTCCCTGCACAATGACATCTGCACAGGTCACAGAGCATGTGCACAACACTCTCTCTGAGTTTTGTGTCAGTGTGGCTGCCATAAAGCATTTCTGTCATCGCTGTAACAGAGCGGAGCAGCAGTGCAGGCAATACGGCTGCCCCATATACAGAAGGAAAAAAAAAATCAATCAAAAAATTGAAACAAGTTAGAAAAAATAACATATTCTACTAGTACATTTTAGATTAATATAGTTAAAATATTACAATGTATGATATTAGACTTTTAGAATATTAATGCAATGTATCTAGTAAATCAATACTTTATGGAGAGGATTGTTTAATACGAAACCTTTAGTGATGCTTCTATGAAAGCAAAATTTATTCACCTTTTATCTCTCTAAAACCAAAGAATAGAGAATTTTTCAGCTATGAAATTATAGCGGCACTTGTCTGTGTGTGGAAGATTGACAGAAAGGAAGCAGTGAAGGAAAAGAACTAACTAAAGTAAATGAATAGGATATGTACAAAGGCTTTTGATATTCTTAACACCAAAGTAAAACCCAAGGAAAGCAAATTTTAGAGGTACTACGAGACCTAATTCACTTGAAGACACTATTATGGTGAGAAAATCTCACGTACATGGCAGAGCATTCCATTGAGCACTTCCTACAGCACTTCATACAGCACTCCATTCTATACTATACTATACTATACTATACTATATATGGTATCTTTTCTCAGAAGCAATGCCTCTAGGGGCAAATATGACAAAACAAGCGGTGACCCGGGAGTGCATGACATCAGCCATGAGGCCAGAAGAGGTAAGAAGAGGACCCAGAAGTAGAACTGGACACCATGAGAATGCCCAGATGAGGGAAGTTGAGTATGTTTGTTAATTTTTCACACCTCCCTTCGGCCTCCACCTATTGTACACCGGGGTCTAAAGAGTATAATAATTTCTGTTCATGATGTGAATTGATACAACCCAAAACGAATCTTTGGGTCCAACCTTCTGAACCCGAAACTATACAAATCTTTGAAGGTTCACCCATCTATAATCGTAGATGGTTGGCTGGTCCTGCCAAAACCAATGGGTTTGGCTGACATTAATCTAATTCTATTTCTATTTACTTTAGTGTTCTATAAATTTCTATTTCTATATAGTATTCTATTCAACGGAGCATCCCCCATACTGAATGAAGGTTGTGGTCTCCTACAATACCCTATACGTGACCATGAGCGATACACAATTACTCTTCAGTTCTGGCATTTAATTTTTAAATCTCACTTTTGATTCCAAATCTGAAAAGGAAACCAACAGCGCGTGAAGGTTACCGAAAATATCAATGTTTCCATAGCACAGATAAGTAAATGAGCCTCTCCAGAGATCAAACAAGAAGCCTGTTCTGAGAATGAACAATACCGATCGGCTTCATTCACTAGTATGTTGGGATTTCAAGCATCTCCGTTGAAACAGAGAAGCAAAGCCAAAAACCCACACAGGAGCGAACAAACAAACTTCATCATCCCTGCCAGGTAAGGTGGAACAGAATGCCAAGTTTGGTCTAAGAAGGATAAATTCCCTGTATTACAATTGTTTTGCGGACAATGCAGAGTTTACGAGTATAAAACCCTCCATCTGTGTACAAAAACACAGAGAGGCAAATGGCATGTGGTTAGTTAGGCCAATATTTGGATAAAGGAACATCTGTTGTAATTTAGAACATAAGCAATGCTGATTAATTGGAAGATTTCATTCAGGTCTGTGCATTACCAACTGTTTTCTTGGACAACATGAGGCAATTTCCAATAAGATCACTTCTTGTATGACTTTCAGAATATGAAGCTTTAAGATGAAAATGCTGCACCATAAGAGCATATAACAGATTTGACCTGCCTTGTTTATAATGAGACAGTCACCAGGGGTCCACATCGGGGTCCTTGAACCTGCAGTAGCCCATAAGGTGGGAAGGGGTTAGAGCCTCCACAGATATGTACCTTGACCAATTCTGTGTCGTAACTAGCATGGATAAAAAAAATCCTCTGATTCACAACAGTTCATGCATTTTTTGGGATCCTGTGCCCAAGAATAGCCTCAGGATTGGGTCATAGTCACAGAAAAAAGTCATTGTCTAGCACCATCGATAAAAGCACATCCAAACATTTTTGTAGTCCAGGGTCAACCCATTTGTTCTGAGTAGTTTTTCAGGAAAAAAAAAGATTGCACATGTTGAATTTTATCACGACCAATCCTTTGTGCTTCTAGGAGATAAGGTACAACCATAGGTGTCTGGTAGTGGTTTATTCCCCTCTGAGAAATCAGTTTGCAGACATGTGTGGAGTCTGTAAGGAGAATCAGCCCCTCCCATCTGCATTCACTGTGTGAAAAGAGAAAAGAGCCTCCCCCTCCACTCACTGTGAAACCATCCTGCATCTATGGAGACAAAACTTTCCTAGCAACAGGGAGTGAACTACAAATTAACTAGAAGGGAGACACCTAGTGGCAGGAACTTTAGAAAGGTTTTTCAGGTAAAAAGCAGCCATATTTTTAATTAAAGTGCATTACATTTTGGTCCAGAATCACATGTTCTATTGAATGAGAATACGTTGTCTGAAAAACTAGTTACCATTTAAGTGTCCATGTCAGAAAATTCTTGAAACCTTCACTAGTAGAATTTAATTTCGACTAGCTTCTATACAGAGCATGCCTTTCATTGAGCGCTTCTGCACAGGCTCAGAGCACAAATTACAATACGTAAATCTGTTGAATGACTCGTGCATGGCTTAATGCAAATAGATGCATGGTCGGCTTTTCAGACTCCACAATGGCTCTTGTGGGACATTTGGTCTCAGTTTGCAAATGATCATTAGAGTTTTGCTTAATGAGAGAAAAAGTCAAATATATTTGAGCACTGGAAGTCATCTTTACATTTGCACTTATCATCATTGTTACTAGTTCAATGGGGCTCTGTAGGAAAACAGTTGTCAAATATTCAGCACTGAATGAATTCCCTCATTGAATGTATTAAGACTTTTCTCTATTCAGTCCATTGATCGTGCCCGTAGATTTTGCAGTTTCCACTTCAAAGGCTTTAACAGTGATAGGTCTCTTAAGAAAACAATGAAACATTCTGGCAAAGTGGATTCTTACACGTATTTGTGAAGGTAAATGCTATTTATTCTATAAAAAAAGTTAATCCTCCTAATATTGACATAAAAGATCATATAATGGTGGCTTGTTACACATTGCATAGGGGAACGACTATTTATAAGTTACATTATAGATAGGTTCCTAGGAGCCCTGACAGTGTTCTACACTATGTTTTATAGATAGGTTCCTAGGAGCCCTGACAGTGTTCTGCACTATGTTTTATAGATAGGTTCCTAGGAGCCCTGACAGTGTTCTATGTTATGCTTTATAAATAGGTTCCTGGGAGCCCTGACAGTGTTATACACTTTGTTTTATAGATAGGTTCCTAGGAGCCCTGACAGTGCTTTACACTATGTTTTATAGATAGGTTCCTAGGAGCCCTGACAGTGTTATACACTATGTTTTATACATTGGTTCCTAGGAGCCCTGACAGTGTTCTATACTATGTTTTATAGATAGGTTCTCATGGGAGCCTTGACAGTGTTCTACGTTATGTTTTATAGATAGGTTCCTAGGAGCCCTGACAGTGTTCTACGTTATGTTTTATAGATAGGTTCCTAGGAGCCCTGACAATGTTATACACTATGTTTTATAGATCGGTTCCTAGGAGCAGAAATAGTGTTCTACACTATGTTTCATAGATAGGTTCCTAGGAGTCTTCACAGTATTCTACACTGTGTTTTATAGATAGGTTCCTAAGAGTCCTGACAGTGTTATACACTGTTTTATAGATATGTTCCTAGGAGCCCTGACAGTGTTCTACACTATGTTTTATAGATAGGTTCCTAGGAGCCCTGACAGTGTTACACACTATGTTTTATAGATAGGTTCCTAGGAGCCCTGACAATATTATACACTATGTTTTATAGATAGGTTCCTAGGAGCAGAAATAGTGTTCTACACTATGTTTTATAGATATGTTCCTAGGAGCCCTGACAGTGTTCTACACTATGTTTTATAGATAGGTTCCTAGGAGCCCTGACAGTGTTCTACACTATGCTTTATAGATAGGTTACAAGGAGTCCTGAGAGTGTTATACACTTTGTTTTATATACTGCCTACTAAAATTAATACTGTAGGAGTATTTTCCTAATGTTCTGTTCACAAGCTATCCGTTTTTTCTTATGTATATGATTAATATGTTATGACCATTATTATTCACTTGAAGGATCCATTTTTTAAACCCCAATTGACTTGCAGCATGCTATGCAATTCTGAAAGCCAAAATAGCAATTGAAACCTGCCAAAAAATATTCAAGTTTAAAGAGAGAAGCTGAAAATTATGGTCATTAAAAATGTTTTACACAGTATGTGAGCGTGGTCTGGGGACTCTTTAGCCCGTCAACTTTACTATAATTCAGCCCAGAAAACTTGCGTCAGTCATTCCAGAAATCTACGCCAGTCACTGAGTGTCCTAGATCTCAATTCTGGCGCATGGGACCTCTCGAGGTGCACCAAGTATTAAGTGGTTGTAGCCTCTTAAGAATTCTGGCATAACCTTTCAGAGGTGAGATGAGATTTTGTTTAATTTCATCCACACATTGAGAAAAAAAAATGCACCAGAAAAGGTTAGCTTTTAAAAATGTGTGTTTTTTTCTTCTTGGTATATCGACGGACCCCATCTTGATAATGAGGGTCCCTCAACCCTGTTACACTGGACAAGACGTCTGGTTTTGGCTATTTTCAAGTAGAGCCTCACGACCACAAGTCATTATATTCACACCGAACAGATGACGGAATAGACAGAACATACAAATTAAGCACAAAATCAAGATACCATCATTTCATTAAGCTCCTCAAATGAAGACACATTCACCGACATGGAAACAAACGACCCTTCATTCACTTGCCGAACACTTGTAAGGAACGGGGATAAATGAGAAAAGACTGGATCCTCTGTCTGAGTTATAATATCCTTAGCTGAGCACACAAGAACTTTAAATTGCAAAACCTCTCGGTTGTGACTTATTAAAGAAAATGCACATTCTGAGGAAAATCAAAGATCTGCAAAGAGAATTAGCTGGGCTAGATGACAATGACATTAGATCAGCATTACTGCAAATGTCCTTAGAATAAAGATTAACTACAGCATTGCCGGGAAGAGCCGGATCAAGAGTAATGGAAACACCTGAATAAAAATTGGTTGGGTTATAAGATGCCTGAAGGAAACTGCAATGATATAAGTAATAGTCACTTTCATTGACTTACTTCTTTGTATCCAAACACTATTCGACCATCATTGATTATGGTGGCCTGAAAGGTGAAGCTGCCGAGGCTGTAGTTGTCTTGCAGGTGAACGTGGTCCCACTGAACCACCAGGGCCGTGCCTGGAAAAGAAATGGAAATGTAAGGAACCTTTTCCAACAGGTCTTATTGTTAGACAATACATGAAATTGTCTGGGAAATATGACAGTCAACGCCCATGTGCTAGTGGAGAAAACCAATTGTATGCTCAATATTGCTGAGGTCCTTCAGATTACAGAGGTTTTTCTGGACTCTTGACACCCTAGGAAAATATGCAGATCTTGGGTAGTGCAAAGGGTAGCTCTTACTCTAGACAATTTGGCTCTTCCTTGTATTATAAAGACAGCACATTCATTGTAAATGGTTTTCCAAGATTTTAACATTGATGACCTTTCCATAAGAAAGACCATCAATATCTTACTGTATACCAGGCCCCATGTAGTTCCCGGGGCCTGGTATACAATGAAGAGGCTGCAGCAGCAGGAGATGGACCTTCACCAATCTGATATCTTAAGGATAGGTTATTAATAGGGATGAGCGAACCAGTTTGTAACGAACCAGGTTTGTTATGAATTTTCCATAAATTTCAGGTTATGCCAAATACAAGATTTTTGGGGTTCACCATCCTCAAATCATTGGAGGATCAGGGGAGGTGGAGAAAAATACAAAAAAACCCCACTCATTTTCACCTTTCCTTACCTCTTCAGGACTCCACTGCAGTGTCCAGTTTTCTTTCCCAGTTGTCCCTAGTATGATTTGGACTCCTTTGTGACACTGGGTCAGTGCCCCTGGGTCACCATTGAAGTCTTATGTCAATGTCCCCCCATGACTGCTGAGACCTAATGACAGGCCTCAGCATTGATCTGGGGTTGCTGATGTGACAGAGTCAGAAGATGCCAGGGACACACAGAAAAGATTGTACTCCACTGTGGAGTGCCAGAGAGTTGAGGAAATGTTAGTATGAGTATGGGTATCCTAATATTATATTCTGGGTTCGGAAGAGATCCCCGAGTATAATAATAGCACTTCCAACTCAGGCTAAACAAGCTCAGTCCGAACTGAAACAGGGAACCGTGCGAATATTCAGGAAACAAATCTCGCGAGGATCACCCAATAGCAGTTATTATGTCGTAGTCTCAGAAAACTCCTTAAATGGGTGTCATATAATGCTGCATTTTGTGAGCATCATGAAGATAGTAGACAATTCTGTTCTTAAAGGTGCATGGTGGTTAAGGAATGTTGCATTAAAGGGATTATCCAACTTCTAAAAATAAAATGTGATCACAGATGCGAATGTTCTAATGTTCTATGTTTCTCCTAGTCTTTGTTTACAAGCAGCCAGCATAGGACTGCTGCAGACAATCCATGGCTACAATAGTCACATGCCGCACTTTCCCAGCACCCTTGCAGACCACTGAGCCATGATACCTGGAGTATGGTCTGTGATCTCTGTGATCGGTCAGTCACATACTGGGCGCTTGTAAACAAAGAGCAGGAGGACTGTAGGAGCATCATCTCTGGTTTCCCTATGGAAAGATGAGGTCAGTAGAGCTTTTTCTTTGTTTTATAACATTTGCAGCTGTTTTTACATTTTTTACTCCTTGAACAACCCGTCTTATTGAAGGCAATGAAATGGAGAAGAACACACACAAAACAGGGTGAATATCATCATTACCATAATGTTTCCACTTTCTGAGCTCACTTACTACTCAAGGAGTTAAACTGGACTAAGGCACTGCTTCAAGTTTTCTTACAATGGTATAAGACTTCTTGCTATGTCCCTTAGTTGAAAATTCAAAACCACTTGGAATTGATATCAAATTTGCTTAAAAGGAACATGTTGGCAGAAAATGACTTATTTTTAAAACCAAGTTCTTATTCAAAACATTTATTATGAACTTTTAAAGATTTTTTAAAATTTTCCACTTCACTCTTTATATTAAAAAAGTGCTAAATACTTCAATTTTCATTCTGGCCACTAAGCCTGAAAATTGAGAGATACTTGCCAATTCTTTAGGGCGGTTTTTTTCAGCTGCCATCTCATTAACATTACAGAGTATACCCATAGCGACCCATCATTACATCCACTACTGACAATAGATATTGTCAAATTCCATCTACTCCCCCTCTCTGGACACAGCATTTGCTGCCTATGGCAATGACTTTGCTGTAAAGCATATCACTAAATGCTGTTAACAGAGCAGAAAAGAGGCTCATGCAAGATTGTTGCCCCCATAATCCTGTGCAGAATAACAAATATACAATTAGGAAATAAAAAAGATAACAAAAAGTGATATATTACATAGATATCTGGTTTTACTGAAAAAGTGACCCTTTTAAGAACTCCAATGTATCATGAAACCAATTTAATTCAATATTGCAACATGTTAGCAAATTCCCTTACTGGTTATAATCAACATCACAACCAGGTGGCAGCACATAGAAACACATAGGATAGACATCTCGTGACAGAATATCACAAAATCTTGTTTAAAAAAAAAATAAAAACAAAATTGGATATGTTCAGGTAAGAGTAAAGGTTATAGAGGACACATCTATACAAAGAACAGTACTGTGCAAGAAGGGGTGTGGAAAAAATGCAGCACAGTAAGAATGCTTTCAGAAATAGAAGGGTTAATAGTTTATTTTTATCAATTAAAATGAAGTGAATGAAGAAAAGAGAAATGTAAATCCCATCAATATTTGGTGTGACCTTTGCCCTTTGCCTTCCATCAGTTCTTCTCGGTACTTGCAGACAGTATTTGGCAGAACTCGGCAGGGAGGTTGTTCCCGCCATCTTGGAGAACTAAGCACAGATCTTCTGTGGATGTAGGCTTGCTCCAATCCTTCTGTCTCTTCATGTCATCCCAGACAGACTGGATGATGATGAGATCAGGGCTATATCTGTGGGGGCCGGATCATCACTTCCAGGACTCCTCCTCCAAAGGGCAAAGGTCACACCAAATATTGATGGGATTTACATTTCTCCTTACTTCATTTTATTCATTGATAAAAATAAACTATTAACCCTTCTATTTCTGAAAGCATTTTTTTCCACACCAACCTAAAACTTTTGCACAGTACTGCATCTTAAAAAGTCCTTTTGTCAGTGAATATGCTTTATTTTCTGCTATCCCCTTACAAATACAGGATATAAATATTAGTATAAATTTCACACATACCATTGTCAAAGTATCTGACTGTCGAATTCCTGGACACGCTTGGATCAAAATTGGCCATCAAGGGAGCGATATATTGTGTAGCCGTGAGCATCCGATGAACAACTTCTCCTGTATATATAAAACCTAAAGAAACCAGAACAGATATTATAATCAGATTTCTTGTAAGGAGTCCAACAACAGGGAATAGAAACTGCTAGCACCAGCTTTATGTGTGCGCGGTAGGATCGGTTTATCACTTTCCTGATCTACTACGTGCCACAAATTTGCCAATTACGTATACTTTATATGTGTTTTGTTAAATGATAGAGGTTCAGATACTGCAGAGCAGAGGGAATTACATCTGTTTGTAGGACAAGAAAATGTCTGACAACATATGCTGTAACATATTGCCGAGCCCTTCTCATTTCTATGGTGTTTGCTGACTTTTCTGTGCTTCGGTCCTGGTGTGTCACTGGATTTCGTTTTATGCCACCTTTATCATACTTTATGGCACCCCAGAGAGGTTTATGAGCATTAGTAAAAGAGAAAATCTAAAATTTGGATTCTGTTCTACATCACTAAACCCAGCTGAGATCTCTCAGAGTCTACCAGACTAGTTTGCATTTTCTAAATTACTTTTTGATTTGTCTGCTTTTGTTATAATAGTTCTATTACAGCACACACCCATCATCCATAAGATTAAAACCATCTGATTTATATTGGGTATGTAGGTCACCCTCAAGACAGCTCTGACCCATGGAGCCATGGACTCCGCAGGACCTTTAGGCTGAGGCCCCACTTTGCGGAAACGCAGATTTTTTTGTTGCAGAATTAGCTGCGGTTTTTTGAGCCAAAGCCAGGAGTAGATTGAGCAGAAGGGAGAAGTATAAAAACTTCCTATATATCTCACATTCCTTTTGTAGCCATTCTTGGCTTTGGCTCAAAAAATCGCAGCAAAATCTGCAACAAAAAAAGCTGCGTTCCCGCAACGTGGGGCCTCAGCCTTAATAAAGGTATTGTATGGTATCTAGCGGCAAGAAATCAGCAGCAAGTGCTTACAGTTGTGAGATGTGGTCTTCATAGATCAGACACACATCATGTGCGCTCATGATCCTTTCATCGATTTACCAGTGGTCCTTCTTTTAACCATTTTTGGAAGGAATTGCAATTTGGCCCTCATCAAAGTCACTGAAACCCTCATGCGTGCCCATTTTTCCTGCTTCCAAAACATCAACTTCAAGAACTGACTCTTCAATTATTGCTCTTCACTAATATACATCTATCTATCTATCTATCTATCTATCTATCTATCTATCTATCTATCTATCATCTCCTTATCTATCTATCATCTCCTTATCTACCTATCTATCTATCTATCTATCTATCTATTATCTATCTATCTATCTATCTATCATTTATCTATCTATCTATCTATCTATCTATCTATCTATCCATCTATCTATCTCCTATCTATCTATCTATCTATCTATCTCATATCTATCTATCTATCTATCTATCTATCTATCTATCTATCTATCATCATCTCCTTATCTATCTATTGGTCTATCTATATATCTTTCTATCTTGAATTATGAAATTAAAAATATTATAAAAATATACTTTCAGGCCTTGTTACTGTATGGTCTAATATTTCTAAATACAGCCATGAGATGAAAGAAAATGGTGAGCAAAGGATAGGTGTGAACTGAAACATAAGATGGGTGACTAATGCCAGCTCTTGAGTATTAAGCTATGGTTGAGGATAGGAAAGGCAGCTCTGGAGCACAAGCTGCTGCCTGACACATGAAATGCTGTGCAGAAGAGTGATATTCATGAGCTTAGGTTACTGCACTATCTGGGTGGAGAAGTGATTTCAATCCACATAGTTCATTTGAAGACAATGCTGAGGATGAACATAGAGAATGTAATGATGAATACATTTATTCCGGAGCTACATTCACCATAAACGCAGAGACATTTAATGCTTAGCGGAGATTTATGAGTGGCCACAAAGCACAGAAACACCCGCACTATTTTTTGTAAATTAGGATGAAGTCTGTGATTAATTTCTGCCGCTCTGCACTTCATCTTTAGCCCTCGGTAATGATGTCACATCAAGTCGATTTACAATAGAATGAGACCTAGTCTACGGTTTGTACACATGTAATGGATGAAAGCTTATTAAACGCCAATTTGTGAGGCATTTCCAAAGTCTTACAAATCTCCATTTATATGGTACAAAATAACATGATTATTTCCATTGTAATGCAATGTTATTGATTGGCTTATATATTAACACAAGCATATTATAAGGAGAGAATTGTGAAGTGCTAGAAATGCGTTTCTGTTGTGTTCACGGTAAATCTTACTAACGGCTTGGTAGTCTGCTCTAACATAGTATATTTGCAATCATTTGCAGTGTTTCTTACATGAAAAATATCCTTTTCTTCATTCTGTCAGCCTCCTTTCCCCTCTGGCAGCTGACAATATAATTCCATTCTTACTTACTTACTACTCTGCTCCTTCCTGACAAGCAACGCAAAAAGTTATTTTTATTGGCAGTGAGAAGAGTGAGCATGTGTGTCCACCAGCACTCAATTCATTAGGTGGACGGGCATACTGCTATACTATTTGAACACCAGATGGTGCTATATTACATGAGTAAATATCATAACTCTTCAATGGATTTCTTTTTACAACAATTTGTATGATCTTTCCACTTAATTTGATATGTAATAGCGGGACAACCTCTTTAAGGGAGTGTCTTCTGTTCGGTAAGGTCAGCGTATGTCAGGGAGGAAGAGTCAATCACTTGAAACCACCTCTATGAGTCAGAGTGGAGAGCGTAATAAGGGTATGTTCACATGGTTCTGTTTTTAAAAGCTGTAGCATTTTTTAAGCACTTTTTCGAAAACAAGACAAAAAAAAAAAACTCCCTCAAAATCCACTTCAGATTTTTTTTTCTCGATCCCATTCATTTCTATGGGAGTTTCAGGCGGAATCTGCCTAAAGATAGAAGTGGATGCCTCTCTTTTTTGCTAGCTGAAAAAATCTGCCACTGTCTCCTATTGAAATTAATGGGAGGTATATATCAGGTGTATTATGAGGCAGATTTTGAGGTAGACAAACACCTAGAAACTGTTCCAAAAAGTGTACCCATTCTCAGTGTCGGACTGGGATGTCTAGGGCCCACCAGTGGAATTGTTTCTAGGGGCCCACCATCAGGACCCCTGCAGATCAGCGGTACCGAGACAGGGCGGCTAAAGGTAATAACATGCCGGGAGCCATGCTGCTCACCCACTATACCATGTGCACCACTGCACTACCTAAACCTACTGCTACACCGTGTATGGCAAGTGAACAGCGTGGCTCCTAGAATTGTTACCTGTAGCCGCACTGTCCTGGAAAAGCTGATCTGCAGAGGTCCTGGCTGTTGTATCATCGTAGATGTAATATTGATGGCCTATCCTAAGGACAGGCCATCAATATTATGAAGATGGATAAATCCTTTAAAGAGGTTGTCGAAGGAATTGGAGCAACCCATGTAGCTGGCGGGAGGTGTAAAGTAAAAAATAAGTAAATTAAAAAGCATACTCACCTGTCCCCAGCGCTCCGTTGTCTGCTGCCAGTGTCCATTCAGTCTCATGCCGGCGACTCCTTGCTGGGAGTCCTGCACCTCATGTGATCGCTAAGACCAATTAGGTACAGGATTTCCAGAAATGAGGCACCCCCATGAGACCGAACAGACACAGGCAGGGGACAACAGGGTGCTGAGGACAGGTGAGTATGCTTTTTTAAAAATTTTCTTATTTTTACACCTCCCTGGTGGTCGCTCCAGTTTGTGGACAACCTCTTTTAAGGGGTTGTCTGGGCCAAATTTTTCTATGGTCACTTCACTGGTCCCCCCACATAGTGGCCTCTTCACTGGTCCCCCATACTGTATGGGGAATAGTGATGGGGTCATTATATTGTGTGGGAGCAGTGATGGGGGCTAACATCCTGTGGGGGGGACATTAAACTGTGTGGGGCATACTAAAGGGGTTGTCCAGGGTTAATCTTTTTTATGGCCTATGCTCTGGATAAGCCATAAATATCTGATCGGTAGAGGGCTGACACACGGCCCCATCAGCTGTTCAGAGCCACTTCCGGAGCCCGTTCTGTACACAACACAGGGCCGGAAGCAGAAAGCTCCATCCGCTGTATAGCAGCCCGGCGCCTTCACTGCAGCTCAGCTCCTACTGACTTCAATAAGTGCTGAGATGCAGTGAAGGTGCCCGGCCCCTATACAGTAGACAGAGCTTTCTGCTTCTGGCCCTGTATTGTGTACAGTACGGGCATCAGATGTGGCTACGTACAGCTGATCGGTCTGGGGTCAGCCCCCTACAGATCAGGTATCTGTGGCCTATCCTGAGGATAAACCATAACAAATTATGCCTGGACAACCCCTTTAATATACACCCCTAATGCACCACAATTTAAAGAGATTGTCCAGTATAATTTTTTTTCTTTTTTATAATTAGTCTGGGGGAGGTGAATACCCCCTACCCCCCCCCCCCAAAAAAAAACATGCTACACATACTCACCTGTCTCCGGTGTCCTCCCAGCACGGTCCGGTCCTGCAGCTCCGCTGTCTTCTTTTTGCCGGAATTCCTCACTGGCTGTGACGTCCCAGGTCCCTTCCCTTAGGCCACTGTTTGGCCTCAGGGGTCACGTGACGTCACAGGTAGTCACGTGCAGAGGAAACGTCAGCTGGAAGAAAACAACAGAACTGCAGAACCGAACTGCTCTGGGAGACACTGGGGACAGGAAAGAAAGTTTGTGGGGGGTTTTTTTGTTTTGTTTTTTTCACCTGCCCCTGCGTAATTAAAAAAAAAAAAAAAATGAAGGAGCCACTGTATGGAGTATAAGCTCCACAGTGGCCCCCACCCAGTATTATAAGCTCCACAGTGGCCCCCACCCTGTATTATAAGCTCCACAGTGGCCCCCACCCTGTATTATAAGCTCCGCAGTGGCCGCCACCCAGAATTATATGCTCCAAAGTGGCCCCCACCCAGTATTATAAGCTCCACAGTGGCCCCCACCCAGTATTATAAGCTCCATAGTGGCCCCCACCCTGTATTATAAGCTCCACAGTGGCCCCCACCCTGTATTATAAGCTCCACAGTGGCACCCACCCAGTATTATAAGCTCCACAGTGGCCCCCACCCAGTATTATAAGCTCCATAGTGGCCCCCACCCAGTATTATATGCTCCAAAGTGGCCCCCACCCAGTATTATAAGCTCCACAGTGGCCCCCACCCTGTATTATAAGCTCCACAGTGGCCCCCACCCAGTATTATAAGCTCCATAGTGGCCCCCACCCAGTATTATAAGCTCCACAGTGGCCCCCACCCAGTATTATATGCGCCCAATAGCCCCCTCTGCTCCGCTTCAGTGCTATTACTATACTCTGGGGTCTCCTCAGACCCCAGAGTATAATAATCGGAGGCCCAGGGGAAGTGATTAAAAATAACATACTCACCTTGCCTTATCTTTCCTTGGCATCCTCGCTCCATCCTGTCGTCTTCAGCTTCTTCAGGCCCTTTTCCGACGACGCTGCTGAGGCCTGTGATTGGGCCTCAGCGGTCACGTGAGGGCGCACTGACGTCATTACGCGGTCGCGCCCCATGTGACCGCCGGGGCCTAATCACAGGCCTCAGTGATGACGGAGGAGCGCCGGAGAGAAGGCTACGCCCAGGAGAGGTGAGAATATGTATTTATTATTTTCAGTCACCTCCCCTGGGCTGCCATCTATTGGAAAGGGGCCTGCAATATGCCAGGGCCCCTTTCCAATAACAGTATGTATAGCGGTCGGGGAACCAGGCTTTCCTCGACCGCTATCATAGTGGTCCGGGGCCCCAGCCATCTCCAGCTGGCCGCGGGCCCCGTACCCTGCCGGGTCCGGTCGCGGTCGCGCCCCCTGCGACCGCGATCGTAACGCCACTGGTCAGGGGCCCGATCGGGATGGTCAGGATCCCGATCGGGCCCCCATGACATGAGGACTAATAGTCGGGGCTCGGGGCCCACCGGTGGATTCACCGATTCCCCGGTGGGCCAGTCCGACCCTGCCCATTCTTTAAGTACAGCTACCACTCTGGTGGATCTGACCTGTCTGAGTATGTGCAGACAGATAAAACTTAAAGGAGTATTCCAAAATTTAGATTTGTAGACAATTAAAAGTTGAACATTTTTTAAAATATAAATAATAAAAAATTTAGTTGAGTTTTAAAGCTTTCCTCTAACCATCTTAGTGGTGACATCTTTTGTCTTGATCGGTTGCCAATGGATGTGACCATGAGGGCAGAAACTTTCTATGGTCTGGGACTTGTCAGAAAACCAGCCATGATGTCCTTATTGTAGACAGGTTATCAGACAGGGACACTACATGCATGAGAAGGTAACCCGGACACAATAAGGACATCATGGCTGGTTATCAGGAGGACACTACATGTATGAGAAGATAACCCGGACACAATAAGGACATCATGGCTGGTTATCAGGAGGACACTACATGTATGAGAAGATAACCCGGACACAATAAGGACATCATGGCTGGTTATCAGGAGGACACTACATGTATGAGAAGATAACCTGGACACAATAAGGACATCATGGCTGGTTATCAGGAGGGACACTACATGTATGAGAAGATAACCCGGACACAATAAGGACATCATGGCTGGTAATCAGGAGGACACTACATGTATGAGAAGATAACCGGACACAATAAGGACATCATGGCTGGTTATCAGGAGGGGACACTACATGTATGAGAAGATAACCCGAACACAATAAGGACATCATGGCTGGTTAGCAGGAGGACAGTACATGTATGAGAAGATAACCCGGACACAATAAGGACATCATGGCTGGTTATCAGGAGGACACTACATGTATGAGAAGATAACCCGGACACAATAAGGACATCATGGCTGGTTATCAGGAGGACACTACATGTATGAGAAGATAACCCGGACACAATAAGGACATCATGGCTGGTTAGCAGGAGGACACTACATGTATGAGAAGATAACCCGGACACAATAAGGACATCATGGCTGGTTATCAGGAGGACACTACATGTATGAGAAGATAACCCGGACACAATAAGGACATCATGACTGGTTTCTGACAAGTCCCAGACCATAGAAAGTTCCTGCATTCATGGTCATATCCATTGGTAACTGATCAAGACAAAAGATGTCACCACTAAGATGGTTAGAGAAAACGCTGCAACATTTTTAATTATTTACATTTTCTAATTTTTTAAAACTTTTAATTATCTACAAATGTAAATATGGTTATGTTTATAGGAAAACCCCTTTGAATCGTTCACCACCAAAATAGAACTGATCACAGGAGACAGGACCATACTGATTAGCTAGATTCAGGATTGTTTTTTTGGGGAAGGGGAAGTCGTGACAATGCAAACCATCTAAGCAACATGATATTGAAAAAAAAACATATTTGAAGATGCCGTCATCCTAAATTTGCCCCAAATGGTGCCTTTGTAAGTGACAATGACTAGTATCCATAGTATTACTCATTCTCAAGGTTCTTTACCTAGAAATAAAATAGGATGATTAATGTTCATTATAATAGACTATCTGATCCCACTCTGATAATGAAGAGAATCTGACAAGGTTGAGCTCTGTTTGAACAGCAGAGATCTCGGTAATGTCCTATTACAGAACATCTAATCCAAATGTACTCTCATATGGTTAACCAAAGTATTAGAAAGTTGGATGAGAAATCAAAGCCTTATATTGCTAAGAATAGAATAGTATACCCTGAAGGTACTGTATTAGACATTTTGTCAGTCCTCTCAAAGTTAGCTAAAAAAATTTTGATCAAATTTGACCCCAATCAATTTGCAATTGAAGTTGATCTGTCAGATATCCTACCTGAGTGTAGTTTATTAATTAAAATGAATTAATAACATTCAATTTTAATCAGGCTAGGTCCTTTTTGTGTGTTGTCCAGTTTAGGATAGAGGGGTAGATGCTGAATTTAGAAATATATAGTTTTCTATGATTAAATTCAGAATTGTTATGTTAAAAGTTGCCAATGTTGTCAGGACTGCTTTCCCTGCCCATGTACAGAGAAAGTATGTAAGACTGACTTCCCCTGCATAGACATAGAGAAAGCCTGTGACACTGACTACCCCTGCATAAATATAGGGAAAGCCTGTGAGACTGACTACCCCTGCATAGACATAGAGAAAGCCTGTGACACTGACTACCCCTGCATAAATATAGGGAAAGCCTGTGACACCGACTACCCCTGCATAGATATAGGGAAAACCTGTGACACTGACTTCCCCTGCATAGACATAGAGAAAGCCTGTGACACTGACTACCCCTGCATAAATAAAGGGAAAGCCTGTGACACTGACTACCCCTGCATAAATATAGGGAAAGCCTGTGAGACTGACTACCCCTGCATAGACATAGAGAAAGCCTGTGACACTGACTACCCCTGCATAAATATAGGGAAAGCCTGTGACACTGACTACCCCTGCATAAATATAGGGAAAGCCTGTGACACTGACTACCCCTGCATAAATATAGGGAAAGCCTGTGAGACTGACTACCCCTGCATAGATATAGGGAAAGCCTGTGACACTGACTTCCCCTGCATAGACATAGAGAAAGCCTGTGACACTGACTACCCCTGCATAGATATAGGGAAAGCCTGTGACACTGACTTACCCTGCATAGACATAGAGAAAGCCTGTGACACTGACTACCCCTGCATAAATATAGGGAAAGCCTGTGACACTGACTACCCCTGCATAAATATAGGGAAAGCCTGTGACACTGACTTCCCCTGCATAGATATAGGGAAAGTCTGTGAGACTGACTACCCCTGCATAGATATAGGGAAAGCCTGTGAGACTGACTTCCCCTGCATAAATATAGAGAAAGCCTGTGACACTGACTACCCCTGCATAAATATAGGGAAAGCCTGTGACACTGACTACCCCTGCATAAATATAGGGAAAGCCTGTGAGACTGACTACCCCTGCATAGACATAGAGAAAGCCTGTGACACTGACTACCCCTGCATAAATATAGGGAAAGCCTGTGACACCGACTACCCCTGCATAGATATAGGGAAAACCTGTGACACTGACTTCCCCTGCATAGACATAGAGAAAGCCTGTGACACTGACTACCCCTGCATAAATAAAGGGAAAGCCTGTGACACTGACTACCCCTGCATAAATATAGGGAAAGCCTGTGAGACTGACTACCCCTGCATAGACATAGAGAAAGCCTGTGACACTGACTACCCCTGCATAAATATAGGGAAAGCCTGTGACACTGACTACCCCTGCATAAATATAGGGAAAGCCTGTGACACTGACTTACCCTGCATAGACATAGAGAAAGCCTGTGACACTGACTACCCCTGCATAGATATAGGGAAAGCCTGTGACACTGACTTACCCTGCATAGACATAGAGAAAGCCTGTGACACTGACTACCCCTGCATAGATATAGGGAAAGTCTGTGACACTGACTACCCCTGCATAGATATAGGGAAAGCCTGTGACACTGACTTCCCCTGCATAGATATAGGGAAAGCCTGTGAGACTGACTTCTCCTGCATAAATATAGGGAAAGCCTGTGAGACTGACTTCCCCTGCATAGACATAGAGAAAGCCTGTGAGACTGACTACCCCTGCATAGATATTGGGAAAGCCTGTGAGACTGACTTCCCCTGCATAGACATAGAGAAAGCCTGTGACACTGACTTTCCCTGCATAGAGATAAGCCTGTGAATTAAATCACAGAAACTTATCTGTCTATAAGTTTTCCTTGATGACCTATGTTACTTTTAGGGATTGCAGGACGTCTGACTTAAAGTAGTCATAGGGACGGGAATCTCTCTCCTTGAGGAGAGCACCAGTGAAGGTGTGTAGAGTTTTGAATCGCCTTTTGCCCTCTAATAAGCATCTACATATCACAAGGCATTATGGGAAAGGAGCTGGGAAGCTCATGCGCCCTCTGTTAGATGTAACAGATCCTCAATTTGCTTTTGACTCACTGAGTCTTGAGACAGCAAATGGGATTTTAGCCAAGCCAATTTCACTTATCTGCATACAGCGCCGTTTCGGGATTTTTGTCCCTCATCAGTGCAGAGCAAAGTGAGTTCTGGCTTTGTGGGAGGCAATGAGTGGCTTAGGGATGGGAATCTCTCTCCTTGAGGAGAGCACCAGTGAAGGCCCATTTGCTGTCTCAAGACTCAGTGAGTCAAAAGCAAATTGAGGATCTGTTACATCCAACAGAGGGTGCATGAGCTCCCAGCTCCTTTTCCCATAATGCCTTATGATTTAAAGTAGTCATGTTCTTCTGAGATGTTTTTCTGACATTTTTGTATGCCATGTTGAATTTCTCATCTGACAATCTGCAACTACGATCAATTTATTGAAGGATGATTGCTCCGACCAAGACTTATCTGTTTTCAATAGAAAAGGTCACACTGTTCAAAGTATATCAGTTACCTGCAATCTAAGTAGTCCCAAAGGTCAGACTTTATTTGAAAAAAAAAGGGTTGTCTTATTTTGACAATTTCTTTTTGGTAGACAGGACCCCTGACAATAAGCTAATAACAGGCTGTCTTGCTGCTCGCACCCCTGGCTATCAATTGAATCTATAGAGGAACTTTGCAGCAAGTGTTCAGTTTACCTGCAGTGCCTCCAAAGGAGAAATAAAGCATTGCGCAGTTGTACTGTAATGCTTGAATGTACTGGGTCCTCCAGATCAAGATATGCTCTTTGGCAGCCACTCTGCTTAAAGTAAGTATCTCTATTTTTATGTCAATATGAAAATGAGCTCTTTGGAGCAACAAGGGCATTGCCATTGCTCCAAAGAGGTAAAAGCCAACTCTCTCGTTGCTCCAAAGAGCTCATTTACATATTGACAAAAAGGCTATATCTTGGAAACAGAGGCAGCAAGTCACAAGGGGAAAACACCATTTGACTCAGGGGACCCTAACCTATCTATCTGCAGGGCTGGATTGATATGCTGGGTTCTGGTAACAGCCTCCCTTTGATGGAAGTCCCAAACTATGGACCCCCTTTGAGTAATTCTGTAATAGATAATTTTAAAACTCTCTTTCTAGCAGACAACCCCATTACAGCTTATCCTACCAATACTCTATGGTTTGCCCTGGGGAATGTTATATTATCCACTTAGCCATTGTAGGTGCCAATTGGTGCATAGATACGTGAATCCATTTGGAGCCACTAACTAGGCATTACCGGTGCCCTTAGGATTTGTCACACATAATGCTTTAATACTTTCCTCTGTGTTTTAATCTTTAATCCTGTGTTTGCTCGGAACAAAATATGTTTATTTAATGCCTCCGGTTAAGCACCAGACTACATGCTTATTCCCATTAAACCTGTTTATCATGCAAGCAGCTTGTTCTGATGTGTCCCGCAAGCGGACTATGGGATTTTTTTTTCTTCTTTTCATATGGCCGACTTCATAAACACACAAATATTAGTCTTATCAAACATTTATCCTTCGGGGAATAGCATATTATTTGTTTCTCACACATAATCCTCTGGTTCCTCATTTATCTTATATGTCCTTCAGATGTATCTTCCATAAATCTGCTCTCCCATAATAACTGTGTATTATATTGCTTTCCTCTTGGTACTTTGCTCATGAAGAATGTAATTCTCTTCATTTGGAAGTTTATGATACCAGGCGCCATGTGTTGCTACTTTTCTTTGATGGAATATTTACAACTTAGAGGCTAAAATACTTTCTAAAATGTTCTTGCTAGTAGAACCAAGGACAACTTTAAAGGGGTTATCCGGTTCATTAAAGAACTAATGCCAGGTGCCCTTCAACCACTTCATCGGTGGAGGATTGCCAGTGATCCAATATTAATCTCACCAAATTGGACTGGGTCCAAAATCAGTTAAATCAGGCATCGAATTGGAATTGGTCCAAATAAATTTGGTTCATATCGAAAGTGGAACGTTGCCCTGAAAAGTCTGTATGGCACTTGAGGTATCCTAGGATTGTATCCAATTGTATTTAACAACCTTTCAAGCTCTTTAACACCAACACAGTATTAGAACTGGTTATAGTTCATCTATGCATCTATAATCCCTTACGACTGGTTGTGCTGGAGAGAAGGCTGCCTGCAAGGCATCATGGGGAAGCCCATTGGGCCACCACTTGATGTCATTTGATCCTTCTCTGTCTGCTTCTGATCCAATGTTGGACTGGCTCACCAGAGGTCCTGTGTTGGACCAAGACTCTTGTACTGTACAGTAATAGTCCAACAGAAGCCACCCAAATTTTAAGGGTACTATAGTCTATTTACCAGGGTTTGTTGGGCCCCTAGAATGATATTACCTATTGGGCCCAAAGAAAATCAGTCCGACACTGTTCTGATCTTTAAAAGAAAAGGGAAAACACAGAGCGGCACATCGTGTAATAAATTCACACCAAGTAGGAATATAAGTATAAAGGGCCGAAGAGGGGCCTCTCACATTGTGTTGTTGTGAATGAGGTCACAACAACCAGTGTAGCATACTTTAAAAACTCAATTTTGGGTGGCAGCGGGCTTGTCCTGCGTCTGTCTGGGGGACGTCAGAAATTCACAAATGGCCAGGGTAGAGGACCCAGGGTTATGGAGGGACAAGGTGCGCACTTTAATGGATGGGAATCACGGTCTTATAGATGAAGTTCCTTTTATCCGTTTAAAAAACACAACGCATTTCGGGATGTGTCTCCCTTTATCAAGTGCATAAAATCAATCACAGGGGTGCTGTGGATTATGGATTTTTGGATCAATTTGGATTTTCCAGCACCCCTGTGATAGATTTTATGCACTTGATAAAGGGAGACACATCCCGAAATGCATTGTGCTTTTTAAACGGATAAAAGGAATTTCATCTAAAAGACCGTGATTCCCGTCCATTAAAGTGCGCACCTTGTCCCTCCATAACCCTGGGTCCTCTACCCTGGCCATTTGTGAATTGCTGATCTTTAAAATAGGAGGCAACATTTTCAGTGAATCTTAAAAGATGGAAATTCACAGAATTTACGGAAAGTCATAACACAATTTGAGTCGAATCGATACTGTTATTTTGTATCTTTAATATCCAATTGACATATGCATCTGGAAAGTTCCCAGTGTACATATTAAACAAACCCATAGACCCCCATTCACCTGCTGTGGATTAAAAAAAAGTCTCCAAGTCTCAAATTTTGCTGCATGTTAAACAGTAGACAGACTATGGGTGCCATTGTATCTATCGATTTCACACATGCAATGGGAAATGCAGGCACATGTCAGACACCGGGTGAAAGGAGCTAAAATCTATACTGACCTATAATGACAAGTGTGAACCATCTCATCTCAGACAACTCATTTATAGGGGTTTTTCATGAATAGAAAAAGATAGCAATGGAAATGCTGAAATTCACGTGGAAAAAGGGAGCATGACTGCAGAGAAATCCATGGGCCAGCCACATGGAAGACCACCCTATTTTGGGTGTTTTTTTGCAGCAATTTCACAGTAGAAAACACAACTCAATGACCCTGCAAACATTCAGCAGTGTTTTCACTATGTGTCGCCTTAGCTTTAAGGAGTAAATGTGGTTCTCTAATGTGAATGTTCCTCGGCTCTATATGAGACTGTGTAAGTGACTTCTCTATCTCATTACAAGCTGTCTACAATTCTTACTATTTGTAAGCTCTCAGGTCCTGTTCATTGATGTCTACATATGTGCTGCGTTCTTGCTTTTCCCGTACTGCAGACAGCAGGAAATTATGTATTTCGTTGGACAGCTCAATAGAAGTTGCCATTTCAGCAGGTCACCATGCCTTTTCAGCTCAAACGTCCATAGTTATATTTATGAGAACAAGACTCCGACAATTCTCGCTTCATTGTAAATCTTCAGTCTCGATAAACATTAGTGGCAACATCAGGCAGCAGAGGACTACTCCCCTCATCCTCTCGCAGGTCTTCTAAATGCTTCTAACCCTGTATAATGCAGTTACTATATGTAGAGTTATAGGGACAGATTTATTTTGCCTTGTATTTTGCCAGTTTTCTGGTGTACGAGGCATAAAAATTTGCAATTTTTTGTGCCCAAAAAATTGCAACTTTTTAATTTCTGCATTGCCTTTGCCAAAGGGATCATTTCCGAGGTCATGCAGGAGGTGGGACCATCGTCCCCATCAAATTTATCATCATTTACGCAATAAATCTGGCATAAATGATTCGGGAAATGTATGTTACCTATGAGCTGGCGTAAATTTCTCTCAAGGCATGGCCTTGTAGAGGTTGCGCCTCCTCATAAATGAGAAATGTCTCCACTGACTCAGAGATTATGAAGATTGGCGGAAATAACACCAATCTTCATAAATGTGCCCCATGTTTATATGGCTTTCTATGGATATAGGTTAAAGGAATTTTCCAGGCTAAAAATATTGATGACTTATCCTAAACAAAGGTCCCTAATATTAGACCTGAGGGTGTCCAACACCTCGCACCGCCACTGATCAACTGTTCTCATCAGCTGATATACAGAGAATGGAGCAGGAAACAGATAGCTCTGTTCTCTGTGTAGTGGCCAAACCAGGTTACTGCAGATCAGCTCACATTCAAATAAACCAGAGCTCATCTGCAGTAACCTAGCCTGGCCACTACACAGAGAACAGTGCTGTCTGTTTCCAGTTCCATTCTTTGTATACCAGCTGCTGCGAACAGATGATCGACAGGGGGTTCAGGGTGTTGGACACCCACAGATCTGATATAGGATAGGTCATCAATAATTTTACCCTGGAAAACCCCTTTAATAATATACATTGCTAAATAGAAATATGAATAGTCCTTGAGCAGAGTTACCAAACTTCTGAATATTCCTGAATTTTCCTTGAAACTAGAGAAGCTTGTGCAAGTTTTTGTATTTTTTATCATCACGAGCCCAGTTTTGATGATCTATCATTAGGAACAGTCATCAATATCAAATTGGTTCTGAGTTCCGACATACAGCACCCCCACCGACCCACAGGACATCACTGGCCTGTGAAATTGAAGAGATGTGACCACCTCAAACAGCTGATTGGTGTGGGTGCTGGGTGCCAGAATGTTGCAAATCTGATACTGGAGACCTATGCTAAGGATGCAATAGGACGAGTGTCGGACTGGCCAACCAAAGTACCAGGGAATCCTTTGGTGGGCTCAGGCTGTAGGAGGTATTGGAAGGTGGACACCCAGAATCCTTTTATCTGGTGGGCCCAAGGAAACTCAGTCTGACACTAAGTAGGTCATCAATATCCTAGTTCCAGAAGACCACTTTCATACTTCACAGTGACTACTACAAATGTCTTCATATATTACTTATCATTTTTTTGAATTTATTATGTTTTTCTATGTTTCAAGTAATATTACCTGGCTGCAATTTTTTCTGTCCATAAAAAAATATGATTGACAACCCTGTTTGAGAGCTCACCAGGACCAAAATTATGAAAGGACGGGGGACTTATATCCTCTATCATCTAATGTTTAATCAATTAAATGGTCTCTTATCCTTTAACATAATTCATTTTAATTTCATTTTGTTGCCAAGTACAAAAGCACCAACAGTATGCTTTAAATGGGTATTCCAGGACTTTAATATTGAAAACCTATCCTTACAAACGATAATCAGATCGGTGGGGTCCGGTCAGGTCTGGCACACTTGCTGATCAGCTGTTGGAAAGAGTGGAGGTGCACCATTAATATCAAGGCTCCATACAATGTGTAGTGGCTGAAAAAGGTACTGCCAGTTGAGTTCTATTTGAGGATCAGGGTTGCAATACCAATTTATGGACAAATATGGCACTGTTTCTGGTGGAAGCATCCACATTTTTCTATTCATGGACAACTCCTTAAAGGGATTTTGTTACCAGAATCCAGAATACCAACCAGGGGTCCAACTGCTGTCGGCCCCAGTGATTGGACTCCCAGTAATGTGATGTTTATTCCGTGTACCGTGGATAGGTGATAAGCGCCTGTAATAGGACAACCCCTTTCAAGTCAGTCTGTCTCCAGAACCCAGCATATCAGCCTAGCCTTACAGATAGATTGGGGTCACCTTGTGAATTGATGCCTCCATTGCCAAGTTATCACACTTTCTGTCAAAACACAAATTAGCTCTTTGGAATGACAAGAATGTTGCCATTGCTCCAAAGAAATAGCAAAGCCCTCATTGTTCCAAACAACTCATTTGCATACGGACAAAAACGGTGATATCTTGGCAATGGAATCACCTATTTACAAGTGGAGAACACAGTTTGATTCAGGTGACCCTAACCTATCTATTTGGGTTGATAGGCTGGATTCTTGTGACTTTAAGGTGGCAATGGACTAACCTAGGGGTCCTGTGCCCAATGAATAACTGGGGACCAATCCTCTCCACTGAATTAACCCCTTGGCATCTGTAGGAATGTGCCTTGCTCATCTGGTATGGCACTGATCAGGCTCGCTCTTAGTTCATTGGGTATATTCCCATACATAATACCGGATCAGTTCCTCCATAGTTAGTGCCTCCACAATAAGCTTCCAATTTAATTTTCGTTGTATGCTTCCTGAATGTAAAGTGTCAGTAATGTTTATTCTGTACTCAAAAGAAAACCATTTAGTTAATTTTCCAAAGCCTCTCCGACCAACACTTTCAAACAAAAAGTTACTCAAAAAAGAAATTTAATTGATTTTCTCTCATAAAATATTAAATTCAATTTTCTTATCACTTGTTCTTTTTCTTTCTCGCCCAGTATAAACGGGCAGAGCTTGGCACGAAAACAATTCTCAGAATTTTAATGGTATTTAAACATTGCAGACAATGCTTTTATATTAATCCAATTCTGCACTATTTTCTTAATTTAATTTCAATGCATTCATTTGAATCAAAGGCAAGTGACATAGAGCTGTTTAATCTAGAAGCTTCTCAACCTGAAAACTATAACCAGCGACACATCACATAAAACAAAGAAAAAGATGGATTCATGAAAATGGAACAAATGGAAAATGTACTCTGCTCTTAGAGCTCATTTTCTCTTAAACAATTGGGAGAGCTGATATGTGTGGTTCATTGTGTACGGTGAGAAATGCCGCATGTCTGTGAAAAACAACAACAGGCGGCAACGCTAGCACAAAGGTTCGGTAAATTTAGATAAACAATACATGGGGAGAGTCGTCAATTCCCTCTTACCACAAAAATTGTGTAAAATTGTTGCAAATCTGTAATTTTTTGATTATTTAAAGCTACTTGCAACTAAAATAGACACATGACATTTTTTGTGCCGCCTTGACTTTTTTTCTGTGAGCGGTGCTGCATGGCGTAAATGTCGGGAGAATCTATGGCAGCCCCAATGCATCTTCAAGTGCTCCTTGCAGTGGAGTAGGGGACATCAAGATAGTCATGGTAAATCGGCCCACTGTATTTTGTCATTGGCGATTCCTTGACCAAACATTTAGCCATACAATAAAATGTAAGATCAATAGCAGTTCAAGTAATGGGAAAGCTCCAATCACTAGAAGAGGTTACCCAAGTGCTCAGCTCATGGCTAAAGGTGGCCATAGACTTCAGCCAAGTGCACGTCTTCTGAATGGGAAGAGGGGCTACTGTCATACACTTCTGAAGCCAACTTTACTCCTCTAAGAACTAAAGGATTGGGCTTGACAATATTCAACATGCCAGATCCTTCTTTCCCCCAACATCATCTATCAGGGACAATATTAGGGCATAAGCTAAAACATTCAGGTTCAGTCAACTTTGCTCTTATATGGGCACCTTAACACCCCATACATCTCCTCCTAAGTGTAGATGAGGAGATGAACCACCAGCCATCTAGGATGAGAGACATCTACCCATTTTTTGACCACCTGTTTAACATCAAAATCTAAACAATGCTGGATGAATCCTCCAAAAAGTCAAGAAACAGTGAAAATATGTAACTTTTTCAGAATGTGTCTATTGGAAGATCTTCACATAATAGTTGGCCAAGTTTTGATGCCATTTTTACCACAATATGGACTCCTCTATATGGGAGAGGAGTACGCAAGGAGTTCCTATGGTTTTACACTACAGAGAAGTGGCAATTCATATGCCATATGCACATAATTGGTTTTCTCTTCTAAATGGTCTTTTACAAGTTAAAGAGGATCTGTTACCAGATCTCAAAAGCCCAATGACCTAGCTCATCTGATCGGTCATCCTAAGCATTTTGGTGTTTTGTTTGTCCAAATCCATTCAGCCATTCCAAAGATATAAGCCCTTTTGGTATTGCTAAAATTAGAATCTACGAGCCAAGTAGCACTATAGTTTCTTTGGGGTGGGATCTCTGTGTGTTGTATGTCCTGCTGTGTTATCGCCCACTTGGCAAATAAATCCTATTTTGTATCAACACTAAAAGGGCTTATATCTTTGGAATGGCTGAACAGATTTGAATAAACAAAACACCAAAATGTTCAGGGTGACGGCACCGATCAGATGATATATGGCATTGGAATTTTGAAACCTGGTGACGGGTCTACTTTAAGGTAGATTATACTTGTGGAGACTTGGTAAATGAAGTTTAATTTAGACAAATGTTAGGTTATGTATTTTGGTGGAAGAAAGAAAATGTCTGATTATGTACTTAGTAGTAAAATACTGGGTAAGACTGTCACTGAAAAATACTTGGGGATTTTGATGGACAGTAACATTACCTTTAGTGCCCAGTGCCAGGCAGCTGCTGCCAAGGCAAATAAAACTATGGGATGCATCAATAGATTCATTGTGCAAGTTCAAAGAGGGCCTAGATGCCTCTCTCGAACAGAAAAATATTACGGTTATGGGTTCTAGATTTTGGTAAGGACAAGTTAATCCAGAGTTTTATACTTATTGCCAAATTGGAGTCGGGAAGGAATTTTTTTCCCCCAACATGGGGCAATTGGTATAAGCCTCATGTTTTTTTTTTTTTTTTTGCCTTCCTCTGGATCAACACTGTATTGTTATAGGTTGGACTTGATGGATCTGAGTCTTCATCCAACCTCATCTACTATGTAACTGTAAAGAGATGGCATAAGGAGACACCATGTGATGGTTCATGGCTTACTTTAGTACCATAGTAGTCTATGTGACTCTTAATAGCTTTCAACTCTGTTGTGTGTGCACTAGGGCATAACACCATTCTTCATGTTCTGAATGGTTTGGAGCTTCTTTCTTTCACATGTATTGAGTCTTATGCAATTTTCCAATCTCTTTCTGACTTGAGTTTAAAGCTCTAAATGAATAATACATAGTAATATTGCCGGACTCAAAACCTTAGTTAATGTGAAGAACTGGGTTTAATAATTGTAAAAATACAGATTATTTCTCGGGAAATGTAGCATATCTCTGCAAATAGTCAATCCTATGATCAATAAGCAGTCCCTGGGCATTCGGCAGCAGTGAGATAATAATGTCTGGAGCCTCTTATCTAGCCATACGCTGTAGTTTATTGACAATTTGTCAACTTGTCCAACTTTTCAGAGATTTCACTCTCACATGATTACCAGGAAAATGAGAATAAACACTGACCAGATTTGTTGCAAAAAAATAAAGGAATGACAATATAAGATTGGCTTACAGCGAGTGCTGCCTACACAGTGGAGGCGACAGAGTTTTGTCGTGATTAATCCAAAAAATGTGGAATTAAAAGTAAACCAGTAAGACAGAAACTAATGACACATAAATCTCTGCACATTAAAGGGGTTATTACAAAAAAACATCACTGTTGCACTTATTATAAAAACTCACTAATTGGTGTCCATCAACGATGATGCCATAATTGCCCTAGAATTAGAGGAGTGATCATGTGATCTGGAACAAAAGGGTTGTCCATTACAGACACTTACCCCCTATCTACATGACTGGGGGTCCAACAGCTAGATCCCCCAGTAATCAGGAGAATGGGGGACTGAAAGTTCTCCATGCATCCTCCATGCGTGCACTTGTGTGACTGGTGCTTCATTCACTGCTATGGGGCTACCATAGCATATACCATATGGGGCATTGCATGGAGTGCCTCATTCACAAGGAGGATGTATGGGGAACTTTCAGTCCCCTATTTTCCTGATCACTGGGGGACCAGCTGGTTGGACCCCCAGTGATGTGACACTTATCCTCTGCCCTGTGGAATAAGTGTCTGTAATATGACAACCCCTTTAAGGGGTGTGTGCCATATCAGCTCAGTCCCACAGATAGATAGGTTAGGATCACCTGAATGAAACGGTGTTTTCCCTCTTGTGAATGGGTGCCCCCATTGCCGTTTTTTGTCATTAAACAAATTAGCTCTGTGAAACAACGAGGCCATTGTCATTTCTCCTAAGAGGTAAGCGACAACATTCTCATTGTACTAAAGAGCTCATTTGCATATTGTCAAAAACAGCGATATCTGGGTAACAGAGGCAGCGATTCACAAGGGGAACACACAGTTTCAGGTGACCCTAACCTATCTATATGATGGGCTGGATTGTTAAACTGGGTTCTGGTGAAAAACTCCCTTTAAGTATTTTTTCAGAAAATTGTAACATGTTAAAGACAGCTGCCTTAACCTTAGTGTTGGTTTACCAATTGATCCAGCATCCTTCTCTTTCCCCTCCAGCTCTGTTTTCCTATTATCCCAATTACCTTTGTAGCATGGATGTATGTATGGATGTGCCCACACTTAACTGATCTCCAGTTGGTTTAGTAATACAATCTGTTTTGAAAACCAATTCGACAGAAGATCACTACATGCTAACAAAAGCCTTGGAAGGCTGCAATTCCCCCACTGGGAGATCACACATAGACACAAACATAGTTAGCATATCACTTTGTGATAACATGTCATGAAATCATGTTGTGCTTAGAAAAGTTGCTTAACTACTTGCAAGGAGAAGGTAGACGACTGTCAGTGACAGAGGGATACCAGTAGCGGACCTGTATCCGAATCCACACCAAGGGACAAGGAACAGGAAGGCTTGTAGAGAGACACAGCGCTTCACCACGGATGGTACGTCAAAATCACACTTTAATCCAGACACGAATAAAAAACACACAACGCCGGGATTGGCGTTTCGGGGCAATACCCCTTTTTCAAGTGTTTGACTAATAAAACAGAAAATACAAACACCACAAATCTCATTCAGGGAAATACACATTTAAAAATTATATACATAATATCCACATAAAAAATGTACACATAATGCCATTGTATGTATATAAGCTCATCCCAGTGTCATAAAGAATGCAGTTAGAATATATATTGTTACTAAAAAGAAAGGAGGGGAGAATAACATCTAAAAAAGTGTCTCACAGACTCTCCAAAGTGCAAGAATCAATAGAGATCATCTAATAACAACAGTGAGAGGACATGGATACATAAGAACGCTTATTAACTTCTAGAGAATGCTAGCACAATATCAATATGATTTCTAGAGAACATTAGCATGGTATTGATACGACATAGGATAAAACCATAGAATAAGGATTGCAAGAAGAGAACAACATAGGTGTCTAAAAATCTGCACTGCACATGTGCAAAAAAAAAAAAAAAAAACTTTATACAAATGATGATAGTAGGAAGTAATTTTATATATATATATATATATATATATATATATAAAAAAATAGTATACATCAATGGAATTGTCCAATAATATAAAATAAAACATGTTGATAGACCATAATTACAATAACTAGGTGAGGTAGGACATGACCTATGACAATATGTAGATATAGGAACATATAAATATAAATTGGACATAAAAGAAAACTGGTATACATATGCCAAATACTCAAAATATAAAAACGTCAAGATAGATCAAAGCCAATCAATGTAAAGATCAAAAGAACATGTATGTACAGTATACTATCATTATGCAAAAAACGTCTGCAACATAAAATCAACAATACACCAATGTACTGGCCAATGGTGTATTGGCCAGTACACTGGTGGTACAATATTATATATAACATGCAAATGAGATCGATATATACATAAAAATAAGCAAACGACACTCTATAGACTGAAGACATGAATGTATCAGTTGGTTATGTCTTCCAATGCTTCATTGAGACCATCTGGAACTAGGGTACCCAATTTGTAGATCCAATAGATCTCCTTTTTTTTTGAGTAGGTCAAATCTATTGGGTTGGCCACTGGGAATCTGTTCTAAAGGTGTTACTTCGAAACCACTAAGGTCACTATTGTGATACCTCAGGGCGCGATGGGAAACGCTATGTTTCACGTAGCCATTTGAAACATTTGATCAATGTTTATTGAGTCTATCACGTAGGCTCATGATGGTCCGGCCTACATATTGTAGATGGCATGGACATTGGATAACGTATATAATGTAGGATGATGAACAATCAAGTCGAGACTTAAGGTAAAACTTTTCATTTGTGGAGGGACTTATTATTTCAGTCTTTCTGTGGGAGATGTTATCACAACACTTACATTTGTTGTGTCCACACCTAAAACTGCCTGGGGTTGAACATACTTGTTTAATTTTCCTAGTGACAGTTTTAAGTCGACTTGGGGCGATCAGGTTCTTTAGAGATCTAGCCCTCCTAAAAATTATCCTAGGGTCCTTGGGTAATTCTGTTTTGAGATATTGGTCATGAAGCAAAATGTTCCAATTTTTTCTAAAGATAGATCTAATATGTTCATGTAATCCATTATATGTTGTTATAAAGTTGTGATTGAAAGTGTGTATATTAGTTGTATTTTTACAACGGGGAACTAGACATTCTGATAGGGTGAAATTGTTAGCTTTTGTTTGTGCTGCTCTCACTATAGATTTTGGATAATTTCTCTCATTGAATCTCTTTGATATGATTTTACTTTGATGAAGAGAATCTTCATCTTTTGTGCAATTCCTGCGTACCCTTTTAAATTGACTGAAATGGATATTCTCCTTCCATTTGCGGTGATGTAAGCTATTAAAATCCAGGAGACTATTACAGTCAACTTTCTTGAAAAATGTTTTTGTTTGTATGGTATTATCAATGTTCATCAATAAGAGATCCAGATATTCAAGTTCAGAGGGATTAATTTTGCCAGTAAAATCAAGGCCCCAAGTATTTGAATTAAGGTACTGTGTAAAGTTGGAAAACGAATCAGATGTGCCATCCCAAATGAAAAGGAGGTCATCAATATATCTTTTGTATAGAATTATTGATTTTGTCCATTGGTGGGGACTAAATATAAATGATTTTTCAAAAGCCCCCATAAATAAGTTCGCGAAGCTAGGGGCAAATCTCATCCCCATTGCGGTTCCCTTGGTCTGCAGATAAATCTGATTTTGAAATTCAAATGAATTATGAGTCAGAATATAACGTATGCTTTCCAGAATAAAAGTCTTCTGATTGGCGGGCATTTGGGGATCTTCTGTTAGATAAGAGGATATAGCCTCTATACCCAGATCATGTTGTATGTTGCTATATAGAGCTTTAACATCTAAGGTGGCCCATTGATAGTTTGGTTGCCATTCTAATTTCAATAATATTTAAATTTAAGCTTGGTGAATCCTTAAGATAAGAGGGTAATGTGACCACATATTTTTGCAAATGAATATCGACATAATGTGATAAATTCCGACTAATTGAGTTCAGACCCGATATGATGGGCCTTCCTGGAGGGTTAAGGGGGTCCTTGTGTATTTTTGGTAAGTGGTAGAAGGCCAGACTGGGGTTCTTCACCAATAAATAATCTTTTTCTTTAGAAGTAAGGATTCCCTGTCGATGGGCATCCAAAATTAAAGTGGTGAATTCCTGAAGATGTTCGGTTGTGGGATCTTTATGAAGGGGAATGTAGTAATTGTCATGTTGAGAGCCTCGGTGACATATGCTGTTTTGTTCATAATCACAATCCCCCCCCCCCTGTCCGCATTTTTGATTACTATCTCATTATTACCCTTTAGGAAAAGGAGGGCTCTTCTTTCATGTAGCGTGAGATTATGTGAACCCTGTGTATGTTGCAATATTTTCCTAAAATCTGAACTAACAAGGGCATAGAAGGTTTCAATGTGGTGACCTTTGTGGTAAGTTGGATTGAAAGTAGATTTAGGTTTAAGATTTGTATTAATGGGTTTGTTTTGGAGGGTGGACATTTGGGCATCTGACTGTGAATCCATAGTGGCAGCAGTCTCAGATCTAGTTTTATTGGTTATGGCAAAATGCCTTGTTAAAGTGAGCTTCCTCACAAATCTATTTAGATCCACAAATAATTGTAACTCATCGATTTTTTGAGAGGGGCAGAAGGAGAGTCCCTTAGACAGGAGACTTTCCTCTGCTGGAGTTAGTTGGTGGTCAGATAGATTAAAAATACAGGTTAAGTTTTGTTTCTCTTGGAGCTGGGGCTCGGGGGGTCCAGGATCCTTCCTGTGCTTCCTCCCTCCCCTGCAGCCTCTGCGTCTCTTTCTTGGGTAGGTAAAGTTTGTGACTGGTCGTGTCTTTCCTTTCGTTTTAGGCTCAGGGGACTGTAATAATCGGATATTTTGGATATCCGAATCTGTAATGGAGTTTCTTTGGTGTGGTATATAGTAGTTGGGGTCAGTGACAGTCAGACTTCCCAGAGAGAAGGCAAGGATGGTTTACTACAGTCCTTGCCATCCCAATTGCTATACTGCCACCATGTTGCTTCCTGCCTCAGTTCTGGTTGTGACATCACAGCTCCTGGTGACACGAAATTATGCTTTACCTACATAATAAAAAGAACCATAACGGAGAGGGAAAACAACTTTATAAAATGTTTTATTAGCACTCCATACTATTTTTTTTATATTTTCTGGAATATAAAAAATTGGCAAAATAAAAATGAAAAAAATAAAAAAAAATATAATAAATTAAATTAATATAATATATTATTTTTTTGTTGATTGTCTTCTATCTATCTATCTATCTATCTATCTGTCTCATATTTATCTATTTATCTATCTATCATCTATCTCATGTCTATCTGTCTCATATCTATCTATCTATCTATCTATCTATCTATCATCTATCTCATATCTATCTATCTATCTATCTATCTATCTATCTATCCTATCTATCTATCTATCTATCTATCTATCTATCTCTGTCCATCTATCTCATATCTACCTCTATCTATCTATCTATCTATCTATCTATCTATCTCATATCTATCTATCTATCTATCTATCTATATAACATCTCCCAATGAAAAATGGGCATAGACTATTGTAGCTCCCTATATCGAATAGTGGATCCCGGACAAACCTCCAATATAGGTGACAGAATTTTCATACCAAAAGCAAAGAAAGAAACATAAGACAATAAAGGATAATTCACATCCAAATGTCCTAAATGTTTAATATGTTTTTTTAATAATATTCTTCAAAGTATATATTCATATAAATAAAGGATTTGCGATAAAATGTGCAGTAAGGCTCACAAAGCAAAAAGATCAAAAGAGAAAGAAGCAAGATCAATATTTAAAGTGGTTTAAACCAACCGCAGGAAATGTTATCAAAATAAAAGAACAATACTTACCTGTCAGTTCTCTTTACCGATCCAGCACTATTGGGCTCTACCAGAGACAGTCTTTGTTCACTTTCTTGTATCACAAAGATCATGGGATGTGACTAATGTTGGGTGAATTGGTTTACAACGAACTGGATTCGACCCAAATATTCCAACGAAACCGAACAATTTAGGATTTGTCTTGGATGAACTAAAATGGCCACCACAACTTTGCCCAAGGGAGGTGTAAAAAATAAAACAACCTAACAGCGCCAGTTACTGGCTGCTCCTATATCTCTATCGGAGATCTATAAGGCTGTTGCATCCTTGAAGCCATTAAAATCCCCGGGTCCTGATGGTTTTTCTGGTATCTATTATAAAAAATACAGGGATATTTTGTCGCCCCATTTATTGGGAGTGTTTATGAGAGCTGCGGAGGATCAGAGATTCCCAGAGGAGATGTTAGCCGCAACTGTGGTTACCCTCCCCAAACCAGGCAAGCCCCCTACTAGTCCAGCAAATTTTAGGCCTATTTCTTTACTGAATGTGGATGTTAAGTTGTATGCAAAGGTGCTGGCGGAGCGTCTGGTACGTATCCTGCCCCGGCTAATCGGGCCAGACCAGGTGGGATTTGTTATGGGTAGACAGGACCCGGATGGCACCCGCAGGTTTATTAACTTAATTCAGAGCGCAGAACGTAATAGAGGACCATCCCTTTTATTAGCTCTCGATGCAGAAAAGGCCTTTGACAGGGTCCACTGGGGCTACCTAGATCGAATACTGGATAAGTTTGGCATGGGATCTTTCTTTAAAAAGGCCACCCTGGCTCTTTACTCCTGCCCGTCCGCTCGGATTCTATCCTTGGGGTTTTTGTCCGACCCCTTTCAGATCAGCAATGGGACCCGCCAAGGCTGCCCTCTCTCTCCTATCATATTTGCATTAGTGATGGAGCCGTTGGCTGAGGCCATTAGACTTAACGTTAATATCACAGGTATTTCAGTTGGGCAACATCAGCACAAAATTGGCCTATACGCTGATGATGTGATCCTCTCCTTGGACAACCCTATGTCATCCTTGCGAGCTACTACAGATACCTTGGAGACCTTTAGTAAAGTCTCTTATTATAAGATTAACCCGGCCAAGTCCCAGTTGCTCCCAATTGGTATTTCTCCGTCTCTAAAAAGGGAGCTGAGTGCCCAATTCCCATTCAGGTGGGGGGAGATAGCATTACGTATCTGGGAATCTCCTTGACGACCCCAAGCTCTAATCTCTTCTCCTTAAACTATGTACCATTGCTGTCCAAGGTGTCCTCCCTCCTGGCCGGTTACTCTAAACCCATGTTGTCCTGAGCTAGTAGGATTGCCATAGTGAAGATGATGGTGCTCCCCATCATACTTTATTTGTTCCGCACTGTGGTTATCCCCCTCCCCAACTCCTACCTGACAAAACTACAAAAGCTAATTTCGGATTTCATTTGGGAGGGGAAGAGATCAAGGATACGCATGCGGGTTATGACTAGACCCTGGGCTAGAGGGGGAGCAGGTGTCCCAGATGTTAAGAGGTACTATGCTGCAACTGTTTTGGAGCAGTTGAGGGTCTGGTGGGGGGGAATCACCGGATACCGTTGGTTGGAGGTTGAGGAGTCCTCTATGAGCCTCCCATTGATTTCCCTCTTGCGTCCCAAATCATTCTGCCCTTCCAACACTCTAATTCCCCTACTAAGTATAAAGGCATCTGTCTGGGCATGACGCTTTCTGACCTCATTCACCCCGGTGGCAGAATTAATTCCTTTGGCGGACCTGCCATTACGTTACCTGGCCTCATTCCTGCCCGGTCTGAGCTTGAAGCGCTGGTCAGACGCTGGCCTCCAGAGAGTCGAGCAGTTATTCGGGGGGGCCCAATTGAAATCGTTCACTGCATTGATGGAGGAATTTCAAATCCCACAGCGGGATTTCTATAAATATCTGCAGATAAGACATCTCCTTCATCCCCACAATGTCTCAGACCCCGTGTTTCCTAGACTGGCCCTCCGGATGTGGCAGACATCGGCCCCTATTAAGGGTGGTTCCTCAGCTTTCTATAAACTCCTCTCCACCCCCTCAGAGCAGGTTAAACCTCTCTGTCTGATACGCTGGGAGATTGAGCTTGCTAGAAGCATCTCTCTCCAGGAGTGATATGAAGCGTTCGGGTTTGTTAAGCGTGTATCGAGGGGCGCAGCCCACTGGGAGATGGCGTGCAAGATATCTCTTCGATGGTACAGGACCCCCACTCAGCTAGCACACATAGACCCTTTGTGCTCAGATTTGTGTTGGAGAGGTTGTGGTGCAAGAGGTACACTTATACATATGTGGTGGGACTGTCCCCCTGTGCTCGCTTTCTGGAGTGCCGTCTTCCAGTTGATGTCCGGTCTGGCAGGCATGAATGTCCCGCTATCTCCAGGCCTGGCGCTCTGCTTCCTGGATACTGAGTCTTTTCCAGGCGATATGGCAGAAATTCTGGGACAGATTATATTAGCGGCCAGAGCTATGATAGCACGCCAGTGGAAGAATGCACCCTGTTTGACGCTGTCGGAACTAATACAGCATGTCAACTTGGCCTATACACTAGAGAAGATGTTGGCATGTAGAAGCCATAGGTATGCTGCCTTTCGCCTGAAGTGGGCCCTTTGGTCTGATTAAGTCGGCTGTGGGGGAGTCCCTCTTTGCAGAAGGCCAGACCCCTCTTTCCATACATGATATTCTATTGCTCCACGGCTCTAGTAGTGTGGTGATGTGTATATTATAAACCCTTTTTCTAGATAACTTACTGAGCGGTATGATGTTGATTTCTGTTTCCCTTTTTCCCTTGCTCCCTCCAAATTGTGTTACCACTACAACAATATGTATATGGATACTGTTGATGCCTTATTATCCCTATGTATTATTTCTTTCCCTGTTATGTATTACAAAAATTTTCTCTCAATAAAAATCTAAATTTAAAAAAAATAAAAAATAAAACAACCTTTATACTCACCTTCCCTCACCTCTTTCGGCCTCCTCACGGGGCGACCTGTGTCTTCTTCCTTCAGGCGCTTTGGCTCTTCTCTGTGACTTTATGTGCTTGGGGTCACTGCTGAGGCCTGATCACGAGTCAGCAGTGACCCCGGGTGTGTGACGTCACAAAAGAGCATCAGAGCAGGCATCTGGAGCTCTTTTGTGACATCATGTGCTGGGAGGAGGAAGACACAGATCACCAGATGCTGCGAAGAGGCCCGAAAGAGGTAACAGAAGATGAATATAAATGTTTGTTATTTTTCACACTGCTCCCATTTCTATCTCCTATCTTCTATCACCCTAGCTCATCTACTAATGGCGCTCCTCCATTTTTTTTTTCAGAAAAGGTAATTGCATCCAAAATGCATATACTGTACATGAGTGTGTGTAATATGTATACTGGTACTGTGTGTAATGTGTATAAAAGATTGTGTAGTGTGAATATGTGGTTGTGTGTAATGTGTATATGTAAGTGAAATACATATGTAAGAGAATGTGTAATGTGTATAAAATAGTGTGTAATGTGCATAACTGTATGTAAGTACAGTGTATACTCGATTGTCAGTAAATGGGTATACTAGAGTGTGTGTAATGCATATATGTGAGTGTATGTAAGCTGTACACAGTACATGGTATAAAACATACATGTGGTGTGTGATAAGAGGTATACTGTATGTGAGTGTAATGTGAATGTATATACAGTGCCTTGCGAAAGTATTCGGCCCCCTTGAACTTTTCAACCTTTTGCCACATTTCAGGCTTCAAACATAAGGATATAAAATTTTGATTTTTTTGTGAAGAATCAACAACAAGTGGGACACAATCGTGAAGTGGAACAAAATTTATTGGATATTTTAAACTTTTGTAAAAAATAAAAGACTGAAAAGTGGGGCGTGCAATATTATTTGGCTCCCTTAAGTTAATACTTTGTAGCGCCACCTTTTGCTGCAATTACAGCTGTAAGTCGCTTGGGGTATGTCTCTATCAATTTTGCACATCGAGAGACTGAAATTCTTGCCCATTCTTCCTTGGAAACCAGCTGGAGCTCAGTGAGGTTGGATGGAGAGCGTTTGTGAACAGCAGTTTTCAGCTCTTTCCACAGATTGTCGATTGGATTCAGGTCTGGACTTTGACTTGGCCATTCTAACACCTGGATACGTTTATTTGTGAACCATTCCATTGTAGATTTTGCTTTATGTTTGGGATCATTGTCTTGTTGGAAGATAAATCTCCGTCCCAGTCTCAGGTCTTTTGCAGACTCCAACAGGTTTTCTTCCAGAATGGTCCTGTATTTGGCTCCATCCATCTTCCCATCAATTTTAACCATCTTCCCTGTCCCTGCTGAAGAAAAGCAGGCCCAAACCATGATGCTGCCACCACCATGTGTGACAGTGGGGATGGTGTGTTCAGGGTGATGAGCTGTGTTGCTTTTACGCCAAACATATCGTTTTGCATTGTGGCCAAAAAGTTGGATTTTGGTTTCATCTGACCAGAGCACCTTCTTCCACTTGTTTGGTGTGTCTCCCAGGTGGCTTGTGGCAAACTTTAAACGAGACTTTTTATGGATATCTTTGAGAAATGGCTTTCTTCTTGCCATTCTTCCATAAAGGCCAGATTTGTGCAGTGTACGACTGATTGTTGTCCTATGGACAGACTCTCCCACCTCAGCTGTAGATCTCTGCAGTTCCTCCAGAGTGATCATGGGCCTCTTGGCTGCATCTCTGATCAGTCTTCTCCTTGTTTGAGAAGAAAGTTTAGAGGGACGGCCAGGTCTTGGTAGATTTGCAGTGGTCTGATACTCCTTCCATTTCAATATGATCGCTTGCACAGTGCTCCTTGGGATGTTTAAAGTTTGGGAAATCTTTTTGTATCCAAATCCGGCTTTAAACTTCTCCACAACAGTATCACGGACCTGCCTGGTGTGTTCCTTGGGCTTCATGATGCTCTCTGCGCTTTAAACAGAGTCCTGAGACTATCACAGAGCAGGTGCATTTATACGGAGACTTGATTACACACAGGTGGATTATATTTATCATCATCAGTCATTTAGGACAACATTGGATCATTCAGAGATCCTCACTGAACTTCTGGAGTGAGTTTGCTGCACTGAAAGTAAAGGGGCCGAATAATATTGCACGCCCCACTTTTCAGTTTTTTATTTTTTACAAAAGTTTAAAATAACCAATAAATTTTGTTCTACTTCACGATTGTGTCCCACTTGTTGTTGATTCTTCACCAAAAAATAAAAATTTTATATCTTTATGTTTGAAGCCGGAAATGTGGCAAAAGGTTGAAAAGTTCAAGGGGGCCGAATACTTTCGCAAGGCACTGTATTTATATTATTTCAATATATACAGCTTTACTACTTCCTTGTTTGGTGAGCAGATAAGGTCACTTGTATTAGTTTATAGGGGATGGTGACTATGAATGTAAAGGCCATGTTCTGTATGTGACAATGTGCTGTATAATGCATGCAGGTAGGGTTTTCAAAACCAGATGTAACGTAAGTATTCCATACAGAAATATAGTGGAAAAAGGCGCAGATTTTCACATTTTTAATGTTTAGGGTGGAAACAGTATTGAATTTATAGATTAATCTGCATATAACAAAGCTATATTGAAAGATGAGAGGGAAAATGTGAATAGAGATGTAATATTTGTTTGTATAATACATGGTACGGGCCCACTCCAAAGCTTACACTGGAGCCCACAGGCTTTGAGTTACACCATTATATGCCATATTGACATTTGACCAGATAATACCTAGTATCAGCTGTGATGATACCATGTGTAGCACATGAGCACTGAGACCAGGGACCAGCGGGGTCATGTAACTGATCCAGGAACGTAAACACAGACTGCAACAGTACAGGGGCGACAGTGAGGTTAAAAGGTGAGGCTAAGGTCACACTACTGTTATATAAGTCCGTTGCTCTAATCTGTCATAGGATGAAAGCAACGGATTAAAACGCCAATAGAAAAGCATGAAAAATACATGACTGAAGCTTCTATCTGCATGGAGTTTATATGTTCTTCCCGTGTCTAAATGGGTTTACACGCCCCGACGTGTACCCTCTCGCTCCTCTCCGACATCCTTCTGACGGCTGCCACCTCGGGCCTCCCTCCTTACACCAGACTTTGGGAAACGGACCTCGACTTACATCTCTCTCCTGCTGACTGGGCTCATTCCTTCCTGTTTGTTCACAAATTGCCGCTGCCTTGTAGCACCCAGGAAAATTTTTTTATAAATTCTCACCCGCTGGTACCGGTGCCCAGAACTCCTTCACAAGTTCTATATCCTACTGTCTCTGACAAATGCTGGTGCTGTGGTTCCACTGTGGGCTCTCTCTTACACATTTGGTGGGAGTGCAGTGAAATCCAGTCCTTTTGGTCCTCCGTGTTCTCTCTTTATACTAAAATTAGCGGTCGGCCCGTGGCACCCTCTCCCCAACTGGCTCTCCTCTCCCTTGTTCCGGATAAGATATCCAAGGTTAAAGGAGACCTCCTGCGTTATTTTCTCACGGCCGCCACGACGGTAATTCCTCGGCACTGGCGAAGCACTACAACCCCCTCATTGATGGAGTGGCTACAGGAGTTCCTTCTCATCTGGAGGATGGAGGTTCTGGTTGCTGAGAATTTTACAGACTCCTCTAAGTTCGACGCCTTCTGGCGGCCGTGGGTTGTGTTCCAAGAGTCTTCGGAGTTTACCACACTCTTTTCATAAGCCATCCTGGTCCAGAGAGACCCTCTCTGTCGCCCTGGTGGTTTCTGCCCCTTTCCCCTGATTCCCCCCCCCCTCTTGTCTCCTTCTTTGTTGTCTGTTCCCCCTTGTGTCTTTGTGTACTTGTCGCTTTCCCCCCGGCTTCCTACTGATTCTGCTTCCTTGCTCTTCTCCAAGGTTTTGTAGTCCCTGCTGGACTCTTTGTTTTTCGTGGACCTGGATGCCATGGGCAAGGTTTTGTTCTCATGCTTCTCACAGCTCATTTTCCCTTTTCCTTAGTCTTTGATTTCGTGTCTGTCCTTCCTTTGACATGCCTGTTTCGGACTTGATGGTTTGCCTATTCATTGGCTCACGGCATTTTTCTTTTTTTTTTCTTTCAAGCACCTTCTAGTTTGCTATGTCTTGTTACTGATTTGTTATATTGAAAACTTCAATGAAACTTGATTATACTTAAATGGGTTTACACTGGACTCCAATGACACCATAGATGGGAAACTTAGCTGGTAGAGCTGTAGTGAGGAAAGTGAGTGATGGTGTGTAAAGCTGCAGAATATGTTAGCACTATATAAGCAAGAAAAGTACAATAACCCCTTTAATTTCTTCAACTTTCAGACAATCCATTTAAAGGGCATGTCCAGTTTCAGCAAATGCATGTTATGGTTTGTATAGTAAAAAGTTGTACAATTTTCCAATATACTTTCTGTATCAATTCTTTACAGTTTTCTAGATCTCTGCTTGCTGTCATTCATTTTTTAGTTAGAGTGGATAAAAATCAGTCCATGATCATGTGATATAAAGTCCATGGTCATGTGATATAAAGTCCATGGTCATGTGATATAAAGTCCATGGTCATGTGATATATAGTCCATGGTCATGTGATATACAGTCCATGGTCATCTCATATAAAGTCCATGGTCATGTGATATACAGTCCATGGTCATGTGCTGAGCGCACAGGTGCACAGCTCGCTACCAAACAGAGCTCTGATTGCTTTTCTGTAACTATAATGAGCTGTGCATTTGTGAGTTCATCACATGACCATAGACTTTACATCACATAACCATGGACTGATTTTTATCCACTAGGAGTAACAGAATGAATGACAGCAAGCAGAGATCTAGAAAACCCTGAGGAATTGATACAGAAAGTATATTGGAAAATTGTACAATTTTTCATCATACAAACAATAACATTTGTCTCTCAATATTTATCTGTAACTGGACAACCCCTTTAAGCATGATCTGAAAAGTATGAAAGAAAGCAAAAAGTACATTGATGTGACAATAAATCATGGGATTAAACAAAGTCCAAATTCAGGATTCACCCTGAATATTTCAAATTGTTTGGTTTTTAACAAGCATTGCAATAAATTATTATACTCTGGGGTCTCTTCATGACGCTTGATGTTCCCATGTCTGTGATTGGGCCTCAGTGGTGACCTTGGGCTTATGACGTCACAGAAGAATGCCAGACACTGTAAGGAGGCAGCACAGCGCGACGGACGGAGTGAGGAGGACTAGAAGAGGTAACGGAAGGTGAATATGAATTTTTTTTTTATTTTTGTCACCTCCTTGGGCCTGCACCTATTATACTTCTGGGTCTGAAGGACACAGGATGAAAAAAATCTTGAGGTTCGCCCATCTTTAGTCCAGATCATGGCACCCTATGCTACCCCACATGTACTGAAAAAAAGCCAGTTTAATCAATGTTAACCTGCACATGCCTATTGAAAATGGACAAATGTGCCTCCCAGCTGACTCCAGACAATCTTCCAGTATAAGATGTCAGTATTTCCAAACCTGATAATACCCACAATTCCCAGCCTTTATGTTACACACATTTCCATATACACAGTATTCCTGTAGCATCTCATCATCCCATCGGTAAGCCGCTATGTTTTCTATTGTCCATGATGTAGTGCTGATAATGTACACTCTATAGGTCGAAATCTACGTAAGATATCATAATGCGGACTATATTAAGTAATGTTTTCAGAGCTGTAAAAGCACCGCAGCAACTGCGCACCACTTGATCCTTTTATAAGCTGATAGTCTGTTACATTTATAGGCACTTAAATGTCAGTAGGTTTTGATATCATTTTATAGCTCTCTGTCTGCCAACTAAACCGTTCATGTAACATAACATGACAGCAGAAAATTGCAAAGAAGACAGGAACGTCTATTCTGTTGTTGTAAAAAGTAACAATACTTATTCATGGGAGGAGTAACTCATTTGTTTATTGCACGCATCAATTCCGGGGATGACTGTTGCCTAGCAACAGGTCTTTTTCAAATGGACCGTAATTTGTAGATAGGACACCGAGACTTGTGTAGGCATCACATCTGAACAGGTGCATCTCCGATCTGATCTGATCTGGCTCAGGATTAATAGGGTGACACAATCTACCGACAATAAAGTCACACAGGGAAATGGTCATTGTTTAAGAAAATAAAAATCAATTATTTTTATTGGGGTTTTATTTTTGGATTAACTGAACTGTTACCAAAATGAGGGATATAAAAAGAAAACCTCAAGGCAGGGAACTTTTTAAGGCCGGGGCCCCTTGTGGCATAACCACGGCAGAAATGCCACAGAAAGGTGGATCTAATAAATCCAATCCACACCTTGTGGAAAAATATGCGCAGCGGACACACTGTGATTTCCAAAACTGTTGCGGTTTTGGAAATTGCAGCATGTGAATTATACCTATGGAAACGCCAGGATATAGGAAACCTCTGCGGAAAGTGCTGCGGGAAAAAGAGCAATGTGTTGCCGCCATGGTTTTTCCCGCAGCGCTTTTTGCCGCCACAATGGGAAAGGGGATGGACAACGGCAAACAAGAATTTTGTATAATAAGCATCACATTTATTTAATGAGTGTTTTTGTATAGATGCAAAACTGTGCAAAAGTTTTATGCCATGTAAGAATGCTTTGAAAAATAGAAGGGTTAATAGTTTATATTTGTCAATAAAATAAAATGAATGAAGCAAAGAGAAATGTAAATCCCATCAATATTTGGTGTGACCTTTGCCCTTTGCCTTCCATCAGTTCTTCTCGGTACTTGCAGACAGTATTTGGCAGAACTCGGCAGGGAGGTTGTTTCCGCCATCTTGGAGAACTAAGCACAGATCTTCTGTGGATGTAAGCTTGCTCCAATCCTTCTGTCTCTTCATGTCATCCCAGACAGACTGGATGATGATGAGATCAGGGCTATATCTGTGGGGGCCGGATCATCACTGTCAGGACTCCTCCTCCAAAGGGCAAAGGTCACACCAAATATTGATGGGATTTACATTTCTCTTTTTCTTCATTTTGACAACAATAAACTATTAACCCTTCTATTTCTGAAATCATTCTCGCCTTGCAGAATTTTTTCCGCACCTGTCTAAAACTTTTGCAGAGTACTGCACATATTGCCAAATATAACAAAAATAAAATGGTTAATTTTTAGATGAAAACTCCATATTGGGTGCCCAGCACAATGCCTGAGCAGTGGCTCATGACATAGACATTCCCAGATCACACCTAATAGGGGGCGCCTGTGTCGTGCTTTGCCATCTTAGGCTCTAAGTATAACACAGGGTATTGGTTTTACCCAGAATTTTTTGTGGCCTCAGTTCTTGGTCAGATAAACTAATCAAGTGAAAAGTTTATAGTGAATGTTTTGCTCATAAATGTAAAAAATGTTAAGTCTGTCTATGTAGTTTGACTTTGTGAAAACAAGCGGAGCATTCCTCACCACGGTGGCTGATGAAATAGAATATATGAATGTTCTATTCCAACATCAGAGAGTCTGTAAGTCGAAGCGGCTCGCTAGATGCCCTGCATTAATTCTCCAGAGAAAACAAAAACTTCCAAAAGTCACTTAGAAGAATTAATCTATCTCCAGTTCCCAACTACAAAATACAACAAGACGAACATAAAGTGGATTGTTGCTTGACAAATTGATACATGAAAGCTTCCGTCTTAGTCCTTAAATTTAACATGTTTTTTCTTTGCTTATTTTAATGTTTAATCTTTTTTTTTTTTTTCAATTGATTGTAAATTCAACATGACGATAAAGCTCCGGAGACGCCGACGCACTGTAAAGGATCCTAATAACTTGACACTTCAACTGGAATTTAGAATCTTTCGAGATTTACAGTATCTATACAAAATAGGGAAAAAGGAATTATTTACAGACTGTAAAAACTATTGAAATTCTCTTGCTCGATTCACATAATGGAAATGCATGCTATATATTTGGCATAGCTTTCCATATATCCTATTAAGCAATGAGATAATAGAGGGTGGGGGTCCTCTATTCAGTATCGTCTGTTATCCAGTGTAGACAGCAGCTACAGTATTACACAGACAACTCAATGATTTATATGGACATTGTGTAATACTTAAAGGGGACCTTTCACCACCTCGACCAACTTCAACTCAATGCATCCTTCAATAGGTGCTGCTCCACTGATTCCAGGACACTTTGTGATCATCTTATTATTAAAGTACCCACCTTGCCTCACCTAAAGTATACTCATCTTGCCTCACCTATCATGGTCGCTCGGTGATCCCCTGCCATCCTCTTCAGGCCTCTTCCATCCTCTGGCTGATGTCACATGAACCTGGGTCAATACTGATGTCACCCAAAGGCCAGAAGAGGACGCAAAGGATGCCCAAGAGAAGTGAGGCAAGGTGAGTCTAACTCTTTTTTATTTAACCTCACCCCCCCACCATGGGCTTCCACTTATTATACTTTAGAAGACCCCCGAGTATAATAATTGCACTCCCGGTTCATGCCAAACAAGTTCAGCCTGAAACAAGCCGGAGGGCCGAACCTCACGAATATTTGTCGAAGTTAATCTTATGAGTTTTGTCCACCTCTAGTGGTAAATAAGGTATATATCTTCATATTTTTGAAGACAGGAAAGAAGGATACACATTGTAGACGCAGTACACATTAAACTTCATATAAAAGTTACCATAATGCTTATAAAAGAATCATTGGGCTCCAGTGCTCTCATGATGTTCTCAGCCATTGTGCCCCCATAATATGGCAAGCCGTTGTGACCTAAATTCTAGAGTCAGTATGTACAGATGTGTCTGTCTTTATCTTTCCTTTCACCTGGACATGTCCAAGATGACCAACTTTTCAGAAAGCTATTATTTTGTGATATTCTGTCACTATGCAATATGCTATATGTTTCTATGTGTGGCCTCCTAGTGGTGAACTGCATTCTGGCAAGGGTTGTGTTAGCATGCTGCATATTGGATTGGTTTCATGAGAAATTTGTTTTATAAGAGTCCTTAACTAAATTAGGGCTACCAAACCCCAAAAATGTTGGGTTTGACCAAACATTTTTAGAAAATTCATAAGGAATTTGGCTTGCTACAAACCGGTTCACACATCTTTAATTTCTATATTAATTTCTCAGTTTGGCACAAAGATCATCAGAGAATCCCATAGCTTGAAGAATTCTAAATTGTAATATTTTCTAGGTGCTCAAAACAGATTCCACCGGCCCCAGTCTATAATATACATGACATTAGCTATAGCATATCCGATACACATTTCGTCTTTGTGCAGGAATATAATCTACTATGAATACTTTAATAAACATTTAGAACAAAATAATAAAACTATCCAAGCATCGCCAGCTGTTGTCTAATAAAGACATTACGGAACGACTTTTATCAGTGGGAATTGATAGGTTTTGTGGGACGGGGATAGGTTGTACATTGTATATTCTGCTTATGCATTGTGTTTCTATGGAAGAGCAGTTTTGTTAATATTCTCAAACCTTGACATTGTTTGAAATGCATAATAATAATTTTCATTGTTTTTTGACCTTGTCTACAGCATCTGTGTTTTTTATTCACAGGAGAATGGGGCAGATCATTGATGTGTGTGCTATGGTGGGAAAGAAAAAGGTGGGAATCTCACAAACAGCAAAGGCTCATAAGAGATATCAAGTCGTGTACTCCAGTTTCCAAAAAGTCACAAAAATACATCAATACTACATTTTGGGATAGATTTTTGGAGCTCCTTTCAGTTTTTGGTCCAGGTTGGATTTATTAAAGGGGTTGTCTCCATCAAAGCAACTTATCCCTTACCTATAGTCTAATGCTTGGCCATTTCTTGCGGTTCAATGGGACCTCCATAGATAGGCAACTTGTTCCCTATATTGTGGATATGAGATAAGTTGATGTGGTGGGAAAACCATTTTAGGTCATTTTACTAGGACTGCCTATAAAACACCATGAGTACTCTCCATTGAGTACACATGTACATGCTGTTTAGTTGACAATACATGTACATGTATACAAAAAAATGCACCAAGAAGAGTTTTCGGAAAGGAATGAAACTTTCTCAGTGTAAATGTAATGATATTATATTTAAGCAGAGGCGTAACTGGAAGCTCCTGGGCCCCAATGCACAATTCGTAATGGGGCCCCTGCCTACCTTGTGCCATTTAGAATAGTGGTATAATTTATATGGCAGAGGGACTTTTGGGGCCCCCTCAGAGACCAAGACCCGGTAGCAGCTGCGACCGAAGCACACCCTATAGCTAAGACCCTGTATGTAAGTAATCACAATATTAGAGCAAAAGGAGAAGTTTATTAGGTAAAACTGAACAATTGACAGAAGGCTCCAGGACCCTGTTGGGTGCCCCGAGCCGGGATGCAAGATGAGATGAGGCCGGGCATGGAGGCATACAGGTTCCATATAGTATCCTGTGGTACCTTTGGCCAGCAAGGCCTGTAGATCCAGCACACTTATAGGCTGTCAAAACTGGCATCCAAGTTGGTCCCATAAATGCTGGATTGGCGATAAATTTGTCAACTGGGCAGGCCAAGGAAGTACTGCAGAGACATTTCTGGGAAACCCTTGCAGTGTGTGGGCGAGCATTATCCTGCTGATAAATGCCAACTGGATGCCCTGCCATGGGAGACAGCACATGTGGCCACAGGATGTCCTGCACATATTGCTATGTTGTTAATGTCTCTCGTATCACTACCAAGGGTGACCGACTGCGGTTATGCAATGACTTCCCAGATCATCACACCAGCAGGGAGCAATGTGTCGCTCAAAACTGGATGCCAAACCAAACCTGGATTCCTCACTAAATATAATATGGTTCCAGTTTGTAGCAGTCTGGGTTTCTGGTTCATGACACCACTGCAAACAAAGGCAATGTTAGCTGAATGTCAGATGCAGGACATGTAATGAGAACACTGATACCAAATTTCCTTCCAGTGCCTGTAAATGATCCGGGTAAAGATAGGGATGTGTAATGAACGTGCCACCTGGATGGTAGACAAGGAAATTGTGGGAGTTGCACGTTCTTGTTGACAGATCAAATGATCCTCTCTACTAGTGGCTGTCCGGAGCCTGTTCACCATGTGTGTGCCTTCACATAACCATTGCTCCCAACAAATCCTGACAGCTAGGTCAGAACAGCCTAGATAACAAACAGTTCATCGAAACAGCCTCCTTTTCCCAGGCCAATAATGCGCCTCCTCTCAATATCTGTAAAATGTCTTTGAATGCGTAGTACAGGCATGTCTATCAGTCAATGGTCTGTCACCAAGAGGTACACTACCTAAAAGTAGCCTCTGAGAGCCACACCTGTAATCCTTTACATATCTGCGTGAGATAACTGCATCATAGTTTTGCAGCAATCCAACATTTCTGAGTACATTATTTTTTTCTGTCAATGAGTGTACTGTATATGGGGGAGGTCAGGAAGTATAGCTGATGGTGAAATGAGTGTATATGACCAGCTTTACAGTATAATACATGTACATATGGGTTTTGAAATAGTGGGAAAAAATCTCTCTGGATTTGGGGTTATTCTACAGATTTTTTAATCTTAATGTCACGTAAATGTTGCAGATTTTCAGAAGAGATTTCACCCTATGCAACCACCATGTACTCTCTGATGACAGTGTAAAAGTGGACCACAAGGGCCTCGTGTTCTCTACAGTGTTGGATTTTGTGACAACTCACCAAGACATGACCAAGAAGTGGATTAATCCTTTTTGACAGAACTTTTATTTTGATGTATGGATGCAAAAAATTGGAGCTTTCGCCTTCGATGCCAGAATAACAGAGATGGAAGCAATAATGTTATGCAGTAACTTCTTTGGCAGTATTTTTATAGTATCTCTTCCATTTAATAGATACAAGGCAGAGTGCCAATAATGCTATGAATGCAGAGAAGAAACAAACAAATAGGTAGAAGCCGTGATATGAGAAAAAGGTTGAATCAGCATTTATCATCGCCCACCCACTGACACTCCAGCAACATAATTCATTAAAGTTGTTCATGCACTTGCCTAGCCACTGAACACTTCATTAATATGCATTAAGGAGTACATCAGCCTTATCTATATAATGGAGAGGAATACTAGTATTCTGGCCATTAGGCTTACTGATGTGCTTGCATCTGAATCCATTACCATGCCTTAACTGGTAGGTATAATGAATTTTATACTGAATAATTCCAAAAGCCATCATCACCTCTCCTGATATGTCTTAGTAAATACTTGAGCTCCCCATGAAATAACAATTCTGGAGGATACTTTTTTTATAATTCTGTGTTGTGCTTTTCCTTTGTTAGGATAAGTTCACACAGTGACTTTTGGAGAGGATTTTGAGGTGGTCTTCTGACTAAAAAAACTGCTCCAAAAATTCCCTCATGGAATCTGTGGCCGAAAGCTGAGGCTGAGTCTTAGGTTTTGTGCTGCGGGTTGTATGCTGAGTAGCTTCATACAGTTGGGATAATCAGCATGAGACCGGGTTCCGCATTTTCTGCCACGGAAACCACAACCAGATCAGGCATAACACTTAGTTTTTAAGCATGCTACATACTGTATGTCATAGGAAGACAATTGAAGGCAGATTATGGCTGGTTTTTGGAGAAGACTTTTAGGTGGAAAACCACCTCAAAATCATCTCCAAAATCTTCTGTATGAACATACCATCGTTCCTCATAGATATTTATGACAAATTGACAACTGGGTGTTACCATTCTTTTGTCAAAGGGGTGTGCCCCTACTAGAGATGGACATACTCGCAAGATTTATTTCTCGAATATCTGCAAGTTTCGCCAGCTAGTTTAGTTTTATACTGATCTTGTTTGATCTGAACCGGAAGTGCTATTGTTATACTTCAGGTTCTCTTCAGACCCCAGAGTATAATAAGTGGAGTCCCAGGAGAGGTGCAAAATCACCTTTTCTCACCTCCCCTGGACTTTCTTGTGGCATCCGGCGCTACTTTGTGGGCGTCTTCACTACTCTTTTGGCCTCCTTGGTGACATCAGCAGCCAAGGGGAGGCTGCTGAGGCCTATAAATGGGCCTCAGTGGTCACATGGGGAGCACCAACGTCATAATGCTTTGACGCAAGGGTCATGATGTCGCCACGCTCCACATGATTGGGCCACAGTGGTCCCTCCAGGCTACTGATGTCACCCAGGAGGCCAGAAGAGGACCAAACATGACTGGGAAGGAGAGCTGAATGCCATGAGAGAGCCCAGGAGGACTTTTCTCTCCACTGGTTTCAATATAAAATTGTCTGAAACTAGGCAGAAACCCTGTGGATCCCATTATAGTGTATGGGGTCTGTGGATTTCTGTGTGTTACCCTCTTTTTAAGCGGACAGGGTTTCTGTCTTTCAGGTCCCCATGCAGACGCTAGTGTGAACCTAGCATAGGATGAGTGAATTTATTACAGTGTTGTTAAAGCAAAACTTCAAGATTTTTTTTCTTTAATCATGTAACTATTTCCAGTATATATACAATACTATGAAAAAAAAATTTAGGCAGAAGGATTCCATGAATTTTTAGATAGAAATCAAAAAATAACTAAAAAAGATAATATTATAATATCCAAGTTATACAGTACAATGCAAAAGGTTAGATGTAGAAAAAAAAGGTGTAAAGTAAGAATGCTTTCAGAAATAGAAGGGTTAATAGTTTATTTTTTGTCAATTAACAAAATGAAGTGAAGAAAAGAGAAATGTAAATCCCATCAATATTTGGTGTGACCTTTGCCCTTTGCCTTCCATCAGTTCTTCTCGGTACTTGCAGACAGTATTTGGCAGAACTCGGCAGGGAGGTTGTTTCCACTGCCATCTTGGAGAACTAAGCACAGATCTTCTGTGGATGTAGGCTTGCTCCAATCCTTCTGTCTCTTCATGTCATCCCAGACAGACTGGATGATGATGAGATCAGGGCTATATCTGTGGGGGCCGGATCATCACTTCCAGGACTCCTCCTCCAAAGGGCAAACGTCACACCAAATATTGATGGGATTTACATTTCTCCTTACTTCATTTTATTCATTGATAAAAATAAACTATTAACCCTTCTATTTCTGAAAGCATTCTTACTTTACAGCATTTTGTCACTGCTGCCTAAAACTTTTGCACATTACTGTAGAAATATGATATGGGTGTAATGAATTCATAAATCTTTGATAGTCTGTGGCCACATCACAAATATGAGACCATCTGACATAACTGCTGGATCAACACTGAGATAATTTATCTGAAACACTGTCCTTCCAAAATTTAGCTTGCCATATTGCCTTAACATGTTAGCTGGTGTGATGGCTTGTGGACATTCCAGTTCCTGGTGCAGCTGTAATAAGTCAGGTTTGTGAAGGTTTGTTATCTATTTAATCACATATACTAGGATCAAAGGTGCACTCTCCAACCCAATGATATCCAACTGGCAAATTTTACTTTCTTCTAATTATACTCCAGCCGTTAGGCTATTTTTGACTCTTGAATTTATCACAAAACAATAGGATAAGTTAGAAACTATGCTGAGTACAAATGAGTAAAGCCTCTCTAATTTAGGCAATTTAGCACAAATTAAAGCAAATTATGCACATCCATTCTGTCGGAAGACCAGTTGAACAGTTGCAAAAATGATTAAAAGTGTAATTCTGTTAGAATAAAAGGAGAAACATATAAAGAATGTCTTATAATCAGCCCCTTTGTGCACAAGGCCGAGAAGGATCTGGAAATTGCAATCAAGTTAGAAATACTGTGCGGAGAAAATTACCTTGGAGATGGCTTTTTTTTTTCTTAACACAGCATACAATAGAAAAATGTATGCTGTGTGTTAAGAAAAATATTACATATAATAAGCCGAGGTGAATTGCAAGAATCCAATTTATACTGTAAACAAATAGTGGAAAATCTGAATGCAAATCTGTTTTCTGTTGAATATTGTATTAGTATATATATATATTTTTTTACATTTGATGGATTAATCTGCAAATAACTATAAACCTGCTAAGGACTCCTTTTTTTGTGAGACATATTTTATTTTTAGATGGTACATATAATATTTTATTTAGCTTTTTTAATGTTTAAGGGGCGCTGAATAAATAAATAAAGAAACATTTTTTTTTAGTTTTTATGTTATTCACTCTGCTACCCGATTCATATAGGTTTTGTTGTGTTTTATTATTTTTGCAAAATGAAACCTCTTAGACAATAGATTGTCTGAGTTCTGTCTCTACCCCCTTTGGCTAAGCCAGGTGGCCTGCCCCTTCTTAGTAAGCTTCTTCCAACGTCTTGGGGAGGGGCGTAAATACTGGGGTAGCAGCGGCAGCGGCTGCCACAGGGCCCGGGACATTATGGGGCCCGGAACCCTGTGGCAGCCGCTACCGTGAAACCCACAAACACTGCTATCATTATACTCGGGGGTCTTTTCAGACCCCCGAGTATAAGGATTGGAGGCCCAGGGGAGGTGAGAGAACATAAAAAACACTCTAACTTACCTCTCCTGTGCTCCGGCAGGCTTCGGGCTGTTTGGTGATGTTCCAGACATCAGCTGACATCATTGTGCATTGCGACGCCGGCCTGGCTCACGCGAGATCTGGTCCAACATTGAAGATGGCCGAAGTAGGGCACTGGAGTGCACCAGAGCCAGAGAGAGGTAAGTAACATTGTTTTTTTTTTTTTTTTGTTTGTATCCTCCCCTGGGTCTCTGATCATTATACTCTGGGGTCTGAAAATACCCCAGAGTATAATAATTGTTCATGGGTGGTCCACAGTGGGGCATAATACTGTATGCAGTGGCCACTAAGGCGCATAATAGTTTGCATAGGAATGCGGTTTGTGCGGGGGGGGGGGGGGGGGTTGGGGCAGCGATTCGGGGGGCCCATGTCAAATGTTCTCCTTGGGGCCCAGCCATTCCTATTTATGCCACTGGTCTTGGCCATGTAGCCAGAGAGCACCATGGCGCGAATTATGTATATTCCCCAGTCTAACAGATATGGCAGACAAATACTTTAGAGGCAAACCAAACCCTTTTAATCACTAAAACCAATTGGTCATTTCTTTCATGTGACCATTTTACTATTCTTTGTAGTTCAGACACTGATAAATGACTGTTCAAAGCTTAACAAGCATTATTGAGAGGGAGTAACGTGTACATTCTGTTCTCCTCTTACCATACAATGCGTAGGATCAATAAGAGACATATAATACATTTCCTCTACCTTATTATGGTGCAAATTGATGCAAGACAAAAAAATCTTACAGTTCATTATCTTGATGCCCTCAGTATGTTCCGGTATAAATAGCAATTTTAGTCTTTTATTCTTTTGTCCTTCCTTGATCTAGCTTATAAATTGGAGAGCTGATGCAGAGAGAAAGAGATGAGAAACACTGTATGGAGCTGTCTATTGCAATTTGACTGCTAAAGAAAATAGGAGTTTGATGCTTAATGCGTAATACATAGAACAGATCCCGTTCATTATAAGAAATTTTTGATAATTATTCAGTAAATATTAGCGCAGGCAAGCAGAGATTGTATGTATAGAGACAAAGGAAATTATACTTAAAGGGGTTAAATAATGTTTTCATATTGGCCATAAATGTAAGTGTCGGTACAAATGAATTAACAAATTTATTAATATTTAAGTGATCTACTTTATAGGATATATGCATTCAAATTACTTATCTAAATTATAATTTAGATTAATACACCTGCAGGCTAAACACTCCTTTTATTTCGATATGGGGCAAGGTAAGAAAGAATTATGCAACCCTTTACTTCCTCCTTGCTGGCAGAGAATAATAACTAGATAGAATAAGAGATAACGGTATGGAGAGATACTTTGTGCTGCAGCATCAGTAACTTTAATCTCACACAAAATATAAACTGAGCTGTCTATGTGTCTGTAGCAATAACACAAACAATCTAATAAAGTCCTGTGATTACAGCAGCCACTGCACTGAATTAAGCATACAGGCTTTCTTTTCTATCTCTCTCTCTTTCTCTCTCTAAGTATTTACTCTGTAAAAAAAATTTACTTGCGTTATAAAAAATGTAACTATTTCCCAGTTTATAATCAATTTTTTATATAGTCAATTCTACCACTTCCATCACTGTTCTCACATTGACAAGTAACTGTTATCAGCTCAGCAGCTGCAGATGAGATATTTCTAATTGGTCAAAGGTCTACATACTATGGAGGTAAGCAGGAGAAAATTATTTTTGCCATTGAGTATTGAGAACCTGTGTAGGACACCAGCCCCTTCTGTCTTGGGTGACAAAACCCCTCATTATAATCTGGGATCATGCCTTCTTTGTATACCACTGCATTACCTACCTCCTGTAAACTTGACCTCACACTTCTGTGGGCTAATTTATAAAAGGGGACCTTTCATTTCCTCTAATACAGGGTATGCTATATACTATTACAAAGCTGTCTGTGCCCTGAATTCTGTGAACTTTCAGGGTTTTTTTTGTAGGTTCCCTTATTGCAGAGATAACAATGCCAATTTTGGCCACCTATTTCACTGTACTGTCATGGGGGTCAGCTTTGCATATTAGTGACATTGATGGGTATTGAAGAATGCCACCTTCACAGTGCAAAACTATACAAGTGTATTCTCGCTAGGTTGTAAGGCCATCCCCCTGACAGTACTGTGATATCAGTAGTGGAAACTAATGACGAAAATACCTCTGCAGTGGGGAAACCTATAGACAAAACTGCAAGCGCACATTCATCTTTGTAATGGTGGTATACATGTCCTGTGGTAGAGGACATGGAAGGTCCTTTTTAAGACCAGAGCATTGTGCGCTGGTCTTAATATTGAGAGCCCTGGTGGCAGATGTGCCAGATTCTCCAGCCTATTAATAATTTTGGTGCACTACAAGAGGTCCTTTAGTTCACCCCAAATTAAATCTATGCCAGTCAGAAACTAGTTCTCATTAACATCACTTTTTTGGCATCTTTTAGCATCAATAAGAGGGGCGAAAATCTCCCTGCCCCACCCAATCTTTACAAAAATGTTGTGGTAGTTGAGAAATTGAAAATTGCAATTTCTGGCACAAAATGGACTTAGGCCAAAAATGTGCCACTTTTACACTATAAAACTGGCGTACTTACTTTAAAACTAAGGCCCCACATTGTGGAAATGCAGCTTTTTTTTGCAGATTTTTCTGTGTTTTTTTGAGCCAAAGCCAAGAATGGCTACAAAAGAAATGGAAAGAAATATAGCAAGCTCTTATACTTCCCCCTTCTGCTCAATCCACTCCTGGCTTTGGCTCAAAAATCCGCAGCAAAATCTACAACAAAAAAGCTGCGTTTCCGCAACGTGAGGCCTCAGCATAAGGGGTTTTCCAGGGAGGCTTTTTTTTTTTTAAACTCCCTCTGCAGGTTTTTAAATACTGGACGTAGGGGGTATCAGGCAGGTTCTGACCCCAGGTCACATGATCAGAACCAGCACCAAGCCTCTGGGTTGCTCTGCCTCCTCCTCTCCCTTGTTCACAGGTAGTGCTATAGGGGCTGACTGACTATAGTAAAGTCTCCTCTCGTAGCAGAGGTAACTAGCGCTGAACAAGGAAGAGGAGTGACCCAGAGTGTCGGGTGCTGGCTCCAATAATGTGACCCCCAGGTCAGAACGAGCTTGGAACCCCTAGGTCCAGACCCCTGGAGCACGTAAGTTAAAAAAGGCTCCTGGGAACCACTTTAATAGATTTGTGCCATTGAGCTCTGAATTAGGCATTGATCTCAAAGGTTCCCTTACAACTGAGTCCGGTTCCTCTCGGCAGATGTTGTCAGTCTATATACCTAACCACTCTGATTGTTACTTGCCATGACCTATAGTTTGACCTTATCATCTCCATCCTCAATGTTATTACTGTTCTTTTTCACCCTCTACAACCCGTTTATTGTGTCTAAAGAATGGGAATGTAGAAGAACATTAGCATCTGCTCTATATTCTGCTCTGATTATACGCGGTCCTGAAGTCAGCTTTTTATTTACCACTGAATCCCATTTTTCTACTTTCCATTTTAACTTAGTCACCGAGATAAAATCTTAGCACTTTTATCAATTCCATCTTAATCTCGGTCCTGTACCACTTTTCGGATGATTTTGTACTTGGCTTTTCATGAGTTTATAACAATCAATCAAAGTTTTCAGTCTTTTCTAAGTGAGGTATGAAAGCAATTTCAGCTCTGAAATAACTCTAAAGGAAGCGATTAATTTCATTTCAATATTTTCAGTGCAATTCTCCCAGACAATGTCATCCACATTGCAGTCGTACAATTATGGCGTTATCATTACGATAGATGTAGCCTGAGAAAATGCGTAACTCGTTGGGTCATTTGCATATACCTTTTGAATTGGTTGATAAAAACATTGTCGGCAAATTCCTCTTCTGTTTGCTCGCCCATTCTTTCTGTCTTCAGTATCAAAAAATTATTTAAAGAAGTTATGTCACAAATAGGGATGCAGACAGGTCCTACTGCTTTTGGGCTTGTTCACCTTGTTACAAATGTTGTCTTTTTACCTTTCGCAACTTTTTGAATGTCCATTTTTGAATCCTTTTAACTCCATTCATTTTTTTCAGTTTTTGATGGCGATTGAGTATCATCTGTTTTGCCTCCGTTTTTAATGGGCCATTAAAGAAACAGATGAATCTCGTCGCTCTTTCTTTTTTGACCCAACTCACTGATCCGTTTTTTAACGGAAGGTCAATCCATTCTACATCCGTTTCCATTTTACATCCATTAAAAATAAATCCATTGACTTCTATTGAGTCTGTGTGGCTGTCAAAATGGACATAGATAGGGCATGTCAGGTTTCTTTTTTTCTGTCCCTTGAAAAAAATGTACATGTGAATACACTCATTCACTCCTATTGTTTTTATAACGGCCATGTGAATGTCCGTTTTTCACTATCATGTGAATAAGGTCTTAGAGGGAACCTACTTCTGTAAAGCCTTGTTATTTTCTTCTAGCATCCTCTTTGCTCTCTACTTCTAATCCTGGTTTCTGACTTTTGACTATCCAGTATTCTATGAATCTGAATGTGTCGCCGCATCCTTTCCTGACACCTTCCGGAGTATATCTGCCGCCCCCTAGTAATTACTTTTGGGATTGTGACCTGGAAATCTAACCAAACCTCCATGAGGGTTTTATGGTCGAAGAAAAGGAGAACCCCCAGACTTAAACAACTTGTCACGCTAGAACACTTGGTGGCCATCTTAAGAGAACAATTTTCAGATACAACCTAAGAACTCTACTAAACACAAAGTCAAAGTTGCAGCCTATTTTTCTGTATTAAGGTTGTATTTTACCAATCAGAGCTTCTTTTATTTATATAGTTAGTATATTTAACCCTATCCCCATGTAGATACAGTATACACATACTGGACATGTACTATATAGACAGTGGTGTAACTAAGAATGGCTGGGCCCCAAGGCGAACATTTGACATGGCCCCCTCCTGAATCGTGCACCCCCAACCACCCCCCGCACAAACCGCATAGTGGCCCCTGCACACACTATTATGCCCCATAGTGGTCCATGCACACAGTATTATGCCCTACAGTGGCCCTGCACACAGTATTATGCCCCATAGTGGCCCCTGTACACAGTATTATGTAGCATAGTGGCCCCTGCACATAGTATTATGCAGCATAGAGGCCCCTGCACACAGTATTATTCCCCATAGTGGCCCCTGCACACAGTATTATGCCCCATAGTGGCCCCTGCACACAGTATTATGGCCCATAGTGACCCCTGACACAGTATTATGCCCCATAGTGGTCCCTGCACATAGTATTATGCCCCATAGTGACCCCTGCATACAGTATTATGTCCAATAGTGGACCACCCATGAACGATTATTATACTCTGGGGTCCAAAGCCTGCGGAGCACAGGAGAAGTAAGTAACGTTGTTTTTTATGTTCCCTCCCCTTCCCTGGGCCTCCGATCGTTATACTCCGGGGTCTGAAAACACCCCAGAGCATAATGATAGCAGTGTTTGTGGGGTTCGCGGTAGCGGCTGCCACAGGGCTCCAGGCCTCATAATGTCCCAGGCCCTGTGGCAGCTGCTGTGGTATTTACGCCCCTGTATATAGAGAACTTGGTGAAACAACAACACAGAAAGGTCCTATAGAAAGGTATTGTAGAATCCCCGTTTATATCCTTCTGTCAACAAGCACTAAAAAAGACAGTTTAATGTATAGAAATCATGACCGTGTACGGTTTGTTCTTCGCTGTTAAACCTTTATGGCCATAATTTCTTATTTCGGAAACCTGCTAGCCCATATTCTCTACAGATCACTGCTCAGCAAACTTTACACAAGTCCATGACTGTAGCATTGCAATGAGACAAAGACTCCTCTCCAATAATGCTTACTTTATAGGAGACTATTAAGTTACTGACCGTGAGTAAAAACCATCAACATCCTAAATAAATGAAAAATCTTCAAAAACTAATGTGCGAGAACGTGATAAATATAGTGCAATATAAAATAGGAAATCTTAACATCAGAAAATGGTATCCTATATAGTGGGATGAGTGTGCACAATAAGTCTGGGCTGTTATAGTGAGAGTCAGATACTAGTAATGTGCTAGATAATAGTAATAAGGAGTTCCTTGTCATTGAACACAGTACACAAACTCGTTTGTCCCAAAAGCAGAGGCCATTGCTTACACATTCTATTGGTTACCAATGACATACATATCACAGAGGTAGCCATTGTGTAGTGTACTTTACTGGGAGTGCACTAGAGAAGAAGATAAAGAGGCACAGCCTGCCCCATGTTAATGTTTCCAACCTGGAGGCACATTTTACATATTTGCAACCTGTAGCAGATTATATAATATGGCCTTTTGGGCAGCCACCTGGGGCCCAAGACTTCTGGGGAGGGGGGGGGCAAATCTCTTACCAACTTTAACAAGTCTATGCTAGGGGGCAACATCATAGTGGGGATGGTGTGTGCTTACTCCTGGCATAGCAAGGGAGCCTGCCCATCTTTTACAGTGCAGCCTCCCCCCTGTACCCCATGAACAGTCAAAATAAAATTGCCTTCAGCTACACTCGCTTTGGCCTCATCCCGGGTGTATGTTGTACGCATTGCCTAAGCAATGTATTAACCCAACCCAATACTGGGAGTTGAGAATGAGCATGTGCCCATTTAAAAGGCCCGGAAAACTTTAGCCTGGTGGGAGGGGGGGCAAAATCGTCATATGGCCCAGGGCCCATGGTAGTCTTAATTTGCCCCTCTTTCCAACAACAAAGATATTGGTGTAAATATAAAATAATAACGTTATGGTGAAAAGTTCTAAATATTTGACACAGAAAGAATTTCAAGAAATTGTAGTTTTTTAGTGGTCATTAAAAAGTAAGGTCCTGGCAGGGCTGTAGGTAGATAGCTCCTATTACAGTATCTGCTGGTGGAGCTCACAGCCTGGAACAAAGCTCTTCATTGTGACACCCCAATCCATTGAATGTGTCTAATATTGCAGCTCGATCCTACGCAAATGCTGATGGACAAGTTTGCTTTCAGCCATAAGAGAAAAAGTTGTCCCAATGACAAGTGATACAGGCGTAAAACAAATTAGTGCACATGTTCTAAACGCAACCTGGCTGAGATATTTTCTCGACATGAGTTCATTAATATACAGTATGCTCCAGCCATCTGTTTCTGTCTGTATACTTCACAACCTATTCAACCACTTTCATTGCGCTCATGGTATTTATAGATGTATAGATTACCTGCAGGCTAGATGGACAAGTTCCCGGGAACTGCAACTGCAAGGGATAAAAGGCCAAATTCCTCAGCTTATGACTACTGTATGTGATCTATATGCTGATTTACTGCTAAATATGTTATTACTGCAGTTTATGGGCCGGTGCCGTGAGCCGATAACCAGCTGCCAGCTTGTCTTATATCTTATTCACCCACACAATGAATTCACAGGTGCGAATTCTTTAGTTTTCTGTCATTCTACGTAACACAGGATTTTACATAACTGGTAATACTCATGTAACTTTGCAATGTTAATAAATTAAAGGGGCTGTGTCACTATAGCAAATTATGGCACATCCACAGGTTAGGTGGTAACAAGTAGACCACCACTGATCCAAAGAATGGGGTCCAGTTTTCCATTCACTCTCCATGGGACTGCCAGAGATTACCCAGGAACAAACTCGGCTATCACCGGCAGTCCCACAGAGAATTAATAAAGCAACAATTCACATGTCCGACTTACCTCTCCATTGACATGGGGGCAACTGGACCTCATTCTCATATCAGCAGAGATGGCAGTAGTTGGATGCCAATGATCAACTTGCTATAGTTGCACAACCCCTTTAACATACATTAATATTTTTGTAAAATCCAATAAAAAATTGTGTATAAAAACAAAATGTATCAATTTCTCTACACTAGTTTTCTGATTTAGAAAGATGATATTGTGGTCTACAGTTGGCTCAAGTCCTATCTTGCAAAAAAACGTGCACCAAAACCCCAGTTCTGCACCTTTCTTGCCACATTGTGCGAATGTGGGCATGGAGCTCGGCGGGCTGTGGACATCTTAGCCCAGTATATTCATTATAACTCATGCCGTTTGCTGGCGTCAGTTATAATGGAAAGCTATACCAGTTCCTATTTGGTGTATATCTCCATTCTGGTGCACAGACCTGCATCTGATTTATATCAAGGTCAGAGGCTCTTCATAAATCTCTCATTCCCCGCACCAGTCAGGGTGTGCGAAACACCAGTCTTAATAATTCTGCCCCAATACCTCTATTAACTATAAATATTCCACATGTGCAAAAATTCATAAGGATTGACTTGTATCAACTTCTGTGGACCAGACCACAGGTCACCAATAGAGGACGATCATACGTTGATACTTTGTTTTTGTTGAATTCCAAATCTTGTAAAAATGTCTATGCCAGCTACCAGCTAGAAATAGTTATTACACGATTTAGGGATAGGTATCGCCTCCCTGCCCTGTTCTCGCCCAGGTCTTTATCTGGATTATTGTCTGTAACCACCATTGAGAGGTCTGATAGGAGACTAGAATCTGGGGTCACTGAGATAATAAGTGATATCACTTGTTTGGCACATGCAGACAAAATATGTTTGGGTAAGAAGGGGGCATCAAGCAACAAAAATTGACTGTAATTGTATTAAATGCCATATTGTATCAGTCAGTGGATAGCTGGTTTAAGCTTGGCAAAGATTAAAATATTAATCTGCCAGAATGTGGTTGAACAATAATCTGTGGGATCAATCATGCGAATTTGGGTGACAGTACCAGCACAGTGGATGAAATTCTGGCTCATCCCATCCATACATTGCAGAAAAAAATCTGCAGTGATAATGCTGCAATTTTAAAAATGTGAGCGTTTTTGTAATTCACAGCATGTCAATTATATCTATCGAAACACTGGCGTTTTCCGAATAGGTATAATAGAGGCAGAAAGTCCGCAGAGGAAAACTTTAATTGACTTTAGTTGAAAAGCGTTGCAGAAAAAACTATGATGTGTTTCTGCCGTGGTCTTTTCTGCTGTGCTTTTTGGCTGCGGCTCGCTACGTGTAGCCTTCACCTTAGAGTTTGTCTCAAAAAGGACACCGCCTTTGCCTAATAGGATATATAGATATTGTATAAGAGTTCTCAGACTCGAGACCTCCATTTGTATGAGCGTAAGTGGAAAGTGGCCAGAATAAAAGCTGATCGACAGGAATTTCTAGAGATGGCCTCATGACAATCAGTGGGCTACTGGGTCAATGATATATGGGAATAGATAGATAGATAGATAGATAGATAGACATTTTGTACATTATATGGACCAAAATATTGTAACACCTACACATTGCACAGACAGGAGCTTTGATGTCATCCCTTTCTAAATCCATAGGCATTACTATGGAGAAGATCTTTATGCACTCTGTGTCTCAGCGCTTCGCACCCCTGCTCCGTAACGTTACATGGTCTGTCTGCACTTTATGACCGAGTTGCTGCGGCTTCTAAATCCTTCCACTTTTCAATAATAGCACTCACAGCTAATGGTGCAAAATCTAGGAGGGAAGAAATTTCACAAACTGACTTGTTGCAGCGGTGACCACGCTGGGATTCAGTGAGCAGTGTAAAGCGACCGCAGGGTTAGGAGCTGGATTTTATACACCTGTGGCAATGAAACTGAATGAAACACCTGAATTCAATGATGAAGAGCTCCGACCCAATACTTTTCTCCTTATAGCGTATAAGACATCTTAGGGAAAAAAAAATTGTTATCTGTATGTCGAATTTTGTCACACTCTGGATTTGCTCTTAGCCCCTTAGGAAATATCCAAAAAGCATAAGAGAGGAAAATATAATCATTGGTAGAAAACCATGAAAAATGAATTTTCTGCTTAAAAGCCTCCAATCATTTGACTATTATGAGGCATAAGAATTATTCTCCCCAGGTCTAGACTCCTAACATCTCCAGTAAATGGCTTCCTAAAGTACGCGGCTCTGCCCATTGTTTACTTTCCGGGCACCATAGCTATATTATTTGATTCTAATGCCAGAAGGAAATCCATACACAATGTCTTGGAGCTGATACGTGTAGTAGTACTTACCTCCGGTTGCAACTGTAATTTCACGTAGGAAATGGCCGTAGAATGGAAAATCGAAGGACAGGTTGACTCTCTGCAAGGAACAATGATAGGAACACAAGTCATTTTTTTTGTACGGAGGGAAATACTGGATTAAAGTTTTATACCAAAGAGTGTTTTATTCATTATACTCCATATACTACTTCAGTTTAGCTTCTAATAACATCTACTTTCAAGGAGTTGCCATGGAAACAAAGGAGCCAATGTAATTGAAAGAGAATTTTGGTAAAAGGAAATGCTTAGCATACTAAGAACAGAATTTTTTTTTCCGTTCATCAAAATAGTTTAACCTTTATGTCTGAGAAAAGCAAATGTGCTCTCGTTGCACATTGTCATCTCAAAAATGTTGCCTTTCGAAGCATCCTACAGATAGAAGATGACAGGGTCAAAACAAACAAAATGTTTCCTAGGAGGAGTTCTAAGATGCTCTATGATATAGGATGCTTACAAGGTTGGGACAAGTAGTAAGTAGGCTAGGTGGCCACCTAGGGAAAGGGGAACAATTTAAAAAAAAGTAAATTTATTTTTACTTAGAATTTATATATTTACTTAGATATTTATTTAGACGTTACATGAGCTGACAGACCTACTAAACATAAAGCTCTGTTCACAGCTGTAGCAGAGGATCAGTTGCAGATTTTGTACAAAAAAATAGCGAGTCCTTGGCAGAACCCAACAGATCACAGTGGTGTCTATCAGAAGCCACTGGTGTCCAGAAAAGTATTATAAATGGAAGTCACATGACAAATATGAATAGAGTCTAAGTGGCAGAGTGTTCACTTGGCTCTGCTTTGAAAAATACACATATATGGCAAAAAAGCGCTGCGGGAAAAACCACGGCGACAACGCATAGCGGTTTTTCCTGCAGCGCTTTTCACAGAAAGTCACAGAGGTTTCTTCTGTGGATTTTCTACTTCAATCATACATATAGGGATACTGCCGACATTTCTGTAGGTATAATTGACAATCTGCGATTTCCAAAACCGTAATGGTTTTTGGAAATCGCAGCGTGTCCGCAGCGGCTTTTTTTCCCGCACTGTGAGGATGGGATTCACCACACAGTGACTGTAAAACGCTGAATTTTTTTCTGCGGCATTTATCTAAATATGAATACTGAAAATTGGCATTGGTTGCATTGACAAACTCATCTTTCTCAATACTTACAAGGAACCTGTCACCATCTCAAGTAATTTTGTATTTGGGCATCTGTAAGGTACCCTATGAAAGCTGAAGGGTAACACTAGCGATCTGTATGCACTGATGTTCTGCCTTCCCAGCAGACATAGCTGCTTGGCTAACTCTGTGTGTGCTGCTGTCTCTTTTAGAATTAGGGATCTCACCTGCAAACTTCCTCCTGCCAATCCTTATTTGTCTGTATGTAGTTAAGTCTGCTCCCTCAGGAATGTGATTTGTTCAGTTCCTGGTATTGCTCTGTTTGCATGCAAGCTTCTGTTTGTTTGTTATGCTGGAGTTTGTCTATCATGTCTGCTTTAAGTCCAAGTCTGATTCTGTCCCTGTTACCGGTGGCCTGGGGTTTCTGCCTCAGATACTCGTAGCCTCTGAGATTTCTGCAATACCTGTGATACCTCTGTCCTGTCCTGCCCCGGATTACTGTGTTAGAACCCGCTTCTGTTATCTGTGTATTTTGTTGTCTGTTTTCAACCTGTCCTCATGTTCTGTCCTGGTCTCTGTACCATAGTTGTGGTTAGCTGCTACCAAAGTCGGAGCACCTTAGGAGGTAGCAGCCTGGTGCATTCACCACAGCGAAAACCAGATCCATGTATAAGGCTTAACCCTTTCATGCCTCTGTCAATTTTTGTTTTTGCATTTCCGCTTTACCCTCTCCCCATTCAAAGAGCCATCATTTTTTTCATTTTTCAGTTCACAGTCACATGATGGCTTATTATTTGTGGGACAAATTGTACTTTGTACTGGCTCCATTCAATATCCTGTACAATGTACTGGGAAACTTGAAAAAAAAATCTGAATGAGGTGGAATTAGAAAAAAAATGCATTTGCGCCAATTTCTTATGGGTTTAATTTTTACGGCATTCACTATGTGGTAAAAATGACACGTTACCTGTATTCTGCGGGTTAGTACGATCACAGCGATACCAAATTTATATAGTGTTTGTAATGTTTTGATACCTTTTAAAAAATTAAAAATTAAAACTTTGCCAAATAGAGAAAAAATGTTTGTGTCACCATATTCTGACACCTGTAACTTTATATTTATGTGTATGGAGCTGGGTATGACGTCTTTTTATGCAGGACAAGATGATGTTTTTATTGATACCATTTTGGGAAAGTTCTAATGGTTTGATCTCTTTGTATTCCTTTTTTTCTAGGCAAAGTGTTGAAAAAAAATCACCATTTGGCCATTTTTCCTTTTTTTTTTTCCGCTACGCTGTTCACCGTATGGGATAAATATTTTTATATTTTAATAGTTTGTACATTTTGGAGCGCGGGGACACCTAAAGTGTTTATTTTTATATGTGATCTAGGGAAAGGGGGGGAGATTTGAACTTTTATATTTTTTTTTTTTTTTTATACTTTTAAAAACTTTTTTTATTTTTATTTTACTTTTATTTTCTGACCCCTTAGGGACCTTGAACCCTAGGGGGTCTGATCGTTCATACTGTTCACTGCAATACTAATATATTGCAGTGAATAGTAAAATATATTGCCTATGGCAGCGTGTAATAGAAGGGGTATAATGACAAGCCTGGGAGCCTTCAATAGACTCCTGGCTGTCATGGCAACCGATCACTGCCCTCCGATGACGATCTGGAGAGCGGCTATCAGTCAAAAATGGTGGCGTCCATGGCGGCCGCGCACTTTTAGATGCCGCGGTCGCATTTGATCGTGGCATCTAAAGTGTAAACAGCTGCGATCAGTGTTGGCACTGATCGTAGCTATTAGCTGCGGGTCCTGGCTGTATTATACCGCCGGGATCCACCATGTATCATCATACAACTCTTTGCACATAATGACGTAAATTATGAAAACTGGGGAGTCTGCCAGGACAATGCCCTTAGAGGTGGCACCAAGCTAAACCAGTTTGATAGCACAGTGGGTCCACAATAAAGTGTCCATTACATGAAGGATTGTCTACAACTCTTCACTCTGCTCTGTTCACTCTTATTGACTTCAATGGACTGAAGGGTTCCCAACTGTATGAACCTTCCAATAGTCCTCAACTGTATGCACCTTCTAGCAATCCTCAACTATATAAAAGTCTTACAACAGTTTCCAACTATATGAGTCTTCCAATAGTTACACCCTGTATAATCCTTCCCATGGTTCCCATATACAGTAACTTTATGAGCCTTTCAAACAAACTGATCACCAGGTAAAAGGGTTTCCTCATCTCAGGGTTTCACTTGCTCTTTTCTCTCCTCTTGGTGTCAGGGCCAAGTTAGTGGTTGAGATTATCATGTGTGATATACAACTCAAGCCAGCAGTACTCCGGGACACTGTAACTTCATGAAAGATAGGGAGGGACTGACCAAGCATTGTTCTAGCCCTTATCACTTTGAGGAGCTGACAACAGGCTCCATTAGCTTTCATTCACAGTAAAGACAAGAGTTGGCCGGAACAAGGACTGAGTCAGCCGACCACTGCAGCTAGATAGCAGAGGTGGGCTGAAATGTAGGCAATAAGCAATGTCTAGCAAATGGAGCAAGATAAGTAAAGCAATGTATTGGGTAGAACACTTCAGTTAGCTTAAGCTACAACTTTAAATACTATCCTGGAGATATTTAATAAATGGAACAAAGGAGACCAACGCATCCTCATCTTATCCTACTGTATAATATACCCATTCATGTCTGGTCAAGTTCACATCTGCAGCTGCAGATTCTGTCAAAAGTGGCAGATATAATGAAACACTATGGGGAAACCTGACAGACCACAATAGGCCAATAGCGCCCATCTGCCAGTGTTCATGCCTGTCATATCATGAGTCTGGTACTTCTGTTATTTTCATTTTTCTGTTCCTAAAATGGGAAGCGGAAATAACGGCAGAGATGTAAACCTAATGCTATGAAAAACACGGATTACTGTACTTTTTTTTGCAGTCAAATAAAACATTAAAGGGAGTCTACCACCTCCCCAAAGAATATTCAGTTATTACCATGTTAAAGAGCACATTACAGTGCTAAATAATATATCTTTGTTATGTACGGCATTTTTGTAGATTTGGAGCAAAACAAATTTGACGTCTTATGTAAAAGATAAAATTGGTGCACTGGGAGCGGGGCCTTCAGCCCTAGGAGAACTTCTCTTGCTGCTCAAGTAGGATGGGTGATGTCATAACTGTGGGAGGTTCAACTCTCACTGCATTGGGTGGCACAAACAAGAGATTGTAGGGATCTGAGTGACAAGACCAATGCTCCCAGGGATGTAGGCCCGTCCCCAGTGCACCAACTGTCCCATTTGCATATGAATTTAAAGTTGTTTTTCTCCAAAACTACACAAGTGACATATATAACAAAGGTATAGTGTTTACCCTTAACACAGTGGCAGCAGTTGAATTATTTTTTGAGGACGGTGGTAGATTCCCTATAAAGGGGTTTTATATGAATAGAAAAAACTGCTTTTTCTCCAAGAAACAGTGTCACATGATGTCCATATTGTGGACAGGTTATCAAGCAGGGACACTACATGTATGAGAAGCTAACCCGGACACAATAAGGACATCATGGCTGGTTATCAGGAGGACACTACATGTATGAGAAGATAACCCGGACACAATAAGGACATCATGGCAGGTTATCAGGAGGGACACTACATGTATGAGAAGATAACCCGGACACAATAAGGACATCATGGCTGGTTATCAGGAGGGACACTACATGTATCAGAAGATAACCCGGACACAATAAGGACATCATGGCTGGTTATCAAGAGGACACTACATGTATGAGAAGATAACCCGGACACAATAAGGACATCATAGCTGGTTATCAGGAGGACACTACATGTATGAGAAGATATCCCGGACACAATAAGGGCATCATGGCTGGTTATCAGGAGGACACTACATGTATGAGAAGATAACCCGGACACAATAAGGACATCATGGCTGGTTATCAGGAGGACACTACATGTATGAGAAGATAACCCGGACACAATAAGGACATCAAGACTGGGTGTCTGACAAGTCCCAGATCATAGAAAGTTCCTACATTCATTGTCATATCAAAGGTTAGAGAAAATCTCCAACAAATTCTGCAAAGTTTTTAATTAGTTTATATTTTCAAAAATGTTTAGTTTAAAATTATCTACAAATTTAAATATGGTTAAGTACATAGAAAACCCCTTTAAGGCTAGGGCTCCTTAACATCCAGGAATCACAATAAAATTGAAATACTTTTGCAACTTTTGTTGCATTTACAATGTTTCCAGAGAACAAAAACATGCAGTTTAGGTGGATATTTTTTGCCATATTTGGTTTGCAACTTTTTCTGTGATAGAAACCTTAAAATTGCAGTGTGAATTAGGGCAACCACGCCATTTTATTGCAAGTTTCAACTCCTAGGTGATAGTGATCTAATTAATATGCATGTCTGAAACGGAAGATCACACAGGGATGGAAAGATAAATAAAAAAAATGTGAAGTTTTATATTAGAGAGAGGCAGATCATGTGACTCTCCAGCTGTTCATCGTGTTCATTTACAAAGTTATAACCTAACAGATGTTACACCTCCTATTCCAGGAGACATATAAATCATACAGTGCTACACTCCTGACAGCAAATAACAACATTCATTTTATAGCAGACGGGAAAAATGTTCAAAATAATAACCTACTCTGATAAATCCAGAAATATAAATTTAAGTTACATAGTTAACCATGTTGGTGCTGGAGTATCAGGAATATTTTCATACATGTTATGTACATAAACTGAACAAAATTATAAACTATAATATCATCATATTATAACCAATAACCATAAATTTCCTGAATGTAGACACCAGGCGCATCACAATGTTCATCTTGCAAAAATTCATGAGATTTGGCTCAGTCCAAACTGGCCTCCTAGGTGATGTCAGCAGACCTGGGGGGAATTCTAAGGCCTGTGATTGGTTCTCAACAGTTACATGTGGCACATTGACATCATGACACTTTAAAGCAAGCATGCTGACATCACTCAAGAGCCCCAGAAAAGTGTTGAAAGAGCTGTTTATTATGTTTCTGCAACTCCTCAGGGTCTTCGACTGTTATACTTTGGGATCTGAATAGACCCCAGAGTATAATAACAATTCAGGAATGGAGAACACCAAAAATCTCAGCTTTGGCTGAACCCCAAATTTTTGAAAAATTCCTAACAAACCTAACAGCTCATCCCTGATAACGAAAATGCAACCCAACCCTTTAAAATCAGAAAATGCTATTTTGTTAAAGAGGCATCAAAATTCTATAAAAAGTGAATCTTTTTGGGACTTCTTTGCTCATGTATTTTACAATTTCAATTCTCATTTGTCAATTTCTGAGCTGTACTTTTACTATTGCAATGCAAATACTTGACTCTTATGTTTGAAACTATTTGTCAAAAAAGGCATCAAAATTGATATTTGTGGCTTAAAGTTTGACCCAAGCAGAACCTTATATCCATAACACTTCGTAAAACTAAAAAATCAAGATGTGCAGAGTTCACACATGCTACGCGTGTCTATGTGTACATGCACATTTCTTCACTTGTCTATTTTTACATTCTTCTAGTCCTCCTAAAATGCAGATGTAAACTCATTGTTAAAGGGGTTGTCCAGGCAAAATTGGACAACCCCTTTTATCTTTTAAATCAACCAGGAGCATTGAAAACATTTTAAAAAATGCTGATGCTCTGGTGTCCTCCCGGGGCATTATGGTCCTTCTGATGAACGGGTCTCTTCCGGAGTTTTGCTGAAGCCGCTGATTGGCCTAAGCGGTCACATGACCGCTGAGGCAATCAGCGAATGGCAGGCGATGTCACTACCTGTGACATCACGGGTCCTCTTCCTGAAGCCTGCTGAGGCCATTGATTGGCCTCAGCGTTCACGTGACCGCTGAAGAGACCTGGGAGAAGCTGCCAGAGCAGTAGAACTGGGACGCGCCAGGAGGACCCCCGGAGCATCGGGGACATGTGAGTATGCATTTTTTTTTATTTTTTTCACTGCCCCCGGCTGATTTAAAAGTTAAAGGGGTTGTCCAGTTTTGCCTGGGCAACCCTTTTAACAATGCATTTGGATTTTCCATTCTTCTGGTCCATTGGAGAACTAAAAGAACGTAAAAATGGACAACAACTTTCCCCCCCAAAAAACAGACATGAACTGAGACCAAGGCACCCCTTTAACTATATTGGGATCCAACCAGTGTCTGGTTTTAAAATTTAAATCACCGGCCAAAAAGTCCGGTTGGCAGCAATTTTTCATTCTGTGGTTTCTGATGGATCTGCGCCAGGTGAATGTAGCCTTAAGTTGACAAATTGATAAGGAGCGAGGGTTAATTAATTGTGCAAATGTCTTTTTTTCTACAGATGATCACAGTACACACAGTGCTCTGTAACCATGGAAACACATAGGAGCTTCATGGGAACTGTAAATCAAAAACCGGAGGTTATCTTCAATCAAAACAGTTTTTTAACCCTTTTTTATTCCCTAACTTGAAAGAGCCATAACTTTTTTTTTATTTTTCCAATCACAAAGCCATATATACACTTAGTTTTTGCGTTAATTGTACTTCGTAGTGGTGCCATGTAATATTCCATACGATGTACATAGTAGCTGGAAAAAAAATCAGAACGGGGTTGGAACTGGTTAAAAAATGCATTTGTCCAACTTTCTTACAGGCTTCGTTTTTACGCCACTCACTGCGCAGCCTGATACAACGTTCGTATTGGGAAAAAAATATTTTTATATGTTTGTAGACTGGGCATTTTCAGATGGATGTTTTTTTTTTTTTTTAATTATTTTTTATGTTTTACTACTGTATTGCAGTCTATGAGTAAATCGCTATATGTATATTGAGGTCTGCCATAGGGAAGCCTCAATAAACCTATAGTTAAGACAAGCCTGGGGGTCATGACTACCGGATGGCTCTCATGATCTCGCCACATGGGAGCCGTAACTAAAAAAGAACAGGAGGCAGTGGGGGCAACAAAGGAAGGCCCTTTTTTCAATTTCGGGGCCATAATAAAAGGGTTAGTACCTGTGATTGGAGCAGGTGGCTATGGAGGCTGTTCAGATTCTGCCCACCATAATTAAATACCCAACTTCACTGTAACAGTATGGCGGATATTGGGAAAGGGTTAAAGATGCATTGGAATATTAAAAATGTTAAGTATAATGAATGACTTTATTTGTAATATTTTCTTGAACTTTTCTTAAACATTAACCAGGATTAACCAATTTAAACCTCCAATGTTGTTGCCATTCCAGTCCTCAGTGGTCTCTTTTTACTGCCAGGCAGATGATTAAAGGGAAAGTGTTGGCAGACAATAACCAATTTTATGTAAAATATATTTTTTAAGAATTTTTGGTGATATTGGTTTTAACTATTTATATTTTAAAAAATTCAAAAATCTTTCAATTCCAAATCTTGTTACAAAGCCTGATGATTTTCTCTCTCCTGGTGATGGACCATGGGCCATAGATACATACATGCCTAAAAATTATACACAGCACTGTACATAACAATGCATTCAGGTTTTTCCTTTGGATGCTTCTTCAATATTCTCATTGTTCTTTTTTATGTATAAGGGATTTGATGATAAAATCAAAAACTGTCAGACTGAATATAACAAAGCCAGTATTATGGCCGCCTCCGCTGTGTATAAAGGTGCTCTTTAGTGAGTAGGAACACACATTTTGCTGGTCCACATTATGGCCACTCTCAGTGTTAGGTCACAGCTCAGTGTAATGTGTAAGGCAGTCGTCTCTGACCTTAATCACCTGCAGTTTCCAAGTCTTCCATTATCCGCTCTCTCTGAAAGGCTGGTACCAGGCTATTACACACAGCTTGCCTTTTAGAAACTGTTACTATTCCCATTAAGTTTATTTTTGTGCATTAAATCGGCACTTTGGGCTGGTATTTCATTTTCTAGTGCAGGAAACACCATTTTATACTCTAAGTAAAGAAGGAAAAAAAAAAAAAAAAAAACTACTCATTGGCCCTGCATTCTTCATATTGTAAGATGTATTAGCTATGCTGTATAACATACGGTACATTTACTGCAGTATCATTATTGTACCCAGAATAGGGTTGGCAAATATCCATAACGGATGGTGAAAGTTCAGTAAATGTACATGGTCCATAGTAGAGCTGCAATATCTATCTATCTATCTATCTATCTATCTATCTATCTATCTATCTATCTATTTCATATCTATCCTCTATCTATCTATCTATCTATCTATCTATCTATCTATGTATTTCATATCTGTCTATCCGTATATCCTCTATCTATCTATCTATCTATCTATCTATCTATCTATCTATCTATCCTCTATCTATCTATCTATCTATCTATCTATCTATCTATTTCATATCTATCCCCTATCCTCTATCTATCTATCTATCTATCTATCTATCTATCTATCTATCTATCTATCTCATATCTGTCTATCCGTCTATCCTCTATCTATCAATCTATCTATCTATCTATCTGTCTATCCTCTATCTATCTATCTATCTATCTATCTATCTATCTATCTATCTGTCTATCCTATATCTATCTATCGATCTATCTATCATCTCAAATCTATCTATCTATCTGTCTGTCTACTATCTAATAATAATAATAATAATAATAGTCCTTTAATAGTCCCACAATGGGGAAATTCAGTGTGTTACAGCAGCAAAGATAAGATAAGCAGATACAAATAAAAATACAACATGTACAGGAATGTTCCAAGGTGAGAGGCATTACATTGATAGCAGACAGACAGATAGGACGTAGCAGGGGGGGGGGGATTTAACAAGCACAGAGATGTTTCAGTTCTCTGCGTGTAATGATCTCCGCTTAGGTCGGTGTTGGTTGTACAGCCTAACCGCGGTGGGGAGGAAAGACTTCCGATAGCGCTCCTTCTCACACCTAGGGTGGAGCAGTCGGTCACTGACAGTACTGCTCAGCGCGATCACAGTCTCATGCATGGGATGGGACTTCTTCTTCTGCATGGAGCTCACCACGGACAGTATCCTTCTGTCACCCACCACCTGCACTGGGTCCAGTGGGCTCCCCAGGACAGAGCTGGCCCTTCTAATCAGCTTGTCAAGTTTATTTCTGTCCCTGGTTGATGTACTGCTCCCCCAGCAGGCCACTCCAAAGAAGATGGCTGATGCCACTACCAGGTTGAAGAAAGTTCTAAGAAGTGCCCCCCCGGATTCCAAAGGCTCTCAGCTTCCTAAGCAGGTAGAGCCTGCTGTGGCCCTTCCTGTACAGGGCCTCCATGTGATCTGCCCAGTCCAGCTTATTATTAAGGAGCAAACCCAGGTACTTATAGGTGTTCACAATCTCGATGCCCGTCCCCAGGATGTCCACTGGTTTTGGAGGGCATCTGCCTTTACGGAAGTCCACCACCATCTCCTTGGTCTTCCCCGCGTTAATCTTCAGGTGGTTCCGGTGGCACCAGTCCACAAAAAACCGGTTCAGTTCTCTGTACTCCCTATCATCATCGTCTGTGATGAGACCCACTATTGCAGAGTCGTCAGAATACTTCTGTAGGTAGCAGCTGGATGAGTTTCACCTAAAATCTGCAGTGTACAGTGTGAAGAGGAAAGGAGCGAGAACCGTACCCTGAGGTGCCCCCCGTATTACAGATCACGGTACCTGACACACAGTCTCGGGCTCTCACGTATTGAGGTCGATTTGTGAGGTAGTCTAGGATCCAGTTGGAGAGGTGGTGGTCCACTCCAGCAAGGCCCAGCTTGTCCCTCAATAACCTGGGCTGTATGGTGTTAAAAGCACTGGAGAAGTCAAAGAACATTATTCTCACTGTGTTCCCTGGTTTCTCCAGGTGAGACAGAGCCCTGTGCAGAAGATGGATGATGGCATCATCTACCCCAATGCCAGGCCGATAAGCAAACTGGAGGGGGTCCATATCTATCTATCTATCTATCTATCTATCTATCTATCTATCTATCTATCTATCCTCTATCTATCTATCTATCTATCTATCTATCTATCTATCTATCTATCTATCTATCTGTCTATCTATCCTCTATCTATCTATCTATCTATCTATCTATCTATCTATTTCATATCTATCTATTTCATATCTATCTATCCTCCATCAATCTATCTATTTATCTATCTATCTATCCTCTATCTATCTATCTATCTATCTATCTATCTGTCCTCTATCTATCTATCTATCTATCTATCTAACTACTACACATCTATATGTTTCTATCTAGCTATCTATATAGTATATGGAATTATAATGTAGTCAGGTTTTGAAAAAAATGCAGTAGTTTAGGATAAGATCTGACTTTACCATATTTACTACTAACATTTCTAAGTGAATTTCTATATAATAACTACATATAATAACAGTCAAAAATACATGCACATTAGGCACCAGTGTCTAATCCCTGGGGAAAAAAAAAAAATCAAAAAAGCCAAATTCCTTTTTTTTTCACCGTTTCGCTTCCCATAATAAAATCAGATCAGAAACATCAGACATTCCCCAAAATGCTATACATAAAAAGTATACTGGCCCCACAAAAAAGATGCCATAAGATGCTTTATGTCACCCAATATATGGAAATCTAAAAAAAGTTACAGGTGTCAGAATATGGTGAAAGAAATGTTGTTTTGTTTTCTTTTTTTTTTTTTTTTTTTTTTTATTTGGGATTTTTTTTAAAGATTTTAGAAGTAGAAATATTTGATATCACCATAATTGTAACAACAGGGAACATATAATTTTGGCTTCACAGTGATAAAAATGAAGACTGTAAGAAATGTAGTTTTGTACATGTAGTTGCAAATGTAGTTTTTCTCTAATTCCACCTCATTCTGAGTTTTTATTTCCAAATTTCCTGTGCATCATAGGGAATAATAAATGGTGCCATTATGAAGTACAATTTGTCCCACAAAAATGAATCCTTAATGGCGGCGGCGGGAAGGGATTAATCGTAGTAGAAACATACCTTTGTGGCTGCAAACTGATAAAGCAATGCATAGATAATAATTATTTTTAGGAATATGCAAATCAAGCTGCAAGTGCATCAGGGTTGGGGCCTGACTTGCCAAATTGGTGAACAGACGGCAGAAGTGTAGCCATTATACTGAGACAACTCTACACAACCTCTCAGAAGGGGCCGACTGGAGGCAAAGCCACCTTATAATGGACCAGTATCAACCACTTAATCTGTGGTACAGTATATGCAACCTTATTATAATGAATGCTACATTTTTGCAGGAGAAAGAATTATTTACTGCCCCATTCCTTATACTGCAAATCATGGACTTCACAGATATGATCTTCTTCCATTTATCTTTGACATATCAAAAGATAATTTTGACTGACAACCTGTAACAATACAAGAGCTATCTAGCCCTGCATTCTACTTACCGCTGCTTGTCGATGTGTATTTGATAGAATTCCATGAATCTTGACTTTTTCTTTTTCCATTTGATCGATGTTGACCCATAAATCCCGACTGGCAGAATCCAATGGTCCAAAGATTCTAGACGTATAATACTTGTGATCCATATCTTCCTGTAACACATAAACAATTTATTATATAAAAGTGTTTTCCTCTAAAATCAATAATTCTTTATAAACTGTGAAAAAACTTTCTCTATTGCTGTTAAAGTCAGCCTGTCAGATTCAGTATCTGAGGGCAGCATAAAATAGAAGGAGAGAAACTAATCTCTGTGATATATAGGGTTATAGGATAGAGGAGAGAAGCTGAGCTCTGTGATATATAGGTTTATATGACAGAGGAGAGAAGCTGAGTTCAGCTTCCCTCCTCTATCATATAACCTATATATCACAGAGCTCAGCTTCTCTCCTCTATCATATAACCTATATATCACAGAGCTCAGCTTCTCTCCTCTATCGTATAACCCTATATATCACAGAGCTCAGCTTCTCTCCTCTATCATATAACCCTATATATCACAGAGCTCAGCTTCTCTCCTCTATCATATAACCCTATATATCACACAGCTCAGCTTCTCTCCTCTATCATATAACCCTATATATCACAGAGCTCAGCTTCTCTCCTTTATCATATAACCTATATATCACAGAGCTCAGCTTCTCTCCTCTATCATATAACCCTATATATCACAGAGCTCAGCTTATCTCCTCTATCATATAACCTTATATATCACAGAGCTCAGCTTCTCTCCTCTATCATATAACCTATATATCACAGAGCTCAGCTTCTCTCCTCTATCATATAACCTATATATCACAGAGCTCAGCTTCTCTCCTCTATCATATAACCCTATATATCACAGAGCTCAGCTTCTCTCCTCTGTCATATAACCTATATATCACAGAGCTCAGCTTCTCTCCTCTATCATATAATCCTATATATCACAGAGCTCAGCTTCTCTCCTTTATCATATAACCTATATATCACAGAGCTCAGCTTCTCTCCTCTGTCATATAACCCTATATATCACAGAGCTCAGCTTCTCTCCTCTATCATATAACCTATATATCACAGAGCTCAGCTTCTCTCCTCTATCATATAATCCTATATATCACAGAGCTCAGCTTCTCTCCTCTATCATATAACCCTATATATCACAGAGCTCAGCTTCTCTCCTCTATCATATAACCTATATATCACAGAGCTCAGCTTCTCTCCTCTATCATATAACCCTATATATCACAGAGCTCAGCTTCTCTCCTCTATCATATAATCCTATATATCACAGAGCTCAGCTTCTCTCCTCTATCATATAACCCTATATATCACAGAGCTCAGCTTCTCTCCTCTATCATATAACCTATATATCACAGAGCTCAGCTTCTCTCCTCTATCATATAACCCTATATATATCACAGAGCTCAGCTTCTCTCCTCTATCATATAACCCTATATATCACAGAGCTCAGCTTCTCTCCTCTATCATATAACCCTATATATCACAGAGCTCAGCTTCTCTCCTCTATCATATAACCTATATATCACAGAGCTCAGCTTCTCTCCTCTATCATATAACCCTATATATCACAGAGCTCAGCTTCTCTCCTCTATCATATAACCTATATATTACAGAGCTCAGCTTCTCTCCTCTATCATATAACCCTATATATCACAGAGCTCAGCTTCTCTCCTCTGTCATATAACCTATATATCACAGAGCTCAGCTTCTCTCCTCTATCATATAATCCTATATATCACAGAGCTCAGCTTCTCTCCTCTATCATATAACCCTATATATCACAGAGCTCAGCTTCTCTCCTCTATCATATAACCTATATATCACAGAGCTCAGCTTCTCTCCTCTATCATATAACCCTATATATCACAGAGCTCAGCTTCTCTCCTCTATCATATAATCCTATATATCACAGAGCTCGGCTTCTCTCCTCTGTCATATAACCCTATATATCACAGAGCTCAGCTTCTCTCCTCTATCATATAATCCTATATATCACAGAGCTCAGCTTCTCTCCCTCTATCATATAATCCTATATATCACAGAGCTCAGCTTCTCTCCTCTATCATATAACCTATATATCACAGAGATCTGCTCCTCTCCTACAGTATATCATATCCTGATCTCAAATTGTGCACAGAAATCATCAGACAAGTTCACTTTAAGGCATAAATAAAAACAAAAGATAATTTTGTATAAAACACAAATGTTGGATGTTGACACAGAATCAGCCCTTCTTTGTCTATAAAGGGAACATTAGATATTCAGCACATTGACTCTCACTTGTTGTATTCAAATTTGATCTCTTATCATTTAATTATTTTCTAATATTAAGATGATAACCCTGACTGATGGAATTATGCAAGGTGCCACAATGAATTCCGGTCTCCAGTTACTAAATATCCCCTTCATTCAGGTCATAGCAATTTATTTATTATTAATACTTCAGAAAAGATAGCTGGCAGAAAATGTCATTAATTGTTCTAGGGATAATCTTCTTGAGGTTAATTAGCTTATACAGATATATGAGAATAAGGATTTTGGCGCAATTAACCTATTAAATAATACATCTGAAAGGCAGAGCATAAGAGGCTTTTAAGGAGCAATTAAACAATATATCGAGCACCTGAAATTCTTGAAATATTGGAGAAAATCAAATACTTTAGAACATCAAAAATGACACACATGATAAATTGAATTATTGCTTTGTACTATAAAGGCCTTCTGCTTTTTCTAAGTTCAGGGTTAAAAACTAAGGCCTTGTTCACACTTCAGACCCTGATGCTGATTTTGAGGTGGATTCTGCTCCAAATTCATCGACAGATCTTACCCTGATTGAGACTCCTTGTGTATTAGGTTCATTCACTGCGGGGAGGTGAGTGGTGGAATGAAGAGGAATCTGTGGCCGATGTCCACCTCAAGTTCTTCTTCATTTTCAGAGGTATAAAGAGGCCCTAATAGGAAACCTCTCAAAAAAGTCTAGAATATTTGGAGATGACTTCCACATCCTTTTGCTCCCATAATGCTCTGTTCTGCTTGCAAGCAGATACCGATGGGGCAATCTCCAGCACTGGGATGACCTCTTCGCCATCCTTGGCTTCTATTATTTTTGGAATTATTTGACATTCTTTGTGTTAAAAATGGTAAATGAACCAAAAATAACAATTATAAGCTCAATTTTCCCACCAACTAAAACTTACTTCCTGCTTTTCCCTCCTGATCTCAAGGGTCCTCCTGGTTTTCATCCTTCAGACCATGATAATCTACTTGTGTTATGATCCACCCATCCTCCTAGATATACTGTAACACCAATCCATTAGCCTACAAAAAAGTTCTGTAACTCAATAAACCATTGAGCTGGCAAGTACAATTAGTAATGACCAAACCTTCTGGGATGAATTCTCGGTTTATTTACAGCACCGTATCCCTCTGAAACACAATTAAAGGACTATATCCAAGCCAAAAGGTGTTTTCACAGAAGACAAAATATATTGCAAAATCAGGGATTTTGAGAGTTGGAATTTTGCCTAGAAACAGTTTAATATTCTCAAATGCCTCCTAACACATTTTGGTGTACATAATGCCGTGTATGCCCAATTTCCAGTGAGGTCACTTGGCAGAGTAATGACAAAGAAGTAGTAAAAACAAATAATGACTCCACTCGATAAGCTGATACAATGCATTTTCTGACCCGTGAAAATCATAATGATATAGTAATATAGCTATAATTGAATGAGAAACGGTAAGGCTTGAAGTACACAACAAACTGACAATTTACACCTCTTTGCTCATTTTTTAATGTTATGGTCTATATATTTATATTATGAGGCAAGGTCGAGGTAGGGCGTCAAGGTACTTCAAGAGAATTTGCTAAAAGGACAGGCCAATAGTGTGCTCTCCCATGTACATGCAATTCCCCGGGGGGTAGGCCCAAGGTAGAGGATGCTCGCTCCTTCTCTGGTCACTGTGGCTTTGGCTCCTTACAGACCCTACATAGCACAGTTGTGGGTCTCTTGTATGGTGGTGTTTTGAGATGACACTGATGATGGGTATGATTGAGACACAGTGGCAGTGCAACAGTCGATGTCACAGAGTAACATGGAGGAACAATAACAGAAACTAGTAACATACTTTTGGGAATTATACAAACAGGGACAGAAGTAGTGTGTTCTCTTCACTCCCTCTAAGTCCTCTTACCATTTTCACCATGGCATTCTGGGGAGAGGCCTGACACTTGGTCCTCTATTCCTCTTCCACTACTGGGGAAAGTCAGGGCACATTTTGGCCATGGACATCAGGTGGTTTAAAGGAGTGGACAAGTTCAGTTACGAATGAAGGCTTTATGTGCAAGCAATGGGTTCTGTTTGCATGTGACTGCCTGTTCTGGCCTAACTACCACTAACTAAGCTAGGGAACTGAAGGTACTCTCTGACAAACTAGTCCCTTGATTTACAGCTAGCTATAGATTCATTGAAACAGGTTCGGACACTGGCTAAAGGCTAAGGAGAAAAGATCTCCTTAACCTGTGTGTTCTGGTGGTCTACAAAAAGGAGTTAATGCAAAATTTAAAGATAGTCCAAAGATTTAAAGGGTCACTTTATTCATGCTCTCAGATTTGATTTTTTTTTTTTCAGAACTGTCCTGTGAACAAGACCACCAGATAGGTGATGGTTTTGCAAACTGTTTGAAATCCTTCCTGGCAGATCATAGGAAGTGTGTTAATATTTTTTCCTGGTGGTCTGGGGCAGTTGAGAGGTCAACGCCTAGTTCCTGGCCGTTAGTCTTCAGTTGTGAAGGTTTTACCTTCCTGCCCCTTCCCTGCCCCTGGGATGCCTCTTGTATCCTGCTTCATCATATTCACTTCCTGTATTGATCTCACATCAATGATTTGTTGTATTCTGATCTATAAGGGAATCTTTATTCAGAAGCTCACCTCCTAGAGAAAAGGTCAGGTGTGGCCTTCCTCTCAGCCCATAAAGATAGCCCTACATAATGTATACTATGTAGTCTTTCTGTTTAATGGGGTTGTGCCACCAATGACACTTTTCCTTTATCCACAGGATAGGAAACAAGTGTTCGATCACTAGAGGTCCAACTGCGACGACCACTAGGAATCTGGATGCTAAATTCAGAAAACATGAGTTTAATAAAGTAGGTTGTCCCACAGCTCCCCAATATCCCCTATAGAACTACACAGTACTTAGAGCTCATAGTTTATGGTATTAACATAAATAGGATTTATAAATTGTAATATTACATTTACATAGAATATGGGACGAAGATCAAACTTCTATAGACTAAATGAAAAAATACATCTGTAAAGTGGCCACATGAATAAGCAAAGATTAGCATGAACAAAAAATAAAATTAGTCGTCTTCAAATTGAGCACGCTCCATAAAATGTTCTATACACATTCTCATTAACCTATTTGGGTGAATCCTGGCGCATAAAATGTAATTCTGAGCCGCACAAACAGACTGTGGTGTCAGGAAACATTGTATGAAATGGCTGGAACCAGCAGAATTGGCTGGATCTAGATGGAATACTGGGCGCAGTGACAACGGCATCACAAAACAATAGGCAGAAGACAGAATGTCCTCAGATTCCTGAAGGAAAACTTACATTTTGACATTGTGTTTCATTATATAAATATGTAGTCAAAAAATTTAAGAAAAATGTGCCAAGTACACACATTAAAGGGCTACTAACTATACCTCCCGAATCCCAACTTTCAAAAGACTGAAAGAGGGCGCGGCAAATTTAGGTATTATAAGCTATGCCACCATTCCCTCCCATGCCTGCATTGATCTTGCCCACCCCCATCCATGTCCCAATTTGCCTTCCATAGTATAATTCTCCTTTAATGGCCTCAACACTGTATCATGGTCCTTGTGGTTCCCACACAGTTTACTCTTCCCTTGTAGCCCCTACACTAAAATTCTTCTCTCATTAATACTATTTCCCGCTAATTGTGACCCCCACAATATAACTTCCCCCTCATTGTGACCCCCATTGTATAATTTCCCATCCAATTTGATCCCCAACTTATAATGTCCCCCATAGAAGGGCCCCACAGTATAATATTCCCCTTAATATGGCCACCACAGTATAATGCCCTCTTAATATGGCCCCACAGTATAATTACACGATTCATATTAAAATCAGTAGACTGTCCATATAGTACATAGATATCCTGTGTCCTCCAGAACATGAGATGGTCTGTGTGTCTCTTCCTTTCTTTAGCAAAGGCCTCATTGTATAAGTCAATGGTTCTTACCTTTTCTTATGTTGAGAGTCACATTTAACAGGAAGGGACATAAACCGATATAAAACAGGAAACAACTGGAAACCCCAAATCTGGGTTGTCCATAGTGAAGGGACAGTCCCATGCTGCAGTCATCCAGGTTTTCACCTGTCAAATGGGTTCTATATTTTGGCTTGCTGAGCCATACACTTCACTGCACTTTTTCCTATTAGCTGGATTGATACAGAGCCATTATAATCAAATTCCTTTTGGAGGCATTCCATTTGAGAACCATGCCAAGTCACAAGCTGGTGTGTGCGTGGCCACATTGCCACCCCAATGTGTGATCATAGCCCTCACATAGCCCCTGTCGCTTTTGGAACACTTACAATATAAGCAGTTGCTCTAATTTTATTGTCCAGGCTAAGAAGTTGTCTGTCCTATGTCCCGTACATTGCCCTCTGAGGTGCCTCCTACAGTAAATACCCCCTTTCCTTTACCTGATACCCTACCAATCAGAGTCGACATCAGGAATATCATTCCACCACAGCAGCATTGGGCGACAACAAGCCTATGCTGAAGATGCCAGCTCCATCTATGCCACCTGTCCCCAAATGGGAGACAATGGGGCACATTTATCAATACTGTCCACCTTTACACTGTCTTAAACTACGAATCCCGTTCATAGTTTTAGACATATTTATGAATCTATCATACAGACCTTCATCAATATGGAGTGTTTCTAGAAGATCCAAAATTCTGACTACCATCTAAAAGTGTTGAACTTCACCAGAAGACAAATACTTGGCACAAAACATGCAAACAAAATCTGTAGATAAAATCTGTAGAAAAAAATTTACTTGCTCGCTGTAAGGAACAAATATTTGGCACATGTATCAAAAACCCTACAATTCTTGGCACAACATAAACAGACACAAATCATCCCTCACTTATTCTGGAGACAAGTATGTGACGCACAACGGGAATTTATGGCGCACAAAGTAAATTGTCATAAATTAATTTCACTATTTTAAACTTGGTCTACTTTTCACAAGAAAAGCTGCGCCATATATTCGTATTTTTGTTTCATAAATGTGTCGTAAAGTGAGACACTTCTAAGCCACACCCATTCTGGGGCACATTTTTCAAAAGTGTTGTATTTTTCAGTTCGTTCTGGTACATGCTGTTCATAAATATGTTATAAATGCCGTGCACCATAAATTTTGGGGCAAATGTAGACAGAAAGGAGTCAGACTTCTGTTGATAAATATGCCCCATTGTCTTCTGGGTCTGCCAGAAGACAATTCTGTGAGCTTGACCACCTCAAGCAGTATGATGCAAAATTTAGAGGACGACCAGACTTTACAGAGGGAAGACTGCCAACGAGGCACCCAGTCGAAGTTGGGGATCCCTGTTATGAGTGAAGGTCCAAGTTAGTAAAATAAATGGTTCAAGAAACATTGGGTCTTGGTCTTTTGTATTTGTAGCATTGTCAAGGCACGATAGCGACAAGCTTCAGAGACTCTATTTCATAGAGTTCAGAAAAGGATTATATATAGACACAACACAGTCTGTTCTAGTTAATTTGTCCTGCATCTTCATCGGTGTGACTGCGGGGAGGGAGTCTCCCTCTCCTCCACCAACTGTTCTTTCAGGGTTGTCTTGACTATGTAGCAAAGGAAACAGCAAACACAGGCAATATATGTACACAGACAACAATATCAGCACTTATGTCTACAGCCTTAGGACTGGCAACCGCTAGTCTTATGGCCATGAACAAACCCAATACACAATTTTTCACTGATCCATGCTCCTTGCCACTGCTACTCAGGCTACAATTTACACCCACTAATGTGACAACTAGTCCATGTTGCAGGGTTTTTTTTTATCACTAGGGGTTCCAGCAGCACGACCCCTTTAAAGTAAGGGGTCAATATGACCACTTGGGGGTCTGTGAAGGCTACATTACAGAAATACAGCTTTAGACTACAGAAAAAAATGTAATTTTACACTCCAGCTATATTTTTGATATATAAAACATTTTCATTAAACTCTCGTTCCTGATAAGAGCTGACATTTACACTTAAGAACATGGAAACCATGATTATTATGCCTTCTAAGGGGACGTGTTCCTGGGAAAAGTTACTATTAACATTTGACTGCAGAAATTCACAAGATGGAAATAAATTGAGAACAATGGAAGTGACTTCTCTTGTAAAATTATTTCCTTCTTTCCCAGTGAGCTCATACTATGACTGTTTCTTTACGCTTAAATTGACCTTCAAAAATAAGACAAAAATCATGGCCCCTGGTGGAGTCTTTCATCTTAATGTATGTATATTTTTATCATTCCATTGCGCAAGTAACACTTAACTCTGTTCACGGCAAAATGGTTCCAACATAAATGCGGCACAGTGGACACTGGGGGATTGTACCGGTCATAGCGATGGGATATAAAAGGAAACTGAGGTCCTTGCACTGAATAATTTACAATTAAGGGTTAATTACATCTAAGAATTAATTCATTTAAGGTTAAGTAATGGACATTAGGATTGTCTGTTAACATAGAAACCAATGTATTAATATTTTATATGACTGAATTATGTAGCATAAGACTTGTGTTGTAGAGGCTTCTTATTAGCGTCTCCCTTAAGGCCTCAACTAACAGGAATATTATGGCTCCAGATTCTGTAGGGCTGTAAAATGGCACTATTTGGGGCAATATTGTGTCTTGTACTGTGCGCCAACAGATGCCAAATTAAGAAGATATTCTTCCCTAGAAACATTGTTTCAAGGGGAAAATATCTCCATAATATGGTACTATATAAAAGCACCATATGGCGGCACACAGAGTTGTATAAGGAGCACACGGAGCTGTAGGGTCTCCATGTGTCACTATGCAGACTCTGTGAGTACTACTGGTTTCCTACTAGCTGGTTTCAGGGACCTATGGTCATGCCAAGGCATTGAGGACATAAAAACAAACATGGCTGATGGTGAAGTCAAGAACTGGATCACCATAGCACCAAAAAAAGCAGCAAAAATGTGTATGATCCACCTTACTTTGTTATGATTGTCAATACAACTTACTGGGGACATATAGAAACTATATGTTACATATAGGTTCTTAAAGGGGTTGTCTGGTGCTCTGTTGCCTCCCAGCGCGATCCGGTCTTGCTGGTCCATTGTTGTCTTCTGGTGGAAGTCCCCGCCACACGTGACCGCTGAGGCCAAATAAGTGGCAGCTAGTGTCAGTTTATGTTGTAGAGAGGCCTTTGGTCTGCAGAAATTGCTCCCTCTGCATCCTCTATAGCTATGCTCATGCTGATCTGTTTTCAGAATGTTATAGAGCAGGAGGAGCAGAGCAGAATGATTTATAGTTCTGCAGGAAAGATTCAGTATAACCTGCAATTTATTGAGCCAAATCTCTGCTGATTCTGTGCTTAGATGTCCAGTGGGCGGTCCTATCAGTGATTGACACATATCTCTGTATACATTTGTAGCCCTATTTGGGGGGGGGGGTATGAGTATTATCCCTCCCGCAACAGACTCTGGCGCTGACCTGTGTGTATAATGGGACCTGAAGCCTTCGCTGAAGGGAAGAGTGGGAACATATATGAAATATATCAGTGCCTCCACCCAGGATAGAGCCTCTGTATTACAGGGAGGATCTCTTCCTGGGACTTACCCATGAAGTACAGTTAGTAGCCTTAACAAGGTTCACTGTACTAATCTCACAGTCTGAAGAATACATACAGATACCACATAAGGTTATAACAGTAGCTTTATAAGAATCAACAGGGTAATAATACATACATACAATATACTCAGAACACAGCAATACTACAACAACCAGCAAGTCCTCAACCGTCTTAGGTTATATACCCGGGTATATATATAGATATATAGCAAGAGTCCAGTGCACAATACCTCCAGGCAACAGAAGAGATGCAGGGGCCCCTGTGGATGACTGTGGATCCTCGGATTCTTCCAGGAGATGACAGACAGCCGATCAGGAGATGATGATGATGATGGTGAGATTCTTCACAGGCAGCAAACAGGGCGACGGTGACGGCAGTAGATGCAGGCCTGACTACCCTAACACTGAGTCCTTAACCTGCCAGCTAAACTACTAGTGCCACCGGGCCTCTAACTAGCTAGTTGGCCTTCGGAAGCCTAACCTATCACTGCCCTGAACTATATATATATATGGATCCCTAACTACAGTTACTAGCTAGGTCCTGTGAGTATATAGGGGGTAACACATACCTAACTATATACTGTGAAGTAAAGAGGAACAAGTGGCTCTTAGACTCCCCCAGACATAACATGTCTGTCTCAGCAGCTCTGCTCACATCTCTCCCCCCAGCAGCTCTGCCTCACATGTGTCTGACTCACTGTATTTACAAAACAAAACTTGCACTAAATGCCTGGGGTCTCTGAAGCCAAACTGCAGGGGCAAAGAAGCCAGATACATTATATACTAGTAGAAATGGCAGTTCCCTACACATTGTATATACAAATATTACAGATGCAAAATTACTAAACAGGACCACCCACTGGACTCTCAAACCCTAAATAGGCAGAGATTTAGACGATACTCCTACAATTATTATTTCCAGAAAACTATATATCAATCTGCAGCAGATTAGATACCATCTGCAGCACAACACGTTCCCTTTAACATATTTCTATTACCAATTCAACCCCACAATGAAAATTTCTTGGCTATTTGTTGTATGGATTTTTTTTTCTTAAACATATTTCAGTGATACAGAAAGTCTTTAGAACTTAATGTACAGTATACAACATAGCCATAGACTTATCTTGGGGTATTTATGGCAGTCCTAGTCCAAACTGAAGTAGGATCCATCAAATTTATTAAGGCTTCTTAAAAAAAATTGTCACGTTTGCCTGTCTGTGCACAAGGAAGTCAATGTATTTACTCCGCTCCCAGCGTAGATTACAATACTTTGTTGAGGCTTCTGGGTCCCAGTGCAAAATCTGTAATGGACCTCTACCTACCTTGTGTCATTTAGAATAATGGTATATTTATGTGGCGGAGGGCCCCCTCATGGTCCAGGCCAGCTAGTGCTGCCCCCTATAACTATACCCCTAGGCTGTGGCTGGCCCTGCTCCATATCTGTAAAATGCTTTCTACTTTTTGGGTAAAGTTCCTTGCACTAAATATGGCTTGCTCAAACATTTGTGGCTTTTTGACACCACAAAATTGGACTAGTAGGCTTGATAATCCTCCCCCATTATGTGGACATGTTTGTGTAAGAAGATGCATGCTGACCCTATAACTGGGTTCCCTAGAATCAAGTTCATTGCAAAATTTTTGCAATTTTTCTGCTCAACTAATCTCTCGAATTTTATAGACTTCTGATCGTCACGCAGAAAGAAATTTAAAACACATTGGATCATGTGTTTTTTTCCAATCCCTCGGTTGATAGAGGAAAATCCATTTCTAAAATGGATTCCCTTTATCTACATCTCTCTTCCACTGGTTGAACGTGATGGACACACACTTTTTGCTTCCATTATATGTATCTACAGTACTGTTACTATGTACACAACCCCTTTAAGAAACCATATCCCACTCTTCTACTGGACACACCATCTATTAATGTCAATAGGAATCTTGTTAAAGCTGTATTAATAATATATGGCTCCCATCGGAGGAAATTATTTCCAGTATAAATCATCTAAGTAACAGGTATTCGATGCAGGTCCATTTGTTTACAAAGTACCTAAGGAGTCTCAACAGTAATGCAATCTAATCCCCGGCCAAGAACATGGTTTTCCAGGATATTTTATTTTGCACATTTTAAAAGGAGTCATATTCCTGAACTTTCAGCAATCAATACTTGTGTCAGCATGAAGAATGATCCAATTATTAGAGCTGGGGCTATCCAGCAAAAGATCATAATAAAGCAGAAGCTCAATAAAAGCCTCGATCATTTTCCTTGGAGATGACTCGAACACCCCCATTTGGAAGATTTTTTTATTTCAGATATTTCATACATGTATGTGTATGGATGCTATTTATGAGCAGATGCAAGGTGCTTAGAGAGTTTTTGCATGTTTTAGCATTGAGGTTCTATTCTATGCATGATGGTGGAGGTCTAAATCCCAAGGTCAATAATCACTACAGTTCCCCCACCATAGATGGGACTGGGATTGTGTCGAACAACGAAGGTGCTGTGCCCAAGACTGTGTCCAGTCTTACATCAAAGTCTTTTGACTTTACTATTTTACCATGGATGGACAACCATGTTTGTAACCGAGGACCATCAGAATCAGTACAGTCCTACAGTGCCATATACTATAGCACATTGATGTATACTCTCTATTGCCTCATGCCCATGACAGTGAAAAACTTCTTTAATGGTTGTCACACAGCATTTTTTAAGCAATGAAAGTCTATGCGTGCATTAACAAGACCGTCAATAATGTCGATTACAAAAATAGGACATGTACTATTTTTGCCCGTTTTCATTTACATAATACAAGTCGGTTGATCCCGATTTGTATCTGAGTGACGGCCATTAAAAACAGATCATTGGGTTGGGTCATAAAAAAAAAAAAAAAAAAGACCAATGTCCGTTTTTTAAAGGATAGTCACAAATGAATGACAAAGGATGTTAAAAACTGTCAAATGGAAAATACATGACACATGGACGGAAAACCGATATTGTTATCCATTGTAGCGCCTGTTTATTATGTATGTATTATTGTTTCCACCAAACTTTGGACAGTAGAAACAGAATAACTTGCAATTTCCAATGAATTCTCAAATCCCTAGTTCCATGCTGATGACCGGCTCACTGACATAGTAAATTACAAAAGCCCATAGAAGTCCATGGAGAGAGGAGGCGTGAGAAGCAGAGCCACAAGCAGAGATAGGTTGCTGGAGCTAATAGTAAGTTTTGTATCTCACATCTCATATTCACATCAGTACTGTTCAGTGGTGATCTATAATGTCCTTTATGGTTATTCTGCTGCTGCTTCTGAGTGAGTGAGAGTTAGAGAGCAGAGTCTCCTGTTTTCTTATTGTGTGGTCTATGGGAGACATCATAGCAGATAGTCTTTATATAGAGCCTATTTAGGGACTGCAGAATACGAGCCATATAATACCCAGAAATAGTGTTACTCATCATTAGAGAAGGGTGAACCTCATGAGATTGGCTTCAATTATATTTGTGTTTGGCTGATTTGTTTCAAGGTGAAGGGGAGGCCCAGGAGAGGTGCGGCAACATAATAAATAGTTATACTCACTTTGCCTAACTTTTCATGGCGTCCTCTTTTGGCCTCCTGGTTGAGGTTACACGCCATGACATTTAGGGAGCCCAGGAGAGAAGAGGCAAGGTGGGTATAACTGGTTATTATGTTTACGCACCCCGGTGCTTACATGTATTATACTCAGGGGTCTCTTCAGATATAGTTATTTATGGGTGACAAACCCAAGGTTTAGTTTTGGATTGAGCCCAAAACTTTTGGAAAATTAATTTCTACTCCTCATGTACACACATGGCAGCTTATCCTGAAAAGTGATCTGAAATGTTAGGTATGCTTTCATTGTTCATGAATTTTCATAATCTCCAACTTGATGTTTCTCTAATTTAGTTCCAAATATCTGTCGTTCTCTCATCTACAAACTGTTTATTCCATATATCTTTTCTTCTCTATGTTAACCCCGTCTCGTGTGTTTTCAATACTTTTGCCTACATTCATATCTGTCTCAAAAACGGGGATTAATATTTATATTAGCCATTGGATCAGACAGCTTGCTTCACTGGGATCAGATGTACTGAACCTGAAAATGTATTTTCACAGTGCGATGACCAGTAATTTACACAGAATGAGAAAAGTTACAGATCTCAATTTTATATTAAAGTGTGTATATGGAGGATGGGGGGGATTAGTACCATAGAAACCAAACAGGATCCGTTACCAGGAGTATTTACTGTACCAATGTAAATAATATGTGAGACCTTTATATATAATCTATAGGGGTATACTGCCCCTGGTATATAAAATCCAACCCCTAGCCATGCAGTCAAGATCAGTGGACCAGGTTGGATTGAACCAGATTCGATCTCAATTTTCCAAACGACTCTGAAGCTTTGAGGGTTCATCATCCATCAATCTGATGTGAAATTATTATACTGTGGGGTCTCTTCAGACCACAGAGTATAATAGGCTGAGGCCCAGGGAGGTGTAAAAAAATAATAGAGATACTCACCTACCCACACCTCTTCTGGGAATACCCATGGCATCCAATCAAGTGCTCCCTCTGGGTCCTCTACAGGCCTCCTGGGTGATGTCATGCATCCCAGAGTCATAACAATGTCATGACGTCAGCAAGCCCCATGTGATCTCTGATGTCAGTGTGCCCCATGTGACTGCTGAGGACCAATCACAGGCCTCAGCAATGACCACGAGTGTATGTCAAAAGAGGCCAGAAGAAGACTCAGGGAGCGCCGAACACCGCAAAGATCCCCATAAGAGGTAAGGAAAGGTGAGTATAACTATTTATATTTCCACACCTCCCCTAGGACACATGAACTTATTCAACCCGAATTGAATCTTTGGGCTGAACCGTCTGAACCCGAAATGAATCTTCAGAGGATCACCACCTCTACTTGTGAGTGGTATTATTGAGAAGTAGAAGCATGAAGGAACCAGAGCAACTCAGCCATCCATTCACCCATAGCCATATCTGTTGCTCTAACTATGACAATACTATGTCAGTATTTACTTTAAAGAGTGTCATACACAAATTTTTAAGACAATTTTAACTTCAGGTTTGCAACAAAATGGTTTTGGACTGAATCAAACTTTTGGTCTGAATTTTAAACTAAGATATCATGAAATGTTAGCTCATGTCTACCATTGAGGTACATTATTTTAAAGGTACGGTGACTATTTTTATATATTTTTAATATATTTTTTATATTTTTATTATATTGCATTGCTTATCTTGCACTGATTCTAGGTTACATCCTCTATCATAGTCCAGAGCTGCATTCACAATTCAGCTGGTGGACAGACTGAGCAACTGTTGAACAAATTGGTGAACTATTATTTCACAGATGCAGACATACATATTTATAGTGATAAGTTAACCAGCTTAGACAAGCAAAGTTCAGTAAAAATTTTCTAAACATTTTGGGTTCGTTGATCCCCAAATTTTTGGGGTTTGCCACCTATGAGACATTATTATACTCTGGAGTCAAAGTGTCATAATGTTGGCACATCCCACTTACAGGCCTCAGCGGTGTTCTTGGACGCTAACGTCACCTAGGAATATGCCAGGGAAAGACCACCAGATACCACAAGGGGGGGTGAGTATAAGGGTTTATTATTTTTCCGCACCTCTCCTGGGCCTGTCATTATTATACTCTGGAGACTGACGAGACCCCAAAGTATAATCAAAGCTTTTCATGTTAGGTTTGAAATGAAACTTTGAACATTGCAAAATTAATCTTGTGAGGTTTGACCATTTAACATATTTTAGCCCATTTTGGCTGTTATAGTCATTCATATTGGCCATACATGTTTAATGACCCTTGCCAAAGGATGGCCTATCTTGGACTATTCTAGGATCATTGCTTCAAACACTCTATGAAAGATCTTACGAATACAGCCAACTTCTTTCTAGAAGATGAAAGTGTATTAGCTAAAACAATTGCTTGTTGTTAGATTTCACCCAATGGATGTTCTTTTTGTTTCAAATTGCCCATTTTTAGCAAATTTAGTCCAATATTTATGGGCACCTTTGGTGGGATAGTTTTCCTTCTTGGATATTGCTTAAAGTCCCAAATGTAAAACCTTCACTTCCTAGCATGCCAAATGCCATATCCCTTTCATGAATGTTTGGAGATTTCAGCTACGAAACTTAGAGATATGTGATGAGAGCATTGAACATACCTGGGTTATGGACCAATGAAACCAAATTTCCCTGTCATTGTATAATCACTGGGGGTCCAACTGCTGAGATCTCCACTGATCATGAAAACAGTGTTCCTGTGTCCACCATTTGAGTAGAGCATTGGTCACACTTGTGCACTTGCTCCATTGAAAGTCTGTGGGACTGGTGGAAATTGGTAAGCACTGTACTCAGCTATCTCCATCAGTCTCCTAGAGATTGAGTAGAGTGGTTGTGCATATCCTTGACCACCTCATCAGTCAAATATTAGACACAGCATGCCTGTTCACTTTTCTCTGTTAAGGACCATATATAGAGGAAGAAACAGCTATCATTAGTATTTCCATATATAATGAATCTGAGAACCAGATCTGACCATGCATGGATGTAGCCAAACCATGTGAGATCCACCTGCCTAGACCCTAGGACCATCACTGGCTTCAAAATGAAGGCAGTAGATTTAATGTCACTGTACATAGTAATATAGATGTATCTCAAACTGTGAGGTACCCACCAGTGATGGTGAACATACAGTGGTACCAGTGATGTTGAACACACAGCCAGGGGCTGGGGTGGGAGACGTTGATAGAATTGATTATATGTTGCATAGTTATTTCTTGGCTGCACCAATATCTGATGTAATAGAGATACAGTAAACCTCTTGAAGATGATCCCCAAGTGTTACCTTCTAGAGTGGTGGTCTAGAAGGACATATTGAATGTCTAGTGTTCAAAGTACATGAATGATGTACCTGAAAACTTGTCACTCAAAATGGCTCTAAATAAAGGGGTGGCCTTCTCAAATAAAGTGGTCTCTGGAGACCTTTCTTTGTACATAGTCTTACACCACTGGTGGTGATGCTTAGACATTACATGCTCTTGCTGCTGAGACCTCAGTATAAAAAGTTTTAGGAGTTCTGAAGCACAAGCCTTTAAGACTTTTTATATCTAATGAGAAACAAAGCTTAAATTCATTGGAAAATTTCTGATGCACTGATGTACAATATCACAATCCAGCAGAGACTTGCAGTGTATCAAGCCTACACTTGCAGAAATTGAAGCCCTCCAGGGCCCACTTCTTGCAAGCTTGCAGGTATCGTTACCAGAGACAACAGATGAATTAAGAACTAAGTTGTTCTTACCTAAATTAGAATATGTTCCTATAATGTTTTCAGAATTCCCACTTGTGGATCTGATGTTTCTTGCTTTTATTTCAGTTATTATCTGTTTGTGGCCTTAGTCAATGTTAAATGCTTAATATTTTTGTCTTTAAAGACTCCTTAGGGCAGGGGCCCCACGTAGCGGGACACAGCCAAAAAGCACTGTGGGAACAAACATGGCTGTAGAGTTTTCCTATGCGGACTTTCTGCTTTAATTATACCTATAGGGAAAGCGTTGGCGTAACTGGGGCTTTCTTCAGCTGGAGAAATAAGGCATATTATGTTGACCACCTTTAGGTCCTCCGATAGGTCAATCAAACCCTGACCCACAGACAACCCAATGATTTCAAAACAAATTGTGTAAGGCTTATTTTCCCTAGGGGTGGCGCTGCTGGAGTAGAGAGCGCCTGCTATTGGACTGTCTTACACATTACAGCTGATTGTTGAGGGTCCCAATGATTGGACATGTGGTAAGATCACAAGATTCATTTTGCAAATATTTGCAAGGTTCATAAGAAAATTTAGGTTCTGACCAAACAAAACAGAGGTGCTATTATTATACTCAGGGGTCTCAACAAACCCCAGAGTATAATAAGTGTAGGCTCAGGGAAGGTACAGATAAAATAAAAACACTGGTACTCACCTTACCGCTCCAGCATCAAAGCCTCATGACGTTAGTGCAGCCTACATGACCGCTGAGACAATCACAAGCTTCAGCCGTGACTTGAGGGTGTGTGATATTGGAGAAGACACCAGAAGAGCCAACAGCTAAAGACTGGAAACTGGGAAAGAAGACCAGACACCCAGGAGAGGTGAGTATCAGTGTTATTTATGTTACCTGAACTCCCCTGGGCCTCAGCTCAGAAAAAGCTTCAGTAGAGTACCCCAAAACTTTCCAGATCGGCCGAACTGAAAATTTTTGGGAAAATTATTTTCGAACCCAGATCATTACGAATCAGTTTGCTCATCTCGAGTTGTAAGCTTACTGAAATTTTGAAGATATCATCCAAACCAGTAACCCAGTAAATGAAAACATCTAAAAATAACAATTTATTGAAAATGTGAGTACAAATTACCCATTGACTTTCGCTAATAGGGTCAAGAACGCTGCAGAGGGGCATGGTACATGTTACTTGTACAATATGTGTCGCCACTCTGATACAATCATTCTATTACGCGCATGATTCCTTCATTGATTCCAGCTCCTCTTCTCTTCGCAGCCATATAAATGTTCCCCCGGAGGTTTTAATAAAATGACTGCATTTTTATATAACTGTTTTTTGTGGTTTTCTTTTTTTTTAGAAAATGCAAAGAGCTTGGAAAATGCCTGAAGTGCGTTGTTTTATATGTTGTTACAAATTGTCCAACTGGGAGTCGTTGCATTCTTTGCATTCCTATTACTGTGGTGCATTCGCTTGTGGAAAATATTTAGGATGGTGTATTCTTACATAAAATACAGACCTAATAGACCTGCCTCCGCATACAATACACACACACATTCTAAAAAGAACAAGAGACAACTAAAACATTGCTTGTTAAGGGTTAAAAAACGTATCCATTCTGTACTATATGAATCTCATTGGAAAGACAAGATGGAATCAATCATATACAAAGATGATGGAGAAAATGGAGAAGGAGATCAACCAAAGCTGCAAAATGAAAAAATCTAAAGTCAATAGTGAAGAAGAGATGAAAAGATCGGGCTTGGGACTATGGCGAGTGGCGACATAATTCAGAGGTAAATATACCGGGGAAATATTGGAATTCCAATGAGTGCCCCAGGATGATGGTGACAACGAATGACAGATAACAGCAAATGATAGTCATCTCTATAGAAATATGATTTATATTGTATGGGAGGAAGGGAAAGGAAAATGACATTGATGATAGATAAAGGATAGAAGACAGACCAGGAAATAAAGCTGTGGGGAATGGGCGAGATTGTGTCCCACTAATATATGGAGTCGTAGAGATGACAAGAGCCACTTAGGAGATTTTCATATTGGATGTAGGTGGGGGGGAAAAGATAAAATGTAATATTAGACAAAGGGAACAGGAATAAATGAGTAATACATTCCAGTATTAATGGCTTTATTAAAGAGGTCCTTTTACCACCTCCAACCAATTCCAGTTCTTTGCATCAATTGGAATTTTTCTCTAGCCCCCACCATTCCCGAGCCATCAATATAGCTAGTTTTGGCACCAGATATGCTAATTAGGTTCTGTACTATCAAGTGGGTGGCCACTGGAAAAGGGTGCAAAGAACTGGAGTTATTGGGAGACATTAAAAGGTCCTCTTTAAAGGGTTGGCCAGGAAATTTTTTTTTTTTTTTTTTTTTTTTTACTGGAGGCTGGGGAATGTGAAAAAAATCAAAACAAAAAATACATACTCAGCTTCCCCCAGTGCTATGGTGTCTTTCACTACTGTCCGATCCCGTAGCACCCTGGGGCTTCTTCCATGACTGGCCTCAGCAGCTTAAGGAAAGGACCCAGGATGTCTCAGTGAAGTATGTGAGTGATGTCCCGGGTCCTTTCCTTAGGCCACGTGTGGCGAGGACTTTCATTGGAAGAAGCCCCGGGGCACCATAAGACCGAACAGTGGGGGTAGACACCGGAGCACAGGGGACAGGTGAGTATGTTTTTTTTTTTTCATTATTTTTCACAGTCCCTGGCCTGGAAAAAAACGGTATTTCCTGGACAACCCCTTTGAGAATCAAAGGCATCCAATCCATGTATCATGCAAATCATATTGTCATGTTGTCACAACTACTTATGTAGCATACAGGTGTTACACTGATATGGCCCAACACAGTTTTTGGTTGACAGAGCATGCTGGGAGTTATAGCGTTGTGATAGTTGGAATGAAATGTGGTCAATGTAGCCAGTGGTGGCAACACAACATCGCTCAAGTTGGGTGAGCAGAAATTGGTGGGGCACCTGAGAGGTAATAGAACTGCCGTGGTATGGGATGGGGTAGGTATTACTCATTTTGTTATTTTAGATGGTGAATAAATAATGATAATGATGTAACAATCAAGTTGTACAGTGCTGCAAAATATGTTGGCGCTATATAAATAAAATGTATTATTATTATTATTATTGGGGTTGGGCAACCCTTGTCCATACGCCATTTTAAAGTTACAGGAGTAATTCCCTAATCAGATATTGATATCATATATTGTCAAATTTAACATGACTTTTAACATGTTGCTAATCACTTTTTCTCGACTTTTCACCATCGCTTTCAGTGGCTTATGTTGTGAATTGTCACCGCGCATTGAGTTATCGGATCCAAGTTGAAGATGGCTACATCTGTATCTCAGTATCTTTGTTGGCATATGATGGATAATATTCCTAATATAGACATAAACAGCTATGAGAATAGAGGATATTGATGCAGTAAAAATGAAAACCACAGCATAAACATTGCTGCAAATTCCATTCTTCACAGATATAAATTGCCCATAATTTTATAATTGCTGAATTAGTTAATTTGCTCTATCTGTTACGGCATGACGACTTTAATAAACTATTCTCTCAATTGTCTAAAAAAGCCTCCGGAAAAGTTTTGCAATGCAATCATAGCAGTAATCTCCAAAAAAGCCAAGCGCTTTATTGACATTTCTCAATATCCTTAGTCTGCAGTTTAATACATTCCTCCTACAGCTGCTTCATATGGAACAGAAAACTTAAAGTGAATGTCCGCTCTCGGATACTGTTTTGTTTTTTTATTTGTATAGCATTCAGGTCCATTCTTCTGGTACAATTTTGCACAGGCATACAATTAAATCATAAGGTTCAGTCTGTATACAGCTACCACTAGGGGGAGCTTTGGGCTTTCATTACCTCCACCAGTTCCAACTTTTCCATAGATTCCTGCTCCACTAATTCTGGTCTCAGTTGGAATTTTTTCTCTAGCCCCCACCATTCCTGAGAAATCCTTCTGTTAGTTTCAGCACAATTATGCTTTCTGCTGTCAGGTGGGCGGTCCCTGTCTGTCTGCTCCAGTACAAGGCCGCCCACCTGACAATAGAGAGCATAATTGTGCTGAAACTACCAGAAAAGATTGCTCGGGAATGGTGGGGGATAGAGGAAAAATTCCAACTGCTCCGGAATCAGTGTAGCAGCACCTATTGTAGAATGCAAAGAGTTGGAGTTGATAGGGGTGAGGAAAAGCTCTCTTCAATGTGTGCCTTTTTGTGTAGCTGTTCAGAATAAGCCACCATATGTGTGTACATTAGGTGCAACACTATTTCTGGTCATTATATGTCTTTAACTCTGCATTTTTTAGTAGTTTCCCCTCTGCATGCTTCAGTTGTCCAAGAGTTAGTGGCCATTGGCAACGCATGAAAAAATAGAATATGGCTGAAGTTGTAAGGGTGGATTCACAAGGGACAGATATGATTCAATAATTTCTGTAGCTGAAACTCAGAACCAGTCTTCTGAATGAGGCTGTACCATTGGAAATCAAATAGTTTGCAAACCCCATTAAGATGAAAAAGACAGATGCAGAAATTTTTGCAACAAATCTGCTATGTGAAGATACTCTTCCATAAGTGACAGGGAAAAACTATATTATTACATCACACAATTTAGAAAAATACAGATAAGACCTTTCTAGTGATGGTAAAACCTTGTGAGATTTGTTTTCCGAATATTTGTGAGGCTCCCCAAGAAAATTTGTTTTGGACAGAGTTTGGTCTAAATCAGAAATGCAGGGCAATTTCTAATTGTGAGAGAGAAGGGAAAGTGTGTAAAACAAAAAATACAAAAACAACAATAACTCAACTCATCAAAACTTTACCGAAATATCCCCGGCATTCCAGTCTTCTTGTCAGTCTGTCTGCCATGTCTTCTGGTGTCCTGGGCACCACTGGGGCTTGTGATTGGGTCTCAGAGGGCATGTGGAGGCATCAATGTTATGTTTTGGTGCTACAACCCATATAATAATACTGCAGGATCAAAGTGTGAGGATGTTGATGCCTCATGGGATCACCGAGGCCCAATCGCAGAAAAGGCCAGGAAGAATGCCAGAATGTCGGATGATGCCATGGCGAAACCCACAAAAGTATTTTTACACATCTTCCCTGACCTCCTATTATTATAGAGACTTTAGCATATAATAATCAACTTTGGTAGATTTGTACTAGGTGAGCCCCAAAAATTTTGAGTCCAGTTGAACCAGAAATTTTTTGAAAATTGATAACAAACTCTGTTTGCCCATCTCTAGTCGTTTTTTATCTTTTCTCCTGTGTGTGTGAGATGATTAGCTTCTCAAGATAATATTGTTTCATGATATTGTGTCACAAGATGTAACACTATATGTATCTATGTGCAGCCATCCAGTGGGTTTTGTGTGTTGCATCCTTTCAAAGGTTTTGTTAGCATGTTGTGATATTGGATTGTCTTGCTTTCCTAAGAAATTTGAATCCTTCACCAAATTTGAGGTTTAATAGTCAAAGGATTTGTCCCACCTGGACCACCCCATTCCATAGACTAGAGCATCCCGGTGCTCAAAACTGCTATAAACACTAGATAAGTAATTTAATCATACCTCATTTGATGGTCATGCTATTTGCATGACTGAATGAAAGATGTTTTAATCCATATGCTACAATCACAAGGGACATGGTAGTGGTCCCTTTCTGCGCAATATTCCGTAATGTTCAGCACGGAATGTCCCTCAGCCCTTCCACTCTGTTCTAAGTGATGGTTTTAGCAGTCTCCTGGTTGGAAGGGGATATGGAAAGTTCAGCTCAGATTGCCTGTACACCACACAAGTAAGGGACCGCCATGGGCATTTGTGGTCACAGGAAGGTGACCATCAGCCAAAGTTATACGTAAACTGTTTTGTGTTGTTAGTAGTATTGAAGGGTCAACCCTGCGGGGAGAGTTTAGTGCTCGTAATTCTACTATGTATCTCTAGCTGGCAATAATGAAGAATCCATTCTAACCTCATCCTCAAGTGGCACTTACAAGGTACTTAAGCTGTAAACAGAAATGGTCATTAATACACCGGACACTGAACAAAGTACTATAATTGTCAAACACACATACATAAGACTGTGGGGTTTACACTTTCATGTCTTAAAAACATTATTTCAATTATATTTCACTAATGCAATTAGATTCATGGTGAAAGAGAACCAAGCAACAAAGACATAAACCTTGCGTGACGCCTAAGTAGACTTTATCCATCGTCATAGCAACAAAAGGCTTCGACATGATTACATTACTTATTCTTATTTCTTAACTACGGGCATTTTACAATCAGGGATGGACTTTATGGACTTTAGGAGTAAATGAGAATTCTAAGTGGTTGCCATAAGAGCCGTCATAGACATAAATAGATTAATAGTAATGTGTAAAGTGTGCAGGGTTGGTTGCAAGAGTGACAACCAGGTTGTTGGGTTAATGGATTTTTCTGAAGTCTTTAACAGAAGTGAACAATTTAACCAGCAAGAAAAGTATTCATCACACCAGTAGTGGAGTCTCAGTTCAGACATTCATGTGCAAAGACAGTCTCCCTCATACCGAGCGTAATTATGGAAATGACAACTCAGTCCTTCGGAGGTGACTGGGGGTGACATGCCACTGTGGCTCACTTCACTGTCCTCATTCACTGACCTCGACTTCCATTGAAGCTGGCTCTGCCACTACTATTCATGCCACTATGTCTGGGGCTATTTTCTGGGCAAGGGCTTGGTCTTTGGGACCTCAAGCTAGGTCTACCTCTAGCTTGGCTTCACAGCATGTCCTATCTCTCTGTTGTCTGTGCATAAACTATATGCTTCCCTGGAGATCAACCTCTATCCTGTCCTTCCTGCCTCCTGTGCCCGCCTAGTTGTTGAGACCTGTGTGACTGCTTGCTCTGATGGACTAGGATTTCACTAAAGTCTTTAACAAGGTTAGAAAACAGGAAAAGAGGCTTTCGAGCGGATTAATGCACAGGCCAGAGAGCGCCTCAGGGTTGAGGACCAACACTATGGCACGTCCTTGACCTAAAACCCTTGATAACCCTAGAGCAAAAGTTTGTCGTTCACAGACATGCTGCTACTAATAAAATACACCAAGGTATGTTGAAATAGTGCTCCAGGGCTCCTACATAGCTCTATCAGCATTTTTGCAGGGTCACAACTGCTGACAGAGGACCTTTCACAACCTCCACCAAAGCCAGTTGTCTGAATCTTGGCCCAGTTGGATTTTTTTTCTCTAGCCTCAGGATTCCTGAGCAACCAGTGTAGTTAGTTTTTGTGTTTGATATGATAATTAGTCTCCCTACAGTTAAGTGGGCGGTGTCAGGTAGGAGGAAGCAAGGGGGTGTGATTCAATGCTCTCTGATATTGTCCAATGAGAGAAAGGCTTTGTCAGTGCTCTTAACCATGTCCTCTTAAACCCCAAGACCACCCACTTGACAGTAGAGAGACTAATTATCATATCAGGCACCAAAACTGCACTGATTGCTCAGGAACAGTGGGTGGGCTAAAGGAAAAATTTCAAAAGTGCCAGAATCAGTGGTGTGGCTCCTCCTAAAAATGCAAAGAACTTGGGTTGGTGGAGGTGGTAAAAGGTCCTCTTTAAGGTCCTTCACACTCAGGTAGTAAAGTTTGGACAGTTTGGGACTTGGATATGACACTAGACAGTTCCAGTGCAACTGGTTTACCCGCATGTTCTATGTTAGCAGACGCAGCTAAACTCTAGACTCCGACATGACATATTTCTTGCTGAGTCAATAACTTTAATCCTTCAGTTTTCATCAGTTCAGCTCATCAGATAAAATATTAAACACAACACAAATCTTACTAATAGCCCCATATAAAAGAATTGCTTTAAATCAAGTAAAACATTGGAATTGAGAATTAGAAGACATGCGACTAGTTTTTTTATGTGACACAGCTAGATAGATGTGCGGGTCTGCCAAAACCACACGTGAGAAAAAGATAATCTACAGCATCAATAACACCCTTCTATATAAATGATAGGAATAGGGGTGTGGATATGGAACAGTCATGTTCACCCCAGATGCTGGGAGGAGAGAAAATTAGCCAGGATCTAAGTCCAAAGTATAGGAAGTCTCTTTAAGAAGAATGGTGGGAAACACATCAGCAAAAGTTAGGGTTGGACTGGAGCAAGCCTCAGTGGACCCATGTTCCAATAAGACAATGAAGCCAATGCAAAACAAGACCTGAGATGTCCAACAGAGAGCCACCCCATCTCAAGCTGGCAATGGCGCAGAACACATATTGCTAGGGATTTCATATTAGTAATAACTAACTTGTATGGATTAATAGGAGCTAATTTTTGACAGTGCATCAAATCCATTTACCTTATAGCTCTGACACTCTTCCAAATTCCCCCTTTGACATTCTCCTACATCCCTGAGTACAGTATTCTCCAGAGTTGTTCCTATCCTCTGGAATCTGCCTCTTTGCATACAGTACTTTCCTACATTTTTATAATAGTTTCCTGACTACCTCAACTCTTCAAAAGTGCATATTGATCCTCCTCTGTATTCAAACTAAACTAGAGGTCCACCAATCTATGAAAAACTGCATAAAAAATTGTGGAACAATTGAAAAAAAACATTGCATAGACTTTGAATATCCCACCATCTACAGTACATAATATCAAAAGATTCAGAGAATTTGGAGAAATCCATCTGCACAAGGGACAAGGCCTACGGACAATATTGAATCCTCGTGATCTACAGTACAGGCCATCAAGTGGCATTGCATTAAAAACAGACACGAATCGGTCATGTAAATCATCAAATGGGCTCAGAAATCATTGTCTGTGAACGCAGTTTGCTGTGCAATGCACAGATGCAAGTTAAAGATGTATCAACTCTTGATATAAACTCTATCAAGAAACACCGCCATCTTCTTTGAGCTAAAGCTAATTTGAACTGAACTGAGGCAAGATGGAAAATTGCTCTGTGGTCAGATGGATTTGAAAAATTTCAAAATTTTAAATTCTTTTTGGAAACCATGGACGCCATCTTAAGAGCAGAGGAAGCAAGCCTACATCCACAGGAGATCTGTGCTTAGTTCTCCAAGATGGCGGGAACAACCTCCCTGCCGAGTTCTGCCAAATACTGTCTGCAAGTACTAGAAGAATTGATGGAAGGCAAAGGGCAAAGGTCACACCAAATATTGATGGGATTTACATTTCTCTTTTCTTCATTCACTTCATTTTGTTAATGGACAAAAATAAATTATTTTTTCTTTCTTTCTTTCTATTTTTGCAGCATTTTTCCACACCTGCCGATAACTATTGCACAGTGCTGTACCTGACTGTCACTTTGACACTACTAAGGATGTCTTGACATTAAAAAACTTGAAAGGGCTTGTATCCTAGGAGAGCTCCGAGTATCATACATGACTTTTCAGGGTACTCTCAATTTGGAATGAATTTATTTGGATTGAATCAAATCTGATGAATATTTGCTAATCTCTAGATCTAGTAAGTTATTCCATCAATCCATAACAATGGACACAAGTGGCAAGTCATGAGATCCAAAGTTATCTTCTGCTGAGGTTGCCTTCTGCTGGGTCTCTGAGACCCAACATTATGCAGAGTCTGGGCTCAATAGAAGTACTCTGGTTAGCAAATCTAACCTTGAGAAGGAGTGTCCTGGATCCATTGTACTGTATTATTTTATTCAAAATATGCTCAAAAAATGTCATTCACCTATTTTCAATTTTCCATTAGATTATACCCAAGGCTGAATGCAGTGGAAGTCTATGGAGAATCTTGGAGATGAACATAGTGGTGTCCCTCAGAAATGTTGGTGTAAAAACATGAGTGTTCATGGATGACTTATTCTTAAATATTTAACAATTCTTCATGTGACCATCCATACGTGTAATCTAAGCAGCCAAATGGAATGAACCCATGTCCATTGAATATAAGGAAGTTTTAGACTTTCCAATTTGTTCCATGTCAATACCAAGACGAAGACCAAGACGTACAATGTACAATGTTATATTATATCTTGAATTTGTATTCACGATTACAATCAAATGTTTCAATTATAATAAATAAAATACACCTTCAGCCTGAAATTGGGAAATTGCAAAATTCGGCAATATTCAGCAGGAGGAGCAGCAAGTGATGCAGATAATGATTAGTGAGTGATGAGCAATGTCAAGAACTAATTAACTTGCAATGAAGGGACGATCTCTTCTGGCACTTACATGTCTATTCCATGAGGCCACATAGACTGCGGCCACAGATGCCATCATTGCGGTCTAATGATAATGATGGGTTTTCTTACTCTATTTAATTGTATTTTATGTGTCTTTCTCTAACACCATGTCCTGAAAAACACTACGGTCTGGATAAAATCTACAAAGTACTCTGATTCTCTTGCTATGCAAACTGAATGACAGTGTAACTAGACAAATTGTCTCAATAATGTCTCAGATCCAGCAGGACAGTCGCAGATTTTGGGTGGTGTCCCATTGTATTGAATGCTGGCTGCATGTCCAGATCTGACAAATGATTTGTTCATTCATTTTGGGAACATAACTAGACAAGTATTCTTGTTTTTTTTATTTTTTAGAGGTACTATTTTTATGCGAGGAGGTACTGAGGGGGCATAATGCTGTGTGAGTGGCACTAAGGGGGCATCATGCTGTGTGGGAGGCACTAAGGGGGCATCATGCTGTGTGAGTGGCACTAAGGGGGCATCATGCTGTGTGGGAGGCACTAAGGGGGCATCATGCCGTGTGGAAGGTACTGAGGTATCATCATGTTGTGTGGGAAGCACTAAGGGTCTCTTGTTTGCCAACAACTCATCATAGACCACTCCTAAACATATCTCTAACAATCTGCCAGTAGTAGTTAGCCATGAAGTTCACTTCCCTAGGCATTTACTTGCAATATAGTAGGCAGTACATATCAGTTGGAAAGGTGCTAGTGCTCCCTGACCTGGTGGGCCCCTGTGGAGCTGCACAGGTTGGACTACTGGTATGTCCGCCCACCCCTGGTAGTGTGTGAGGAGGAACTAAAGGGGCATTATGCAGTGGGGGAACCACTAAGGAACCATCGTACTATGTGTGCAGGGCCTGAGGGGCATCATACTGTGGGAGGAGGCACTAAAGAAACATTCCTATTGTGTGTGTGCATGTGTGTGTGGAGGGGCTCAGGGCATACATGCTGTTTGGGGAGGTGCCAAAATGGGGAATTGTTGTGCGTGAGGAAGCACTAAAAGGCATCATGTTATGTGGAGAGGCACTTAGTCAGTGGCACTAGTAGCACTTTGAGGGGGCATTAATGGGGCACCCCTATCTAGTAGAAGGATACAAAGGGGGCAGTAAGACGGTGTTAAATTTTGAGTAGCATTAATGGGGCACCCTTATTTAGTGAGGGACACTAAGAGGGCATCATTAATCTGGGGGGGACAGTAAGGAGCCATTAGCACTGTGTGGGAGGACTATCACCAAGTGTCACACAAAGTGGACACTATAAAAGAGTATCGGATGCAAAGAGCCAATATTACTGTGCATGGGGAACCAATAGAACACCATAACTATCATATCTATTACTGTGTGGGGGTACAAGGGGGACGCGTGGGGATTGGATGAGGTTAGTGGTGTGGCCTAATGCCTGCTGTGTGTTCTGCAACAGACGTCCCTTGTTATGTTCTTTGAAAGCCTCAAGTAGAGATCAAATTCTGAGCAAGAATATATCTCTAGGTACTAAACGGGGTCAGTAGAAAATTGGTTTATTGCAATTTCTAAAACTAAAAAATAAGCGAAAAGACAAAGTTATTATCCATTTATGTATGAGATGAAAAACTAGATGCCTCTCCACCTAGCCTTACACAAAATATGGGAGTAAACGTTCCCCACCCATGAGAAATATGTTTGCCTATCTAGCGAGTTGTTACAAATTTGCATATTTTTGTATGCAGGTTATGGCACCATGTTCTGGATCATCTGCATATCCAAGAGTCCTGGGCTTGGAGCTATTGAAGGCTGAATACAACAGATGCTTTGACCCTCTCTAAGTGGCCTTAAAACTCTTCACTTTAAAAGCCCCAAAGATTTGCTGCCAAAATCAATTTTAATAATATAGTAGCAGTTAGTGAGCCTTCTGGAAAATGCACAAAGTCAACTTAAATAATAGATGCGAAGTAAAGCACTGCCACAAATTGTAGATAAAGAGCATCAGCTGGTACAAACAGACAGTAAATTTGTAGCGGTGCACACCATGTCTTATGTGATTACTCATGTCAGTGACTCCCAGACAAATGGACTTTTGCAGGCATAGTTCATAGATCTCATATATGCAATCACCGTCTTAGTCAAGCTTTATTACAGTATGCCACAGCACAGCACGTCACAATGGATCAGGACTTTATGCAATGCACTAGTCTAATCTGACCTAGCTTCACAAAACATTAAAGTGCACTTCTAATTATAAAGAACTTTCCATAAATCATTAGTACAAGCAAAGATAAGAAACTTCGTAATATATCTTTTCAGAGAAAAATGCTTCTTTCTCCTCTTATCAGACTCTTCTTCTTTCCCTACCTACTGCACTGATAACTCACTGAATTAATTGATAACATCTGTACAGAGATGGATTTTAGCTTTACTAAGGGAACCGGTTATAGACAAAAGTTTATGAAAAGGGGAGAAGGGACCACAAGTAGATTACTACCTGCTTTGATGTCACAGCTCATAGAGAAGAGGAGAACTCTCTCACACCCATGGAAGCAATGGCAGCATGGAGGACACTATATAGCAGTAATGAGCAGTGTTGCTGTGAATGCAACAAATGGAGAGAGAATGGAGAGGCCTCCAATATGGAAGACACTATATAGCAGCAATGAGTGGTATTGCTATGAATGCAGCAATATCTGTCTTTTTATGCTCCTTCTTTTTCCTCCCTCTCCCTTCTCCGTAGACGTCTATGGGCAGCAGCTATAACCCGATCATCCATGAAGCTGAAAATCATGTGACATAGACAGCTTTTACCAGTACATTGAGAGTGTGTGATCAATGCTGGGGCAGGGGGAAAATGAGAGTCTGATAAGTGGAGAAAGAGGCATTTTTCTGTAATAAGATATATTATAGTTTTTTTTTTTTTACTTCGCTTGTACTATTAATTTTTGGAAAGTTGATTGTAATTGGAGATAGCCAGAGAAAAACATTACCTATGTACTACTGTTGCAGGGTATGAGGGGTTGGCACATGACAAACATTAAAAAATCTTATGCTAGGTTTAGAACTGCGTTGGGTTTTCCATTCTTTTGGTCTGCTTGGGGACCCAAAAAACAGAAACCCCAACAAGCTTAAAAAGAGGTTACTCACGGAAACCTGCAGACCCCATAGACTATAATGGGGTCTGACAGGTTTCCGCCTGAAAAAAAATGTAAATCCTAAGTGGATAGGGTTTGCAGGTCCCCAAGCGGAGCCAAACCTGAATGCTAGTGTGATCCTAGCGTCAATTGCAGTGCAATACCATGTGCACTGACCACAACAGTGGCAAATGTATTATATTCTGCAGTGATTTACAGTTATTGTCAGTTACTGTCCCATATAGGGCTCACAATCTAGATTCCCTAACAGTAAGTCTTTGGAGTGTGGCAGGAAACCTATGCAAACACAGGAAGATGATGTTGCAAATGTTGTCCTTGGCTGGATTTGAACCCAGGCCACCATGTTGCCCTACGACTCGCTATGGACTGTCATGAACCCTTAGACATCTGTGTTCAATGTTGTCTTGATGGTGCACCATATTCTTTGCTAGAGGTAATGTTCCCTAGGATAGAATACGGCACACCATGACCAGTGTTCAACTCTTGTTAATATAGCATTGCCTAGTAGAGTCATATAAAAACAGTTAAAAAATAAAAAAGCTATAAAGGTATATGGGGCACGGTCTGATATGAGAGGGTACATAGACGACATATAATCAAACATTAAGAGTGAAAACGAAAACCTTCACTAATGTCCACAGATAAGGACATTAGGGAAATATACAACATTAGCTTAAATTTACTTTCCAAATTCCCAATTTGTTCGGCCATTACAGAAAGCGCGGCACAGTTTTAGGCTTTTAATTGGACCTTGATTGTTGACATACTCAGTAGTAAAACCATAGAAGTGGAGACTCTAATTGTATAATATTTTGTGAGGTTTAGCTGTTATGGTCTGGTAAAAACCTGTAGAAAATAGGTCAGGGGACGAAATTGTGACAATTAGGCGAGCAGTGGCATGGAATTGTCACAGTAGGTTGGTAATAAGGAGAGTAAAGTGGCCGCATGGGTCTGTGGGGTTACATCAAGCGGTTGTGTCGGTAATTAGAGTGCTGTGAATTCATTTCCCTCCAGACTAGACTTCTGTTTCTTGCTTTATATGTAGATTATTTCTGCCCCAAATTTTCCTCACTGTGATTTGTATTGAAGTTTTTGTTACAAGTACATTTTTGTAATTTTTGGGAAACTTTTTTAGCTCTTTATAACACAACACAGATGATGTGGTTTGGTTCACTCAATGACCATATCAGAGTAGAATTTGTTTGTCCTTTCTTTGGTTAGAAGCGGGATAGGTGAGTTACCTTAAGACTAGGTTTCCATGGAGGAATTTGGAGAGGAATCTGAGGTGCTCTTCTGCCTCAAATTCCTCTCCAAATACCAACCCTATGGAACCCACAGCCTATGGGGCTAATCAGCGTGAGCCTTGCACCATGGATTCCCAGTTGGACTCTTCTTCTTTCACTGTCCTAAAATGTAAAATCGTCCATCACTGAAACCCAGATGAAACCCACCTCCAAATCAGCTCCAAATTCCACTGTATGAATCTAGACTAAAGGTATATTCCCATGCTAGATAGCTATGGCATAAGCCCAGGGTATGCCATAAATATTTGATATCAAATGGGTTCTACCTCTGGGACGCACCTATCTTCAACAATGGCATAGCTCTACCCATATCCTGCCTGGTGGGGTTTGGTGACCATGAAATTGTTGGCTTGAATGTTCCCATAACGTAAATAACAGCGGACCTGGAGGACTGTACAAAAGCGCCTCCATCTGAAATGGCCAGGAATCACCTGAGCAGGCAGGAAGAGGGTCAGGGAACTCCGTTCTATATATAGGATCTATCAGGCATCTTTGACATAGCCTTGACATCAAAATAACATTTCAATGGACTTTTACTTGTCCGTACTATGATATTGATCATGGTGGTTTTTCCTTTTCTATATGTCTTTTTGGAGGAACTTTAATTCCCCCTACATCCCATTAAAGGGAATGTATCATCAATAATGGCCTATTTTGCAAACCATTTTTATGTTAAACTTATTTTTTCAGTAATGTTGATTTTTTTTTATTTTTATTTTCTAACTCACTATCTATATTGAAAAAAGTATTACACCCTGAAATTTGTTTTACTCTGGCCACTAAGCCTAATGATAGTCTGACACTTACCAATTCTGTTGAGATTCTCATTTACATTTACCTAATTTACATCACAAACAAGACAGATAGGAATACCATAGAAGATAACACCTCTATAGATAACACCCATAGTGACCCATCATTGCATCCACTACTGACAATAGATGATGTCATGGCTCTTCTACTCCTCCTCTCTGTTCAGACCATACGTACAGAAAAAAAAACTCCCATAGACCTAAATGAGTTGATTCCAGTCTACGGCTGCCTATGGCCATGAGACTGCTGTAAAGCATATCACTAAATCCTGTTAACACAGCAGACTAGAAGCTCAGGCAAGATGGCCGCCCCCATAATCATGTACAGAAAATAGGATAAAAAAAAAATTACAATCAGACAATAAAGACAGGTCAGAAAAAATTTATAAATAAGGCCCGGTTCACATCTGCGTTCAGGTTTCCGTTCGGGGGAGTCCGCTTGCGCATGTTTCATGCAGAAACTGAGCAGAAACCACATAGAGTCTGCAGGTTCCCCAGGTAACCGCTTTTTTATGTGTATAGGTTTCCGTTTGGTGGGTCCCCAAGCGTACTCCCCAAACGGAAACCCGAACGCAGATGTGAACCGGGCCTAAGTTTTAACAAATAAATGTAAAAAATTGGTGATACATTCCTTTAAAATACTCTGGATCCCTTCTATCTGCTATGAGGGGCGATGACCATGACATACAGGGATAATCTGCTTATGCTAGGTTCAAACAAACGTTCGGGTTTCCATTCTTTGGGTCCACTTGGGTCCACCCGAAAAACAGAAACTCGCAGACTTCATAGACTATGATGGGGTCCGCCGGGTTTCCGCCCCAGTTTCTGCTCGAAAAATCCGGAGAGAAAATTTCTGCTAGCTCATTTTTCAAGTGGAATGGGGGACGGAATCCCCGAACGGAGACCGAGCCCTAGTGTGAACCCAGCCTTAATGCGGCGCTGCTTGCTCTGCGCTCTGCTTATACATTCATTCCTCGCCATACTGGATTTTTACTTTTTACTTCACTTTTAGTTTCTTTTGATGAACTTTATTTAGAAGCCTCGGAGAATCCTCAGATTGAATGTACGACGGAAGCTGCAGCCTTCACAGGATGATAAATATATAGACATTTTTTGACCAGGGGGTTTAAAAAGAAGGAAAAGCAAACGGCGTAATGAAAATTGCCGGCACAGAGAAAACAACAATGATTGCCATTCCCTTCCCAGTAGTTGAGCTGAATAATTATACTTGTCTGGCATGTTCATAGCGCTCGTAATAATCACCTATTGACTGTGACCGCGCTCCGCTTCCTGAAAGTCTATCTAGTAATCACTTTCTGACTACTTAGGTTAAACATGAAGGGATGATTGCTTATTCCAAATATACCGAAAACCTCAGCTCAACATTCCTCTGATATAATACTGCAGGGTCCAGGAGCTTAATGCTCTTCTAACCAATGCAATGCATTACTTAAGACATCAATGTGACTTGATTAATTCAGTGAAAGGTAAAACAACCTCAAATCCGTATTTTTATCCATTTTTGTTTGGGCTGTAGGCTATCTATCTATGTAGCTGATTTCCCTTATACCGCACTGCGCTAGGATTCTAGGGCCATACTAGGGTAGTGATAGGGCAGGTTAGCTCGGTGCTCTAGGCAGGAGCTTCAGAATACACCTCCAAAAAAGCCTAAAAAATCCCTTTCCAATAATCTCTGGCATTCTTATCTATACTATACAGTTGCCATTTAATTCCAATGTTATTCTCTAAGACAAGACTGGCTCGCCAACCAGCCACATACTGTATCTAAATAAGATCCTGCTGGCTCCTATAGCTCTTTTTCTAACTCTGGGCATCACTTCCATCCTTGACATTTCTTAAAGGTGATTTCCATCTTTAGGATATGTTATCAATTGAAGATCAGTGGGTGTCCTACAGAGATCCCTGCCGATCAGCTGTTTGAAGAGGTCGCAGTGCTGCGGTCTCTTTACTACTTACCAAGCACAGTTCTGTATATTGTATATGGCTGTGCTTGGTATCGCAGATCAGTGCATGCACTTGAATGGGTCTGAGCTGCGATCAGGACGTATGATTAAATGTCACATAGTCTGTAAAACTATAAAAGCCAAGATGTTGTCTGATCAGGAGCTTAGGAGAAGCTGGCCATAAGGGATATAAGGGCAGTATACATGAGAAACTCCATGAGAGTGACAGACAATCGACGATGGCTGCAGGGATGGAAAGAAAGGTTGCCTTTTTAATGCGTACTTCCAGTTATAAACAACTTTTCATAAATGAATAGTACGCATTAATACAAGAAAGTTTGTAATATATCTTATTAAAGAAATGTCTTCTCACTTTCTACATATTAGTCTATGAAGAGGGGAGGGGGGGATGAGGAACCTACTAGAGAACACACTCAATTTCTGCTGCTACACTTTGCAATTCAGTGCTCTTTTAACACTGCTAGGCTTGTAGATAAGAGGCTACTAGTGCACAGAATGAGACAATAAATCAATTAACTAGCCGGCAGGAGCCTCCTACTCCACCCCTCCCTTCTCCATAGAGCTCTGTGTGTGAGGCCGAATATGGAGACAAATCTAATGTAAACAAGCAGTCATATTGGAGATACGAAGCAGCAGAACAACAAAAAAGTGGAGAAGAAACAGATCTCCCTAATAGAATATATTACAAACTTTATTATATTCAAATGTACTATTCATTTATGAGATGTTGTTTGTAACCGGAGGTTCACTTTAAGGGTGTATTTACACATGGCAGAACTTCACTTTCTAGTGCCAAAGTAAATATGTCACTAGTATGCACCCAAGAGATGCCCTCCATTAATAGCACACAATACACAAAAGTCATTTTTTGCTTTGTGTGGACCTCGGAGAACAAGTATGCAAGAGTGAACATCTGCCATCTCACTCTGCAGCCCCTTCCCCCTCGGCTGCAGCAAGTTCAACAGCACGGAGAACTCAATCTCCATAGTGAGCCCGGAGGAGTTCCAACCATAAAGGCAGGTCAGGGGCCTATTGTAGAAAACTACACAACAAAGACTAAATGTTCTACATACCGGTCTGTGGTCTATAAAGGGGACTTAAAGTGCAAAATAATAAATTGTATTCAGTCAACCCAAAGTCTAGTGCACTGGTTATACAAATATAAACTGTCACTGGAACTGCCCTTTTAAAGGGTTAATCGAAGTGTATTTTTCCTCTGCTCCCAGACAATAAATTCTCTAACTGGTTACAAAGGAAGAATCTTTTTCTATATTATCCTTCTCCACAGGATTCTTCCCGCAGTCTACGCTCCTTTCATGCTACGCCGCCTCTATTTTTGTTTCCAGGTCTTTGGAGTTGTGTTGTCTGCTCAGCAAAAAGTGCCCTGTGCTCTGACCTCTGGCACACCTTCATGGCCGCCTCCACATTCATATACTGATGCTTATAAATCAGGGACTGGAGGTAGAGGAGGATGCAGCATATTCTAATACATACCATATAATACTGCCAGCTGCAGATATTCGGAAAAAGAAACCCTAATAAAGTGTTCCACAATAATCAGATTTTGCTTCCTTTGTTTGAAAGATCCGACATGTACAAATACTTTATCACAAAGTAACAAAATGCCTTTAATCCAACATTAATGAATCCTGAAAAGTGCAGAATTATGAGATATTCTCTATTATTATGAAAGAAAGTGACATAAAAGTGACTTAGAAACTGCAATATACAGTGATAAGATCTGCCGCTCTTCTTAGTGTTGCCGTTCTGTGCTTGGAATGGATCATAAAATATTCCAGATTATTAGATATTGGGTTAAAGAATTTCATTGTATTTAGGGGGTTTTCTGGGACTTAAATATTGATGACTAGAGATGGGTCTCGAAAGAAGTTCATCCACCTGCTTCATTTCGATTTGAGCTTGTTCGGACCGAACCACAAGTGCTACGATCATGATTTGGGATCTCTTCAGACCCCACAGTATAATAAATGGAGGCCCAGGGGAGGTGTGTAAAATGAATAAACTTCTATACTGACCTCACCACTCTTGGTCTTGCTTGCGGTGTCTTGGGGTTCCCTTTGGTCGTCTTTCAGCCTAGATGACTGACTGAGGCCTCAGCAGTAACATGGGGTGCACTGATGTCATTGTGCTTTAACGCAAACTTAGTGATGTCAGCACCCCATGTGACCACTGAGGTCCAATCAGCAGTCTCCCATGGTGTGTTGCGCCACCCAGGAGGCTGAAAGACCACAGAAGAGAACGCCAAAGGAACCCCGGACATTGTGAGGAAGACTAAGAGAGGTGAATATAGGTGTTTATTATGTTTCTGCACCTCCCCTGGAACTCCACGGATAATAATCTGGGGTATCAAGAGAGTACACTAGTGATTTGTAGGTGGCCAACTCCAAAAGTTTCAGGTTTGGGTCAAACCAGAAACTTCTGGAAAATTTAGGTTGAATCAAGTTCTTTCCGAATCAGTGCACTCATCTCTATTGATTGATATTGATTCCATAATCCTGCCATTTTTTGCACATTTTGGGCACTGCTTCACAAGGAAGGTATATCAGAATTTGAGCAAGTTCAGGGGTAACCAAAGCAATAAATGGAATGGATGAACTACAGTACCTAGAAAGGTTTTCAACATTATGGTTATTTAGATTACAAAGAGATGGACTGATAACTATAAATCAATATATCAAAGCTCAAAGTTGAGATCTCTCTCCCATGATTTTACACCCAAAACTACACAAGGTTCTTTACTGTAAGAGTAGTAAGCCTATGGAACGTTCTGCCAGTAAAGTTGTAGATGTTCTGGATGGTTTCTTGAGTATAAAAATTTTGCAAGTTATGGTTACTTTGGTGATTTTTAGAGATGGGTCATGTGATTTATTCCTATTTCCATACTGTATTTGGACTTAAGATGGTATTTGTGCTCTCAGATGAGTAAAATTGGTTTCTGAATCATGGGAGGTTTGACCTCCTTTTGGCCAACATTGCAGAATAACGTGAATTTGCTAGATCTATGTTTTTTTCCAACCTTCCTATGAGGAAAAATTGGATCCTAAATGTATCTATATCATTTAAAGGGGTTCTCTGGGGAGTCTATCATCACTTACTTCCTCCGGGGGGGGGTTTTATGGAACAAACTCCGGTGTTCTGTCTGGTTTTCACCCAGGGTCACGTGATCAGAACCAGCACCGAACCCTGAGTCGCTCCCTCCTCTCTTTTTTCACTGCTAGATACCTGTATCATGGGGGCTGGCTTTACTAATCTAATGATGTATTCAGCCAGCCCCCAAGGTACAGGTAAATAGCGGTGAACACAGGAGAGAGGAGGGAGAAGGTGGAGTGACTCCGGGGCCGGGGGCTTCTTCCGATCATCTGACCTGGGGTTAAAACTGGTAAACACCTGCGCTCATCACATACAAAACCCTAGAGGAAGTCTGAGATCATAGACCCCCTGGAGAACCCCTTTAATCAATTACCAGAAAACATATCCAGATGTGTCCACCCTGCCTTTAGCTCTAATTTGGTTAAGGACTCCAATTTCTCATGAAATGCAACAGTACAACATCCTAGCAAACGTCTTGACAAGCTGCAATTCACGACACAACCAGTGGGTGGCCACAATGGGCACATATAGGATAGACATCTTGTGACAGAATATTGCAAAATACTACAAGTATTTTTGTAAATGCTGTCATCTTGCTCCACACATCTTGGAAAGCTGTATCTCGAGCCAAGTTGAGGAAGGGCAGATCTGTACACATAGGTTTATTCATTGCATATTGTCATTATTTCTTATGCATTCTTTTAGCTTACCTCAATGTCTGTGCCATTGTCATTGTCATCCAGAAAAAGGTCTGACAGACCTGCACCCTCAGCAAAGTCATGACCTAAGCTCGGCCGGTTTGTATCCACAGAACGTCTTCTCCATCTGTGCCTGGGTACATGTAAATCCATAGAAACTGTTTTATCTGCTTTGGCCACAATAGGAGTAATTGAGTAAGACACATCTGCAAGAAAGAGAAAAGTGACATCACAAGACAAGAAGAAGGCAGGTAATGGGTAGTAAATGTCTCCCCAGTCATTTCACTATATGAGGGTAAGTCTACCACAATGGAAACTATGCAATAATAATGGAGCACAAATGGAATAATCCTATTCAGTATTCAGGTGTTTTTTTCTTTGTCTTTATCAATCCTATAAAAAAGGCAGGAAGATACATTAGATCAAGATAAATTCTCAGTTACTTGAGACTTGGGGTATTGGTTCTTCTTGTGGAGATCCAGCAGGTGTAAGGAGTAGAGATGAGCAAATTTCTCAAAAGTTCGATTCGGTAGTTCGATTTGAAGTTCCAAAAAAATTTGCTTCGATCCGAATTACTTTGCGATGAATAAACAGCTATTTCGGGGCTGCAGAGAGCCGGGGTGGGCGGCAAAATGGTGGAAGCCCTTGGATACCGTGGTCATGTCTCTCTCTCTCTCTTCAGCACAGACAAGTTTTATTCATGTGGAAGGATCTGCTAACAAGCAAAGACACGCCTACCCAATCACATCACTAGAGAATATCATGTGACCGTCTGATGTCACAAAGTTCCTTACTAAATATTCGTTACTGCGAAGCATCAGGAAATCCGGAATTGTGGCGAATCGAAGATTTCATGAAATTCGAATCGAATTCCACTTCTGCAGAATCGATTCGCTCATCTCTAGTAAGGAGTCTAGCAGGTAGTATGCAAATCAGCTCTCCTCCAGTAGGAGAGAAACTGTCTAGATAACTACCAATAGGTGGCACTAGAGAGATATTTCTATTCCTTCCAGTGGACAGCTAATTTGCATGTAGTTATTCCAGATTCAGGGTGAGTGAACTAGCTCGTAACTAACCAGGTTTCAAAAATTTAAGGTTTGGCTGAACCCATAATTTTTAAGGTTCACCCCCCACAAATTCATCGTGGAGATCAAGGGTTACTTTAAGGCCTAACTAAGCTTTTATTTTTTGCTTCACAAATACATGGTGCAGGTGAAGGGAACAAACTTTGTAATATACTTTATTAAAGAAAAGTGCTTCTTTTTTCACTTATTTGCTTCTTTCTTCCACTAGTCAAATCTGTACAATAGAAGTCTATGGAGAGGGAAGGGGATCAGGAAAAACAGAGCTCCTCAAGGCAGAGAGACATCAGAGAAATAAGACAATCCACTGCACTATAGAGAGACAGTTTTCTTTCACAACACAATTGGGTTATCATGAATTACTATCCAACCTCCTCCTGACTCATTTAAAGGGGTTATGCCATGAAAAGTCTTTATTCTCAGTGGGTGTCTGACTGCTGAGACCCCCACAATCCTGAGAACTCTTGCTAGACATTAACCGGTAGTGGACGGCACTTTCATTCACTTCATTGGGAGCGAGGGAGACAGCCAAAGTAAAGCACTCGGCTATTGTCCACCACCAGTCACGTCTACATTCAGACTGGCTTCGGTCAGGAAAGGACCTCCCATTCTCACCTCATGGCATAACCCCATTAACTTTGTAAGTTCACATCTGTGTCTCTCGCCTTCGCCTCCTCCCCTTTCCTTTCCTTAGACTTCATTGTAAACTGACACTGCTTGTGTACAGAGTATGGACAGAGTCCCAAGACAGAAGTGAATAATTAAAGAGACAGACACTTTTCTTTAGTGAAGTATATTGTAAAGTTTGTTCCCTTCACCTGCACTATGGATTTATGAGAAAATAAGTAAAAATTTACTTACACTTTAAATCTATATAGACTCAGTACCCAGTTCCAACAAGCACCCATGTCACCTAAAATCAAACGCATAGTCCCAAATCAGCCTCTCCATCCACTTCCCATAATAAAGATTACTTTTTAACCGGCCAGCCATATGCAGAACCTTCCAGTGATAAGATATATGAGATGTAAATGACACCCTGTATCCTGGTTAGGCAGTACATGCAGTTTATAATTGAAAGTGCAGGTCTAGACATTGAAAGCATATTATAAGCTTGTCAAGCCTCACTTGTATGCGAGAACATTAAATTAGGCTGAGACTCTGTACAGAATAGAAGTGAAGAATAAATACACTTTGGGACGGATCTTCCCCTGCTGAACCGGTAATACCAAAATTAAATGCCGTTCCCCAGATTAAGATCAACAGAAACATTTACCGAGCAATATTGGAAATTGTAACGCTGACATGTAAAACACCTGAATGACGGGTTATCTTGTTAGGAAGGATCCCAGGTATTCTGCGCCCAGCTGCAACCAATGCGGCTGAATATAAATAATAATAAGTGTGTATACCAATATAATAACCTGTCTGCAGTCAGACGTTGCGAAGTTATGTGATAGCAGAAATGGTATTTTCCTAAACAAATTCCGAGCCGGAAATATTGTCATTGATATAGGTATAATAGGTATGAAGAGATAGCGACATATCCCACAATACACAGAAAGAGAATATATAGCAATAGTAGACTCCACTAGTATGGAAGACTCCATTAACGTCTACTGCTAATAAAGCTTAAATCCGTCAAAAATTGTAATTGTAAAATTGGGTCAATTTTAACCCCTTCCCACCGCAATCATTTTTTTATTTTCCCATTTTTGTCATTTTATTTTTCTGAGGGCTGATTTTTTTTTGGGACAAATTGTACTTTATATTAGACCCATGAAATATTCAGAAAAAAATCTGAAAGGGGCGGAACTAAAAGAAAATTGCATTTGCGCCATGGGATTTACAGCGTTCAATGTGCATTAAAAATGACATGTTCCTTATATTCTTTGGATGGTATATGACACCAAATGCGTATAGTTTTTGTTATAATTTTACATCTTTGCAAAAATCAAAAACTTCAAGAAAAATTCAAAAATGTTTTAGCTGCCACCTTCTGACACCGGTACCATCTGTAACATTTTTATCTTTTTGTGTACCAAGTTGTGTAAGACATCTTTTATGGTGGCACAAGATGTAATTTTTATTTATACCATTTTGTGAAATCTCCAATATTTTAATAATTTAAAAAAAAAATTTTTTGTAGAGGTGAAATGACGAAAAAAATGTGATTTGGCTATTTTTATTTTTTGTGCTCCAACAGTGTTCACAGATCATTTTGAAACAGCAGAGGTAGATCTTCAAATATATTAAAGCACCCCACATACTGATGTCATGACTTGTGACATGATTTTCTAGCTGATAAACTCCCTTGAAATAATGACAATTTGGTCGCCCACAGCAACCACTAGGGGGAGCTTAGGAGCTCACTGCATAATGTCCTATAATTCCATTTAATGTGTACAATCAGCGGCCTCAGCTGAAGGGAGGCGGGATGTCACAGCCGGCGAGAAATTCAACAGCAATAAGGCAGCGAGCTGCTGGACCGGACCGCTGTTGGAGGACACCGGAGCATCAGGGAGAGGTGAGTGTGTTTTTATTAAATTTTTTTCACCTCCCCCGGCCTAACTAGAAAATTATGTTTAGCCTAGACAACCTCTTTCACTTAGATTGAATTTGGTGAAGTATTCCTGTTTTTTTCAATACAATACCACAACATGCTTGCAAAACACTTAAAAGGCTGCGATAAGCAACACAACCACTAGGTGGATACTCATGGACACGTATAGCATCTCAGTTTGTGACATGATATCACAATATTGTCTTGAAAAGATACCTATCTTGTTAAAAATATATATGGTCTTGTCCAGCCAAGAAGAAAGATGAAGGAAGAAATATCTATATGCAGTAAGTTACTAAACTCTCCTTAGTGGTGGCTCAAGGCAGGCAGAATTTTATTTTATTTATTTAAAAAAAAAAGTGATGGAAAAATAGAACTGCAATTAATCATATGTATTAAAAATTAATTAGAACAAACACTTAAAAGGCTGTGATAAGCAACACAACCACTAGGTGGCTACTCATAGACACGTAAAGCATCTCAGCTTGTGATGTAATATCAGGAAACAATATTGTCTTGAAAAGCTACCTTTCTTGTGAAAAATATATATGGTCTTGTCCAGCCAAGAAAAAAGGTGAAGGAAGAAATATCTATATGCACTAAGTTACTAAACTCCACCTTGTGGTGGTTCAAGGCAGGCAGAATTTTATCATTTATTAAAAAAAAAAAAGTGTTGGCAAAAATAGAACTGTGATTAATATTCATATGTATTAAGAAATTAGTTAGAACAAACACTTAAAAGGCTGCGATAAACAACACAACCACTAGGTTGGCTACTTATAGACACATAAAGCATCTCAGTTTGTGATGCAGTATCAGGAAAGAATATTGTCTTGAAAAGCTAACTATCTTGGGAAAAATATATATGGCCTTGTCCAGCCAGAAAGAAAGGAAATATCTATATACAGTAAGCTACTAAACTCCCCCTAGTGGTGGTTCAAGGCAGCTAGAATTTTATCATTAAAAAAAATAAAAAAATAAAACAGTAATAGAAAAAAAAAATAACAGAAAAATAGAGATCTGAGAGATGTGTATTAAGAAATGAGAACTGATTGAAGACCTTAAAAATAAAACAGTGTTAAGAGGTGGACCTTCAATTCATGAATAATATACTTATATATAACACGAGAGAAAGATACCATTAGTACCAACTATAATAAAGCTCAGCGAAGCTTTATCCACTGTTCAAAAAGTTAATATTCCAACATGTAATTTTTTTTTCAAAAAATCACAGTCTTTCAAGAGGTCCAAAGCTATGAATTATGCATAACCTAAATGTTAATCTAAAGTAATAATCACATTGCTGCTGGTATGTAATAATTGCAGGCTCAACATATTCTTCAACCCATCTGAACAAAGTCTAGTAATTAGACATGTGAAAAATGATACAAAGAGCGGGAAATGTAGTTGTAGCTTTTTTAATTTAATTTTTTTTTTTTTTTTGCAAAAAGATGAAAACAGTTAATGAGTTTCTGAAGCACAGAAAAAAAAAAAAACTATCTCCAAGAAAAATAATGAACTTTATTACTCATGGCTGCTGGAGCTTAACATTTTGCACCAATTATTTGAAGGTTATGTGAGATAATCCACCACATCCATTAAAGGTGCATGTATCCAAAGTATATACATAAATATGTTTATATACTGCAGTGGAATATAGCCTAGTTCCAATTACATAAAAATAAATACAAATTATTCACATTTTTCATTTATAGCACCATTGTGGAAGATTTCAACCATTTAAAGTGTAATTAGATTTTTTTTTTTTTTATAACTCCATAGTGCAGGTGAAGGGAACAAACTTTGTAATATAGTTTATTAAAGAAAAGTTCCCATTTCTTCATTTACACACATGTGGACAAAATTGTTGGTACCTCTCGTTTAATGAAAGAAAAACCCACAATGGTCACAGAAATAACTTGAATCTGACAAAAGTAATAATATACAACTATTGACAAGCCACAAAGTTTCTGGGAGAATGTCCTATGGACAGATGAGACAAATATCGACATTTCTGGCAAGGCACATCAGCTCTATGTTCACAGACGGAAAAATGAAGCATATCTTGAAAAGAACACTGTCCCTACTGTGAGACATGGAGGAGGCTCTGTTATGTTCTGGGGCTGCTTTGCTGCATCTGGCACAGGGTGTCTTGAATCTGTGCAGGGTACAATGAAATCTCAAGACTATCAAGGGATTCTAGAGAGAAATGTGCTGCCCAGTGTCAGAAAGCTTGGTCTCAGTCGCAGGTCATGGGTCTTGCAACAGGATAATGACCCAAAACACACAGCTAAAAACACCCAAGAATGGCTAAGAGGAAAACATTGGACTATTCTGAAGTGGCCTTCTATGAGCCCTGACCTAAATCCTATTGAGAATCTTTGGAAGGAGCTGAAACATGCCGTCTGGAAAAGGCACCCTTCACACCCGAGACAACTGGAGCAGTTTGCTCATGAGGAGTGGCCAAAATCCCTGCTGAGAGGTGCAGAAGTCTCATTGACAGTTACAGGAATCGTTTGATTGCAGGGATTGCCTCAAAAGGTTGTGCAACAAAATATTAAGTTAAGGGAACCGTCATTTCTGTCCAGGCCTGTTTCATGAGTTTTCTTTGTTAAAAAATTCTGTTGAAGCCTGGTTGGAAAGCAATGTCTGACTTTCATTTGTTCATTTTCATAGAATTTTTATATATTATTACTTTTGTCCGATTCAAGTTATTTCTGTGACCATTGTGGGTTTTTCTTTCATTAAACGAGGGGTACCAACAATTTGTCCATGTGTGTATTTGCTTCCTTATGACACTGATCAAAGCTGTACAGTAGAATCTATGGAGAGGGGAGGGGGGAAGGAATGGGAGAGCTACTGAAAGCAGAGAGACATCTGCATGATAGAGAGACAGTTCTCTTTCACAGCACAACTGGGATGATCAGGAATTACTATCCAGCTTTCTGCTAATATAAATGACTCATTTAATGCTGTAGTTGGCCTCATACCTCATATCACTGTCTACTCCTCCTCTCCTCTCCATAGACTTTATTGTAAACTGACACTGCTTGTGTACAGAGTATGGACCAAAATCATTCAGATTCACTTTTCTTTAGAGAAGTATTTTGCAAAGTTTGCACTATTGAATTATGAAAAAAATAAAAGTGTACATACACTTTAAAGGGAATGTATCACTAGGACCAACATGTCCTCGTGCACCAGTATTTTAGGATCTTAAATAAGCCTATAGTTAACCTGTTCACCCCAGGGTTACTTAATAAAAAAATTTGGTTCTGCTTCATTAGAGGGCAGATTTGTGACTACAGTTTAGTTGCAGAGTCTACAGGAAGTCTGAGGTAGTCTGAGACACGCCCCCCTTGCTCCTCATTGGCTCAGGCTGCTGCTCTCTTCTTACCCCCGCAGTTCTTTAGTGTCAGGACCCTGCAGCAGTCGGGAGAGTCCTCCTGACACCAGATGGTTTTATCTACACTCAGGCCTGATTATTCTTATTATAGCCGGTTTATTATAAGAAAGTATTAGTCATTTTGGTTTATTTTCCTAATATGTAGACTTCTAATTTCCATACAATTTACATATCAGGGCATTTGTTTTACAACTAAGAAGCAAAGTCATTTCTGAAAGTTTTCTTTATATTCTCCCAGGGAGAAATACAAGTCTGACAGCGGCTGATGTCAGCATTATAAGAAAAACACATCGCATTGAATTTTATTCCTATTTTTTATTAAATCCAGTTATGGGCGAGAGTCAGAATGCTTTACATAGGCCGTGTAATTGAATTCCAGGATGGCTGAATGCATATTGTACAGTACTCTGTACGAGCAACCAGATCATAAGTGACACTGCGCACACGCCGCCGCTACCCGAGACAATGAAAAATGTAGAATCTCATTAGTTAGGATATGTGGAAAGAATTTTTTTCTTGATTTTTTCAGAATTTTTGTTGTGTTTCAAGTTTATTCTTTGGAATTCGCACCTGAAATGAGTCCAGCTTAAAGGGGTTTACAGCACAGCCACATTCATTTTCATTAGTTGTGATACAGGAGTATGACAGGGTGATCTTTGGCTGTACAGTGTGTCGCACCGCCAAAGTTGCCATATGGCTCTAACCTAAGGGGAAAAATTTTACAAATTTATATAAAGTGCTATTTATATACTACATTTATATCACCGCCGTAAAATCCAAGACCATCTTGGCCAAAATTATTCATGTCTTCTAAAAAAAAGACTACAAGTTTCTGTATTCCGTTTATAAGATATTATACTAATAACATTAATGGTAATAATTAGTATCACTCCCATGTGTCTCACATTACACCTAATCACCAGCAGATGGAGCCAGAGGGAGCTGTAGCATTGATAATGCTGAGCTAATTACTTCCTCCTATCGCTCCATACACATTAGCATTATAAGGTTTCTAATAACTTTAGTGAATTTTTACTTCCTGTAACAGAAACTATCGATAATTTCACTAGTAAAATCCATAGGTATCGTTTAACATTGAGCAGGACTCGTAGTCATGTAACATTACACCAAAATAAAACTGTCAGCCTGTACATGTTTAGATCCTGGATTAGTTTACTGCATTAAATGGGTTATCCAAGACCCATGGGTAATAGATACTGATGATCTATCCATAGGATAAGTCATCAGTATCAGGCTGGTGGTCATCCGATAGCCAGACCCCGCGCCGATCAGCTGATTCAGCGGTAGAAGCAGCTCTGTCCTATTGAGCTGTATACCTTGTGCGAGTGTCAGACCCTCCACCAATCTGATACTAATAACCTCGGATAGGTCCTCAGTATCTACATCCATAGGTCTCAGACCACTCCTTTAGTGTCAGCTTCATCTTTTGATAACCATTGACACATCATCACAGATGATGATGACAGGGAGTACAGAGAACTGAACCAGGACTTTGTGGACTGGTGCCACCGGAACCACCTGAAAATTAACGCGGGGAAGACCAAGGAGATGGTGGTGGACTTCCGCAAAGGCAGAAGCCCTCCTAAACCAGTGGACATCCTGGGGACGGGCATCGAGATTGTGAACACCTATAAGTACCTGGGTTTGCTCCTTAATAATAAGCTGGACTGGGCAGATCATATGGAGGCCCTGTACAGGAAGGGCCACAGCAGGCTCTACCTGCTTAGGAAACTGAGAGCCTTTGGAATCCGGGGGGCACTTCTTAGGACTTTCTTCAACTCGGTAGTGGCATCAGCCATCTTCTTTGGAGTGGCCTGCTGGGGGAGCAGTACATCAACCAGGGGCAGAAATAAACTTGACAAGCTGATTAGAAAGGCCAGCTCTGTCCTGGGGAGCCCACTGGACCCAGTGCAGGTGGTGGGTGACAGAAGGATACTGTCCGTGGTGAGCTCCATGCAGAAGAAGAAGTCCCATCCCATGCATGAGACTGTGATCGCGCTGAGCAGTACTGTCAGTGACCGACTGCTCCACCCTAGGTGTGAGAAGGAGCGCTATCGGAAGTCTTTCCTCCCCACCGCGGTTAGGCTGTACAACCAACACCGACCTAAGCGGAGATCATTACACACACAGAACTGAAATATCTCTCTGCCTGTTTAAATCCCCCCCCCCCCTCTGCTACGTCCTATCTGTCCGTCTGCTATTAATGTAATGCCTCTCACCTTGGAACATTCCTGTACAATTTGTATTTGTATCTGCCTATCTTTGCTGCTGTAACACACTGAATTTCCCCATTGTGGGACTATTAAAGGACTATTATTATTATTATTATACAGTCAGCAATTCAGCTTGTTCTACTTCAATACAGTCGACAGATCTGCCATTGTCTTGTATTTTCTTCATTGCACACATTACTTGACCTGGACTTAATGTACACGCACCATTCACCTGAGGGTCCTGGGCTGGTTTATGATGGCATAGAATATCATTATGCTGCATAGAATGGCCCATTCACGGGCATAAGCTGGGCAATACATCTAATACAGGGATTGACATGCAGCCTGTGCAGCTTCCCAGGGGCCCAGTAGGTCAGGGGACCCTATAACTGTACAGCGGATTTCTACTGTCCATTAGATTGCAGGTAAATGCCTAAAATAATGAATTTCATGTCTATTCTTTACTGGTGGATTGTTGAAGAGACATAAGGGGTGCTCTTTGCTGAGATATTAGAAAACAAGGGGCCGATAACTCATCTTGCATAGGGGCCCTCAGAACCTCTGTACTGATGTATATGTCTGACGGAAGGCTCAGACACAATGTGAACAAAGCTTTACTAGGACAATGAGAACATGCAAAGCCTCACCCCTTCTGCAGCTCTCACCAACTACTTTTAAAAAAGTAAATCCTTGCAAGGGACTTTATACCGTGGGGTCAGCTGGAGGGGGACATAATAATGTGGGGGGCAATTGCAGGGGACTTTACACTGTGGCGGCAGCTAGAAGAGGACTTTATACTGTAGGAGCAGTTGGAAGAGGACATTATACTGTAGGGGCAGCTGGAGGGGGTCATTATACTGTAGGGGCAGCTGGAGGGGGACATTATACTGTAGGGGCAGCTGGAGGGGGTCATTATACTGTAGGGGCAGCTGGAGGGGGACATTATACTGTAGGGGCAGCTGGAGGGGGACATTATACTGTAGGGGCAGCTGGAAGAGGACATTATACTGTAAGGGCAGCTGGAAGAGGACATTATACTGTAGGGGCAGCTGGAGGGAGACATTATACTGTAGGGGCAGCTGGAAGAGGACATTATACTGTAGGGGCAGCTGAAGGGGGACATTATATTGTAGGGGCAGCTGGAGGGGGTCATTATACTGTAGGGGCAGCTGGAGGGGGACATTATACTGTAGGGGCAGCTGGAGGGGGACATTATACTGTAGGGGCGGCTGGAAGAGGACATTATACTGTAAGGGCAGCTGGAAGAGGACATTATACTGTAGGGGCAGCTGGAGGGGGACATTATACTGTAGGGGCAGCTGGAAGAGGACATTATACTGTAGGGGCAGCTGGAAGAGGACATTATACTGTAGGGGCAGCTGGAAGATGACATTATACTGTAGGGGCAGCTGGAAGAGGACATTATACTGTAGGGGCAGCTGGAGGGAGACATTATACTGTAGGGGTAGCTGGAAGAGGACAATATACTGTAGGGGCAGCTGGAAGAGGACATTATACTGTAGGGGCAGCTGGAAGAGGACATTATACTGTAGGGGCAGCTGGAGGGGGGCATATACTGTAGGGGCAGCTGGAGGGGGTCATTATACTGTAGGGGCAGCTGGAGGGGGTCATTATACTGTAGGGGCAGCTGGAGGGGGGTCATTATACTGTAGGGGCAGCTGGAGTGGGTCATTATACTGTAGGGGCAGCTGGAGGGGGGTCATTATACTGTAGGGGCAGCGGGGGTGGGACATTATACTGTAGGGGCAGCTGGAGGGGGCATTATACTGTGGGGGCAGCTGGAGGGGGACATTATACTGTGGGGGCAGCTGGAGGGGGACATTATACTGTGGAGCCAGATGGAGGGGGTCATTATACTGTGGGAGCAGATGGAGTAGTGGGGCTTATGTAAGTGGGTGGAACTAAATTCGCCACTTTCTGTCCCTCTTTCAGTCCTTTGAAAGTTGGGGGTTTGCAATACTGCCTGTGCAAACCATCAGCAAGCTGTTGCTAGATCTGTCATTCTTATTACATGCTTGTTTTTTTATTGTTTGCAGCCGTGTACTGGCAGGACTTATGCACCTTAATATCGTAGATCTACACAGGAACTTTGGCTGCAACTCATATTGCTTGGCTAATGAGTGTCGTGTCCTGTTGCTTTCATCACACATAATAAAGTGTGAACATGATGGTTAAAATCCATAAGGATCCAATGTGTCCACAAAACTGTGATCTTTAACCGCACGACATGTGTTGCAGCCAAAGTTTGCATCTTACCCTGCGTACACACGCATTTTACAGCAATTAAAAAAAAAGCGTGAAATTTTTTTAAAAAAGTTATTGATTAATAAAAAATTCTGAAAAAAAATTCTGAAAAAATATCACTGTGTGATCAGGCTGGTAAATCTGGTGAACACACAGACCAAGTTTCATGGTTGAAACTCAGTTGTGTGAATGCAGGGTAAGGCTGGGCTCACACTGTGATATTTTTTAATCAATAACTTTATTTAATTGCAGTAATGCGAATTACATTTTACTTTTGAATTTCAGCTGAGTAACGCATTTTTACTATGCCAGTAAACGTGCTACTTGTTACTGCATGCAGTTTTTATTAAAAAAGGCAATGGGTGAACACAGGCTAAGCCTAGCCTAAATAGATAATTCAATGACAACCTTTATTTGGGGAAAAATATGCAAATATGTGGAAAAGGAAAACTTGCACTAACGCCACCTTTTGGAAGGTAGATCCCTATAGATTAATATCTGGTTTTGTAGAAACCTAGTGACATGATCCGGGATTTATGCCAAGCCAGAATATATCCAGCAAAAGCAAGAGAGATCCATCTGTAGACAACTTTTCAGGGTTATTGCCCCACATGTGTGCAAAGCACGGTGCTGGATGGCTGGGTAAGAGGCCATAGTCTTGGGTGCTTGGTTTTAATACCAAATCATGCCACTGGGGTTCTGGAAAACCAGGCACTGGCCTATAGGGACCTACCGTCCAAAAGTTGGCACCAGAGCAAGAATTCCTTTGTTCCTATTTAAGCAATTTTTTGATATGTAGCAGGGAACTTCCAGGTCCAGCAGGCAGCAAGTACAAGCTACCTATAATCCTACACTGCTCTGGGTTACAGAGTCTAAGCCTACCCCAAGGCATTCACCAGAAACCAAAGCAAGGCAGGATGGAGTTGTAGACCCAGAGCAAGGTACCTAAAAATAAGTGCACTTGCTGGCTAAGAACCAGACCAGAAGCCCTATGGCGGACAGAGCAATACACAAAACCAGGAGAGTATGGGAATAGCAAAAATAAAAGCAGAGATCAAGTCCAGGAGGTCACAGATGAATAGAGATAAAACAGGACTGCAAGCCAAAATCAATAAATCAGGAGCTCAGCAGAAAACAGGGAAAGGTCCTAGGAGTGAATTCTGAGAACATAAGGCCTGAAAACTAATGTAATCACAGGCACCCGAGTAAGGAAAGTGTCAGGTTAAAATACTCTGCCCCAGTCCTTGACTGAATTTCGGAAGTACTGCCCTTATTGGCTCTGCGTCTCAAACCTCTGACTGGCTGAAGAGACCCAGCCAAGGTTTGACTGGTAGGCAAACAACCATTTGGCAAATGCAGATCCTGAACAGAATCTCCCCCTAGCAGCATTGCACAGAAAGAATGATGACTGCCAAGTGTGGATATTTAGATTCCTGACAGCTTATTTGCATATTCTTTTCCAAGAATCCTTAGCAGGACATGTATAGTCTGAAGGTCTCTGTATACTCATTGCCTCCCACAAAGCCAGCCAACTCACTTTGCTCTGCACTGATGAGGGACAAAAATCCCGAAACGGCGCTGTATGCAGATAAGTGAAATTGGCTTGGCTAAAATCCCTTTTGCTGTCTCAAGACTCGGTGAGTCAAAAGCAAATTGAGGATCTGTTACATCCAACAGAGGGCGCATGAGCTCCCCAGCTCCTTTCCCATAATGCCTTGTGATATGTAGATGCTTAGTAGAGGGCGAAAGGCAATTCAAAACTCTACACACCTTCACTGGTGCTCTCTTCAAGGAGAGATGTTCCTGTCCCCCTACCCTAAGAAGACACAGCAGCCCTTCTCACATTTGTTGACATGTCATTGTAAAAGAAAAAAAAATGAACTTGACGCCGCCTTTATATGCGGGAGCTGTAGATGGTAATGGCGGGAGCTAAGCGCTTTCATTATCTCAGCCTGATTAAGACAATTGATAATTTAGGGCTGATGAAACATGCATTGTAATGACTAAATAAATAAGCACTTGAAACCAATTCTCAGCGAACCATTATTTGGTAATAACATAGTCGTTTGGCAAATAAAAAAGGCCATTGAAGTGTAATATAGAAGATAAACACATCCTAAATGTGCAGCGAACAGCAAGATGGCTCCGCATTAAGTCTACAAATACCCATAAATAAGAAGAAAGCAATCTGCAGGGGCCTTAAAGGAAAACTTCTCAACAACACTTTTCTGATTAATTCTGCATAAAATTTGTTGAGCTTTTTCCAACCTTTTACTTTCTTTTACGCATCTTGTTCTCATCTTGAGTCTTATCATACACTCCTCTCCATTCACATCCAAAGCTAATTTCCTATTCTGCTGGTTTCCATTGATCAGAGTGAGGAGACCTTCAGATGGTTAAAGGGGTTTTCCAGGCTAAATAATTGATGACCTATCCTTAGGATAGGTCGTCAGTTAAAGGTCCCAGCTGTTCAGGTGAGCGCTGCAGCACTTTACTACTTACCAAGCCATACATTTGTATAGCATCTGTGCTTGGTATCACAGCTCAGCCTATTCACTTGAATGGGACTGAGCTGCCATATGGCCATGTGACTGATGAACATGATATCTCATGGCCTGTGAAGAAGAACCAGCACTCAGGGAGTGCTGCTACCACTTCAAACAACTGATCTGTGGGGGCCCCCAGGGTCGGAGACCCAAGGATCTTCAATGGATAACCTATCCTTAGTATAGATCATTCATTAAAAAGTATCAGAAAAGCTCTTTAATGCTAAAGTCTTCCTTAGGGAGTGGGCCCACTTGCCCCTTGACAGCATATAAACTGGGTAATCTGGATCTGAACAAGCTCAATCCAAGGGAGAAAATCCACCACCCAAGGAATCTGGAAGGACATTATTCCTCTCACCCTATTGTGAAAACATGTACACTCTGAACCAAGTATGCATGTGTGTGAGAAAGTTGGAAAGAATAGCCATATGATTGTTACGGATGTAGAGACGTGAGCCATATGACCATATTGGCTATGCTGTTTAAGTCACTATGGGGTAACAAGGCCCACAACTACAATGTTATATCTGTAACATTGGTGTTTTTGTGCAGTGGGGACTTCTGAGCCACCTCAGGCATCGGGGCCCAAATGTGACTGACACCTCTTTTACCATTTGCCAGATACAGAGGTTACCTTGCTATATGAGCTGCCCTCCGAGCAGTATACAGAGCCAGAAGTAGATGGCTTCATACACAGTGCAATGGTCAGGCCTGCAATACTGTGGCCTAGACACTACACAGTGCACAAAGCCATCTGCTTCCAGCTCCATACGCAGAGCAGAATAGCATTCGCTGCCATTCATGGTTTCCAGTATCTGAATCTATTTCTTGTGGGTTGCTTGAGGGGCTTACTGTATGCCGTCTGAAAAATCAACTATTTTAAGACTAGAGATGGGTGAAACCCCCAATATTTGTTTTGTTTTGGGTGGCTCTGGTCCCTGATTCAGGTCGAACAAGTACAGATAGAGCCTGAAGTCAAATTATTATACACTAGGGTCCAGGGTTTCTGGGGTTAGACTCCAGAGTATAATAGGTGGAGGCCCAGGGAGATGTAAAAAATAAAAAACATTCATACTGATCTTCCCAAACCTCTTTTGGGCCTTCTCATGGCATCCAGTGCTCTCTTAGTGACACCATAATGTTTGGCGTGCCCATGTCACCGCTGTGGCCTAATCGCAGGCCTCAGAGGTGAACCCGGGGCTTGTGATGTCACCAGAAGAGCACCAGACCCTGCGAGGAGACCCAAAAGAGGTGAGGGAAGGTGAGTATTCTTGTTTTTTATTCTACCTATTATATTATTATCCTCAGGATATCTCAGAACCAAGTTCTTTACACTCTACTGTATTACTGACCATTGACAATTGAATATTAAACCAATAAAAGCTAGCCCAAATGAAATGTTGGGATTGTGTGATCAGCAATAACATCTCGCCCCGTCTCTAGAAGACCATTTGGAATAGATGAAGAATAAAAAGTGCCAAAGTTAAAAGCAAATCTAAGAATTAATGACATATTAAGATTAAGTAATGAATTGGCAAAAGTTACACCAAAACGGCCAAGTTGGCAACTTCCATTGCGATCGATTCAAGAGCCAAAAGTTAAAAGCATAAAGGAAGGAGAATTAGAAAAGAATCTGCTACTTGACCAGTGGAACATAATCCTCCACTTATCTTACTTCATTGATTTACATTAAAACTCTCTCAGAACTTTCACGAGCAACAAAAACTTTTCTATTTCAGATCCACTTGGTATAATGTTGCCTCTGCTGACCATTAGTCCTGTAATATTGTATATAATACATTAAGACTAATACATGCAAGCTTCAGAGTGGCTAAATAAGGAGCTAGGGTGAGACTGGTCTACAGAGGGGTAACTTGAAGCTGATGGGTCCCAATACAAAATCTGCAATGGGGCCCCCACTTACCATGTACTATCTATAATACTGGTGTCTTCTTATGTTGCAGAGAGGCCCTTGAACATCTTGAGGCTCCAGGGCCTGGTAGTGATTGCTACCTCTGCACCCCCTATAGCTATGCCCCTGCTGGTCTACCAGAGCACCACATGGTCTATCGATAAGCACAGGTTCTGGTGAGAAAATCGGCCCCAAAGGTCATGAAGAAGACAACCCAATTTGGAGGTGACTTTGGAGCTTATTATTTACCACTAGGGTGTATTTGTTATGGATTGATTTACCAATTTACAACCTATTAGACCTTATTGTTGATATGTTCTACATGATAGATTATAATGCAATAAAAATTGAACATGCACATGTTCTACATAGAATAGTCCTCAGAATCATTTCTTCTAGTGGGCCCATGGATCCCCAGTCAGACACTGTAAGTAGTGATGGGTGAACCTTTGATGTTTTGGTCTGAACTTGATCAATAGAAGTGAAATTGAAGTCAGGACGCTCAGCATGCCCATGTCACCACTGTGGCCCAATAAACCTGGGTGCATGACATCGCAGGAGAGCACCAGACGTCACCGAGGAGGCAGAGACAGAGCTCTGGATGCCGCAAGGTGGCCCAAAAGAGGTAACAGAAGATGAGTATGAATGTTTTTTATTTTTGTCACCTCTCCTGGACCTCCATCTATTATACTCTGAGGTCTGAAAAGACCCCAGAGTAAGATAAATCACTGCAATTCATAAATTTGACCAATTATTAGGGGAAATTGATATCTTCCTTATCTTTTTAGAAGTCAGTAATTTTTCCTTCCTTATCAACTGACACTCTATAAATGTTCAGAAAGCACCTCAGACCCCCCAAAATTTTGTGCAGTAACACTTTAAATTGTAGACGGGCAGAAAGAGAAGAGCTGTCCATTCTCTGTGACTGTGAGACTGCATGCTGTGAGAGGGGAGAGGGAGCAGAAATAGAGAGTCATCTGATGGGCTCAGCGTGATGAATTTATTTTCTGGATTGTGGAGTTGGAGTTGGGGTGAAGTTGTGGGTGAAGTCCAAGATGAAGTCGGAAAAAGATTATTAACTCCGGTTTCAAAATAAAATTAATTATTTTGAATAATATTACACAATTATTAATATTGTATAATTAATGAAATGCATAGTTTGTTACATATTTACTTTCATAGCAATTCAACCACTAATTTGTTTCACGAATTAGAGAATTTGTACTGCTTTTGTCTGACCATGACTGTCAGAGCCAAAACAGGAGTCGGAGCCGAGCTGCAGAGAAATAAGGAGTCAGAGTCAGTCGTTACTCTACAGCCTCATCAGGGTATTCACGCAGAGCAGATAGGTTACAATAAATTTCTATGACTGAATGGGGCTTGCCACCTAAAATTTAGATGATTGTCGCATGTGAATACACCCAAAAAAGGCAGGGCTGTAGAACAACCCGATGTAACAAGATCATAAAACAAAAACAGATGATGGGCTTTAAATGAGGTCTCGTGTCCGTCTCCAGCGTTTCTCCTGCCTCGTATCATTTAACACGATTATAAAGCAGAGCTGAACGTCCCACATTACTGCTGTGCCATAGGTGATGACTTCTCTTTATTTGCTGTACTTTCACTATAATTTCGCCTCCTTATGTTATTAAAAATGTCATCAGCGATGAAGCTAATTTGTGCCTGACCAAGTCCGCTCCAGTAACTGATTACTTACAGATGCCAAGTCTCCGAGTGAAATTTTTGCCACCTGTTTTCAATTTCCACGCTTGCATTTTCACACTTGTAAAGCGTGCTGGCATGGAGTGTACCTGGCCATCTGTTACTGAGGAGTGTGTCTGATCGATAGCACCAACCTACAGGCTACAGTGATGCCAGTCTATATACCAGCACTGGACAGGTTGTTATAGAAATGACACTATTTACGCGAGTGTGAATGTAGGACATTGTGCCATCTGGGCCAATAATACTGGAAAACATCATTAACACATTAACATCTGACCTGCTTTATTGGCATCACATGCACTATGCCCATCACGCTGTACGAAGAGACCATTATGATACCCATGCTGTGCTGTAAATGTAATGGGCTGGCACAGGGGATGTGATGGCCCCGCATGTAATGCATCTGGGTTACGACAATGACAGTCGAAATTCTGTTGCAACTGGACATAATTCTAAACCTGGCTGTTTAACCAGTTAGATTCCAGAGCTAATAGTGACCTCGGCATCTCAATGGTGTAAAAAGGAAGACAAATGGTCTTGGCTGACGGTACTTGCCAACCTGTTACGCTAGGTTAACACTAGCGTTGGGGTTTCCAACCCTCTGGTCCGCATAGGGACCCGAAAGATGGAAACCCTGTTGGCTTAAAAAGTGGTTACACATGGAAACCCATGGACCCTAAAGACTATAATGCCAATTTTAGACTGAAACCGGCAGAGAGAAAAGTCCTCCTTGCAGGACTTTTCTCTCTACTGATTTTAAGCGGATTCAGCGGGGGAGACTCCAACATTAGTGTGAATCCAGCCTTAGTGACAGGCATAATTATTTGCAGTACAGCTTTGTATGATGGCAGTGATTGAAGGGGGCAAACATTTTATACATCTTTTATGTTCCCGCAATTATAATGATCCCTAAACTAAAGTGAGAGCATTTATAGTACATGGTCGAATATGTAAAAACTGCAAAAAATACAAAATTAAATTAATAAATTACACGTACCACAAAATGGCGTACAAAACACAACTATTCTGACAAAGAGAAAACTCTTGAAGTAGGTTGAAAGAAAAAAATTACAAACTTATGGCTCTATAAAAATAACTGTGTCCTAAAGGCTCCAAATAATCCATGCCCTTACAGGGATTCTGGATATAAAATTGAAAAAACAGCACCAAGCAACAGCCCTGTGTATTATTTAAAAATGGTTAAAGATACAAATAATAAATTGGCCGCTCACCTTATGGGGTTGTGAATAGGTCACAACTCCCACAGAAGACGTATAGCAGATGTTTGGGTGTATATCAGCTGTCGGTTCTCCGTCTCAGATGGACGTCTAAAAATACAGGAGGAAGGACCAAATCCAGAAGGCGATGCAATAACCGTAGTGGATAGAAGATGACGGTTATTGCATCGCCTTCTGGATTTGGTCCTTCCTCCTGCTTAAAGGGATTCTGACACCTGATGGTCAGATAAGGGGGAGTGATAGGGCAGAACGCTGGTTCCATTTCAGAACCAGGCCAGAAACCCCCAGGTACATCATAAAGAGTTCGCTGGATCAGGTAAGCTAATACAAACTCCCGGACGACCCCTTTAAGAAATGTGAAAATCTTTCCCTTTGTCAGTTGTAGAGCCTTATTGCTGGTCACAGCTAAGGACCAGAGAGTAGACAACTGAGAAATACATCCACCGGTATGAAGGTTGCCATCACTACAATTTGCATCAAGGACCTTTCTAACAAGGGAGAGAATAGATATTTTTGTGTTCTGGTCCGTCGCAGGAATAGAAATATGGATTAAACAATAAGTCTGCTCAAACATGGACACAAATCCTGAGGGACCCCATTGACTATAAAGTAGTCCGTTGGTTATAATCTCAGTGACATTGTCAGACAAAAAAGTTAGACTTGCATGACTTTTGACGCTGCGCCGAACGTAACCTTAGGCATAGACACAATAATATCCACTGAGCCTATCCTATAGAACCATATGATGATCTAAGCACAATTTGGCAGAATAATTGAAGGTCCCGACATCGTGGCCACAGTATAGCCGCTAAAATGTGCTACTGTTATGTTAATCTGATATCAGCGGAATAGACTATTTTAATGGTGACAGTGCTGGAGATAGAAAACTATGATAACACTCATTGGGAGAAAGGAAAGAATCAGACGTATTGATTTTTCTAAGTGTTTTGAATTCCGGATCTGCAGGTAATGAGCGCAGGGCAGGAAACCTATCCCCAACAGTGCATTATTACTGAGTCTCCATACAAGAATTCATAGTCTTGCTGCATTTGAGACAAGTTCTTGTTTCCAGCAGTTCTTGACATGCAGCGCTGGCGGTGTGAGGCCGTGGGCAGGAGAACTTATGATGCAATGGACATGATCTCTTCAATACTGTCAGTGCAGGCAAGCACCACTCAAACTGTGCTCTATTAACCAGACAATGTTCCCACGCATCCCCTCCTCCTCCTCCTTCTCCTCCTCCTGCTTCCTCAACATCAAGGCTCAACACATTATCTTCCGACACATTCGGACCATGACTTCTGTGCTATCAAATACTTTTATGTTATCTTTATAATATCCATCGACAAGCAAACAGTTACTGTGACATTTCTTTGAGATAACAGCCCAAAATTGCCTTGGTAAGTGGTCTTCTGGGGGGTGGGCTACCCAAAGAGGGTTAGTAGTATACATAATTTATGATGAAAATCTGGTCTGGATAAGGGGTGGTCTTCTCAAAAAGTTGGTCTTTTGGAGAGGTTTAGCTGTATTTAATAATGTCAGATATCGAAACGGGAAAGTATGATGGGCGGTGGGTTGTTAGGTAGTCAATAGTATGCTCAATGTCAATGTGCAGCATGTTAAATATATGGTCATATACATTCAACAGCTCAGGAGGGGTGATTTCATGGGTAAAACCACCCATGAGAGCTATTGCTCTCCTGAATGACATTGATAGGGGTCTTCATCAGGACACTGGCACTTCTGAATTCCCTTCCACCTCTGCTGCTGCCACTCCCTTCCTGATCACAGCCATCGCTCACCTGAAGTCCTGATGTAGGAGAATGGTGGCACTGATCTCCTACAAGCACCAGGATTTTGGCGATGGCCATTATCGTAAAGGAAAGGGGAGAGTCAGCAGCACTGGGTGGGGGAGTAATTACCGGGGTAGCAGCGGTAGCGGCTGCCACAGGGTCCGGGACATTAGGGGGCCTGGAGCCTAGTGGCAGCCACTACCGCGAACCCAACAAACCAGTTGCATAACAATCGTGCAAACCAGTGGCATAACGCACAGGGGGTGCGACCACGACCAGGCCCGGCAGGGTACAGGGCCCGCGGCCGGCTTGAGATGGCCGGGCCCCGGATCACTATGACAGTGGTAGGGGAAATCCGGGTTCCCCGACCGCTATACATACTGTTATTGGAAAGGGACCCTGCTATATTGCAGGCCCCTTTCCAATGGCAGGGCAGGGCCAGGGGAGGTGACTGAAAATAATAAATACATATTCTCACCTCTCCTGGGCACAGCGTCCTCTCCTGCGCTCTTCCATCATGTGACTGAGGAATGTGATTAGGCCCCAGCGGTCACATGGGGCGCAGTCGCGTAATGTTGTCAGTGCGCCCCCACGTGACCGCTGAGGCCCAATCACAGGCCTCAGCAGCGACGTCGGAAGAGGGCCTGAAGAAGCTGAAGATGGCAGGATGGAGCAAGGATGCCAAGGAAAGGTAAGGCAAGGTGAGTATGAGTTTCTTATTTTTAATCACCTTCCGTGGGCCTCCAATTATTATACTCTGGGGTCTGAGGAGCATATGATACTGTGTGTGAGGGGAGCAATGTAGAGCATATAATGCTGTATGGGGGCCACTGTGGAGCATATAATGCTGTGTGGGGGCCACTATGGAGCATATAATGCTGTGTGGGGCCACTGTCAAGCATATAATACTATCTGGGGCCACTGTCGAGCATATTTTACTTTTTGGGGACCAGTAACCGATTCGGGGGGGGGGGGGCATGTCAAATGTTCGCCTTGGGGCACAGCCATTCCTAGTTACACCACTGGGTGCACATGTGGACCTCCACACTGGAAAATACTGGGTACGCCCTTGCAATGGCTACTGACTGCTGTCACTGTATAGAGCACTAAACCATAAGATGTCAAGAAAATTTGGTCCAACCAAATGCAATATCTACATGGGTCTTGTCAGTTCTTCTTAAAGGAGTTAGGCCATGAGGAATATTTATTTTAGGATAGATGATAAATATCTGATTGTCTGAGGTCTGACCGATAAGACCCATGATCCTGAGAATGTGGGTGTTTTTCCCCAGTTGTTCCTTCAGCATGACTGCAGCGAGGCTGAATGTTGGTGTGTCACTTGGACAGAGATCCCATTCACTTCAACTGGTGAGCAGGAGACAGCCGAGTGCTGTACTTCAGCTATACCCGATGTTCTCATTGTAGTGAGAAGGAGATTGGATTTGTCTGCCCACCAACTATCACGCCTACATTCAGCCTGCCTGTGGCCAAGCTGAAGGCATAATGGTCGGAGAAAATCCTCCATTCTTGGGATAGGTGAGGGTGTCAGTGGTCAGACCCCACAGATCAGATATTTAATCTCTATCCTATCGACAGAGAATACATATTCTTGGTGGCATAACTCCATTAATGGTTTCCTCGGGTTCTTCTACATTGCCAAAACATACTAATTAATAAGTTAATTGGATGACTCTGAAATTCTCCCTAATGTACTTCAAACAGGGTCTAATGTGAGTGATGGCAATCTTTGTACAGCCCTATGAAATATGTTGGTGCTATATAAGCAGCAGTAACATTGTAAAAAACAACATACGGTATCTGTCAACTATATATCTGCCAAATCCTAAGACTCTTACAGTTACAAGATAGAGCCAGAAAGTCTGAAGTCATCCCTCTGGCACAGAAGATAAGACATATGGGTACAAACAGAGTGATTGAGGAAAAGTCAAGTGAGTCCAATAATAATTCAATAGGGAGTAATAGCAAAAGATCCAGGGTAACGCTAAGGTATACGGTATGTAGAGATTAATGAATGTCTGCTTCATAGAAAGAAAATGCTTCCAGCTGGCCGTATTGTCACATAAGAAGGTACTATAAGATAGATGAAGGTCAGTAAACCAACAAAATATGCACTAGAATTTACTACACAACATACAATTCTGTGCCAAAAATCAAAATATTCAAATTGAAAAAGCAAAATATTCTGAATTTTCTGTAGTCCAATTCTGAATTCTTACCTGTAGTCCAAACCGGCGTTCCTCATACTCCACATTAGAACAAGTATTAGGAAGGGTTAAATTCAATCTAACCAACCCTATAAAAGGACTCTAGACCATCCGCAGCCTTGTATTTTTTTTAAGATCATTAACACTAGGTTCACACCAGAGTCGTCTCTCTGATGTTTGGGTCTGCCAGCGGACCACAACAATGGAGAGGCGGCCCGCTAAAACGCAGGTACTACACGCAGTCCGACAGACCCCATTGACTATAATAGTGTCTATCAGGTGTCCATTTTTTCCTCTCAACAGGACTTTTTCCTCTGCCAATTTTCAGGCGGACACTGAGACGGAGACTCCAACGCAGATGTGAACCTAGCCTCTGAGAATCAGAAAAAGCAAAAACATTGTATAAAAATATTAAGAGTAGAAGAAACAGACAGGTCACTCTGCCAAGGCAACCAACTATGTGGGCCCAACTGAACCTTTGGGTCCTGATTACTTACGACTATATATTTTTTGCTTCAGTAGTAGGACAAAGGCTATGGCCGACCCTCTTGTACTTCTCCGCGGGTATTTTTTTACCATAGTATCCAAAGGTCTTCTTGTGTGGTACCAGTTCCAAAGAAACCCCACCCTATGGACCTCAACGACTACAGACCTGTAGCACTGACATCCCACCTGATGAAGATCTTGGAGAGATTGGTTCTCACACATCTCCGCCCTCTAGTGAGCCCCGCTATGGACCCCCTCCAGTTTGCTTATCGGCCGGGCATTGGGGTAGATGATGCCATCATCCATCTTCTGCACAGGGCTCTGTCTCACCTGGAGAAACCAGGGAACACAGTGAGAATAATGTTCTTTGACTTCTCCAGTGCTTTTAACACCATACAGCCCAGGTTATTGAGGGACAAGCTGGGCCTTGCTGGAGTGGACCACCACCTCTCCAACTGGATCCTAGACTACCTCACAAATCGACCTCAATACGTGAGAGCCCAAGACTGTGTGTCAGGTACCGTGATCTGTAATACGGGGGCACCTCAGGGTACGGTTCTCGCCCCTTTCCTCTTCACACTGTACACTGCAGATTTTAGGTGCAACTCATCCAGCTGCTACCTACAGAAGTATTCTGACGACTCTGCAATAGTGGGTCTCATCACAGATGATGATGACAGGGAGTACAGAGAACTGAACCAGGATTTTGTGGACTGGTGCCACCGGAACCACCTGAAGATTAACGCGGGGAAGACCAAGGAGATGGTGGTGGACTTCCGCAAAGGCAGAAGCCCTCCTAAACCAGTGGACATCCTGGGGACGGGCATCGAGATTGTGAACACCTATAAGTACCTGGGTTTGCTCCTTAATAATAAGCTGGACTGGGCAGATGATATGGAGGCCCTGTACAGGAAGGGCCACAGCAGGCTCTACCTGCTTAGGAAACTGAGAGCCTTTGGAATCCGGGGGGCACTTCTTATAACTTTCTTCAACTCGGTAGTGGCATCAGCCATCTTCTTTGGAGTGGACTGCTGGGGGAGCAGTATATCAACCAGGGGCAGAAATAAACTTGACAAGCTGATTAGAAGGGCCAGCTCTGTCCTGGGGAGCCCACTGGACCCAGTGCAGGTGGTGGGTGACAGAAGGATACTGTCCGTGGTGAGCTCCATGCAGAAGAAGAAGTCCCATCCCATGCATGAGACTGTGATCGCGCTGAGCAGTACTGTCAGTGACCGACTGCTCCACCCTAGGTGTGAGAAGGAGCGCTATCGGAAGTCTTTCCTCCCCACCGCGGTTAGGCTGTACAACCAACACCGACCTAAGCGGAGATCATTACATACAGAGCACTGAAATATCTCTCTGCCTGTTAAATCCCCCCCCCCCCCCCCTCTGCTACGTCCTATCTGTCTGTCTGCTATTAATGTAATGCCTCTCACCTTGGAACATTCCTGTACATGTTGTATTTGTATTTGTATCTGCTTATCTTATCTTATCTTTGCTGCTGTAACACACTGAATTTCCCCATTGTGGGACTATTAAAGGACTATTATTATTATTATTATTATTATTATTATTAAAACCAACATAACTCTGTCAATACCACTTTCAGTGGTGATACTGAACCAGCGCAATGTCAAGTGGCTAGTGGGCTTATGCACCTTGTATAAAATGTATGCAAAGAATCACGTGTCATTTTTGTAGATTTTACTTAGAAGTACAGATCAATGTATAATCCATGACTGTTTTCTAAAATGTTGGCAGAAATGCATTGGTCCCAATATGGTACCTGACATTCAGGGCCCCAAATAGACCACTGACATGAATGAACTTTTAAAGGGTCTCCTTTTGGAGCAAATTTAGGACCAGTATCTAAATTCATGCCTCCTGCCCTTCACTGGGCAGGAGGTCCAGGAACAGTCTAGTTTTTGAGTTGTTTGACACAAAGTTGTAAAAGAATATTAGGTTAAAGATGACTTTACACCAACGCCAACTCTTACCACCCTCTAAATATGGCACATTTGTAATTTTTTCAGCACCCTATATGCCAGCTAGGCTCCATATGGGAGGTCCAAGACTGTCTGCTCCAGTCCAGGACTGCCCACCTGATAGTAAGGACCCTGATTAGCACATTGGGTGCTGCGATGGGAATGGTTTAGAGCTACAAGAAAAATTCAAATGTAACAGAATCATTGAAGCGGAACTTGCAAAAAGTTAGAGTTGGCGGAAGTGGAGAAAGGTCTAATTTTGCCTCTTTTTGGTGGGAATGCCCAATCATCTAATGTGTTAATGTGTATGGGGGGGGGGGGGAGTCTCCCAACTCTCCCTGATGGCAGATGTTGGGAGAAGATGAGGATCAAGCAGTTGGACTTCAACTGCCCGGTCTTTTAGTTCTTAGAGAGATAAGCTGCTGCCGGAGCAGCCTGGAGGTGGCTTACTCTGCTCTTGCTATGGAGAACACAGCAATTTGTATGCAGGAGGGAGCAGAAGGGAGAGAGATGTTGGTTGAATAAGCTGCCAGCTATCTAATGTGCATGGCTAGCCTTAGATGATATGGAGAAATCACATTGCAGTTTGTCCATAATATTGTAATATAAAAATTATTATACAGTGGTTACCATGGAGTTAAAAAAGCAAGCTTATCAAAAACACTTCTGACTTGAAGGGCACTGGTCGGAGCTATTTGTATTACACCCCCACCGCCTCCCAGGGCTCTAGGGCTGGAAACATTTTGAACTTCTATCTACTTCTCCCAGGAAGAATTATGTAATGCTAGAGGTGAGATATTATATTTTGGATTTGGAAACCATGTATCTAACACACAGGCAGGAAGCACCAATTCACACAGAGGCACAGAGATACTGATATCATCAGAGAGCAAGCAGAAAAACATTTAATGGTTTATGGGACTCACTCACGTATCTAGCCAAGAACATCAAGACTAACATTATAGATGACAAAATAATCTGTAATCTAAATACCAAAGCTCCACTGAGGACAAAAGGAAGGGAAAAAGGGAATTCTACTTAAAAGGAATGTATCTCCAGAGAATCTATCTATCTATCTCTAGAGTATCTAATGTATATTTGGAAAAAATGCTAAAATTTTTTCAGGCTGGTCATGAGACTGACACTTCCTGTTCTGTAGAGATCATTCCTCAACAGTCATATCATAATCATAACATGCAGAATTACAATAAAATATAACACCTATATTATAAAGTGGTGAGCAGATAACACAAGATTCACCATTGACAATAGGTGATGGACACACCTCAGCTCTTCCCCGCACAATGACTTCTACATAGGTCACAGAGCATACCCACAACACTCTCCCATAGAAGTCAGTTATCTCCAGACGATATCTTCCTAGGAACCTATCTATAAAGACATAGTGTATAACACTGTCAGGGCTCCTAGGAATCTATCTATAAAACATAGTGTATAACACTGCCAGGGCTCCTAGGAACCTATCTATAAAACTTAGTGTATAACACTGCCAGGGCTCCTGGGAACCTATCTATATAACATAGTGTAGAACACTGCCAGGGCTCCTAGGAACCTATCTATAAAACATAGTGTAGAACACTGTCAGGGCTCCTAGGAACCTATCTATAAAACATAGTGTATTACATTGTCAGGGCTCCTAGGAACCTATCTATAAAACATAGTGTATAACACTGTCAGGGCTCCTAGGAACCTATCTATAAAACATAGTGTAGAACACTGCCAGGGCTCCTAGGAACCTATCTATAAAACTTAGTGTATAACACTGCCAGGGCTCCTAGGAACCTATCTATAAAACATAGTGTATAATACTGTCAGGGCTCCTAGGAACCTATCTATAAAACATAGTGTAGAACACTACCAGGGCTCCCAGGAACCTATCTATAAAACTTAGTGTATAACACTGCCAGGGCTCCTAGGAACCTATCTATATAACATAGTGTAGAACTCTGTCAGGGCTCCTAGGAACCTATCTATAAAACATAGTGTATAACACTTCCAGGGCTCCTAGGAACCTATCTATAAAACATAGTGTATTACATTGTCAGGGCTCCTAGGAACCTATCTATAAAACATAGTGTATAACACTGTCAGGGCTCCTAGGAACCTATCTATAAAACATAGTGTATACACTGTCAGGGCTCCTAGGAACCTATCTATAAAACATAGTATAGAACATGGTCAGGGCTCCTAGGAACCTATCTATAAAACATAGTATAGAACACTGTCAGGGCTCCTAGGAACCTATCTAAAAAACATAGCGAATAACAGCCTTCAGTAAAACAATTACCTTCACTACACTTCACAGCACGACCCAACATCTTCTTGGGGTAAAAATGATCAAAAGATTAAGTTGAGAAAGAGAAATAAATTCCTCATCCTTTAGCCAGGGCCCTCTGATCTGGCATTCACTATTTTTTTTTTCCAAGGACCTCTGGAAATATCAGGATGTTCAAATAGTAAGAACACCGAGAAAAAGAAACCCCCACTTGGTGGAGGTTGACACCAACACACCTCTAACTACCTGATGTAAACTTGCTCCTAGTTTGGGCTATTTTTCTAAGCCTTGTTGTGGAACCTGCAAAAAGGAGATCCTTGCAAGTTCCCACCAAACATTTAAATAACCAATGAAGCCAAAACAGACAGTACCCCTTCCTCAAGGAGCCCCACAACAACCACAAATTCTCACTCATTATAGTATATATAGCATCACTCTCTGTCCTTGTTCACTTTGGACCAGATCAAAAAATAAGAAGCCCAGATACCATAATATCTCTGCCTTCCATTTCCATCATTAGTAGTAGGGCTGTATTAACCATAGGGCAAATGGTTCACCTGCACAGGTGGGACCTCTGCTCATCATTCAGAATGCGACTAGTGCTATCTGCGTCAGAGAGGTTTAATGAGCTCCAAGATGGAGACAGCACTAGAGCAAGAGTCTAGACAGAATTTTGACAGAGTCTAGACTTTGTTTTGCATGCTCCTTCATTGTCCCCTTAAAGAGGACCTTTCATCACCTTCAACAAGTCCAGGTCTCAATTAATAAGTGCTGATCCACTGATTCTGGCACAGTTGGAATTTTATCTAGCCCTCACCGTTCCTGAGCTATCAATGTTGTTAGTTTTGGTTCCTGATATGCTACTTAGGCTCTGCACGGTGTCAGGCAGGAGCAGGAAAGAGGTGTGATTCTGAGCTCTGATGCTGGCTGCCTCTTATTGGAGCTCTGAGTCACGCCCCCTGTCTGACTCTGCCCTTCTGACATTACAGAGCCTAAATAGCACATCAGGCAACAAAACTACCTGCACTTGATTCTAGGGAATGGTGGGGGCTAGAGAAGAAATTCCAACTGCACTGGAATCAATGGAGCAGAGACTATCAACTAATGCTAAGAACTAGAACTGTTGAAGGAGGTAAAAGGTCCTCTTTAAGGAGGCCATAAGGGGACACTACACTGTGTGGGAGCGCTGAGGTGTTATTATACTATGCATGGCCACTGAGTGGGAATTATACTATATGGTGGTCAATAAGGATTCCTTATGCTATAAGGAGGCCACTAAGGGGGCGTTATACTGTTTACGGGCACCAAGGGGGTATTAAAGTAAGTGGGCATGCACCACAACAGTCATCCCACTGTTTATCTTAGGGTGTCCCACTTATGAAACCTTTGCACTGGGCTCACCAATGTGTTAAAACAGCCCTGATCAGTGGCATGTATGGAAGCCATAGATAAACAGTGATCTGATTCCTCTATTGGGTTGTACACATGGAAGCCTACACTAATGCTGAAAAAAGCATTAAAGTTAATAATATGAACTGTTCATCGTAACTTTCACTCTATCAATAATTCAGTAATATAATATATTTATATATGTATATTAGGTTTGATTCTGGTTTATTAGCTCTGGTGCTTTGGAGATTTAATGGTCTTTTTTTCATACATAAAATTCATTTTTCTCGAGACCTGGGGGTCAGACTAAAATGTGTTTTCTGCCCCTGGAAACTGATCCATCCTCGAAATCATAACAAGTGTGGGCAGCTTAATGGAAAGACAGTCATTACACCAGAGATGATAGCAACAAGCGATACTGAAATACCTTTTACCTCGATGCAGAGAGGTCACATATCTGAGAACTTGAGAAATGCCCAGGGCCAAAATCTAGAGTTCAGAATGTAACAATCTCAGCTTTATTTAAGCTTTCCCTTCTCTAATGAGATTGCTGCTAGATACGAGCAGAAGAGAGAGACAATGACCGATCCTGCAACGATCACCTTGTCTGGTACGAGGATAATAGAGAAAAATGAACTGATACTTATTGTGGAAAGATGAGTATACATCTATGATAGTGGCATATATATATATAGTGCCTACATTGCTAATTGGAATGATTATATCCATGTATTATAATGCTACTTTTTCTAAATGCCAAAATTCCATCCAAGGTGAGTCTTAGCACTGCTCAAATTACATTTGAGTTTACTGTCGAAGCTATATCGGGAGGATATTGTGATATACATCTCTGATGGAAGTCTCCAACATATACCAATGTATAGAGATAGAATAGTACATGTTGACCAAGAATCGCCTTTATTCAGGATACCTCATATAATAGGGTAATCTTTAGACACTCACCAAGTGAATGGGACCCTCTGGGTACAGGACTTATGTGAGCCTTACCTTTTCTTTCCCAAACAATCATTCTTCCAGATGTCTCAAACAGTCTGAAGGGGTCTTCATCAGAGAAAAAAACTGTAGTCCAATCCCTGTACATCCTGCAGAATGTCAGTCCGTCCTTAATGTTTTTCTTGGAGATAAGTGGAAGAATGATTGTCCAGAGAAGAAAAGTGAGCCTGTGTCATGCCAACAGTAAAGCATCCTGATACGGTGATGCCATCCATGGAGTGGCTTTTCATCCAGGGAAATGGGTCACTCACAATTTAGGGTTGGTTCACACTTGCGGCGGCACTCCGTCCACCGCGAATCCGACCTAAATGTTGGAAAACTGGATAGGGAAAGGTTTGCGACGCTTTGCTTAAAAACATATTCACTTGAATGGGTTTTTAAAGCAATGCGCGGGTGTGCGCTTACACCCTCTGCGCCGCGAAGCCATTTTTTTTCGGCGGAAACAAAGTCCTGCATGTCCGACTTTTTTTCCAGCGAAGAAAAATGGCTTTGTGGCGCAGAGAGAGTAAGCACACACCCGCGCATTGCTTTAAAAACCCATTCAAGTAAATGGGTTTTTAAGCAAAGCATCGCAAACCTTTCCCTATGCAGTCCCTATCCAGTTTTCCGACATTTAGGATGGAGTGCTGCCACAAGTGTGAACCCACCCTTAGCTTAAGAACACTGCCATAAATAAAGAATGGTCTCTAAACATCCTCCAAGACCAACTTCTCTTAACCGTCCAGGAGATATTTGGTGACAGACAATGCTTTTTCCATTATAATGGAGACCATGTTCCAAGGTAAGAGTAATCACTAAATGACTAGAACAAAACACTGAAATTTTTGGTCTATTACCAGGAACCTTCTCAGATCTCAGTCCCAATGAGAATCTCTGGTCAAAGCAGGTAGGCACCAAAAAAATTGTGGTAAACTCTAAGCACGGATCAGGCAAGAATGGGTTGTCACCATCCCAGATTTGACCCAGAAGGTGACATCCAGTATGTCACGGAGAACTGCAGAATTCTTGAAAAAAAAGGATCAACACTATTGAGTCTTTGCAAAAACTTGATGTATTGGTCAAAAAAAGTGTAAAAAGTTCTGAAATGCTTCTAACTGTACTTCTGTAACCATCTAAAACCATCTGAAACATCTAAGACTGAAAAATACTGAAGCAGCAAACTCTGTGAAACCAAAATCTGTGTCAGTCTCAAAACTTTTCGCCGCAGCCGTATACTCAAAATTCTGTGGATCATGGAAATCAAGAACAGGAGAAATGAAAGCAGATCACTGAGAAGTGAAAGTTTGATGCATCTGTAAGTGATGTACTGGATACCAAAATAATGATAAGCTTTTCTGGTTGTCATGGAGAACAACCCATTTCACGTTGTTTCACTAAGCCTAATGGTTTCTAGAGCCTTGGACAAGATTAGTGATAGTATATATGGACACTGAGTGAGTCTTCCGAAATCCCCAGGGATCACGTGTGACACTCCTATACATTTCTCCTACAACGACAAATAAAGGGCCAACCATGGCCGCCAGAGCAAGTGGCTCTCCACTCTGGGTTAGAAAGCATATCTCCACTTTGGCTCATGGAGGGGGGTCCAGAGCAACAGACCTGCCTCTATAACATCCATATGTCCTAATAGGGTAAGGAATACAAATAAGACCTCACTGGTGAAAAACAGGAGTTTGCTCCTAGCACCACCTATTGGAAAGTAGTTCCTTATAGATCAATACCTGGTTTTCAAAGAAACCAAAGGGCATAGAGAAACAACTTGTGAGACAATCCCTTTAAACCCTTTTATTTTCACATTTTCTACAAACAAAAATAAAGCCTCAATTATTAAATTGAACGAAAAAAAACATATTATTTCTCCATACCCATTTCTGAAAGTAGACACTGAACACATCATGAAAATGCCACAAAGCAGGTTAGAATCTAACCCAAGTAAGTCTGAGACATAGAGCAGTTGCTAAAACTAAAATTTCAAGATATGCAAATGTCTATGTCTATATGTACAGTACTGTGCAAATGTTTTAGGCAGGTGTGCGTGTGTGGAGGGGGGGGGGGATACAGCAAAATAAGAATGCTTTCAGAAATAGAAGGGTTAATAATTTATGAAGTCAATGAAGAAAAGAAAAAAAAAAGTAAATCCCATCAATATTTGGTGTCCTGGAAGTGATGATCCGGCCCCCACAGATATAGCCCTGATCTCATCATCATCCAGTCTGTCTGGGATGACATGAAGAGACAGAAGGATTGGAGCAAGCCTACATCCACAGAAAATCTGTGCTTAGTTCTCCAAGATGGCGGGAGAAAAATATGTTATTATACATATTTTTAAAAGAATCCAAAAATTTTTGCAGTTCCAACTCTACCTACTAGGCCAAATAATATGCTGACACTTCCCGTTTTTTTTTTTTTTTGTTTCTTTTTAGGAGATTTTCCCCTTCACTTCTTAGCATACAGATGGTGGCAGTTATCATTTATATGTAGATAAGACACAAAATCCACCAGTCACAATAGGTAATTTCACATCTTATCTACTTTCCTCTCTGCAGAGATCACAGAGCATGCCTAGAAAAGTCCTCTAAGGAGTGTCTATGGCCCATGGTCTCAACTCCAGGAAAGAGGAAATCAAAGACTATGTTAGGCTTAGAGGCAAGAGCTGGAATTGGAAGATTTTTAGGATTTTTTATAATATCGATAATAACATGTAAAGTAAAATTAAAAAATCACCAAAAATTCTTTAAAAAAAGCTTAACATAAAAACATAATTTAAACTTTAACCCATTTTCTAGCACATTCCATTCAAGCTACAAAATTATGAATTTAAAGATTCTCTATTTCTTAACATGTGTTTTCTCTTTCATACATGACATGTAAAGAATGAAGAGACTGGAAAATTCTTTAAATCCCCTTGCACCTCAAGTTCCTTCCTATACCCCATTGATAGCATTGCTCATAACCCTGAGAAACCAAGCCTAACCGGCAGCTGCAGCCACCTGTGGGAAAACAGAAGATGTTACTAGTGATACCAATGAACCCTGGGAGTCTCAGAGCTAAACTAGTCATAAAAATGGAATAACTAATTCCGAAATATTGGATAATAAACACGCGATACAAAACAAACACACTTTGATGTTAAAGCTAGGAAGACCTAGAAGAAAATACTGGAAACTTCGACAAGCGTCTGATGCCGAGGACCCTTAGGGTTTAATTAAATAGTGCTTGTTTTTACGCATTTTTTGCTTGACATGTAATTCATCCCAATGTAAGTTTTCATGAACGTCCTATATTAGTGAGAATTACATACTGTTATTCAGGGTCTTCACAGAGGAAAAGAGCAGGCGGCATATCATTTCTAATACCCACGAAAATTGCTTACAGCAGCCTGGATACAACATGGCAACAGTTTTTGACATATTAGAAAAAAATATAATAATATAATGTAGAAGTCAAAGCAAGCTTAAAGCACACCCCCAGTTATAAAGAACTTATACATGAATAGTACAGATGATATTAAGAAACTTTTTCATATATCTTATTAAGGAGATCTGTTTCCTTCTCCACTTATTGAGCTGTTCTCCTGCTCCTTATCTTCACTTTGACTGCTTGTTTACATTAGATTCATCTTCAGACTCACACATACAACTCTATGGAGCAGGGAGGGGCTGAGCAGAATTTTCCTGCGGGCACATGAATTGATTTATTGCCTCATTCCCTGTATTATCAGCTTCTTATCTACAACTTAGCAGTGTTAAAAAAAGCAAGGAACAGCAGAGTGTAACAGAAGCAATTATTTGAGTGTCTTTTCTAATCCCCCTCCTCTCTTCATAAACTAATATGGAGAAAGTAACTGCCTGAAAAGTGAAGAAAACATATTTTTTTTAAAATAAGATATATTACAAAGTTTCTTATTTTCACCTGTACTATTCACTTATGAAAAGTTATTTATAACTGGAGGTACGCTTTAAAGCAGATAACTCCGGTCCCTGTATAGTGGCTGGTTGCCAGTACAGGAACTCAGCTCCCATTGTTCATGGTACCAGTGCCTGGCTACTATTCAGGGCACAAAACCTATTGCTTTCGGCCCGTATTGTGTATAGTATGGACATCTGAAGTGGCCCCATATAACTGATTGGTGCAGGGGCCAGCTGCTGATTCCCCACCGATCAGATATTTATGGCCTATCCTAAAGGTAAACCTTAAAAATCTAAATCCTGGACAACCCCAGGGAATATAGGCTTATACATTTGGTTCTCAGAATCTTCATATTATTGTATTTTGGGTAATGTGCCTCTTTACTGAATTCCTCTATACAGGATGCTGACCATTTAGTCAGGGTGGAGAGAGGTTACCAAAAGTGTCTCTCATTTTAGAGGACCTGTCCTTCTTTACACAGATAAATATTAATGGGAGCTGTGTATTTATTAACTTTACCTGTGGGGGCGCTGCACAGAAACGAAACACTTATTTCCAATATCCCCACAGATTACAGTGTTTGCTGAGGTTCCCAAGAGCCTACCTAAAAACATTGGCTGGAATATATAAACATTTTGGCATTAAAAGAAAGCAACAATTCTTGACATATGTCAGATTTTGCTCAGCACCCAATACACTAGTCAGGTTTTCTACTGTCAGATGGGCCCCTCTGGGGTGGAGCAGGCAGTCAATGACTGCCCACCTGACAGTGGAGAGCCTAAACAGAATATTGGGTGCTAAAATTAACTGCACTGATTGCTCAGGAATGGTGGGGGCTAGAGAAAAAATTCCTAATGCACCAGAATCAGTTGAGCAGCACCTGTTATAGGATGCAAAAAGGTGGAGGTGGTGAAAGGTCCTCTATAACCACCTCAGCCCCATGTCTCTACTGATCATGTAACACCAAATACCATAAATCAGTGGGAAAGCTTCTCCTCTCCTAGCTCCCGATGGGAATGGCCTAACACTTCCTGTCTTTGTGTTTATATCCAGTATGAAGGACCTCCCACCACCCCTAGGAAGACACGCCCCCTCATTCCTTTAACCCCTTCCTAGCCCCATCTCTCTCAACCCTAGTCTTGTCTCCCTCCAGCCTAGTCCTGGCTTTCCTGTACTCGTTCATATCCAGTTTTAGACTAGCTATTAGATTTGCTCACTACATTTGGTATGCAAGGCTTGTTCTCTCATGCACAATACAGAGATAGACATCCTACAGCTCCCTATAGAAGTCCAGGATGTGCAGGGATTAGGTTTTCCATCACAGCTGGAAGACAGCAGGGCTGCCTATCACTGCATAGTAATCCCCAGCGTCAAACTACAGTCAGCTGTATCATAGGGAATGTGGAGATTAATTCAATATCACTGTAGAAAAACACAAGAAAATGGCATCGCAATACAGAAATATTCTCTAGTAGAAGCAATGCTGGTGTCTTCATAAAGTATAATTCATATGTGAGTGCAGTGTGTTATATTATGTCTCCATACAACTATATTAGGAGATTGTGTGCAGTCATAATACACTCACGTGCTGGACCACAATTTGCATTTTTGTTGGCGAAATTTTCGGAAATCTTAGCAAATTCTCAATAGAATTGCTATATGTGAGGCTACGGCCCCACGTTGCGGAAATGCAGCTTTTTTTGTTGCAGTTTTTTGAGCCAAAACCAACAATGGCTACAAAAGGAATATATATAGGAAGTTCCTATACTTCTACCTTCTGCTCAATCCATTCCTGGCTTTGGCTCAAAAAACCGCAACAAAATCTGCAACAAAAAAAAGCTGCGTTTCTGCAACGTGGGGCCTCAGCCTGAAATAGTTTTTTAATATAGAGCATATCGACCTAATACCTCTCACAGATGGTGGTTGGTTACAACTGAATCCAGTCTATACAATCCTCTCTGAGATAGACAGAACTCCAAGATGATACATATTATATGCATATTAGTGGCCACACTTTCTACAGGTAAATTGCTGTTTTAGTTGCAAAAATATTAAGACACTACAGTTATTTTAACCCTGTACCAATTTGTGAAAAACATTTGGTATCTGTTCACACTGTGAACTTACAGTAGCTGCTTTGTGTCTCCTAAGTAATTCCTGCACCTACCATCATGGGTCCTTCCAACCACCAACTGGAAGCCCAGGGGAACTCCCACCACCATCAGGTACCCTGCAGGACCCCTGGTGGTGGGCTGGAGGAGAAGGTTGAGTGTCTACAGGCCACCGTTGACAGCTACTACTACTCTCATCCTTCAGTTGCCTCCAAAAGTTTTCTGCCCATATATGACTTTTTATTATTAAACTAACCATTTAAGGCGGTTACAGTAACATTTTGTTTCTGAATTCTTTTCTATCTGGAATGCTAGAGATGTAACAAATTCTTGGAACATGACTTGTTTCTCTTCCAAATACCATACAGTACCACAGCACCAATCTTGCTTGGAAAAGCAGTGAAAATATCAAATGTATCTGACAGAGGACTCTAATATAGTTATTCAAATGCTAAAATGACATAAGAATGTTTGGAAACTTAAAGGGGTATTCCCACGAACATAACCATTTTTAAATTTGTAGATAATTAAACGTTAAACATTTTTGCAAATATAAGTAATTAAACATTTTGCAGAGTTTTAAAGATTTTCCCTAAATATCTTGTGGTCGCACGTTGATGTCTTGATTGGTTGCCAGTGGATACGACCATGAAGGCAGGACCTTTCTAAAGTCAGAACATCAGCCATGATTTCCTTATTGTGGCTGGGATATCTTCTGATACATATAGTGTGCCTGCCTGATAACCCAGCTACAATAAGAAAATCATGGTTGGGTTCCTGACAAGTCCCAGACCATAGAAAGTTGTTGCTTCAGTGGTCGTATCCATTGGCAACTGATCAAGACAACAGACTGTCACCACTAAGATAGAGAAAATCTTTAAAACTCTGCAGAATTTTTAACTTCTTATATCTGCAAAAATGTTTAACTTTTAATTATCTACCATTATAGATATGATTATGTTCAAAGGAATACCCCTTTAAGATCCTTTGGGTTTTATGAGTTTTCCAATACAATACACAGTATAGATGTAACAAACTTTAACTTGAATCTGATAATTTGCTGCAGAACTCACAACAACATGCAAACAGTCAAATTAAATATAACTGCACTGAAATCTATGCCAGATCATAGCTCATAGTTGGCTTAGAGTTCAGGCATCAAGATTTGCCCATGCCAAGTCCCCCCACCATGATCCTTTTCCGTAAAAAAGAAAAAAAAAATTGTGCAAAAAATTGCGATTTTCATGCCTTCTACCCCAGGAAACCGGTGCACAAAGCATTATAAATCTGTCCCAATGTGTTCTAAGATGAACTGAAATAAAGAAAAGCATGAGAAAAAGACAAGAAGTGCAGGCTGAGCAGTCGGATGGCCGCGTATTTACAAAGTCTTATGAATGATGACGGGAAATATATTTTGTAAAAATGCTGAGCGCTAACAGTCAACAAAACAAATCACTTTTTCTATTGCTGTCTCTTTTAAGTAAACAATTTTCTGAAATTATTGTCTCTCCCCCTCCATCCTTATAGGAGATATAGACAGTTTTTACGGTTTATTAAACCGGAAGGTCATACCATATTTTATTACTGCTGACAAATATTCCTATTAAAGAAAGCCGCTTGGCAAAACAAAGATAAAGTAAACAGAGACGGCCAAATCTCCTTCACCAACACCAAAAGACACAATCTTAAAGGTTTGTGCTATAAATCTAAAAAATACCCATTGATTCTGGAGCCAAAAAGATTCATGAATTTTCATTTTAACATCTGATAACACAATTTTATTGGCACTGTCTAGACTGGTCTTCATACACACTTGATGTCAATTGGGAAAAGCACATCAGAATCCGGCAGATAGTTCTATAAAGAAATTGCACTGAACTTGAAGTTCTTATTGACAACAAATTTCCATTAGAGATAGGCAAAACTCTGAAGATTCATCTGGCTTCGGGTTGAGTTGGTTCGACCCAAAGTTTCGTTTCAGGACAAAATTGTTTGGATAGAACTGTAAATGAAATTATTAGACTCTGGTGTCTTCCAACCTCACGGGTTGGGTCATGCATGGGCCCACCTGGGGTGCACCAAGCATCAGGACGTCAGGAGGCACAGCAGAGGTGAGGGAAGGTGAGTATAAATGTTTTTTATTTTTTACATCTCCCCTGGGACTCCATCTATTATACTTTGGGGTCTGAAGAGACCCCAGAGTATAATAATGTCCTTTCCAGCTCACGGTTCGATCCCAATTGGTTCATTCATCTCTACTTGTCATACTGAATCAAGACATTCTCTGGAATCTAAGTTGATGACAAGTTCTTTTTATAAAATTACGCTTTGGGATATTACCGATTGCCTCTTATGTCTGCCTTTGCGGGCCACTTCACAGGTGTTCCCTCTGTTGCTGAGATATCAGCTTTTTTTGTCCATATGCAAATGAGCTCTTTTGGGGCAATGAGGGTGTTGCCATTTATCTCTTTGGGGCAATGAGGCTGTTGCCAGGGTGTAACTTGAGGGGGTGCAGAGGGTGCAGTCACACTGGGGCCCAGGAGCCTTAGGGGGCCCATAAGTACTGGCATCAGTATTGAGATTGCAGCTTCCATCTGGCCCATAAGCCAAGGAGACCCACACATTACCCTAACCACACTAAGGGTGATTAAACTCCTTAGCAGCCGTAACCATCATGATCAAGAATTTGCTATAGGAATGAGGTAGGGGGCCCCAGACAAAAGATTTCACCGGGGCCCACAAGACTTTAGTTACACCACTGGCTGTTGCCATTTATCTCTTTGGAGTAATGGTAACACCTTCATTGCTCCGAAGAATTCATTTGCATATTGACAAAAAAGGTTGTATCTCAGTAATGGACATGCCGATTCACAAGGGGAACACACTGTTTGATTTAGTGACCCTAATATACCTATATAGGGGACTGGGCTGATATGCTAGGTTCTGATGACAGAATAAGCAAATACATTTTCCTTGTTGGAAAAAGGAAAACTGTGCCTTATGTATGCCTTCTTTTATTTTTGGAATTGTTCATCAGAATTCTGTTTGCCTGACAATCCCTTTAAATGACTTATTCAGAAACATTGTATGTACTCCTTCCTGGACAGGTTGTACCTTTGGTTTCTGGGCTGGTTCTGACTCAGGGTCACTTTATTGAAACCAACACTTGGTTCGCCTCCTCTACCTGTTCAGTGTATATTACCTATACTAAGGCAGCTGGCTTTACTGTGTAGTCTGGAGAGGAGGCAGAGTTACTTAGGTGCTGGGGACTGGTTTCCATCATTGATCCTGAGTCAGACCCAGCCTGGAAACCCAATGTATGGTCTACATAAAACAGGAAGTGAATACAAACAACATCCCCAGATAACCCCTTTAAATTGTGATGGATATAAACGAACCTGTCAAGATGGCGGACCCCACTGTATGTAGTATCTGGATATAATTTATTCCAGCTCTTCCGTTTGCTTCCTGCGAGAATCCAGAGCATTTCACACAGTTTCGTCTTGTAAGAAGGCTTAAATGCCACTCTCTTAATCTATAGTAGATCAGAATAGCTGCATATTACAGAACGGTATAAACCAGTCTTTGTAGCTGCGAGTATATGAAAGCCTTTATCACTAAGAGCCGTCCCCGTATTTAAATGCACTCAGGTTAGTCTTCTTAATCCTTGTTCTTGTTTTATCTCCGGGAGAAATGGTGAAAAGAAAATAATTACATTTTTTTTCTTCTGTTTCTTATGACAAAATGAAAGTACTTTCCCAGAAATAATACATCTGTACAGCCCAGAGGAGGATTTTTTTTCTCTCAAAGAACACATTTAAGTAAGACGCATCCAAAGTCTATGCGTAGACCTTTATGGCTAAAATCAAGCTAATCACATAAAACCACATGTTTTCCCTGATACCGCTAAGACTCCTTAGAGGGAAATACCTTGTGTATTACTCAAAAATCTGTGAAGACTTAAGGTTTGCAAAGATAATTTTGGTAAACCTGAAAATGAATGAAAAAGTAAACAAGAAAGATACAGATGTTTCCTCTAGAGATGAAGGAACTTTTCAAGATTTGGTTTAGGTTTGGGTTTGTCGGTTCAGATTTCTAAAGAACAGGAAGTTCATCATTACACTTAGTGTTCAGTGTGAAAACATGATTTTAAGATTTTTGAGTATGACATGAAAAATTTTAAATGACATATTAAAAAATTATTTTAAAACATGTTCAACATAAAAATATGATTTAAAGGGAGCCAGAACCCATCATATCAACCCAGCTCCAAAGTTAGATAGGTTGGGGTCACCTCAGTGGCGTAACTAGGAATGGCTGGGCCCCAAGGCGAACATTTGACATGGGACCACCCCGAACTGCCGTAACATTTTTTTTTTTATGTTCCCTCACTTCCCCTGGGCCTCTGATCATTATACTCTGGGGTCTGAAAATACCCCAGAGTATAATGATAGCAGTGTTTGTGGGGTTTGGTCCGCGGCCTTACTTACTGATCCCCGCTCCTGCTTACAGCCGCCTCTCCTTCTGCAGAAAGGGAAGTGCAGGCGGCCGTGAGCAGGAGAGGGGATCGGTAAGTAAACAGGGCTCGTTACCTGCTGGGGTTACTCCAGCAGGTAACGGCCTATTAAAAAAAAAAAAGCATCGGGGGCCCACCTGGCCCCCTAATGTCCCGGGCCCTGTGGCAGCCGCTACCACTGCTACCCTGGTATTTATGCCCCTGGGTCACCTGAATCAAAGTTTTGTCCCTTATGAATCACTACTTCGGTTGCTGTTTTTATCAATATTCATATGAGCTCTTTGGATCAACAATGGCGTGTTCCATGGTCCAGAATGGTAAGAGGCAACACCCATGTTGTTCCAAAGAGCTCATTCGATATTGACAAAAACAGAGATATCTCGGCAATGGAGACATCAATGCACAAGGAGAAACACTGTTTGATTCAGGTGACCCTAACCTATTTAACCGCAGGGCTGGTTGATATGCTGGTTCTGGTGACAGACTCCCTTTAACCACTTAGACTGGGCTATTTTCTTTGGTTCATGACCGGACACATTTTTGGGTTTTGAGGGCTATAACATTTTTTTTCCTTTGGCTTATTCAAATAATTTTTGCTTGTTTTTCGTTTTTCGGTGATAAATTGGACTTTGTTTTTATATTGTTTTTATTGCCCTCCCCACAAAGGAGGGGAAATGCGTCTGTTTTTAAAATTGTTTATGTTGTTTTAAGTGCTATAAAAAAAACAAATTGAAATAGTTTTCCCTCTCTGTTAGGGGGTCAACATACTATTGTGTCACGGGCATTGCTAGAAACAGTGACGTGGGCGTGGTAGTGGCATTTTTTTTTATATATATTAACTTATATTTATTGCAGGTTTAGGAGTGGACCATCTGATGTTTATAGTTAACAGGAGGTCCAGAGCTGGTTAAATAATATAGTATTTACAAAGTGCAAGCCAGTGGCATAACAGCTAACCATGGCGAATTATGGTAGGGGTTCCCATTGCAGCAGCCAGGATTTTCATGGAGCAAAAAGTCCCTTGAGTTGAAGTGGCTAACCACTGGATGCTGGACTCCATAGTAGCTGCTAGGCTTGCTATACTATACCTTTCTTCTTGGATGGAGATGTCCAGATACAGTAGTTGTGTTGCAAGATGAGCACCTTTTCTAAAACCAACAGGATCTCCTAAGTTAAAGAGGTTGTCCAACTTTTTAAAATATTACATTGACAATAAAAAAAAAATTCTCCCAGGTCTCCTGTTTTCAGTGTTGGCATCTCCATGCTTCCCATTGCATCCCAATTGATGGCAAGTCTCGCCTACTACCAACCACAGGCCTCAACCTTGACGTCTTCACAAAGGCACATGTCAGTGACTGGCCTCAACAATAACAGGACATTTGTTAGGAGGTCATTGCTGAGACCTTTCATGGGCTGAAGAGGAGATCTTCCCTCAAATGTGATGGCACTAGCCAGGACCTGTATGTGCCACAGTACCTGCTCTTCTGGTCCATCGCAGGACCCAAAGAATGGAAAAACAACAAGGGTCCCTATTGATTATAATGGGGTTCTTTGAGTATTCATTATTTTTCTACAGGCATCACTGGACAAAAAAGTTGTGCTTACAGGAGTTTGGTATTTCTGTCGAACTTTATATTGGAGGCTCTGAATGGAGTCTCTGATGCGGATGTGAATCTAGTGTACGTCTGGTCACATCTATTTGCCATTTTCTGATTTTCTGATGATATCTTCCCTCCACCTTGCAGTCACATGTGAACCTACAGTCACCTACAGAAGGAGGGACAGGATGGAAAGAGCAATCCATGACTTCAAGATCAGACTACAAATAGAGTTTATTTGTAGTCTGTAGCCATGGAGACACATAGGTCTGTATAGGAACTGTATGCACAGTTTTACACTAGTCAATTTTCAGAATAAAGATGTTAGATATTTTCCAACAGTAGAAAAATGGGTTTCAAAGCAGAAACCCTTTAAGATTTTCATGAACTGCAAATAATACTTCCTTATCCAAACTTTCTTTTTGTAGCATATTATTTGAAAAACCTTGGAGCTATGCATTATCCCTCTAGAACATACACACAACACCGCTCCTAATATTATGCTTGTAATGTTCTCAGCTGTAAGAAACAGTCACTCGACGTGCAGCTTTGCAACTTGCCTTTGATAAGGCTTTAGCTGTTTGATGTTCCTTTTATCCTTCATAAAAGGGAACATGGCGCTCGGCAATAAATACTGTATTTTAGCATAGTTTTCCTGCCAGCGCCAACAAACTTATCTATCACGGGTTATGTTCTGATCACTTCAATAAAATAAAACGCCAGGAAAGCATTAACTTGTAATTAAAAGCAGATCAATTTGTTTGAACAAGTATGTAATGGGCTTATTGTACACTATGGCGGTACACAGAAAATGAAATGACAAGTGCCGGCCAAATTTTTCTACCCTTTGACGGGAACATGATGTAAATTGTCAGGCACAGTCATCCATAAACCTGTAACATGCAGAGAAAATTAAACAATGCATTGAAATCCGATCACATAATAACCTGGATAAGTTCATAGGACTGGTGAATGATGAGGTTATATAAGTAACGGGCAGGGCTGGATGAAGGTTTGTCAAGGACCCAAGCAAAATCATATAGTGGGGGCTACTATCCGCCTCTGGGATCTGGATCCCACTTGACCCCCTTTAATGTATAAATGTGACGCCAGTGGTTTGCACAAGCCAATGTATTACCTCTCCTAGCAGGGATGATCGCCAAGTTACCTCCCTGCCTTTCCATGCTGCTGTGCATGTACAATTTCCGATGCTGCTGCTGGTTCTGCCCATAGGATGGGCACACACTCCATTTCTTCTACTTAATAGAGCACTTTGGACCCCAGAGTATAATAAGTGGAGGCCCAGAGGAGGTGCGGAAACAAGAAAACACTTATACTCACCACCTTTCCTCACGTCTGATGGGATCCCTCCTTTTCTGGCCTCATCCAGACATCATGGGCCCAGGGGGGGGGTCTTTGAGGCTTCTGATTGAGCCCCAGGAGTCACATGTGGCGTGTCAACGTCATGACACTTAAAGTGCCATTACATCGGTACACACCACGTGACTACTAAGACTCAATAACGGACCCAATCTCAGTGGTCTTCCAGGGCCTGTGACATCACCCAGAAGGCCATAAGATGCCGGAAGAGGATTCCAATGCCTTGAAGGAGTCCAGGAGAAGTTAGTGAATATAAGAGTTTATTATGTTTCGCACCACTGAAAAGACCCCGCACTATAATAATAACACTTTTAGTTTGTGCTGAACTAAGCAAATCAGGGGAACAAACCTGAAACCAAATCTTGTGAAGTTCGCCCATCTCTAGTGCCTCTGTATAGCACCATATTATTGATGCATTGTTCCCTAGAAGCAATACTACTAGGCTCAAATATCTTCATTATAGAGAAGCCAATGGAGCACACTACAAAAAAATGGAGTCATATGAAGTTATCTATGACCCCTAAACTATATGAAAAGGATGACATGGCTATGTACATAACACCTAACAGATCAAATATTAGATTTAGGTATCCTAAAACACACATGAGTCTATTTCATGCTTTATACAGGCTTTATTTTAGTAGGTGTAGACAGGCTCCAATATCTGCACATGATCGCGCATGCGCTTGTGTCATGTCAGATTGGTACACTGATATATAGGCAAAAGTCATAGATTGTCTGTTTAACATGTGCCTAATGTTGTGTTTCCATGATATCGGGATGAAAATGAGCCAATTAGTATGCAAATATTGCTACTGAGCTAATTGCTATGTCAGTGACTGGGGCGCCGCTCCCAGACTAATTCTTCAAGGTAAAAAATAAATAGGAAAAAAAGGATCATAGATGCTAATTAAAATATCTCCCTAATACAATGTTCATTGTAGGTCTAATTGGAGATGAATGTCATTGTGCCGAGAACCAGTCACCTATTTGTCCTCCCTGGCACAGACTACAACATGTATAAGAAGAAGCGTCTGACAGTAGGAAGGAAATATTTGTACATTAAGGAGGATCCTCGATTCAGACGAGAGCTAGTTGTTTATTAAACAAGCAGAATTTTAATTAAATTCCTGTAATTAACAGCATGGAAGATAACATTTCTGCAGAGCCGAGATTGTCTGCCTGGTACACGTCCAATCAGCAATGGTTTCAGTCTTGCCAACATCCTGTTCAGAAGTGGAATATGGCGTGTGTCTAACTATCGGAACAAGAAAATTGGTACTGTGACTCGGCCCCCACCTCTGGGCGCACTCACGCATAGACAACCAACAGCTGGTTGCTCTCTGAAAATGATTATTGTATATATGGATATAGCAGAGCTGGGATTTTCAAGCTAGTCGAGATAGTTTTTTTTTTTTTTTTTTTTGGCAAAACCCATTGCCATATCATATTGTAGATGTATTATCAGTGCTTTTCCACAAGTGAGTTATCACGTTAAGAAAAAACTTGATCTACTCTTTTCTATCTACAGGTGAAGTACAGCTTAACTTGACACGTTAAAGCAGGACTAAGCCTACATTCACGTAATCGGGTTTCATCCATGAAACTTGGTCCATGTGTGTGCCGTATTTACCGGTCTGAACACTACACCATGTGATGGCATATATAATGCTAAGTGTGTTCCCGGTGAAATGCTGTTCTGTAGTGATTACAATACAGAACAGTATTTTGCTGGGTCACAAGGACTCCTAGCATCATAGATATGGCTAGGTGACCATCTCATGGCTTAGTGTTCAAGCCGGTAAATATGGCTCCCACACAGACCAAGTTTCATGGATGAAACTCGGATGTGTGACCATAGGCTAAGTGTATCCGAAATATCCATCCATCTCCCCCAAATGGCCTGGCCTCAAACTAGGCTGGACATTTTTGTTTCAGGTAGACCACCCCAATCTAACCGAACTGCCCCATTCATCCTCAAGATATTGTTATGGTTTTATGCAAGGCCACAATAAAAGCAATAGCAGGAGATTGGCTGACAACTGTGAGCAGTAGAGACAGCTATTTAAAACAAGCACACTTCTGCGAGCCAAGACAGACCCCCAGACGCCTTCACCAAAGCACCGCAAGGAGAGATGGACTTGCACTGAATCTGGGAATCTGAATTGTCAGCCAACAGATAAATATATTAATAATAAAAGCACTGCTGCGGAAACCAGGACAAAATCCACTAAAACTTACAAAGTGGCGTGGAGAAAAGAGAAGTCATACAGCAGGGTCAAAACCAGGAGAGGATGTAATATGCAGAAACAGGAGATAAAAGTAATTCTGGGAAACAAGCCAAAGGTCACAAATCCTACCAGGAACATCAAAGCAGAATCAAGAGGCAAATATGGAATCCAGGGAGCAAGCCAGAGGTCAATAAGCAAACAGGTATTCACAGACAAAACGGAGAGACAAACTAGGAATAGCAAACTGAATTAGTCGGCCCTTTTCTCAGGAGGGCGTGGTCTTATTTAGGCCTCCTCAAGTGCTAACTGGACCAAGCCAAAAAGTCTCTAAAACTGCAAAAGCTTCCCAGGTTGGCATGGTAACGTTAAAGTGCAGCAGCTGGTTAGAGAGTCCTGACAGATATATTTCCCAGCTGTTGGCAGGTTGCTGCGAATCCACTTTGCCGCCACCATTTTCCTTGCTTAATACAACATCCTGTAGATCCCTAATCTAAATCAGAAGTATCCAACATATTCAGAAGGCATATTTTTGGCTTTACAAGGACATTTAATGCATATACTCATCTTGTAAGTCACAACAGTCCACACCAGTACCCCCAAGCCTTGTCAATTTCCACACCATATGCATCAGGGTAGTGACATCTATGGATAGTATGGATATCAGTATCAGAGTATTTCCAATTTATTATATTCCCTTCATCCATCGGGAATTCCCATCTCGTTCAGATGCTGAGCAAGACCTCGGCTAGAGTAGTGCTCCTCTATCTATATTGAACCCCAACAGAAAATTTGTAAAAATCTGTAAATGACCTAAAGTGGTCCAGAAATTGGAGCAAACTATGTAGAAACTAGGCATGGTGTAAATAAAAAAAATAAAGCATACTCACCTGTCCCCAGTGCCCTTTTGTCCACCACCAGTGTTCATTCAGTTTCTTCCTGATGCATTGATGCCAGAAGTCCTCAGCCTCATTTGACCACTGAGACCAATCTGCAGTTTCAGCAGTCACTGCCAAGGAACCAGGAACACCGAATGGACAGCAGATGCAGACAACGAATTACTGGGGACAGGTGAGTATGCTTCATTGTTTAATTTTACACCGCCAGCACAAGGCTTCTACATGGGCTGCTCCAATTCCTGGACAACCCCTTTAAGGACTCCAGTCTGTAAGGCAAAAGTGCTGACCCCTAAGACAGTGAGCTACCCCAGCATCTATTTTTGCACAATATTTTCACACCTCTACTCTTTATTTGTCATCTAGAAATAAGTCAAAAACAGAAGATTACAAAAATCCACTTGTATTTTTCTGGATGTGGCATTTCACTCATAAATCTGCTAAGTCAAGCACTTTGTTTCACCCTACACAAATATGCCTGGTGATCAGCATAGGCAGTCATGGAAGATGATGAAGAGGGAAGATAACCTTCTGGGCTTCCAATCATTGGCATCTTATGTGAGTTATGTCCCAACTATGTCAAAATGAAAGGTCACATTTTTGCTGTTCTATATTTCAGCCTTCTGGGGAACAAAGTAACATCTGTCTAGTGCAGAGGACAATGTGATAGAGAGCTGAAACCCGATTTAGGGATTCCAACAAAATACAAGAACATTTCCAAATCCATTTTGAGTTTACTTCATCATCCGGAAAGGACATCTGTGTTGTATTTCTGCGAAGGTAAAAAGTTACATTATGTCTTCTGAAAATATTATAGATCCCGCCCCCCCCCCCAAAAAAAAAAAAAAAAAACACACCATGCAAGCTATAAAATACAAAATAGATAAAAATGCACATGATATAGTTTGCTTTTGGAGTTGTCTATCCTAATAGACACCAGATATTATAGCGGTTTTCTGGAGTGACTAAGTCGGTGGTTATTTCTTTTGTGTTGGAAGAGATTAGGAAGCAGAGACCAGCGGTGCACCAGAAACAGTTGGATAGGCGCAATGGAGGGATTCATGGAGGGGAGCATGACCTGTGAATCCAACAAAGTTTTTTCTTTGTGAATCGCTGCCTCCTTTGCCAAGATATTGCTGTTTTTGTCTGTATGCAAACAAGCTCTTTGGAGCAATGACAAGTCTCTCATTGCTCCAAAGAGTTAATCTAAAATATCTTAGGAAAGTAGTCACCAATTCACAACGGGAAAACATTGTTTGATTCAGGTGACCCTAACCTATCTATCTGCAGGGCTGGGTTGATATGATGGTTCTGGTGATACTATCCTATCTATCTGCAGGGCTGGGGTGATATGCTGGTTCTGGTGACACTAACCTATCTATCTGCAGGGCTGGGGTGATATGCTGGTTCTGGTGACCCTAACCTATCTATCTGCAGGGCTGGGGTGATATGCTGGTTCTGGTGACACTAACCTATCTATCTGCAGGGCTGGGGTGATATGCTGGTTCTGGTGACGCTAACCTATCTATCTGCAGGGCTGGGGTGATATGCTGGTTCTGGTGACGCTAACCTATCTATCTGCAAGGCAGAGTTGATATGATGGTTCTGGTGACACTAACCTATCTATCTGCAGGGCAGAGTTGATATGCTGGTTCTGGTGACACTAACCTATCTATCTGCAGGGCAGAGTTGATATGCTGGTTCTGGTGACACACTCCCTTTAAAGATATCACATCATGCTATCACACTGTGGTATTGCCAACTGATAACCTCAGCTTAGTTATGCTTGTATAGAGCCTAGGGCAACATCCCCCATAAATATGCATGTATGTACATATGTATGTATGCAACAAGAAAGCTCTTTAGATGTCTCATCCAGGCATCTTTGGAAATACCTTTTCTACAACATAATGTAAGAGCCAAGCGGAGCCGAAGAGTCATCAGGCATGGGAGAAAAACACAAGCTCTTGACAGAAAGTTCATTTAATTTCCTCGGCTTCTTCAAAAAGAAATCTCAAGGTGACAGGACGGGAGCGAACACCCTTAGCCATGCGTCTCCTCTCGCCTTGTTCTATCTGGAGCTGAGGTCTACTAATGAGACTGCTTTGCATTTCAGTGGAGAAGTGTAAAACGGAAAGGGCTTACTGTGATTACCTCATAAATATGTCATCTGACCAACCTTTCCTGCAAAGGATTATGAAATATGTTAACAGACTGGATTAAAATGAATCTTACCTGGGTCCTACTTTCCATTACAATAAAGGACGCGGGGTGCGCCCCGCTCACCAAGTGCTGATGCAGATGGCGCTATTTCAGTCACTGTCTTTCTAAAGACCGGCAGCCGTGGCAGGTGCTACTCAAGACACTCAGCATCAACCCAACCGTGTGATTCGCCGGTGGCTTAATGTGATCCTGCTGTCACTGCAGAGAAGCGGACTAGTACAGATGTGGAATTGCTAGATTTACTGTTTAACCGTTTATTTTCTTGCCTAGATAGATAAATAGCTTTACCTGGTGATAATGAATAACACAATGTGATATCATCATGAGGTGTGGCTATATATATACAGTAGTTATAAGGGTTTTCTCCAGGACAGGTCATCAATATGTGATCAGTGGGGTTATGACACCTGGGACTGATCGGTAGGGGTATGACACCTAGGAATGATCGGTGGGAGTATGACACCTGGGACTGATCGGTAGGGGTATGACACCTGGGACTGATCGGTAGGGGGATGACACCTGGGACTGATTGGTGGGGGTATGACACCTAGGAATGACGATGGGGATGACACCTGGGACTGATCGGTAGGGGTATGACACCAGGACTGATCGGAGGGGTATGACACCTGGGACTGATCGGTAGGGGTATGACACCTGGGACTGATTGGTGGGGGTATGACACCTAGGAATGATCGATGGGGGTATGACACCTGGGACTGATTGGTGGTGGATGACATCTGGGACTGATCGGTAGGGGTAAACACCTGGGAATGATCGGTGGGGGTATGACACCTGGGACTGATCGGTAGGGGTATGACACCAGGGACTGATCGGTGGGAGTATGACATCTAGAAATGATTGTGGGGGTATGACATCTAGGAATGTTCGGTGAGGGGTATGACACCTAGGAATGATCGGTGGGGATATGACACCTGGGACTGATCAGCAGGGGTATGACACCTGGGACTGATTGGTGGGGGTATGACACCTAGGACTGATCGGTGGGGGTATGACACCTGGGACTGATCAGTGGGGGTATGACACCTAGGACTGATCATGGGGGTATGACACCTGGGACCACCACTGATGATCTGGTGAAAAGGCCATAGCATTTGGTTAAGTATTGCAGCCTCGTCGTTGAATACCAATATTCTAACTCAACTCCATTCACTTGAATGGGACTGAGCTGCTGCTGTACCATGTGACTGATGAACATGACATCATCAGTACAGGGAAGACTATCTTGGACTCTTCCAACAGCTCATCGGTGGTGATTGGACCCCCACCATATATCCTTAAAATTGTATTCCCAATTCTAAAGATAGGTCATCATTATGTAAGTCCCCAAAAACCCCTTTAACCCTTTAGTCACTGGCCAATTTTTAGCCTCGATAACGATCGTGACAACCACATAGCAGTAAATGGAGAACTGGTCATGCAAGCCTACTGGTGCTCCATTCACAAGCAGGTTTTAGGGGGACCTTTGGATCCCTCATTCTCCTTATCGCTGGCGTATCAGGCAGTCTAAACCCCAGCCCTCTGACACATCCCCTATTCTGTGGATAGAGGATAAGTGTATTTAATGGTACAACCCCTTTAAGCTTCTAGAATCTATTCCATTTGAAATCCATACTTCCCCTTTAATATGAGCTCAGAACTTATGTTTTGCTTTTGAAGTCAAGTTCACAGAAGATGGTCACACAAAAAATGAAAAGGCTCGTCTAGAACTTTTATTATGAGCAATTAAAAGCCCTCTCTATAGTAATTACCAGTCATCTAAACATGTTCCTAATCTGATTATAATAATGTGTTATGTGAATATGGAAATGTATTCATAGAGCTGTACAAGTATCATAAAGAATGTTTTATTGAATAACTAATAATGCCTGCGCTCATCAGGAAGTCTGCGGTGTGCGCCGCGTGCCCATCCACCATTGTCTAAACTTCAATAATCCTTTTCGGTTGCCTACAAATGTACATTCATAAAAGATGACATGAAATGCGGCATTGAACGGGATCTCTTAATTTGGTCTATTAGGCCAGCGCCTACAGGTGGCTTTAGGTGTCTGCGCCATTAAAGGGTTATACCATCAAACAAGTTCATATGACAAATCCCAAAGTGCTTTGTTTCCACCAAGAAATAGATCTTGTCTAACATTTTTTTCCTCCACTAATTAGTGTTATCGTCGGCAGTCTCTGGGAAGTATCACATGACCCCAGTCTCTGATATCACACACCAGGCAGGTCCGTGATACTGCTGTGGAGAAGTTTAAAGCCGGATTTGGATACAAAAAGATTTCCAAAACTTTAAACATCCCAAGGAGCACTGTGCAAGCGATCATATTGAAATGGAAGGAGTATCAGACCACTGCAAATCTACCAAGACCCGGCCGTCCCTCTAAACTTTCATCTCAAACAAGGAGAAGACTGATCAGAGATGCAGCCAAGAGGCCCATGATCACTCTGGATGAACTGCAGAGATCTACAGCTGAGGTGGGAGAGTCTGTCCATAGGACTACAATCAGTCGTACACTGCACAAATCTGGCCTTTATGGAAGAGTGGCAAGAAGAAAGCCATTTCTCAAAGATAGCCATAAAAAGTCTCGTTTAAAGTTTGCCACAAGCCACCTGGGAGACACCAAACATGTGGAAGAAGGTGCTCTGGTCAGATGAAACCAAAATCCAACTTTCTGGCCACAGTGCAAAACGATATGATTGGCGTAAAAGCAACACAGCTCATCACCCTGAACACACCATCCCCACTGTCACACATGGTGGTGGCAGCATCATGGTTTGGGCCTGCTTTTCTTCAGCAGGGACAGGGAGGATGGTTAAAATTGATGGGAAGATGGATGGAGCCAAATACAGGACCATTCTGGAAGAAAACCTGTTGGAGCGATTCCCAGGAACTGAAATCTCTCTGCCTGTAACCCCCCCCCCCCCCTCCCCCTAAACCCCCCCCACACCCATTTCAAGACACTGAGATTTCCCCATGTGGGACTGGAGATTATTATTACTAAAAGACCTGAGACTGGGAGGGAGATTTATCTTCCAACAAGACAATGATCCCAAACAAAAAGCAAAATCTACAATGGAATGGTTCACAAATAAACGTATCCAGGTGTTAGAATGGCCAAGTCAAAGTCCAGACCTGAATCCAATCGAGAATCTGTGGAAAGAGCTGAAAACTGCTGTTCACAAACGCTCTCCATCCAACCTCACTGAGCTCCAGCTGTTTTCCAAGGAAGAATGGGCAAGAATTTCAGTCTCTCAATGTACAAAACTGATAGAGACATACCCCCAAGCGACTTGCAGCTGTAATCGCAGAAAAAGGTGGCACTACAAAGTATTAACTTAAGGGGGCCGAATAATTTGGCACGCCCCACTTTTCAGTTTTTTATTTTTTACAAAAGTTTAAAATATCCAATAAATTTCGTTCCACTTCACGATTGTGTCCCACTTGTTGCTAATTCTTCACCAAAAAATTAAAATTTTATATCCTTATGTTTGAAGACTGAAATGTGGCAAAAGGTTGAAAAGTTCAAGGGGGTCGAATACTTTCGCAAGGCACTGTATACTCTGGGGCTTCTTCAGACCCCAGAGAATAAGTGAAAGCCCAGGGAAATAAAACCCTGATATTCACCTTTCCTGACCTCTCAGTGACTCTGATGCGCCATCCAGTCCTCTCTTGTGCCATCTTCTGGCCTCCTCTGTGATTTTACTAGCCATGGGAGACGTCTTAGGCCTATGATTGGGCCTTAGTGGTCACGTGGGGTGTGCTGACGTCAAGAAGACTGTGTGAAAGAGTCGTTGGTCCGTCTCATGTGAATTCTGAGGCATAGGCCTCATAGGTCCCCCAGTGGCATCATAGAAGAGGCCAGTAGATGGTGCAAGGCAGGGCCAGATGACACATTGAAGCCCCATTGAGGCGAGGAAAGGTTTCAGTGTTATTTTTTCTGCACCTCCACCACAGAGAGTAATAATGATTTATTGGCGGTGAATCCCAAAAATTTCAGGTTTTTTTGAACTCAAGATTTTTAGAAAATTAGTAAGAAACTTGGCTCATTCAACTCTACTTTCTTACAAGTCATCCTTGGAAGTAGTCTTATTATTTCTGCATATCGCTGTGCTACTCTCTACTCTTCTAGTAAAGTAATATTTTCTGATATTCTTTCTGATCTTCCCCAACTAATTTCAGATTGTATCTTATTAAAAAAAAAAAACTTGCCTCTAGAGCTCCATTGATACTGTACCTATAAGACTCGGTTCACATCTGCGTTTGGGTTTCCATTTGGGGAATCCGCTTGGGGACCCCCCAAACGGAAACCTATACGCATCGAAAAGTGGTTTACCTGGGAAACCCGCGGACCCCATAGACTATAATGGGGTCCGTGTGGTTTCCGCTCAGTTTCCGCACGAAAGATGCGGAAACTTGCGTAGAGGAAAGTGCTGCTTGCAGCACTTTGCTCTCCACTTGCTTCGAGCGGAAACCGAGCGGAAACCACACGGACCCCATTATAGTCTATGGGGTCCTCAGGTTTCCCAGGTAAATCACTTTTTATGCGTATAGGTTTCCATTCAGGGAGTCCCCAAGCAGACACCCCAAACGGAAACCCGAATGCAGATGTGAACTGGGCCTTGCTGGTAAATCAGCCTAGAACACCCTACTGTATGAAGACATGGATGATACATTATGTAGAAAGTTTTTAAGGCAAGCATAATAGAAGTGACAGAATGATAAGAGAGGAATTGTGCCATTTGCATCACCAAATGTGGAAACAACTTTAGGACCTATTCAAACTTTGCAAAATGAAGAGGAATTTGAAGGGGAATCTGCCTCAAAATCAGCCCCGGATTCCTCTATGTGAACTTCTCCTTACAGTTTACCTCCATTATAAAACCACATGTACAGACATAAATAAATAGTACATGTGAACATAATAAACTTTTTAATATATCTATATTAATATATCTATCTATCTATCTATCTATCTATCTATCTATCTATATAGAAGTCCATGGAGAGGGGATGGGGGAGGAGGATTTTAATAGATGTATTGTCTCTTTCTCTGCAGTGTTAGAGTCCTATCTTGTCTCAAAAGAGCTCACTCACATACAGTGCAGGAGAGTTTAGCACCTTGAGTTATTTGTATGTTTTACCAGCATCTTCCTCCTCCCCTTCCCCTCTCCATAGACTTCTATGTAAAATGAAACCAGAAAAATGCAGAATAAAATATATTTCTTTAATAAGATGTATTACTAAGTTTCTACTATTCATGTATGGAAAGTGGTTTTATATTTGGAGGTACATTTTAAAAATCTCAGACCCAACCAAGCTGGCAGTGATTCGCTTCTCATTAAGGGTTAACGTCAAGTTCAGAGAATCCGTTTTCTTTCCTTTGAACAATAATGCTCTTTTCTTTGTCACCAGGAATCAATTTTTGAGCTAGTTATAAATATTTTTGATGAAACGCAGCAAATGAAAGTTGCAGATGAGGAAGTCTGTGAGTCGGAGGAGAGCTATACACGCCTCAGCCGAGAGAGGTCAACTGTGGCCAAGTCATTACTGCAACATCAATGAGCTGCACAATATAAACATACCGTAGCAAAAGACATTCTGCTGTGCTGGAAAGTTGCACAAGTTGTACAACACGTTTCAGCAAAATTATTTCCTCTAGTTATTAAACTAAGAAAATCACCAAAGAAATGTTCTGTATATGTTAAAAACTGCTGCTCCGCTAAACTAAATATTCCTTTTTATCATAAGGACTGAGCAATATTATCAGCAGACAGCAATGTGAAACTTTCTAAGCTAACTGCAGGATGGATATGAGTGTGTAAAATGGGAAACATCCGTAACCTCGCTACTATTTTCTTTTTTGCAAGGCTCCTGGAAAAAATGCTTATGGAAAAGATGAACTTTTACCATAGTTATGAGAAAGCTAGAGCGGGCGTTGTAAGTTACATGAAGAGGAAATACAGTCCTAAAAGTCTGAAATGTTATATATACTGTACACGTAAGAAGGCTACATCAATAGTATTTACAGTACTTTGCAAAAGTTTTAGGTAGATGTGGGGAAAAAAACGCTGCAAAGTAAGAATATTTTCAGAAATTTAAGGGTTAATAGTTTATTTTTGCCAATTAACACAATGAAGAGAAATGTAAATCCCATCCAGGGGCGTAACTACCGGGGTAGCAGCGGTAGCAGCTGCCACAGGGCTCGGGACATTACGGGGCCCCGTGGGCCCCCGATGCTTTTTTTTTTTTTTTTAAATAGGCCGTTACCTGCTGGAGTAACCCCAGCAGGTAATGGGCCCTATATACTTACCGTTCCCCGGGGTCCTGCTCACGGCCACCTGCGCTTCCGATTCTTCGGAGGCAACTGTGAGCAGGAGCGGGGATCAGTAGGTAAGGCCAAGGGCCGAACACCACAATCACTGCTATCATTATACTCCGGGGTCTTTCAGACTTTCAGACCCCAGAGTATAATAATCAGAGGCCCAGGAGAGGCGAGGGAACATAAAAAACAATGTACTTACCTCTCCTGCGCTTCTCCAGGCTTCGGGCCTGTTTGGTGACGTCCCAGACGTCAGCCGATGTCATTTTGTATTGCGACACCGGCCCGCATCACGTGACGCCGGCCTGGTCCAACATTGAAGAAGGCCGAAGTAGCAGGGAGTGGACCAGAGAGAGGAACAGGTAAGTAACATTGTTTTTTTATGTTTCTATCTGGGTCTCCAATCATTAGACTCTGGGGTCTGAATAGTCTCCAGAGTATAATAATTGTTCATGGGTGGGTCCACAATGGGGCATAATACAGTGTGCAGGGGCCACTATGGGGAATAATACTGTGTGCAGAGGCCACTATGGGAAATAATACTGTGTGCAGGGGCCACTATGGGGCATAATACTGTGTGCAGGGGACACTATGGCGCATAATAGTGTGTGCAGGAATGCATGTGCGGTTTTTGGGGGGGTTGGAGGGGGCGGTTCAGGGGGGCGGTTGGGGGCAGCAGTTCAGGGGGGGGGGCCATGTCAAATGTTCGCCTTGGGGCCCAGCCATTCCTAGTTACGCCACTGATCCCATCAATATTTGGTGTGACTTTTGCCCTTTGGAGGAGGAGTCCTGGAAGTGATGACCCGGCCCCCACAGATATAGCCCTGATCTCATCATCATCCAGTCTGTCTGGGATGACATGAAGAGACAGAAGGATTGGAGCAAGCCTACATCCACAGAAGATCTGTGCTTAGTTCTCCAAGATGAACTCTCTTCTTCATTCATGTCATTTTAATTGACAAAAATAAACTATTAACCCTTCTATTTCTGAAACCACTCTTACTTTGCAGCATTATTTGGCACACCTGCCTAAAATTTTTGCATAGTACTGTATATGCTGTATACATCAATGGGTCAGATTGGTGGCATTTATGAGCAATCCCCTTTGGCAATGGTTTGTATAGTATAATAAATTCTCTCTTGTGTCTTTGCCTACAGTACATCCTGAGCCTAGTTTTCCCAGTCACTACTATATAACAGTAAAGTACTGCATTCAAAAGACAGAGTGTGAACGAGCCTTTAAAGTAGAATATAAAACACATTCTAATTAAACATAAAGGAAACAATTTGTAATAATCAGCAAAGGCAAATCTACAGGGAATGTTCAGTATTCATTATCATTCCAGGCTCCTTATTAACAATACGCAGGTTACCCAATCATTACTCAGAGAGATAACACTGTAGATGAAAGATAATGAATGAAGGCAATTTATAGATGACAAGGAAACTTTTTGTATGTTTTTGAAAACAAAAAATAAAAATAAATAAAAAACAAATAAATAAATAAATCTAAACATTTTCTCTCAAGACATGTACAATATGAGCACAATCCTAAAACCTACTACTACATCTGTCTGGTTTTCGGAAGCTGCTCTATGTCTATGACTGAAAGCAATTTTTGGGTAGGATAAACAGTCTCGATACAAAAAAATATTTTGCCAACTTAGCAAAATTTGAAAATTTGGTAACAACATGGATTTCTTCCATTGGTGATGTAAAACTGTGTTGCAAAAAACAGAAGTGGCTCCTATGCTTTACCTATACAAGAGGTTGGACCCCACACCAATGCCTGGCAATGGCATTAAACACTAAGACAGGCACCATATTGTATATTTTTTTTTAACAAAGATAAAGAACTTCTAAGTCAAAATTGATTTAAGTTGGTCTAAAGAGTCTCCTCATTTTTTAAATCCTTAAAGGGGTTGTCTAGGAATTTGCCAAAAATTTAAAAAACCTGTCAGGACCTCTGAATATGCCATAAATGTATGACAGGAGCAGACCCCATAACTACTTGTCTATTAAAATAAAGAAGTGGTCATGTTTGGCTACAGCTCTCTCCATTAAGTGTATGGAAGTTACGGAAAGAGCCAAATGCTTCTCTTGTGGGATATACAGTTTTCATTGGTTCATTGGTTAAAACTCACTGGGGGTTCAGGGTGGGGTAAAATAAAAAAAAAATAAAAAATTACTTTCCTACCACTGTCCTTGGTTTAAGCAGAGCACCCCTTTTCCCTTCAGTCCATGGACAGCCCGGGCTCGAAGTGCAGAGGGTCAGGTGCCTGCTGTGGCCAATCACTATCCTCAGCACTCACATGTGAGGTCACTGCTGATACATCACAGGTACCGAACACTACTGAGGCCAATGATTGGTCACAGCGGTCACCTGACCTTCTTTCTGGCCTGTGCTGTTCATGTACTCGAAGGAACGGGGCATGTGCCACCTGAAACGTGGACCAGGGGTAGGTAAGTATAATTTATTTGTTTATTTGGCCCCATGCCTGACCCCCAGTGGGTTTTTAATATATCCCCTTTAAGGCGCTATAATGTATGACTATAAAGGGTTATGGGAAAGGTATGATAATGAGTGTAGATGGTTACATGTAATTGTGCAGTCGTTGTAAGCTTTACGTCACGCCCACCATACATGGAAATGTTTTTGTCATCTCTCACGATGTGCAAATTTCTTTCAAAAAAAATATTGATTTTTCAAAATATAAATCTTTAATGAATCAATTCTTTTCACCCTTCTGGACATGTCACCACTGCCCCCTCTTCTATGTGTCTTGACTAATGCCCATACAGTAGTTCTGTATATAGTATAATATTGTATGTATGTATGAAGCACCGATATATACTGCATTCTGAATGGTCTGACAGTGATAAAGACGACTTGCCTTTTTTTTTTTCACGGAAGTCAATAATGAAAGTATCTAGACGTGTTCTCTGATAATTATCACTAGAAGCTGATTGTGAAATTGCCACAAAATCCAGCACATGCTGACAGCTTTACTGCCGCTTCCACCTAGTCTGAGCCTGTGTGCTTATCTTTTAATCTTCTCACTTCCAGCTACTATAATTTATAGAAGAGAAAAGAGTGAGTACCTTAAAGGGAACCTGTCACCTAGAAAATGCAGTCTGATCTGCGGACCTCTTGTTATAGAGCGAGAGGAGCTGAGCAGATTGATATATAATTTTATAGGGAAAGATTCCGTATAACTTGTCCATTATTCATTTATATCTCTGCTCATTCTATGCTTGGAGGAGGGGCTACATAGTGATTTACCGTCAATCACTGACAGGACCGCCCCCATAACTAAGCACAGAGAGAGCATAGATATAAATTCGCAAGTAACGGATTATACGGAATCTTTTCCCTATAAAACTATATATCAATCTGATCAGCTCCTCCTGCCCTATAACAAGATCAGACTGCATTTTCCATGTGACAGGTTCCCTTTAAAGGGAGCTCCACACATGTTCATGGATGTATCTGGTATTACAGTTTGAAATAAATAGCACTGAGATACTGTACAATACCACACACACCCTAAGGACAGGTGTGGCACTGTATTTTTTGGAATAAAGCAGCCACATTTGTCTTGTAATTTTGTATAAGCGAACAGTGCCATTACTTTAAATGGAGCAAATGAATATATAGGTAAGATAATAAATAAAGAATTAAACAATATACAAATCTGAGTAATTATATAATAAGTAAGAAATCTAGGGCACTCAATGTATCATGGAGCCCAGGACATTTGCTTCCTCTTATGAGGGTCCAGAAGTTGTCTCTGTCTTTGAGCTGCTTCTTATGTTTTGGAAAATATGTTTAAAAATCTACAAATCTGCATGCAAAATTTGCAGCGTCTCCATGTCATGTGGAAGTAAGGGCCAAAGGTTCCACTTTTCTGACTAGGTTTGCTACACTTACCTTTGGATACAGTTGATTCCGGGATTGCGTCTGGCCTCCCTCTTATGAGAGACTTTTCCTGCCTCGCATGACCAGAGTCATAACTTGAAGCTCCTGGGCCCCAATGCAAAATCTGTGATTGGTTCCCTACCTACCACATACCATGTAGAATAATGGTATATTTTATGTTGCAGAGGCACTTTTGAGGCGTTCTCAAGTTCCAAGGACCGATAGAGACAGCTACTTATGCCCCCCCCTTACATGACTACAAGACGTCAGGCTGTAGTGCATGAAGACTATATGTCATGTGGGGCCAAAAAGCTATGTCCATTAGGAGAATCATCACTCTGCCTTCTTTCCAGTACCGAACTGGGGTAGGCGTGATGACAGTGATGACATCATACAGTGCAATAAGTCCTCGGCATATACATAGCAATAAAAAGATTGATACACGTAAAAAACTGCAGAATAAGATGTCCTCTTCCAGGCCTGTGACTGAGTCTCAGTGGTCAAATGGGGCATGCCATCATCTTGTCACTTTAGTGCAACCTTCCCCTAGCTCCAGTGATCCCCTGGACCTGTGACATCATCCAGGAGACCTGAAGAGGCCTGAGAATGACCCAAGAGGACTGCGAGGGAGCCCAAGTAAGGAAAGGTCAGTGTTTATGATGTTTCCACACCTCCGTGGACGTCTCCTTATTATAATATGGCGTCTAACAAGACCTCAGACTATAATAGTGATTCATGGGTGGTGAAGTTTTACATGAATCCAGTTATTATGACCCGGTTCAGCCCATCTCTACCCTGACAATTCTCCTGGGAGCCATAACTGCTATGCCTTTTTGTTGGACACATCTTGAGATTTACAGGATTTCTTCACTAGATAAAATGTTCGATTCATCCATAGTCAAATATCCCATCGCACTGGGACAAAGCTTGGCCTAAGACTAATACGACGTGCATATCGCTGTCTGCATTCAGTTAGCGGCTAAATATTTTCATTTTGCAGGAGAATACCTCGCTGAATTATCTGTATCCGAGGGACTGTCGGGTTTCATCACAAAACCACACAGAGAAAAAGCTTCTTCTGTCTACTCAAATAATGTCTCTAGTTTTTTGACAAACTGTGAATGACATAATTCTGCCTTGGGCGCTAAGAAAAGAGCGGCAGAAAGTAATGATCAGACATGAATAATGGTAAACACGGAACATTACACTTAGAGCCGACTCCCAAGGCCTGCCAACAAGTTACACCGGCTAGTCTAAATGTTACTAGACACATAAAAAAGAACATCAAATCTTGAGACGGGGTCTTGGGATGAGTAAAACAGTTATGTCTATTTATTAGATCTCTAACCTGGAAGATATACATAGCCGTCAAGTGCATTTATCTACACCTTAGAGGCAGACATCAACCAGACTGCATAAAATTCATGTGTGAGCTAGATCAAAGAGAAGGAGATAGATAGCAGGGGCAAGGGCGGTGCACAGGGTGAAGTCAACCTTGGGTCCAGGAGACTTAGAGCATCCATATGGTGTCTCTTCTTAATATAATGAGACTACTAATATAAACAGTACTATACTTTATAGCTGGGGGGTGGCGTACATGATATTTAGCATTAGGGTCTCGGAGCTTCATGTTATGCCTCTGACTGATAGATAGATAGATAGATAGATAGATAGATAGATAGATAGGAAAGGGGGATAGTAGATAGATGGATGGATAGGATAGTAGATAGATAGATAGATAGATAGATAGATAGGGAGATAGATATTCAATAGGTAGATAGATAGATAGATAGATAGATAGTAGTAGGGAGATAGATAGATAGATAGATAGATAGATAGATAGATATTGAATAGGTAGATAGATAAGGTATTACACAGGGCTGAGCAGGTTATTTAATAAGCACTTTGCTTGTATATTTTCTTCTCTAGTATACTCCTAGTTGATACAGCCAGAAAAGTAACACAAAATGCAAAATTGAATTTCAATCCATAGATAGATAAATACAAAGATAGATAATAGATAGATAGATAGATAGATAGATAGAGTATAGATAGATAGATAGATAGATAGATAGATAGATAGATAGATAGATATAACGAAATAGATAAATATGCAGATAGATAGATAGATAGATAGATAGATAGATATATAGATAGATAGACAAGAAAGTCCACGGCAGTGCAAAAAGAAATACAACCTTCTATAGATAAGTAGGTGCAAATCCAAAATCCAAGAGGACTGGCTAATCCCCTCCAATGTTTAAAGAAAGCAAGCGGCAGCACTCCAGGTTCAAAATGGAAGTGAATCTCTTTCATTCCAGTGCAACATTTCGGTCCATATGTGAACCTGGAGTGCTGCTGCTTGCTTTCTTTAGATAGATAGATAGAGAGATAGATAGATAGATAATGAAACAGATCATTTATTTAACCCTTTGCTCTATTAGGGCCTATGGATGCCCCAGGTTGGTGCCCACAGCTGTATTACAATATATTACCTGCTGGTAAAGGTTTCAGGTAACTAATCCCAGAAGCTAAGAAAAAAGTTAAAAACTGAATTCAGCCCTGCTACATCAGTAAACCTATGGTAGTGTTTGTTAGCTACAACAAAATGCGCCATACTCATCGTAACATTCAGAGAGTTCGCATTTCGTACGGGGTAGACTCACAGAGTGGAATTTTTGGTTACGTAATTTAATTTGCAAATGCATTGCAGAACAGGAACTCTGACAAATTGATATAATTTAGAAGGATAATTGCATCACTGTCAAAATGGAAAGCAAAATCATAACTCAAAATTGATACTTTCTACCACAATAAATTATATTTTTAACATGTTCACTTTGCAGACATCCGAAGGCTGGATATGAATAGAATGTTCTAGAAATGTTATTCTTTTTAATTACTATGATAGCTTTACATTTCGGAAGTTTTAATGGTTATGTAATACGTTTTTTATGGTAATTTATATTTAGATTCACATTATTTTTCTGTTTAGTCGGAGGCATACTGTGTCTATTATAGTTCTAGCCTTTACACACTGCTATGGGCCCTTGCAAAGTGGGGGCCCGGTCATGGACAGTAATATTTGGGCAGCAAGAACCTGTATAGGGCTTAACCTTCCAGAGGAACAGCATTGTTATCAATCAAAAGGGTGGAAAATTGTCCCAAGGGTCTTGAAAAGTGCTTTTTGGAAAAACCTGACACCATAATGTGGGACCCAGATGAATCTTTTTGTAATGTAACCTCTCTTTTTATGTACGCCACTGTGGTAACCATGAGCTATCAGCTCTATCTTCTCATACCAATGGGTTGCACAGCAAATGAAGAAAAAAATAGCCAGAGGTCCGTGGCATCAATCTGCTCTCTGTATGCCATCGATCTGAATCCCTTTGATGGATGCAAAAAACAGACGAACATGGATGCAAATGGATGGCCACCTGCTTACATAGACATCAATGTTAAAAAACAAAAAACAAGGATCCATTTCTGTCCGTTTTTTGTTAAAAGACACAAACACATATACCATACTTTTGTGTCCATTCAAAAAGATCCTTTTTTTTTTTTTTTTTTTAAACATTGATGTCTATGTAAATATCTGTTTGTGTCCATTTTTTGTATCTGTTAAATGGATGTGCTAGACGAATGTAACAAACATGATCTGAATGGAACATTAGAGGATAAGAAGAACTGAAAATACAGTGGAACCTCTCCACAAGACCACCCCCCTTACCCAAACCAGATTTTCTGTATCGGATTTCCAGTTTTCCATAATAACACCTTCTTTGAGAAGACCACCTCTCTAGAAGATCACTTTTTAATGCAATTTTGGACGGTCGTCTCAAAGAATTTTCACTGTACATGACAGCTGACTATCTCCCTCTCCCAGTGCAAAAACAATACATGTCTGACCACTGGATAATGCTTTGAGTATCGGACAATAGTGCCGAGTAGTTCGGGGACTCACAGCATTATAAATCACTGCAAGTTCGCTATAGACAAGCTGTGGTTGGTTCCGGGAAATATGGCTTGGTCACATGACCAATCACGGGCCTCTGACTGGGGCCTCGGTGACATATATACTGTATTTCCTAAAAACATAACCATATTTATAGATAATTAAAAATTAAACATTTTGCAATTATAAGTAATTAAAAAGGTTGCAGAATTTTAAAGATTTCCTCTAACCATCTTAGTGGTGACATCTGTTGTCTTGATCAGTTGCCAATGAATATGACCATGAATGAAGGAACTTTCTATGGTCTGGTTAGAAACCCAGCCATGATGTCCTTATTGTGGACAGGGTACCTTCTTGTGCAAAAAGGCAGGGACAGTGCCAAGGAGTCTCCAAGGAGAGCCAATTAGAAATGAGAAGGCACATAGTTAAGGTCAGTACTTTTGCTCCTTTGATTTAGCAACTGATAAGGGTCTCAGAACAGGGACGTCACTAACCAAAACGTTAAAAGTCTTTTTTAAATTATAGGACCCCTTTGAAAACTTTTTGTTGCTCAAAGATGGAATGTTAACCTCTTGAGCCTTGATGAATCACAATAACAGTATCAGTAATTGTTTAAACTACTTGACTCTACATAGGTGGCTGAAGGACCTTTGGGACTCCCTAAGCCTTCAAGACTCAGATGCAACCACAATTCCTACACCCCTGTTGTTAGTGGTTTATATTCACATGTAGAAAAGATTAACTTGAACCTAGAACTTGTTCCAGCATGATAACTCTCAACAAAGCCATTGAAAAGCCATTAATACAGTCAAGGGGAATGCTTAAGAAGATTTGAAGGAACCCAAGTGGTGCATGCCCCTACCTAATGGAGGCTGCTGAGCAATTACTCTATTTGCCCTTAAATCTGGCCCTCATATTATATTCTGTAAAAAATTTTAATACAAACACTCAATAAAAGTATATCAACATAAAAGGCTTCCTTATAGGAAATCTATATAGTGTACATATAGTAATCACTTTTAGTTTCTTCCTGTGACATAAACAAATCTTCCCATAGAAAGAAATATTCACGCCGCGTAGACTAAAGATGTAGCGAGCGGAGTGACAACGACTTTGGCACAGATCACCTTTTGAAAAATCATTCTGGCAGTGAGCCGTTCACACATGCAAGTCTTGGGGAAATCTGCATCGATCCATGTTGACAGATTCTCAAAATCTTCTGCTTAAAGAAGCAACAGCGGCGTGGTTCATTGATTGTCAAGTGGAACAAGCTGAGTAAGTTGTGTAAGCGCTTCACATCTGCCACTACCGTTGCTGGCAGAACAAGTCTTCTAAAAAAGAAGCTTTAACAGCCTTTAAATGTCAGGCAGAGCTGAACATTAGTCGCTGATCAGCGCTTGACTGGGAATCGTGAGACCACAATTATACGGTCACTTAGCAGATATACGTGTCATATGACATACGAAATGCTTGACTCTTGACTTGTTGCTTTGAAACCCCTTATCATAGGGAGAATTGAATGAATGAAAAAAGTAACACGCCACGATACTCTGTACGCAGAGACATTGATGGAAAAAATTGAAAAAGTGGAAAGGAGACAATTAGATAATCTTCCATGTCTTTTTCTGCTCTTATTGTTCTTGGTTGCTACTTTCTATTGGTTCACGGACCAGCTACAACTCAAGACATGTCAATAAAATAACCCCTATTACCAAAACAACCCATAAAACGGACCCCTCTGACTCCTGTAGGATAGTCCTAGATGATGCGTACTCAACTAGATTTGGTAAAGGACCATTTACACAAAGCTACCAGTTGAACAGAGATCACTTTCCTCCATTCCAAAATTTTGTTCCATAATTTTACAGTTAAGACAGTAATGTAAGGGTTAGTTCACGCAGAGTTTGCAGGCGGATTTTGAGAATCCGCCTTAAAAACGCCTCCCAACTCTCCCATTTATTTCAACAGGAGTTAATAGAAAATGTTTTCCTCTAGCTGATATTTTAGCTAAATTCAAAAAGAAGCGTCATGACCTATCTTCAGGAAGATACCACCTTGAAAGACCAGTCGAAATGAATGGGAGGCAGAAAAAAATGCTAGCGGTTTATGCAGTTGTTTTTTTGGAAAAGTTTTGGAAAAACCACAGCAAAAAAAAGCTAGCATTTTTTATGACTTCTATTATTTTCCATTGGATTTGCAAGATAGAATCCACCTGAAGATAGGTCACAACGAAAAAATCAGCTAGAGGGAAAAATCCGCCTGACACCCATTGAAATGAGATGGGAGGCTTTTGAGGCAGATTCCACCTCCAAAATCCACCTGCAAGAAACTCAGGCTTATGAACTTTTATTGCAGTTCCTCTTCTAAAAACATCAAATTCCACCAGTCAGAAGAACCAGGGTGAGTGGGACAACAATATCCAAAGCTCAACTTATTCCACTAGTGCCATAGCTTGTGTTTATAATGGATCCATGACCGCTATGTCAGATCAGTTTTCATATATAACCCAATAAATCCTGATAGACCCCACTGACTTATATTTTGGACAGTCCCGTTTCCATCAAGGTTTTACAACTTTTTGGCTTCAAAAATAATTTATTAACACTTTTTGATTTATGTATCAAATCCAGATATAATTTTTTGATTGTATTTTTTTTATTCTACTTTCTGTACTATGCCTGAGATTCTCCTTTGCTCTGTTAACAGCATTTAGTGTTATGCTTTACAGCCCATTATGGCCACAGGCAGCAAAGCACTGGAGCAAACTCATTTAGTACTACAGAAGAGATTTCTAGATATGCATTTTGCAGAGAGGGGAGTAGATAAGCTGTGACGTCATCTATTGTGAGTAGTGGATGAAATGATGGGTCAGTGGTGTTGTCTATAGAGGACTTAACTACTATTGTAATCCTGCCTGTATGTGATGTAAATGAGGTGACTACTACAAAGAAAACCCCTACAGACTTAACAAATGTCAGTCTATCACTAGGTTTAGTGGCTAGAGTTAGGCTTAGTGGCAGGATATAGTAGTACTTTAAAAAAAAATAGAAAAAAATTAAAAAAATAAATAAAAAATGAAATCATCAAAAATTTCTAAATTAATATGTTTAACATAAAAACTTAAAAATAGGTCTTTTTGGTAATACATTCCCTTTAAGAATAGTGTTATCGATTGCTCCTTTTTTGTTACTTCCGATGGAAATAGCCTAACCCGAAGTCAAAGAAAGCCGTGCTGTATAGTTATGTCATTGGCTAAATAGGGACATATAAAAAATGCCATATAAAAAGAAGTCTAGGAAAATATAATGGTCAGGAAAGTAACGGGTCATGTGTGGTTGTTAATTGCATTAAACCTCGTTCACCAGAGCTCATTAATCATGGCATGGCAGCTAGTGAAGAAATGACTTCGCTCTCCATTAATTCCTTTAATCTGCAGCATACTATATATAGATTAAAGTGGAATCATCAGTTTATATCCCAGGAAATATAAGGTGCCCTTAACACTAAATTGTAGCAACTGTTACTTTAATTGATGTCGCTTAATTAAACAAACCTATTACTACGTATCAATGAATAAAATAATAGTAATAAAGACATCTAATATACCTATAGTACAGAAAGAATTGGGACTGGATACATCATGGAAGAAATGTAGGCTATACATGGCAACTGACCTTGAATTCTCAGAAACTTCACAATCAAAGTAAATTAAGATACCTAGATCCTAACCCTTATGGCTTCCAGATATGTTTACTGGTTCTATTCAGGGGCGTGGCATTAGGAGGTGCAGCTAAAAGCAGGGGCGGAGCAGGATGTCCTGACTTTCAGAATGATTCCACCTACTCTTAATTCCTGATATTCAGCATGATAGCTGTCAAATGGACAGTTATTAATTTAATCATTGTTCCCCATTTCCACTTATCCCTAGTGGTCTTATTTACAGTGTAATGTACTCTCCCTATATACAGTATGGTGCAAAAGTTTTAGGCAGGCATGGAAAAATACTGCAAAGGTTTTTTTTCTCAATTAACAAAATGAAGTGAATGAACAAAAGAGAAATGTAAATCCCATCAATATTTGGTGTAACCTTTGCCCTTTGCCTTCCATCAGTTCTTCTCGGTACTTGCAGACAGTATTTGGCAGAACTCGGCAGGGAGGTTGTTCCCGCCGCCATCTTGGAGAACTAAGCACAGATCTTCTGTGGATGTAGGCTTGCTCCAATCCTTCTGTCTCTTCATGTCATCCCAGACAGACTGGATGATGATGAGATCAGGGCTATATCTGTGGGGGCCGGATCATCACTTCCAGGACTCCTCCTCCAAAGGGCAAAGGTCACACCAAATATTGATGGGATTTACATTTCTCTTTTCCTCATTCACTTCATTTTGTTAATTGATAAAAATAAACTAGTATCCCTTCTATTTCTGAAAGCATTCTTACTTTGTGGCATGTTTTTTCACACCTGCCTAAACCTTTTGCACAGTACTGTACGGCTATCCATATCCCTGCTGCATATGTGCACTCCTAAATGCTGGATACACCACTATACAGTATGTTTGCATTATGGTTTGGGGACTCTCCTCCTAATTCTATCCTTTCTATCTTACCTTCTTCCTCTACAGGGAAGGCTGAGCGGTTACAGTGAGCACCTTTCATAAAGTAATAGGGAACCATTCATCATACCCTGCACCTATGGTATTCAGAAGATACCTTTTTGTGTACTGATTTTATGTTATTACTTTTCTCTGTTCTCGTACCTATATAAAGTGGGACCAGAGAAGCATACAATTCATAGAGGCAGCGAAGCCTGATGATGGTTGAGGGAAATCTAGGCAGATAAATGGGTTGTCCCTATTGGACATTTATTCCTGGTGCATAGGATAGGTGATCAATGTCTGATTTCTAGGACCCTCACTGAACACTTGAATGGGGATCCAAAACCCCTGATCTCCTCACTGTTCATGTATATAGGATGGTGGCAGTGCAATGAGAAGAAACAGGGGTCCAGGACCACCACTTTAGTGATTGGTGAGGGTCACTACAGTGGAGCTCCAACTGTCCCCTAAAGGACAACCCCTTTTAGTGATGGTATGAGTGGCACCTACAAGCTCTGATGGGTCTTGTGTAGAGATTTGTTGTGCAAATATTTGCAAAGTTCATCCACCTTTTTCTTTTCTTCCTTCCAAGCAGGAAGTGCTCTTATACTCTGGGGTTTCTTCATACTCCAAAGTGTAATAAGTAGAGGTGTAAAAACATAATAAACACTAATACTCATCTTCCCTCACCTCTCTTGGGCTTCCTTGACGTGTCCAGTGGTCCCTTATGGTCCTCTTCTGGCCTTCTAAGTGATGTCACAAGCCCCATGTGACCACTGAGGCCTGTGATTGGGTCTCAGCAGTCACATGGGACCTGTGACCTCAACCAGGTGGCCAAAAGAGGCTGGAAGAGGACCCCAGAAGACGTGAGAGAAGATGAGTATTAGTTTTTATTATTTTTCCCCTGGACCTACACTTATTATACTCAGGTGTCTGAAGAGATCCCAGAGTATAATAGTGGTTTGTGGGTGGCAAACCCCAAAAGCTTCCAATCCGAGTCAAATCTGAAACTTTTGAAAATGAATCCGGTTTATTCTGAGCAGGTTCCCTCATCTCTAGTCTGGTGTTAGCCAGTGGTATAGCAGATGGTCACCCTGAGTGACAACATTAACAAAATACACACAAGGGAAGATTGGTTTAACGTATATAAATTACATACAGCATGTCCATCCATCATTTTCCATATTACATTTAATGCAATGGTATTAATCTCTATCTTTGGTCCATTGGGATTGTTTCTTATTATATTGGCACTGAACAAATTGTACAATACAGCCTTATAAATGGAGCACTCCAATCCGCGGCTGCTTGGGGCTAGATCAATAACATACAACTGGGACAGAAATAGAAGTTGTATTGTATTGACTGGAAATTTCTGCCAGCCAGAGATACTGTCTAACAATTTCTGCTGCAACCTACAGGCATATTAAATAAGCCCCTTAGAGAGAGAAATCAATCTGCGAATGAGCTGAAAAATTAACAGGGTTAGTATTAGCAAAATATCTAATTTCCTTACATGTCTTGACATTATTGGCAATGCATCAGGCTTGCATTGTATAGCATGCACTGCTTCTACGTGTAGCACAATAAAGTCTTCGAATAAAGGGCTAATTGTTTACCAGAATTTATAATAACATCTAATTAAAATAAAACTTGTTAATTAGGTTTGTAAAATCTGTCACATGCAAATTAGGACATGGGAACATGTCAAAAGGAGCTCTGCTAACAGTTGGCCAACATGTTCTAGCACAAGGACTATGTCTGCTGAGATATTGCTGGCCAAAGTCTTCACCACCAATGAGAGCAACCTCAATGGCAAGACTTCTCAGAGTAGACAAGTCCGATTAGTTGGGTGACTAAGTGAAAATTCGGCAGTGTACAGAATAACCATCAGTTCAGTCGTGACCTACCAAGAATGTAATAATTTAAGTCAATACCTATAGAGAATGATTACCTAGAGATGGGCAAACCTTGTAAGATTCTTTTCATAAATATTCGCAAGGCTCACCCGCCAGTTTTGTTTCAAACTGAACTTGTTTAGTCCGAATCAGAGGTGCTTTTATTATATTCTTTGGGGTCTTTTCAGACTTCAAAGTATAATAAGGTGAGATGTAGAAACATAACAAACACACCTCACTTCTCCTGGGCTCCCTCATGGCATCTGACACTCCATCTTGGTCTTCCTTGGCCTCTACAAACCTGCTGGGTGATGTCATGTAGCCCAAGGGACTGCTGATGTCTGTGTTGGAGCCTCAGCAGTCCTGTGGACCTCAGCATTATGACACATGACATTGATGCACCCCACGTGTCATCACAGATGTATAACATACCTATAACGTTACCCAGGAGGTCGGAAAGAGCTGGAAGAGGACCATGATGGAGCGCCGGATCCCACAAAAAAGCCCAGGAGAGGGAAGGGAAGGTAAATATCAGTGATTATTATCCCTTCCCTGGGCCTTCACTTACTATGCTCTGTGGCCTGAAGAGACCCCAGAGTATAATAGTGAGTTATGGGTGGAGAACCCCAAAAATCATTGGAAATTTTTGGAAAATTGTAATAAACATAGCTCATTACGAACTGGTCCGCTCATCTCTAGTACCTATTTATTTTCCTCAGATCTTATTATTGGCTACTTTTCAGCTTATCTCCAGGAGGACAGAATTGTCATTTGTGACTACAGCTCAGCTACAGGGATTCTGTGGTAGTCTGAGACACACCTCCCATCTTATCATTGATTTAGGCGGCTGCTTTATCCCTCCTCATACAGATCTACATCCTTAGATTGGCTGCTGTATATAAACATAAGTCTATCAAAGGCTCAGATGGAAGTCAATGCATGGAGAACCTAATTTCTACTAAAGCAAGAGTAGAATGATATAAAATCTGAATAAATAAACCACCAGTGAGGAATAAAGATTATCAGATATTCTTAGTAAGGGTGAACTAGAAGGAGCACTTAAGGCATGGCCCTCCATGGTCATCTACATCAGGTGGTCTACCAAAGCTTGTGCTGTATCCTTCAAAAACATCCAACTTATACAACAACATACAAAAATCACAAGTAACGGGGTCTTATTTCAGGATTTCCTGCTTAATCTATTCCAAAAGCAAAGGAGTATTCCATAAGTAGAATGCTGATATACTGTAAACAGCTAACGTAAAAATGAAGCCCTGGTAGCAAATGTCTCGCTTTGGCCATTTGGGACTTTAGATTTTTTTAAAAATAGAAATCACTGCATTTTTTGAAATGGTGTAAGTTCTTTAGCTTAAGTTTTTGACACTTTAAGGCTGAGGCCCCACGTTGTGGAAACAAATCTTTTTTTTTGTTGCAGATTTTGTTGCGTTTTTAGGGCCAAAGCCTGGAGTGGCTACAAAAGGAATGGGAGATATATACGAAGTTCTTATACTTCTACATTCTGCTGAATCCACTCCTGGTTTTGGCTTAAAATACCGCAACAAAATCTGCAACAACAAAACTGTCACTGCAAAGTGGATGGGATTCTAGAGAATCCCATCGACACTTTGCAGAAAAATACGGCCAGCGGAAATGGTACAATTTCCAAAACCGTTGCAATTTTGGAAATTGCAGCCTGTCAATTATACTTACTGAAGCTAAAGCTGGATTCTGAATCTGCAACCTTTATTCTGTTTTCTGTTCCATCATGGGAACAGAAAAGTGCAATGAACCCTAAAAGCAAACCCATTAAATGACACAAACAAAGCCTGATGGAACCTAGTAACTAAATCTGTTAGGATGTCCGTCCGTGAGAAGGTGCAGTAAGGTAGTTGTTGGTAGGTCTCAGGGTGTGTGCCCCTGCATCAGATTGAGAGAGACCATCGCTTTTGATCTGGTGTAGGGGTACACACTGTGAAACATGTAATTTTTTTTTATAAGACTACAAAAGCTTGTTTGAGGATATTCCAAGAATCTATATCTCATTGGGAAAGTGGCAGAGACATTTGATGTCATTTTCGTAAATTCTTCTGGTACACTCAAGCATTCTGTCTTCACATCAGGATCACATCTGATATAGGAAGTCATCAGGCTCAGCAGTCATACATAATAGAAATGCCCACGAGTCCCAGCTTCCTCTTATAATGAATGTCCATACATGAAGCACAGACCAGCGCTATTCAAGATGGTTTCAGACTGTAAGGGGTCTCACATGAATAAAGACCCTTAGTGGCATAAAATGCGTCAGACAACTAGCGTTTTTATTTTACTTTGGCGAAATATTATGTTATATGTTTGCTTTTGTGTTGTTTTTAACTTAAATAACAATAAAGAAGAAAAGCCTTTAATCTTGGATAGTGCTGATCTTCATATTTCAGTAGCCATCTCCATTAACCCATGATGGGTTACACAAGAGTTTGCTGCACCAGGTGAGCAGTTCATCTATTAAAATCCACCAATGATTTCATAGTACCAATCTGTCCACTAGTGTTGGGAAAACCGCTTTGTAATGAGCTGGGTTTGTTACGAATTTTCCAAAAATTTGGGGGTTCAACTCACACAAATCCAGCAAAATGGTGGCTATTCTTCTGTCCATTTTAGGGCACAGGGAAAGTGAGTAAAAGCTAACATCCTCCAATGTTTCTGTCTTCTTCGTGATGATTCTATAGTGCCAAATGCTTGTTTGTTTGGTTTTTTTTTTTTTACACTCTTTCATTGACCTCCATTTATTATACTCTGGGGCCTGAAGAGATTCCGGAGAATAATAATCAACTTTACTGTGCAAAGACCGAACAAAAATTAATATCTTTTTTTTTTGCAAATTTGAAGGACTCCGATTTCTCATGCACATACAATCTTAAAACACTCTATCAAAACCATCAATGGGTACAAATCACATCAAAACCATTGGGTGGTCACACATCAACACATAGGATAGACATGTTGGATAGACATGGAAATCATGTTGTCTTTTTTTCCACGCTCATTATCTCTTACCACTCATCTCTTACATCAAGCCAAGAGGTAACATAAGGAGAGATACTATGGAATAACTATGTATTTTTTTCTCCACTAAAGTGTGTATTGCACAATGCCCATCTTTGGTTCTAGGTCTTCAGAAAAATCAGAATCGGAAAAATCTGAATCAGAAAAACAAAACTTCTTTCAGAAAACTTTAAGCATATTGGTTATCTGTCTCCTTAGACCTTTCAAGTCTTGAGCTACACTAACAAAAATACTTAAGTGTAAAAATACAGGTGGATCTCCAAATTGATATATCATAGGCTGAAAGAATCTACCATAGTTCCAAGTAAAATATAATTAATATCTAACTATATCACTATAACAATCATTCTCCAAGTCAACGTTCTTCAAGATGGAAAGAGCATAAAGATTAACATGAATGCCTTAGGGTCTAAACTCAGTCATGGTTTGTGGTTCTGCACTGTATATAATTATTTTGTATTCAATAGGGAAGAGGACTCATGTACAACAGCAGTCGACTATCGTCATAATAATGACTGAAAATTGCAGAAAACCGAGTCTTAACCTAAGGGGCTTTGGGTATTTTTATCAAATTTCACAGCTGGAATAGATTCATGTAGAACGCTTTTATTAAAACCCATGATGGGGTCAGAGGACAAGCTTCCATGTGTCTATATATTACCAGATGATGATTAAAAAAGAGGTTACGCAAGAGTAGAATGATGCATTTTGCAGTATCTCCCAGTGTCACCGGAGATGTAACTCAAGTTCTCTGCCTTCAGTGTATTACACTTTAGTATAGAGGGTTTCTTTTCACTGATGTTCTCAATAACGGTAGAAGATCACATTACCCAAATACATAATATTAGACGGCAATTCCCAGTAGTTTGAGTTGACATACGAGAAGTCCATTTTAATTTGTTACAATCCATAAACAAGTCATTGTATCGATCTGAAAATAATGTGCTTAGAAAAAAGTAATTACAAAGATGCCAAATTAACTCAATTAGGTTTCCAATCTCCATCCCTCCGACTCACAAAATCTAATGAGATAGGAATTCCAAAAACAATTGTATAAAATTGTATTCTTTGAAACAATAGAAATTGTTTATGTCTGGATGTAGGACATGTTTACATGACAAATGTCTCAAACTTGTTAGAAAATACATAACATAATATGCATTGTGTAATATTCATCTCTGTATTCCCATAGTCATAGCATGGGGGTTTGTTTTTTGCAGGGTGAGTTGTAATTTTTAATGACACCACATTGGGGTTAATTTTTCTAGCATTTGTTTTAGCCCTGCTATAGGACATAAGCATGCTTCTATAATACAACTGCAAAACGTCTACGTATTGTATGTACTTCTATGTAATCCTGTCTGTATATGGGACACTGATAGAATGTTCCCTTCTCCCCAGATGCCCACTGAAAATTGAAGGGGCTCCAGCTATGACATGTTTATTCAAGCACAGCAGAAAATGATGTGGTTGTGATGGGTACTAATGTATGGGAATCCTAGAGGTCGGAGCAGTAACAATCTCATGATAATAGCCTATTCTAAGAAATGCTGAAAAAAAAAGCCTGTATTCTATCCGTGAAACAGCTTTACCCATGTCCATAAGAGGTGGGGTAGCTGCTTAGCACCATTTACTTAGCAAAAAGCTCTGACATAATCTACAACAAATGCCAAAAAACAACCACATTCTTATAGTTGGAAATCACCAGAAGATCTAATTATTCTCCCTTCCCCTTCCAGATCTTGTTTTCTATAGACAAAAATTAGGGATCAGGGATGTTTGATTTCCTCGGTGCAAGTACAGGATTTACTTGGGTTGTAGCGGAGATGTCAGAGGACCTAGAGGTGGTCCAACAAAGCAAAAGGAACTTTTTGTGCTAGCTGTGCAAGCCCTTGACTTAAAGAAAAATTATTTTATGAGGCTGGAGCAGAGCTCATACATTATAAGGGACAGTAGGGGAGATTTATCAAGCAAAACGCTGCAAAATGATGGCATAATTTGCACCAAAAATACCATCTAACATGCTGTGCACCACACACCACACCACACTTTTACAATTTGTATGAAAAAGGGGCATGGTCTATCAGGGAAAGGGGCGTGTCCTAGCAGGGAAGAGATGTTTCCTATGTTGCTACACCATGCACCAAAAATGAGCCCAAAATTTTTAAGCTAACTAATAAGTGGTGTCATGTGAGACTAGACAGTCTAACAATGCGCCAAATTTAACAAACAGCATCACTTTGATAAATTTGGCACAGTATAGGATTGTCTAGTTTAAATTTACTTAAATTTGCACTGTCTTAGAGAATATTAGCAAATCGGCAATAGTGTTGAAGAAGAGATGAGATGCCCTGTTGGGTACCGAGGATGGTTTTATTGGCTAAATCATGCTCACAAGAGGTTCCCTTAATTGTATCCCCCTTAAACCCACAGTACCTTAGATACAAAATAAAAATATTATTTTGCTAAGTTGCTTTCCAACTACTGTGAAATCTACAAATGTTAAAGATTCTTTAACATACTGAGCAGAAGTAACTGCTTAACCACATGGCACCCCGGGGAATTCACTGGAGGTAGAAGGGATTTGGAGCTGATTATATAATTTGACTGGCGTTATGTTAACTTCTGGTCCCCGGAGAAGTAATTATGTTGCTGAGTTTACTAGAACCTTTACATATATGACAAGCTCAAGTGAATTTATCAGAGATAAAATGTGTCTCCTCATCTGCAGAATAGTTCTGATGATCTGCAGAATTGTACATATCTTAGAAACTTTTCATGCCATTTCCATCTAGGTGCATATCCACAAAGCACGCATTGACCTGCACTCATCTTATATACGAGCAAGAAACACCATTCTGTGAATAAGCTCGAAGACCTAATATCGCCAATTTGGGGCACATCTCTTGGATTTGGTTGTGGTTTTACAGTACTTTTGCCATCTTCCCTAGTGGACTCTGTTGCTGAAGCTTTATCACATCATTTTGCAATTCATCCACATTAATATTAATGTTACAATTAAAGGAGTATTCCCATTTTAGGCAATCTTGGCATGTCATTCCACTTTAGACAGTCTCAACTATTGGGAGAATGGGGGATCTTCTGACCTTCATTTATTCCTGTCTGCTGTATTCTCCATACACCACACAAAAGCTCGACTATGTCTCCACGGAAGACTGTGGGAGATACAGGAAGAACCAATCTAGAGGCCCTCAACTATGTCTGTTACTTCCATAGTCAAGAACTGCCACTGAAACTGAAGATTATGGAGAATGTGTTAAACAGGATTTTGGAACCAGACACTCAGTGGATCCAAGTTCTTCCACTAGGTGAGGGTCCTAGAGGTGGAACCTACATCTACCAGATATTTACGACATACAGTATCGAAAAAAATTTGTCATAAATGCTTAAGATAAGAGTACCCTTTTAAGGATGTTATTGGTAGGATACTAAAGACAGTACTGAATGATTTTGAGTAGAAAATGGTCAAAAGTGATTTTTTTTTTTAACATAAATAGTATTAATAACAGAGTAAAAAAATCAAGCTGTAAGAAAAGATTCCCCACAATTTTTTTGCTAATCAGATATGTTATGAGAGGTAAGAGGTCCTCTTTAAGGAGAATGATTTATATATTTCTTCAACTTCCCTTTGAAGAGTCAGTCCTCCAATAAGGATCTATTTTTCATATATTACTCATTCGACAAGTCAATGTTTTATGTTCTTCTTCAGACTCCTATTTGTAGACAGAGAGTGAGATACTTGGACACATTTTTAGACTTCAGCATTACAAAATAAGAAAACTATCTGACAAATATTTTCCACCCATTAAATCATCCTACTGAATGAATTCCAAAAGGTGTGGTGTATCGCCCCCATAACTTCCTGCCATTTGGTGTCTGGGATAAATATGTTTTCTTCCCTGCGTAACTGTGAAATCTCTGGTTTCAAAACATGTTGATATTGTGAACAGAAAAACAAGAAGAGTCACATGTTAATGAATACAGAAGACACTTATGTTAACCACAAAACATTCGGGAGAATTTAGATCCCCCCAGACATCTGCCAACCTGTTATCTGGGATATCCTTCTATGTTCTTTCCATAACACAGTGTATACTATATTCTAAGGACCTGTAAGGAGTCATGAAGGTGGAGCTACTCCTTTGAAGGGTCACACTGGTCAGTGTCCCACAGAGCCTGCCAGTCATCACAAGACACCTCCATTGGCATGGCAGTGAAGCAATGTGGCCTGGCCTCAGCTTCATCTTGCACTGCACACTTATTTCCAAAAGAGTTTTAAAATATTTTTTAAAAGCAATGAAGCAAAAAATTCCCATAAGGAGATATGCCGAGGCGGAGAATTCTCTTTAATAATAATTTGTTTCAAGAGTATCCATTTGATATTGTTGTTTTTTAGAACTTTTAAGCTGAGGTCTGAGTGTATACAGCATGCCATTTATAGGGATAATTGCTTATTTGGTGACATACAGTCATATGAAAAAGTTTGGGCACCCCTATTAATCTTAATCATTTTTAGTTCTAAATATTTGGGTGTTTGCAACAGCCATTTCAATTTGATATATCTAATAACTGATGGACACAGTAATATTTCAGGATTGAAATGAGGTTTATTGTACTAACAGAAAATGTGCAATATGCATTAAACCAAAATTTGACCGGTGCAAAAATGTGGGTACCCTTATCATTTTATTGATTTGAATACTCCTAACTACTTTTTACTGACTTACTGAAGCACAAAATTGGTTTTGTAACCTCACTGAGCTTTGAACTTCATAGCCAGGTGTATCCAATCATGAGAAAAGGTATTTAAGGTGGCCAATTGCAAGTTGTTCTCCTATTTGAATCTCCTCTGAAGAGTGGCATCATGGGCTCCTCAAAACAACTCTCAAATGATCTGAAAACAAAGATTGTTCAACATAGTTGTTCAGGGGAAGGATACAAAAAGTTGTCTCAGAGATTTAACCTGTCAGTTTCCACTGTGAGGAACATAGTAAGGAAATGGAAGACCACAGGGACAGTTCTTGTTAAGCCCAGAAGTGGCAGGCCAAGAAAAATATCAGAAAGGCAGAGAAGAAGAATGGTGAGAACAGTCAAGGACAATCCACAGACCACCTCCAAAGAGCTGCAGCATCATCTTGCTGCAGATGGTGTCACTGTGCATCGGTCAACAATACAGCACACTTTGCACAAGGAGAAGCTGTATGGGAGAGTGATGCGAAAGAAGCCGTTTCTGAAAGCACGCCACAAACAGAGTCGCCTGAGGTATGCAAAAGCACATTTGGACAAGCCAGCTTCATTTTGGAAGAAGGTCCTGTGGACTGATGAAACAAAGATTGAGTTGTTTGGTCATACAAAAAGGCGTTATGCATGGCGTCAAAAAAACACAGCATTCCAAGAAAAACACTTGCTACCCACTGTAAAATGTGGTGGAGGTTCCATCATGCTTTGGGGCTGTGTGGCCAATGCCGGCACCGGGAATCTTGTTAAAGTTGAGGGTCGCATGGATTCAACTCAGTATCAGCAGATTCTTGAGAATAATGTACAAGAATCAGTGACGAATTTAAAGTTACGCCGGGGATGGATATTTCAGCAAGACAATGATCCAAAACACAGCTCCAAATCTACTCAGGCATTCATGCAGAGGAACAATTACAATGTTCTGGAATGGCCATCCCAGTCCCCAGACCTGAATATCATTGAACATCTGTGGGATAATTTGAAGCGGGCTGTCCATGCTCGGCGACCATCAAACTTAACTGAACTGGAATTGTTTTGTAAAGAGGAATGGTCAAAAATACCTTCATCCAGGATCCAGGAACTGATTAAAAGCTACAGGAAGCGACTAGAGGCTGTTATTTTTGCAAAAGGAGGATCTACTAAATATTAATGTCACTTTTCTGTTGAGGTGCCCATACTTTTGCAGCGGTCAAATTTTGGTTTAATGCATATTGCACATTTTCTGTTAGTACAATAAACCTCATTTCAATCCTGAAATATTACTGTGTCCATCAGTTATTAGATATATCAAATTGAAATGGCTGTTGCAAACACCCAAATATTTAGAACTAAAAATGATTAAGATTAATAGGGGTGCCCAAACTTTTTCATATGACTATATTTGCCTTAGGTAGTGGAAATTCAAGAAAATAATACAATTATAACATTAAATGAATTGTACATTAGAATATAAGAAATTTTGTAATAGATCTTATTAAAAAATATGTCTCCTTTTCCACTTATTAGGCTTCTCTCCTTGTCTTTATTGTCTTTCATGCTGTTTATAGAGTCATCTGTATCCAACATACAGAAGTCTATGGAGAGAGAAGGGAGGCTGTTTACTGATTTATTGCCTCATTCTGTGCATTAAAGTCTCCTCTCCATAGATTTTTATAAACAGTAACTCATCCTGATAAGTGGAGAAGGAGACCTGTTTCTTTAAAGGGCATTTGTCGGGTCTAAACTAGTCTTTACTAGTAGATGAAACATACTTTTGTGGCCACAAACCAATGAAGCAATGCAGAGATAATCAACTTTTTATGGATATGCAAATTAGCCTGCAAGTGCACTGGGGGCGGGGTCTGATTTGCCAGATTTATTTACAGTCACTGCTTTGAATTTCCTCTAAAATTGCTTCCCAATACTACCCCTTTAGTAGTGAATGATATTTCAGCCTCTGCCTGCGCCACAGATGTCTTTAAGCAAATCTGGCAAATCAGGCCCTGCCCCGATGCACTTGCAGAGGATTTGTATTTCTCAAAAAAGATGATATCTCTGCGTTGTTTCCTTGGCTTGTGGCCACAGAAGTATGCTTCCACCCCTGCGCAGAATTATTATTGGTTTGAACCTGACAGACTCCCTTTGAGAGAGAATGTTTCCTCTATTCCCTTGTGCTATTCATTTATGCAAAGTGGTTTACAATGGGAGGTACGCCTTAAGAAAAGATACTGCAGCTCTGGAGTCCAGGTTGAACCATAGAGTATACTTTGTTAGGTTATATTCTGTGCTCAATAAACTTTATTTTGCATATCTATAAAATCACTGTCATGTATAAAAAAAACCTAAATAGCTCTTTCTGTAAAAGAAAAATTCCAGATTATCTGTAGTATACAGTATATCCTGAATAACTAAAGTGTAAGGGTTGGGATTCTTCAGGAAAACAGACCAAATAAAATGTTACCATCTGCTTTGATTTCCTAATTGGTTATCCCGGCTCGATCTTCAGCTTTTGATCTTGTGAAATGCTGAATTAAACTGCAGTAATATGATAAAAACAAGCGGAAGATTACAAAATTTTCTGAATTATTGGAGGCGGATTTAAAGGAATTTCATTATTGTTAACACGTACTAAAAACACAGAATGCTGAAAGTAGATTCACAGTCAGATGACGAAGAGATGTTTTATTAGCTTTTATTTGACTTTTTGGCATTGTTTTGCATTATTTAATGGTTATTCCTATATGATGATGTGATATATCTAGGCTATTCCAGCAGTGACCCCTTTCCTGGACCCGCACCAATACTGAAAATGTAGAGGCCACAGTGTTGATTTAGTGTTGTGTAGCCTTCAAAGTTTTTTCAGTAGCTGGGAGAGGCAAGGAAAACTGTAAAGGGGTTTTTTAGGCAGTTGATATTGACCTATCCTCAGGCCACCAATATCTGATCAGCGGAGGTCCAACACCCAGCGCCTCCACCAATCAGCTTTTCTTAGGTGCTGCCAGAACTATATAGTGGACAGAGGCAGATGCAGACATCTCCGGCCACTGTGTAGTGGTGGTGCCAGAGACATCACAGCAGACTCAGCACCTGTCATGTGATATCCCACAATGATTGGAATTGCTCTTTCAAAACAGGAAACTGCATAAGGATAATTTTGTAGAATTTTTTTCTGCAGAAAATCCAAAGAAAACCATAGGAAAAATTGTAGCCAGTAATCCATACTAAATGTTGTGGATTTTATTGTGGCATTTCCAGTGAATATCAGCTATGCATGTGAAAAAGAAAAATACAAAAACATCCCGATTCACATGATTTCTTGGCCTCCTGACGGTCTCTCTAAGCCCGACCTCCAGCGATGATGTGTTGTCACATGTGACCCCTACAGTCTTTAACTACAGCAGGCCACAAGACATAGATGGAGGCCAGGTCTACATAGACTAGAGGAGTACCAGCAAGCACTTGGGGAAATTAGTGTTATCTTGTTTTTTTTTAATCTGATCCTATCTGATTTTACAGATTTTACTGTAGATTTGTGGGTAAACTGCAATAATTGGATTTTGTTGCATATTTTGAGTTCCTCACTCAACTCAAGTTTCTGGAAGTGCTATTAATATATTCTGGGGTCTTTTCAGACCCAAGAGTATAATAAGGGGAGGCCAAGGATGGGGGGGGGGGGGGGTGCAGAAATATTGCTAAACACCTTCCCTCACCTCTCCTGGATGCTTGGTCTTCTTTCCTTTTGTATAGTCTTCACCCAAGGGTTTTTGCAGCTTCTTCCAGTGTCTTCTCCGACATCATGTATCCTGAGGTCACCTCTGATTGGATCAAGTGTCATGACCTTGGCAGGTTCCATTTCAACACTGAGACCTCAGGTCACGTGACATCATTGAAGATGCTGGAAGAGACCTAGACTGGGCCTCTTCTTTTTACACTCTGGGGTCTGAAGATTCTCCACAGCTTAATAATGATTCAAAGATGGCAAACCAAAAGATTTGGGTTCAGCCAATTCCAAATTTTTAGGAAAATTTGCAATGAACAAACTGGCCTTGTTGCAAATCGATTCGCTATAATTTAACATGACTTAAAAATCTGCAGTTTATAGCTCAGTGGCTGAGTGGAAAGTTTCTGCATTTGTTTGCGCCTTATCCATTTTATAGCTACTTTTCCAGATGCACAGCATTTTTGTCCCATGTGGACATACGGTAATTCTGAGACATTCATTAAGCATGTCTTGCTCTTTCACTCCAGCTGTGGACCTCTGGTGGTCTCGTCTGATTTCTCATGTGGTAGTCGCTGCACACGACTGCTGAGGTCATTGATTGGCTGCAGTGGCCACATGAGGGGCCATTCACGTCAAGACTGGAGCACCATAACTGGAGACCGAAGGAGATCACCTGTATACAATACGGGGCAGGAAGCAGAAAGCTCTGTCCACTGTATATTAGCCGGGCACCTTCACTGCATCTCAGCACTTATTGAAGTCATTGGGAGCTGAGCTGCAGTGGAGGCTGCTATACAGTGGATGGAGCTTTCTGCTTCCGGCCCTGTGTTGTGTAAGAACTGGCGCAGGAAGTCGCTCCATACAGCTGATGGGGCTGTGTGTGAGCCTCCTAGCAATCAGGTATTTATGGCCTATCTATTTAATGTCCCCCCCACAGGATGTTAGCCCCCATCACTGCCCCAACACAATATAATGGCCCCATCACTGTTCCCACACAATATAATGACCCCATCACTGTTCCCCATACAGTATGGGGGACCAGTGAAGAGGCCACTATATGGGGGGACCAGTGAAGTGGCCATAAAAAAATTTGGCTCAGACAACCCCTTTAAAGAGGTTGTCCATAAATTGGAGCAACCATTGTGGCGACCAGGGAGCTGTTAAAATAAAAAAAAAAAAGCATACTCACCTGTCCCCAGCACCCCATTGTCCCCCGTTGTGTCTGTTCGGTTTCATGGCAGCGCCTGATTTCTGGAAATCCTGTACCTAATTGGTCTTAGCGGTCACATGAGGTGCAGGACTCCCAGCAAGAAGGCGCCGGCACGAGACTGAATAGACATTGGTGGCGGACAACGGAGCGCCAGGGACAGGTGAGTATGCTTTTTTTTTTTTTTTTTTAACACCTCCCGCTCGGCACATGGGTTGCTACAATTCCTGGACAACTTCTTTAAAGGATTTATTTGTATTTCTAATATTGACAGACAGTTCTTAGGATAGGCCATCAATATTACATCTGCAGGGGCTGACAGCCAGAACCTCTGCTGACCAGCTTTTCCAGGACAGTGCAGCTACAGGTAATGATAACAATTCTAGGAGCCACGCTGTTCACTTGCCATACAGGGTGTACCAGTGGGTTTAGGTAGTGCAGTGGTGCACATCGTATGGTGGGCGAGTAGCATGGCTCTCGACATGTTAATACCTTTAGCCACCCTGTCTCGATACAGCTGATCTGTAGGGGTCCTGGCGGTGGACCCCTAGAAAACAATTCCACTGGTGGCCCCTAGACATCCAAATCTGACACAGGTTTGCATCACTCCATTTTTTTTTATTTTAAACAACTTTCGGGCTTAACATTTTTTGGGATTCTGAAAACTCTTTTAAGACACCACTAGGACAGCAAAAATTACAACTTCATCAATATACATGAAACAAAACATAGACACTTATCATTATATAATTGCCATAGATTGCCAAATGGATGCTGTTCAGTTGTATCACGGTGTCAAAGTTGATGTCCACACGGATCCTCTTTTCCTAAATTCCATCTAGCGCATTACCTGCTCACTGTTCTATAATTAGATCATGACCCACACGCTGATCGATACAAGTTTTATGACTCTTCCTGGAGCACTTAATGCCATTTACAGATATCTATCAATGGGAAGCTGTTCTGGCATCTTAAGATGGCCTCCTGCTGTGGTGTACCACGAATACTTCACTAATGACCATGTGCAATGAAGCTTGAGCATTCGTCTAATAGAGACACAGTGAACACTAAATCAGGAACTACAAAGACAAGCTGTGAATTGAGGATGATACCAATTGTCTTCGATCTCTTTTGACGCAAGGAAAGAGTTTACGGCGAGAGGCACCACAAGTCCGGGTCACCGAATGCTCATGTAAATCAGTCTGCCCATTCCTCAATAGATGTCTATCAGGGCAAACAATGGCACTGAGTTTAATGGACGGAGATATAATGGCTGTATTATTCTCCGCTCAGGAACCTCTCCTTGTGTGGGTCATCTCTCGGCAGATAATGGGAGAATTGCCTCCTAGCTACTTGGAGATTTGATCAAGAGAGAAAATGTAAGAAAACATTAAAAACTCTGCCCACCAGTAGATATAACTAGAGCTACTTCCGTGCTATAAATGAGTTCAAGGGACTTCAGCCTTAAGTGTTCTCAGAGCTGAAACTTGCTCTGCTCAAAGAAATAATTATAATAGAAATTGTTGGCCATTCATACAGTAACTATACACATATATGGAGCATATTTATTGACATGTGCCCGACACTTTTCTGTCCACATTTACAGCAAAATATATGGTGCACACAATTTCTGACATATTTATGAGAAGCGAGAGCCAGAAAGAACAGAAAAATACAACAGGTTCTACACTTTGAAAAATGTTCCCCAGAATGGGCGTGGTTTAAAAAGTCTCACTTTACGACGCATTTAGGAAACAGAAAAGTATGAACATGGCGCAGATTTTTTTACACAAAGTATACCAAAGTTAAAATGATGTAAACTTAGTTGAAGATTCAATTCAGACAGAATTTTGACACACGGGCAATCGAGGTTTTTTTTGCGCAATGGAGACTGATTTTTTGCCGCATCAGAAAAATAAGCCAGAATTTTGTGCATTGGAAAGTGAGACAGATTTATGAAGGTCCATACAACAGATTTATAAATATGTCTAAAATTAAAAATGGGTTTGGTAGCTTTAGACAGTATTGATACATATGCCCCATAATTCCAGTCCGTCAGGTAGTCCTAGTCGTGCAGATACAGATATGGTAAAGTCATGAGACAGTGAAGAAGACTAAGGGTATGTGGCCCTGTAGGTGGTAATTTAGGTGGGTGGTCAGACAAAGAACGTCTTTAATAATGGTGATCTAGCAGTGTTGGATATAATGTACAATAGGAATTGAAGTATAAGAGGAGTAGGGAGTGAAGAAGAGGAGTAGGGAGCAAAGAAGAAGAGGAGTATAGAGCGAAGAAGAAGAGGAGTATGCAGCAAAAAAGAAGATGAGTATGGAGCGAAGAAGAAGAGGAGTATGGAGCGAAGAAGAAGAGCAGTAGGGAGTGAAGAAGAGGAATAGGGAGCAAAGAAGAAGAGGAGTATAGAGCGAAGAAGAAGAGGAGTATGCAGCAAAAAAGAAGATGAGTATGGAGCAAAGAAGAAGAGTATAGAGTGAAGAAGAAGATCAGTAGGGAGTGAAGAAGAGGAATAGGGAGCGAAGAAGTAGAGGAGTAGAGAGTGAAGAAGAGGAGTATAGAGTGAAGAAGAAAAAGAGTAGGGAGTGAAGAAGAGGAATAGGGAGCAAAGAAGAAGAGGAGTAGGGAGCGAAGAAGTAGCCAGGTCAACTTAAAAGATCTATATTCAAGTAGGAACAGTAGGGAAGCAACAAGCCTAGCTAGGGCAATACTAGACCTATAACTAGCACTGGGGAAAGTGTGTTGGTATTTTATATGTCACCCCTAGTGCACAGGTTGGCTGGGCTCTGTGCGAGTGCCCGCTGGCTTCCCTGCCAATCACACTGCCAGGCATCAGCTGGAGGGAATGACAGCTGGAGCTGGATTGTGGGGAGAAGAGTACATTACAGGTACATATAGGATTTCTGTGCAACCTCCCCCACCTTACACAGATCAGTCAGGACTTTCCTAAAGTTATTGGAGCTTATCATTAAAAAACATAGTGACAGGTACATTATAAGGCATAGAAGCGGGAACCTGACTATACGCCACTTTGTGCTGCTTTCCAGAAAATCTCTATCAACCTGGGAATTAAAGTTAATGTATTTGTTTTTCTCATGCCGAGAGACTTGACAGTTAAATACTGCATGATATTTGAGAGACTATAACAATCTTGTGCATTCTCTCCTGGGGATTTCAGTCTTTACGGTGTTCACAAAAATCTTTCAGAATGCAATATTTCACAAGCTTCGCATGTCGCAGAGTATTGTTAGACCAAAATGACTCGCTGCGCCAACCAAGTTATTACAATAATTGCAAGCAGTATTCTAAGCTGCAAACCTGTCTCTGGGCTTAAAAGGATTGTCTGTTTTACAAAATCCATTGTCAAACGCCCTGTGAGGGAAGAGTGGAGGGTGTCTACAGAAAGCATCACTTTCTGGGGGCAGCAGCATGTCCATGAACTACATAGACAACCCATTGATCTCAATAAAAACTATGTAAAAAAAATGGCGGCTTGGCCATTTTAATTTTGACCTCAATGGGTTCACTATATGAGATATTTTAATACGTTTTTGGTCCAGCATTTTGGATACTGGGATATCTAATGTGCTTGTTTCTACAGAAAGGGGGTGATTTAAAACTTTATAATTTTTTTATCTTAATGTTTATTTTTGAAAGCTTTTTATTTATTTTATTTATAATTTTTACCTTTATTTTTTGACTCTTGACCCTAGGGGGTTTGATCAACCTTACAATATTATTTGCAGTATATAATAAAATCCATTGACTTCTATTACATATTGGTTTATCTTCTCATACATAGTGTAAAGGAGCCTGTTAGCCTGGCAACAATAAGATGGTGTTATTTAGTGGTGCCCGCCTCTCAAATTTCTTTTAGTGGCCACAATAAGGAAATCATGGCTGGGTATCTGACAAGTCCAAGGAAGTTCCTGCATTCATGTTGTATCCAGTGGTAACCGATCAAGACAACAGATGTCACCACTAAGATGGTTAGAGAAGATCTTTGAATCTTTGGAAATTATTTTATTTTTTATATATTCAAAAATATTTACCTTTTAATTGTCTACAACTTTAAAGGGTACCTTAATTTTCATGAAAAGTTGAAATACCTGCAGGGTCTCTGTTCTGTAGCTTTCATACATGGTGTCCTATAATTGTTTCTGCTGCTAATATCCCCATTATGGCTGCAGCACATTTTACATTTCTCTCTCAAGTTGGTGGGCGTGTTCAGTAAGCAGTAGCTTGCTCCTCCCCTATCCATTACTGCTGGTTTTACATGCAATTTTGCCAGGAGTAACAGTAGAATAGCAAACAAATAGCTGAGAAAAGTAAACATTGTATAGAACATCTTGGGACACTGGGCTGCAAATACAGGGCATGATGCAGCTAAATAGATCTTTTACTGTCTGTAAACAAAATTCCATCAATAATAACACAAGCAGCTAGTCAGAAGTAGATGCAAGTACATAAGTAGACTTTTCTTATATGGTCAACTCTGAGATGTTCAGAATGTTCAATCCAGTCACAAAGAAAGCTGTCTGTGGAGGCTGTAAGGTCCCTCTCCATTCTCTGTGTGAAAAAAGCCAGTCCCTCCTCTCTCCACTCACAGTTATCTTGTTTCACAGTGATAACTAAAGACGGAAGTTCCCTAGTAACAGGAAGTGAACTGCAAATTAGCTGGAAGGGAGACACCTAGTGGCAGGAACTTTAGAGAAGTTTTCCAGGCAGAAAACAGCAACATTTTTAAACAAAGTGCATTACATTTTTGTCTTGAGGCACATACTCAAGTTGTCTGAAAAGTTAGTAACCATTTATATATGGTATGGTATGTTCATGGAAAACCCCTTTAACTCCTGGTCTTGGCTCGAAAAGAAAAACATTATCGATAACTGCATGTATGAATGCAGCCCCTATGAATAAAAGTCTGAATATGTATGGTAGGGGATTTTCATATCTACTCAGAATTACAATACATAGAAATAATTTTTCACTATATTATCACTAAAGAAAGCTGGATCAGTATGATATTTTCTTTAAGTATTTATTTTTATTATGGCCATTGATGGTGGGAATGGCGATAATAATAGAGCAGGAATACTTGGTTTCTAGGAAGACACAATGGTCTGTGTCTGGGGCTATTCTGAACGTTCCCTAAATAGAGAGCCTGCATTTACATTTTTATTGGCTAACAAGGTCTTGGCAATGCTTGATGAATTTCACCTTGCAATTTATTCTAAGAAAGACTCCGGATACTCCTTGGTGACTTTACTCTATTCCCGTTTAGCAGAAATGATTAAAAATCCTTGTTTTTCGAATTATTTTTGTAAAGAATTTAAAAAAATTTATTTCATACTAGACGGTACTAACCCTTGGGCAGATTTACTAACAGTTACACAGTCTAACAGTTTCAAAATGTGCCAAATTTATCAAAATCTTTGCTACTGGATGATAAATCTGATAAATCTGTCTAGTCTAACTTTACACCACCTATTTGTTGGTTTTATAACAAAATAGTGGACCAAAATTTTGATGTATTTTTTGGTCCACAATACGCCATCTTAAATCATGGCCATTTCATATAAAGCCACACCCTATTTGCACTAAGCCACACCCCTTGTGAGTCAAGTTGTAAAAAGTGTCTAAAACAATAAAAGGGGTATAAGGCATGTAGACATTTTTTGCCATAAATTATGCCAGAATTGTGGAGCATATTCAATAGTGAATCTACCGCATTATATTTGGAAAATTTGTGACAAAATGGCACTTCCTTTAATTGTAAGCTCTGTGTTGAATCCATGAAAAAAAATTAATGTTTTTTTTTTTTTTTATAGGGACAATTCACATATTTATATACAAATCATTAGAGGCAGATTTCTTAAGACTATTGTTTTGTACACCAGACGTAATAAAGGCCCCGACAGGCGCAAGTCATGCCTAACCTATCATTAGGCTCTGGCCTCTTAATAAATCAGATACACACCCATGCTCTAGAATGGGAACCTATGCCAGTCTGGAACTTCTGTAGATTTCCTATGTAACACCAGAAAACTGGCATGAGTTATAATAAATATGTCAAGGTCAGGAGTCCCCATTATGACCCACTTAGTCCTCCCACATTTGCGGATAGTGGTGAGCCAGGTCGACCTTACACTTACCAGCATTAAACCTCACCTGACAGATGTTTATTTTATTCAGCCACTAAAACTTTTTTTTCTCACAGTTAAAAGGGTTGTCCCAGACCCAGACCCAGACGTTTTCTAATTAATATGTAATATATTGTTATTACCAGAATGGCCCATTTTTATTTTGTTCCCAATGCGGCCATGTGATCATCGACAGCGAATCCTGTGATGTCATATATACCACACTCTCCTGGGGTGACATCAGCATTCCGTTAGTGTGTAGTGGCCTAACTCTACCATTCCCCCCCCCCCCCTTTGCATGTGAGTGATGCTTCATTGTTCCAGTGTCTACTGCGCATGTGCCCGATCTCTGCTGGCCCTATAGTGGCACAGGTGGCTGTATACTCTCCCTGCCATGCTAATATATGGGCAGCATGAACAGTAGACACTAAGCAATGCATTCTGATGCAGTGCCAGGAGAGTAAGGCACAGGATATGAGACGTATACATGACATCACAGGAACCACTGCCGGTGATCACATGATGCCACGTGACAGCATTGGGAACGGGACATAAGGAGTCATTCTGGTAACAACAATTTATTATAAATTTGCTTTAGCTGGCACAAATATTTTATAGGTGCAGATATTAGAAAACTTCTGGGTCCTGGACAACCCCTTTAAATTTCAGATACCATCTGATAATCCCCATATGGTTTGCATTGACAGCATTATTTTCAGATATCCTTCCACCTCTGGGTCTTTCCTCGTTTCACAATAAACATGTCCTTACATGCAAACATCAATATCTGACTTATAATAAACTATGTTTACATGAATATAAATCAGTCCCTTTCATGTGAAGAATATGGATAAGGGTCCGGCAGATATTTTTTTGATACACAAAGCAAGTCCGACCTAACTCATTACTAACAAAATCCTGCCATTAAATTCGGAAACTAATAAAACTCTAGACGGGATGCAACAACTAAAATTTTAGTTCTAGCCGATAATGACTTTTCCAAGTGAATTGCCAGATTGCAAACCTTCCCCTCCGCAGCCGAGACACAGGCACAGCATGGAGGTCTCTATCTCAAGGCTAAACAGTCCCTTTAAAAGTCACAATGAATAATATTCTAGGCAAAAGTGGCTCAGACACAGAAATCCAAATTGGGAAAGAAAAAAAAGAAAACACAAAAATGACTTTGTCTTTTTGAAGATTATTGTAGCAGATTATATTCAGTTTTTTATGTTTATTTTTTTCTTTGCCATTTTATGCTTTTGTAAAGAGGTTTAATATATGCAAAGTACCCATTTTGCACTTATGGGAATACAGCGGATTAATGAATAGAGTACATAAAAGAAGGATAACTGGAAACTGTGAATAAGCGCCATGTAAAGAAATTCACTATAATTAACAACTTAAAGCAGGAATCATTTGGCAAACTCTCCGAATGTAAACATTCTCCTCTGCAAAATGAAAATGGTCGGTTACTCACTGAATGCAGGCCTGTAAATCTATTGTGCATCTAGACGTCTTGTGGTTTTACTTGCAGAATGCTGTTGTTTGGTCGGTGCCCGGGGGTCTAATTACAGCTTCTTTAATGGAACAGGAATTTTTTTTAATCATTTGCCCCTGTTCTAAACTTCAGGAACGAAAATAATGAAAGCCGTAGAAATAGAGAAAAAAAAGTTGATGCCAGTATTTAGACTTTAGAAGCCATTGTTATAGTTGGTTAGGAAAAAAAGATTCCATGGTCATGCCACCCACAAGGGCAATTTTCATACATGGTATTTAGGAGAGGTGTCACGTCAGAGTCGTGGGCATAGATAGGGGGGAGGCACCTGGAGTCCCTGTGTCTCCATACTGTACTATATAGGCAAATCCTGAGCCCTGTATGGTGCCTTCATAGAGCTGCAGCAATAGGAAGAGCAATAATAATTCTTCTATGGGAGAATACTGCTATAATAGGGCATCCATAATATATTATTCAGAGGGAACAACATACAGGTGTGTGAATGAGGTGTTAAAGAGGACCTGTCACCAGATCTGAACATACCTCATCTGATCGGCGCCCCCACCCTAAACATTTTGGTGTTTTGTTTATCCAAATCTGTTCAGCCTTTCCAAAGATATAAGCCCTGTTGATGCAGATTAGGGTCTACTAGCCAAATGAGCGGTAACACTGTGGTTTCTTGGGGGGCAGGGACTCTATGTGCTGTATGTCATGCAGTGTTACCACCCACTTGGCTATTATACTCTAATTTGCATAAAGAATGAAAGGGCTTATATCTTTGGAATGGTTGAATGGAATTGGACAAACACCAAAATTTTCAGGGTGACAGTGCCTTAAAGGGGTTGGCCCATGTAGACAACTTAAAGTATCCCATATCCACAGGATGGAGGGGACGTTGTAGATAGGTAGAACAGGGCTCCCTTTTACACAATCAGAATAGAGCAAGGGTGTAACGTCTCTGCCGTTTCGGGTCTCGGCGCCGCCCTCCGCTCGCACGCTGTGGCGAAGGAGGCATCTTCAATTTGGTTCTTTGTGTAAGCTTCTTGATGCTCAGTCTGAACATGGTCCTAGTTCTCTTGCTGTGTAAAGCCACACCCGTGTTCTGAGCATTTCTCTCTGGACTGCATAGAGTTAATCTCTTCCTGGCCTGAGTGACTGACAGCCTGTGTACCTATCAGCTCTGGGGCTGGTCCCAGACTTTCTATAAACAGGTTGTCAGCCCTCACATGGCTGCCGGTTATTACACTTGTGTTTTGCCTGCTCTCTTTCTATACTCCTTGATACTTTGTTACTTGATTCTCTGACCCTTTGGCTTGCCCCTGACTATTCTCTTGGATTTTGACTTTGTACTGCTTTGCTCGTTTGTTACTGACCCCTTGGCTTGCTCACTCTGCTTCTGTGTTGTTTTTGTCTTGTTCTGTTCTGTGTGTCACTTACCCAGTATAGGGCTTGTCTTCAGGTTGTCCTTTTACCATTTAGGGTAACTGTGGCAATAGGAAGGGACAGTGGCTGGGGTGAGATTAGGGCTCACTTGTCTCTGTCCTTCCTCCCAGACCCCTGCAGTAGTGTCAGGGTTGCTACGGTTGACAAGACCCTTACAAAGGGTCACACAGATGAGCTGCAGCCCCAGGTGGCCCGAGGTAGTCAGGTACTATACCCTGTATCACATGCAGACCCACAGAAATTAATGCAACAGAAGAGCACCTGCAAGTTCATAGCTCCATGAAGGTTGGGGGAGTACAAGGAGCCCATGTTTTTTTAGACATAGGGTCCCAGCGGTCATAGGGCCACCAATAAACGTATCCCTTCTGTGGGCAAACCCCTTTAAGATGGCTATACCCCTTAGTTAGCTGTTGGCCTAAGGCTTGTTTAGGTTATAGCCAAATAAATTGTCAGACACTTCTGCCCTGAAAACTTCAACAGTCTGCTCCTCTATTGGGGGACATGTTGGGACACCCTACACAGATGAATTCTGCCCAATCATCATTAACCTAATGTATATGGTGAGGTTTAGAGTCACTCAGTATCTGTTTCTGTTAGAGGCATATGAAGCTACAATATGGCCCCATACACTTCTATGGGTGCTGTATTATGGCACTGTGCAGAGACCTTACAGACTTCTAATATGGTTGTGTACATGAGACTTTAGAGTCATTTTCCTGTTCTCTAATATTTTTGCTCCGGAGCTAATTGATGGCCCTTTCTTCATGGTATCAGTACTGTTCCAGTAAGAGTTAAACCTCAAACCAATTTAATGGTGGAAAACACACAAGAGCTTCCTTGACGGATTCAAGCAGATTCTTCCACTTGATGCACAAATGGCCAGACTGAAGCTTATAAGAAGACCTTCGTAATTGGAAAAGACAATTCTACTCAGACGTGTTCAAGAGCAAAGAAAAAGAGCAAAACCAGCCATAAGATAAAATGACATAAATCAGAAACCTGCTATATCAACATGTGCATTGTATGGCTCTCAGGACTTATAGGACTGATTTTAATAATTCCCATAAAAATGGCCACTCAGAGGCCATCTAAAATCACATTTATACTAATCACTAGATACAACCACACTACCCACATATATCTATATACAGTCTACACCATTCACTAGATACAACTACACTACACACATATATCTATATACAGTCTATACCAATCACTGGATACAACCACACTACACACATATTTATACAGTCTATACCAATCACTGGATACAACCACACTACACACATATATATATCTCTATACAGTCTATACTAGTCACTAGATACAACCACACTACACACATATATCTATATACAGTCTATACTAGTCACTAGATACAACCACACTACACACATATATCTATATACAGTCTATACCAATCACTGGATACAACCACACTACACATATATATATATCTCTATACAGTCTATACTAGTCACTAGATACAACCACACTACACACATATATCTATATACAGTCTACACCATTCACTAGATACAACCACACTACACACATATATCTATATACAGTCTATACCAATCACTGGATACAACCACACTACACACATACAGTATATCTATATACAGTCTATACTAGTCAGTAGATACAACCACACTACACACATATATCTATATACAGTCTATACTAGTCACTAGATACAACCACACTACACACATATATCTATATACAGTCTATACTAGTCACTAGATACAACCACACTACACACATATATCTATATACAGTCTATACTAGTCACTAGATACAACCACACTACACACATATATATCTCTATACAGTCTATACCAATCACTAGCTACAACCACACTACATACACTAATCACAAGCTATAATATTACACAAACTATACACTTACACTCTATTCAATGTATACTAATCACATGCTACAACCACATCACACACCTATATCTCTATATAGTTTATACTCATGATTAGCTATCATCACACTACACACATATATCTCTATATAGTTTATACTAATCACAAACTACAACGACATTACACACACATGTCTATATATAGTATTTTTTAGCCCCTTTACCCGAGGCCATCACTATCCCATATATAATGTTCTTGACATAGGTATAGAGAGCCCTTTGACCACTCTTGACATAGTCTATGCCAACTTACCCTCCAACACTTACTAATGCTCATCCTCTCGTCTTGGAAGCTAGACAAACCCAAAGCTAATTCCATCTTACATTGTATTCTATCTAATGTAATCTATCTATAAATCTATTCTAATATAGTTATTGTCAATTAAGGCCATTGTTCACTTTGACCATTTCCTTTTCCTTCGACATGTCCCTCAGCGATAACCTGATTCTAGGATTCCTGCTCTTTGGACCCCCAGCTGTCAGCTGCAATTGTAGGGAGAACCTGACAGTAAGTCAATTCTTCTGCGGCACCACCACTGAGGAAATAGAGCATTACACAGTGCCTATTGAAATGAATGGGCTGCCAATATAATGCACAGAGATGCTGAGTCCTCCAGAGTAAGAGACGCTCATTGTAGCCATTCTTCACTTAATTGATGAGAGTTCTGAATGTGTTACCACCCTCTACACCTCACCCCATTATATCTAAGTCCCTTATAGTGTTTCTGTAACCAGACAATGCTGTCTATGTAAGATATTCCTATGTTGAGTATCTGTTTCATACTGTGTTGGCACATTGACTTGTTTCTAATCTACTGGATGGTATATCAATGGCAGACAGTGTTTCAGTGACTCACATAACTGTCCAAACACTAAGCTTCCCGCTCTACCCCATCGCTGGTATTAAGGCTTTGAGGCTCTGCAGGTTTTTTCCATCCACAGATATACAGTACTGTAGCCATCACCTTGGCCATTGTCCTCCTGATCCTTCTTTACATAACAGACTGGTAACCAATTTTTTTTCTTGGTGTATATATTGTATTAAAAAAGAAAAAAAATTCTTTCAAAGAAAAAAAACCCCCAATTCTCTTAAGGCAGTGAACGTGATGAATTATATTTTCTGCGAGCTGACTGGAATCTCGGAGTGCTTTTCAATTCCCAGAAACAAGGTTGCAGAATTAATGGCTGAACATCTGCAGTACTCCACTGGCTCAAACTGTTATCGTAATAATTATGCCAAGTGTAAAGTTCAAGCACTTGCAGCAGCGCATTAGTACAATGCCCGTGTTTGTTCTTGTTTCTGAGATGTAATCGTTATTTTTCCAATTAAATAATTTAAAGGATAAAGTCACGCTCAGACCCTGACAAACTGCGTGGTAGGAAGACGCTTTACCTACCGGTGGCTTTCGGTTACAACATAATTCCACCGAAAAGCTGAATATGACCCCACATATATCTATCCCTCCATCTACGACCTCTTCTTCCAAGAGTGGTTTCTTATCCTTTGCTTCTTCAAATCTAAAATACAAAGAAGAAAAAAAGACTTTCCTAAACCTAGATGCATCTTACAGTAGAGTATCTATTCTAGGCTGGCCATAGTGTTAAACTTCTTTGGCCGACAGGCATTCCCCCATTTGTCTTGATGCTTCTTGATTCCTCCATACGGCTCAATACCTCTTGATACAGCCAAGCTGAGCATGCATGTGTTCTGAATGATCACAGGGAAGTAAGCCATTGCTAGACATCTTTGGTGAAGGTTACTATCCCCTGAGAGAAAAAAGATATATTGAGATCCAACTGTCCAATCCTTGTCTGTCTGTTACATCCACTTCAGGAGAAAATCAGGACATTCTCCATGCACATTAGATAGCAGAAATTCACAAGTCTGACAGATATTAACCTACTGTTTATGGCTTCTCTAGATATAGTATACTACGAATTGTGTTGTAGACCAGATATTGAAGATGATGACACTGGAAAGAGTTGGATCTACAGTATCCTAGTGATAAAGCAAGGTTCATGCCACAAGACTGGAATATTATGGTAGATACTTCTATGTAAATATAAGTTCACTCATGACTACAATGTAATACAGAGAACTAAGAAAAATTTTTTTTTTTTTTTTTTGTGGACATCTATACTGGTCATTATAAAAATATACATTTTAATTAAAGAAATGGCTCCTTGTGGTGTCACATGACCCGTAAAGGAAATGAAGGATATGGACAGATATTACTATATGTATAGTCATACAGAGATAGCTGTAAAACACTGAACAGGACAGTCACTGGACTCTTCAATTGTCACTTACAGTTCAATAAGCTTTGCATAAATGAATACTACAGTTGATTATATGATACTTTGCAAAATGCCTCTTTCTGCTCTTATCAGGCTATTTCCGTGCACTCTCTCTTCCTATATTAAAATGACTTTTACTCTGAAAATCCCTGCTATATGTCTCAAGATGGATTGCAGATCACACAACTTAGATTGTACATGTCTGTAGAAGTCTATTGAGAGGACAAGGGAGGAGTGAGAAGGACCAGAAATAGAAACATGGGCATAGTACTGCTGGAGCTACATCAGACCTTTCTATCGCAACCAAAGAACTTTACTCACATCGCTACAGATCAGTATTTCCCTATATACAGATGTAGCAAACGTTAACATGACCCATAACACGCTAACAACACTGTGTCACAGAGTGTAATCTCAACACTTTCAATTGGTTTTCAATGGCTTTTGTTGTCTTTTGAGATAGGATAGCACACTGCAGAAAGTCAAGTTAGACAATGTTACATCTGTACTGTACGTCCTGCATGATCCGGGGACTGTTGCTCAGTGAGAGACAGTCATAGAGATGGTTCTCCTCTATGTGCAGTGTATGGCAGCTAGTCTCCGCAAAATATTCCTCATGTAATAGCCAGATATAGTGTTGCTCATCATGTACACATACTGTACTATTCATTTATACAAAGTCTGATTAAAGGATAAATGCGCCTTATGTACAGAAAGAGCAGAGATTTACATGAATATAATATAGCTCAGCTACACCTGCTCTATAACATGCTGCCTACAGATAGGACTACTGTATATGTTCATGGTTATAGGTTCTCTTGTTATTTGTGTGAGTCAGATACATGACTTGTATACAGTCAATCAAACTAGACACCAACCATATCTCACCCACGGTCGAAGCCATCTATACGAGGACAAGTGAGACACTCTTCACATTGCCTGTAACTGGGGTCTTTCTGCTTTCCATTGCACACTGTCTGGATTTCTGGGCTTTTGCTTGAAGTAATAGTCTTGGAGTCTGTATGACATATGGAGTCCTATGGAGCATGGCACATTAAGTAAGACTTACAGAGGTACAGTAAAGGGTTCATGCACCTCTATGTCAGCTCTAATATATCTTCATGTATATTGGAGCTGCAATATGCCCATGTCCACAAAGCCTAGTATAATTCTCACACTATAAATTCACATTTCCTTTCTTGTGTCTGGCTGGGGAGATAGCTTCACAAATTTTGCTTTTGAGTCTCATATTTAATAGTAAATGTAACATTAAAGTTCCTGAAATTTCCTTGTGATAATAACTTTCTATACTATCTTCTGCTCAGATGTCTGCTGGCTACATTTGATTTAAACATGTAGCCCGACTACTTCTGTGCATATAAAATCCAAACCTTAAGATGTGCTGGGTAGTTGATAACATCAGACAACAGAGTCCAGACCCTGCCTCCAGCTTATACTTCCTGACGTTCACCCTGGTGTCTTGAAGATGCTTCTCCGTAAGCTAAATGAGATGCCTAGGAATGCTGAAGACTGGCTCAGAATATTAATCCACGGGAAGCCGGCACTTAGAAAAAACATCCAAGAAACCAAAAGTCGTGTAACACTTTGTGCTGAAGTCAGGGCAATGGCTACATCGTAGGCTTATAGTCCAATATTCAGCATTTATTTACTGGTAGAATAAAAGGTCTGTGCCCTCACGGATGCAGATGATGAGAGTTGTACTTTTGGTTGAAGCTGAAGCCCAATTTGGAGACTACTGGCCTAGTAGTTTAAAGTGTATCTGTTGTTTCACTTTTTTATTTTTTTTTAGAACATTTTTTTAATATACTTTATTAAGCTATTTTGATTCCTTTTGGTAGAAAACAGGCTCTAAAGTTCTTCCTAGCGATGCTCTAACTAAGCATTGCCAGTAAGTATAGATCTATCAGTTGCCAAGGGGGGGGGTCACTTCAAATAGACACATCTCTGGTTGTATCCCATCTAGAGCAGTAATTCATACGAGAGTCTCAGCAGAAAATAAAACTCACATTGGTGTGCCTTTAACTGCTAACATCTAGAACTGTGATCCTGGTAGCATATGAGGACTGTCTATTCATATCTCAGCCTTCATATGACACCAGAAGCACTTTTGAAGGTGGTAAAACACCAAAGATACAGCTATCTAAAGTGCCCCTTCCTCTTTAGCAACTGCTATATCTGTCCATACAGGCAATACAGTGTGTTCAGGACTGAATCTCCCTGGTAATCCTTAGAGCAATGCTAGGGAGAACTTTAGAGCTTTTTTTTTCTAGTAACAGCAAGTAAAATAGGTTAATAATGTATATCAGAGAAAAGTTCATCAAACACCCCCTACTAAATAGTAAAAATAAACAGGCTAGGGGGCATTTTTGGTACGGATGACCTATCTTCAGGATAGATCATCAGTGCCAGACTGGTGGGGTCTCACACCTGGACATTGCATAGGTTTTGTCATAAATCTGTCAATTCCTCCTACCTGCACTGCAATCTATGCCAGCTCGTAGTAGGTGTAGATTTCAGACATCATTCACACCAGAAAATTGTCAAAAATCTGGTATTACCTAGACTGGATAGAACTGTATCCTCCATGAGCACAGGACTAATAATATACAGGTTATTGCTTCTGAATATAACAAATAGTGTTCTCTTTCACTGCCAGCAAGCACTATGTAAAAAAATGAAGAGTTTGGGAATCAAAAATTAAAGTCTATTCCAAAGTTCTAGAACTTTTCATTTATCCGCTGATTACGCTTTATTTATATAAAACCAAACATGTCCTTTAATACGACGACTGCTCTGCTGTGATGTATCCCTGTGGATCCAGACAAGTGCAAAGAAAGCAGAGAAAGAAAAATTAAAAGAATCAACTACTGTAATGTGAATGGATTAAATGGAGCCCAAAATGATTAGTGACAAGGGAAGAGATGAAAGAATGAGCATCGCCAGGAAGGATATGAGACTTGGCGCCTGCTCCACCAAATAGCTATTCTCATTACTTAAGATTCCTGTTCAAAGAGGATTCGTTTCTGAAATTTATGGTTAATAAACGGAATGAGTGAGAAGAAATGGAGACTTCACACTTCCGTCACTGCCATTCCAAAAATATTTAAGGTCTTGTAAAAATAAAAGATAGTACAAAGCTACGGGGCTTATATATAATATCTGCACAAAGAGGAAATGTTGACGATTACGCGATGTGTGTGCTCATTGTCGCTCCCTACTTAGTGAGAACTCCAAAGAGCAATGGGGAAGGGGAGCTGACAACTGCATTGAGCACAGTTATAACTAGAAAGGAAGTAGTCAAATTTCCAAATCCATTCACAGGGGACTTAGTATGGGGCATAGCCATACTATATCGGCTTCACAGTTTAAATTTGTCTGAAGCCCCATTTCCTCTTTGGGGTGGCGAGTGTGGCTCATATTGAGGAAAAGTCATGATTTTTGGAACATATAAGGTTGTGCATCAAAAACTGTGATTTTTTTACATGACTTGATGATGGGTGACCCACTTCATCTCGAGTCGGGTTCAACCCATATATTCCAAACTGCTTGGTTTTTACCAAAACTGAACAATTGGGGGGGGGTTGTGTTGAACAAACTAAAATGGCTACCATGACATGCATTGCAGTAAATTATTATACTCTGAGGTCTCTTCTGTTTCTGTCACCCAATCACAGGTCTCAGTGGAGGCCCCAGGTGCATGATGTCATCAAGGAGACCAAGAGAGAGCACTGGACGCCGCCAGGAGACCTCTAAGGTCTGAAGAAAACCCGGAGTATAATAATTTCACTTCCAGTTCTATCCAAACTTGTTCAACCTGAAACGAAAAAAAAGAAAAGAAAAAAATCTTAGAAGGTTCACCCATCTCTACTTGGATGCCATTTTTGGAGATGGGAGGTTGATCCAGGGATCTATTCTGGTTGCAAATTTGGAGTCAGGAATTTTTCACCTAATATGGTATTATGGGTACCTGCCTTGTAGGGATTTTTACCTTCCTATTGATCAACGTTGTAGGGTTATAGGTTGAACGTGATGGACCTGTGTCTTTGTTCAACCTTATTAACTATGTAGCTGTGTAAGAAAACTGGTATATAAATCAGCCTCCATCTGCCGCCATGGGCCATCTCTGTAGGGGGCAGTATTACAGAGATATACAATCCTGGAAGCAATGCTTGTAGACAATATATCCATAATACTGAGTATGTCAGTACTTTGGTGGAAAAGAGCAAAAATACATAAAATTGGATGCATATGACAATACAGTATTTTCCTATAAACCCCTATAGGTGCTGTCTTACAGATCCGAACAGCTCGGAGACTGCACATAGCCATAATATAATACATCATTAGTTCCTGATGGCACATTTTGAAGAGAACAATGCTATTAATATACAGTATGTCTATAGCAGTCAGGATCCTAGACAGGCCCGGCGCGAGGACAGTACCGTCTCCCACATTGCTAAAATGTTTTATTTCTGTCATTTTAATTGCCACTGCAAGCTCTTCAGATGTGAAGGAAAAGCCATTGCCGCTCACCATCAACTTAAAGGCCTGTTAAGGATGATGTTCCCTGGATTTAGGACTGCGGACATTTTTTCTGCTTGATAGCTTCTCTGTAGAGCTATGGCTGTTGCTTTGTCACTGCCACTTTGATAGATAAAAAAACAGCGTGTGTGGATCCAGTCCATTGCTCTTCCTGCTAATAACCTGCCAGGTGAGAATCAAACATTGTAACCGGAGAATAACGATGACTGGTTAGGGTGGAAAAATATAGCGGCACAAAGCAAAGGTTCCTTTCCTCGTGTCCAAAGCGTTTTACCCTTCACATCCATCTGAATAAATTGCATCCAAGAGAGTGCAGCTGGTTACAGCGGGTTCAATACGTAGAGCATGAAAGAATAACTATTGCTGCACAAAGGTGGCCTTGCATAACCCAACTAAGTAGACGTAGTACGAGGGGTCTTCAAAAAGTTTCCGCTCTTTTATATTTTCATTGGAAACTTTGGAGTAATACTTGGTCGTGCCTAAGAGTGTCCTGTGACTAGTCTTGGCAAGATGGCTGTCCTTGCAAGTAAAGTCATGTCATTTGTTTTTGAAATAAATAGAGATAAAAAAAAGTTCAGAAACTTTTTGAGGACCCCCTTGTATAATACATGACTTAGTACAAAGTAATATACAGTAGGTGAAGTTAGAACCAGAGTTTCCTTTTAATAACTACCTTCTCCCAAAATTCCTTGGAGACCATGCATTGGTTTTGAGTCTCCTTACACCGATATGGTGAGACAGAGTACCCTTCCTAAATATCATAGAAACATTATGACCTCTATACTGTGCAATGCATGCTGTCTTAAGTTGATCGCTATTGTTGGAAGTCCCTAACACATCTTTAGTGATGAAAGGAAATAGATAATGGAGGAAATTATCTAAACTGGCCCGATGCACATGTCATGTATACTTCCGTGCACCTGCATTGTACTCTACGGATGTCAGGAACTGGTGTAGATATCAAGCCATGTATAATAAATTTGTTGGGCCAGGGTGTCCTCAGCCTGCCCACCTAGGTCTCTGCTCTGCTCTGTCCAATATTCCAAAAAGTTGTGAGTGAGGTGAAGAATGAACAATGTGGCGAATCCAAGAAAAAGCAGCGTGCCAAAGATGTGCCGCAGTTTATTAAAGTGGTGTATATTGTATATAAATGTAGAATATCTCTAATGGTTTCTGTTTATGTCATGATGATGATGGCGGCGTATGTAACATCATATTTCCCATGCCATAAACAGTGGTAGAAAATAACATTAAATTTAGCTTAAAGGGGACTCTCTAGGAGGGGACTTATGGCTGAGGCCCCATATTGAAGATTTGGAGATTTGTTGCAGATTTTGATGCGTTTCTTGAGCCAAGTCCAAGAATGGCTACAAAAGGAATGGGAAATATATAGGAAGTTCTTATACTTCTACCTTCTACTCCACTCTTGGCTTTGGCAAAAAAACCCAAAGCAAAATCTGCAAGAAAAAAGCTGCTTTTCCACAACGTGTGGCCTCAGCCTAAAGAAGATTTTTAGGACTTTAATATTCATGACCTATCCTTAGGATAGTTTTAGATCATTGCGACTCGTACTTCTGGTATGCTGATCAACTGCTGTGCTCCAGATCTCGGCACACCTCCATCCTTGTACTCAATACAAAAATTGGCTGAACGAAGGGTAATCTCTCGAAAATGGATGGGTCATGGCAACGTTATACTGTAAGCAAAAATTGTTTTGATTCTCAACATTCAAGCTGCTAGAAATTTTTTTTACAAAGAAGATGGTGAAAGCCCCCCTCAGTCCTCCATGTGGTGGAGCCAAGTTTTTACAAAAAAAAAAATATATAGAAGTCTCCTGAATAATTTTCATTGTTGATGGACTGCCCTTTAGACCATTTCTTACATACACAATCCCACAAGATTTGTCAGACTAACAATTTAGAGCCAGTTCATGGTTAGTCATTAGTAAAGTTTCATGAGAATGTTAAGTCATCTTAGGTTATATCGTGACCTTGTTTTGTCCTCAACTGCCAAAGTGAAGCCTCAATCTCTAGAGGATGTTCTTGAGTGTGTAGTAAGTCTGGTCAAGACATTTTTATGGAAATTTGAATGTAAAAAAAAATCCTGGAATATTCCAGTTATCACACTGCCCACTTGAGCGAATACCATAGGCTGGCATTATTTCTTGCAGCTGACTTGGTGGCTTTTCTGCATGGATATAACCAGCAGGGTAGAAGACATTGCAGCTCCTGGGCCAAACGACAAAGGGGGATCATTTTCACTGAGAATCTTGGAATCTTTGATGTCACAGTCTATACAGTGATTGTTGCTTAAAGGAGATGTCCCCCTATCCGCAGGAAATTGTTAAGGTTTCAACCACTGGGTCCCTTGCAAATAGGAGAATGGGGGACTGAAAATCTCTAATGCCTCCTCCATGTGAATGAAGCGCCAGTATGCTTCATTCACTTCTATATGGTTGCTGGGGCTGTCTCAGCTCAGCTTCTCTCCGTCTACAATAAAAACCTATATATCACAGAGCTCAGCTTCTCTCCTCTATCATATAACCTATATATCACAGAGCTCAGCTTCTCTCCCTCTATCATATAACCCTATATATTACAGAGCTCAGCTTCTCTCCCTCTATCATATAACCCTATATATCACAGAGCTCAGCTTCTCTCCTCTATCATATAACCCTATATATCACAGAGCTCAGCTTCTCTCCTCTATCATATAACCCTATATATCACAGAGCTCAGCTTCTCTACTCTATCATATAGCCCTATATATCACAGAGCTCAGCTTCTCTCCCTCTATCATATAACCTATATATCATAGAGCTCAGCTTCTCTCCTCTATCATATAGCCCTATATATCACAGAGCTCAGGTTCTCTCCTCTATCATATAAACCTATATATCACAGAGCTCATCTTCTCTCCTCTATCATATAACCCTATATATCACAGAGCTCAACTTCTCTCCTCTATCATATAACCTATTTATCACAGAGCTCAGCCTTTCTCCCTCTGTCATATAACCCTATATATCACATAGCTCAGCTTCTCTCCTCTATAATATAACCCTATATATCACAGAGCTCAGCTTCTCTCCTCTATCATATAACCCTATATATCACAGAGCTCAGCTTCTCTCCTCTATCATATAACCTATATATCACAGAGCTCAGCTTCTCTCCTCTATCATATAACCTATATATCATAGAGCTCAGCTTCTCTCCTCTATCATATAACCCTATATATCACAGAGCTCAGCTTCTCTCCCTCTATCATATAACCCTATATATTACAGAGCTCAGCTTCTCTCCCTCTATCATATAACCCTATATATCACAGAGCTCAGCTTCTCTCCTCTATCATATAACCCTATATATCACAGAGCTCAGCTTCTCTCCTCTATCATATAAACCTATATATCACAGAGCTCAGCTTCTCTCCTCTATCATATAGCCCTATATATCACAGAGCTCAGCTTCTCTCCCTCTATCATATAACCTATATATCACAGAGCTCAGCTTCTCTCCTCTATCATATAGCCCTATATATCACAGAGCTCAGCTTCTCTCCTCTATCATATAAACCTATATATCACAGAGCTCATCTTCTCTCCTCTATCATATAACCCTATATATCACAGAGCTCAACTTCTCTCCTCTATCATATAACCTATTTATCACAGAGCTCAGCCTTTCTCCCTCTGTCATATAACCCTATATATCACATAGCTCAGCTTCTCTCCTCTATAATATAACCCTATATATCACAGAGCTCAGCTTCTCTCCTCTATCATATAACCCTATATATCACAGAGCTCAGCTTCTCTCCTCTATCATATAACCTATATATCACAGAGCTCAGCTTCTCTCCTCTATCATATAACCTATATATCATAGAGCTCAGCTTCTCTCCTCTATCATATAACCCTATATATCACAGAGCTCAGCTTCTCTCCTCTATCATATTACGCTATATATTACAGAGCTCAGCTTCTTTCCTCTATCATATAACCCTATATATCACAGAGCTCAGCTTCTCTCTTCTATCATATAACCCTATATATCACAGAGCTCAGCTTCTCTCCTCTATCATATAACCCTATATATCACAGAGCTCAGCTTCTCTCCTCTATCATATAACCCTATATATCACAGAGCTCAGCTTCTCTCCTCTGTCATATAACCCTATATATCACAGAGCTCAGCTTCTCTCTTCTGTCATATAACCCTATATATCACAGAGCTCAGCTTCTCTCCTCTATCATATAACCCTATATATCACAGAGCTCAGCTTCTCTCCTCTATCATATAACCCTATATATCACAGAGCTCAGCTTCTCTCCTCTATCATATAACCCTATATATCACAGAGCTCAGCTTCTCTCCTCTATCATATAACCCTATATATCACAGAGCTCAGCTTCTCTCCTCTATCGTATAACCCTATATATCTCAGAGCTCAGCTTCTCTCCCTCTATCATATAACCTATATATCAGAGAGCTCAGCTTCTCTCCTCTATCATATAACCTATATATCACAGAGCTCAGCTTCTCTCCTATATCATATAACCTATATATCACAGAGCTCAGCTTCTCTCCTCTATCATATAACCCTATATATCACAGAGCTCAGCTTCTCTCCTCTATCATATAACCTATATATCACAGAGCTCAGCTTCTCTCCTCTGTCATATAACCCTATATATCACAGAGCTCAGCTTCTATCTTCTGTCATATAACCCTATATATCACAGAGCTCAGCTTCTCTCCTCTATCATATAACCCTATATATCACAGAGCTCAGCTTCTCTCCTCTATCATATAACCCTATATATCACAGAGCTCAGCTTCTCTCCCTCTATCATATAACCCTATATATCACAGAGCTCAGCTTCTCTCCTCTATCATATAACCCTATATATCACAGAGCTCAGCTTCTCTCCTCTATCGTATAACCCTATATATCTCAGAGCTCAGCTTCTCTCCTCTATCATATAACCCTATATATCACAGAGCTCAACTTCTCTCCTCTATCATATAACCTATTTATCACAGAGCTCAGCCTTTCTCCCTCTGTCATATAACCCTATATATCACATAGCTCAGCTTCTCTCCTCTATAATATAACCCTATATATCACAGAGCTCAGCTTCTCTCCTCTATCATATAACCCTATATATCACAGAGCTCAGCTTCTCTCCTCTATCATATAACCTATATATCACAGAGCTCAGCTTCTCTCCCTCTATCATATAACCTATATATCATAGAGCTCAGCTTCTCTCCTCTATCATATAACCCTATATATCACAGAGCTCAGCTTCTCTCCTCTATCATATTACGCTATATATTACAGAGCTCAGCTTCTTTCCTCTATCATATAACCCTATATATCACAGAGCTCAGCTTCTCTCTTCTATCATATAACCCTATATATCACAGAGCTCAGCTTCTCTCCTCTATCATATAACCCTATATATCACAGAGCTCAGCTTCTCTCCTCTATCATATAACCCTATATATCACAGAGCTCAGCTTCTCTCCTCTGTCATATAACCCTATATATCACAGAGCTCAGCTTTTCTCTTCTGTCATATAACCCTATATATCACAGAGCTCAGCTTCTCTCCTCTATCATATAACCCTATATATCACAGAGCTCAGCTTCTCTCCTCTATCATATAACCCTATATATCACAGAGCTCAGCTTCTCTCCTCTATCATATAACCCTATATATCACAGAGCTCAGCTTCTCTCCTCTATCATATAACCCTATATATCACAGAGCTCAGCTTCTCTCCTCTATCATATAACCCTATATATCACAGAGCTCAGCTTCTCTCCTCTATCATATAACCCTATATATCACAGAGCTCAGCTTCTCTCCTCTATCATATAACCCTATATATCACAGAGCTCAGCTTCTCTCTCTCTATCATATAACCCTATATATCACAGAGCTCAGCTTCTCTCCTCTATCATATAACCCTATATATCACAGAGCTCAGCTTCTCTCCTCTATCATATAGCCCTATATATCACACAGCTCAGCTTCTCTCCCTCTATCATATAACCTATATATCATAGAGCTCAGCTTCTCTCCTCTATCATATAGCCCTATATATCACAGAGCTCAGCTTCTCTCCTCTATCATATAACCTATATATCACAGAGCTCAGCTTCTCCCTCTATCATATAAACCTATATATCACAGAGATCAGCCTCTCCTCTATCATATAACCCTATATATCACAGAGCTCAGCTTCTCTCCTCTATCAAATATAACCCTATATATCACAGAGCTCAGCTTCTCTCCTCTATCATATAACCTATATATCACAGAGCTCAGCTTCTCTCCTCTATCATATAACCCCATATATCACAGAGCTCAGCTTCTCTCCTCTATCATATAACCCCCTATATATCACAGAGCTCAGCTTCTCTCCTCTATCATATAACCCTATATATCACAGAGCTCAGCTCTCTCCTCTATCATATAACCCTAATACACAGAGCTCAGCTTCTCCCCCACATATAACCCATATATCACAGAGCTCAGCTTCTCTCCTCTATCATATAACCCTATATATCACAGAGCTCAGCTTCTCTCCTCTATACCCCTATATATCACAGCTCAGCCCCCCTACATATAACCCTATATATCACAGAGCTCAGCTTCTCTCCTCTATCATATAACCCTATATATCACAGAGCTCAGCTTCTCTCCTCTATCATATAACCCTATATATCACAGAGCTCAGCTTCTCTCCTCTATCATATAACCTATATATCACAGAGCTCAGCTTCTCTCCCTCTATCATATAACCCTATATATCACAGAGCTCAGCTTCTCTCCTCTATCATATAACCCTATATATCACAGAGCTCAGCTTCTCTCCTCTATCATATAACCTATATATCACAGAGCTCAGCTTCTCTCCTCTATCATATAACCCTATATATCACAGAGCTCAGCTTCTCTCCTCTATCGTATAACCCTATGTATCTCAGAGCTCAGCTCTCTCCTCATCATATAACCTATATATCAGAGCTCAGCTCTCTCCTCTATCATATAACCTATATATCACAGAGCTCAGCTCTCCCTTATCATATAACCTATATATCACAGAGCTCAGCTTCTCTCCTCTATCATATAACCCTATATATCACAGAGCTCAGCTTCTCTCCTCTATCATATAACCTATATATCACAGAGCTCAGCTTCTCTCCTCTATCATATAACCTATATATCACAGAGCTCAGCTCTCTCCTCTATCATATAACCTATATATCACAGAGCTCAGCTTCTCTCCTCTATCATATAACCCTATATATCAAAGAGCTCAGTTTTTCTCCCTCTATTATATAAACCTATATCACACTCATTAAACCCCCCTCACATATTTATGTTCCAAGGTCAAGAGAGGTAAAAAAAAAAACAAAACACCTATAGGTGAAGCTTTGAAAATAAGACAAAACCCTTCTAAATTGTGAAGTAGAGGATTTCCTATCACTATTTGATTGATTACTATTTCCTTGTTAAGCAGCTTTTACTTGTGCAATAAACTATGAATTGTCTTATTAGTTATTGTTTGGAAATAATTATTCTTGTCTTTGGTTTTGGAGCGCTTCCTCTGGGGAGCCGTATGTAGAGACGCACTGTCACAACAAATGAATACGTTCCCACAATAGATGCTTTAGTCACCTTATTCTTGAATCGCGGATTCCCTCGGAGTCTTCAGAATACAATTGTGCTGATTTGCCTTTTATATCTGGATTTTATTGGTGTTTTATCATTTTGAGCTACTAAACAAGGTCATTGTTACAGATTTCAATTTCTTGCAAATTACTTTTAAAAATTTATAACACAAGTATAAAGGATACGGCTCCTCAGTAGTCATTTGCTATTAAGCAGATCATTTTTAGGACCCACTAAATGTATAGAGGAATGGGAGACTCATAAATTCTATTTACATTATGTTCTGCATTTTAGCACAATGACGACTAAACCTCTACATCATAAATGATTCCAACACAAGTGAACGACAAATGTATTATCTCTAATGCACTGGAAGCCCCGAGCATTGACTTCCAGTTAATTTGGTTATCTATGAATACTATGGCAGTGAAGCTATATGGGGAAGTAGATGTGAAAGGGAAAGTTATTGTAACAGATAAGACAATGTGAATATTTATGAAGATTATTAGTTTAGCTTTCTGTCTTATTTCTTTATCATCTGGGCCAGTGGCTGAATTTCTCCAAAAATAGCAATGCAAGAATATCCAAGCATGGAGGAAGTTTTCTGTATACGTGATGAATAGGCAACACCACTGGTAATGACAACAGAAACATCCCATTCTATTCATTCACTAGATAGTATATTAATCAGGGCTGTGGGATTGGAAGGCTAAACCACTGATTCCGATTTCGACTCCTGCTCCAACCCCAACTCCTTCATAAATACTGGACAGCCATGGCAAGGCATAAGCAGTAAAGATTCTCTAATTCATTAAAAAGCCATTACTGCAACAAATTATGAATCTAAAAAAAAACCTGCAGAGTAAGAATACTTTCAGTGATAGAAGGGTTAATAGTTTATTTCTGTCAATGAACAAAATGAAGTGAATGAAGAAAAGAGAAATGTAAATCCCATCAATATTTGGTGTGACCTTTGCCCTTTGCCTTCCATCAGTTCTTCTCGGTACTTGCAGACAGTATTTGGCAGAACTCGGCAGGGAGGTTGTTCCCGCCATCTTGGAGAACTAAGCACAGATCTTCTGTGGATGTTGCTTGCTCCAATCCTTCTGTCTCTTCATGTCATCCCAGACAGACTGGATGATGATGAGATCAGGGCTATATCTGTGGGGGCCGGATCATCACTTCCAGGACTCCTCCTCCAAAGGGCAAAGGTCACACCAAATATTGATGGGATTTACATTTCTCTTTTCTTTATTCACTTCATTTTGTTAATTGATAAAAATAAATTATTAACCCTTCTATTTCTGAAAGCATTCTTACTGTTCAGCATTCTTTCCACACCTGCCTGAAACTTTAGCACTGTACTGTATATTTGTATACATTTTTATTACTATCTAACAATTTGGTTTAATGATGACTTAATCCTTAGACAATATAAGAATGTGAAGACAAGGCACCCCATTACAGCAATAAATAAAGTAATACAGTAGGTAATGTGACGCCTTAGTTCCTATAGCTAACTGGTTAAAGTCAAACAACTCTATTCTTTCCTAGAATCCCATCCTGGTCCCATTACAACCATATAACATAAGACCATTGTATCTCCTATCCAACCAAAGTCATGATTCAATCTGGTTTCATGCTGCGCCCGGGAGACCCATTATTAGGTTCTGAGGTTGTCTTCAGCCCATGAACTGCGCTATATAGGGTCAACAGTCAGCTGTCATACTGCAGCATGTTTACAGGCCTGAGGGTTGTATTTCTTCAATGGAATACATTTCATCCACCCCCAAGCATGTCTTTACTGCAAAACGGTACATAGAGGCCTTTATTGTCTAGAGAATTAAAGCTATAAATCATCCAGAACTGACTGCTGCAACTAGTTGACACTGCTAACCTGTAATAGGTTTATTTCTCACGTTGAAAAAAACCCTCAATAAAGTGATAGTGAAAGACAGGACTATGAAAGCCTCAGATCAGTGGTAACAAAGTATACACCATCAATGTGTACGGAATGGTTTATTGTACTATCAAGAGCTAAGACAAATGAATAGCCCAACCTTTGATTGGGTATGCCCACATTGGGAAAGATTTATGGGAGAATTTTTGTGGAGTCTGGGTTGTTGTCATTTGCACCAGATCTGTCAACTGTTGCACCATATTCGATACAATTGGTACATCTGAAAATTAACATTTCTGTCCCAAGATGTTAATCCACTTTCTATGTCCCCTTCCAACTGGAGTGAGATTGTGACAATTTTTACCACCATTCAAAAAGTTCCATTTGATAAAATTTGTTGTATATCAGCTTGACAGCTCAAAGTGGGGTGAGTAGGGTAAGAATACAAAATACTGGAATTATTTTGTGCAATAAGGTCAAACAGTTGTGAAACCCAAATGTGCAACTTTTTGACTACAGGGCTTGATAAATTCCTCCCATAGGGTTTAACTCAAGGGCACAGAGTTAGATGAGAAGTCCTGCCTAATTTAAGAACCTCTCAATAATGGACCCCAATAGGCAGTATTTACCCAATTTCAAAAATTCTCCCCCAGTCCGTCTCCCCATCTATACTCATCAATCTCTTATCTTAGAACCCTGCAGTTGGCAGTGATGTAGAGGTTATGCTAGGTTCACACTAGCGTTCGGGTTTCCATCCTTCTGGTCCGCATGGGGACCCAAAAGACGGAGACCCTGTCCACTTAAAAAGCAGTTACACGTGGAAACCCTCGGACCCCATAGACTATAATGGGGTCCACCGGGTTTCTGACGATTTAATACTAAAATCAGCGGAAAGTCCTTGCAGGACTTTTCTCTCCACTGATTTTAGGCGGATTCTGTGGCAGAGTCTCCTATGGAGACTCCAACGCAAGTGGGAATCTGTCACCAGAACCCAGCATATCAACCCAGCCACACTTATACGTTAGGGTCACCTGAATCAAACAGTGTTTGTCCCTTCTGTTGCAGAGATATCACTGCTTTTTTCAATATGCAAATGAACTCTTTGGAGCAACAGAGTCATTGCCATTGCTCCAAAGAGGTAAGCGGCAACACCCTCGTTGCTCCAAATAGCATATATGCACGGCGGTACCAATTCACAAGGGAAAAACAATATTTGATTCAGGTGACCCAAACCTATCTGTGGGGATAGGTGACTAAGCTGGGTTATGGTGACAGACTCCCTTTAAAGGTGTTGTCCTATGACGACAACCCTTTATTCAATTACAGTCAGCCTGGTAATCACCCTACCTCTGGTCCACCATATATTCCCCTCCAATGGTTGACCAATTTACAATTTCAATTTCTTCTTTTGTTTTATACATGGACTGTATTTATCGAGCTAGTTACAAAACTCTACATGGCAAATAAATATCCCTCTAATTTTCCTCCAATTGCCGACAGAGCAATTTTGTACAATACAGTCTAGAAAACTAACAAGAAAAAATACCTTGCGCCCACCTCGGCGGCAGCTGACCGGCTTGTATATTTTGATTAATATGCTCTCTTACTATAGGAATATCATTAGCATAGTCTACTTATGAGGGTAAGATTAAATTGCTGGCCATGAATACAGATGAGGATAATGTGATTATTGTAATCAATAGTCCTGATTTTCAACAATTCCGTATTTTATTCAACTCCCCCATTATATATTCCATTAACATATTCTTCATGGAATTGTTTCAGAGAGAGCGCTGTGCAGGCAGTGGAAAGGAACACTCGGAATTGTAATCTGCAATGTAATTATTAATATTTGGATCCCCGAAGGTCAGTTGGGGACCTGAAATTTTGTGAATTCCAAGCAAATCATGAAAAATTATACCAGCTCAGCTTATCCTTTGAAAGACTATCTGACTGCTTAAAAGGATTTTACCGAAACAGAGAACATGGCTGTTTTCTGTCAAAAACAGCGCCACAGCTATTCACTGGTTGCGCTGGGTATTGCAGCTCAATTCTAATAAAGTGAATGGGACTGAACAATAACTGACAATTGTGGATGGGTAAGGCCCATGCTTTTCTAATCCTGTCAACCACTATAAAAGTTTAAACAATTTTTTTTTCTTTTTATTTCACAGCCTAAAAATCTGACGACTTTAACTGCTTCAAGAACAAACATTTTCGTACATGTGGTTTTGAAGGCTATAACATTTTTATCATTCAGGTTATTCAATTAATTTTTGCATCTTAGTTCAGTGATACATCGAATTTTCATTTTGTCATTTTTTATTTTTGCACGTATTTTCTTTTATTATTATTATTATTATTGTTATACAAAGTGCTACTAAAAAAATCATTTTCCCTCTCTGTTATCGTAATTTTTATGTAGGTGATACATATTTTTGTGTCGCTCTGCATGGGGAGCTAGAATTTTGGATTTGGGCATGGTAGTGGTGTAATTTTTTTATTTTATGTATATTTTTTGCAGTAATTCTCGAAACTGGCGTTTTTGCTCATGCCACTTTCACGAAAACAAAAGTAATTTGAGAGTCGTGGTACATCCAAGATCATTTATGCCAGTTTACTGGGACAAATGATAACTGAAATCTAGGCAAGCTGCATAGAAGAAATGACGTGGGTATTCCGTACCTTCTGCTCTGTAGACTACTTAGTGGTAGGTAGGGTTAACAGGCAGTCTCATGTCACTGAACTCTTATGCACCAAGACTTCTTGAACCTTCTGTACACTGAACATCTCCACTGCCGTACCAGGGAGCTATCATGACCAGTGTAACCGCCATCTTGGGCCTATTCCTAGCTATACTATCTGCACATTGCGGCACCTTGGGCTGTTGTATACTGTTATGGAGACACTATGATTTGTGTTTGGGACCCAATATTATAGAAAGGCTGTCATTGCCTCCATAGCATTTAATATACTGGACCCAACTTAGTGTAGTCAACAACAAGAAATTTCCGCACAAGAATTTAATTTGGCGTCAGTATTCGCAGCACGCTCAATATGCAACTCATGATGCCCATACAATCGTGGAGCCGAGCTGATCTGAGACAGCGTCTATTACTAGTTTACCCTTTCAATAGATTACGGCTTCATTACAAGTGTTCTAGGTCTCCTCTTGGTTAATAATACAGTATAACATCATGCTGCGACTACACAGGGAAGTCAAGGATCAGGACACATTGGGATAACCTGTGCTCATAATTCATATCAGCCGCTGCGTGTGGCACTGGAGCGCCCAGTATAAGGTCGGAGCTGTGATGTCTTGCTTTTCAGAGCTGAAGATGCTGCTCTGTGACCCCCGATCTTCTGCCAAGAGACAATCATTAATTCTACAAACAAGAGCCATTTTAATGCTGCGCTATCTCCGGCATCATGACTAGGATGGATTATAAATGTAATCTGTGCAAAAATTGGTTTCCAGTTGGGTTCTGACCTTACCTGGAATAGGAAGAGCTTTCGGCAGACATTTAGTCATTTATACAGTCAAAGCTAATTATGGCTTCTAGGAAAAGCCAAAGAACGACAACATCATCCGACCGTTCTGAGAAGACTAGTATTTCTACATAAGAGCCGAGGAGACAGAATCAAAATCCTGTGTGTATATAATTTCTTTCTTCAGGTATGGGCCCACCAACATGTCCTTTAGGGCATGATCTTGTGCAGATAATTTACCCTGCAAGGGCGTACGTGTATGTCCTTGCACAGTTAGATGTGACCACCTGGCCTAATAACGCCATTGGGCATTTGGCATCTGATTAACGGAACATTAAATATAGCAATAAAAGACCATTTTCAACAGTATCGGACTGGCCTACCAGTGCACCAGAGGATCTTCTGGTGGGCGTAGGCACTAACACAATAATTATCCAGCAGAAGATACCCAAACTTGAAGGCTACTTTGTCTTTGTCCTAGGGGTTGTTAGAGGATGGGCCCCTAGAATCACTTTATCTGGTGGGCTCAAGGAACCTCAGTCTGACACTGATCTGCAATATTTTTTGCAGGTACCTGAGAGAGTCCTGTAGAAATACAGCAAGCATAGATGGGGTGTGACTTTGTTAAAGGGAAAGGCCTAACATGATAAATATTCTTTGACGTCTTCCTGTTTCCAGCTTAAAAAAGGGCGTTTTGAGCCCAAAATGTATGTCTGGTGCACATATATAATTTTTTTCTTTAGGTATGTGCCCACCAAATTGTCCTTTAGGGACCCCCTGGACAAAGTTCTTAAATGGGTTATCCATATTTTTTGGTGGGTACCAATAGCCACTCCCTGCACAGATCAGCTGTTTGGAGATGGTTCTACACAGTGCTCACAGCAGATAACTCCATGTCCTGTATAGTGGCCAGGTGCCGGTACTGCAGCTCTGTTTGCATTGACTTCCTAGAATAGTTGAGTAGGGAAGCGCTGCTAATCATAGAAGTCCCATAAATGTTAATGTAAAGATATGTCCTAAATGGGAATACGTCCCTTAATGTAAAGATTACACTAACTAAAATACAATCCACAAGAAAAGGTATTTAGTAGAGATTGAAACAGCAGGGAATGTTGGGAGAATGTCTTTCTGAATCCTGTAGACTCAAGAATGCAGCTCTGGAGGCTGTTTGTAAGAAATGCTGCCCATAGCTTTGGCACTAGACTTCATGTCACTTCTTGTTCCTCCTGTGCTATAAATCACACTTATGCGCAGATATCACATGGTCTTCCCTCATACGGGTTTACATATTTCAGTAAATTTCAAGGGGTTTGTCTGATTTAAAAATCATTTCAAATCCAGGACTTCTAGAGTTAATAGTGGGATCTCCCATTCTTTACCCTTGGCTCACAGAGAACAATTGCAAAGTGTGCCTTTTTAACTGGAGGACCCAATACACTAATGCATTACACACACAGAACATTGATTTCAATAGGCACTATGTCATACTTCATTTTCCCTGCGGGGGTGCTGCAGATAATAGAACTGTTGCTGCCAATATTTAATATTGGTCAATTAAAAATTGCCTTTTTGTATTGCTTCTTTAGGAATCCAAACTTGGTGTCCTGTAATGCAACCGCATACACTAGACAATAATCGATGCTATACAATTAAGCATAATAAATAACAAATATTGTTGCTATGGACAAATTACTCTTTATTTTCCTTTATTTTATTGTAATAAAAATGGTAACATAAAGTAACTTGGTATGTGGAAAATGTTACATTATATACAAGATGTACATGCTCCCACCAACATAACCCCCATTATTAACAATGCCACTGGAATTCTTCAGCCTGCACTGTGCCTGCAACCTGCAAGCTATATATCTTATTTATGCCGCTTCCACAAGGACAAGTCTCGACCTGTGAATTTCCTCCAGTCATGTCTGGAAAATATTGATCAAGCTGAATTAAATGTGTTCACCTGGAGGACTCTACATGTGGGAGATATCGAAGGGCTGGAACAGAATCTGTAAACAACATTCCTTCTCAAGGCTGGAGACACGTATTGAATTTTTGTTGTTTTATTTTTTGCTGCATTTTTTTTTGTTTGTTTGATTTTGCTTGTTTGTATTGAGCCAAAGCCAGGTGTGGATTTAGCAGAAGAAGATATATAAGAAAGCACTCGGCAGCTGGGGTCACTGGTTCGTTTTGGGACTAAAACACTTTAAATTAGCTTAAAACATAGTGTAGAATACTCTTAGGGCTCCTAGGAACCTATCTATAAAACATAGTGTATAACACTGTCAGGGCTCCTAGGAGCCTATCTATAAAACATAGTGTAGAACACTGTCAGGGCTCCTAGGAACCTATCTGTAAAACATAGTGTAGAATACTGTCAGGACTCCTAGGAACCTATCTATAAAACATAGTGTATAACACTGTCAGGGCTCCTAGGAACCTATCTATAAAAAAAAGTGCAGAACACTGTCAGGGCTCCTAGGAACCTATCTATAAAACATAGTGCAGAACACTGTCAGGGCTCCTAGGAACCTATCTATAAAAATAGTGTATAATACTGTCAGGGCTCCTAGGAACCCATCTATAAAACATAGTGTTTAACACTTTCAGGGCTCCTAGGAACCTATCTATAAAACATGGTATATAAAACTTTTCAGGGCTGCTAGGAACCTATCTATAAAACATAGTGTACAACACTGTCAGGGCTACTAGCAACCTATCTATAAAACATAGTGTATAACACTGTCAGGGCTCCTAGGAACCTATCTATAAAACATAGTGTAGAACACTGTCAGGGCTCCTTGGAACCTATCTATAAAAATAGTGTATAATACTGTCAGGGCTCCTAGCAACCTATCTATAAAACATAGTGTAGAACACTGTCAGGGCTCCTAGGAACCCATCTATAAAACATAGTGTTTAACACTGTCAGGGCTCCTAGGAACCTATCTATAAAACATAGTGTATAACACTGTCAGGGCTACTAGCAACCTATCTATAAAACATAGTGTATAACACTGTCAGGGCTCCTAGGAACCTATCTATAAAACATAGTGTAGAACACTGTCAGGGCTCCTTGGAACCTATCTATTAAACTTAGTGTTGAACACTTTCAGGGCTCCTAGGAACCTATCTGTAAAACATAGTGTAGAATACTGTCAGGACTCCCAGGAATCTATCTATAAAACATAGTGTAGAATACTGTCAGGGCTCCTCGGAACCTATCTATAAAATATAGTGTATAACACTGTCAGTGCTCCTAGGAACCATAAAACATAGTGTAGAACACGTCAGGACTCCTAGGAACCTATCTATAAAACATAGTGTAGAACACTGTCAGGGCTCCTAGGAACCTAACTATAAAACATAGCGCAGAACACTGTCAGGGCTCCTAGGAACATATCTATACAAATAGTGTATAATACTGTCAAGGCTCCTAGCAACCTATCTATAAAACATAGTGTAGAACACTGTCAGGGCTACTAGCAACCTATCTATAAAACATAGTGTATAACACTGTCAAGGCTACTAGCAACCTATCTATAAAACATAGTGTAGAACACTGTCAGGGCTCCTAGGAACCAATCTATAAAACATAGTGTATAACACTGCCAGGGCTCCTAGGAACCTATCTATAAAACATAGATTGTTCAACAATATCTGCACAAACCTATAGTAACTAATATAGAAATTATGTCAATTTAATTGAATGCAAAATATGCATATTGTTACTATCATTTTATTTTTTGCATTTTTGCAAAGGTTTGTTATTGACACAGAATAAGGCTGAGAACATGTAGGAGTTTGCAGTCGGCTCTATTTCTATAGGAACAAGGTTTAAACAAGGCGAAAGTGCCATGAACTTCCCACCCTAACACCTCCATACATTCATATCTCAAGCACTGAACTTCGCAAACATCCATTTAGATGACTAAGCTTTCCAAATGCTGCGGTTTACCAGAGAAAGTGAGCTGATTCACCGCTGCTCAAACCTGAGAAGAAAGAAGGAAAAATATGCAGAATCAGAGATGTGAAATACGGAAAATATTAAAATTTCCATGAGTGCTCGAAAGGAAGAAGGAAGAGAAATATGCTGAGTGCTGATATTTTATGTGAAACATGAATTAAAGGAAAGTTTTATTAATGTCTGTTACCAGGCAGATCCCTTCAACGAAATTAAAGGGGTCTGATTTAGAGAAACAATTTTGAAATAATTTTTTAATAATAATATTTTTCCAGTGGTGGCACTGTAGGGGAATTGGAGACTTGGTACTAGTAGTGAGGCTGCCATTAGTTACCTTATTTTAGAAAGTACTGATGGTGGGGACAAAATATAAACAAGTACTGAAAGGACTTTTGAGTTAGTTAGTGTTAGTTAGTGTTAGCTTGTTAGTTAGTGTTAAGCTGTTGTGCCAGCAAACTCTGACATTACTGGAGTCCACCATCTATTTATATTTATTCTATTCTATTTTCTACAACATTTTCTATTTTTTCATAGCTTCAACTATTGGGATAGTTTTTACAGACCCGATTCATCCATTGAAGCAAAAAGGTCTGTGTTTAAAAACGGGTGCTTTACTGATCCAGTAAATACACAGCTGAGTCTTGGTTCCGTCATGTGAATAAGATATAAGGGTTGAGCCACAGACTCAACTATGTCTAACTATGTCTAATTATACCTAACTAGTGTATATCTGACTACATCTAATTTTTATGTGCATTATGTACTATTATAAAAAAAATATATCTCTATATGCCAGTGCATGTAGAGATACAATGTGCTAGCATATAGATATGTCTCTATATCCATGCAAAAGAAAGAAAATCTTTTTTAGAATTGTTGAGTCTGTAACTCCAGTATTCGGGTGTCCACCTCTTTGGGTTCATGCACGCGACCATGTGCGAGCCGCCAGCCATGAGACCGGCACAGGCGGCACACGGATGTCATCCTTGTGCTGTCCATGCACTGTCCATGCTTCTGCGGCCCCATTCATTGGAGCCAGCTAGCACGGCTGCAAAACTGGACAGGAATAAGACCTGTCCTGAGTTTGTAGCATGGACTATTGGGGGTCCAACAGGCAACTTTGCCCAGCCCAGGGCATGTAAATAAAAGGCTTTGCCTGGACTCGGGTATCTAGATACAGGATGAAAGCTGTGACTATATTTTAGATTCCGGCAGCTTGACTCCCCTTTACGAATACAATCTGATATCTGATTGGTTCCTGTGGTTTTTGGCCCATCTTATATTTCTGCACCACATTATTTACAGAGCCTTAATATGTCTCCTTTGTGCTCCCGATTTCCTGGATCCGTTTTCTGATTATGTGTCTTATTATTAGAGAACTCGCCACAAATAATGTGATGATTGTAAATTAAAATGTGACTAGTCTAATGTAATATTAGAAAACTATGAAGGTCTGTTCCAAGGGAAACCTCAACAGAGACAGGCCAAAAGAAACTCGGAGTCAGACAGGAGACCATTAACCATACATGTAATAGCATGCAGCTCCTAGCTAGGACAAAGCAGACACTTTCACTCTCATAGGGTATCGTAACGTACGATGGTGCCAAAAATTATAAAGCTGCAGATGAAATCCTCAGCTTCTGAGACTTCTTCGCAAACTAAAAGTCAATACATTGGCCATACTATACTATATACCTTCCGTAGATGTCGGACAAATGCTTGTTCAGCCACAGCTGTAGTATTCCTCCCTATCCTTGAGACATGCACGCTCAGCATGGTGCAAGTGTTAAAGCATCAACATTTCGAGTTGGAGATTGTCCTCCATTTTTTTTCTACTGGAAATATAGACTTTCTTCTTTTGATAGAGTCCTTGGGCCCACTAGGGGAAAATATTTAGAGGGTTGATCCCCCCATTAATGAGGTCAAATATGTTATTTCCAAGTCAAAGTATATAAAAGTAAACCCTAGTGAAAAATCAAGGACTCAATGGGGTTGTCTTCTGCTAGACCTTCGGCCGGGCTTATTACCTGGTGGGCCATGTGATCCTGTCTGATGCTGCTTGTAATTCAGTAGCGTCTGCACAATCATTTCCTAAGCAGATATATATTAGATGTATTGTTATACGTACCCTGCATATTTGGGGTTTTATATCTCCCATGGACAGGCTTTTCTTCTGTGATGTAAGTGTTGTGCTGCTCTCAACACGCAGGAGAATCTGCCGCTGCACCACCTCTTTTCTCACCACCTTCCTATCTACGGTTTTACACTAGATGGATTTTTTAGTGACTGAGGAGGTTTCTCAACATTTACAGAGAACCCCCAGACAAGAAAAAGGGAACTACAGGCTGCTAAATGGTGAGGAAGGTGTCACTTTTCCCTAAATTAGATATATGTCACAAATTATAAAGTTTCATATTTTCATGATGCAGAATGATGCAGATGTGAACTTGGCCTAAGTGTACCACAAGTGAATCATAATACAGTGGCAACAATGTATCACAATAAAACAACCTTGGGAAGGTGTGACACATTCTGGAAGAAGGCAGCCATGTTTTTCTATTCCTGTACACTTTAATTCTTGGAGAAAGTAATTTTTTTAATTATTTATCAAAACCAGATAGTGACACACTTCACAGGGAAGGTGATTAAAAATAATAGTAAAAAAAACTACCTTCCCTGGGTCACGTGTGTGTGTGTGTGTGTGTGTGTGCAGTGGGTGACATCATTGTAATTGGGCATTGGTGTTGATGTGAGGGCTGAATGATGCCATTTAGATGCTACATGGCCCCAGACAAGGACTGGAACATTACAGGATACTGTGATGGAGCCCAGGAAAGGTAAGTAATGTTATTTTATTATTTTTAAAGAGGACCTTTCACCACCCCCACCAACTCCACCTCTTTGCATCCTTCAATTCTACCGATTCTGGCGCAGTTGTAATGTTTTCTCTAGCCTCCGCCATTTATGAGCAATTGGTGCTGTTAGTTTCAGCACCCAATTTGCTTATTAGACTACCTACTGTCAGGTGGACAGTCCGGGGCTTGAGCAGATAGTCTGAGACCGCCCGCATGACAATAGAGAACCTAATCAGGATATTGGGTGCTGAAACTAACAGCACCGATTGCTCAGGAAGGGTGGGGTCTAGAAATAAAATTCCAACCGTGCCAGAATCAGCGGAGTGACAACTATTAAAGGAGCTGTAGTTGGTGGAGGTGGTGAATGGTCCAACTTTCCAGTCCAAAAAACAAACTAAATGGTGGCTAGCTGGCTACCATTTTGCTAGATTAGTGCAAGCTGAACCCCCCAAAATTTTGGATCCTATATATTTAGTAAATTCCTATTACAAACCAATTGGCTCATCCCTACTTGAGGGGGCAGTATTCTAACTTCTATGCAGCAGCCAGCCAGAGAACAATTGGTGGTGTAATGGATATGTGCGGTCTCCCGGTAGCTCACGGTAGCGGCCTACAAGGCATGGCAAGTATATAGAATCCAGATAGCTTAATACGGAGCCCATTCTTAGGATTATTACTCCTTTCATTCACTTAATATTATAATTTATAATTTCAGATTTGCTATACTTGGCCCTAAAGCCATTCTGTTCTTTACAGTTCACATGGGCTGGGCTGCCATTACTACCCTGCGTCCTACATTTCATGCATTGTATTATGCAGCTTACAACCTCCTCTATACCGCCAGCTCCCTTCCAGTAAGTACCAGGTCCTATTATCAGTGTAGAGCAGGCTATTAGCATAGTGGATATGGCCACAGGGTAAATGATACAACAGACAAGAACACACAGCATGCAAAGCAGATTCACCGCGTTCCAGGAACATGTTAGGAAAGAGAGATGATATTTATTGGCTGCCACATCCCATTAACATAACTGGGAATAAAGTCTTCATCTCACTAAACTATCCCATATCCATATGTAAAATCATGACGGCGATCACACCTCCTATAAGCTGCAGAAATGCTTAAAACAGCCACCTAAAAGTTCTAGAAATGATAGAAAATAATATGTATACGAGGACTGCGCTATTTCTCTGAAGACCTCACTAAAGCAGCCCAAAATAGAAGAAAAACAGACAAAATTGCCAAATTAGACGAATAGATTTTTTACGACCAGTAAACTTTTGCTCTTTTGTCAATCTGCCCCCTAGTGGTTAAAATTTTCACTACAAGTCTCTGCTATTTCCAGTATTAGGCATTGTTTGCATACGGTCAAACAAGGATGAGCGTGGGGCTGTAAGGCAAAACTGTAGAAAAAAACTGCGATGTGTAAATAGGGTGCAATAAAAATGTCTGTAGTAAAATAGCCAACAGCAAAGCCACAACACAATGGTTGTATATTACACAATATATATACACAATGGTTGTATATTACACAATGTATATACACAATGGTTGTATATAACACAATGTATATACACAATGGTTCTATATTATACAATGTATATACACAATGGTTGTATATTACACAATATATATACACAATGGTTGTATATTACACAATGTATATACACAATGGTTGTATATTACACAATGTATATGCACAATGGTTCTATATTATACAATGTATATACACAATGGTTGTATATTACACAATGTATACACACAATGGTTATATATTACACAATGTATATACACAATGGTTGTATATAACACAATGTATATACACAATGGTTCTATATTATACAATGTATATACACACCGCACATGGTTGTATATTACACAATATATATACACAATGGTTGTATATTACACAATGTATATACACTATGGTTGTATATTACACAATGTATATACACAATAGTTCTATATTATACAATGTATATACACAATAGTTCTATATTACACAATGTATATACACAATGGTTCTATATTACACAATGTATATACACAATAGTTCTATATTACACAATGTATATACACAATGGTTCTATATTACACAATGTATATACACAATAGTTCTATATTACACAATGTATATACACAATGGTTCTATATTACACAACGCATATACACAATGGTTGTATATTACACAATGTATATACACAATGGTTCTATATTATCATGACCTTACACAAATTAAAAGCTTAATATTCTCCTGTGTGACAGTGTAAGGCTGTGTATCATAAATCTTCTCACTCCAGTGGACCCGAGGGAAGGGATAATACATTTATGATACACAGACAGACAGTCAACATGTTCTTCGCTGACCCAGGGTCTCTGCAATTAAGAAAAATCTCAAGTCTGAAATGGATGGATTTTTTTTTCTTTACCCTGCACATGGCAAAAAAATCTGCAACTGTCCCATTCGTCTGAATAGAGCTTCAAGAATCCATGTACTTGCTGCCACAACAACTTTAGCAGAAGGTTTTCAAATTTTTTTTGCAACAAATCTGCCACATGAAATTTGAAAAATAATTAATTCCTTTTTGGAGCCAAAAATGTTTCCTGTTCCGTTCTTATTTGCATGTTACAGAAAACACGTCACCCAATAGGGGGCGATCATGAGCACTAAAGAAAGTTCCGCATTACAAAGATATAGTCCATTTACAGGCATGATAGGAAGGGAAATCCTGACAGCATAGACTAATACTATGGATGCATTTCACATTCGGTATGATGTGGTGGCAATGTCTTTACGGAGTGCCAGGAAGATCTATGTTCACGTTTTAAGCTTCTTGGACGGCATCCTATGGAGCCCTAAAGCAGTTTCTAACCTTCTCACTTCATTGTGAGCTTGAGATTTTCTTAAGATATGTATAAATATATCATGACACATAATAAGCGGAGCTTTTCTGACGTTCCCTCTTATTGGCCACCATGGACCTTGGTCAGACCTATAGACTTTACATTATTGCAGCTTTTTGCTGGGAAATGCATATGAAGCTCCAAATAGAAAAGCAGCAAAAATATTTGTGCCGTGCAGAGCAATTTATCTAGTGGTCATATAAAGTATAGTGCTGCCATATAACTTTACTGGCTATCCTCACTACCGTCATAGAGTGTAATTGATCCTGATAGCTTTAAGATTGAATGATACGTAATGTTTACGGTCAGCATGAATTTTCTTAACATTACACAGAACTTTTCATAAAACTTTATTGTACATCCAAAATGGGGTTTATTTATTGCGGTGTATCCTGATATGTGTGCCTTATAGACACGTTTATAGGTTGCTGACTCTGAAATATGGCCAAGCATCACATTGATGGCAGGCAGCCATTATACTTAAAGGGATACTTAAAAGGGGGTTCCTAACCCCCTGAATCTAATAAATGTGTTACTGTAAAAACTTCTTTGTGGCTAGCACCCAAAGTTGCCTTGAAAAATGATCTGCTATAGGAGCTAATTTACACAGGACAAATGGGGGGTTAAAGATTTGACATATTTTTTATTCTTTTTTTTTCTAATTTTCAATGTGATTCTATCAAAAAATAAATCACAATAGGTGATGGTCAAACAACCCCACCTCTCTGCACTATAACCTTTGTACAGGTCACAGAGCATGCCCACAACACTCTCATCTGCAGACCATAGGTCCATGTGGATGTTGTAAACAGGGCAGAATCTAAAGCAAGATCTTAAGCTATTTAAGAGCTTAAATAGAGTGCTGGTCAGACACTACCATTCCATTAAAAGTCTATAGGACTGATAGTGATGTACAGAATTCGGTTATCACTGTCAGTCCTGAATGGAGGCAGGGCACATACATGACCACCAATCATTCAAACTCCTCCAAAATGGGGTTCGGATCTCCTGTTTTATTTATCAGTGGGTCTCCTATGGTTATACATTGATCACCTACCCCATAAGTGTCTAAGAGCTTATTGACATGGCCATTTTCCTCAGCCATGTGCTCGCCGTGGCCTTAAAGGGACTTAAAGGGCTTGGATAGACATTTTAAATTTATGGCTTATCCTTAGGATAGGCCATATATATCTGACTTGTGGGCCCTCAACAGTTGGTCCGCACACAGATGAACTGTATAGGGCCACTTACGACACCCATACTATACACAGCATGGAGCCAGTTGGCTCCAGTTCCTGTAGAATGGCCAGGCACTAGTACTGCTGTTGACTGAAGTGACGGTGCCACTATACAGGGCATGGAGCCCTGGCCAATCCCTTCAACGCTGTACTGATAGATTGATAATATATTCACCAGTAATCCTAAAAATTCCTTACTGACAGGATGTCCAAAAAAAAATGTCTGCCCCCATGATCACTACTTCATCTCAAATAGCTCCAGTCCTGAGTACTTCCAGCACCATTAACATACATATATGTGACTGATATTATCAGACCCTTATAGCCTGCCCTTATGTCCTTTAGGTTTAGTGTGCCTTTAAATAAGACCTCGCACTACGTAGAACCCAATTATGTGTATAAGAGTGTGGGCAGACCGCTCAGCCTTTGCATCAATAAACATTAATGTGAGAAGAGAACAAAAGGGAATTCATGCAAATTTTAGCACAAATAGCTTTCCTCCAAATCAGACAACGTGGCCTGAGATGCCAGTCTCTGCAGCATATATAAATCTGAAATTAGAGACAGCGCTCGCATGGGTTGTTTGCAAAATTCAGGAGTTTGTTGTAACCACCGGCAAAGATAGTGCATCAGTCGCAATGTTTCAGGCAGTGGGATACCCTTCTTCAGGCTTGTGTAGGTGTGGCAGTAGTAAACCTCTGCGGTTTATGGCAGAAGAGACAGACCAAATGCACAATGTACAGTATGCATGCTGTATTGTACCATTGCAAACCCAGGCAAGGGGCAAATACAGGGCTTGATATGGTAGCTCTAGAAGTTTTTAGGTTATTTGCACTGGAGCCCTTAGCAGTGGTTGTCTATGACCAGGATATGTCTCATCGGATCTCTGTCGTAGGACCAGGTTAAACAGTAAAAATGGTTAATGACGGACAACAACAGATCCTCTTTGACTATAATGGGGTGTGTTAGGCATCTGTTGATTTCTCCCTGACATCACCGAATAAAAAAAGTTGACAGACTCTACTCTGGAGACTCCCAATATTCAACGCAGGTGTGAATGTAGCCTTAGTCAAGAACATGACACTGCTCTAGGAACATCTGCTACAATTGTATCTAGACAATCCTCTGTGAGCTAAACACATCAGCGACACAACCTCTCTCCTGCCCAGATAGTTTACTACAACGAATCAGGATAGATGTCAACAGGAATGTTCCCATTCATTGACAGCAAATAGAGATCTAGAAAATTGGGAGGAATTAACACTTGGAAGAGAAATATTTTCAATGTTTATCTCACAGAGGATTGTACAGACTGGATACAATTCTAACAAGCTCTTAACGGTAAGGAGACTTGGTCTTTGCTGGTTCCCAGCCTCAAGAATATTCCTACTCGCTGACCAAAATCAGAGTTGTTGAAAATGGTAAGGAATTGAGACATGGTTGTCATATATTTCAATGTTGAGCTCACAGAGGACAGCCAAGACTGGATACAGTTGTCAAATTTGCACTTATCGGTGGGGGATAAATGTCTGATCCCTCCCTTAGGGTCTGACTACTGGGACCTCCATAAATAATGAGAACAGGGTTCCCTGAGTATCCTATGTGAGACTGAGGATTCATGGGCCCACAAGATAAAATTATTCTTTGGGTCCACCATCCAACATCCTAGGAAATAGAACACTTCAAATCTGTGTGTCTTCTGCTGGACCAATATAGTTGGCCTGGAGTCACTGGAGGATCCTCTGGTGATTTGGTGGGCCAGTCCGACACTGAGTGTAGCCATTATGGGCATGCTCGGCCACTGCTCTATTTACAGAACTACCTTATAGAAATGGCAGAGCATGCCCACCTCTCCATTCCCATAGGACACTCAGGGACCCCTGTTGTCATGATTTCAGCCATACGACCCCAGCAATCAGACAGATCCCCTATTCTTTGGATAGTGTATAGTGTTATTAGTGGGAAAACTTCTTAAAGTAGTAATAAGTCTGTTACCAGGATAGGACAGAAAGCAAGAGATCTTGAAAATAGTAAAGAACCAAATCTTAAAAAGTTATTAAAAAGTTGCATAAACATAAACCCCTTTGACATATTGCATCCCCACTCGGAGTCAAATGGTTTATTTACTAGGTCTGAGAGTAGTTGAGAATTTTTACAGGGGAATATATGCAGAGCTGGTGAACCATGGCACCAGCTGAAGCATAGATGACATCTGGATGTGCTTTCCAGATATGCTCGGCAATAGGGACCGCTCAGATAGGAACACAATAAACCATGCAACCACAATGCAGCCGCCGGGAACCGATGTATGCTAGGCATGGCTGTAGACACTCTGGTGTCACACATGCTTAACATTTTGATGCATAAGACTCATATAGGCAACTTCTCATATAATGTAAGAAGTTTCTAGGGACCAGCCTTAAAAAGTTGGGACTTACAATGGTAAGGTAAATAGGGACAACTATTGCAGAATAGGCTATGTTTGATGTCAGTAATCCTTGACAGTGGACGTCCCCTATTACACATAAAAGAGGCGCAACTTATAAAATGTAACACATTCTTTATGGAAATGTGATAAGAATCCCTCTGCATTCATTTATTACAGTAAATTACTAATTCAGGCAATATGTTCTAATAATAGGATTGTATATTCTAAGCGACCTGGACCATAGCGAGTCAGAAGTTATAGAATTAAAGGAGCAATAATTTATGAGCCGAAGCTCAACAACATGCACATTGTGGTTAGCCATTAAAGTCCCCGATGGAAAATACAAGATGGAGGTCATTAGAGGTGTAGTAAACACCGGTGCCTCATTACATCAGAACCCCAGGGAGATTGTCATTCAATATTATATAGGGACTATATATAGAGAGCCTAGGGACATACAAGGAGCAAATGATCTGGTCTGACCAAACCACCTGCAAGAGACAAATGACCAATTAAGTAAAAGCAGATATAGAAACCTACAGCAGCGACTAAGAAAGGAGTGGATAATACCGCCATATATACAGCAGCAACAATGTCATCAGGAGCAACAGTTCTGAGCAATGGCAGCAGAAAGGTACATAAGTTTGTCATAGTCGAGCTGACTGTAAAGTTATGGTTGGATTGAGTGGTGGCTATAGTACCATACACAGCGCAGGCTAAACCGACTGAAAAAGTAGTGTGGAGTTTTAGATAGACAGATAGATTAGATAGATAGACTGATAGACAGATGGATACACAGATAGATTAGACAGATAGATAGATAGACATAAAGACAAATATATATTCAGATAGCTGGATATGAGATAGACAGATAGATAGACTGATATATAGATAGATAGATAGATAGATAGATATACATAAAGACAGATAGATAGAGAGACATTAAGATAGATAGATAGATAGATAGATAGATAGACATAAAGATAGATAGACATAAAGATAGATAGACAGATAGATAGATAGATAGATAGATAGATAGATAGATAGACATAAAGATAGATAGACATAAAGATAGATAGACAGATAGATAGATGACATAGATAGAGTGATTGATTCTAGTAGCACAGCAGCCTTGCAGCAACAGGGTCATGGGTTAGAATGTACCTAGGGCAACATCTTTATGAAGACTTTAGGAGAAGAATTTCTCCATAATAGATAAATATGAGATAAATAGATATATAGTGATAATCTGTGTACAGCGCTGCAGAATATTTTGGTGCTATAAACATGTACTAAATAATTCCATAATAGATGGATACATAGATATGAGATAAATAGAGAGACTGTAGAAAGATAGATGTAAATGATGACAAGCTCTGTACATTGCTGTAGAATATGTTGGCACTATACAAATATATTGAATCATTACATAAGAGATGGATAAACATATATATAAGATAAATAGATTGATAGACAAATAGATAAATAGATAGATAAATAAATAGATAGACTTGATTTCCAACAGCAATGTTGCAGTAGGGTCATGGGTTAAAATGTAACTAGGGCAACATCTCTGTATGGTTTCTGAGAGGGATGCCTCAGGGAACTCATTTCAAAGTAATAGTTATAATGATGGTAGAAAATCAGATAGATAGATATTAGATAGACAGATAGATAGGTATTAGATAGATAGATAGATAGATAGATAGATAATGTAGATAGATAGATGATAGAGATAGATAGATAGATAGATAGATAGATAGATAGATAGATAGATAGATATGGGATAGATAGATAGATAGATAGATAGATAGATAGATAGATAGATGATAGAGATAGATAGATAGATAGATAGATAGATAGATAGATAGATAGATAGATAGATGATAGAGATAGATAGATAGATAGATAGATAGATAGATAGATAGATAGATAGATAGATAGATGATAGAGATAGATGGATAGATAAATATTCTGGCAGTACAGCAGCCTTTCAGCAACAGGGTCATGAGTTAAAATACCAAGGGAACCCTGTACATGGAGCCTGTAGTAGAGGTTTTCCTCCATGGATCTTGGGATAACAGCCTCCTATGAAACTGGCCCAATCTGCTGCCTGCAATAAGGAACTTAGATCCTGAGCCTCGCGGAGGACAGTGGCAGATGTGCTGTTTTCTCTGTACAGCACTGCAGAATATGTCGGTGCTATATAACTAGTAAAACGTTTCCTTTCTAGCTTAGTGGCTAACATAAGGGCTGTAAATTTCAAGTGGCCTGGAGTAATAACCGTCTTTCCAAAATGTGAAACTGCACATCATTATTGGTGGAATATTTAACTCTTTTCTCCCCTTAGCATTACAAATAGTCATTATATATTGTTGTATGTGATATATATTGGCATCCTGGGTAGATATTTGATTATAAACTATATGGGTGGTCTCTTTATGATCTTTATTCTCAGGGTGTTACATTCAGGGTAACCTGGCTTGAACTCAATCCGAAAACAAAAAAGCTGGACCAATTTGTATAGCTGCCAGCAAAATCTCAGCCAACATTCCTCATACTTATCTCTTATACCCAATAAACATTGGTCAGGAGGGTTATATTTTATTGTAATGCTGACAATAGCCTTAACCAAGTCTGTATCTCCACAACTTACATACCAGCTGCTTAACCTCTTATGTCCTGGATTGTACATTTTTGGCTCTTCCCAGGATTTTCCTTCTAAACTGGTTTCTTTTTGTAAATCCCACGAGAACCCTGGGCTCACACTCAGCACATATTCCCGGCCCATCATGTAGCCAAAGATGACCATAAACTGATGTTTTTATCTTACCTTGCTCCAGCTCTGCTGCTGTCAACTGATAGTGATCAACCAACAACTTGAAAAGTAATATAACTCCAAATATCGAGTTGGTCTTCCTAATCCTTTCCATGGTGCTGAGAAAACCTTCTCCAACTCCCAAGAAGACCCAATGCCAAGGTGAGGACGATCCTTCCTCTACAGATGACCTGCTATATCCAAAGGAAACTGTGTGAAGAAAGTCCTACCAACACCAAGGATGTCTATGGATGAAGGACTGTGGAGAAGATATGACTTGCCCAGACACAATCCTAAAGCTATGAGGAGCTCCTTGGGATGCCTCCTTCCCTGATCACATATTACCCTGTGGCAACTGTCAAACAATAAATGAAGACCAATTAGACTCCAGCTGGGAATTCTTATCTTCAGCAAACTTTTAATATAACACCTCCAAGCTACAAGAAGATAATGGTGATGGGGTCTTCTAGCAATGTGTGATGTCCACAGGAGGAGGTACAGCATAGGAGGACATCAGGACAGGGGGGCATTGCTAAGAATTAGGTGCAATCCCATTACCTTAGCTGACACATCTCATAGTAAACAGAGGAGTATTCCAGACACCCAGATGTCAAGGGTTGTGAAATAGTTCTTGAAGGAGTGAGCAATAGTCCCACCGCCCCCAACCTTCTCACTTCTTGATGGGCACTTCAGAAGCATAGAAGGCAGAGGATGGTCTGTTAGGTCCTTCTCTCTTATACCCTGTATTTCAAGCACCTTCTTCAGAGCTTCAGACAAGCAGGGTCGATGTCTCCAGTCATAGAAGAAAACACAAGAAGAAGCATCCGCTAGAACCCCCGTCCTCCACAAGTCTGCTGCTGGCTCTAGCTCTAGTCAGCAGTACCTTGCTGTCCTTTGCAAATGCTGCTTGCTCTCCCTCTCTCTCCCACCTTACAAGCTGATTGCTCTTAGAAAGAAGAGGAAAAAAAAAAATCACAGGCATGTTCCCTCCTTCCTCCTCCTCCTTCCAGCCACCCTCCTCCTCCTCCTCCTTCTCAGCTGCCTTCTAGAGCTGGGCTGCTCCAAGTCTCTGTTTACAGCCTGAGAACACAATACTCGTCTCATCTGTAGACACTTTCCATGCAGGACATTGCTGGGGGAGTGTGTGGAGCTGGATGGTGGAGTTTGCCTGCATGCACATTATTACAGGAGCTCTGGACAGAGATGATAATGCGGAACAGACAATGCAACATTGTATCAAAGTTTGGAATGTTTTTGTTACAATGTATTGCGGCAAGATGTGGGGTTTAGATTGTATGTGCTGCCTAGTTACCTGGTCATAATAATATGGATGTGCCTCTAGATGTATCAAGGTGCTACAGTCATATGAAGAAGTTTGGGCACCCCTATTAATCTTAATCATTTTTAGTTCTAAATATTTGGGTGTTTGCAACAGCCATTTCAATTTGATATATCTAATAACTGATGGACACAGTAATATTTCAGAATTGAAATGAGGTTTATTGTACTAACAGAAAATGTGCAATATGCATTAAACCAAAATTTGAGCGGTGCAAAAGTATGGGCACCTCAACAGAAAAGTGACATTAATATTTAGTAGATCCTCCTTTTGCAAAAATAACAGCCTCTAGTCGCTTCCTGTAGCTTTTAATCAGTTCCTGGATCCTGGATGAAGGTATTTTTGACCATTCCTCTTTACAAAACAATTCCAGTTCAGTTAAGTTTGATGGTCGCCGAGCATGGACAGCCCGCTTCAAATTATCCCACAGATGTTCAATGATATTCAGGTCTGGGGACTGGGATGGCCATTCCAGAACATTGTAATTGTTCCTCTGCATGAATGCCTGAGTAGATTTGGAGCTGTGTTTTGGATCATTGTCTTGCTGAAATATCCATCCCCGGCGTAACTTCAAATTCGTCACTGATTCTTGTACATTATTCTCAAGAATCTGCTGATACTGAGTTGAATCCATGCGACCCTCAACTTTAACAAGATTCCCGGTGCCGGCATTGGCCACACAGCCCCAAAGCATGATGGAACCTCCACCAAATTTTACAGTGGGTAGCAAGTGTTTTTCTTGGAATGCTGTGTTTTTTGGACGCCATGCATAATGCCTTTTTGTATGACCAAACAACTCAATCTTTGTTTCATCAGTCCACAGGACCTTCTTCCAAAATGAAGCTGGCTTGTCCAAATGTGCTTTTGCATACCTCAGGCGACTCTGTTTGTGGCGTGCTTTCAGAAACGGCTTCTTTCGCATCGCTCTCCCATACAGCTTCTCCTTGTGCAAAGTGTGCTGTATTGTTGACCGATGCACAGTGACACCATCTGCAGCAAGATGATGCTGCAGCTCTTTGGAGGTGGTCTGTGGATTGTCCTTGACTGTTCTCACCATTCTTCTTCTCTGCCTTTCTGATATTTTTCTTGGCCTGCCACTTCTGGGCTTAACAAGAACTGTCCCTGTGGTCTTCCATTTCCTTACTATGTTCCTCACAGTGGAAACTGACAGGTTAAATCTCTGAGACAACTTTTTGTATCCTTCCCCTGAACAACTATGTTGAACAATCTTTGTTTTCAGATCATTTGAGAGTTGTTTTGAGGAGCCCATGATGCCACTCTTCAGAGGAGATTCAAATAGGAGAACAACTTGCAATTGGCCACCTTAAATATCTTTTCTCATGATTGGATACACCTGGCTATGAAGTTCAAAGCTCAGTGAGGTTACAAAACCAATTTTGTGCTTCAGTAAGTCAGTAAAAAGTAGTTTGGAGTATTCAAATCAATAAAATGATAAGGGTACCCAAATTTTTGCAGCGGTCAAATTTTGGTTTAATGCATATTGCACATTTTCTGTTAGTACAATAAACCTCATTTCAATCCTGAAATATTACTGTGTCCATCAGTTATTAGATATATCAAATTGAAATGGTTGTTGCAAACACCCAAATATTTAGAACTAAAAATGATTAAGATTAATAGGGGTGCCCAAACTTTTTCATATGACTGTATATCATGATCGCGAATGATACATGATATTTTATAACAATCTAAATGAAGACATTCCTTAAAGGGAGTGTGTGACCAGAACCAGCATATCAACCTGGCTGCGCAGATGGATAGGTTAGGGTCACCAGAACCAGCATATCAACCCAGCCCTGCAGATAGATAGGTGGCGTCACCTAAATCAAACAGTGTCTTTTCCTTGTGAATTGGTGTCTCCATTGCTGAGATATTGCTATTTTTGTCAATATGCAAATTAGCTTTTTTGGAGAAATGGCAGTGCCCTCATTGCTCCAAACAGCTCATTTGCATTTTGACAAAAGGACAATGATTCAGGAAAACACCATTTGATTTGGGTAACCCTATCCGATCTATCTGCAGGGCTGGGTTCATATGCTGGGTTCTGCTGACAGAACCTTGACCATTTTTGTTGGAAGAATCCTTCATTATTAAACTGGTCAAATGTTGCACTACAGTTAGGACCTCCGATCATAAGTCGTGATCTCTAGGGGGATCTAGTAACCAGTCTTCAGATCTTCTGCAGCACCACCACTGGGGACCTAAAGCATTACACTTATCCTATTGAAATGAATAGTGTACAAGTGCAAAATATGGACATGGGTCATTCGAAGCAAGATTTGCTCTTTCTAGCTGCTCTGTGCTGCAGCTCATAGGGTCCTGAATGTCGAGCTCTAGCTAGGCTTTCATTCACCTGGGGCCAAGGCTCAGTTCACTATCCTTACTCTGCATCCAAATACATTGAAGTGGTTTGTTTGCGCTTCCTCTGACAACCTGCACCCAGGGCACATGCTTAGGTTGCCACCCACTAGCTAAGGCCCTGTCTGAAATGGAGGCTTCACCGTAATAAGTCAGAATTTGTTAAAAAAGGTTATGCTTTAGGGATAAGCTTTATGAATAATATGCACTCCAGCTCCTGAAACCCAATGTTTACCTTTCCAGTGCACACAGGGTTCTGGTAGTGTGTGCGTGCTGCCTCCCCTGCTGCCGCTCTGGCCGCATGTGATGTCACCAACTCCAACTGCAGGTGCATAGAGTACAGCAAAGTCAGTCATGTGACCAAGAGTTGGAGTGTCAGCAGGGGAGGCAGGGGATGCTCTGTAAAGGACCTGCTTATATATTAGTAATAAAGTAGGAAATGCCCTGGTAAGCTTTATTACCCCTTTAAAATATTTGGAAATTGAATTTCTAAACCAGATAGCCACTTTAAGTTTTCACTATTTTGGACAGCCCCTTTACATAGTCCCAATAAGACTGTCATGAGCTTATAGATGAGCTCATTTGATTATAACATGTTCCCCTCTGCTATATGAGCCATCTTAAGGTTAGATCTGGAAATCTGCAGTCATCCATTAATGGAGTATTTCCAATGTGGACATTTATACTATAAATATTTGATAAATGTGGATCCCACCTCTTGTACCCCAAACCTATGTAGAGAAGAAGGGTTGCCCTGACCTACCTGGTGAGACAGTCCCACATCCAGCTGTATAATAAATGGACAGGTGGATGTCCATGGGAGTCGTTCTATCTGTTCTCTTCTATGGAAGGTACAAAAATGGTCATAACTCCACATACATCGTGTGATACTCCCTTCTATGATCTAAGTGTAGATAGTTCATAAACATCCATGTTGGGAGTTACCCTCTAAACCAGGGAACAGCAACTTTGCCACTCAAGCTGTTGCAAAACTACAACTCCCATCATGCACACTCACTCGTCTATTTATAGAACTGTTATATACGTGAATAGAGCATACTAGGAGTTATAGTTTCCCAACAGCTGGAGTGGCAAAGGTTGCTGACCCCTGCACTAAACTATAAATGACCACTGATTTCAATGGGGTCTCAGTAATGGTCTATTCTCCCTACAGAAAGAATGTCCATAGACATAGTAGTTACATTGTAATTTCCATAATAGTAGAGGAATTATCTGTGTTACTTTGGAAAAGTCTTCCAACGATTAAAGATGATCATAACCCGGGGCATACATATCAATAAAGAGAAATAATCATAGTCATTACTAATAATCGATTGCTATTATATTGTAATCCCATGGTATACAGTTATATATATATATATATATATATATATATATATATATATAATGCTAATTCCTTTATTGCTGACATTTTCACATGTGACCTTGTGATTTGACCAAGAATGTTCACTTACGATCTAGTTACTTGGATCCTAGAGAGTCCAGAAAATATTGTTTAGGGTAGATGCGACAAAACAGTTGATAAGGGCCGCACTGATGGAGACAGCTCTGATGTTTAGGCCACATCATGTTCTTTATAGTTAACCTTTAGTTAGCCAGAAGTCACTTGTATAAATATGCTAATTCTATGAGAGTGACGTTGAGTGTAAGGGGACATTCTGATGGCTGGTTACCAGAAATGTAGCTTAAGAACCCCTGTTTTGGGACATTTGCCAGACTTTTCTGCCCTATTGGAGGTCTCCGTAGCTACGTCTCATTGTTTTGCTTATTATCTCTATCTATAAGACTCTTTTTGCTGTAACCTCAGTTCTAAATAGACTTTCATCTCCTTCATCCACCTAAGGAACGGTTTATCTCTTGGTTTTGTGTAAAAGTTTCCACAACAATATCATGTAGACTGTAAAGGAACATATCCCTAACACCATGGGAAATGTGGACCTGCATATTGCTCATCCACTTATAGGTCCATAATGTAAGAAAAGAAGCAAGAAGTAAATAGGTTGGGTAGTTCTCGCCTCCTTTCTTCTAAGATGGGAACTGGGCATGCAGATTGGGGGGGGGGATTCATCAATCCCTCTATGCTAGTTTCCTGATGTAGAGGTTGCTATTGTGGTCCACAGCCCTTTTTTGCACCAAATGTTCCTAGCGTGAGTTATAAAAGAAATCTCCATTCTGGAGCACTGGAGTGAGACATGATCCTCTTCATAAATCAGTCGGGGCCTTTATTACAAGGCCAGTCTTAATAAATCTCTCACATTGTCTCTAGACATAAGGTCAATGGAAAATCAGTAACAAGGCCCCCACCTGCTATGTGGAACATTCTACTGGGGTCTCCTTATGTGGCTAAAGCGCCCCCTTAGGCAACAGGGCTCAGATGCAACAGCTACCTCTGCACGTCTTATAGCTACAATCCCAGTGACATGGGCTATAGGGGGTGCAGAGGTGGCAGTCATTACCTGGCCCTGGACCCTGAGGCGGCTCCAAAAGTCCCTCTGCCACATAAAATATAGCACTATTCTAAATGGCACAAGGTAGGTAGGGGCCCATTTACAGATTTTGCATTGGGGCCTAGGTGCTTCAAATTACGCCTCTGCCAGGTAATAAGTTCACACCTGTGTCGGGAGTTTCCGTTCTCTTGGTCCGTCGCAAGGACCAGAAGGATGGAAAAACGGTCTGTGAAATGACGGACTATAACGGATCCCGAAGGAACCCATTGACTATAATAGGGCCCATTGGGTGTCTGTTATTTTGTAGCAGACACCGCAGAATGAAAAAGTTGTTCTTGCAGGGACTCTGCGCCAGAGTCTCTGACGCAGATATGAAGGTAGCCTAATTCTATAAAATTTTTTACAAAAAAAATCTCCCAGTGTTTTTGTCCCCATCCTAGGAGAGCCTTGCACTCAGAACAGCCATGGTAGACGGGCGCAGATGAATCAGCCGGTATCCACAGTGAGCAGTTTGTTCCTGTTTTTTTTTTCTTTCCTTTGGGCTAAGTGAATTTTTCTATTCTTTATTTTCACGCTGGTGCTGGAGATTTGGCACCTCGGTGCGATACACATTTAACTTGATTTAGTTCATGCTATTGAACTTTGGGAAAACAGTCTTATTTTTCCATGCAGTAAATAGATAAAAGCCCCATTAAAAAGCACACAGAGGCCTCCTCCCCCTCCCCTCTAACAAAGTGTGAAGGGACAAGGAGCATGATGCAGCTCCAATGGTATTCAATTTAAAGGGCCAGTGTGTGTTGTAAAAAGTGAGTTATATAGTATATAAAACAAAAATAGAATTATCATGTGGTTATATGTTATACAATATAAGAGGGTAATACAAAAAGATTTGAGATACCTTCTAAAAATTCACTATAATAATAGACCTTATACACACACTTAAATATTACCATCTATGCAGATATCGTCATATAGCCTGTTCTATTATAATGCAATATACAACGATTAAAGGGGTTCCCCACTTTGTTTGTTAGAAGGTTGCCTTGACAATAAGAAGACCACAAAGTGTTTCCCTGCTGGGGCTCCCTGTGATCAGCTGTAATATGAGGATAAGTCTGGAGTAAGTGATTCATTTCGCTGCAGCACCCCCACAGGAGAATGTCGGCATTACACGGTGCTCATTCAAATCAATGGGTTATCTGGGTAATGTAGACAGGACAAGTCCTCCAGAGTGAGAGACACTCTTTGTAACCGCTCTCCATTCTGACCAAGAGATGAGGATCCTAAATAAAGGACTCCTTCCTCCTTCATTCCTCTGTTAACTCAGAATTTCCTAATACAGCACATATATGGCTGTCCCACCCCTTTAATAAATGGTTATTTTAGGATTATAGTTTTTTTAGGATTATGGTTATTTTATGACAGGTTTATGTTATGATATTCAACAAGAGAAGATCTGCATGGAGTTAGTATGTTCTCCCCATGTTTGCAGTGGTGTCTATGGGCACCCCCCTCCCACTCCAAAATATAATGGTATGTAAGTTACGCAAGATTCACACTAGCATTTGGGTTTCCATTCTTTGGGTCAGCCAGGGGATTCGGAAAACAGGAACCCTATCGCCTTGAAAAGCGTTTACCCTTGGAAACCTGCAGACCCCATAGACTATAATGCTTGCAGGATTTTTCTCTCTGCATATTTTAAGCGGAATGAAGGACGGAGTCCCCGAACACAAGTGTGACTGGAGCCTTAATTGGCTTCCTAATAAATTGGCACTAGTATGTACACGTGTCTGAAATAGGGGAATTAGATTGTGGTGACTCCAGAGATGCCCATTTGCACTATTCACATATTGCACATAGGGTCCAATCTCATGTTTGGCTCTTAAAGTAACCAGTCACATTGAAAATGCAGTCCAGTCTGTAGGTGGCATGTTATAGCCCAGGAGGAGCTGAGCAGATTCAGTATAGTGGGAGGTACAGTAAGACTCCTTAGGCTTAAGGAGTCCAGTGGGTGATCTCAGTCTTAGTCACGGATGGGCCTGCCCACTGGAGCAGGGATTTAGATCAATAACTGAAAAGTTATACTTAACCTTTCCCACAAAACTATACATAAATCTCCTCAGCTCCTCCTTCTCTATAACATGCCACCAGCAGATTAGACTGTCACAGGTTCCCTTTAACATATAGTCCATTTATTTTTTTACTTCTAGGGAATACATGTTTGTTCACTGGGAGTCCTCCGGCTGGTACCCTCAATGATCAGGTGATCGTACACCCATAAGTGCTTCCAGGTGCCCCATGTGAATGGAGTGGTTGTGCTCATCTGTGGCTCCGGCTCCATCCGTATCATTATGTGAGATCGCTATTGTGGAAATCCCATAGAGTGGTGTCCACCGCTCCACCACCATTCCAATCACATGGGGCACTTGGGGACTCCCATTCTCTTGGTTCCTGGAGTTGGACCCCCAGCAGTCAGACACTTATTCCCTATCCTGTAGATTGGTTATACGTGTTAAGATGGGATCACCCTATTGTATCCATACAGTGACCCTGCATCCTATTAATAATATGGTAATATACAGCCTTGTATTTATTACACTTAGGTAGTATTAATATAGATTCCGCCCAGGCAGATTTTCTGCGGTATCAGCCGTCCTCCGTGCCTGGGATAAGTTCTACACAGATGAATGGCACTTAGCGGAGTAGTTAGCTGATAAAGAAAATCAAGGCAAAGAAATGAGTCTAATCTATCACAGGAAGCTGATAGCCACTGATTGGATTCTCATAGTAGTATCCACTAGCCGAGCCTTGTATTCTGGAAGCTGCAGCATTATCAAGGCATCCCGAAAACACCTGCTGGTGATCCAGCATCACTTTATCTCTACACTAAGCTCTGAGACCCTGCTGCCATCTATAGTGCGAATAATGTATGAGGAGCCATACACCGTGCACATAACCAGCAGCACATAGAAGAGACGAATATGTCCACATATCCATGGTCAGCCTGCTGCAGAATCAACTGATATAGGGGGCTTGTGTATATACAAACAGCACTGTGCAAAAGGTTTAGGCAGGTGTGGAGTAAATGCTGCACAGTAACAATGTAATCAGAAATAGAAGGGTTAATAGTTTATTTTTGTCAATTAAAACAAAGTGAATGAAGAAAAGAGTAATGTAAATCCCATCAATATTCGGTGTGACCTTTGCCCTTTGCCTTCCATCAGTTCTTCTCGGTACTTGCAGACAGTATTTGGCAGAACTCGGCAGGGAGGTTGTTCCCGCCATCTTGGAGAACTAAGCACAGATCTTCTGTGGATGTAGGCTTGCTCCAATCCTTCTGTCTCTTCATGTCATCCCAGACAGACTGGATGATGATGAGATCAGGGCTATATATGTGGGGGCCGGATCATCACTTCCAGGACTGCTCCTCCAAAGGGCAAAGGTCACACCAGATATTGATGGGATTTACATTTCTCTTTTCTTCATTTACTTCATTTTGTTAATTTACAAAAATAAACGATTAACCCTTGTATTTCTGAAAGTATTCTTACTTTGCAGTATTTTTCCAGCCTGCCTAAAACTTTTGCACACACACATTTTTCTGGCATGACTGACATCTGACAGGCCAAGGTATCCCCAACCTGCCTGGATTCCTGCTCACTGACTTAAAAAGTGGCGAGCAGCACATACAGTAAATAGGCAAAGTGGTTCATCTTTTGGTGTAAATCGGGGCCATGTGCCAAAGTGGGCCATTTCTAAGCCAGTTTTCAAGTTTTACTATAGAAAATTCCCCCGTATAGAAAACAGCGCCCCTGTGTGTCCAGAACATGATCATAAATGTGTGAGATCGGAATAGCCATGTTACATTTTCTCGGAGCTACTGCGGATTAATATACAGAAAGAAAAGCAGAGGTGGGAAAGCAAAAGTGGTGCTGTAAGGGGCTGATACAGTGCCTTGCGAAAGTATTCGGCCCCCTTGAACTTTTCAACCTTTTGCCACATTTCAGGCTTTAAACATAAGGATATAAAATTTAAATTTTTTGGTGAAGAATCAACAACAAGTGGGACACAATCGTGAAGTGGAACGAAATGTATTGGTTATTTTAAACTTTTGTAAAAAATAAAAAACTGAAAAGTGGGGCGTGCAATATTATTCGGCCCCTTTACTTTCAGTGCAGCAAACTCACTCCAGACGTTCAGTGAAGATCTCTGAATGATCCAATGTTGTCCTAAGTGACTGATGATGATAAATATAATCCACCTGTGTGTAATCAAGTCTCCGTATAAATGCACCTGCTCTGTGATAGTCCCCCACTCTCTGTACTCGTCCATAGCCCTGTACTGGGGGGCGTTCCTTACTGCCCGGCAATGACGCTGCGCTGTGAGGAACGCCCCCCCCCAATACAAGTCTATGAACGAGAACTGTCAGGGGGGCGTTCCTCACAGCGCAGCTAGACTGTCAGGAACGCCTTTCTGACAGTAAACCGTGAAACTACGACCGCCGATATCTCCAGCCCCGGGGCACATACCGGGAAAACTGGCAGTGCGCTGAATTCAGTGTGCTGTCGGCTTTCTAGCGGTATGTAAAACCGCATATACATGAGGACGTGAAAGGTCCTCTTTAATAAATACACCTGACACTTGCTTTATACAAGACACCCCATGGGTGAAGCCATGGGGGGGAAGTAACAGCAGTTACACCAGTGTCTGAGAAAGCCCCAAGGTCCCTCTATGACACAATAGGACACAAGTATAACAGGAATATGGTAAGCGAGGACCCTGTTATAGATTTGCATCAAAGCTTACCCTAACTCTAGAGTACACCATGAAAGCAATGTCATCGATAATGTCTCTCTGGCCTTACAAGCTTATTACGAGATGTTATTTCCATGCTCTGCCTTCTTCCAGGCACTCAGCGTCTCTCAGCCTCTCCGTCTTGCAGGACGTTTTGTCCCAATTCCATCACAATCCATTTCCATTTTGTGGCATGTGTAACCTTTCTAAGTCATAAAGGGAGTGCGCTTCATAGAAATGCATTGAGAGCGCTCCCTTCTTATCCCGCTTCACCTTGCCTCCTATGTCTTTCAGCAGATATTAGAGGAAGGTCGGTACAGATTGCTCTTTTTATTCCTTGTCAGAACTGAGCAGCTTCCAAATGAGAGAGCTCAGTAAAGTGAATTGAATGTTATGGAAGGTTATGCTATGCCAAGGACTTACAATGGAAAGAAATGTAAAGCGTAAAAATGACGGCTTAACCTTAAAAAACACCTCCAAAATGGCATGGCAACAATGCACAAAGGATGTGCCAAAGAGAGTCATCAGGACTTGATCCATCGGTACTTACATGCTCAAGAGGAATATATATACAGTATTCATATTCATTACCAAAATAATATATACCAAAAAACAGGGACAGACTGGAAGCCCCCAGGTAATGATAGCCTTAGGCCTCTTTCCATCCATGTATATCCATGTCCTTCCTGTATATATTTTAGTTACCCACCATCCTCCTTAATATATGACCTAGGATGACCAGCTCTTAAAAACATATAATACTCTGGAATGAGATGTCTATCCTATATGTGAGGCCACCCAGTGGTTGTGTTGTGCACTGCAGCCTGTCCAGGGTTTTGTTACGTTATGCTCACACTACCGTTGTTATTGTTCGTTGCTGTCATCCATCATATGATGACAGCAACGGACATTAACTGTACAAGAGTAACAGACAGAGATGGAGCCCCCCCCAATCTGTGTCTGTTCCCATTGACTCTAATATAAACAACATGGCAGATGCTTTCTTCCATTGTGTTTGTTTACTTTTGCAAGGGAAGAGAAAGTCCTGCGCACAACGTTTCCATGTTTTTTACATGGGGAGGGGGGTGAATGAAGACAGACACCCAACAGAGAGGGCTCCATCTACATGTGCAATGTAATGTCTGCTGCTCTCCTTCTGTTATGGATGAGAGCAACAGACATTACATTACAACAGACATGTGAACCTACCCTTAGTATGTCACAAACTGCTAAAAAATATTACCTTTTCCTTCCACTCTTAAAGGGATTGTACCATAAACAAGACTTATCCCCTATTTACATCGATGTACTTTGGTGTCCTCACAGTTTTCAGTACACCCATTGCTTTAGTGGGAGAAACCCAAGATACTCATTCTCATGTGTATAGAGGATTCGTTTTGTTCATTGTACAATCCCTCTAAGTACCTTTTACACACTAGTTCTAGTAGTTGTTCATTAAAGGGAAAGCCTAAAATCCCCGTATTCTTCAAAATGGATATTGAAAGTGGGGTATTCGTAAAGAGACTGTTCTGTAGCTGGGTCCCCCGCTGATCAGCTGGGGAAACCTTCAGGGAAGAGAAAATGGAACAGTACATGGTACACTTCCTGCGTAACCTACAGATGTTTTGGGAAGAGACCAAGAGATTGAGAATTTGAGCGAGCGATGATCCGGGATCATGTATCATTATGTGATGCTGTGTGAGCATGAAGAATTTCCTATATTGAATCCCAATGGCTCAGCACAGCTGTGACCAGTAGGGGACAGCAGGGATCTCTATATAACAACATTCACTTCAATAAAACATAGAGAGCACATAAAGCTCCATGACTATGGCCAAAGAGTAACATTTTAGTTTGTGCCTGTAGTAACTCTTTAAGGCTGAGGCTCCACATTGCGGAAAAGAGTCCCCCTGGCGAAGCCATTTTCTGGTGAAACGCGTGTTGGGGTACTTTCAGAGGATACTAGTCTGTCTTGCCCCTTACTATACCTACCTTTTGGTTATATGTTTGCAGAGTCTAGTTTTGACCATACTTGGAGTTTGCATAGCAGTGTGTTTCCTGTATCCATTTAGACCCTTGTTTTCTAGGGTTTATATATATATATATATATATATATATATATATATATATATATACAGTATAAATATATCTTTATTCCACTTTTAGTGTTACAATTTTTTAACACTATCTTTAATGTTACATAGCTTTCACACTCTGTATTATTTGCGTATATAATTCCTGTTTATGATTGACTGCATATCATGTATACTAATTGTTAACTCTTTCTGGCATACTTACCAGCCCTCTGTGTTACTGTGACTTGGGCTCTGCATTTTTTACTCTATATTCTTTCCTATATTTCTTCTAATATTTTTACATAATAAAATGAAGTTTCTTACTATAGTTCTGATTTGTGTGAGATCTTTGGTTATATAGTGTTCTACACTATGTTTTATAGATAGGTTCCTAGGAGCCCTGACAGTGTTATACACTATGTTTTATAGATAGGTTCCTAGGAGCCCTGACAGTGTTATACACTATGATTTATAGATAGGTTCCTAGGAGTCCTGACAGTGTTATACACTATGATTTATAGATAGGTTCCTAGGAGTCCTGACAGTGTTCTACACTGTGTTTTATAGATAGGTTCCTAGGAGCCCTGACAGTGTTCTATACTATGTTTTATAGATAGGTTCCTAGGAGCCCTGACAGTGTTATAGACTATGATTTATAGATAGGTTCCTAGGAGCCCTGACAGTGTTCTACACTATGTTTTATAGATAGGTTCCTAGGAGCCCTGACAGTGTTCTACACTATGTTTTATAGATAGGTTCCTAGGAGCCCTGACAGTGTTATACACTATGTTTTATAGATATGTTCTGAGGAGCATTGACAGTGTTCTACACTATGTTTTATAGATAGGTTCCTAGGAGCCCTGACAGTGTTCTACACTATGTTTTATAGATAGGTTCCTAGGAGCCCTGACAGTGTTCTACACTATGTTTTATAGATAGGTCCCTAGGAGCCCTGACAGTGTTCTACACTATGTTTTATAGATAGGTTTCTAGGAGCCCTGACAGTGTTCTATACTATGTTTTATAGATAGGTTCCTAGGAGCCCTGACAGTGTTATAGACTATGATTTATAGATAGGTTTCTAGGAGCCCTAAAAGTATTCTACAGTCATGGCCAAAAGTTTTGAGAATGATATAAATATTAATTTTTACAAGGTCTACTGCTTCAGTTTTTCTAATGGCAATTTGCATATACTCCAGAATGTTATAAAGAGTGATCAGCTTAACAGCAATTACTTGCAAAGTCAATATTTGCCTAGAAAATGAACTTTATCCCCCAAAACACATTTCAACATTATTGCAGCCCTGCCTTAAAAGGACCACCTAACATCGTTTCAGTGATTGCTCCATTAACACAGGTGTGGGTGTTGATGAGGACAGGGCTGGAGATCAATCTGTCATGATTAAGTAAGAATGACACCACTGGACACTTTAAAAGGAGGCTGGTGCTTGCCATCATTGTTTCTCTTCTGTTAACCATGGTTATCTCTAAAGAAACACGTGCAGTCATCATTGCACTGCACAAAAATGGCCTAACTGGGAAGAGTATTGCAGCTAGAAAGATTGCACCTCAGTCAACAATCTATCGCATCATCAAGAACTTCAAGGAGAGAGGTTCCATTGGTGCCAAAAAGGCTCCAGAGCGCCCAAGAAAGACCAGCAAGTGGCAGGACCGTCTCTTAAAAGTGTTTCAGCTGCGGGATCAGGCTACCAGCAGTGCAGAGCTTGCTGAGGAATGGCAGCAGGCAGGTGTGAGTGCATCTGCACGCACTGTGAGGCGGAGACTCTTGGAGCAAGGCCTGGTCTCAAGGAGGGCAGCAAAGAAGCCACTTCTCTCCAGAAAAAACATCAGGGACAGACTGATATTCTGCAAAAGGTACAGGGAGTGGACTGCTGAGGACTGGGGTAAAGTCATTTTCTCTGATGAATCCCCTTTTTGATTGTTTGGAACATCTGGAAAACAGCTTATTCGGAGAAGAAGAGGTGAGCGCTACCACCAGTCTTGTCTCATGCCAACTGTAAAGCATCCTGAAACCATTCATGTGTGGGGTTGCTTCTCAGCCAAGGGAATCGGCTCTCTCACAGTCTTGCCTAAAAACACAGCCATGAATAAAGAATGGTACCAGAATGTCCTCCAAGAGCAACTTCTCCCAACCGTCCAAGAGCAGTTTGGCGCTCAACAATGCCTTTTCCAGCATGATGGAGCACCTTGCCATAAAGCAAAGGTGATAACTAAATGGCTCAGGGAACAAAACATAGAGATTTTGGGTCCATGGCCTGGAAACTCCCCAGATCTTAATCCCATTGAGAACTTGTGGTCAATCATCAAGAGACGGGTGGACAAACAAAAACCAACAAATTCAGACAAAATTAAAGCATTGATTCTGCAAGAATGGACTGCTATCAGTCAGGATTTGGTCCAGAAGTTGATTGAGAGCATGCCAGGGAGAATTGCAGAGGTCCTGAAGAAGAAGGGTCAACACTGCAAATATTGACTTGCTGCATTAACTCATTCTAACTGTCAATATAAGCTTCTGTTACTCATAATATGAATGCAATTATATTTCTGTATGTGATAAAAACATCTGACAAACACACATAAAAACCAGAGGGCAGCAGATCATGTGAAAATATAATATTTGTGTCATTCTCAAAACTTTTGGCCATAACTGTACACTATGTTTTACAGATAAGTTCCTAGGAGCCCTGACAGTGTTATACACTATGTTTTATAGATAGGTTCCTAGGAGCCCTGACAGTGTTATACACTATGTTTTATAGATAGGTTCCTAGGAGCCCTGACAGTGTTCTACACTATGTTTTGTAGATAGTTTCCTAGGAGCCCTGACAGTGTTATAAATTATGTTTTAAGCCAATTTAAGATGTGGTTCATACTGAAACAAATCTGGGACCTGAGCCACCCAAACCCGAAACAAATCCTGAGAGGTTTGCCCCTATGTAGTAACAAACTACTGTTACTACATAGGGGCGATACTACTGTTTGGTATTTGTGCCCTTCAGTTCATCTTGAACAGGTAATTCCATCTTATAAAATGATGGAATTTGACCACTTGAAACCCCACTAATGGGGTCCAACCTCTGGGACCCCCATTGATTGTTGTAATGAAGAGGTAGCAGTGTTGATTTAATACTGCATCCCCTCCACTGTTTTTGCTCCGTCATTCTGAGGATTGGTGGGGGTCCCATTGGCATATCCAGGTGATCTGGGATATGAGAATACCTCATTAATGTTCTCCGGGGCTGTACTTACAGATTAGTGTCCGGGCCACAGCAGTGTATGAGATGGTTTTAATTATATTAATATTCTGCTGGGAATTTTAATACTTAATTAAATGTCACATTTCATTTACAGATGAATTCTTCTACGGGAATCTCTTTTATTGTTCCTCCATTACATTGAATGTAATAGGTGCTAAATATCTGCAGTTTAGAATAAACAGTGTAATACACAATGGGGAAGATTTCTGAAGACTGCCGCAAGCTCCACTTAAATCAGGCGCACCCTCTGCTGACCCCATACACCTGCACTGACATATACGCCAACTCATAGCTGACTTACTTTTCAGGCATCAGTTATGCCAGTTTTCTGGCATAAATGATAATAAATCTGATAGGGCGGTGGCGCTGCCTACACCACACCCCTCACCATGTCGCCATTCAGAAAGTGTCGAGAGTGGTGTAAAAGAGAAAAAAAGTTGCGTTTTTTTCATGCCTTGTATGTCACAAAACTTACTATACAGTGAAGTAGCGAATATTACTGTTAGTTATCCAAATAGGTGCTGCATATGAGAAAATTAAGGGAGTCCTCCTGTGAAGTGCAGATGGACGTCAACAATCTGTGCTGTTAACTCTTTTTTTTACTTGACCAGTTTCAGACAGAACATACAAACACTAGAATAAAACAGAATATATCATATATATATAATATGCATCATAACACACATTGTGTTGTGGACTAAAGACAGTCCTTAAATAGATACTCAGGGATTGGTGGGAGGAAGTAAGCAGGTGCAAAAGTAATATTTAAAGAGACAGGAGCAGAAACAGAACACAGAGTTAGCAAAAAAGCTAGGACTGCTAAGAAGGGCAGTATGCCGGCGGGTGTGCGGGGGGTTAATAGGTTGTTTTATTACTCTCCACAATTAGAAATCTGTACACCAGGTGTCCTTTTCTGTTTATATGGTCAGATTTTGCTATTGTGCTCTATTCTGCTCAGGAACCCACTGTGACCGTTGTCATTCATGACTGTGCCGTCACCTACACCAGTCTTAACCCATACCTCATTGGAGTACAATGCCCCCCTCAATAATTCAGGAGAACCTTTATCTGCCCTTGCACAGAAATTTGAAATCTATAACCGGACATAAATTTGTAATTTGCACCAATTCCTGCCACAAGGAACGATAAATCTGTCAGTCCTCTGGAGGCCCCATCCCATATGCTAATTGATTTGCTAAAAATTTTTTAGCAAATCAATTGGCACATAAAAGTTGTAAATTATAATGTTACCCAGGTGTTAATCATTGATGACCTATCCATTGGCAGGGATCTGACACCAGGGGCCACTGTTTGAAGAGGCTGCACTTCAATACTAACCAAGCACAGAGCCCTACATTTGTCCAGTGGCTGTGCTTGGTATTGCAGCTCAGCCCATTCACATGAATGGAATTGAGCTGTAATCAGGCCATGTGACATGGAAGCAGTGATCTGGGAGTGCCGCTCCCTCCTGAAACAGCTGATCTGTGGGGAACCTGATTGTCGGACTCCATGGAACTTCAATTAATGACCTTTCCTAAATCCCTGAAATCCCCTTTTAGGCTGGGGCCACACCTTGCAAAAAAGCTACGTTTTACAGTACCTGCAAACTGGATGGGTTTCTGGCTAATCTTATCCACACAGTGGAATCTGCAGTGGAAAATCTGCGCTTTCAAAAATCCTTGTGTTTTTGAAAATTGCAGCATGTCAATTATACCTGCGGGAAAACTCTGAGTTTTTCATATAGATATAATAAGGGAAAACTCTTTCTTTAACGGTCTTTTCCGCTGGGTTTTTTTTTGCTGCGGCTCGCTACGTGAGGCCTTAGCCTAATATGATGTGTACTATAAGTTACAACTTAACTACACCATAAGCGTGGCGTATGGCCTTTATTATATTGCCCCCCGCCTTCGATTTGTTTTTCCTTCCTTTGGTAGTTTTCCAGTTAATCTTGTTTTCTTCCTGGTGGATGGAAAAAACGACTTCATGTGCGGAAGATAATTGCATCATCTGCTGAAATCTGGACAATGTCATCATGGTATGGGCGGAAGCCAATAAAGACCTCACTGCTTTTTATTATGTTGGAAATAATTCTATTTTTCGGTCACAATGAAACATCATGGGACAGCTGTTAATTTTCTTGACTTCCTTCTGTGTCTTGGAAACCGCAGGGTGTCTCCTTCATTACATACAATGCCAGAGTTCGCAGGAAAAGCGAAGAAAGAGAAGATACAGCAAACTGCATTGACTTTTAGTGATGTGCCAATTGACTTGCCAAAAAAAAATTTTGCAGCAAAGAATAATAATTTTATAGAAATTTGAGAGGTTACGGACAAGGATCATTGTAACAAATAGTTTTTATCAATACCAAAATGGCAAAGTCTTGGCATAGAATTGACTAATACCTGCAGAAAGAAAGTAAAACCTAATGAAATAAGATACACAATATGAGACACCCATAGACTTATAGAGGGCCGGGCTCAGTTACTTTTGGTAAGGACTCTTGGTCCATTTTTGAGTGAACTGGTTCTGATGGACACAAAATTTTCCAAAAGTTTAGGGTTCGACCCAAACCTGAAACTTTTGGGGTCCTCCATCTAAGGCTCCGTTCAGATCATGTTTTTTTTTTTTTTTACATCCATTTAGCAGAAACTTATGCAGATGGACATTAATGTTAACCAGTTCCGGAGCGCCCATAGACTATTTACTTCCAGTTGGTCCACCTCTAACCCTGCAAGGATGTACACATGCGTCCTCTCAAGATTAGGCTGCTGCACAAAATTGTGCAGCTTTAGGAATGGGATGGCGACTGTTCCTACAGCCAGACATTCCATAGAGAAGGCAGGGATAGTTTATTACTGTCCCTCCCTTACTGATCGATGTGTGCATAGCTATGGGAGCCGTCATGATGAGGCTCACCTTTGACCTAGCAGTCACATGATCGCTAGGCGTCTTGGAACTCTCCAATCACTGGAGAACTCATAAAAAAAAAAAAAAAAATGAAAGTTAAAATTCTCCCTCCTCCTCAAAAAGTAAATAATCAAAGCAAACCACTACTACGTCCCCATCACAGGTTCTAGTCCTGCCCCCAGCGACACATCAATAAGTGTCACCAAAGCATAAATGACCATAACGGAGAGGGAAAACTATTTAAAAAAAATTTTTTAGTAGCACTTTGTGCACCCAAAGGAAAAAAAATGTTATAGCCGTCAAAATGGCATGTAAGAAAAAAAAAAATGTGTCCAGGCCTGAACCAGGGAAAATAGCCCGGTACTGAAGTGGTTAAAAATAAATGGATTTGTTTCTGACCATTTTTTGGAGGGACACAAATAATAATAATAATAATAATAATAATAATAATAATAATAATAATATACCATAATTTTGTGTCAATCTTAAAAGATGGCCATCTGTTGCATCCATTAAATGGATCTGCTAAATGAATGTCAAAAATATGATCTAGATGGAGCCTAATAGTCATGATGTCATCACGCCCCATGTGCCAGGTGAACCCCAATCACAGAGGTGAGGCACAGTATAAGTGTTACCGCCATTGAGCCTCCACTCTAATAATTGTGCATCTGGTGAGGAACCCAAACGAATCTGGTGAGGTTCACCCATCTCTCTCTATACTACCATATAGTACCAAATAACAGTACCGTATAGGTCACATATAGGTCATATTATTTGGCCGTGCTGACTATTTTTGTATGCTGCATTGGGGGTCTCCCTGACTCCATTTTGGTCGCACACACCACCCATCGGTCTAAAGCTGATTATAATTACAGCGCTATATGGCTGAACTACTGTACACTTTACCTAAATCCATTTGGAGGGCCAGGTCCGGAGAGAGGACACTATTGGTAGTGTATGGTAAGATGGAAAGCATAACATGGCGGCAATACACTTGCCCTGAATTCAAGGCCCAGAGAGATGAGTCATTGTAGTGTAAGGTCCCATCTGAAGACGTCGCCTTGCCATTGGTAGATGGGCTTTTGATCAAAGTGTGTGCTAAGAACCTCATTTCCATGTATCTATATATGCAGTAGGTATAGCAGTAATACTCTTGGCGCTAACAGAGTGCTGTGACAATTTTTTGTGTTTGCGTTTCTATTGCCCCATGGCAGTGTGCACCTGCACATATAGAGCATATTGTTTGGCAGTGCTGACTATTTTTGGAGCCATAAGTAGAAGAGGCAACTTTGCATTTCCATTGAGTACCATGACACTTTTATATCCAAAATTCAGTGTGAATTATTATTTTTTATCTACCTTAAAGCAATGAGAGCTTAGTTTTTCTCATAGAGCCCAAAATGCTAAAACATAGCATGCTGTCTGCCTGCCTCCGACACTAGGGGGAGCTCACTGCATACTGGCTTATTTTTTCAGTTTAACAGGTCTGTCAGGGACAGTATGCCTCCTAAACTAATAAAGGTGATGTGTAGAAGTGTATAATAGAAGAGAAATACCTCTGGGTGACCACACATGGATGCAGCAATGCAGAGATAATCATCTTGTTATTGATATGCAAATTAGCCTGCAAGTGCACCAGGGGCGGGCCCAATTCACAGCTTTGTCTAGAGATGGCCATGATGCAGGCAGAGGCTGAAATATCATTCACAGCTAAAAGGGCAACATTGGGGGGAGGGGTATTCAAGAGAAGAGCACTTGTGGCTGTTTGTAGTTGACAAATCTGGTAAATTAGGTTCCGCCCCTGGTGTACTTGGATGCTTATTTGCATTTCCATAAAAATGATCTCTGCAGTGCTTCATCGGTTTGTGGCCACAAGGTATATTCCTATTGAAGGTCCATGAATGGCACTATTATCGGTTTGGGGGTAATTTTGAGCGAACCTGTTGAAGTTTGGGTTTGATGCATTCCGCCGAACTTTGCCCGAAAGTTCGGTTCGGGAACCCGAACCACATTGAAATCAATGGGGACCCAAAATTTGTGACCCAAAAATGGCTGTAAAACTTTTTTTTTTTTTTTTTCTTTTTAGGGATGTCACACTATGGGACCTGAACCAGCGATACGCTGATCGCTGATTCTGCACTATAGACTGCAATACACTATACACGCATAGGCTGACTTCCTCTCTTCGTGGCAGGATCAACAAAGTACTGGGGGCTCCTAGCACCCTGGGGTCACTGGTCAGACCCCAGGCTGCAGAAGATACATATGGGCACCCCCCAATATCGGCTGTCAGTTACAGCTAACACCCGCTCCCGATGCCACCCGCGGCATTCAGTTTCAATGACAAACACCTAAGATGCCGCGGTCGCTATTGACCATGGCATCTTAAGGGTTAAACAGCGGGGATCAGTGTTATCACCGTACCTGCTGTTGCAGCAGGAGCCTGGCTGTCAGATACTCCCACTTCTGAGCCGGCTCGATCACCATCACGTACCTGTATGTGGGAATGCGGTAACTACCCACATTCTCCCACGTACATGTATGTGACAATGCGGGAAGGGGTTAAAGCTGGTTGATTGGCTGCTCAGCAGTCAATCAACCAGTTTTAGGGATGAGCCGAACCCGGACCTGAACTTCAGCGCTAATGTGAAGTTCAGTGCAGTTCGGGTTCGCTCAACACTATTTGGGGGCATTTTGGACCTGATAGACTCCCTTTAATGTATAACAATAGGCAGTAAGCTCTCATACTCCCTCTACTGGTGGCTGTAGGTAGTTAGATTTATTTTTTAATCTAATCCTATAAATAGTTAGCGTAGAATAGTTCATCTATTCCTATGTAGTTAGTGTAGAACATTCACATTTGACTATAACTCCCATTCGGGGGAGCAATCCCCATAATGGTTGAGATGGGAATTCCCCTTTAATATTACACATGATAGGATGTGATGTCATTATTGGCAGGATCTGACTGAATGCTGTCCTAAAGTTCATGCCCCTTTAAAACAGATGCACAGGTTGGATTTTAAGGAAGGACCTCCTGTTAGACTTTGTATTGTAGTGTGTTCTGCGTGAGCTTTAAGAAAGTGCAGAACCCTTGTTCATCAATCCACAATGATGTGTGTAATACACCGAGGGGCAGTAGACGCTTCAGCTCAGTTCAACACACTAAAAAGTATTTATTGCCTCTTCTACATGTTTTGTTTCTACATTTGTAATGTTGTCAGAGCTCGGCCGTAACTGAGCAAGGGAAACAATAAGCATTTCATTGCTGGAGCTAAAACTTCTTAAGAAAACACATAAAGGATATATAGAAAGAACTGCCCTAGGTATCAACAAAGTGCCTATCTATCTATCTATCTATCTATCTATCTATCTATCTATCTATCTATCTACAGTATCTATCTATCTATCTATCTATCTATCTATCGATCGATCGATCGATCGATCTATCTATCTATCTATCTATCTATCTATCGATCGATCGATCTATCTATCTATCTATCTATCTATCTACAGTATCTATCTATCTATCTATCTATCTATCTATCTATCTATCTACTCTATCTATCTATCTATCTATCTATCTATCTATCTCCGATCTCTCTCTCTCTCTCTTTCTATTTCCCTATCTATCTATATATCTATCTACAGTATCTATCTATCTATCTATCTATCTATCTATCTATCTACTCTATCTATCTATCTATCTATCTATCTACAGTATCTATCTATCTATCTATCTATCTATCTACAGTATCTATCTATCTATCTATCTATCTATCTACAGTATCTATCTATCTATAGTATCTATTTATCTATCTATTTATCTATCTATCTATCTATCTATCTATCTACAGTGTCTATCTATCTATCGATCTATCTACAGTATCTATCTATCTATCTACAGTATCTATCTATCTATCTATCTATCTATCTATCTATCTATCTATCTCAGTATCTATCTATCTATCTATCTATCTATCTATCCATCTATCTATCTATCTATCTATCTATCTATCAGTATCTATCTATCTATCTATCTATCTATCTATCTATCTATCTATCTATCTATCTATCTACAGTATCTATCTATCTATCTATCTATCTATCTATCTATCTATCTATCTATCTATCTATCCATCTATCTATCACACAATAATGGTTCAGTAGAAGACAGCCAGATTTGAAGAATACAATGGTCCATTTCTAAGTGCTTGGAGGGTGGACTCCCAGAATCATTGAACCTCAGTCCAACACTTTCTGTCTATCTATCTATCTATCTATCTATCTATCTATCTATCTATCAATAGAAAGTTCATAGAAGCACCATGCAACCATGTGTGGGTGCTAAGCCACAGATCTCTTACCAAAAAGATCCACCAAGGATAATACAAGAAAAAAAGCAGACACTCCAAAAATGTGAAATGAATTCTGCTATCTGTCTATTTACACCCACCTATCTATTGCAGCATCACTCACATCTGTACAGCTGCTATTCTAGTCAGGACTTTTCATACTTGGACTAATTTACTGATGTTTCATTCACTGGTCTAAGTAACAAGCCCACTGCAGTTGGGTGGGCTGTGCACCACAAACTATAATCTAGGCCAAATAGGAGCTGGAGTAGCTTTTGGTTATATTTTATGCCAGTTTCAGAATTACATGAATAATAAATCTGTTGGGCAGTGGTGAACCTCACTCCTTCTACTAAACCCAGTCCATTTTTTTCCAAAATATGGCAAGGATGTTGGAAAAACGTCAAAAAATAGCACATTTTTTGTGCAAATGAGGTTTAGGTTCAAATTTCAACTTTTTAGAGAAAAACTGATGAATATCAAATAATAAATTCCCCTATTGCATGTGGTGGTTGTCAGTTATTGGGCTGCCCCTTTTTAGACCATAATTTACCAGTTGGTTATCACTGATCGGAGCTGTAATACTCCATGTGAATCAATAGATGGCGGCCATGAGCTGTGGTTAACTTTGGGGCCCATGTGGTTTCTGCCCCAAAGGAATAGACCGGCCCTATAAATAATGTGATCGGTTGGGGGCCGTGTTGCAGTTTCACCTTGGACTTTTTGAGTTTCAAGTTCTCCAAGTTATCCCCTATCCTATGCAGATAACTTGCTTTTGAGGGAAAACCCCTTTAAGACCGGGGCTCCAGATTTTGAACACACAGTGTTCTAGCTGCGGCGGAGACGCCATGGCAAGAAACACTGCATTTTACAGTACCTGCAAAGTGGATGGGATTCTGGCTAATCCCATCCAAACATTGCAAAAAAAAAAAATCCGCTGTGGAAATTCTGCAATTTCAAAAACACAATGCGTTTCTGCCACGGTCTTTTCCGCAACGTTTTTCGCTGCGTGGGGCCTAGCCTACTGTTTGGGGGAACTGTTTGTTATACGCTAAGCAGATTTATACAATGCACTGTAAAAACTTTCCATCCCCACATAATCCCGTTAAACTCTACCTTGTAAAAAATATTCCTCTCATTTTATGTATACAGCTCCTTTCCATACATATGAATCTCCATGGTTACAGACTACTAAGCCTGTGTAGTCTGATCCTGTAGACTCACTATTTTTTCTCTCTCTTACCTACTAACCAATTTAATATAGGATTAGTAAGAACTAGAGGGCTGATGTGGGGTAGTATGACTACGTAGTCTGTAACCATGGAAACACATTGATCTGTATAGGAGTTTTAGACAAAAAAAGGTAGTTTTATCAAAACTATTTTCAGAACTTTTATGTTTTAGATACATTGCAGCAATAACAATATTTTCAGGTTCCTTTCAGTATTCATTTTTCTTACTAAAAGTAAGTTCTATAAAACAAACTCCAGGACGGTATTCCTGCAGAGCGCAGTAATATATAATCCCAGGATGCAGCTGTCCCTGACCTTTACCATGTCGCTGCTCCATACTGCTGTGTCGTGTGGGAGTCTGGCTGCTTTACTTGCTCAGTATTTTCTATCAGCAGGACCTTTGACATGTTTCTATATGTCACATTTTAAATCACGCTAAACGCCTGAACTACACCAAACAGTCCAGTCCGGAAAATTATTACCCACCTGTCCTTGGGAATGCAATGGTGTTGTTGCCTCTCCTCGCCTCCTGTCCCCTGGGCACGTCACCGGGAGGACTAGAAGAGAGGCAGCGCTGAATTCCTGGGGGACAGGTGAGATTTTGACTTTTTTAAATTTTATCCCATTTCTTCCATTTTACATGGATTTTCCAGATCACGGGTGCGCTAAGAATTAAAGGGATTTTCCAGGACTATGATGTTGATTGCTGTGACCTCTTCACCACTTACTAAGCACAGTGCAGTATAAGGACCGCGCTTGGTATCATAGCTCAGCCCCATTCCTTTGAATGAGCTGAGCTGCAGCATGGCCATGTGACCATGGACATGATGTCACTGCCCTGAGAAGAGTAAGTGAAGCTAAATATCATACCTCTTTAAAGAGGACCATTCACCACTTCCACCAACTCCAACTTTTTGTACCCTCCACTGGCAAAACTTCACTAATTCTGGTACAGTTGTATTTTTTCTCTAGCCCCTACCATTCCCGAGAATTTAATTCTGTTAATTTCAGCACAATTGTGCTCTCTACTGTCAGGTGGGCGGATCTAGGGCTACAAGAGAAAAACAGGGACCGCTCACCGGACAGTAGATATCATATTTAGTATTAACCTAACAGTATTAATTGCTCAGGAATGACGGGATCTACAGAAAAAATTCCAACTGTGCCAGAATCAGTGGAGTGGCATCTATTGAAGCATACAAAGAGTTGGAGCTGGTAGAGGCGGTGAAAGGTTCCCAAGTATGAATGTTTTTTTTTTTTTACACCTCCCCTGGCCTCCACCTATTATACTCTGGGGTCTGAAGTATAATGTCACTTTCACTTTGACATAACTTTGGCTGTGTTTGCCTTAGAGAACTATAAATTGTATACATAGGTTCCTAGTAGCCCTTAGAGTGTTCTACACTATGTTTTAAGTCAATGTAAGGTGGTTTGTACCGAACTTGTTTGACCCGAAATGAATCAGGGATCCGAACTGGCCGAACCAGTTCATCTATAGCCTTTATCCAGCACTCACCATCAAAGGTATTCCAACCACCATCTGGCTCAGGGACACTCACCACTATGTCATGCCCTGGAGATAATACAACCACCATTATATACCCTGCAGGCCTCTGTGTACTGCACCAGCCCTGAGGAGCACTGGAGAGTCTGGTAGACATCTTTGCTACTGTGACTACAGCTACTACTTCCTCCTATCGGGCTTCTGCATTGTGTATCCTAAGGTGCCCGTATTTACTGCACCAGCACTGACTACTAGAATACTGCCCAGCTACTGGGTTTCCAATCGATCTTCATTTCGTGATTTATTACTAGATACTGCATATGAGGAATTGAGTGTCAGGAGCAGAAGATGAATACTGATGTGTTAATTGACCAACACAATTTCTCACTATTGCATGAAGTGTCATCCTATGTACAGTAACATCAATTACACGGTAAATTCCGGTTTAGTTGTGTTCAGGGATTGACCAGATGGGAAGCGGCTTGGCCAGTTTAATGTGCTCCTCACTTCTGGTGTAGCAGGGCTGATTTTGCAATGTGTCTACCAATCACAGCGCAGATTTCATTTTGTATTTTTCTCTTGACAAATGAAAGCTGTCCTCTGATTGGTCGCTACTGGCTGCAAATAAATATTGTTCTTTGAGACAGCTTTATGAATTAATGAGATTATCTAAACTCACTGGGGGGATTTATCAAGTCAATTGTGCAAAACTTTTGTGTAATCTGCAAAATTTTTGTAATTGATTCCAAATAAGTTGTTCAGTAGGCCTATATCCCAACCTTCAAAGGACAGAAAGGGAGACAGAATGTGCATCGCCACCCACTTCTATGTTAACTCCGCCCATTCCCAACCATTTCTCTTTGTGCCCCCACACAGTATAATGCTCCTACAGTCACCCTAACATTATGTGCCCCCACATTATAATGTTTCCCTCCAATTACCCCCACAGTATAAAGTCCCTCTCCTGGTTTAATGTCACCCTCCAGCTGCCCCAGTTTAATGTCCCCCTCTAATTGCTCCCAGTTTAACGTCCTCCTCTGGCTGCCACCAGTTTAATGTTCCCCTCCAGCTATCCCCATGGTTTAATGTTCCCTCCAGCTACTCCCCCAGTTTAATGTCCTTCTCCAGCTGCCACCAGTTTAATGTCCCTCTCCAGCTATCCCCACAGTTCAATGTCCTCCTCCAGTTGCCCCCATTTTAATGTCCCCTTCCAGTTGCTCCCAGTTTGATGTCCCCCTCCAGCAACCCCCACAGTTTAATGTCCTTCTGCAGTTGCCCCCAGTTTTATGCCCCCTTCAGCTGCCCCTCGTTTAATGTCCCCCTCCAGCAACCCCCACAGTTTAATGTCCCCCTTCAGCTGCCCCCAGTTTAATGTCCTGTCCAGCGACCCTCACATTTTAACCTAAAAAAAAACGAGTCTTCGGAGAGCTGCAGGTGCGATGTGAGTGACGTCATCACATCACGCCTACAGCTCCAGAAGCACACAGGGGCTGAATGGTGAAGCAGGGAGCTGATGGCCCCTGCTTCCACATTGTATTCAGCTCCTCCGGATGCAGATGAATTGAAGGCGGGATGTACCTCTCGCCAATCTGGATAGCGGGACAGGACTCGGAATCTGGGACTGTCCCACTGAAACAGGGACAGTCGAGAGGAATGAGTAGGTTTTGCATAAACCCCATGCTTTTTTGGGTTAGGTAAAGCCAAATTTGATGGCTTTGTTTTTGAAATTTCCAGACTGTTGACAAGTACGTTATGCTTTATGCAACTCATTTTTAAATTGAAAGCCCAGGATTATGTGCTCTCTTTTACCCAAGTACATTGTGCCTCACAATCTCCAATGCTCTGGTTCTGCAAGGGTTCGGGATCGACGGCTATCCCTCTCTTAAGTTTCGGGAGGACCTTTTGCACTTCTGGCTTCAACCCGGGCTGCAAACCCAGTGTCCAGCAAGGAGCCAAAGTCAATGTTGTACCCCCCTACAGAGAGGGCAGCCAGGATAGCAAAGAAAGTAAGGAACCTAGTGGCCATCCCGCCAAACCATAGGACGAACTTTCTAAAAGAGCACCACCTCCTGAATGATCCTTGTGACAAAGAAAGTGTCAGAGCTTAGAGCAGATAAATTAAATGAATAAGAATGTATACCATGATGACAGCCTGGATATCCTTCCGATGTCTTAAAATTCTATGAAAATGTCCTAGCTAGAAGGCTGGGCAAAGAGAAGTATGTGCGACCATCCCCTGTGAGTACAGATCACCATTTTATTTGGACTTCTGGATCATGAACTTTCAGACTACTTGACTTCTAGCTTCTACCTGGTGGCCATTGGTCATCTGATAAGGACATTTGTAAGCCCCCAATGCCACAACCTACCACTGTTTGGTTCTCCATCCTGTGCAAAGGCCTATTGACCACTGATAAGAACAGACACTACACTTGATCTTAGCCAAAATGGCTTCTACATTACTCATCGTCTTACGTACTGAAGCTCCTGGTAGTGGTGGTACTAAAGCTCAATATCTCTTTATCAGTGTCATTATAGAAAATGGAATGTCACCATGAAATTTCACAATGTGAATGAGAAAATCCCCATAGACCTCAAATTCCTGATATTTTGACACCTGGTCACGTTTCCTTGGAAGTCTTTTTACGCACCAGTTGTAGATCACTGGGCCCGCACCATCAGATCTATTGTATTAGAAAGCACAAAGGGAATATTCTGTTCAATATTTTAGTATTCTGTATGCATAGTGACTGAAAAAACTATTTTCTTGAGGGCAATAGTTTGCAAGTTTATCACCATTGACTGGAGCTAAAGTTCAGCTCTTCTCTTTGGAGAATGGAAAATCATTCACGCTTAGGCCGCAGCGAGAATATAAAATCTGTGAATGAAATTCTCTTTTTTACGACACTATGATCATTAACACATTCATGTCACAAATCAATCAAAACCCAATAAAGCTGTCTGAGGCCGGGGCGAAAATGCAACCGCAAAAACCGCGGCATTTTACAGTACCTGCAAAGTGGATGGGATTCTGGCGACTCATCCGCACACTGCAGAAAAAAACCTGCAGCGAAAATGCTATAATTTCAAAAAAGGTTGTGTTTTTGTAAATCGCAGCATGTCAATTATACCTATGGAAGTGTTGGGTTTTCCGTGTAGGTATAATAGAGGTAGAAAGTCCGCAGAGGAAAAGCACTGTGGAAAGAAACGCAATGCGTTTCCGCCACGTTTTTTTTACGCAGCATTTTTTGGCTGCGGCTTGGTACGTGGGCATTAGCCTTAAAACCGGTTTTTGTTGCCCAAAGCAACAGCACTGATTGATTTTTTTTAATAGTACTATATGAAGTGAAAGTCGTGTTCTGATTGGTTGCTATAGACAGCAAAAACAGGTTCTCTTTCTGAAATTTCATAAATCTCTCCAATTTTTTTCTGGCTCCCAGAGAGTCCGGTTGGGGCAGTGAGAGGATTTTTGCATAGTTGTCAACATTTGAAAATTGTTTCCAGGGCCTGTGAGTGTGGATTTCAGGGGGTATAGCATGCAGTGGGTGTGGTTTACAGGGGGTATAGCATGCAGTGGGTGTGGTTTACAGGGGGTGTAGCATGCACTGGGTGTGGTTTACAGGGGGTGTAGCATGCACTGGGTGTGGTTTACAGGGGGTGTAGCATGTAGTGGGTGTGGATTTCAAGGGGTGTAGCATGCACTGGGTGTGGTTTATAGTGGGTATAGCATGCAGTGGGTATGGATTTTAGGTGGTGTAGCATGCACTGGGTGTGGTTTACAGGGGGTGTAGCATGAGTGGGTGATTGGTTGCTATGGGCAACTGAGACAGTTTTGCATTTAGACAGTTTTACTAAATCTGCCCCATTAAATTTTCCAGTATTGGAGGACTAGCAGTGTGTGTAGCACACCAAAAATATTATAGACCTCGTGAAAATTTATATGCCACGTGTCCTATGTACCGCTTAAAAAAATCTGAACAATGTAATGCAGCATGTGGCCCCATTTCGTCTGGTAAAAGGCTAGACACTATACTGCACCTCCATATGTTACATAGGACTGCTCCACCCAGTATAATGCCCGTATACATTATAATGCCCCCTTAGTTGTTCACACATAGTATAATGTCCCCTTAGTTGTCCCCACATAATATAATAATCCCATTGGTAACCACCCAGACTTTAATGCCACCATAGTGCACCCACACATTACAATGCCACTATAGTGACCCCAAAAAGTACAATGCTCCATTGTGTCCTTCACGCATTATAATGCCATCATAGTGCCCTCACTGAGTTTAATCCCCCAATAGTTCCGCCAAAGAGTGTAATGTCTCCTTAGTGTCCCCACAAGGTATAATGCTCCCAAGGTCCCTTCTCCCTCAAACAGTATTTTGCCCCTATACTGCCCCCTCCGCCACAACGTATAATGCTCCCAAGGTCCCCTTCCCCCACACAGTAGTTTGCTATTATAGAATGTAAAGTCCACGGTATCACCTTGAACTTTTTGTCTTTGCTCATCAAACCATTCCTTAACAATATTTGCCATGTGGCAGAACCCATTATCCTGCTGAGAGAGGTCACTGCTATTAGGTAAAACCCCTGATATGAAGGGGGCACTTGATCTGTTCAGTGTTTAGGTAGCTAATGTATCTACAATACATCTATTGTTGCATGCTATATGTAAGGTGCCTAGAGGGCCAGCTATCATACTAAATACAGTATATTAGCTAAGTATACATATGTATGCTTGACGGGACTGCAACATTGTTTCCAATATCTATACCATGGGATTTCTATATAACTTTATAACCAGTATAGATCCTTCACCAGCACTTGCAGTATATAATATTGCATACATACTGTATATAGTCACATATGCCATTTGGTGAAGCTTTTTTGTTACATTCCTACAGTCAACATGAAGAATATAGACCATAATTGCTGCTATATATACAGATCACTTGACATCAGTGTATGATCAGGATCACATCCACCTTATAGACCCATAATCCCTATGGACTATCTTGAGAATGACCCCATAGTAGAGTTGACATGTAGCTGTATAGCATGGGTGAATACATTCTGAAATACTTGTCTCTTGAATAAATTGCAAGTGCTGCTTGCTTGCCTTTCTTAAGGCCGGAGCCCCACTAGCGAATCCCATCCACACATTGCAGAAAAATATGCACTGTGGAAACGCTGCGATTTCCAAAACCGTTGCGATTCCAATACAGAAAACTGGCATGAGTTATAAGAAATATGTTGGGCCATCCACTTTCACACAATGTGGCAACCAAGGCACAGATCCCAGGTTGTGACACGTGTTTGGCGCAAGAAAGGGTTCTGTGCCAATTGTGCACCACAATATCAACCCTCTATGCTAGAAAACTGGCATAGAGGGGATGATAAATCTGCCCTATGGTGCAATGCCACAAGTCTAGCAATGTCCAATAGTAACTTACGTTCAATGACCAAGATTAATCGGAGTACATGATCTAAACCAGTCAATGAGACCTGTAAACTGGTTTAGATTAGGTTATTACAACTGGAGTAAATTTCTATTCTGGCGCTGGTAAGTGCGGGTGATTTATAAAGAAGCCGGAGCCTCTACATAAATCTCTCACTCCCTGCACCAGTCATGGATCTTTATTGAGACTGGGGTACGATACGCCAGTCTTAATAAATCTGCTGCCATGTGTCTAAAAATGTCCATAGCTAGAGTAACATGATAATTCAAGGCAATCTTGGGCACTTTTGTTTCAGACCAAATTTATTCCATCAAAAAACAATATGATGGCCGGATTTGAGGGAATCTGACCCAAAACGAATTTCGGGAGATTTTCTTATCTTTGCCTAGAAGCAAAGAATCTAGGGAAGATTATCTCCATTATACCGCCTGCTCTATGAAGACACCATATGGCGGCATATGAAAAGCTTTTGGTGCTGTCGTAGGCAGCAGCATGAACTATGCGTGCCTCCATATAGGCTCTATGCCTATATGGAGCCTATATGGAGCCTGTTTCTTGGTCTTGAAGACTGCGTAGTGTGTGGTATTTGGGATTCACGTAGCAGTAGATTTATCTCACTTCCATTACACTTGTACAGTTTATTTTCTGCAGATTCTTTTTAATCATATTGAAATTTCTGGCACCATTTCCATAGCAAATAAATGAGAGCGGAGAATAAGTAAATGGACTGTTGCCCAGAAGCCCTTGCTCTGTCGATGATAGAACAAATGCACTGGTATCATCATGTAAGAGCCGCGCTTCTCTCTGCTATCTGCCGTGCATCAGAGATGTGGTAAATTGCCATTTACAAGCAGGATGGTTCATTTTTTGGCTGTTGGAAGACTTTAACGTATAGAATGACAATTAAGGGGATACGGCGATAGTTCATGGGAATTGTTACAATGTTACTAGTGTGTTATGATGGAGCACAGTGAAACAAGAAGATAAAAGCTGGAGCAAGTTGTAATCCACTGCCATTAGGCCTCATGCAAACTACCGTACTCCTACTTAATACAACCACAGTGTTGTACCGGGACATAATAGGGCACCTATAGACATTTATATGGCCACACTGTATTTGGATGTACTTCTAACTTCATAAAGAGCTTTTGGGCATAATTCTATATGGAATGCTATATCAGATGCTGTATTAAAGGGGTTCTCTAGGAAAGGAGCGAAAAACAAAAATAGTTGTCAGGGTACTTGTCCTGATACCACACCTGCGAACATTTGCTTGCACTGCTATGGTGCATCGGGGGTTACCACACCCTCTTTCCACAGGCAGCGCCACTTCCTCTTCTCAAGCCAATGACATCATGTCCATTGATCACATGGCCATTCTGCATCTCAGTCCTATTCAAATGAATGAGGCTGAGCTGCAATACCAAGCATTGCCACTGTACAATGTTTTGCGCTGTGATTAGTGAGTAGTGAAGAGGTCTCGGGAATCAATAGCACAGTCCTTAACAACCCCTTTAACAGATTTCAATTGTCTAGATATTGCTGTTACACACTTGTTATGGCACCCTCTGCTGTTCCTTTGAGTCCACCTAAAGTGTCTGCCGCTGGTGAGAAGAAGTCACTTCTAGGGTGCTGATTCTTATTTACTGGCCTGCATAATAGAAAGACTCACTCTTCTGTAAGATTATGCAGAAGGAGGGAATGAGCTACTGAGCATGTGTGACCACCAAGACTGGACACGTTAGATGGACTTCGTGAGGGAGAATCAAATGAACACCTGGTGGCGCCAGGTGAATTAACAGAGAATTGCAATATTTCATGTTTGGACAATCCCTTCAACATTGAAAATATGTTGTTTTAAAGGGGTTGTCTGGTCCCAAACTGAATTTTCCACAGGATAGGTCACCATCAGTATGTGATCTTTTGTGGACCAACACCTGGATCCCACACAGATCAGCTGTTGCTGCAGCCTCCGGTTTATGGAAACTGCTAAGGGAGGGACAGCTTGTGCAGCACTGCTCCAATTCAAGTAATAGGAGCAGCTCTGCAGTTTACCGGAAATAATGCTATACAGTGGTCGGAGCTGCTATTACATGAACAGGAACGGCGGTACACACTCTCCCCATCCATTAGCAAATTCTGAGATCCAGAGGTTGTTAGAACAACCGATCTGTGCGGGTTCCTGTGGTTAGGTCATCAGTGTGAAAAATTGATTTTGGGCTAGAAAACCCAAGCTAAGGCCTCATGTAGTGGGCCACAGCGAAAAAGTGCTGCGGGAAAAACCGCAGTGGAAACGCATTGCAGTTTTTCCCGCAGCGCTTTTCATAGAAAGTTTTTCTCTGCAGACTTTCTGCTTCAATTATACCTATATGGAAACCGCTGGTGTTTCAGTAGGTATAATTGACATGCTGCGATTTCCAAAAACACTGCGGGTATGTTTCTGCAATGTACAGGGACTGTAAAACGTCGCAGCGTTTACATCACATGGGGCTTCAGACTTATGGCTAAGGACTCATGTTGTGGAACGCATCTAAAAACCACTGTAGAAAAAAACGCAGTGGAAACACATCACGTTTTTTCCACAGAGTTTTCCATTGCGTTTTTGCTGTGTCTTTCACTGTTTAATCTATAAGGAAAGCGCAAACTTTTCCGCATTTATAATTGACATTCTGCATTTTTCAAAAACACATGCATTTTTTTAAAACATCTTTTCCACAGCATTTTTTTCCCCTCAATGTGTGGATGGGATTAGTCAGAATCTCACTCACTTTGTTGGTACTGTAAAACACAGCGTTTTTCCTGCTGAAACACTGCGTTTCTGCAACGTGGGGCCTCCGCCTAATTCTTACGCACTATATACTATATAATAGAAGAACATATTTAAAACATTACTCTAAGGTACGCTACAAGCAGAGTATTTAAATGGTTCCGTTACCTTATTCCATTTCTAGATGCTCCTATTTATTATAGTATAAAACCCTCCTAAGTGTCCTATAAACGTGTTTTACAGGAATCACTAATATAATGCAAATAAATGGAATTCAATTCAATGCCAAGAGTCAGGAACACCGGCCATGATAAAGACCTCGGCTGGAATCAACACATGGAATCTAGACGGGTCCCATGTTGTAATCCTTCCTAAATTACCTCTCGTCCCGCGAGTGCCGCAGCTGAGTTTTTGGCTAATTTAGAATTTTCACCTTGTTTATTTTCTCTTCATGTTGATACATTGTAATTATCACTGCGGTATCACTTCTATAATTGTTCACTTTGATACGTGAGATTCCTTCTACTGTTCCTACTGTGAAAACGGGAACTAAATCTACAATGTACAAATGTAGATGAAATGAAGGTTCGGAATATCAGTATCTTAAAGGGAAAGATATCCTTATATAAGGACATTTTTTAAATAACTTGTATGGTGACTTCTGGTCGTCTTTCTATTCAACCTAATGTGTCCAATCTTGTGAGTAAAAGCTGCCTCCAGTGCAGTGGACTGAGCATATGCGTCCGCCAATATCGAACACACCCGGTGGACATTCTAAGAGGGAATCAAAAGAACACCAGGGGGAGCCTGGTGACAGCAATATCTACACATAGGATTTTGAAATCACTTCCATAAACTTTTTATGCTTTATGTAATCTAACAAAGTAAACATTAATGTGAGAACCAACGCTTTAACCCCTTCCCGTCGCAGCTATTTTTAATTTTGTGCTTTCATTTTTTTACTTCCCACCTTACAAAACCCTTACCTTTTTTCCATTTTTCTGTTCATAGGGCAGGACAAGGACTTGTTTTTTCAGGATGAATTGTACTTCCTAATGGCTCTGTTTCATATTCCGTGCAACGTACTGGGAAGCTGGAAAGCTATTCAGTCTCAGATGGAATTGGAAAAAATGCTAATTTTTTTACGGATTTGCTTTTACAGAATTCACTGTGCAGTAAAAATGTTACCTTTATTCTGTGGATTAATAAAATCACATCAATACCAAATTTATATAGTTTTTGTGATGTTTTAATACTAGAGATGGCGAACCTCATGAGATTCATTCAGTTCTCCAGTTCGTATCAGGCTGAAATTATTTGGAACAAAGAGCTATTTATTATGCTCTGGGGTCTCTTCAGACCTCAGAGTATAATAAGTGGAGGCCCAGGGGAGGTTATAGTCTCCTTGCCTCACCTCTCCTGGACATCCTCATGGCAGTCCCCTGGCATCCTCTTCTGGCTTCTTTCAGCCTCTGGCTCATGTCACGAACCCCAGGGTCACCACTGAGGCCTGTGATTGGGCCTCAGAGGTCATGTGGGGTGCTCTCTCTCAGCCACTTGAGCAACGTAATGACTCAGCAGTCACATGGGGCATGCCAAGCTTCATGACATCATGTTTGTTATTTTTTTGCCCCTCTACTGGGCTTCCATCTATTATACTCTGAGGGACACTTCAGGTCCATGGGTGATGAACCCCTTAGGTTTTGTGTTTGGACAAATACCAAACTTTTGAAAATCCTGGACGAATTCGGATTGTTCCTAACCAATTTGCTCGTCTCTACCTAGGACTGGAACAAGCCTACATCCACAGAAGATCTGTCCAAAGCTCTCCAAGATGGCGGGAACAACCTCCCTGCCGAGTTCTGCCAAAAACTGTGTGCAAGTACCGAGAAGAACTGATGGAAGGCAAAGAGCAAAGGTCACACCAAATACTAATGAGATTTACATTTCTCCTTTCACTTCATTTTCATAAATAACAAAAATAAACTATTAACCTTTCTATTTCTGAAAGCATTCTGTCTTTGCAGCCTTTTTCCACACCTGCCTAAAACTTTTGAACAGTACTGTATATATGCATAAAATTAAAGAATACATACTAAAAAAAAAAAAAAAATAAACAAAACCCATCCCCCTCCATCTTCCTTGCAAAAGATGATAGAAAGGAAGGGGGCGGGGGAGGGGGGAGAAGATAGCAAAGAGATCAGCTAAAGATAGCATATTGAACGGGAAATCGAACACACATGTAACATCAGCAGACATGAAGCTGCGGAGCCTCAGTGAGGTCATTCCCTAGATGTTGTCAACTTTCATGTTGTATGTTGTGTTAGATCTTCCATTTTTTAAGTCAGTCCAGCTCAACTCTTATCCGTCATACATGTTGTGGATGTAACTGTGAAGATTTTTGTGGTTATTTTATTATTTTTACTGATTTGATGAAACCATGTCAGATTCTCATAACCCATTGACTCCTACAAAAAGCACCCACTGTATTTTATTATGGTAGACGAGGTCCCCCATCTCACTTTTGGGATTTGGATAGGTGGCTACTTATGCACACAACCCTACCCAGACTTCAGAACTCCTTTTCTTCATTTTCTTTTCCTGGGGTCTCAGACGTGAGCTGTGTATACACTATACATATGAATAGAGACTGAGAGGGTTATCGCTAAAAAATGCTGTGACCCATAGCTTGAATTAAAATTTTTGTTCCTATTCAAATTTGGTTTGTCCTCTTAGGGGACGTTCGCACTGCCATTGTTAATGTCCCTTGCTGTCATCTACCATAGGATGACAGCAACGGACATTAACTGCTGCAAAGTAAATGGACACTCACAGAGCCCCTTTCATCTGTGTCTGTTCCCATTGACTCTAAAGTAAACAATATGAAGAGTTGTGATGAAGATACCCCCAGTTATGTATTTCTTGTATTACTACTTGCTCATATTGCAGTGTCTATGACTGTTCTTAGGAATGTTGGGTTTAAGCTGTGTTTACATTGGTGGTCAATTCGCTTCAGTGGTTTTATGTATATACCAGTGATGGCGAACCTTTTAGAGACCGAGTGCCCAAACTGCATCCCAAAACCCACTAAATTATCGCAAAGTGCCAAAACGGCAATTTAGCCTTAAATTAACCAGGATCTGTTTTATATTGACCGTGCAATGTTATTACAGCCTGTAATAATATCACATGTCTGCTATAAAACAGATACTGTGTGATATAAATAGTGAAGGGCCCCAACACAGTACAATGTGCTCCGAAGTGGCCCCCAGACAGTACAATGTGCTCCACCGTGGCCCCCAAACAGTATTATATGCTCCAGAATTGCCCCCACTCAGTATTATATGCTCCAGAGGGGCCCCACTCAGTATTATATGCATCACAGTGGCCCCCACACAGTATTATATGCTCCACAGTGGGCCCCCACACACAGTAGTATATGCTTCACAGTGGGCCCCCACAAAGTAGTATATGCTCCACAGTGGGCCCCCACACAGTAGTATATGCTCCACAGTGGGCCCCCACACACAGTAGTATATGCTTCACAGTGTCCCCCACGCAGTATTAGATGTTTCAGTGTCCCCCATACAGTATTTGAAGCATCTAATACTGTATGGGGGACACTGAAGCATCTAATACTTTATGGGGGACACTGAAGCATCTAATACTGTGTGGGGGACACTGAAGCATCTAATACTGTGTGGGGGACACTGAAGCATCTAATACTGTGTGGGGGACACTGAAGCATCTAATACTGTGTGGGGGACACTGAAACATCTAATACTGTATGGGGGGTGACACACTGAAGCATCTAATACTGTGCGGGGGACACTGAGCATCTAATACTGTGTGGGGGACACTGAAGCATCTAATACTGTGTGGGGGACACTGAAGCATCTAATACTATATGGGGGACACTGAAGCATCTACTACTGTATGGGGGACACTGAAGCATCTAATACTGTATGGGGGACACTGAAGCATCTAATACTGTGTGGGGGACACTGAAGCATCTAATACTGTGTGGGGGACACTGAAGCATCTAATACTGTGTGGGGGACACTGAAACATGTAATACTGTATGGGGGACACTGAAACATCTAATACTATATGGGGGACACTGAAGCATCTAATACTGTGTGGGGGACACTGAAACATCTAATACTGTATGGGGGACACTGAAACATCTAATACTGTGTGGGGGACACTGAAACATCTAATACTATATGGGGGACACTGAAGCATCTAATACTGTGTGGGGGACACTGAAACATGTAATACTGTATGGGGGACACTGAAACATCTAATACTATATGGGGGACACTGAAGCATCTAATACTGTGCGGGGGACACTGAAACATCTAATACTGTATGGGGGGGGACACTGAAGCATCTAATACTGTGCGGGGGACACTGAAGCATCTAATACTGTGTGGGGGACACTGAAGCATCTAATACTGTGTGGGGGGACACTGAAGCATGTAATACTATATGGGGGACACTGAAGCATCTAATACTGTATGGGGGACACTGAAGCATCTAATACCGTGTGGGGGACACTGAAGCATCTAATACTATATGGGGGACACTGAAGCATCTAATACTGTATGGGGGACACTGAAACATCTAATACTGTATGGGGGACACTGAAACATCTAATACTGTATGGGGGACACTGAAACATCTAATACTGTGTGGGGGACAATGAAGCATCTAATACTGTATGGGGGGACACTGAAGCATCTAATACTGTGCGGGGGACACTGAAGCATCTAATACTGTGTGGGGGGACACTGAAGCATCTAATACTGTGTGGGGGACACTGAAGCATCTAATACTGTATGGGGGACACTGAAGCATCTAATACTGTATGGGGGGACACTGAAGCATCTAATACTGTGTGGGGGGACACTGAAGCATGTAATACTGTATGGGGGACAATGAAGCATCTAATACTGTATGGGGGGGACACTGAAGCATCTAATACTGTGTGGGGGACACTGAAGCATCTAATACTGTGTGGGGGGACACTGAAGCATCTAATACTGTATGGGGGACAATGAAGCATCTAATACTGTGTGGGGGACACTGAAGCATCTAATACTGTATGGGGGACACTAAAACATCTAATACTGTGTGGGGGACACTGAAGCATCTAATACTGTGTGGGGGGACACTGAAGCATCTAATACTGTGTGCGGGGACACTGAAGCATCTAATACTGTATGGGGGACACTGAAGCATCTAATAGTGTGTGGGGGGGGGGACAATGAAGCATCTAATACTGTGTGGGGGACACTGAAGCATCTAATAGTGTGTGGGTGACACTGAAGCATCTAATACTGTGTGGAGGACATGGTGAAGCATCTAATACTGTGTGGGGGACACTGTGAAGCATCTAATACTGTGTGGGGGACACTGAAACATCTAATACTGTATGGGGGACACTGAAGCATCTAATACTTTGTGGGGGACACTGAAGCATCTAATACTGTGTGGGGGGGACACTGAAGCATCTAATACTGTATGATGGACACTGAAGCATCTAATACTGTATGGGGGACACTGAAGCATCTAATACAGTGTGGGGGATACTGAAGCATCTAATACTGTATGGGGGACACCGAAGCATCTAATACTGTGTGGGGGGGGGGGGACACTGAAGCATCTAATACTGTATGGGGGGGGGGACACTGAAGCATCTACTACTGCGTGGGGGACACTGAAGCATCTAATACTGTGTGGGGGACACTGTGAAGCATCTAATACTGTGTGGGGGACACTGAAGCATCTAATACTGTGTGGGGGACACTGAAGCATCTAATACTGTATGGGGGGACACTGAAGCATCTAATACTGTATGGGGGACACTGAAGCATCTAATACTGTGTGGGGGACACTGAAGCATCTAATACTGTATGGGGGACACTGAAGCATCTAATACTGTGTGGGGGACACTGAAGCATCTAATACTGTATGGGGGGGGGACACTGAAGCATCTAATACTGTATGGGGGGGGGACACTGAAGCATCTACTACTGTGTGGGGGACACTGAAGCATCTAATACTGTGTGGGGGACACTGTGAAGCATCTAATACTGTGTGGGGGACACTGAAACATCTAATACTGTATGGGGGACAATGAAGCATCTAATACTGTGTGGGGGACACTGAAGCATCTAATACTGTATGGGGGACAAAGAAGCATCTAATACTGTGTGGGGGACACTGAAGCATCTAATACTGTATGGGGGGGACACTGAACCATCTAATACTGTGCGGGGGACACTGAAGCATCTAATACTGTGTGGGGGGACACTGAATCATCTAATACTGTGTGGGGGACACTGAAGCATCTAATACTGTGTGGGGGACACTGAAACATCTAATACTGTATGGGGGACAATGAAGCATCTAATACTGTATGGGGGGGACACTGAAGCATCTAATACTGTGCGGGGGACACTGAAGCATCTAATACTGTGTGGGGGGACACTGAATCATCTAATACTGTGTGGGGGACACTGAAGCATCTAATACTGTGTGGGGGACACTGAAGCATCTAATACTGTGTGGGGGGACACTGAAGCATCTAATACTGTGTGGGGGGACACTGAAGCATCTAATACTGTGTGGGGGACACTGAAGCATCTAATAGTGTGTGGGGGGGACAATAAAGCATCTAATATGGTGTGGGGGACACTGAAGCATCTAATAGTGTGTGGGGGGGGGACAATGAAGCATCTAATACTGTGTGGGGGACACGGTGAAGCATCTAATACTGTGTGGGGGACACTGAAACATCTAATACTGTATGGGGGACACTGAAGCATCTAATACTGTGTGGGGGACACTGAAGCATCTAATACTGTATGGTGGACACTGAAGCAACTAATACTGTATGGGGGACACTGAAGCATCTAATACTGTGTGGGGGACACTGAAGCATCTAATACTGTATGGGGGACACCGAAGCATCTAATACTGTGTGGGGGGGGGACACTGAAGCATCTAATACTGTATGGGGGGGGGACACTGAAGCATCTAATACTGTATGGGGGACACTGTGAAGCATCTAATACTGTGTGGGGGACACTGAAGCATCTAATACTGTGTGGGGGACACTGAAGCATCTAATACTGTATGGGGGGACACTGAAGCATCTAATACTGTATGGGGGACACTGAAGCATCTAATACTGTGTGGGGGACACTGAAGCATCTAATACTGTATGGGGGACACTGAAGCATCTAATACTGTGTGGGGGACACTGAAGCATCTAATACTGTATGGGGGGGGGACACTGAAGCATCTAATACTGTATGGGGGGGGGACACTGAAGCATCTACTACTGTGTGGGGGACACTGAAGCATCTAATACTGTGTGGGGGGACACTGTGAAGCATCTAATACTGTGTGGGGGACACTGAAACATCTAATACTGTATGGGGGACAATGAAGCATCTAATACTGTGTGGGGGACACTGAAGCATCTAATACTGTATGGGGGACAAAGAAGCATCTAATACTGTGTGGGGGACACTGAAGCATCTAATACTGTATGGGGGGGGACACTGAACCATCTAATACTGTGCGGGGGACACTGAAGCATCTAATACTGTGTGGGGGGACACTGAATCATCTAATACTGTGTGGGGGACACTGAAGCATCTAATACTGTGTGGGGGACACTGAAACATCTAATACTGTATGGGGGACAATGAAGCATCTAATACTGTATGGGGGGGACACTGAAGCATCTAATACTGTGCGGGGGACACTGAAGCATCTAATACTGTGTGGGGGGACACTGAATCATCTAATACTGTGTGGGGGACACTGAAGCATCTAATACTGTGTGGGGGACACTGAAGCATCTAATACTGTGTGGGGGGACACTGAAGCATCTAATACTGTGTGGGGGGACACTGAAGCATCTAATACTGTGTGGGGGACACTGAAGCATCTAATAGTGTGTGGGGGGGACAATAAAGCATCTAATATGGTGTGGGGGACACTGAAGCATCTAATAGTGTGTGGGGGGGGACAATGAAGCATCTAATACTGTGTGGGGGACACGGTGAAGCATCTAATACTGTGTGGGGGACACTGAAACATCTAATACTGTATGGGGGACACTGAAGCATCTAATACTGTGTGGGGGACACTGAAGCATCTAATACTGTATGGTGGACACTGAAGCATCTAATACTGTATGGGGGACACTGAAGCATCTAATACTGTGTGGGGGACACTGAAGCATCTAATACTGTATGGGGGACACCGAAGCATCTAATACTGTGTGGGGGGGGGACACTGAAGCATCTAATACTGTATGGGGGGGGGGGACACTGAAGCATCTAATACTGTATGGGGGGACACTGTGAAGCATCTAATACTGTGTGGGGGACACTGAAGCATCTAATACTGTGTGGGGGACACTGAAGCATCTAATACTGCGTGGGGGACACTGATGCATCTAATACTGTATGGGGGACACTGAAGCATCTAATACTGTGTGGGGGACACCGAAGCATCTAATACTGTATGGGGGGGGGGACACTGAAGCATCTAATACTGTGTGGGGGACACTGAAGCATCTAATACTGTGTGGGGGACACTGAAGGATCTAATACTGTGTAGGGGACACTGAAGCATCTAATACTGTGTGGGGGACACTGAAGCATCTAATACTATATGGGGGACACTGAAGCATCTAATACTGTATGGGGGACACTGAAGCATCTAATACTGTATGGGGGACACTGAAACATCTAATACTATATGGGGGACACTGAAGCATCTAATACTGTATGGGGGACACTGAAGCATCTAATACTGTATGGGGGACACTGAAGCATCTAATACTGTGTGGGGGACACTGAAGCATCTAATATTGTGTGGGGGACACTGAAGCATCTAATACTGTGTGGGGGACACTGAAGCATCTAATACTGTATGGGGGACACCGAAGCATCTAATACTGTGTGGGGGGGGGGGACACTGAAGCATCTAATACTGTATGGGGGGGGGGACACTGAAGCATCTAATACTGTATGGGGGACACTGTGAAGCATCTAATACTGTGTGGGGGACACTGAAGCATCTAATACTGTGTGGGGGACACTGAAGCATCTAATACTGCGTGGGGGACACTGATGCATCTAATACTGTATGGGGGACACTGAAGCATCTAATACTGTGTGGGGGACACCGAAGCATCTAATACTGTATGGGGGGGGGGGCACTGAAGCATCTAATACTGTGCGGGGGACACTGAAGCATCTAATACTGTGTGGGGGGACACTGAAGCATCTAATACTGTATGGGGGACACCGAAGCATCTAATACTGTGTGGGGGACACTGAAGCATCTAATACTGTATGGGGGACACTGAAACATCTAATACTGTATGGGGGACACTGAAACATCTAATACTATATGGGGGACACTGAAGCATCTAATACTGTGTGGGGGACACTGAAGCATCTAATACTGTATGGGGGACACTGAAACATCTAATACTGTATGGGGGACAATGAAGCATCTAATACTGTATGGGGGGGACACTGAAGCATCTAATACTGTGCGGGGGACACTGAAGCATCTAATACTGTGTGGGGGGACACTGAAGCATCTAATACTGTGTGGGGGACACTGAAGCATCTAATACTGTATGGAGGACACTGAAGCATCTAATACTGTATGGGGTACACTGAAGCATCTAATACTATATGGGGGACACTGAAGCATCTAATACTGTATGGGGGACACTGAAGCATCTAATACTGTATGGGGGACACTGAAGCATCTAATACTGTGTGGGGGACACTGAAGCATCTAATACTGTATGGGGGACAATGAAGCATCTAATACTGTATGGGGGGGACACTGAAGCATCTAATACTGTGTGGGGGACACTGAAGCATCTAATACTGTGTGGGGGGACACTGAAGCACCTAATACTGTATGGGGGACAATGAAGCATCTAATACTGTGTGGGGGACACTGAAGCATCTAATACTGTATGGGGGACAATGAAGCATCTAATACTGTATGGGGGACACTGAAGCATCTAATACTGTGTGGGGGGACACTGAAGCACCTAATACTGTATGGGGGACACTGAAGCATCTAATACTGTGTGGGGGACACTGAAGCATCTAATACTGTGTGGGGGGACACTGAAGCATCTAATACTGTGTGCGGGGACACTGAAGCATCTAATACTGTATGGGGGACACTGAAGCATCTAATAGTGTGTGGGGGGGGGGACAATGAAGCATCTAATACTGTGTGGGGGACACTGAAGCATCTAATAGTGTGTGGGGGACACTGAAGCATCTAATACTGTGTGGAGGACACGGTGAAGCATCTAATACTGTGTGGGGGACACTGTGAAGCATCTAATACTGTGTGGGGGACACTGAAGCATCTAATACTGTGTGGGGGACACTGAAGCATCTAATACTGTGTGGGGGACACTGAAGCATCTAATACTGTGTGGGGGGACACTGAAGCATCTAATACTGTATGGTGGACACTGAAGCATCTAATACTGTATGGGGGACACTGAAGCATCTAATACAGTGTGGGGGACACCGAAGCATCTAATACTGTGTGGGGGGGGGGACACTGAAGCATCTAATACTGTATGGGGGGGGGGACACTGAAGCATCTACTACTGCGTGGGGGACACTGAAGCATCTAATACTGTGTGGGGGACACTGTGAAGCATCTAATACTGTGTGGGGGACACTGAAGCATCTAATACTGTGTGGGGGACACTGAAGCATCTAATACTGTATGGGGGGACACTGAAGCATCTAATACTGTATGGGGACACTGAAGCATCAAATACTGTATGGGGGACACTGAAGCATCTAATACTGTGTGGGGGACACTGAAGCATCTAATACTGTATGGGGGACACTGAAGCATCTAATACTGTGTGGGGGACACTGAAGCATCTAATACTGTATGGGGGGGACACTGAAGCATCTACTACTGTGTGGGGGACACTGAAGCATCTAATACTGTGTGGGGGACACTGTGAAGCATCTAATACTGTGTGGGGGACACTGAAACATCTAATACTGTATGGGGGACAATGAAGCATCTAATACTGTGTGGGGGACACTGAAGCATCTAATACTGTGTGGGGGGCACTGAAACATCTAATACTGTATGGGGGACAATGAAGCATCTAATACTGTGTGGGGGACACTGAAGCATCTAATACTGTATGGGGGACACTGAAACATCTAATACTGTATGGGGGACAATGAAGCATCTAATACTGTATGGGGGGGACACTGAAGCATCTAATACTGTGCGGGGGACACTGAAGCATCTAATACTGTGTGGGGGGACACTGAATCATCTAATACTGTGTGGGGGACACTGAAGCATCTAATACTGTGTGGGGGACACTGAAGCATCTAATACTGTGTGGGGGGACACTGAAGCATCTAATACTGTGTGGGGGGACACTGAAGCATCTAATACTGTGTGGGGGACACTGAAGCATCTAATAGTGTGTGGGGGGGGACAATAAAGCATCTAATATGGTGTGGGGGACACTGAAGCATCTAATAGTGTGTGGGAGGGGACAATGAAGCATCTAATACTGTGTGGGGGACACGGTGAAGCATCTAATACTGTGTGGGGGACACTGAAACATCTAATACTGTATGGGGGACACTGAAGCATCTAATACTGTGTGGGGGACACTGAAGCATCTAATACTGTATGGTGGACACTGAAGCATCTAATACTGTATGGGGGACACTGAAGCATCTAATACTGTGTGGGGGACACTGAAGCATCTAATACTGTATGGGGGACACCGAAGCATCTAATACTGTGTGTGTGGGGGGGGGACACTGAAGCATCTAATACTGTATGGGGGGGGGGGACACACTGAAGCATCTAATACTGTATGGGGGACACTGTGAAGCATCTAATACTGTGTGGGGGACACTGAAGCATCTAATACTGTGTGGGGGACACTGAAGCATCTAATACTGCTTGGGGGACACTGATGCATCTAATACTGTATGGGGGACACTGAAGCATCTAATACTGTGTGGGGGACACCGAAGCATCTAATACTGTATGGGGGGGGGGGGGACACTGAAGCATCTAATACTGTTTCGGGGGACACTGAAGCATCTAATACTGTGTGGGGGACACTGAAGCATCTAATACTGTGTGGGGGACACAGAAGCATCTAATACTGTGTGGGGGACACTGAAGCATCTAATACTGTGTGGGGGACACTGAAGCATCTAATACTATATGGGGGACACTGAAGCATCTAATACTGTATGGGGGACACTGAAGCATCTAATACTGTATGGGGGACACTGAAACATCTAATACTATATGGGGGACACTGAAGCATCTAATACTGTATGGGGGACACTGAAGCATCTAATACTGTATGGAGGACACTGAAGCATCTAATACTGTATGGGGGACACTGAAGCATCTAATACTGTGTGGGGGACACTGAAGCATCTAATACTGTGTGGGGGACACTGAAGCATCTAATACTGTATGGGGGACACCGAAGCATCTAATACTGTGTGGGGGGGGGGCACTGAAGCATCTAATACTGTGTGGGGGACACTGAAGCATCTAATACTGTGTGTGGGACACTGAAGCATCTAATACTGCGTGGGGGACACTGATGCATCTAATACTGTATGGGGGACACTGAAGCATCTAATACTGTGTGGGGGACACCGAAGCATCTAATACTGTATGGGGGGGGGGCACTGAAGCATCTAATACTGTGTGGGGGACACCGAAGCATCTAATACTGTATGGGGGGGGGGGGCACTGAAGCATCTAATACTGTGCGGGGGACACTGAAGCATCTAATACTGTATGGGGGACACCGAAGCATCTAATACTGTGTGGGGGGGGACACTGAAGCATCTAATACTGTATGGGGGGGGACACTGAAGCATCTACTACTGCGTGGGGGACACTGAAGCATCTAATACTGTGTGGGGGACACTGTGAAGCATCTAATACTGTGTGGGGGACAGTGAAGCATCTAATACTGTGTGGGGGACACTGAAGCATCTAATACTGTATGGGGGGACACTGAAGCATCTAATACTGTATGGGGGACACTGAAGCATCTAATACTGTATGGGGGACACTGAAGCATCTAATACTGTGTGGGGGACACTGAAGCATCTAATACTGTATGGGGGACACTGAAGCATCTAATACTGTGTGGGGGACACTGAATCATCTAATACTGTATGGGGGGGGACACTGAAGCATCTACTACTGTGTGGGGGACACTGAAGCATCTAATACTGTGTGGGGGACACACTGAAGCATCTAATACTGTGTGGGGGACACTGAAACATCTAATACTGTATGGGGGACAATGAAGCATCTAATACTGTGTGGGGGACACTGAAGCATCTAATACTGTGTGTGGGGGGGGACACTGAAGCATCTAATACTGTATGGGGGGGGGACACTGAAGCATCTACTACTGCGTGGGGGACACTGAAGCATCTAATACTGTGTGGGGGACACTGTGAAGCATCTAATACTGTGTGGGGGACACTGAAGCATCTAATACTGTGTGGGGGACACTGAAGCATCTAATACTGTATGGGGGGACACTGAAGCATCTAATACTGTATGGGGGACACTGAAGCATCTAATACTGTATGGGGGACACTGAAGCATCTAATACTGTGTGGGGGACACTGAAGCATCTAATACTGTATGGGGGACACTGAAGCATCTAATACTGTGTGGGGGACACTGAAGCATCTAATACTGTATGGGGGGGGACACTGAAGCATCTACTACTGTGTGGGGGACACTGAAGCATCTAATACTGTGTGGGGGACACTGTGAAGCATCTAATACTGTGTGGGGGACACTGAAACATCTAATACTGTATGGGGGACAATGAAGCATCTAATACTGTGTGGGGGACACTGAAGCATCTAATACTGTGTGGGGGACACTGAAACATCTAATACTGTATGGGGGACAATGAAGCATGTAATACTGTGTGGGGGACACTGAAGCATCTAATACTGTATGGGGGACACTGAAACATCTAATACTGTATGGGGGGACAATGAAGCATCTAATACTGTATGGGGGGGACACTGAAGCATCTAATACTGTGCGGGGGGACACTGAAGCATCTAATACTGTGTGGGGGGACACTGAAGCATCTAATACTGTGTGGGGGGACACTGAAGCATCTAATACTGTGTGGGGGGACACTGAAGCATCTAATACTGTGTGGGGGGACACTGAAGCATCTAATACTGTATGGGGGACACTGAAGCATCTAATAGTGTGTGGGGGGGGACAATGAAGCATCTAATACGGTGTGGGGGACACTGAAGCATCTAATAGTGTGTGGGGGGGGACAATGAAGCATCTAATACTGTGTGGGGGACACGGTGAAGCATCCAATACTGTGTGGGGGACACTGAAACATCTAATACTGTGTGGGGGACACTGAAGCATCTAATACTGTGTGGGGGGACACTGAAGCATCTAATACTGTATGGTGGACACTGAAGCATCTAATACTGTATGGGGGACACTGAAGCATCTAATACTGTGTGGGGGACACTGAAGCATCTAATACTGTATGGGGGACACCGAAGCATCTAATACTGTGTGTTTGGGGGGGGGGGGGGGGAAACTGAAGCATCTAATACTGTATGGGGGGGGGACACTGAAGCATCTAATACTGTATGGGGGACACTCTGAAGCATCTAATACTGTGTGGGGGACACTGAAGCATCTAATACTGTGTGGGGGACACTGAAGCATCTAATACTGCGTGGGGGACACTGATGCATCTAATACTGTATGGGGGACACTGAAGCATCTAATACAGTGTGGGGGACACCGAAGCATCTAATACTGTATGGGGGGGACACTGAAGCATCTAATACTGTGCGGGGGACACTGAAACATCTAATACTGTGTGGGGGACACTGAAGCATCTAATACTGTGTGGGGGGACACTGAAGCATCTAATACTGTGTGGGGGACACTGAAGCATCTAATACTGTGTGGGGGGACACTGAAGCATCTAATACTGTGTGGGGGACACTGAAGCATCTAATACTGTGTGGGGGACACTGAAACATCTAATACTGTATGGGGGACAATGAAGCATCTAATACTGTGTGGGGGACACTGAAGCATCTAATACTGTATGGGGGACACTGAAACATGTAATACTGTATGGGGGACAATGAAGCATCTAATACTGTATGGGGGGGACACTGAAGCATCTAATACTGTGCGGGGGACACTGAAGCATCTAATACTGTGTGGGGGGACACTGAAGCATCTAATACTGTGTGGGGGACACTGAAGCATCTAATACTGTGTGGGGGACACTGAAGCATCTAATACTGTGTGGGGGGACACTGAAGCATCTAATACTGTGTGGGGGGACACTGAAGCATCTAATACTGTATGGGGGACACTGAAGCATCTAATAGTGTGTGGGGGGGACAATGAAGCATCTAATACGGTGTGGGGGACACTGAAGCATCTAATAGTGTGTGGGGGGGGAAATTGAAGCATCTAATACTGTGTGGGGGACACGGTGAAGCATCTAATACTGTGTGGGGGACACTGAAACATCTAATACTGTATGGGGGACACTGAAGCATCTAATACTGTGTGGGGGACACTGAAGCATCTAATACTGTATGGTGGACACTGAAGCATCTAATACTGTATGGGGGACACTGAAGCATCTAATACTGTATGGGGGACACTGAAGCATCTAATACTGTATGGGGGACACGAGCATCTAATACTGTGTGTTGGGGGGGGGGACACTGAAGCATCTAATACTGTATGGGGGGGGGACACTGAAGCATCTAATACTGTATGGGGGACACTGAATCATCTAATACTGTATGGGGGACAATGAAGCATCTAATACTGTATGGGGGGGACACTGAAGCATCTAATACTGTGCGGGGGACACTGAAGCATCTAATACTGTGTGGGGGGACACTGAAGCATCTAATACTGAGTGGGGGACACTGAAGCATCTAATACTGTGTGGGGGACACTGAAGCATCTAATACTGTGTGGGGGGACACTGAAGCATCTATTACTGTGTGGGGGACACTGTGAAGCATCTAATACTGTATGGGGGACACTGAAGCATCTAATACTGTATGGGGGACACTGAAGCATCTAATACTGTGTGGGGGACACTGAAGCATCTAAAACTGTGTGGGGGACACTGAAGCATCTAATACTGTGTGGGGGGACACTGAAGCATCTAATAATGTGTGGGGGGACACTGTGAAGCATCTAATACTGTATGGGGGACACTGAAGCATCTAATACTGTATGGGGGACACTGAAGCATCTAATACTGTGTGGGGGACACTGAAGCATCTAATACTGTGTGGGGGACACTGAAACATCTAATACTGTATGGGGGGGGGCACTGAAGCATCTAATACTGTGCGGGGGACACTGAAGCATCTAATACTGTGTGGGGGACACTGAAGCATCTAATACTGTGTGGGGGACACTGAAGCATCTAATACTATATGGGGGACACTGAAGCATCTAATACTGTATGGGGGACACTGAAGCATCTAATACTGTGTGGGGGACACTGAAGCATCTAATACTGTGTGGGGGACACTGAAACATCTAATACTGTATGGGGGACAATGAAGCATCTAATACTGTGTGGGGGACACTGAAGCATCTAATACTGTATGGGGGACACTGAAACATCTAATACTGTATGGGGGACACTGAAGCATCTAATACTGTATGGGGGGGACACTGAGGCATCTAATACTGTGCGGGGGATACTGAAGCATCTAATACTGTGTGGGGGGACACTGAAGCATCTAATACTGTGTGGGGGACACTGAAGCATCTAATACTGTGTGGGGGACACTGAAGCATCTAATACTGTGTGGGGGGGACACTGAAGCATCTAATACTGTGTGGGGGGACACTGAAGCATCTAATACTGTATGGGGGACACTGAAGCATCTAATAGTGTGTGGGGGGGGGACAATGAAGCATCTAATACGGTGTGGGGGACACTGAAGCATCTAATAGTGTGTGGGGGGGGACAATGAAGCATCTAATACTGTGTGGGGGACACTGAAACATCTAATACTGTATGGGGGACACTGAAGCATCTAATACTGTGTGGGGGGACACTGAAGCATCTAATACTGTATGGTGGACACTGAAGCATCTAATACTGTATGGGGGACACTGAAGCATCTAATACTGTGTGGGGGACACTGAAGCATCTAATACTGTATGGGGGACACCGAAGCATCTAATACTGTGTGTTTGGGGGGGGGGGACACTGAAGCATCTAATACTGTATGGGGGGGGACACTGAAGCATCTAATACTGTATGGGGGACACTGTGAAGCATCTAATACTGTGTGGGGGACACTGAAGCATCTAATACTGTGTGGGGGGACACTGAAGCATCTAATACTGCGTGGGGGGACACTGATGCATCTAATACTGTATGGGGGACACTGAAGCATCTAATACTGTGTGGGGGACACCGAAGCATCTAATACTGTATGGGGGGGGGACACTGAAGCATCTAATACTGTGCGGGGGACACCGAAGCATCTAATACTGTGTGGGGGACACTGAAGCATCTAATACTGCGTGGGGGACACTGATGCATCTAATACTGTATGGGGGACACTGAAGCATCTAATACTGTATGGGGGGACACTGAAGCATCTAATACTGTGTGGGGGACACTGAAGCATCTAATACTGTGTGGGGGACACTGAAGCATCTAATACTGTGTGGGGGGACACTGAAGCATCTAATAATGTGTGGGGGACACTCTGAAGCATCTAATACTGTATGGGGGACACTGAAGCATCTAATACTGTATGGGGGACACTGAAGCATCTAATACTGTGTGGGGGACACTGAAGCATCTAATACTGTGTGGGGGACACTGAAACATCTAATACTGTATGGGGGGGGGGGCACTGAAGCATCTAATACTGTGCGGGGGGACACTGAAGCATCTAATACTGTGTGGGGGACACTGAAGCATCTAATACTGTGTGGGGGACACTGAAGCATCTAATACTATATGGGGGACACTGAAGCATCTAATACTGTATGGGGGACACTGAAGCATCTAATACTGTGTGGGGGACACTGAAGCATCTAATACTGTGTGGGGGACACTGAAACATCTAATACTGTATGGGGGACAATGAAGCATCTAATACTGTGTGGGGGACACTGAAGCATCTAATACTGTATGGGGGACACTGAAACATCTAATACTGTATGGGGGACACTGAAGCATCTAATACTGTATGGGGGGGACACTGAGGCATCTAATACTGTGCGGGGGACACTGAAGCATCTAATACTGTGTGGGGGGACACTGAAGCATCTAATACTGTGTGGGGGACACTGAAGCATCTAATACTGTGTGGGGGACACTGAAGCATCTAATACTGTGTGGGGGGGACACTGAAGCATCTAATACTGTGTGGGGGGACACTGAAGCATCTAATACTGTATGGGGGACACTGAAGCATCTAATAGTGTGTGGGGGGGGGACAATGAAGCATCTAATACGGTGTGGGGGACACTGAAGCATCTAATAGTGTGTGGGGGGGGGACAATGAAGCATCTAATACTGTGTGGGGGACACTGAAACATCTAATACTGTATGGGGGACACTAAAGCATCTAATACTGTGTGGGGGACACTGAAGCATCTAATACTGTATGGTGGACACTGAAGCATCTAATACTGTATGGGGGACACTGAAGCATCTAATACTGTGTGGGGGACACTGAAGCATCTAATACTGTATGGGGGACACCGAAGCATCTAATACTGTGTGTTTGGGGGGGGGGGACACTGAAGCATCTAATACTGTATGGGGGGGGACACTGAAGCATCTAATACTGTATGGGGGACACTGTGAAGCATCTAATACTGTGTGGGGGACACTGAAGCATCTAATACTGTGTGGGGGACACTGAAGCATCTAATACTGCGTGGGGGACACTGATGCATCTAATACTGTATGGGGGACACTGAAGCATCTAATACTGTGTGGGGGACACCGAAGCATCTAATACTGTATGGGGGGGGGGGACACTGAAGCATCTAATACTGTGCGGGGGACACTGAAGCATCTAATACTGTGTGGGGGACTCTGAAGCATCTAATACTGTGTGGGGGACACTGAAGCATCTAATACTGTGTGGGGGGACACTGAAGCATCTAATACTGTGTGGGGGGACACTGAAGCATCTAATACTGTATGGGGGACACTGAAGCATCTAATAGTGTGTGGGGGGGGACAATGAAGCATCTAATACTGTGTGGGGGACACTGAAGCATCTAATAGTGTGTGGGGGGGGACAATGAAGCATCTAATACTGTGTGGAGGACACGGTGAAGCATCTAATACTGTGTGGGGGACACTGTGAAGCATCTAATACTGTGTGGGGGACACTGAAACATCTAATACTGTATGGGGGACACTGAAGCATCTAATACTGTGTGGGGGACACTGAAGCATCTAATACTGTGTGGGGGGGACACTGAAGCATCTAATACTGTATGGTGGACACTGAAGCATCTAATACTGTATGGGGGACACTGAAGCATCTAATACAGTGTGGGGGACACTGAAGCATCTAATACTGTATGGGGGACACCGAAGCATCTAATACTGTATGGGGGGGGGGGACACTGAAGCATCTACTACTGTGTGGGGGGACACTGAAGCATCTAATACTGTGTGGGGGACACTGTGAAGCATCTAATACTGTGTGGGGGACACTGAAGCATCTAATACTGTGTGGGGGACACTGAAGCATCTAATACTGTATGGGGGGACACTGAAGCATCTAATACTGTATGGGGACACTGAAGCATCTAATACTGTATGGGGGGACACTGAAGCATCTAATACTGTGTGGGGGACACTGAAGCATCTAATACTGTATGGGGGACACTGAAGCATCTAATACTGTGTGGGGGACACTGAAGCATCTAATACTGTATGGGGGGGGGACACTGAAGCATCTACTACTGTGTGGGGGACACTGAAGCATCTAATAATGTGTGGGGGACACTGAAACATCTAATACTGTATGGGGGACAATGAAGCATCTAATACTGTGTGGGGGGACACTGAAGCATCTAATACTGTGTGGGGGGCACTGAAACATCTAATACTGTATGGGGGACACTGAAGCATCTAATACTGTGTGGGGGGACACTGAAGCATCTAATACTGTATGGGGGACACTGAAACATCTAATACTGTATGGGGGACACTGAAGCATCTAATACTGTATGGGGGGGACACTGAAGCATCTAATACTGTGCGGGGGACACTGAAGCATCTAATACTGTGTGGGGGGACACTGAATCATCTAATACTGTGTGGGGGACACTGAAGCATCTAATACTGTGTGGGGGACACTGAAGCATCTAATACTGTGTGGGGGGGACACTGAAGCATCTAATACTGTGTGGGGGGACACTGAAGCATCTAATACTGTGTGGGGGACACTGAAGCATCTAATAGTGTGTGGGGGGGGACAATAAAGCATCTAATATGGTGTGGGGGACACTGAAGCATCTAATAGTGTGTGGGGGTGGACAATGAAGCATCTAATACTGTGTGGGGGACACGGTGAAGCATCTAATACTGTGTGGGGGACACTGAAACATCTAATACTGTATGGGGGACACTGAAGCATCTAATACTGTGTGGGGGACACTGAAGCATCTAATACTGTATGGTGGACACTGAAGCATCTAATACTGTATGGGGGACACTGAAGCATCTAATACTGTGTGGGGGACACTGAAGCATCTAATACTGTATGGGGGGACACCGAAGCATCTAATACTGTGTGTGGGGGGGGGGACACTGAAGCATCTAATACTGTATGGGGGGGGACACACTGAAGCATCTAATACTGTATGGGGGACACTGTGAAGCATCTAATACTGTGTGGGGGACACTGAAGCATCTAATACTGTGTGGGGGACACTGAAGCATCTAATACTGCGTGGGGGACACTGATGCATCTAATACTGTATGGGGGACACTGAAGCATCTAATACTGTGTGGGGGACACCGAAACATCTAATACTGTATGGGGGGGGGGACACTGAAGCATCTAATACTGTGCGGGGGACACTGAAGCATCTAATACTGTGTGGGGGGACACTGAAGGATCTAATACTGTGTGGGGGACACTGAAGCATCTAATACTGTGTGGGGGACACTGAAGCATCTAATACTATATGGGGGACACTGAAGCATCTAATACTGTATGGGGGGACACTGAAACATCTAATACTATATGGGGGACACTGAAGCATCTAATACTGTATGGGGGGACACTGAAGCATCTAATACTGTATGGGGGGACACTGAAGCATCTAATACTGTTTGGGGGACACTGAAGCATCTAATACTGTGTGGGGGACACTGAAGCATCTAATACTGTGTGGGGGACACTGAAGCATCTAATACTGTATGGGGGACACCGAAGCATCTAATACTGTGTGGGGGGGACACTGAAGCATCTAATACTGTATGGGGGGGGGACACTGAAGCATCTAATACTGTATGGGGGGACACTGTGAAGCATCTAATACTGTGTGGGGGACACTGAAGCATCTAATACTGTGTGGGGGACACTGAAGCATCTAATACTGCGTGGGGGGACACTGATGCATCTAATACTGTATGGGGGACACTGAAACATCTAATACTGTGTGGGGGACACCGAAGCATCTAATACTGTATGGGGGGGGCACTGAAGCATCTAATACTGTGCGGGGGACACTGAAGCATCTAATACTGTGTGGGGGACACTGAAGCAGCTAATACTGTATGGGGGGACACCGAAGCATCTAATACTGTGTGGGGGGGGGACACTGAAGCATCTAATACTGTATGGGGGGGGGACACTGAAGCATCTACTACTGCGTGGGGGACACTGAAGCATCTAATACTGTGTGGGGGACACTGTGAAGCATCTAATACTGTGTGGGGGACACTGAAGCATCTAATACTGTGTGGGGGACACTGAAGAATCTAATACTGTATGGGGGGACACTGAAGCATCTAATACTGTATGGGGACACTGAAGCATCTAATACTGTATGGGGGACACTGAAGCATCTAATACTGTGTGGGGGACACTGAAGCATCTAATACTGTATGGGGGACACTGAAGCATCTAATACTGTGTGGGGGACACTGAAGCATCTAATACTGTGTGGGGGGGACACTGAAGCATCTAATACTGTATGGTGGACACTGAAGCATCTAATACTGTATGGGGGACACTGAAGCATCTAATACAGTGTGGGGGACACTGAAGCATCTAATACTGTATGGGGGGGGGACACTGAAGCATCTACTACTGTGTGGGGGACACTGAAGCATCTAATACTGTGTGGGGGGGCACTGAAGCATCTAATACTGTATGGGGGGGGACACTGAAGCATCTACTACTGTGTGGGGGACACTGAAGCATCTAATACTGTGTGGGGGGCACTGAATCATCTAATACTGTATGGGGGACAATGAAGCATCTAATACTGTGTGGGGGACACTGAAGCATCTAATACTGTGTGGGGGGCACTGAAACATCTAATACTGTATGGGGGACAATGAAGCATCTAATACTGTGTGGGGGACACTGAAGCATCTAATACTGTATGGGGGACACTGAAACATCTAATACTGTATGGGGGACAATGAAGCATCTAATACTGTATGGGGGGGACACTGAAGCATCTAATACTGTGCAGGGGACACTGAAGCATCTAATACTGTGTGGGGGGACACTGAATCATCTAATACTGTGTGGGGGACACTGAAGCATCTAATACTGTGTGGGGGGACACTGAAGCATCTAATACTGTGTGGGGGGACACTTAAGCATCTAATACTGTGTGGGGGACACTGAAGCATCTAATAGTGTGTGGGGGGGGGGGGACAATGAAGCATCTAATACTGTGTGGGGGACACGGTGAAGCATCTAATACTGTGTGGGGGACACTGAATCATCTAATACTGTATGGGGGACACTGAAGCATCTAATACTGTGTGGGGGACACTGAAGCATCTAATACTGTATGGTGGACACTGTAGCATCTAATACTGTATGGGGGACACTGAAGCATCTAATACTGTGTGGGGGACACTGAAGCATCTAATACTGTATGGGGGACACCGAAGCATCTAATACTGTGTGGGGGGGGGGACACTGAAGCATCTAATACTGTATGGGGGGGGGACACACTGAAGCATCTAATACTGTATGGGGGACACTGTGAAGCATCTAATACTGTGTGGGGGGACACTGAAGCATCTAATACTGTGTGGGGGGACACTGAAGCATCTAATACTGCGTGGGGGACACTGATGCATCTAATACTGTATGGGGGACACTGAAGCATCTAATACTGTGTGGGGGACACCGAAGCATCTAATACTGTATGGGGGGGGGGGACACTGAAGCATCTAATACTGTGCGGGGGACACTGAAGCATCTAATACTGTGTGGGGGACACTGAAGGATCTAATACTGTGTGGGGGACACTGAAGCATCTAATACTGTGTGGGGGACACTGAAGCATCTAATACTATATGGGGGACACTGAAGCATCTAATACTGTATGGGGGACACTGAAACATCTAATACTATATGGGGGACACTGAAGCATCTAATACTGTATGGGGGGACACTGAAGCATCTAATACTGTATGGGGGACACTGAAGCATCTAATACTGTGTGGGGGGACACTGAAGCATCTAATACTGTGTGGGGGACACTGAAGCATCTAATACTGTATGGGGGGACACCGAAGCATCTAATACTGTGTGGGGGGGACACTGAAGCATCTAATACTGTATGGGGGGGGACACTGAAGCATCTAATACTGTATGGGGGGACACTGTGAAGCATCTAATACTGTGTGGGGGACACTGAAGCATCTAATACTGTGTGGGGGACACTGAAGCATCTAATACTGCGTGGGGGACACTGATGCATCTAATACTGTATGGGGGACACTGAAGCATCTAATACTGTGTGGGGGGACACCGAAGCATCTAATACTGTGGGGGGGGGGCACTGAAGCATCTAATACTGTGCGGGGGACACTGAAGCATCTAATACTGTGTGGGGGACACTGAAGCATCTAATACTGTATGGGGGACACCAAAGCATCTAATACTGTGTGGGGGGGGACACTGAAGCATCTAATACTGTATGGGGGGGGGACACTGAAGCATCTACTACTGCGTGGGGGACACTGAAGCATCTAATACTGTGTGGGGGACACTGTGAAGCATCTAATACTGTGTGGGGGACACTGAAGCATCTAATACTGTGTGGGGGACACTGAAGCATCTAATACTGTATGGGGGGGACACTGAAGCATCTAATACTGTATGGGGGACACTGAAGCATCTAATACTGTATGGGGGGACACTGAAGCATCTAATACTGTGTGGGGGACACTGAAGCATCTAATACTGTATGGGGGACACTGAAGCATCTAATACTGTGTGGGGGACACTGAAGCATCTAATACTGTATGGGGGGGACACTGAAGCATCTACTACTGTGTGGGGGGACACTGAAGCATCTAATACTGTGTGGGGGACACTGTGAAGCATCTAATACTGTGTGGGGGACACTGAAACATCTAATACTGTATGGGGGACAATGAAGCATCTAATACTGTGTGGGGGACACTGAAGCATCTAATACTGTGTGTGGGGGGGGACACTGAAGCATCTAATACTGTATGGGGGGGACACTGAAGCATCTACTACTGCGTGGGGGACACTGAAGCATCTAATACTGTGTGGGGGACACTGTGAAGCATCTAATACTGTGTGGGGGGACACTGAAGCATCTAATACTGTGTGGGGGACACTGAAGCATCTAATACTGTATGGGGGGACACTGAAGCATCTAATACTGTGTGGGGGGACACTGAAGCATCTAATACTGTGTGGGGGGACACTGAAGCATCTAATACTGTATGGGGGACACTGAAGCATCTAATAGTGTGTGGGGGGGGACAATGAAGCATCTAATACGGTGTGGGGGACACTGAAGCATCTAATAGTGTGTGGGGGGGGGACACTGAAGCATCTAATACTGTATGGGGGACACTGTGAAGCATCTAATACTGTGTGGGGGACACTGAAGCATCTAATACTGTGTGGGGGACACTGAAGCATCTAATACTGCGTGGGGGACACTGATGCATCTAATACTGTATGGGGGACACTGAAGCATCTAATACTGTGTGGGGGACACCGAAGCATCTAATACTGTATGGGGGGGGGGGACACTGAAGCATCTAATACTGTGCGGGGGACACTGAAGCATCTAATACTGTGTGGGGGACACTGAAGCATCTAATACTGTGTGGGGGACACTGAAGCATCTAATACTGTGTGGGGGGACACTGAAGCATCTAATACTGTGTGGGGGGACACTGAAGCATCTAATACTGTATGGGGGACACTGAAGCATCTAATAGTGTGTGGGGGGGGACAATGAAGCATCTAATACTGTGTGGGGGACACTGAAGCATCTAATAGTGTGTGGGGGGGGACAATGAAGCATCTAATACTGTATGGGGGACACTGAAGCATCTAATAATGTGTGGGGGACACTGTGAAGCATCTAATACTGTGTGGGGGACACTGAAGCATCTAATACTGTATGGGGGACACTGAAGCATCTAATACTGTGTGGGGGACACTGAAGCATCTAATACTCCGTGGGGGACACTGATGCATCTAATACTGTATGGTGGACACTGAAGCATCTAATACTGTGTGGGGGGACACTGAAGCATCTAATACTGTATGGGGGACACCGAAGCATCTAATACTGTGTGGGGGGGGGGGGCACTGAAGCATCTAATACTGTATGGGGGGGGGTACACTGAAGCATTACTACTGCGTGGGGGACACTGAAGCATCTAATACTGTGTGGGGGACACTGTGAAGCATCTAATACTGTGTGGGGGACACTGAAGCATCTAATACTGTGTGGGGGACACTGAAGCATCTAATACTGTATGGGGGGACACTGAAGCATCTAATACTGTATGGGGGGGACACTGAAGCATCTACTACTGTGTGGGGGACACTGAAGCATCTAATACTGTGTTGGGGGACACTGTGAAGCATCTAATACTGTGTGGGGGACACTGAAACATCTAATACTGTATGGGGGACAATGAAGCATCTAATACTGTGTGGGGGACACTGAAGCATCTAATACTGTGTGGGGGACACTGAAGCATCTAATACTGCGTGGGGGACACTGATGCATCTAATACTGTATGGGGGACACTGAAGCATCTAATACTGTGTGGGGGACACCGAAGCATCTAATACTGTATGGGGGGGGGGGCACTGAAGCATCTAATACTGTGCGGGGGACACTGAAGCATCTAATACTGTGTGGGGGACACTGAAGCATCTAATACTGTATGGGGGACACCAAAGCATCTAATACTGTGTGGGGGGGGGGACACTGAAGCATCTAATACTGTATGGGGGGGGGGACACTGAAGCATCTACTACTGCGTGGGGGACACTGAAGCATCTAATACTGTGTGGGGGACACTGTGAAGCATCTAATACTGTGTGGGGGACACTGAAGCATCTAATACTGTGTGGGGGACACTGAAGCATCTAATACTGTATGGGGGGACACTGAAGCATCTAATACTGTATGGGGGACACTGAAGCATCTAATACTGTATGGGGGACACTGAAGCATCTAATACTGTGTGGGGGACACTGAAGCATCTAATACTGTATGGGGGACACTGAAGCATCTAATACTGTGTGGGGGACACTGAAGCATCTAATACTGTATGGGGGGGACACTGAAGCATCTACTACTGTGTGGGGGACACTGAAGCATCTAATACTGTGTGGGGGACACTGTGAAGCATCTAATACTGTGTGGGGGACACTGAAACATCTAATACTGTATGGGGGACAATGAAGCATCTAATACTGTGTGGGGGACACTGAAGCATCTAATACTGTGTGTGGGGGGGGACACTGAAGCATCTAATACTGTATGGGGGGGGACACTGAAGCATCTACTACTGCGTGGGGGACACTGAAGCATCTAATACTGTGTGGGGGACACTGTGAAGCATCTAATACTGTGTGGGGGACACTGAAGCATCTAATACTGTGTGGGGGACACTGAAGCATCTAATACTGTATGGGGGGACACTGAAGCATCTAATACTGTGTGTGGGGGACACTGAAGCATCTAATACTGTGTGGGGGGACACTGAAGCATCTAATACTGTATGGGGGACACTGAAGCATCTAATAGTGTGTGGGGGGGGACAATGAAGCATCTAATACGGTGTGGGGGACACTGAAGCATCTAATAGTGTGTGGGGGGGGGACACTGAAGCATCTAATACTGTATGGGGGACACTGTGAAGCATCTAATACTGTGTGGGGGACACTGAAGCATCTAATACTGTGTGGGGGACACTGAAGCATCTAATACTGCGTGGGGGACACTGATGCATCTAATACTGTATGGGGGACACTGAAGCATCTAATACTGTGTGGGGGACACCGAAGCATCTAATACTGTATGGGGGGGGGGGACACTGAAGCATCTAATACTGTGCGGGGGACACTGAAGCATCTAATACTGTGTGGGGGACACTGAAGCATCTAATACTGTGTGGGGGACACTGAAGCATCTAATACTGTGTGGGGGGACACTGAAGCATCTAATACTGTGTGGGGGGACACTGAAGCATCTAATACTGTATGGGGGACACTGAAGCATCTAATAGTGTGTGGGGGGGGACAATGAAGCATCTAATACTGTGTGGGGGACACTGAAGCATCTAATAGTGTGTGGGGGGGGACAATGAAGCATCTAATACTGTATGGGGGACACTGAAGCATCTAATAATGTGTGGGGGACACTGTGAAGCATCTAATACTGTGTGGGGGACACTGAAGCATCTAATACTGTATGGGGGACACTGAAGCATCTAATACTGTGTGGGGGACACTGAAGCATCTAATACTCCGTGGGGGACACTGATGCATCTAATACTGTATGGTGGACACTGAAGCATCTAATACTGTGTGGGGGACACTGAAGCATCTAATACTGTATGGGGGACACCGAAGCATCTAATACTGTGTGGGGGGGGGGCACTGAAGCATCTAATACTGTATGGGGGGGGGTACACTGAAGCATTACTACTGCGTGGGGGACACTGAAGCATCTAATACTGTGTGGGGGACACTGTGAAGCATCTAATACTGTGTGGGGGACACTGAAGCATCTAATACTGTGTGGGGGACACTGAAGCATCTAATACTGTATGGGGGGACACTGAAGCATCTAATACTGTATGGGGGGGACACTGAAGCATCTACTACTGTGTGGGGGACACTGAAGCATCTAATACTGTGTTGGGGGACACTGTGAAGCATCTAATACTGTGTGGGGGACACTGAAACATCTAATACTGTATGGGGGACAATGAAGCATCTAATACTGTGTGGGGGACACTGAAGCATCTAATACTGTGTGGGGGACACTGAAGCATCTAAGATGCTTCAGTGTCCCCCCACACAGTAGTTTATGCTTCTGTGTCCCCCACACAGTATTAGATGCTTCAGTGTCCCCATACAGTATTAGATGCTTCAGTGTCCCCCATACAGTATTAGATGCTTCAGTGTCCCCCACACATTATTAGACGCCCCCCCGCCCCCCCCCACCGTAAACCACCCCCCCCCCCCCCCCCCCCACAAAAGCCCCCCCCCCCCCCCCCCCCCCCCCCGCCGCGCCCCCCCCCCCCCCCCGCCCGCCCGCCGCGGTCCCGCCGCCCCCCCCCGCCCGCCCCCGCCGGCGGCCCCCCCCCCCCCCGCCCGCCGCCGTCCCCCCCCGCCCCCCCCCCCGCCCGCGCTGCCCTCCCTCCTTCTCCTCTTACATATGCACATACAGCTAAAAGAAGCGATCGTTCACTAACCGGGAATCCTATACCGGATTCCCGGTTAGTGAGCGATCATGGCGATGGCGCGCGTGCCAACTCAGAGGGCTCTGCGTGCCCTCTCTGGCACACGTGCCATAGGTTCACCATCACGGGTATATACCATGGGAGATTGCCTTTCTGGCCAGCCAGTTTATGACCCCTGGACAGCAGATGTCGAAGGGGGGGGGAGAGAGGGCTAATGACCCTCAGCTCAACCCCAGACACACATCTTTCCCCAGCCAAGAAAACACCCTTCTTTTCCCAGTTCCCGCAGTGCGTGGAGAGGAGGGGGGGCTACCTGGAAGAGAGGTGTGGCTGGACACTAGCCTTATACTGAGAGGAAGGGTGAGGTTCTTTTGTCACTCAGGAAGGAGGCAGCTAGGGGTTAGCTGCTCTGTAACTTGCTTAAGGATGTGCCCAGAGGCCCAACATATGGAGGTCCAGATAATCAGACTACAAACTCGGTCTGGGTAATACTTTTCTGTCTTTATTCCCATTTTACTTTCTGTACTGTATTTTGCTTTTACCTGTATTTGCTTGACCGTTCATTGATGTATATTTCTGTATGTTAGTGCCTAGTGCCGACCCACTTGGGTTAATAAATATATAAAATTTATAAAACTCGTTTCATATTATCCTATGAACCCGGTCCACTCACGGCGTGTGGGTGGGAGGTAAGAAGGTTGATCGCAGGTGTGCCAAGCGGCTTGGCAAAGTGAGATCCTTCACAAGAGTGCTCTCTTCTGTTATGTTTGTTTAGTTTTGTTACAGAAGAAAAAGTCCTGAAAGTTACAGAAGTCACAGATAAAAAAGTAACACTTTCACAATAACTAAAGAAGTGAAACAGACATGCTCACTTCTTACACATGCGGTACATTTGACAATGGAAGGAAAAATTTGGAATACCTGGAATTGACTGTATTTCTTCAGAATCTCTGCACTCACTGAGAAACAACATGCACTGTGAGTTTCTCATTTCCTATGAATGAGCAAAAGATTGATCGTAGTAATGAGGATGAGAAAATATGAGGGGATCACCAGGATACCCATCAGGACTTTCCAGTCATGGCAGAGCTGTGGACTGGGGAAGAGAGTGTAGTGCTCCTGAGTGTGGGCGAACACCATAGCATGCACTGTCCACATCTTACCTTCTCCGGAAAAACTAAAAATTACACATGTAAAATGCAGAGGTGAAAAAATGTATCATATAGATAAGATTGTGGCCAGAAATACTGTTATTATTCCAACATCATGGCTTTTTCTCAAAAATCATTCTTTAAAGCAGTGGCCCCAAAACTTTTCTACCTTGTGAGCCACATCCAAAACCTAAAGTTATAGCTGGGAGCTACATTTACAGTGGTTTTCCTGCTAGAGACATGCATTCCCTAGCCATAGGATCGGAGGTAAATGTCTGATCACTGGGGATTCAAGAGCTGGGACCCCAGGAAATTACAAGAAAGGGAGCCCAAAAGTGCCACACCTGAAGGGGGCAGTAGCGTGCATGCTCCATCACTGCTCTGTTCACATCAATGGCACAAATGGAGTTAGCCATCCACATTTGCAACATTTGGGTATCACATATATCTAGAATATTGTTATTGTGGATGTCATATTTCATAATGCCATAATTCAGGGTTCCTATGGGGAGCCATTCAGTGGAGCATCGTGAGCCACTGTTGGAATACCAAGCCTAGAAAGGAATCCTAAAAATAAACTGGAAACATAGTTGCACTTGCAGATCCTGAAACATGGCATATCTTGCATAGAACGCAGGGGTAAATCTAATGCTGATCTGCTCTGCCATTATTTGGAGAGTATCTTGCTCCAGCCAGTTGTCTTATAGCCAGACACAGTACAATGAGAAGAAGAAGGCTGATCTCCTGGGACAGAAAGCCAAAATTTTATTTATTTAATTATTATAAAAATATAATTATTTATATATTTCCCAGTTTTAATTGTATTATGAGACCAAAGGAGAGGAGATAAAGGGAGGAAATCCTGGGATACGTATTGTATATTTTTTACATTTTCTGTGTCATGTTCCTTTAAATGTATAAAGTGAAGCAGTCCATTCCACTTGGGATAGCTACTAATGTGAATATATGGATTCTCTGCACAGAGAATGGTGCGGTATATTAATATTCGAGAAACTCTGACCACACTACATGAAGGTTTACACAAGATTTAATTATATTACGGCCTCTGCCACAACCATTCAATTTGTTACATGTATAGAATTGATTCCATGTGGTAATGTCTGGCTCAGACAGAATCTGCCAGTAACACATCCATTCTCTGATGCATTATCCGTGAGCCGGTGGCGTGTATTAATATCCACCACGGAGAAACCATTTATTACCTACTTTGTCTGTCTGGAACAGCAGGTGGTATTTACATTAACAATCGCCCGAGCTGTAAATGATATTATAATTTATCTCTCGAAAATTTCTGCACGGAGCAAGATGACGGTGACATGAAAATTACAGGTTTTCTTCTTTTTTGCCATATAGAGGGTTGGGGAATGAACAGGCTTTCAGTTCCTTCCGGGAATCCTATGAGATAAAAAATCTTATTAGAAGGAATGTATTTATACTAGAATGTCATGTAAATTATATCTAAATGAAATGAGTAAACGTTCTATGTAAGCTGCGAGAAGTAATGGTGCTGTGGATCTGTCACCTCTCCTGACATGTCTAAGCACATAATTGTATTCCCGAAGAAATAACAATTACAGAGGGTCTTAGACCAATACATTGTGCCACTCCTCTGTTATTCATCCTGGAATGGTGGGTGACCTTTCATCAACTCCAGTTCTTAGCATCTATTAATAGTTGCTGCACTGATTCCAGCACAGTTGGAATATTTTCCCTAGCCCCCACCATTCTTGAGCAATCAGTGCTGTTAGTTTTGGTACCTGATTCACTACTTAGACTCTGTACTGTCAAGTGGGTGGTGTCAGGCATGAGTAGGAAAGGGGGCATGATTCAGAGCTGTACTCAGAGGTGGATAATGTCAAAGCTCAGATTCACACCCCTTGTCTGCTACTACTTGACTCCGCCCTCCTGACAGTAAAAATTTGAGGTTTGCCGAAACCAAAATTTGTAGATGATTTGTAAAAAACAGAACTCATCCTTAGTAACATCCATTGGTCAATGTATTCATATATTTCCAGAAGATATAACAGAGAAAGATTGACAGAGCTGGCATTTACACTATACCACTATGTCATTTTGACAACAACTATGGCTACGGTGAAAACTATTTGAAGTAACAAAATAAATTTTGTAAAGAAATTGTACAAAATCAGTAAAGAAAAGCATTTCCAATATACCAATATTGTAATAAAGTGAGTATGTCCCTATAACCCAGTATATCACTCCAGCCCCACAGATAGATAGGTTAGGGTCACCTGAATAAAACATTGTTTCCTCCTTGTGAATCACTGCCTCCATTGTTAAGATAATGCTGTTTTTGGAATGGCAAAGGCTCTGCCGTTGCTCCAAAGAGTCTATTTGCATATTGACAAAAACAGCAATATCTCGACAAAGGAGGCAGCGATTCCCAAGGGGAACACACTGTCTGATTCAGGTGACCCTAACCCATCTATCTGTCGGGCTGGGTTGATATGCTGGGTCTGGTGACACACTCCCTTTAATATTTATCTTCTTAATGGAACACTATTATCTCACTTTCTCCCATCATCTCCTCCTTTCCTTTGATCCTATTTTATCTTATATTATAATTAAATTGAGAAATATACAGTATAAATAAATGTTCTCTATGTGTCTTGGAAGATCTGCCTGGCCGGTCCAGGAGCCTCTCTGCTGTGCCCTGTGTGCAGTAGGACAAAGAGATAGCTAAGCTCCGCCCCTTTCTAAGCCTCACCCACTCACTAGTCAAAGATAAAATAGATCAGCAGGAGATTTAGGCTGAGGCCCCAGGTTGCAGAAACACAACTTTTTTTGTTGCAGATTTTGTTGCAGTTTTTTGAGCCAAAGCCGGGAGTGGATTGAGCAGAAGGGAGAAGTATAAGAACTCCCTATATATTCCCCATTCCTTTTGTAGCCATTCTTGGCTTTGGCTCAAAAAAGGCAACAAAATCTGCAACAAGAGAAGCTGCTTTGCTGCAATGTGGGGCCTCAGCCTAAAGAGGTTTTCCAGGACTTATTAATCCTTAGGGCAGATCATCTACTGAAGATCAGCAGGGGTCTGAGACTAAGGACCCCTGCAGATCAGTTTTTTAAAGCAGTAGTGAGGTGAATATACATTACTGTGCTTGGTGTGCCGTAAAGAGGCTGCAGCGATCACTGTGTTCTGTTCACATAGCTGATCGGTGCGGGGCCCAAGTGTTGGATCCGTGCCAATCCAATGCCAATCCTCAGGATAGGTCATCAATTACTAAGCCTGTTAAACCCTTTTAACCCTTGTGCTCTCTGCAGGATTTCTACAAGACTGTTTGTTTCAAGAACATGCAAATACTTCTACAGACTAACAATAAGAGGGGGCAAATGTTTCTCCTGTTTGCTTGTATCATTCATTTCTTGGTTTAGTGTTTCTTTAAGGCCACATTCAGATGTGGTATATTTGTTGCGGACGCTAGTGACTACTAACTAGGGTTAGTTCATATGTAGTAGATTTTCCTGCTGTTATATTATATTATGGATACGTTGCATTTTCACCATGAATTTCACTTTTTGCAAAGCTGGGTAACTTCACATTTTGCTTTGGCTTTTCCTCAGACCTTCCCCTCTGCAAAGGATGAAATCCAAAGCAAATGCATGACATAGTAGGAAAATAACCTTAATGAGACAACCCCATTAATTCTGAAGAAGACGTCTGCAACAAGTTACAACACATCAATTTTCTTAAAAGGAAATACTCCCCCCCCCCCTTTAACTATAGCGTCAAAGGGTAAATCAATACCAGTAGTGGATGTGCATATGGGAATAGCCACAGTACATGCGCGTCTACGAGTGCTTGATATAGTACAGCGAGATGACCAGAAGTATCACTCCTCACGCTCTTCAGATAAGATCTCTCCGTAATATCGCTCCTACCCTCAGGTCCATCATTGTAATCTGTGCACTGGAAACAGTCCCTGAGATACTTGTTCAATTACAATTCACAGACGGACAGTCCACATGCAAACAGAAAGGAATGAGATGAGGATGTCTGTGTAACATTGATCTGACCCAGATCAGTGGGGAATGGCGAGCATGCCGTCTAAGAGCCCGCATTTGTAATGGCTAGGATTGCAATTCTGAAAGTCTGACATTGGAGGAAACCTCAGTTTCAGTTGACAACACACACATAATACCGAAATACAATGGGAGAAATTTATTAAAGAGGACCTTTCATGTCATGTGACATTGGCCGGTGTTATAAACCGCTGGAAAGCTGACTGTGCGCTGTCATCTTTGCTGGTATGTGGCCCGGTTGTAGAGATATCGGTGTCGGTAGTTTTGGTACCGATATCACTGTCAGAGGGGCCGGCCTTACAGCTCAGTGTCATCACTTGGTGGTGAACGCCCCCTTGACAGTATACTTTTATAAGTGATATAGGTGCAACAACAGCACTGATATTTCAGCAAACGGGGCGCATACTGGCAACGATAAAAGTGCACTGAATTCAGCGCACAGTCAAATTTCTAGTGGTATATATATATATATATATATATATATATATATATATCAAATCTATGCCAGCCAGGAACTGTTGTACATTTCAAGTATCACTCACACTAGCTTTCTAGCGTAAGTTATAGTACATATGTCAGGCCGAGGCATCCCCGCCCCAGCATGCTTAAGTCTCCAACCCGCCTCGCCATTCTGTGGAGTGCAGAATGAATAAGGTGAAGAATCTCTGTTGCAGGAAACGATCATGCGTCAAAGATGTGCCACATTGATATCCTTCTACATCAGTTGAGGAAATTCTCCCCAATAAGTCAATTACCCACAATCTGCTTATAGGGAACCAGTCACATTGTACACAGTCTCTGATCCACAGGCAGCATATTATAGAGCAGGAGGAGCTGAGCAGATTGATATATATAGTTTTATAGAAAAAGATTCCCAATACAACTTGTCATTTATACATATAAACCTCTGCTGATTCCAGACTTAGGAGTCCAGTGGGTGGTGCTATTAAGTGACTTGCAGCTATCTCAATGTGCACTCATACACTACCTATTAATGTACTCAGCTCCTCCTGCTCTATAATATAATCCCCATAGACTGAACAGAATTTTCCTGGTTTGCCTTAAATATGCAAAAAATATTAATGGAATAATAAAGAAGAACTCCGGCAACTACAAAAATATCTGGTGACACTACTCCTATATCTTACTTCGGAACAGAACTCCTAAAAGATAAAGCATAGGCTTCAGTGATCCCTGACGTCACCCAAGTGACCAGAAGAGGTCGGATGCTCCAGCAGAGCCCCAAAGAGTTGAGGAAAGGTGATCTCAATTTACATTTCTTAAAGTGGCGGTCCCCCTGGGCCAATGACATTACCCAGGAGGCTAAAAGATATCGGGAAAAAATACTAGCTACTGTGGCAGGAGAGGTGAGGAAAGGTGAGTATGAGCCGTTTGTTAGTTTTCCACACCTCCCCTGAGCTTCCATGTTTTATACTCAGAGGTCTGAAGAGACCCCAGAATATAATAATAGAACTTCTGGTTGGAACCAAAGCTTGCTGGTGAACCTTGCAAATATTCTCTCATCAGTAGTTACAATGTATCAGCCCAGACAATCCTCTGTGAGCTAAACACGGAAGCAGCATGTACAGTATCTCTCTTCAGAATTTCAGTCTTACTGGTATTGATACAATATAACATACAGCACTTTTGTGAAACCAGGTTAAGATTAAGTATTCAGGGACTTCAGGGACTTACTGACAACAAGCACAGATCTTCAAATCCAAAAAATCTTAGAAAATTAGGCAATTTTGAAATTAAAAAAAAAGTTAAAAAGCTTTATTTATTGGGCATATCAAATATACCATACCTCATGGGCTGACTTCCATGGAAATACACTGATGTGGACGTTGGGATGCACCGATACATAAAACTAAAAGAGAAGAAAAAGGTAAAGAAATGTTATATATATATATATATATATATATATATATATATATATATATATGTTAGTTAAAAACATTTTTGTAATATTTTGTGGTATTAAAAAAAATAAAAATCTAGATTTTTTTTTATATATTTAATATAAAAGCAGACACGTTTTCTTCTTTCCTTTCCTCTTTTCTTTTTCTTTCCTTTCTCTTCCCTTTTTTCTACATTTATCCAGACAATAAAAAAGAAAAAAAAAACATGCAAAAATTAAATTGACACAAAGCTTAAGCCCCAGGTATCGGCAAAAAAGCAAAAATGATTTGAATAACCCAAATGAGAAAACAAAAAATTAGATGTCTTCAAAACTAAATGCACCAAAAAAAAAAATCAATAAATAAATAAATACAAATTGAAAATTTGTCTGGTCATCAAGCGGTTAATTAGGTTTTTCTAAACAATAAAAATCTGAATTTTCACGTATTTTAATTCCAAACATCAAATCACAGATGACTTCAGGCAAACTTTACTGTACTTTATCTAAGATGTAAAAGAGGGTAGATCAGACCCTGGGTTATATAGCTTTTATAATATGCTAATGTGACATGTGACCCCCCAGTAGTGCTTTATGTAGTACTATACTCAGGATGTGCAGAATATTGCTATTTGACACGGTTCACACAGCTTGTTTGCTAAACAAAGAACACATTTCATGAAAGAATAAGTATGTGAATAATGCCTGAGCCGTGCTCCGCTGTCCCTCTATGGCTCAAAGCAAATGCACTGTAATGGTTGATAAAGATTTTATGCACCTCGCTCTGTGAAGTCGTGCTGCTTTCCGCATAATTTGGATTGGAAAACCCACTGGTAACATCGCCTTTATGTTTCCTGTTGGAGAATAAAATGAAAGAAAGCATTAATTTTAATCATGAGATCATGAAGTTTTAAAGGAAGAGACGTGGAAATGTATGAGACCATAACAGCAAATGTTACTCACATACGCTATACAGTACAAGCGGAGATGGATGGAAAAAGAGAGTACAAGAATAAAAGATCCTACAAGGAAGGAGTATACAAAAATAGAAAAAATACCGTGCCCAGATAGAAACGTCGGATTGTTGCAAACCCCATTAAGTAGCAGATATGTAAATGATCACAAGTGTGGTCTGATCAGACACTGGGTCTTGCCAGAAGAGGGCAAAAAAGAGCTTCCCCTGTTATCCTATATAAAGGCTTTCAGAGGCTACGTTTGGGTAGTGTACCTCTTTTTTAGGTATATCCTTGACTTTTAGACATGCCTCTATGACACAATTGAAGACATTTTGCCCACTCGAAGACTTGAAGAAGGCGTGTTATTAGACTGAGAATAGCAGGAGGGTTGTTTTAAGGAATTGCCCACCATCTAGGCTGCTTTGACCTAGTTGTTAGGAGGTGTTAAGGGCAGTTGTTACATGAGGGCACATGCACACGGCAGACAGGCTCCACATGGCCCAGACAGATTACCAGTAAAGGATCATTTGATCCACCGACAAGCGTGAGCAGCTCTTGCAGTTTCCTTGTCCACCATCCAGACACAGGGGGCGCCTTCATTACACACCCTTGTGTTTGCCTGGACCATTTCCAGGTGCTTAGAAGAAGGAAATCTGGTGTCACGGTACCACCATCACCTTTGTTTGCAGTGGTGTCCTGAAAAAGAAACCTGGACTGCTACAGACTGGAACTGTATCATATTTAGCGATGAATCCAAGTGTGATCATAGAGGCCTCATGTTGAGCGCTTCAATCCTGCCTTTGCTGTTGAGCAGCACACAGCTGGCTATAAACAATAACTTGTCAGCCAAATATGCCAATTTTGGTGGGACTGGCTGATCATCTAATGTGCCTGGAGGCAGATTTAGGGATAAACGAAGGATCATTATCCTTGTACTGCTGTGACATCATTGTGCGCATCATCCTTGTATTGCTGTGACATCATTGTGTACATTATCCTTGTACTGCTGTGACATCATTGTGTACATTATCCTTGTATTGCTGTGACATCACTGTGTACATTATCCTTGTACTGCTGTGACATCATTGTGTACATTATCCTTGTATTGCTGTGACATCACTGTGTATATTATCCTTGTACAGCTGTAACATCATTGTGTACATTATCCTTGTACTGCTGTGACATTATTGTGTGCATTATCCTTAGACTGCTGTGACATTATTGTGTGCATTATCCTTGTACTGCTGTGACATCATTGTGTATTTTATCCTTGGACTGCTGTGACATCATTTTGTATTTATCCTTGTACTTCTGTGACATCATTCTGTACATTATCCTTGTACTGTTGTGACATCACTGCTAGTCTTTATTTACAGTATCAGGGGGAATCAAGAACTGTAATGTCCAGGTGACCCTTGGACAAAAAACTTGGCAGCTTCCTATCGGTGTATAATGATCAGCAGGGGCCTAACATGAAGCTCCTGGGTCACAATGCACAAGCTGTACTGGGCCCCCCAACTATAAGGTATCCTTTATTGCACTGCTCTCCTCATATTAAGAAGAGACAGTTTATGGGCCCACTAAGGCTCCTGGGCCCAGAGGCAACTGCACCCTCTGCACCCCCTCACGTTACGCCCCCAATGATCAGCGGTCCTGGAGCGTTATGTACTTTTTGTTTGGCTTGTGCTTGTCAAAGCAATTGCGATTTACAAAAAAAAAAAAAATGTGTGCGCTCAGCTGTAACCCTTGTGTCATCTTTAAGGGGCACATGCAGGTTAAATAGAAAAGTTGTATAGTATTGATTTTTATATGTTCTCATAAAGAAGGATTTCTGTCAGAAGTGAAAGTATCCATTGTGGCAAAGAAATGCCAAAGTCTTCCAAGTGCAAACCCTTTGGGTTTTCACTTTCAGGTTAAACTGTTATTTTCTTAAAGTTTTATCCCTCTTGTTATAAACTATATGTCCCGAAATGTCAATGTAATGGTGGAGATTCTATCTATCTATCTATCTATCTATCTATCTATCTATCTATCTCATCTATCTACCTATCTATCTATCTATATATCTCATATCTATCTATCTATCTATCTATCTATCTATCTATTGTATCTATCTATCTATCTATCTATCTATCTATCTCATCTATCTATCTATCTATCTATCTATCTATCTATCTATCTATCTATCTATCTACAGTATCTATCTATCTATCTACAGTATCTATCCAACTATCATATATCTATCTATCTACAGCTATCTATCTATCTATCTATCTATCTATCTATCTATCTATCTATCTATGTGTCTATCTATGTGTTTATCTATCTATCTATCTATCTATCTATGTATTATCCATCTATCTATCCTCTATCTATCTATCTATCTATCTATCTAACTATCTAATAAAAATGAAAAATATAGCAGCATGGTCAAAACAAATGTGGTTGCTAGCCTTAAAGCAGAACAAAGCATTCTAATACAAAAATGCAAAAAAAATTTCAAGCCTGAAAACAGCACCAAGACATATATACATAGAGTTGAAAGTACATTGCTATTACTTATTATCTACATATATGAATTTGCTAGTATGATTAGTATCTATACATATAAATATGAGGTTCTTAGTATACATGTTTGATCAAACTATAGAAGTCCATCTGCCCTGACATGATATCTATATCCAAAGTGTGTGTAGAGCAGCACTGTGAAGCAATCTTTCCCAAGATGGCTGCAGAGCCAAAGAGATCCGGCATATGATCCCACATCGAAAAAAATGTAGAAAAGGCAGCACTCCAAGGAAGTGAAAACACATTGTGGGTTTATTCCAACTGCAACGTTTCGGTGCTAAATACACAGGACCTTTCTCAAGATTTGACCGAAACGTTGGGCTTGAGAAAGGTCCTGTGTGTTTAGGCCCGAAACGTTGCAGTTGGAAAAAAACCACAGTGTTTTTTCACTACCTTGGAGTGCTGCCTTATTCTACATTTTTATCTACTGCTACTTCCATTAAATGAATTTCCCATTAACTTTCAAGATGCTTGACGGACTGGACCTCTTTTTTTGTTTGATTGTCCTACTTTGGGGATAGGGCTCTGCTGTGCATTTTTTGGGAGACCAGTTTTTTTCCATGGTGTTGGTGCTGCTATATTGTCTATCTATCTATCTATCTATCTATCTATCTATCTATCTGTCTGTCTGTCTGTCTATCTATCTGTTATCTATCTATTTATCTATCTATCTCTCATCTATCTATCTATCTATCTATCTATCTATCTATCAATTGACAATCATTTCCAGCTTTTATTTCCAGTACAGCTAAGAAGTGGGACAAATTTCTTTCCTTGAGCTCCATTACATGATCTCCACCTTACCTTTTACAGAAGTAACAGAAGAAGACAATAATAACTTCCGTCAATAGAAACGTTAATCCAATGGTAATACCAATCCACAGACCTGTATGGAAAGAAGCCAGACATCTCAGCCTTAGTAAAATAGTCACAATTGTTGGCAATGTAAAGCTCTATGAAGACTTAAAGGACATCTCCATCCAAATGATTCAGCCTACATTTGCTAGCTAAATGTTTCTATCCCCATAGAATGTCTATTATTTAACTAGCTAGAGTACATGCTTGTGCTACAGGGCAGTTCAGGGGTTGCAACTTTTTTCCAGTGTTTGCCATTTTATAATGTATGAAGAGCAGTTTGGGGTTACCCAAACATCTTCCTGCTATTCCCTTTCTGCCCTGTCTCTACGTTTCTGAAAGCGATTCCCATAGTCCTGCCTCTGCCTTCTTGGCTTGGTACATTCCGGAAAACACTCTTAAATTGAAATAGAAACATCTGTGTGCCAGGCAACATTCATGCAAATGCCCAATTAAAGTTTCTATTAGCATTGATGAGATAGTGATTTCTTTTTTGGCAGGAAAAGTTTTGCTTAAAAAAAGGAGGTCACAGATGGGAATACTAGAGCTTGTGTATATTATCGCCCTTAAATACGAGGACGTGGAGCCTTTTTATTATTTAACTGTAAGATTTTTGGGCCACAAGACATTTTTCTAATAGGTTTATATGAAATGTTTTCAACCAATTTCACTCAGTAGTCTGCATGTTTTCTCATACATTGCAGGCAGCTTTGTCCTGTGCTCAGTGACATCTGACAGATGAGAATCCTGATGGCTCATTTTCTAGAACTTACAGTATCTATGATCAATTTGATACAAACTTCAGATTAAGTGGATATTTATGAGCTTTCAAGACAACAGAGGTAAAGCTAGAGCAACCAGGCAGCTGGGAACAGAACAGAGCAGCCTGCAATGTATGAGAAATCATGGGGTACAGTAAAACAGTTAATTTTTTTTTTTTTAATAAATATCTATTAAGATTTTTACCAAAATATATACAATGTAATAATTTTAAAATGCTGCACAAAGGTGTCCATAGCCAGTAATGCACTTATCTATTATTTTACAGGGCAAGAGAATACAAGGGCCCACTGAGATGACAAATGCGATTACTCAACATTCAGTTGTCTAATGTGATATCCACCTAATCTTACACAATTAATTAGACAAAGGAAACATCATAATCGCTCAATTTCTCTTATCACATTACTTCAGAAACAGATAGGAAACAGGTTCAACATCATCCATGTACACAAGCTCTTAAAGGGGTATCCCAACTTACTGTATATAGATATGTCATAAACGTTTGATATGTTCAGGTCCCATCATTGGTTCCCTCGCCTCACTGGGGTCCTCTACAGCCTGCAACTCTGCCCATAGAAGTCAATGGAGAGAAGATAGCTCTTGGATAACTCTTTCTATAGAAGTCTAGAAGAGTTATGGTAAAAGCCAATTGCTGCTCTCAAACATCAGCAAATGGGATCACAGGGCACTTGTTAGTCTGACAGGTGACAGTTCAAGGGGTATGAAATATTTATGGCATATTCATGCAGCTGCTATGGAGTCCTTGGAGCAAGAGGGCCCAACCCTGGTTAGTACCATCCTCTTACTAGAGTAAGAATTTGTGCAGGACACCCCTACATGAAGTAGGGACCAAACAAAAAGGTAGTTAACTGTCCCAACGGCATCAAGGGGAGGGGGGTGTTAAAGTCTACTTTGCTAATAGGGGCATTTCAATCTTTCCAAGTGCTTTCTCTTATATCTATCCCACCAAGGATACCATTACCTGTATACCAGTGGGCTATGCAGATGAGAAAAAGCACCAACAGTGTTTATGTCTTGGGTTCTTTGTACCTGTGTTATCAGATTCTGGCTTATTAAGAGATATTTCGGGAGAATAGACGTGGCATCTTGTTCCCTTCCATTTTTCTTTGCACCTGAAAGTAAAAAAAAATGTAAAATTCATAGAGACAGTTTATGATAAATGATATGGTAAATCCCAACAACAGATTTGATAATAAGGGTCACATATGGGGTAACATTTTGGATATCATATTTACGAATTTGAACAGGTTACCATTGGCACCCAGCAAAGTTCAGCAGATGCCTTTCTCTGGACTTTCTGTAAGAATGTATTCTATACAACAATATGTTTGCATTGATAGATTTAATAGTATGTGAAACACTTCTTAGCGCCCCCTAGTGAGAGCTACAAAGAGCCAGAATGGGTGGTGTCAAGCCAGAGCAGGCAGACACGGACCGCCCACCTGACAGTAGAGAGTCTACTTAGCATATTCGGTGCTGAATTTAACAGTATTGATTTCTTAGGAATGGTGGGGTCTAGAGAAAAAATTCCAACTGCACCAGAATCAGTGGATCAGCACCTAAACATTGGAGTTGGTGGAGATGGTGAAAGGTCTCCTTTAAGTCTATGTTTATACAGGGAATCTGGAGCTCAGTATCAGCAAAAAACTTTGAGCGCTATACAATAAATGAAAAAAACCGAATCTGCATAGTATATGGAACCTAAATTCAACGTAATAAAAGGTGGAGATTGACTTTAAGACTTTTCACTGAAGATATAGGCTCGGGACTTGCTCGGTTTAACGCCCCATAGATAGACATTTCAGCTTTTTCATCCCATGAACTTGTTTAAATGACTGGGCAAACACAGTATCGGAGATATGCTGACTCTTCGCGCTGTAGATCCCAGATGCAATACTAAATGAATTTGCCAGTGGATGCGCCATGCGTTTATTTCTATTCCGGTGACAGGATGATGATGGATAAGTCATTAGACAAGTGCCAGGAGGCCAATAGGTAGACTCATCTCAAAAGAAACAATTTAATGAACAATGCTTGGAAAGGTCAAATAGAAGACTTGTTGTAGGAAGCAATTCTATAAGGCAACCAACACTAGACAGAGCAAATAAGAGGAAGAAGCTGGTAATGTTATTGGAAAGTTATTACAGCTCTGCTTAGATATTCCTTATGGCTTTTGTGCATAATGGCCATGATGCTCTGTAGGATCCATCCTTCAACAGATTGCAATGGTGCCAAGAGGACACCGAGGACTTGTAATGGGGCCATTGGGTTTTCATAGTCATTTTCATTGTTGCAGTCTTTCCTATTTTTGCCATCAAATCTGACAAAATTACTGATAGAGTCTCCTTCCAACAATGTGCAAATATATATTTATTTTACTTTAAAGGGGTAATCCCATTTTAGAGAATTATGGCATATTCACAACATATGCCGTAAATGTCTGAGCAATGTACAGTAGGTCCCACCTATGTATCCCCCTCTAACTGTAGAATGGGGGTCACCGATCCTCTTTCTGCTCTGGTTAGGTAGCCACTTTCAGGCGGAGAGGAGGCGTATGTCTGCAACTCTCTCCATTCACTTCTATGGGAGGTAGCTGAGCAAGTGTGCTTCGATGTGTCAGTGATTCCCATAACAGTAAATTGGGAGGCAATGCATATGCAAGACCAACTCTTCATTCAATCTCCCCTTCAAGTATAATATAGCCACTGGCTGCCACACCACATTGCTGAAAGGTCAAGGGTACTTATTCTAGATAAAAGTATGGGCCCCAGAGGTGAGACTGGCTTTTATAAGGCCCGGTTCACATCTGCGTTCGGAGAGGAAAGTGCTGCATGCTCCTCTCCGCTTGCTTCATGTGGAAATCGAGTGGAAACCACATGGACCCCATTATAGTCTATGGGGACCGAGGGTTTCCCAGGTAAACCGCTTTTTTATGCGTATAGTTTTCCATTCGGGGGGTCCCCAAGTGGAATCCCCGAACGGAAACCCGAACACAGATGTGAACCAGGCCTAAGACATTTATAGTATATCCATCGGGTATGCTATAAACATCTAAAACAGGAATATCCCTTTAACAATCTTATTAGGTTACAGAAAAAAAAACAAACAAACTAGGGTACGTACTGTAGACTTTTGCAATTTTTTTGTTTCTATGCTTTTAAAATATAGTGAAGTAGCTTTGTAAATAATCTTGTTTACATATATCTTACATTGTTGTTACGGAGCTGTATCTCCATGGTTACAGACTACAAACAGTCTTTTTGTGCAGTCTGATCCTGCAATCATGTATTACTGTCTTCTGATGTCCTCTTTTCTTATATTCTGTACACATGCAAGATGAGGTGGATCTTATGGATTTTAAAAAATCTAAATAAATGGATTTTAAAAATCTGCATTTCAGGAAGGATCTGAAATTCGGAACACTTAAAGAGGACCTTTCACCACCTCCATCAATTCCAGTTCTTAGCATCTGTTAATAGAATCTGCTCTACTGATTCCAGTGCAGTTCACATTTTTTCTCTATTCCCCATTGTTCCAGATCAATCAATGCAGTTAATTTTGGTGCCTTGTATGCTATTTAGGCTCTGTACTGTCAGGTGGGCGGTGTCAGGGAGAATCAGGCAAGGGGGTGTGATTCTGAGCTCTGACATTGCCTTCCTCTGATTGGAGCTCTGAATCATGCCCTTTTGAATGATCCTGCCTGACAATGCCCACCTGACAGCACAGAGCCTAAGTAGCATATTAGGCACCAAAACTAACTACAATGATTACTTGGGTATGATGGGAGCTAGAGAAAAAATTCCAACTGTGCCAGAATCAATTGAGCAGCACCTATTAACATATGTTGGAGTGGTGGTGGTGAAATGCCCTCTTCAACTAGCTTTACTCTTAAGAACCCAGAATTAATGCATTACAAAGCATCCCAATGTTTTCAATATAAATATGTAATGCTTCACTCCTCCTGCGGAGGTGCTGCAGAGAAATCAAACACTTGCTGCTAAGTTCCCATGAACACTGCAGCTTATCACTGGAGATACCACCAGGAAAACCTATCACAAGGCTGTGTCTAAAGCAGAGATTTCCTTTAAGGTATAAAACACTGAAGTCAGGAGAAGTTCTGAGCAGAAACAACGGAAATTATATTCTGCTACTGTACATGTGGTGGAGAATCAAGCAGAGGGAAGCTCCAATCTAAATCCCAAAGAGTAAAGAATGATGGTAAAGTAGAAAATGTAAGAGATGTAGTACAATGGCACCCTGGCTGTATAAAGTGCCCTGCAAATATGAGACAGAGACGAGAGAAAGGAGAGAGAACAGAAAGTGTTATAAAGGAAGGAGCGATATCTAAAATACAAGATCCTGTGGAGCATCGTAAAGTATGTAGTGGAGGGAGTGTGTCTGACTTATTGCCTAAAGCTAAATCACACAGGGAGATAAGACATGCTTTATGTGACTCATCTACTCCGCCATGCCATCTCAAGACTACATATCCTGGTGGCTATAGCTGGCCATATACTATACATACTGTAGCTGATTCATTTCTTCATTTCCATGAGAATAGAACGATAGGGCATGTTGAAATTCATCACCCTGATCATTTTCTCCCCCAGACATCTGCTGTCAGGGGAAATTCAAGACACCTCTATGTATATAGAATTCAATAAAACACAAGCGTAGATTTACTTTTGGTTCATCTTTGTCTTTTACGTATACTCATATAAAAAGTCAATAAAAAGAAAAATATCTCATTATTTCCAACATTAAACAAAAAAGAACAAGGATAAATATTCTGCGGCTTTTAAATAGCTATTTACTATTTATTTTATTATTGCTTTTTCTCATTTCGTTCCATTAGTGTAATGGCGAGGACTAGGACAAAAGAGCAAAGTGAACATTTACATAAGAATAAATTATCCGACCAACTACTAAGGTCTATCCAGATCATCTTTCCATGAGAAGCTAAAACTACTCTGACTGCATCAAAGGACAAAACACAAAGACAAAAATGTTTCTGTACAGAAAAGAAGGTTAAAATTGATTTTTGTAAAATTGATTTTTAATAAACCATGGCTGGGATTTCAGACCCACTTTTTGACTTTCTAGTAGTAACTATCGAAGGACGGCTGCAGTCAGAATGAAGTTGCACACAGGTCTACATTCACATGGTATGGTGAGTCTCAGGCATCTCTATGGGTAGAGTCAGGTCACATGTCCCTATATAGGTAAAGTCAAACCACAGAGGCCACTATGGGTACAGTCAGTCACATGTCCCTAAGTGGGCAGAGTCAGGCTACAGGGATCCCAATGGGTACAGTAAGGACACTTGGCAGAGAGGGTCTCTGAGGCCACAGAGTGGCAAGGTAACATAATGTGGAGGTAGCAGCAGAATGAGTAGGCCACAGAGTGCCAAGATGACATAATGTGGAGGTGGCAGCAGCATGAGGAGGCCATAGAGTTACCTGGTGACAGAGTGGGGAGGTGGGTGGCGAATCGAAGCTGACAAAGTGGAGTATATGATACAAGCCCTTGTTTAGTGTAGATAGAACTTGGTTATTTATTCATTAACTCTGTTGAGCCCAAGGTAAACCCAACAAATCGACCCCTTCTGTGGTGACCAAGTACCATTGTCCACCTCCGAAATAACCACGTCATATCCACCCATCTATTTCAGTACTGCACGAAGAGACCTCTAAAGTTAATATCGCTTTTACACTTCTAGAAGTGTGTTGGCTCCAAACTGCAAAATCGACATAACAGCTGCAGCCACAAAGGAGATTTAGCTTTGGACGGAAAGCTGCCAAATGTAATTAAACATTTATTTATAGTTGTTAAGCCCCATTGTTTCCAGCTGATACAAAATTATGAGATAAAGCTTGATGAAAAGGTTAGCGATTACAGTCCTTTCATTCAGTGCCCATGCAAGCACCTATGAACACAGATTGTGCAACTATTTTATATAGAAACACAGGGGGCAACTATTTCTCAGTAGTCCAGCTCCAGGCAAAAACTGAAAAGTCAGCTTACAGATGTGACCTTCCTTATCTTTCCTCTTTGCTGGACATATCCATATAGGTTGTTATAGGATGATGAGTTTTTCAAGCCAATATTGTTTCGCAATATTGTTTTATGCTATATGTATCTATTTGTGTCAAGGGATTTGTTTCATAAGAAATTGTTAACCTAACCAAATTCAGGCTACTTTAAGGATGGACACATCTGTAGGAGATATCCATTTTGCAATTATTTGTGAGGTTTGCCCATCTGTTTGGTCTGAACCGGAAGTGACATTATTATGCTCTGGGGTCTCTTCCGACCCCAAAGTATAGTAAACGAAGGCCCAGGGGAAGTGTGGAAAATTAATAAACAGTGATACTTACCTTACTTCAACCATCCTAGGCTCCCTCGCGGCATCTGTTTCCTTCCCCTCGTCATCTTCCATCTTCTTCCATCATCATCACTTTTTGGCTTCCCAGGAGACTGCTGAGGCACGTGGTTATGTCATAACTCCGTAACAAAAATCCAATACTTTGAAAAATTTCTTGGAGTCTCCATGTTCTAATACCTGTAACTCTTTTATATTATCATATACAAGGATGCGTCATTTTTGCAGAGCCAGTTGTAATTTTAATTTATTTTATTCTTGTTAATGTCTGACATTTTTATTGCTTTTTGTTCAAATTTTTTGGAGGTCAAACATCCAAAAATAGCGGTTCAGGGATTTTTATTTTATTCTCACTATGGTGTATGGGAAATATGGGGCAGATTTATGAAGAATGACATACCCTCCGTAATACAAATTGTATTGAAGGATTTTAGTACTGCAGTGTAGCCCATTGAAGTCTATGAGGCAGCGCTGCAGTACCTATAGTTTGTGTGGCAAGTGAGCAGCACCTCGCCCATAATATAAACAATACCAAAAGCGACACTGTTTCAGTGCAGCTGATCTGCTTGGATCCCGAATGTCGGAATCCCACAGATCTACTATTGATGGCTTATCCTAAAGGCGCATTCACGCAACCAAGTTTTCAGTCAAGAAATTCGGTCTGTGTGTTGGCTTTAGACATGTCCATTTAAAGGGTCCCTCTTCCAATTTCAAGTTCTGATCATTTTACATAATTCGATTTCACAAATTTTGCAATTATGTATTTTTTGAAAGCGAAATGAATGATGCCACATTGTAACCGTGTCCTTTACAGTACATAACACGTGTCACTATAATTCATTCATTACCATTTAATAGACATTTCAAAAACAACATTGAGCCAGGAAATAATGAAGTTCACTTTATGGATTGCCGAAATATGTGGGTGCTAATAATGGAGATGACACCATGCTTTATATGCATGCAAATGAGCTGTTTTATGATGCTGTTAATCCAATTAATGCCTGCTCATTACTGTCTCTATTGTCCTTGGCCAATGGTAAATTCTGACTGGCAGCAGTACATGGATGAGTCCATGTAACAAGCGGTGGGTGTAACGGTCTGACATGTCAATGCACAATAGTCTCTCGCCACTGCCGACATGAACTGGAAGTTGATAGATAGTTCAGATGAAGAGAGACTAAACGTGGCTGTGTTTTTGCTGACCCAGCATCCTCGCCCTATCAGCCGGCACAGACTAATTACTTTGTGTAATTGCAGATGGTTTTAAGCAATGAATCATTATGTAGACTTCCGCCTCCTAGGAAAGTTGCTGTAACATTGAAAATACAGATCTGAAGAACTCAAATGGGCAAACTATTCATTATTAAGGCTCCAATAATAATAATAAACTTTATAGAGCAGCGATATATTCTTTACAATTAGGGAAGGGACGAACAAGTAAAGGGACAAGTAATCGAAACAAATGAACCATCAATAAGACAAAAGGAGAGAGGTGGGAGGGGTGAGACAGTAGGGACAAGGTGCTCATTTTGTCCAGATCAGCTCCTTCTGTTAACATTGAGAATATAAATGAAGCTGCGTGAACTTATCACTTGCCAGTATCTGAGCCAACATGGATATACGACAAGGATAAAGAGCTGAGGACAGGGTAGAGAGGAGATATCAGTGACCAGGTCAGATTATATATGGTCCATGGACTATTGATAGCTAACATAGGTCTCCTTGAAGAAATGCATTTTCAAGACACACTTAAAACTAGGAATATTAGGAGCAAGTCTAAGTGTATGTTCACACGAAGGACTTTTGAGGCAATTTCATCTCAAAGTTAGCGCCAGAGTCCATCCTGAATCTGCCTCCTGTTGCATTCAATGGCAGGACATTGAAAAAATAAGTGTCCTTCTCGATCTTGCCACAGATTCTGGGACTTATTCAGCCGCAGAACCCACAGTATGAGACAGTCTGCTGATAAAGCTCATTCATCTGAGGCTAACCAGCAAGTAAAAGACGGGGTAGAAAGCCGACGGCCAGAAAGTGGAGAGGAATTTAAGGTGGTAGCCTGCCTCCGTTTCCTCCTCACTTTCCTCCGTGATGGCCAGGGCAGTGAGTTCCATAGAATGGGTGCAGCACGAGAGAAGTCCTGCAGGAGATAAAGCCTTAAAGCTATTGGCTGGTAGATGGAGATGAGATATATGATGGTGCAGTATTTTTGGAGCGTTTTATGACTAGTAGAAGAATTTTGTTATTTAATTCTATAAGAAGAAGGAAACCAGTGTAAAGATCAATAGCGTGCAGAGATGTTAGTATAATGGCTGGCAGATCAGCTTGGCTGCCGCATTCATGACGGATTGAAGAAGTGCCAGTCTATTTAGGCAAATGCCAGTCAGTAGTGTAAGCGAGAAATAATCATGGCCGGGATTAGGGTTTTAGCAGTGTTAATGAAGAGATAGGGAGGGATAGGAGAGATGTCTTTAGGTAAAAGTGACAAGATCTGGAAATTTATGTTAGTAAGCAAAGATAGATCAGAGTCAAATATAACTCCAAGGCATAACGCCTGCATTTCTTTCTTCTTTCCATTGCTTCTCTGTTTGAGAGTTATCCCCTGCTGTTGTACAGGCTAGTGTTTAATGTAGGGAAAATAATGGTAGGGGGTCACTTCTTACCATCACTTCCGGACATTCACCAGTATGCACCCTGAACTCTACAAGCAGCAGAGAATAGTGCTGATCTCTGTGTTGTCATTGCAGGGGACATGGCGGTCGAGTTTTCAGCCTTTCACTGACCACTGTCTTGATGCTGGAGTCAGGAGAGAAAGTTCTCCTGCTGGCTAAGGACCCCTTACTCCTTGGTTAAGAACCCCTAAAGGGGTATTCCAGTTCCTTGTTATTAATGACCTTAGGATAGATCATCATTAAGAGATCAGTGGGAGCCTGACAAGGCAGTGGAGACTGTGCTAGCGCCGTGACCCCTTCACTGTTTATATTGCACACTGTCTGTTTTATAGCAGCCATGTGATATAATTGCAGCCTCATCCAATAGAAGTGAATGTGACGAGGATATAATTACATCTTATGTCTGCTATGAACCTAAGGCGTGCCATATAAACAGTGAAGGGGTCACGGGACATACAGTGCTTTCATAAGCACAGTAGATCCTTCAAAAAGCTGATCAGGAGGGGTGACAGGTGTTGGACCCTACCAATCTCTTAATGATGACCTATCATGAGGAAAGGTCATTAGTAGTAAGTTACTGTAATACACCTTTAGGCTAAGGCCCCACATGCAACAAAACTCAATTTTTCTCAACATATCTTTGCTGCATTTTTTCCCACAGTGTTTTCTAGCTACATTTTGTTACGTGGATCCTTAGCCTTAAAGAGGACCTTTCACCACTTCCACCAACTATAGTTCTTCACATGCATTAATAGGCGCCGCTCCACTGATTCCAGTGTAGTTGGATTTTTTCTCTAGGCCCCACCGTTCCTGAGCAGCCAGTGCAGGTAGTTTTGGTACTTGATGTGCTAGGTAAGCTCTCTACTGTCAGATGGGTGGTGTCAGGCATGGGGGCGTGATTCAGAGCTCCAATCAGAGGCAGCCAGTGTCAGAGCTCAGAATCACATTCCTTGTCGGCTCCTGCTTGATACTCCCCCGCTGACAGTACAGAGCCTAAATAACATATTAGACACCACAACTGACAGCATTGATTTCTCGGGAATGGTGGGGGCTAGAGAAAAAATTCCAACTGTGCCGGAATCAGTGGAGCAGTGCCCATTAAATATTCCAAAGAGGTGGACTTGGCAGAGGTGGTGAATGATCCTCTTTAAAGGGGTTATCCACTTTTTAAAAATTGATGGCCTATCGTTAAGATAGGCCACCAGTTTTAGATTGGCAGGGGACCCCACATACAGGTCATCTGTTTCCCACAACTTGCGGCATTGTTTACATATCACCGTATTCTTGATAATGGGTACTGCAGCTGTGTCCCATTCAAGTCTACGAAATACCACTGCAATACCCATCAAGATTACACCATAGAGATGGGGTAGGGGGCCCTTTTCAAAGTTTGCATTGGAGCCCATAGGACTCTAATTACACTACCGCCTGATACATAAAGCATGTACTGCCCATTGATAGATTTCAACAAGTACTCAAACAGATGCATTAAAACTAGTGAGGAGGTCCTGGCTAGTAGATGTCATGAGCTGCATGGGAACCTGTATAGAAGAACCATTAGGACGCATCACATGGGGCGCATCAACATCATGACGTTGGGACTCCCTGGGGTGCATGACGTCACCCAGGAGACTGGCAAGAGGCCAGAAAAGGACCCAGAGAGAGCACTGGAAGACGTGAGGAAGCCCAGGTGAGTATACCTATAATTTTTTAGGGTCTCCATCTGTTATTCTCTGGTGCCTGAGGAGACCCAGAATATATTAATTTCCAATTTGCAGATGAAGAACCCCCAAGTTTTGTGTTCTGGTGGAACCGAAACTTCTGGAAAATTTGTGTCGAATCTAGTTCAATCCAAAGTGGTTTGCTTATCTCTAAAGAAGTGTGATAGGTTCTGTGCGCAGCGCGATCTGCTGACTTCTCACTAAGCCTTCTCCACGGTACAGTATGTTGAGAATATACCATTACTATTTAACATGTTCCAGACACGTCTTCTTTAACCCATAGTTGTTGCTCTCTTCTCTTCGCTTGCTTTGTGTACCAGAGCTCAGTTTCTGGAACATTATAAATCATTTTGTCATTCCCAGACAATCAAAAATTCATCTTTCCCCACAGGAGACGACATTAAATCATAATGCTCAGCTCTGTCTCCTATGTACATTGTGGAAGTCAGGGGCGCAAGTCAGGCTACAATCTACATCAGGAGTATGTAATTTATTTTTTAGTAAAACTTGTATTTAATGCACGCTTCTGCCAATAAACTTTCTGTTATTTATGAGTCTTATACAACATCCAGGAGTGAAGACAAAGGGATGGCTGGAAGAGATGAGAAGTGTTGGACGTGCGCTCTGACTCTGAATATTGCAAAGACTTGACACGGTTCCAAAAAAAGTGGAAGTAAAAAAAAAATGGATTTATAATGAAGACCTTCTTACAGCAGGAGAATATCAAGTCTCCGAATCTACAGCTTGATGGGGGTCAAATAGACCAGAATAGGATGTACGTAGTGTGTTCCCGTAGAAGGGTAATGTGGGGGCCCCGCAGGTAGGATTATTTTGGCTGGCATTGTTATTAGGGACACTGAATGTGAGTGGCTATTTTACAAAGGTACTGACTATTGTAATGGTTTGAAGGAGTATAGTGGCCAATGTTAAAAGGCTTGTCCAGTTTATAAAAAATTGAAACTCCTGAAAATATTAAAAAAAAAAAAAAAAAAAATCCCAATACCTATCTGCCCCTTTCTCCAAAGGTCATCTGGTCCTCCTGGTTTACATGCAATGGCACAAGCGCTGGATTACTGGCTACCTTCACAAAGCCTTTAATAGGACACGTGACCACTTTGACCATGTGTCATACGCATGTAAACACAGATCTGGAGGACTGAAAGAGATTCAGTGCTGGACCCCGGGGGAACAGACAGCTACATGGGCTTTAAACATATATTTTTAAATAAAGTGGACAACCCCTTTAAGAGGGCACTTGCTAAAGCTGGAAATGTTATGGAGGCACTGACTGTAGCTGGCACGTTTTCATACATTTGCATGAACCCCCTTCCACTTGGTGATGGCTCTGAAATATTTTTGGTAGGTATAGACACCTATTGCCAAATGTTCTGGTCATTTGGGCACATCCTGATATTAGACAGTAGACATTTGTACATGTAGAATGAATACTTAAACATTCAGTCTACATGTAGTATGAAAAGTTTGCAGCACTGTAGATAGGACCTATAGTAAAGAGCTGTCCTTGTTTCCGGCGTCCCCCACCTGCTCACAGAGAGCTGCTGCATGATATTCTACCGATATACTAATATTCACATCAGGCTAATGAGCCTTTTGCTGCCAGGAGGAAGGATTAATGACTGCAGGAAAATAGGAATTGCATAGAGAAAGAGACGGGATAATTATATAGAAAACCCATTTATAATCATTCCCACAGAGCAACCTTTAGTCAATAAACAGAGCTCATTTTTCATTGCACACCATTCAACACCTGCAGATCTGGATGCAATGGTAGAGGATGAACATGGACTGACAAGAGACAAGAAACCCAAAGGTGCAGATTGTACTAAGACAGACAATAGTACAATATAGCGCTTCATATAAGGCCCTGGCAGAGTTATAGTAATGGGAGGTTCCAAAGGTTGTAATTGCAACTCGACTACTTCATGTAATTCAGGGTTCATACTTTTCCTTGCATCGTGAAACAATATTGTTGGGCGTCTTACTCTTGGCACCCCTGAAGATCAGCTCTTCGAAGGGGCTGAAGCACTCATGGGATTGCTATGGCATCTTCAATGCTCACCTCGTGAAATTATTATAGGTGAAGTCCCAAGGGAGATGTAAAAAATAAAAAAAACATTTATACTTGCCTTCTCTCAACTCTTTTAGTCCTCCTCGCAATGTCCAGTGGTCAGTGTCTTCCTCCCCCGGGCGCATGGCGTCACAGAAGTGCGCCACAGCCGGTGTTTACTACTAAGTAGACATAGTTGCCGACTGTCTTGAATTTGCCAGGACAGTCTCTAATTTTCATGGCAACTTTGGCAAAAATGGACATAGTTAATAAAACCCCCTGAGAGTTTAGGGGTGGAGATGGACCGATCAGGGGTGGATTCAAGAGTGGGCCAGGGTCAGAACTTAAAAGTCCCAATTTTACCATCTTGAAAGTAAGGTGTAGTAAGTATGAGTATACGATATGCAAGTAGAACAAGGTAAACATTAAAGAGGCCCTTTCACCTCCTCCACTTACTTCAACTTGTTGCATCCGTTGCTCCACCGATTCCGGAGCAGTTGAAATTTTTCCTCTAGTCCTCACCGTTCCTGAGAAATATTTTATTTTAGTTTCAGCACGGTTTCAAACTTTCTATTTTCAGCTGGGCCGTCCCAAACTGTAAGCTCAAGCCAAGGACCACCCACCTGTCAGTAGAGAGCTTAGTTATCATGTCTGATGCTAAAACTAACAGCATCAATTGGTCAGGAATGGTGGGGGCTAGAGAAAAAATTTCAACTGTACAGGAATCAGTGGAACACTTATTGAAGGATGCAAAGAGTGGGAGTTGGTGAATGTGGTGAAAGGACCTCTTAAAATAAACTGCGGCATTCAAGCAAGCATTTTGGAGTTGGACCCCCAAAGATGCACAACATCCTTGGCCCCAGACAGGTCCGTTTTGGAGATATATGTAGGTTCTACCAGTGGGTATCAGATATTTATGGCATATCCTGTACATGTCCTGTAGTCTAAGCTGAGCATACCCCACCATGAACATTACACAAAGCAGATTTGTACAACAGATTTGTATCACTTTTTATACATCATATTCTTTTAGATTTTGTTCCAGTCCTGCCTGCCTCGCCAACATAACTTCATTTGGGTCGACAGCTGCACTAGACGTAATAAAAACACTCAAACAAGAATTGAATTAACTAAAATACTTCAGAAGTTCAGGAATATGAAGAGATTGTTTTTTCCTAATTTATTTCAGAACTCTTCGTGTCAAAGTTATTTTGTCGTGATTATTGGGCCTGGAGCTGAACATCACAACAGCTACATGTAATATCCGCACACAGCCAGGAATGTTCTCGGAGGAGAGATTGTTATCAATCATGATCTTCGAGGGTGGAAAAAAAATGCAATGAACCCTGCCAAAAAATAGAGAACACCCACTTAACTGCACATTCTCCACCCTTCACCCATTGTTCTTTTTTTAGGAAGTAAATATCTTGACTTATCTGACCATTAAGGACTTTATCACTGCATCCAGGTCTTTACAAACCTCACGTGTGATATCTAGAGATGAGCGAAAAGGATCGTAACAAGAAAGATATCAGAGTTGTCTCCACTAGTGGAACCCCATTGTCCACTCACCAGATTACAGTACACTGTTGCACTCTTCCCCTTTTGGATTCCCTCCAGGCTCCTTGAGATTATCAAGTTGCTCCTTGGTCGGTCTTCTCACACTCACGGGCATCCCCTGAATCTTGGTACTCTACATACAACTGACCTCTGCACTCTAGCAACCAACTCCCAATGCTCTGACCCCCTTGGACTCTTGTGCTTGATATGCTGTACGTGTGAGTAAGATCAGCATCCTAGTGCCCCATGGTTTAGCTACACTCCAGATTTCAACTATAAATGAGCAAACTGTTTTTTAGCATCCGAACCTGAAATTTTTGGGGTTTGCCACCCACACATGATTATTATATTCTAGGGTCCCAGGGGCAGAAAATTAATAAACAGTCATACTCACTTTCCCTTGCCTCTCCTCAACTCCCCCAAGCTCTCCAGTATTCATTTGTTCAGTGTTCGGCATGTCAATGTCATGGTGGTTTAACATAAGCATTCACAATGACATCACCAGGAGGTCAGAATAGGCTGGAAGAGTTTGGTGGACAGTGGAAACGAACACTGGATGACGTGAGGGTTCCCAGGAGTGGTGGGGGAAGGGGAGTATGTCTATTATTTTGGCCTCTGAAACCCCAGAGTATAAAAATAGCCTTTTTGATAAGGACTGAACCCAAACTGGTGGGCAAACCTCGCAAATATTCGCCAAATGAATCTTACAAGGTTCGCCAATTTCCAGTTACATTCTGACACCATGACGTCCTTGCTGTTCTCTTCCCAATGTCTTCTACCAGGGTCACAAGTTTTATTCAATACCAGAAGTTGGAATGATCTCATGTCTTTTCAATCTTTTTTATGTATTTTATGTATATGTAACCGTCTTCCTAATACATCTCGATGCTACGTAATTCACTGCACGTAATGAACCCTCCATGGATCACATGGAGCAAGATTGAATGTTACAGGGATACATGAGGTTTCAATAAAAACATTTTTTTCCGTTACTTTGGTCACCCACACAGAAAAAAGGAAGTTAAACTGTTTGCTGACATGTCTCTTGTGGCTTGGACCGACGCCTATTTTCTTGTCATTGTTGCCAAAACCTGACGGGGAACAGACAGATAATATATTGAGGCTGGTTGTTTCAGTGCAAATCAGGAGCCACAGATTGAGCGTGTATTCTGTGGTGGCTGCAGACAGACCGCATCTGTGGTATTATAATGAATAGCTGTAGGCATTACAATCCAGGGCTTTCAGTGGAGACACTTAGATTGTGGTTACATTGTAACAGAACCAGGTACTGTCTAAGTTAATCAGGAAAATGAATGTAGCTTTGACGTTTCTTACAATAATTCGCAAAAAAGTCATCCAAAGTCCGAACACATGAGACGTCCGAATCTACATAGACAATCAGAGGAAGAATTATTCTGTTTAGATTTTTGATACTTATGGAACGCCAGTTTCGAAAGCCGCCATGTTTAGTTCAATAAGATTCAGTGACATAAATGAGGCATGGGGTACAAATTGACTCATGGCTCGGTGATATCACTGGCTGCTAATAGACTGGATGAACATTCAACCCACATAATGATGGCCTGCGCTGTTTATAGGTACCCATTAATGGTCACTGGTAAACATCTATTTATTTTGGAATAGGCAGAAAAACATTTCACCCTCCAAGACAATCGTGATCTGGAAAATGTATCAACCCAAATCTTAATGTTTCTGCTTTAGCGACTTCCAAGAAAAACTCATAAAAGTTTCCTTTGTCTTTCATTGCCAAGCTCTCTTATGTCTAAGACATGGCAGTAAAGCCAGAAAAAGTTAATTCGCTCAATATCAACTGAAAGGTCTCATATAAGTAAGTAAAGACATTAGGTTTGACCATATTTCAAAAGGGTTTTACTGGGGCTTATTAATTGATGACCTATCCTTAAGGGGTTGTGATGCTACAGACACTTATCCCCCTATAGGGGATCCTTAAAGGGGTTGTGATGCTATGGACACTTATCCCCTATTCACAGGACAGGGGATAAGTGTCTGATCACTGGGGGCCCGATCGCTGGAACCCCCAATGATCAAGGGACAGGAGACCAAAAGTCCTCCTAAGGCCTCTTTGTAAATGGAGCGATAGTGGGATTGCTTAACTGGCGCTGCTTTCACATCTATGGGGCTGGGGTCGCATTATAGTCCCTGCAGCCCCATAGAAATGAATGTGGCACCAGTCACGCAAGCGTACTGGTTCTCCATTCACAAGGAGGCCTTAGGGGGACTTTTGGTCCCCCATCTTCTGGATCACTGGTGGACCTGGTGATCAGGCCTCCAGTGATTGGACACTTACCCCCTGTCCTGTGGATAGGGGATAAGTGTCCAAAGCTGCACAATCCCTTTAGGGACAGGTAATCAATTAATAAGCCCAAAAAACCCTTTAGAAATCTGGCTAAACCCAATTTCTTAACTTATATGAGATAGGTCATGTTCATAGGTCACATGGCAAGTGAATGGGTGGAGCTGTGACACCAAGCACAGTCGCTTTACAATTGTATGGTACTATGCTTGGTAAGTATTAAACAGGGTGCAGCACACCCACAAACGCTGCGGCCTCTCAAACAGCTGGGTGTTGGAACCCTGTCAGTCTTCAGTTGATAACCTATACTAAGTCAACCCTCTGGTTTGTTTTGGCCTGAGATAGAACCAGAAATGAAATTATTATACTCCACCTATGTTTGGGCCTCCACCTATTATACTTAGAATAATAGGTGGAGGCCAAAATGTTATACTCACCTTCCCTCACCTCTTCTGGGACTCCTCATGGCATCCAGCACCCTCTCTTGCTCCTGGGTGACGTCATGCGCTCAGAGTCACTGCTGAAGGTCAATCACATGGGGTGTGCCAAACACCATGACGTCATGATTAGAGATGAGCGAATCGAAACTGACACAGTGGAATTTGATCCAAATTTCAGGAAATATTCGATTCACATCGAATCCGGATTTCCTCACGCTTTGTGGTAACTAATCGCATTTTTTCATAAAATGGCTGCTTTACTTTAGGACATGGGGCAAGGAACTCTGGGAACGCGGGATTACCCGCAATGCCATGCATGCAGCCAATCAGCAGCCAGCCAGCCCTGTGATGTCACAGCCCTTTAACCCCTTTGCGACCGCCCATGGCATTGGGAGCGGGTGTTAGCTGACAGCTAACACCCTGCTCCATAACCCCCGGTCGAAGCGGTCCTGCCATGGTACATGTCCCCCTTGGCATCCCTGTGGCGAGATCAGGGGATCACATGTATTGCAGTCTATAGTGCTGAACCAGCAATCAGTGCATCGCTGGTTCAGGTCCCCTAGTAGGACATCACTAAAAACTACTGCAAGGCACAGTGTTCTACACCATTATACAGATTGAGTTGGCTTGTTCCCGACTACGTATTTCTGTCTGCTGACTACCCTGACCTCTTGCTTGTTCTTTCCGTTGTAAGAACTCCGCTCGCCCAGATGTTCTGCTTGACTGACCTTCAGCATCCTATTCATCTCCACATCTCATCATTCACTGTAGGAAAGTCCATATCACCTTGCAGGAAAGTGAAGAGCACAGTCCATGATCCAATTTAATCCAAAATCAAATCCATAGCGACCCAGAGTATCCACAATTCAGGTCTTTGTGTCAGAAAATTGATAGAACATGGTAATTTTTAACAACTCTCATTATTCACTCTATACACAATGCAATTCCCACACAATCTCTTTGGCTGAGGCAATAAATCGGCCCAGAATTTGGCCATGCAAAATATGGAGACCCATCACAGCTGTGAAAAAGTTTCACTTGTGACACAACGAGCCATTTTCTTCAAAACTTGAGAGCGTTTCACCAATATTCTGATGTAATATGTTATGAATCAGCGAAGGTGTGAATGCAAAACAGGCGAGATAATGAGCTTAAATAAATGAAAATTCTACTGGTTATCACCATTAAAACTTCCCGAAAACCATAAAACCAATGAATAAAGCTGTTCTTTTCTGACAAGTTTCTGTATTAATTGCATTCATTTTCATTTGTGTCAGCGCGGTGTGAATTAAAAGAGAGGAATGGCTATAGTACAGATATATATCTCATTTACAGCAGAACAATAGGTATAATGAAACATTCTCCTTCGATATTCACTACGCCAACATCTAGTTAATAGAACGGTCCGTGATGTTTAGTAATCCTTTCATCTCCCATCTTCCCGAACAATGAAAATAAATTATATTCACAGCCTTCAGAAATGAAGGCACCTGCAAGAGCGGCAGCCACTTAAAGGGACAGTTTACCTTAACTAATTCAGCCTGCGCTATAATATATTTACAATGCAGGTTATAGCCTGAGCACTTTGGCAGCCAAATATCTCCCACTGTCGTAGCCTCTGTCTTCTCCGTTATCACATACACAACGCTCAGCTGGCACGGCCTCTTTTGGCCCCGGTGGTCATGTAATTCAACACATGATCACCAGGATGCCTGAACAGTTGTCCTGCCACAGGGCAAATTTCCCCTGTAAATGGGGCAGTTATAGTAAAAAAAAGTACTGTGTAAAAACAAAAAATCCCCAAATGACCAATATCAATCAATGAAATTAATAGATACACGAAAAAAAAAAAAAAATAATTTTCACTGCAAGTTAGTGGCGTACCATAGGAGAGACCCAAATATCCTAAACTAAACATGTAATAATTGTGCATCAAAATTTACGATAGACAATGAAAAATACCATCAAAAATTTTCACATTTTAAACACATCATATTGCTAGAAAAAAAAATAGCCATAAGGCAAAACAATCTGACGATTTTTTCATTATTTTTAAGTGTATTTTTTATGTCTTTTATTAGTCACTGCTTTCATACACTCAATTATTTTGTACATCTAGACCAGTGGTTTTATACATCTAAATCCCCATTACGATACTTAGTCCCATTTTCAACACTTCAGCATCCATGTCCCCCCCCCCACAGTTCTGCTACCTCCATTTCCCCCCACACATAGTTCTGCTACCTCCATGTTCCCTGCACACACAGCTCTGCTGTCTACATGTTCTCCACACCCACAACTCTTCTACCTCCATGTTTTTTACTGCCACACACATAGAACACCGGTGACCCCATGTTTTCCTTTCTGCTTACACAGTGCTGCTACCTTAGTGCTTCCCCCCTACACCCACAATTTTGCTAGTTTAATGTTTCCTCCCTGCATACAGCCTCCACCCTACATACACTCAGCTCTGCTGTCTTCAGAACCCCCCCACACACAGCTCTGTTACATCCAGTTTTACCTCTACGCAGTCAGCTCTGAAACCTCCGCATCTCCCTTCACACACTCAGCTCTGATAAATTCAGATTTGCCCCACAAACTCAGCTCTGCTACATTCAAATTTCTCTCCACATACCCATCCCTGTAACAGTCACATCCCTCCCCACACACATTCAGCTGTGCTACCTCACAATTCCCCCACACACTTAGCACTCTTATTGCCATGTTTCTTGTTTTTTTCCTTTGGTGTTTAGAGGAGCTTGGAAATTTACAATTTGGTGAAATGCCGAAGGAACTTGTTTGTCACATGACCCCAGTCTGGCGCACGGTGGGTCTCTCACAAGGTGGAGTCCCTTTAGCTGGTTAGTCAGGTGCGGTGCCACCAAGCTGGGGTTAATGGCGGTGGTAAAATATGTGGAACTTGGCTATACATATTGATGGGCGCCAGACCATTTTTGTAGCTCCAAAGACCTCTGTCCCAATGCAGTAGTGATAAAAGAGTTGTATATGGTGTTCTTTACAAGTTTATATTGTATATTTGTTAGTAAACTGGCTGCTGTGGTCAAAATTATCCAATAAGAAGTCTCAGTGTCGTTTCTATGGTGAGTTTATTGGCCACATGAGAGGGGGAGTCTTATGGGGAGGTTGGAACAGTGGAATTTAGGGGTAAAAGGGAAAAGGTTTGTCTATAGGCACCACTCTCTACAATAAACAGTCATGACACTGAACCAGCAGTATCTTGCAGGGTGATGCGAGGTCGTGCAGCTGGAGAGCTGTAGGAAGCCAAGAGAATGTGAAATGTATCTTTAGATGAGAACTACATTTTCAACATGTTACAGGTGCATCTCAATAAATTAGGATATCTGTTCATTCAAACGTTCATTCATTTCAGTAATTCAGTAATACAATCCATAATCAGCGTCTTCCATGATTGTGTGTCCTACTGAACCAGACTGAGGGACCATTTAAAGGCTTAGGAAACCTTGGCAGGTGACACTGAATTTACAATACTGAACTGAACTTACAATATTCTAATTTTCTTAGATTTGGGTTTTCATTACGTGTAATCCATAATCAACATTTACAGAAATAAAACACTTGAAATAGAAGACTCTGTGTGTAAAGAATCTAGAAAATATAGGAGGTCACTTTTTTAATTTAATTACTGAAAGAAATAAACGGTTCAAAGATATTCTAATTTATTGAGATGCAGCTGTACATGTACAGGAGTTAGTAACATGGATGTGACAATACAAGGAACCAGCTCAGCAGCACCCTATCCCCATAGACCGACTGCTACGATTAAGTGATGTGTATGGACTGGAAAAAAACAATGACGGCAAGCTAAAACGCGATCTAAAACGCCGCAAGGAACTGATAAAAAGTATAAAGGAAAATACAAAGTATTCATTATACAGACAAAAAAACTTCTTAATTTAACCAGATTAGAAAAAGTGTCCTACATCGACCACTAGGAGGAGTTTGGAAATTAACCATATACTATCTGTGCATGTATTGTATATGTGTGCTTATATGTGCTGTCTAGTGGGCAGGGGAATCGGAGGTCTCTATCAGAAAAACTGAGCCATTCCAAAGATACAGCACTGTACAAAAGCTTTTGGCTGGTGTGGAAAAAAATGTTTCAGTAAGAATCAAAAATAGAAGGGTTAATAGTTTATGTCAATTAATATAATAAAGTGAATGAGGAAAAGAGAAATGTAAATCCCATCAGTATTTGGTGTGACCTTTGCCCTTTGCCTTCCATCAGTTCTTCTCGGTACTTGCAGACAGTTTTTGGCAAAACTCGGCAGGGAGGTTGTTCCCGCCATCTTGGAGAACTAAGCACAGATCTTCTGTGGATGTAGGCTTGCTCCAATCCTTCTGTCCCTTCATGTCATCCCAGACAGACTGGATGATGATGAGATCAGGGCTATTTCTGTGGGGGCCGGATCATCACTTCCAGGACTCCTCCTCCAAAGGGCAAAGGTCACACCAAATATTGATGGGATTTACATTTCTCTTTTCTTCTTTCACTTCATTTTATTAATTGACAAGAATAAACTATTAACCCTTCTATTTCTGAAAAATTCTTACTTTGTAGCATTTTTTCCACAACTGCCTAAAACTTTTGAACGGTACTACATATACCCAGAATGGGGGGTCTCCCTACCAGAAAATAATGTAGATTCTGCTGTGCACGGCTGCCTGTCTCTATCCATTTCTATGAATGTCACAGAGACAGACAAGCAGCTTGTAACATATCAACTACGCCAGTTAAAGGGTATTTCTGGGACTTATTTACTGATGACCTCTCCTTAGTATATGGACTCTTGGGGCCCTCACCAATAAAATGGGTTAAAGGGACCACAGCTTTTAGGTGAGTGCTGTGGCCTGTTCACTGAATACCAAGCAGAGCACCATACATACAGTGGGGAAAAAAGTATTTAGTCAGCCACCAATTGTGCAAGTTCTCCCACTTAAAAAGATGAGGCCGGCCTGTAATTGACATCATAGGTAGACCTCAATTATGAGAGACAAAATGAGAAAACAAATCCAGAAAATCACATTGTCTGATTTTTTAAGAATTTATTTGCAAATTATGGTGAAATTTTTGTAACCTACAAACAAGCAAGATTTCTGGCTCTCACAGACCTGTAACTTCTTTTTCTTTAAGAGGCTCCTCTTTCCTCCACTCATTACCTGTAGTAATGGCTCCTGTTTGACATTGTTATCAGTATAAAAGACACCTGTCCACAACCTCAAACAGTCACACTCCAAACTCCACTATGGTGAAGACCAAAGAGCTGTGGAAGGACACCAGAAACAAAATTGTAGACCTGCACCAGGCTGGGAAGACTGAATCTGCAATAGGCAAGCAGCTTGGTGTGAAGAAATCACCTGTGGGAGCAATAATTAGAAAATGGAAGACATACAAGACCACTGATAATCTCCCTCCATCAGGGGCTCCACGCAAGATCTTACCCCGTGGGGTCAAAATGATCACAAGAACGGTGAGCAAAAATCCCAGAACCACACGAGGGGACCTAGTGAGTGACCTGCAGAAAGCTGGGACTAATGTAACAAAGGCTACCGTTAGTAACACACTACGCCGCCAGGGACTCAGATCCTGCAGTGCCAGACGTGTCCCCCTGCTTAAGCCAGTACATATCCGGGCCCGTCTGAAGTTTTCTAGAGAGCATTTGGATGTTCCAGAAGAGTATTAGTAGTATAATGCTGTACCGTGTTAGCCATTGAAAGTGGTGGAAGAGTGAAGAAATCAGGCGATACCTTTTAGATGCTAACTGAGTATATTTGATAAGTAAGCTTTCAGAAGACTAGCTTCCTTCATCAGACATGGTGTTATACAAGAACTGAAAATTTCACAGATTATTTATACCCTATACTCATGATCTTCAAAGGATTTTAGAGTCCTTAAAAAAAACCAAAACAAAATGCAATCTAAGTAGAGAAGTTATTTACAACCGGTCAAAAAACAATCTGGAAAGTTGTGGTGCGTGATGGAGGGATCTGTTATCTGTTTGCTATCAGGAGGTGATTTGTGACCCTCACAGTTCATACATAGTGTGACATGAAGTATTGGGAGAATGTCATATGGTCAGATGAAACCAAAGTAGAAGTGTTTGGTAGAAACACAACTCGTCGTGTTTGGAGGAGAGTGAATGCTAAGTTGCATCCAAAGAACACCATACCTACTGTGAAGCATGGGGGGGGGCAACATCATGCTTTGGGGCTGTTTCTCTGCAAAGGGACCAGGACGACTGATCTGTGTACATGAAAGAATGAATGGGGCCATGTATCGTGAGATTTTGAGTGCAAACCTCCTTCCATCAGCAAGGGCATTGAAGATGAAACGTGGCTGGGTCTTTCAGCATGACAATGATCCCAAGCACACCACCAGAACAACGAAGGAGCGGCTTCGTAAGAAGCATTTCAAGGTCCTGGAGTGGCCTAGCCAGTCTCCAGATCTCAACCCCATAGAAAACCTTTGGAGGGAGTTGAAAGTCCGTGTTGCCCAGCGACAGCCCCAAAACATCACTGCTCTAGAGATCTGCATGGAGGAATGGGCCAACATACCAGCAACAGTGTGTGCCAACCTTGTGAAGACTTACAGAAAACGTTTGACCTCTGTCATTGCCAACAAAGGATATATAACAAAGTATTTAGATGAACTTTTGTTATTGACCAAATACTTATTTTCCACCATAATTGTTAAAAAAATGAGACAATTTGATTTTCTGGATTTGTTTTCTCATTTTGTCTCTCATAGTTGAGGTCTACCTATGATGACAATTACAGGCCGGCCTCATCTTTTTAAGTGGCAGAACTTGCATAATCGGTGGCTGACTAAATACTTTTTTTTCCCCACTGTACCAACTCTTTGGGAAGGCATGAAGGATGCTCTTTATAAAGCCTGCCTTCAGTCTGGCATCATGATGAAGCTATCCCAGGGTTATACCTTGGCAAGCCTCAAAAGAACTCCTCCCGCGGTACAAACCTAGGTGCAACCAACAATTTGCCTTCATAAGTTGCATTTCCAAAGAAATCACAGCAATACACACCTTGTATTATCAACAGTTACACATCACAACAGGGAAATGGTGACAAAGAAGTAGAACATCGAATTAACACTGTTTTTAGAGAGATGCCAACCAGTCTTGGGCAGGGACTCTGCGTGTGGTCATTTACAAATCCCTACCTAGAGTTGCTCACTGATGGAAGGTTCACACTAGTGTTTGGCTCTCCGTCCTTCGGTCCCGCATAGGTACCCAGAAAACAGAAAGCCCATCTGTTGAAAAAGCAGTTTCCCGCGGACCCCATAGACTATAAAGGGGTCTGCCGGGTGTCTGTTGGGTTTCTGCCAGTTTTATACTGCAGGACTTTTCTCTCTGCCAATTTCAGACAGAATCTGCAGTGGAAAGTGAACCCTTTGTATAAGCTGGGGAAGATTTATGAGGACTGATGTTTTCAATACCACTCTTCACATCCCCCACCCCGGTGGGGGTTGGATCTGTACTAAAATCTACGTCAGCAAGCAACTGGTATAGATTTTAAGGATCATTTGTGCCAATAGAGGGGCCCAGGCTCTGCCCACGCCACAACCGTTTCCAGGAAAGTGTACAATTGTTCCCAAATTTGTATAATTTAAACACAAATTTGCAACTTTTTCATGCCTTGTATGCCAGAAAACTGATATACAAGACATAATAAATCTCCTCCAATGTAGCTGCAGAGTAGTACACACATTCCAGAGGGCACCTTCAGTTCTCTAGTTAGTGGTAGTTAGGGCAAGATAGGTTGTTCCATAACACTGGGTCCCACAGCTTGCAGAAGAAAGTGTTTATTGCTAAGAGAACATTTACACAACCTAACAGTAGAAAACCCGGTCTCCATGGGCAAAATGCACCTTGCATTTCAAAAGAACCAAGTTCAAGGTTACTCCATATTTGCCACGGTGGAAAAGGACCAAGACACTACTTCTATCTGTGTATGTAGAGTGCCCAGAGGTCTGCATACTGTCTTATAAAAGGAACTGTGCCTTCATCTTACCAGTGACTGGAAGACTTGAACTCTGCTATGAGAATTACCTGTGCAACTACCATTGTATCTCCTGTGTTTTATACGCACCCAACACCAAGGGCACCTCAAAACACCAATAGTCAGGAGACCAACAAGGAGTGCCCTGGGGGAGATATCTCTACCAACCACTTAAGTGCGACCCCCTCATCACAGTGCAGTCCTAGGACCTATAACAGGATTTGGCACCAAAACCAACGTAGTAGGGGAGGTGAGACCAGTGGTCATCTTAGACCTCCCTCATGGAGCCATCTCCACATTTCTAGCCATGGAACATTGCAATGTTACAGAAATATTTTCTTCTGGAAATAATGGTAGAATACCTCCATAATTCAGCATCTAAGGAAGCATACCACATGCCTAAGGATAGGTTCCCATCTGCGCTGGAGTCTCTGTAGGACTTTGTCTAAAATCGATGGAAAGAAAAGTCCTGCACGGAAGACTTTTCTCTCTGCCGGTTTTAGTATAAAACCGGCGGAAACCCGACAGAAACCCAGTGGATCTCATTATAGTATTTCAAGACTGTGGGTAACCGCTTTTTTAGCGGCTCTCTGTCTTTCTGGTCCCCATGCGGACCCGAACGATGGAGGGCTGAACGTTAACATTAACTTAGCATAAGTGGACCTATATGGGGGTAAAGTATGGCTCCATGCACTTATATGCACAAGTTCCTAAACTGGATGTGTTTCTCAGCCCTTGGTTTTATTGACAACACTAGCTGGTATAGATGGTTGGGCTTAGAACACACTCCAAAAAAAAATCCAACTATGAAATTAAACTTTTATGATCGAGATCCTCAATATATACGAGCAACAAGGCATAAATAAAAGCAGAACACCTAATAAAAATACATAAAAGAACATGAAATTTCAACCTTGGCTCTATACCAAGTCTAGACTAAAAGTACAGGAACTGATTAAAACATGAAACAAAAACATAATGTATTTCTTTTTTCTATAAATATATCATATGTTTTATGCCTATTATACTTAGAGATAAAAATGTTTTTACGTAATAAAAAGAATAATAAAAAATTAAAGAGTTCCAAATAATTTGTAGATAAAGTGCTGGAGATTCCGTACAGGTATAATAGTGTTTGTGGGGATTACATGAGAAAATAAGGGCACCGATGTAGTAATAAAAACAACTTTTTATTGAAAATCCTTCAAGCTTTATTCGTTTCCTGGGATATAAACCTCCCCAGGGTTCTGCTTTGATTTCTGCAAGCCGAAAGAAATGCAGACAAAAAGATGCTACACTTAAATCTCCCTAGCACCAACCATAGCATAATCCTCAAAAGAAAAACACTATAATCTATGAGCGCACAGACAATGATGTAACCAAGGTTTACACTTCTGCGGCCATTGCTTCAGGAACAATCCTATGTTTTATTCATTTGTCCCTAGAAGTTTTTTGCCCCTAGTAGCATCTAGATTTTAGCAAAAAAGACATAAAAACACATACACTAAAATTCATGTAACCCAGCATCAGTAGGACACAGTAGATACCGGACTATCGAATAGCCTGGATTATTGGACAGTGATGGGACGTATTTACAGGACCTGTCCTCATTCCTGAAATGGCTATTATACAATTAGAATTATATTAATATTGTATTTCTTTCATAATAAAACAATTCTGCACCATCCTTACTTTAATCTCTGTGGCATTCCTCTGTTATTCCTCCTGAAAATGTATGAATCAATTGATAACTGAGTGTATTCAGTAGGAGGTAAGTCCCTACACAGCCTTACACTGTCCAAACAGTACTGACATTGCTACATTGTGCCAAGTGGAATGGCAATACCCAGATGTCAGTTTATTCATACATTTTCAAGAGGAGTAACAGAGGAACGGCACAACACAAAAAATACTCCATAATTCGTTTATTTCATTGGGAGTGCAATCCGTTTCACTAGATAGGTCAGTGGAGATGTTGGGTCCATTTTAAATCCTACTTTTAAGGCTTCTTGCACGTGACTTTCAGAATTTCTTAATTGAACATTTGTAAATGGATTTTCTAAACCAAACAACTCAAATTACATAAAATATAGCAATGTCTACCTGGGAGAGTCCCACACAGGGAGATAATTGAGTCGTGGGTGATGGCAAAAATGTATATTTTTAAATGTCGTTCTCTATACTGGTCATCCCTATACATCATTCTTTATGTGTCAGTATTTATATGTCTATATATGTCAGTTTCTATACTGCTGGTCTCTATATGTCAGTATATATGCCTGTCTTTATACTGCTTATTTGTATACGTCAGTCTCTATACTGCTTATTTCTATAGGTCAATCTTCATACTGCTTATCTATATATGTCAGTCTGTATACTGTTCAGCTCTATACATCAGTCTATATAAGTCAGTTTTTATACTGTTCATCTATATATGTAGACCAGAGTGGACTGACTCTAAGGAAAAGGGAGGAGGCCTTTTTTTTTTTTTGCTGCATCTTACTGTGTGGTGGCTACACTGAGGACGTTATATTGTGTGAGGCCACAAGGGTGATATTCTCCTGTATGGAGGACACTATACTGTGTGAGGGTTACAAGGTGGACCTTATATTGTGTGGATGCCACAAGGGGGGCATTATACTGTTTGGGAGCCACAAAGGGAACATTATACTGTGTGGAATCACAGGGGGATGTAATTCTGCGCGGAGGCCACAAGGGGGCCTGATACTGTATGGGAGCACTAAGGGAGCATTATAATACATAAAGGCACATATCCTATGTAAATTAGAAAGTATGTAAGGAGGTGCTCTATGCTGAGATACTGAAAAACAAGGGGCCTCAGCTTTCTGTGCCCGTCCCGCTTCTCATCTTAGCTCTTTACCCCCAGTCCTCCTGGCCAGCATACCTCTTGTTAGTCCCAGTGCACATTTTAGTGCAGGCTCATTCTTTTTGCAGCACGAGGACTTGCCAGCACAGAGGACTTGAGGGGTAATAGGGTAGTTGGGTACTTTGCTGCAGTACTGCACTTGATCCCGAAGCCGCTACCTACCTCTGCAATGGTTCTAGCAACCAGATCTTACAAAAACTCCATTAAAAAGAACAAAATCAGAATATGTGCAGGCATATACTAGGTGAACAGGCTAGGTGACTGGGGGGGGCATAAAACAGTCAGACTTCCAGGAATTCTGGGTGAGTTGACGTGCCTAACAATATGCCCTAGAGCTGAAGTCTGCCGTACAGTAGGGATAATCCTGGCTTATATGCAGAACAATTTACTTCTTTACTGCTGCAAATAAGAAAAAGTGACACGGCCCGCTCTGTCATTTACTATGCATTATGCTAGTAAACTGGATAACATTGTTAATATCTCGGAGAGCATTCACATCATACCGCCGGCGCACAACAAGTCCATGTTCTCTGTATTATAATACTGTCCGAATAGCCAATGATTAATGTAATAAATCAATGCATATTGCCCGGCACCTAATACAATCCTCATTCCCGGCCATATTATTCTATTATCGTCTGGAGAGGGATACTGCGGAAAAACTGTGCATTATCTGGCCGTACGAAGGCGCTGATGTCTACTAAGTCATCTACTTGAATGCTATTCTTCGGAGAGCTGATATGTTCAATTCCATAACCGCAAAAATTTCCACCTGGGATCTTAGGAATCAGGTCCATGAAATCACATATAGCATCTTTGACAGGCTATTGCCGGATGATTTATGACTACATTGTGCAGCAAAATGTAGGTTGTAAAATATCATAAAAAGGTTGGATATTCAGAAATGTGGACAGTCCTGTGCCGGCACAAATGGGATATTTGCAGCTGTATACTGAGGTTCTTCACAGTCCTGGTATTAGTGTATGCTGTTTTGGTGCCTCAGAATAGGACTAGTATAAATTATACTAGTATAAGTATAATTATAGCTGGCAGTCAGTGTTTAATAGGGAAAAATAATAGGGCAGAGTAGCAGCTAAATACTGTACATGGCGCAGTATCTGTATAAGAAATGCCTACAGTCTCTTACTTTATTAGTAAGACAATGGCCTCAGTATATTCTCTGTTGTGTGAAGGAAAAGAAATGTGAAATGATTGTATATTCTTATGTTCTGCCATAGCATTAATGCAGCGCTGTCTGGTCTTCTATATGAGGGCAGCATATGCTGAGGAGTAGCCAGAGAGGCTTAGTATTTACTGGTAAAGTATGTATAAAAACTGACAAAAAAAACCTGTGAGTCCTGCTCTACCTGCCCACTCATGGAAAAAGCTTGTGAGTTCTCTATGAGTGATTGGGGAAGCAGGACTCACAGGCTTTCTCTATGAGTAGGGGGGGAGCAGGACTCACAGGCTTTCTCTATGAGTAGGTGGGGGAAGCAGGACTCACAGGCTTTCTCTATGAGTGGGGGGAAGCAGGACTCACAGGCTTTCTCTATGAGTGGGTGGAGGAAGCAGGACTCACAGGCTTTCTCTATGAGTAGGGGGGGAAGCAGGACTCACAGGCTTTCTCTATGAGTAGGTGGAGGAAGCAGGACTCACAGGCTTTCTCTATGTGTAGGGGGGAAGCAGGACTCACAGGCTTTCTCTATGAGTAGGGGGGAAGCAGGACTCACAGGCTTTCTCTATGAGTAGGTGGTAGAAGCAGGACTCACAGGCTCCCTCTGAGTAGGGGGAGAAGCAGGACTCACAGGCTTTCTCTATGAGTGGGGGGAAGCAGGACTCACAGGCTCTCTCTATGAGTAGGTGGGAAGCAGGACTCACAGGCTTTCTCTATGAGTAGGGAGGAAGCAGGACTCACAGGCTTTCTCTATGAGTAGGGGGGGAAGCAGGACTCACAGGCTTTCTCTATGAGTAGGGGGGAAGCAGGACTCACAGGCTTTCTCTATGGGGGGGAAGCAGGACTCACAGGCTTTCTCTATGAGTAGGTGGGAGAAGCAGGACTCACAGGCTTTCTCTCTGAGTAGGTGGGGGCAGGACTCACAGGCTCTCTCTATGAGTAGGTGGGGGAAGCAGGACTCACAGGCTTTCTCTATGAGTAGGTGAAGGAAGCAGGACTCACAGGCTTTCTCTATGAGTAGGTGGGAGAAGCAGGACTCGCAGGCTTTCTCTATGAGTAGGGGGGAGCAGGACTCACAGGCTTTCTCTATGAGTAGGTGGGGGAAGCAGGACTCACAGGCTTTCTCTATGAGTAGGGGGGGAAGCAGGACTCACAGGCTTTCTCTATGAGTAGGTGGAGAAGCAGGACTCACAGGCTTTCTCTATGAGTAGGGGGGAAGCAGGACTCACAGGCTTTCTCTATGAGTAGGTGGGAGAAGCAGGACTCACAGGCTTTCTCTATGAGTAGGGGGAGGAAGCAGGACTCACAGGCTTTCTCTATGAGTAGGGGGAGGAAGCAGGACTCACAGGCTTTCTCTATGAGTAGGTGGAGAAGCAGGACTCACAGGCTTCTCTAGAGTAGGTGGGGAAGCAGGACTCACAGGCTTTCTCTATGAGTAGGTGGGGGAAGCAGGACTCACAGGCTCTCTCTCTATCAGTAGGTGGAGGAAGCAGGACTCACAGGCTTTCTCTATGAGTAGGTGGGGGGCAGGACTCACAGGCTTTCTCTATGAGTAGGGGGGAAGCAGGACTCACAGGCTTTCTCTATGAGTAGGTGGAGAAGCAGGACTCACAGGCTTTCTTTATGAGTAGGGGGAAGCAGGACTCACAGGCTTTCTCTATGAGTAGGTGGAGAAGGAGGACTCACAGGCTTTCTCTACGGAGTAGGGGAGGAGGGGGAAGCAGGCTCCCTCTTAAGCAGGACTCACAGGCTTTCTCTATGAGTAGGTGGGGGAAGCAGGACTCACAGGCTCTCTCTATCAGTAGGTGGAGGAAGCAGGACCACAGGCGTGGTGGGGGGCAGGACTCACAGGCTTTCTCTATGAGTAGGTGGGGAGCAGGACTCACTGGCTTTCTCTATGAGTAGGGGGGAAGCAGGACTCACAGGCTTTCTCTATGAGTAGGTGGAGAAGCAGGACTCACAGGCTTTCTTTATGAGTAGGGGGAAGCAGGACTCACAGGCTTTCTCTATGAGTAGGTGGAGAAGGAGGACTCACAGGCTTTCTCTATGAGTAGGGAGGGAAGCAGGACTCACAGGCTTTCTATATGAGTAGGGTGAGGAAGCAGGACTCACAGGCTTTCTCTATGAGTAGGGGGAGGAAGCAGGACTCACAGGCTTTCTCTATGAGTAGGTGGAGAAGCAGGACTCACAGGCTTTCTCTATGAGTAGGTGGGGGGCAGGACTCACAGGCTTTCTCTATGACTAGGTGGGGAGCAGGACTCACTGGCTTTCTCTATGAGTATGGGGGAAGCAGGACTCACAGGCTTTCTGTATGAGTAGGTGGAGAAGCAGGACTCACAGGCTTTCTTTATGAGTAGGGGGAAGCAGGACTCACAGGCTTTCTCTATGAGTAGGTGGAGAAGCAGGACTCACAGGCTTTCTCTATGAGTAGAGGGGGGAAGCAGGACTCACAGGCTTTCTCTATGAGTAGGGTGAGGAAGCAGGACTCACAGGCTTTCTCTATGAGTAGGGGGAAGCAGGACTCACAGGCTTTCTCTATGAGTAGGGGGGAAGCAGGACTCACAGGCTTTCTCTATGAGTAGGGGGGGAAGCAGGACTCACAGGCTTTCTTTATGAGTAGGGGGGAAGCAGGACTCACAGGCTTTCTCTATGAGTAGGTGGGAGAAGCAGGACTCACAGGCTTTCTCTATGAGTAGGTGGGGAAGCAGGACTCACAGGCTTTCTCTATGAGTAGGTGGGGGAAGCAGGACTCACAGGCTTTCTCTATGAGTAGGAGGAGAAGCAGGACTCACAGGCTTTCTCTATGAGTAGGAGGAGAAGCAGGACTCACAGGCTTTCTATATGAGTAGGGGGAGGAAGCAGGACTCACAGGCTTTCTCTATGAGTAGGGGGAGGAAGCAGGACTCACAGGCTTTCTCTATGAGTAGGTGGAGAAGCAGGACTCACAGGCTTTCTCTATGTGTAGGGGGAAGCAGGACTCACAGGCTTTCTCTATGAGTAGGGGGAGGAAGCAGGACTCACAGGCTTTCTCTATGAGTAGGTGGAGAAGCAGGACTCACAGGCTTTCTCTATGAGTAGGTGGGGGAAGCAGGACTCACAGGCTCTCTCTATCAGTAGGTGGAGGAAGCAGGACTCACAGGCTTTCTCTATGAGTAGGTGGGGGGCAGGACTCACAGGCTTTCTCTATGAGTAGGGGGGAAGCAGGACTCACAGGCTTTCTCTATGAGTAGGTGGAGAAGCAGGACTCACAGGCTTTCTTTATGAGTAGGGGGAAGCAGGACTCACAGGCTTTCTCTATGAGTAGGTGGAGAAGGAGGACTCACAGGCTTTCTCTACGAGTAGGTGGAGGAAGCAGGACTCACAGGCTTTCTCTATGAGTAGGTGGGGGAAGCAGGACTCACAGGCTCTCTCTATCAGTAGGTGGAGGAAGCAGGACTCACAGGCTTTCTCTATGAGTAGGTGGAGGAAGCAGGACTCACAGGCTTTCTCTATGTGTAGGGGGGAAGCAGGACTCACAGGCTTTCTCTATGAGTAGGTGGGAAGCAGGACTCACAGGCTTTCTCTATGAGTAGGTGGTAGAAGCAGGACTCACAGGCTCCCTCTGAGTAGGGGGAGAAGCAGGACTCACAGGCTTTCTCTATGAGTGGGGGGAAGCAGGACTCACAGGCTCTCTCTATGAGTAGGTGGGAAGCAGGACTCACAGGCTTTCTCTATGAGTAGGGAGGAAGCAGGACTCACAGGCTTTCTCTATGAGTAGGGGGGAAGCAGGACTCACAGGCTTTCTCTATGAGTAGGGGGGGAAGCAGGACTCACAGGCTTTCTCTATGTGGGGGGAAGCAGGACTCACAGGCTTTCTCTATGAGTAGGTGGGAGAAGCAGGACTCACAGGCTTTCTCTCTGAGTAGGTGGGGGCAGGACTCACAGGCTCTCTCTATGAGTAGGTGGGGGAAGCAGGACTCACAGGCTTTCTCTATGAGTAGGTGGAGGAAGCAGGACTCACAGGCTTTCTCTATGTGTAGGGGGAAGCAGGACTCACAGGCTTTCTCTATGAGTAGGGGGAGGAAGCAGGACTCACAGGCTTTCTCTATGAGTAGGTGGAGTAAGCAGGACTCACAGGCTTTGATCCCAGACAGCAGTTAAAGGGGTTTTCCATGGAGTAGTGATTTACTTACCTGGTCCTGGGGATCGTTGATGATGGACCTGGGGGTTACAGCGGTGTCAGACAGGATCCCGGGTCATGTGATCTGAGGCAGTGTTCAGGCCCTGCCGGGTCACTTCACCCCCATACGTATGGTATGTTAACACATACACTCAAGCTTTCCATTGGGAAATCCTCCAAATGGAAACTTCAGAGTACTAATACAGTGTCATGATTCTGCATTTAATGCCATGAATATATTTAATGTATATATACAGTACCTGCACACAGGAACTTTATTTTTCAGTAGACATGTTCCTCTATTTTGGCAGTATTTCTGTGGACATTCTGCAAAATAAGAATATAATTATGAACAATGTCTATACTGGTAGTCTAGGACCCTCTGGTGCTCTGGTTGGAGGTGACTTAAATGCCCCAATTTTACCAAGCAAAAGTTGGTAAGCATGTTACCGTATGCAGAATTTCTACAAGACTGTTCTTTTCAAGAACATGCAGAAAATCTTGGAGACTGACAACCAAATTAGGGAGTTCAAAGGGAGTCTGGCAGAAACTTTGACCACTCAAAATGACTATACTATACAGAGGACTCGGGTGTAACTGAGCGATCCATGTTTTAATGCTCTTAGATTCGCTCAAGAATTGCCCAAGAAGTTGCCTATGTATTTGCAGTGCCTAGGGCCCTCTCAGTGCTCCCGAATATTTGGAGTGCCCCCTTTAAACCTTTGTAATTGACTAAAATGTGGACTGTACTAAGCTTGTCTTGCTCTACAGCTTTACATTTGGAACTGTAGTTGTATCTGCAGTAGGAGCTGAGATCATTTTGAGCCCTCTATTTTCCATAGGTTGGAGAAATTCACCGACACACCAATGAATAGATCATCCCCCAAAATATATGAAGCACCCACTGTCTATAGGATTCCAACAGTCTGAGCTATTAGCCAGGATCTCTTTTTAGAAGACACACTGGAGCAGATTTATTAAGACTGGCATATTGTACGCCAATCTTAGTAATGGCTATGACTTGTGCAGGGAAAGAGAGATTTATGAAGAGGCTCACACTCCTGCACCAGAATGGAGAGCTATGTCAGATAGGAACTGGCATAGATTTCCTTTATAATTCACGCCAGAAACCTGATGTGAGTTATAATAAATATGTTGGGCCGAGACATCTCCATCCTGGCCCACCCCGTTCTGATCACATTCTCTCAATGTGGCGAGTGAGGCACAGAATGGGGGCTGGCGTAAGAAAGGGCCTCTAGAGAGATTGATAAATCTCTCCCACTGTATATCGTAGAGTAACAAAGATGTAATATAGTTGTACAGGACTGTGTACCTGAACAGCCGGACTCATCGATAAGGTCGCTGCAGTCTGGTGATCCATCACATCTCTGTTCAATAGGAATCCAGGTGTTCGAGGGAAGGCATAGCACAGAGCCATTGAGAGCAAGCATTGTAGCTAACATACAAAAACATACAAAACTATTAATAGGCTAAAAATATCACCTCCAAATCCATCAAATATTCACTCTTAATGTACAGTATAACAAATATCAAGACTAGTCTTAGAGGAGTGGAACTTGTACAGTTGTAGCCACCCATGCTGAAGGAGATGTCATAGATCACTCTGCTGGGGCTTGTTGTCACCATACATCTTATGTAGACATTAGATTACATTATGGAGGTGTTATTTGGCTCCGGTATAGTGGTATTATTTGAACACTGTATGGTGGCATCTTACAGTATATTATTTTTGCAGTATATGGTGGTGACAGCACTGTACGGCATTGATATTTAGGCAACTTCATTTTATACATTATATTACATTGGTCTCATATCAAGAACAGGAGTTGTCCGACCCCTGTCTCTCAGCCACAGTGAGTGGAGAAGTTGGTATACCAAAAATTTCCCAGATGAAAATTCCCCTTAAAGGGATTATCCAGGGAATGCATAAAAACCTATGCCCAGCAGGATTCTTTATATCCAGATCCTCAGGTTTCTGTGGTGATTCTAACACAGGATCACATGATCAGAACCAACGCTTGGCTTCTAAGTCAATCTACTTCCTTCCTCCTCTCCTTTGTTCACAAGTATCTTTACTATGGGGGCTAGATCGGTATAATAGTAAAACCATACTTGCCAACTGTTCCGTAATGGCCGTGAGATTCCTGAAAAAAGGTGTGACCTCCCGTACTCCCGTACTCACGAAAGAGCAGGAAATTCTCTTGGGTCCATCATATTATTTATGGCACTTGGGCACTTTATGTGTCATCAAATCCGTAAACGTGATGTGATCAGCATATTCTGCACCCACATCACAAGAAAGGGGGCTGGTGATGTCCAGAAGGGGGCATTGAACAGGCCGTTGCGCCAGATGCCTCTTAACATATGTTGGCAAGTATGAGTAAAGCCATCCCTTATTGTATAAATAACAGCCCTGTGACCAGAGGACAGGAGGCAGATCGACTTAGATGCCAGGTTCTGGTTCCGATCACATGAAACCCAAATGTTTGGCTCATAAAGAAACCTAGAGGAAGTTTTTACACATTCCCTGGTTAACTCCTCTAAAAAGGAAACCAAGGTTATTATACAAATTATTAATAGTTACTGTAATTTCTGTTATTTCGTAAAAAGAGGAGATACACAGCTGAAATAGGCTAAATATGATATAGACAAAACTGCCCCCAAAAAGACTTAAATTTCAGGGTAAGAAATATTTTTTTTTTCTATTCTATTACACTTGAGTAATTATCAGACAAGTGTTTTATGTTAGATTTGATAAAACTGGAAGAATCTGCTCCAAGTATTTAGCCACCTGTTGGTAACATACGGCTTTATATAAATGTACCCCTGTTAGGCATATAATGTTCTCGATTTAACAGCAGGGTGAACTAACAGCAGCGAGATCTCCAATGTGTGAAAATGAGTGGGCACGTAGCAGAAGCTACACAGAGGTGGCTGCTCAAAATGTATTTTTAGGCTACAGATTGTGAAGAACACAGCTTCTGGAATGGAGATGGGAAAATTCCCTGTACTGTAAAAGTGAGTTTTCTTGTAAGTTACTGTCACCTTGTAAAAGCCATAAATGAGTTCAGTTAATGGCGGTAAAATTGTCAAAGTCTCCAAAAAGCGATAATGGTAAAAGAGCATGTCCTCCCAAGATAAGACATGATCTGAAATATTAGTCCCTGAGTCTTATTCTCGTATGGAGTCTTATAACTTATAGCTACTAGGTGACAACAATCATGACTGCATATAAATCTTCAGGATGGGACAAGAGGTAGGCAGAGTAGGCGACCACTTGAGGGAGGGGGCACCATTTATGGGCATCTCCTGGAGAAAGGCATGAAAAGCTTAATGCGAAAATTTCCAGTTTCCCTTTTGGAACCCCTTCTTGTCATGTACAGTAGTAAGCCCACGTCACAGATAATATGACAAAGAGTTCGGCAGATATTTAGGCATTCCAAGAGATTTGCCCACTCTTTAGGGACCCCTTTTTTCAGGAGCTTCTCGGACAATCTGGGCCAGTTTACAAGAATGTTTATGGATTAAAGGGGTTGTCCTAAAATGAACATTTATCACTTATCTGCAACGTCTCTGCTTGTTCGGGTCTCTGTGCCACCCTCCACTCGCACGCTGCGGCGCAGGAGGTGTGTTCAGTTTGATTCCTTGCTTAGGGTTCTTGTTGCTCTGTCTGAACACAACTCTACTACCTATTCTCTGTAAATGAATTTCAGCCACACCCGTCTCCTGCATCTTTGTTTCTCTCCGCTCCTCTAACATTTAATTTTAGCCTTGCCTCTGTGATTGACAGCCTGTCTACCAATCAAGGCTGGGACAGATTCTGGACTTCCTATAAACAGGTCACCTGCTCACACATGGTCGCTGGCTACTGTGACTCTGTCCTGAGACTTTGTCCCTGCTAGCTCCTCATCCTGCTATTATTGTATTTCTGACTTCTGACCTTTGGCTTCCCTTGTGACTACTCTTTAGGATTTAGATTTGATACTGCTTTGTCTCGCTGGTTTTGACCCTTGGCTTGCTGACTCTTCTTCTATGTTGTTAGTCTTGTCTTGTTCTGTGTTACACTTATTCAGAGAAGGGATCGCCGCCAAGTTGTCGGCTGTTGCCTAGGACAGTCAGACAATTAGGTAGGGACAGGGGTTGGGTTGAGTTTAGGGCTCACTGTCCCTGTCTTCCCCTTCTTCCCTTGTTTCTGCAGAAGCACTGGGGAATTGCTCAACTAGCAATTCCCTTACACTATCCGAAGGAAAAGTGATAAATGCTTGATAGTTGGGGGTCCCACTGCTGGGACGGGGGTCTTATTCCTGTACCATCACAGTTACGAGGACTTTGAAGGAAACTGACATCAAGCATGTGCAATGTCTCTCCATTCAATGTCTAAGAGGTTGATGGAAACAAATGACCACTGTTGTCCTCCATCTCTGTGCCCCCCCCCCCCAAATTGACAGTCAACCCTTGCAAGAGTTTTTGTATTCTGAAACCTCATGCACATGGCCAGGGATAGATAGACCTATTGGCAATGCAGGCTTGTGCTTATATGTGGTCATGGAAGATGGACATCTGACACAGGAGAAATTACACTTGAATACATTAGTGCTTATATATATCTGTAAATGATGTATATCTATTTATATCTCAATAGGAGGAGGAAGGAAGGTGCATTCATGGATTACACAATAAAGACAGACAACAATGGATCCTGATGGACCACGTTGACTATGATGGGGTCCGTGAGGTATCTGTTATTTTCATCTTGACATGGCTGCATACTGTTATTACAGTCCCCTAACAAATTTCACAAGTTGGCTGATGAGGGTGTATCAACATGAGGATGAAGATTATAGGGTTACTTCCATTGTGACCAATCACTCCCAAGATCGAAATAACTGCTCACAAGTCTATGGTTTATGGAAACAAAGCAGTGCTGTTTTGCGCTGCTTCCATAACTCCCATAGAAGTGAATGGAAGCTATGGAAAGTGGGTAGCATTTTTCAGCTGTACTACTCTGTTTCCATAGCTTCCATTCACTTCTATGGGTATTACAGAAACAACTTAGAGCAGCAATGCTCAGCTAGTTCCTTAAGTCCTGCACTGGTGATCATGGAATTGCGAGCAGTTATTCTTGTTTTGACAGTGATTTAGCTATGCCAGGCAGTCACTGAAGTAGATTTAAAATTTGCTGTTGCTGATGCTTTCACCCCTGTCTTGGTTCATGGACCCAAGTCTAGTGCCTGTACCCATGTCTGTTTTCTGTAAAATACTGCAAATCCAATATTAAAATGGACCTTCTAGGACTTTAGACTATAAGCATGATGTCAGAAAAGGTCTTGGAAGCTGTACCAATTTATTCTGATAACACTAAGGAAGGTAATGGGGGCATGGTGACCTGACTGTGAGAGAGAGGGGAACTATGGGCAGAATGTGAGAAAGGGGGTGATAGGAAGTAGATTATATGAGAGGAGGAGGAAGATGAGCAGAAAACAGAGGGGCTGGACTTTGATGACTCTGAGGTCATATAGTAGCTCTCAATACTATTTGCTGAGAGCAGAGAGAGAGACTTCCTGTTTGCACAGCAATCCATGCTAGAAAAAAGAGGTCACAGTGTGATCATGTGTCCTAGCTACAAAATTATGTACTCCTTGATTATCTTTGGGACGGAGGGTCCATAACTAGACTTGTAAAATGTTGAAAAATGTCTCCGTCCTATTATCTTTACTGTTGTAAAGTAGTTGAACAGAAGCCGCCGTGTAACCTTCAAGAAACATGAAAATCCATCTATAAACCCTTGGATAAATTTCAGATCTCTGTGTCTAGTATGAAACTTTATTGAATTTTTTTTTCCATCAGATTTCTCGTTCTTGTTTATTTAGTTCTTTGTCCATCTTTCAGGCCTCATATTTTATCTCGGAAAACAGATTTTTTTTTTCTCAAATATGTCATCACCTACAAAGATTATTTTATCAGGAAAAAGTGTATTTTCAACTACAAAGTGAAGCAACATTTGTGGCTCTGTGATTACATATCAAAGGAAATAAAATCATTAGAAGGAAACTTTTTTTTTTTTTTGTCCTCCAAACGAACATGTCGCTACAATTGCTTCTATTCTATTAATTTTAGAGAAAAGGCAAAAAGAGCTTTGTTCAAGTCAAGAGACATGAAAGATCTTCAAGGTTATGTAGGGATAAGGTTAGGAGAATATCGACGTCTTCAGTGATCCCATTAGAAAGTAAGACGTGTCCTGGTTTTCCGCACAATAGGTCATTTTACCCGAATAACAACAATATCTAAAGGCAAACTAGTAATGCAAGACAAAAATATTACATCAAAGTCCATAACATCCGAGTGTCTCAGTTTTTCTTCACTTTTCCATTGATTTCAATGAGCGGCTTAGATCCGTGAAAATGTATCTGAATAAGGAATGCTATAAAAAATTGGAAAAGACACACGGAACAGAAAAAAGTTGTGTGCATGAAGCCTAAGGCTAGTCTCACACCTGCGCCCGGATTCCGTCCACAAATCCCCGAAGAATGGAAACTCGGACGCATGTGTGAACCTAGCGTAATACGGTCTAAGGCTGAGGCCCCACGTTGCGGAAACACAGCTTTTTTTTTGTTGCAGATTTTGTTGCGCTTTTTGAGCCAAAGCCAAAAATGGCTACAAATGGACTGGGAAATATATAGGAAGCTTCTTATACTTCTCCTTTCTCCTCAATCCACTCCTGGCTTTGGCTCAAAAAAACACAACAAAATCTGCAACAAAAAAAGCTGCGTTTCCGCAACGTGGGCCTCAGCCTAAAAGTTAGGCAGTTTATAGTTAGACATGACGGTCTTAAAAAGTGCCAGATCTATCGTAGTATCCGATGCCGGGTGATAAATCTGTTGCAATAACTTTATACCTACTATTGGTTGGCTCAGTTTATGCCACAAAAATGCATCAAAATTTTGGCACATTTGGCACGTGATGTTTCTCTTTCCATTAAACCACAACTCCACACAATAAACGTATCTATTCCTTTAGGCTAAAGCCCCACGTTGCAGAAACGCAGCTTTATTTGTTGCAGATTTTGCTGCCTTTTTTTTTAGCTAAAGCCAGGAGTGGATTGAGCAGAAGGGAGAAGTATAAGAACTTCCTATATATTTCCCATCCCTTCTGTAGCCATTCTTGGATTTGACTCAAAAAATCGCAGTAAAATCTGCAGCACAAAAAGTTGCATCATGTATCTAAAATGAAGCTGCTTTGTAAACAATCTTTGTTAAATATATCCGTTTTGTGTTTACAGCTCCTAGGCAGACCTGTTCATAGCCATGGAAACAGACTATGTTAATGCTATGTTGTCTGATCTTGCTGTCTTATAATATTCCCCTGTGTCTGTACTAACATACATTTGGCAAGCTAGGAAAACCTACTGGATAGAGGATAGAGAGAAGATAAAATGTCCACATGCTCAGACTACACAGGGTTTTCTTGTAGTCTGTTACCATGGAGACACATACAGATGTAGCCCCTTTTAACTTGAAAAATAATGAGTTAAGTAACTTTTTCAAATGCTGCTAATGATTTTTGTTGTAAGGTAATCAGTTGCAACATATTATCAGATTAAAGTTAAAAAGGGCTACATGTCGCAACACAAAGCGGTAGTAGAATATTAGATAATATGATTAAATCTGCAAAGTTGTTTGAATTTTTGACGTGCGGTGGAGCAACAAAGTGGCTGCAAAAGGTACTTGCAGAGGCAGAACTTGAGGAGCTGCAGAGGGTGCAGAGGCATCCCCGGCCCAGGAGCCTTAGCCGACAGTCAAACGAAAGAGGTGCAAAACGGTTGTGAAAAACATCAATTTTTCACTTCCATCTTGCACCCAAGGGCACCTTTTTTCACAGATTCCCCATACATCAGTGTATGTAGGGATCCATGAAAACGGCTGAAAATAGGACAGGACCTATATTTTGATGGTCTGTGACAACAGACTGGCAAAATAATGGTCATGTGAATAGCCTCAAAAATGGCCAGTATTCACTGTCATGTGAATGTAGCCTTAGGGGGCCTATAAGGTTTCCCTTCCCAATATGTGGAGACTGGTACTATAAATGATATAATATAGCTGGGGAGCCTGGATAGATTTTGTATCGGTGCCCAGGAGCTTCATGTTACACCTCGGGGTACAAGGTTTAGCTATATTCAGGGTGGGCAGATTTTCTGTATACAGTACAGTATATAGCAGTTGGGCTTTACATATACAGATGTAGCAGGGTTACATTTTTCATGTGTACTGTGGAACACCATAGAGTTTAAAAAAAAATTCTAGATTTAGAATTAGAATTATATTACATTATAATGATTATGTCAAATCACAAACAGTCTCAGCTCTGCTACATCTCTATAGACAGAGATAGAAACTTAATACATTTGCACTTGTGTTCCTATAAAGAAATCTGAAAGACTTACTGCAAGACTTTTCATCGTCCCCAGACAGACAGTCGATCACACCATCGCACCGCATTATCAATGGGATGCATTTATCAGAGCACTGGAACTCTGCAGCTCCGCACCGTGATACAGGGCTGGTGGTAGGAGATGAAGTAGGGCAGAGGATTTCATCTGTACCATCTGTGCATTCTTCTGTTCCATTACATTTTGCTGATAAGGGAACACATTGCTTTTTGTATATACAGGTGAACACATCCTGAGGGCAGGAAGGCTGTGGTGTCGATGGTCCTGAAAAGCAAAAACGTGTAAAAATGCAGTAAAAAAAAATCACATGAAAGAATAAGATTTCAACCAATTAAAATTACAAACAACATCATTTTTCTCATATAAAAATATATACTATATATTTTTGTTTTATTATGTTTTTTTTAATTAAATGGGTAATACCACGAAAATTATTTATGCAATAAATTGCTGATCGGTGGGGGGTCTGACTGCTGAAATTGTAGCACTGGATAGACAATGCACGCCCCAGCTTCATTCATTTCAGTGAGAGCGCGCTACTTTTGCTATTTCCTATTGAAATGTAAGGAGTGGTTTTGCGTATTCTGCGTCCACTGTTACATTCTGAACAGGACTAAAACACAGACATTTCCCAGATTGGTAGGGGTCCCAGTGATCAGACAACCACCAGAAATTTAACCCCTGTTCCATGTTCTTCCAGCCCCTTCCGCCCTCCTGGGTGATGCTGGAAGTGCCATGACGTCACCATGCCCCCAGGGCCATTGATGTTACCCAGGAGGCCAGAAGATGCTGGGGGAAGGACACTGGATACCGCAGAGAGTCCTGGAGAGATGAGGAATGGTCAGTATGAGATGTTTATTTTTGAAGAGACCCCAGAGTATTAGAAAGGTTTGTGGGGGCGACCCCCAAAAATCTCAGGTTTGACCAAACCCAAGAATTTTGGAAAATTCTGAACAAACCTGACTTGTTACAAACCAGTTGCTCATCTCTAATTCTGATATCTGAGACTATGGATACTGTACTTCATCTATAGTCAGTGTTATTTAGCAGGTGCCACTGTTACTTACTAATATATATATTTTTTACAGCAGCATCAATAAGACGTGAAGCAGAAAATTCACAATACTCACCTGTCCTGCATCATGTGGTTTGATGATGTGTGATATATTTGTTATTACATGATATAATGTTCATGTAATATACAGATGTGACCTTCCTTCCCTTTAGGCTGGACATGTTACAATATGTGAGCCATAAGATGAGCAGCTTTTCAAAACAATGTGATTTCACAATACTCTGTCGCAAGATGCCTACCCTATATGTGTCTAGATGTGGCCACCCAGTGGTTATGATGTGAATCACAGCTTGTCAAGATTTCTTATATCACAATATTGCAGAATATTGTACAGAGAATTTATAGAAGGCAATGAGAATAATTCTCTAAAAATATGACATATAGGCAAGAATATAATATAATCTCAAGTATGTACTCTATAATCCTAGTTTCTGTAAAGACTTGAATTTCACTTCTTCTATGAATCCGCCATCATGTTCTATCGTATATAAGGAGAATTTTCTATAGCAGTTGTTACCCTACCCTTAAAGCAAACTTGTGCAGGATTAAAGGCAATGGAATAAAGCAGCATGCTGAAATACTAGATATAAGACCACAGGAAGAGTTAAAGGGATTGTAGCATTGGACAATCCCTACCTAATAGAAAGTCCCTTGACAGTAAGCAGAACTAAAGGAGGCCCCCACAATAGATAATATCTGTAACTGGGTAGCAAGTGTTCAATATCCCTGCAGCGCCACCACAGGGGAAAATGAGCATTACACATTGTCCATTGAAATATTGGGTTATTGGTTAATGCAGGACAGGTCCTTAGAAGCAAGGTACACTCTTTACTGCTGCTTTTTTTCTCTGGATAAGAAATAAGGATCCTGAACAGAGGACTCCTACTATTAGAAGGGTCCTCCGCCTATGCGGTAAGCTCTCAGGCTCCCTCTAGTGGAAGCAGCACAAATCCAGTATGGGATGTAGAATACATATTACATAAGTGTATGGAGACTGGGGCCCTGGAGCTGAGTCCCTGGAGCCTGGGGGGGCCCATATAGTCCCTTTAGCCTATATGCATGTCTCATAGTTGGGGCCCTCTTAGTATTTTGTACTAAGGCTCAGAAGCTTTAAGTTAGCGCTATAGTATGTATGGATTCCCTAGAGGTTCACACTAGGTCTATCAATAGATAACCCAACGTACAACATCAGCAAGTCTAAAGTAAAAGCAGACAACAAGTGTAAGCAAGAGACTTGCAGCAAGAATCTGTAAGAGTCCTAGGGCAGAAAATATGTTAGCATTTGATGTCTGATTCTTTCAGAGCATTGTCTGTATGCAGTAAAAGCTCCGCATTACCGCAAACACCCTACAGCGAAAACTGGGACAGGAATAAAGATTGTACGTGTGTAAAGATCACAGTGAGCCGGGAACAGGACGTCTTTTTGTTGCAGTGTGTTAACATGCTAGACTATAATCACTCCTAACATTGCTTCTTAGGAGAAGTTCCAGCCTAGCACTCTTAGTATACTGTAGGGATATCCTCGTGTACTGTATGATCCAGGCACAGAAATATGTCTACGTGTATCAAAGTCAGGGGGCAGGATGGAAAAAGTCTGGGTCCATGGGAATTATTAATGGGCCCCTAAACTTTATAATACAGGCTTTTTTTTTTTTAACTTTCAGTACAAACAGAGGATTTGGAGCTATGTACTGTATAGTATACTTGCCAACATTTACTGGCAGGAGGTCCTCATCGATGTGCGGTATTATATACCGCTAGAAAGCCAACAGCGTGTTGAATTCAGCGTACTGTCAGCTTTCCCGGTATGTGCCCCGGTGCTGGAGATATTGGTGGCGTTAATTTCAGCACCGATATTTCCCCACTGTCAGAAGGTACAAGTATAAGTCCATGGAAGAATACTGTCGGGGATGGGGTGCGGTGACACTGAGCTATAAGGCCCGCCCCTTTTGACAATGGGGAGATATCAGTGCCGAAAGTAACGGCACCGATATCTCCAACACCGGGGCACATACCGGGAAAGCCAACAGCTTCAGCGTGCTGTCGGCTTTCTAGCGGTATATAATACCGCACATCGATGAGGACGTGAAAGATCCTTTTTAAGGCTAAGGCCCCACGTTGAGGAAAAGCAGCTTTTTTTGTTGCAGATTTTGTTGCGGTTTTTTGAGCCAAAGTCAAGAGTGGATGCAAAAGGAATGGGAAATATATAGGAAGTTCTTATACTTCTACCTTCTGCTCAATCCACCCGGCTTTGGCTCAAAAAACCACAACAAAATCTGCAACAAAAAAAACTGCATTTCCACAACGTGGGGCCATAGCCTAAATGAGTATCCTGCTTACAAGTTACAAGGGGGCAACTTGCTGATCGATAGAAGTCAGACTTCTGGGACCCCGGCTGATCACTTATATGGCCGATCCAATGACTTTTATGGGACTGACGGAGATACCTGAATATAGCTCTCTCTCCGCTACTGTATCTCCTGCAATGCCATAGACAATTGAATGGAGGGGCCCTGCACATGCTCATGCTGCAGTTCCGCAAGTTACCCCCTATCTTGTGGATAGGGGATAACTTGTTCTAACTAAAATACCCCCATGAAATGAGAAGTTGAGCTCTGCTACATCAGTGCATGCCTGGCTGTTACATTTTAGCCTACAATCATTACACAACATATCACTAACTCACCATGCAGATCAGCACATTTCTGCCATCAGTCCACTTGCGGTGTATAAATTATATACATCCAATATCCTAATGCATGAGACTCTAATTGCTTTTATAATTGCCTGTTCCCTCCTTTGACACTCGGAGTCTCCCACTTCTGTCTTCCAGGGGAGTTCACAGATGAAGCACATTATTCATACATTTGTCCTTGGAAAACTAACAAATTAAATCATGACAAAGGAAAGTGGACGGAGAAGTTGCAAATCTACAGGAGTCCCGTTCTGCTATAATACTAAGCCGACTGTCAACATGAGATTATTATGAAGCTCTTCTAAAATTTACTAAAGCCAAATAAATTCCATTAAACACAGAGCGGGAACTCGGGAACGTTTGGTGACATTAAAATCTACAGAGTTCAGCGACAATTTGAACATGTTCAACAAACAATTTGCTGAATATTCTCATTAATCTGCGTGTCGCTCCTTTCACCCCCTCCTAGTTTTTTTTTTTCCTGTTTGGCCGTGCATGCCTGGCATCTGAATGTATGGCTTTATTATTGGGAAGTCTTATTACAGTCCTGTGACTGGCTATGTATATTGAATTTCGTTCTCCGTCTCATGGCCTCTCCCACATTAGCATAACCTATTGGTAGAGCATTGATTTTTTTTCCATGAGAGATTGGTACATAATGAATATGAGCCATTTGCTTGACAAGACATGGTGAAATTGAGAATGACGGATTTCTTAATGGTAGCGCCTGATGGATTGCGTAGAGAGTATGTACCAAAAGAAGTAGGAGGAGGATGGGTGATAACAGAGAAAGGGAGAGGTAAAGGAACTGGAGAGGAGAGAAGGTCAGACAGTACTAGAGGCAGCATCAAATCCTGACAGAGGTTTTCATGATAGAGAACCCTCATGATATAGTTAATATCGAGAAACGTGGAGTTGTCTCCTCCATGCAACTTCTCCCCTCCCTGCTCGGCTTGATTGACAGGTCTCTCACCCTATACACAAACAAGGAGAGGTTTGTCAATCAAGTCAGGTGGAAAGAAGCCATGTAGTGGACTCATCTCTCAATGTCTGGACTCATCTCTCCATGTCTGAACTCAACTGTCCATTCTCAGACTCATCTAACCATGGATGGACTCATCTCCCCATACCTAGACACATTTGCCCTTGTCTAGACTCATCTCCCCGTATCCAGACTAGAGATGATTGAACCATTTCGGATCTAACCAGATTCGACCCACATATTCCAAAAGTTTCATGTTCATCCAAACACAAAACTTTTTGAGTTGTTCACCCACAAACCGGAAGCCAAATTATTGTACTCTGGGAGATATATAAAAAAAAAAAAATAGCAAACATTTATACAATGTCATATATGGCATCACCCAGGAGGCTGGAAGAGGCCAGATGAAGACTTTGAGAGAGTGCCAGATGTTGTGAGGAGGCCCAGAAGAGGTGAGTGAAGGTGAGCATAGTTTTTTTTTTTTTTTTACACCGCCCCTGGTCCATGACCTATTTATACAGTGGTATCTGATGAGACCCCTGAGTATAATAATTTCACTTCCAAGTCTATCCGAACAAGTTCAGACCAAAACAAAGCAGAGGGTCGACTTGTCTGAACCCAAAATTACACAAATCTTCAGAGGTTCACCAATCTCTAGTCCAAACTCATCTCTCCATTTCTGGATTCATTTCTCCATGTCCAGACTCATCTCTCCATGACTAGACTCATCTTTTCATGCCCGGACTCATCTCCTCATGTCTGGACTCAACTCCTTGTGTCTATACTCACCTCCCCGTGTCCTGACTTAACTCCCTGTATTCAGACTCATTGCCTTATCCCCACACTCATACCACCATTAGGACTCATCTCCTTAAGCCCAAACTCATCTTCCCATATCCAGATCCATCTTCCTGTGCCCAGATTCATCTCCCTGTGTCTGGCTCATTATTTAAGCTTTATCTGAATGAGATGTAACAACATTTCAGACGAAGACATAGCTATCTGTATTGAGGGGCCCTTTTGGAATTTCAAGCTGCCCTTTGTAAGGACGGCAAACCTGATCGCGAGTTCTCTTTAGTGTTCCAATTCACACACATAAGAGAAAAGTTGGCCAAACTTGCTGATTTTGTTGGGCTCTAATGTGTATAGGGAAGAACCGACTCTACCAGACAGATTTAGTCAGGGGGAGAACAAAGGATTTTCTTTTCTGGGAAGATAAGCCGGTAATGGCTCACTATTTATTTTGCTTACTTACGTAGTTCCATCACATTCCAGAGATATTGTCAAGACTGTCCCAAGTAGGATGCACAATATAATTTCTCTATCATTATGTCTTTGGAGTGGAGGAAACACATGCAAATATGGGGAGAACATACAAACTCCATACAGATGTTTTATTTGGCTGGATTCACACCCAGGACTCCAGCGCTGCAATGCTAACCACTGAGTCACCGTGCTGCACCTACTATATTATTTTGGTTGACAATACATTCACCCTCTGCTGAACTAAGTGTGAATGTTGATATAGGAGTTAAAATGTATATCTGCTAGCAAAATGAAATGTTTATATGCCCCCAAATGTAAGGAATTATGTTTAAATAGCTGAAGTTACAGCAAGTGACAACAGTTGTCTAGCAGAGAAGATGCTGCAACAAACATCATGCACATCACACAAGGATGGAAAAGAACAAGAACTAAGACTGGACATGTGTGCCAACCATGGTACATTTACTGCGGTGGACACAGCAAAGATTCTCCAAAGAAACAGTAGGTGGAGCTAATCAAACTTTATTCCTTAAGTATCTGGAGATGTAAGCATTTTTTTTTTTGAAGAAATGTAAATACAACAGAAACATTTATAACTATATTGCGGATTTATTTGAGTTTTCTGGGCTAAAATTATTGATGACTAGTCCTAAAGATAGGTCAGTGAAGATCCACCTCCCTCATGAATCAGCTGTACTCAGCAGGTGATACACGGAGAATGGAGCGGTGGCGGCTCTTCACAAATCTAATATTGATGACTTCTAATTTAACTACAACTATTATTTTAACTGCAAACATTATTCTTTGCAGAACAACCCCTTTAAGACTAGCAGTAGCATGAATGCAATAAAAAATAAAAACATAATATTACAGCATAAAATTACAATATGGTGGAACAATACAAAATTAAATGCTATAAAATACATTAATAAATGTTATAGAATACAATAATAAATATGATAGAATACAATATTATATACTATAGAATACAATAAATACTATACTATAATATATTAATTGCTTAAAATACAATAATAAGTACTATAGAATAAAATAATAAATATAAAATACAATAATAAGTACTATAGAATACAATAATACTATAAAATGCAATACACAATCTAAAATAATAAATACTACATCATACAATATTAAATATAAAATACAATAATAAATACTATATAATACAATAATACTATAAAATATAATACATAATTTAAAATAATTAATACTATAGAATACAATCATAAATAATATAAAATAATAAATGATACAGAATACAATAATACTATGAACTATAATAAATAATCTAAAACAATAAATAGTATAGAATACAATAATAATAATATAAAATAAAAAATACTATAGAATACAATAATACTATAAAATATAATAAATAATATAAAATAATAAATGGTATAGAATACAATAATAAATATAAAATAAAAAATACTATAGAATACAATACTATAAAATATAATAAATAATATAAAATAATAAATACTATAGAATACAATAATAAATAATCTAAAATAAAAAATACTATAGTATACAATAATACTATAAAATATAATAACTATGAAATACAATAATAAATACTATGAAATACAATAATGCTATAAAATATAATAAATCTAAAATACAATAATAAATACTATAAAATACAATAATGAACACTAAAATTATAATAATAAATGCTATAGAATAGAATAATGAATGTTACAGAATATAATGCTGAATGGTTTCTGAACAATTTCGACAAAACCACAAATAACTGCACTGGACAAAGGAATTGTAATATAAGATTTACATGAATTATTAAGATGCCCATGAGAATTAAATTGTCTCCCCTGAATTGTGGGAAATAATCTCCCAGTAAATTATGGTGTGGACTGTTTTATCTTCTCAGTGGTCGAAATACTTTAAATTCCCTAAAGAAATAAGTTATTTTCAGTGGAGACGGCCGACTATGGGAAGAGTTTGTGGAGTTGCTGTGCGGCTTTAGATGAATTTTATACATTTACTTGATGCTAACAACTTTTTTTTTCCCATTATTCTACTCTGCAATGACAGATCTACCATGTGAATATGTATGTCCTGGAAATGTGCCAGAATTCAGAAAGAACTCCAGGAAAATAGTTATTAACATTGATGACAATAGAATAGTGACATAAAAAGAAAAATTGACATTTAGATTCTGAACATGTCGCTCCCGTCATGCCTCAGGACAAAGCACAAATTTCACATTATTTTTTACCCTGGGAGGTACTTTCTCCTGGGCTCATTGGCGCCCCCTGCTGAGTGATGCACTTTGTATGACCTGCTAAGAGGAGTTGAGGAATGGAAATGACAATGGCTCTGAGCACAGTCCTGGCTCACAAAAGAGGCCGATACAGATGGCATCAGCGCTAACATGTCAATGTAGCATCGCTGGGTTTGTCATTTGGCACAACTCACGATTACCAGTTTTATTTGACTATAGTAAATGGTTAAGTCGTAGATCCAGCTCTACTAGATTAAGCCTATTCAACCTTTGGCCTGAGCACAGTTGAATATATTTGGCAATGCTACAAATACTGCCCCCTATAAAGAAAAATATGGCTGCGGGTAGGAGAATTTTAATATTTCATATACTTTTTTGCTTGCTTGGACGCATTCCATTATCCATCTGTGATACACTATTGTCTGCATCCTTCCATATTTTCTTTCAGCCCTGGACCAGATATGAAAATCCAAATATAATACGGAAACACAACCCCCGGGCCAACCTATGCAGGATGTAGATAGAGCATAGATAGGATCTTCTAAGGCCAAACACCGGTCAGATTCCATCAGGGCATACTGTACCTATAGGGGTTGTAGAGGTAGCAGGTGTATCTGGGTCCTAGTGCCTGAGGGGGCCTAGAGGTGACTTGCTCTGTATTCATGTCTCCACATGCAGGAATAGATTCCATAGAAGTCAAAGGGGTCAATGGAAAGCCCCGGTCCGTAATATGGATCTATATTCTATTCACAGATTTCAATGTACTTGGAAAATATTGATACCTTATACAGCTCAATTGACTTCTATTGAAGGAATTAGATCCAATATATTATATACTTATAGGCTGCAAAATTAATACAAATGTTGAATATTCACTCATGCAGAAATACATTATATAGAGGCAACATTATAGTAGTTTGTGCTATTAGAGTAAATATATTAAACAAATATCAGGAATTTTCTGATTTCGAAGATGCTCATGTGGTAATTCTCTTTAAATGGAGTTGTCGGGGCACATATAGTTCTTTAAAGGGTATAGCATGTATGGCGTATACACAGGATATAGTATAAATGTTGGGTCCGTACCCATCTCCAGATCAAGGGTTTCCTGACCCACCTGGTGCTGCAGTCACTTGAATGGTTGGTCAAGGGTACACAATTTGGAGACAGGCAAAGGACCCAGAGGTGGGACCCATGTCTATAGTGTCCCACTGGAACAATACAAAAGTGCTATAATACAGTTGCTTGTGACATATAAATATTATATGTCTATCTTTTAACAGGGTAAGTCATTGGAGAATGAGTGCTGAGATGATGGCACAACCATGAATTATGTGCAGAAAACAATGAGTCTTTTCTTCCCTCATCTAGGGAGTGTAAACAAGTTAGTTCCTTCCTTCTTCCGTGTAAGTAAAGAAGAGAGTGCACAGGAGAAGCAAAGAGACTGAGCCCCAAGCTAGGCTGGAGTATACCAGCTCAGAGACAGTCGTGTGTTGTTCTGCAGTCAGGAGATGGGATTTATCCCTGCTCGCTTTTTGGAAGTTGAAGTGCACAAGATCAGTATATGAAGATAGCGTTATATGGAGCTCATGGCTACAACCCTGCCTGTAGCCTCCAGTCAGACAGGACAACCTCTGAGTATCTACACCCCACAACCTGCAAACTTGCACAAAAGTTGTGTATTTGGAAGAGTAGAACACACTGTTAAAGAGGAAGACTGCACAGCAAGGGAGACACAGACTGCCATCGGAAGTGCCATCTATCAGCTCTGTAAGTGAGAACTGCGCCTCTATCTGGAAGTGTTTGATTTACCTTGTTCTATCACAAGTATTCACTGAGTTACCTTGTTCTGCAAAACCCCATCTCCGGAGTTTTATTCCGGCATGACCAAAATGAGCATTCCAACCACTATCAGGCTCAGGGAGGTTTTCAACCATTACATGTCCAGGGGAAACACTATTACCACCATCAGACAGTCCCCTTCCGCACTGCATCAGCCTTGGAGGAGAGCTGGAGGATCTGGTTGAGATCCTTGCCACCATGACTATGGCCAAACTCCTGGACTCCCCTCCACTGGGCTGCTGTACATCTATCAGACATCTAAGGCATATCCTGTAAAAATGTCATAAATCCTTACAGGGGATTTCTATCTGACTGCTTGGGATAGCCAAAGTCCAGAACTTCAGTAGACTACTGACAGGGCCCGTAGGACAGAAACAGTCTGCTGCAAGGACTAAAAATTAGCAATATTCTGGAAGTCTCTTTAGCTGTGCAGGTTTCAGTTGATTATAACCTTCTTTAGAGATTATCTACAATAAATATCAATATGAATATAGTCTAAGATATGATGTATGATAATAGTGCAAAAACATACATAGCCAGCAATAAAAAAAAAATGAATGGAGATGGGATTTTTGTTGTTGGCTACGCATGTTTTTTGCACTACTGAAAACATTTTTAGTGCAGTTTTACAAATTTTCAAATGGTTCAAATAATAATTTCAAGCCCCCAGAAGGAATTTAAAGGGGTTTTCAATATACATAAACATTTTTAAATTTGTAGACAATTAAAAGTTAAACAATTTTGGAAATATAAATAATTTAAAATTTTCTCTAACCATCTTAGGCTAGGTACACACTTACGCTGAGCTATGCATCATTCGGGTCCCCTGGCAGAGAGCCCATTTACTAAGACAGCAGTTACCCATAGAGTACAATGGGGTCCGCTGGGTGTCTGTCGGGTTTCCACTGTTTTTATACTCCTACAAAGACTCTTACACAGATGTGAACCTAGCCTTAGTGGTGACATCTGTTGTGTTGATCAGTTACCAATGGATATGACCATCAGTGCAGGAACTTTCTATGGTCTGGGAAGAGTCAGAAACCCAGCCATGCTGTCCTTATTGTGTACAGGTTATCAGGCAGGGTAGTGATGGACTAGCCCATGTGCTAATTCCATAACGATCCAGCAGAAGACAGTCAAATTTAAAGGGTACTATGGTCAATTTCCTCGGGGATAGGCCCCCAGATTCATTTTAACTGGTGAACCCAAGGATTCTCAGTCCGACACTGAGGCAGAGACACTCCATGCAGGAGAAGATAACATGTCCAGAATAATGGCATCGTGGTTGGTTTTCTGACAACTTCCAGACCATAGAAAGTTCTGGCATTCATGGTCATTTTCATTGGCAACCGATCAAGAGAAAAGATATCACCAATAAGATGGTTAGAGTTAATCTTTAAAACTGCAAAATTTTTAATTCTTTATGTGATGATAAGAGCCCCAGATATGGGGGATTTGGAAAGGAGGGTGGGGCTCCTCCTCCTGGTGACATCACTTAGGGAGGAGACCTTGTTAGTTAAAAGTTCTCAGGCCAGGAAGAGCGGGTCCTTTTGTCTTTGTTGTTCCTGGATGAGATGGGGGGGGGGGGCCATGGTGCTGACTCCAACCATGTGGGCTAAACATGTGGCCTAGGATTGAAGCCTCAGACTCTTTTTTATCCTGGAAGAGATGTAACTGCATGTAGGAGACACATGCTCTATAACTTGCCTAAGGAAGAACCCTGAAGCCTATCGCATGGGCTCAGAGAAACGGACTATCTACTTGTTCTGATAATTTTCTATATGGTCTTCTTCTGCTAAAAGCCACCCGGATAGCACTGCCCAGAGCAAGGGGTTTCTGTCACTGGAATAGCATGCCCAGACGCATGCTTTTGGACTGCTTTAAGTACACGCCCTGAGCTCAACATCCGGAACCCAGAGAACCAATCACAGGCTTGTGTTGGTAATATTTCCTTTTGTTCTGTTTATTCCCATTTTTATTTTGTGCACCACATCATGTTGCTTTCCACTTGCATTTGCTTGATAACCGCTACATGTATTTTCTGTATGTGTTTAGTGTCTAGTACTGACCCTTTTAGGGGTTAATAAATATATAAAATTTAGAAAGCTCGTTTTGTATTATCCTATGGGCCCAGAACACTCACTCACTGGTGGTGGGTGTGAGACAATTGAAGCCATCTCAGGTGTGCCGAACTCAGGTTCGGTAGGACGAGATCCTTCACACTTTATATTTGCAAAAATGTTTAACTTTTAATTGTCTACAAATATAAATAGGATATGTTCATGGGAAAACCCTTAAGATTGGTGGTCACCAGGCACCCCAGTCTGACACTATTCAGGGCAGCATCAATGAGATCTGCCCTCTATAGAAAAGTTTACCCACAAGCCAGTAATACTTATACTCGTACTTTAGACTCCATTGCTGCCCTCATTCCCTCCCTTCTGTCTTGCCACTGATGAGAACTAGAACTTGCACGGTACTGTTTGCCAAGTCAGCGCACTCCGAGCTTTTTTTTGACAGGCTGGATTTTCATTTACAAAGAGCAATCCCAGATAAACTTCAAAGGTTTGCGATTGTATGCTGCCGGCTGGAGCAGTATAGATAGGCATATGTGTCTCTCCAGGACTGGTCGACATAATGCTGGCTTCATTCAGGAAACATTTCATGCATGTAAACTTTCTGACAGAACTACTAAAACACATGGTAAAAGGCTACAGAGAGTCGAAGCTCTTCTCTTCTGGCACGCATACAATTCATCTGCCGTTCACGTGCCAAGGCTTTTTAAGTGGCACCTTTAGAGTCTGGCCATAATTCCCTGGCTGAGGACCAGATGGCACCACATTACTTTAATGTGCGCTACCTGGAGGCAAAAACATATTAATACAATATGTCTTCAGTGTAAAACTCTGGCTTTATGTATGATGCTTATCTATAAGCTAGATATATGCAACAGGAAGGACAGTAGTTATCATCATACTATACACTGTATACTGCGACCTCCTCAAAATGATCATTTTTACATTGATTTTCCAGGACTTATATATTGATGACCTATTCTTGGGACCCCCACAGATCAGCTAGTTAAAAAAAATCATAGCGTTTGAGTGAGCGCCACTGCATTCTCTTTACTGAATACCAAGAACAGCACCTTACATATCATAGTGGATGTACTTGGTATTGCAACGCAGATCCATGGATATATGGCAAACCAGACAGACTGAATACTGTACCTCCTGAACACCACCCAAGCAAAGAAACTAAAGCTTTCACAAATATGCCTATATTTGCACTTGCACTACTTAGAGTAGGGCCACTGACATAGGAATACCCCTTAGCATGCTTTTATTTCCAAAATCTCCTCCTTCAAAAATATGGAAGGTAGGGGACAGAAGCCGTCTATCCCCAGTAGAATACATGGACTATTCAAGGTACTTTCAAGGAAAGTGCAGCAACTAATGATAAGTCATCTCTAAAAATGGTGCCTGCATGGCACTGGGGTGAGATGCCGTGGGGAATAGAAATTCCCCGCTTCTGCTCTTTCTTATCAATCAAAAAATTTTGTGAGCCTATGGCTTCAGTAAAAACATGCAGTATTACAATGTGTACAATGCTACAAATGTGGCAAAGTTTAACTTGATTCTCTATAGCAGTGTTTCCCTAACGTTTAAGGTAAAAATTCCTTGGGGAATTTAACCGAAAGACATAAAATTTTACCAAAAGACAAAAAATGCTCTAATTTTTCCAACCAGAGTGTCGCGGTCCACCGGTTGGGAATTGCAGCTCTACAGCATGCAGCATGATATCTTACCACGAAAGACAAAAGCAAGTTTAGCAAAACAAAAGAAAAAAAAAGCCATTGAAAAGCCATTGAAAGAGTCAAGTTAACACTCTGTGCCACAGTGTAGTTAACACATTAAGGGTCAAGTTAAAGTTTGCTATATCAGTACATCACTTACATCATTCCAATCCTACTACTACAGCTTATACAAGCCTATGGACATACTAAGACCACTCACCTTCCACCCGGCAGTCTATCGTAAACGATATATCATCCAAAGCAATATCAACATTTTTGCTGTCCCCAACCTGAGCTTCAAAGGCGACCCGAAATGGACTGTTGCTAGCCAGAATGACGCTGCTGTACATCCACCTTTGCTCCGTGCTCTTGGTCGCTGACCACAGAAGAATATTCAGTCCATATTCAGTGACTATATATATCTGTAAAGTGGCATATAAAATACAGTACATAAAACATGATAGTAAAATGACCATTAATCACAATTTACTGGATTTAGAAGGATCTCCGTCTCAGCGGATTGTACGTGCTGATTGATGGTATAGACAGCGTCGCCCAGACAACAATTTATGCCGATGATAAAACCAATCAGTCTTGCTTTAAAGAACTCCGAGCATGATGCATGGAAACCTATCATAAAAAGTGAATGACTTTGAAAAGCTGCAAAAGGCAAATGTCTAAATAATCAATTTTCTCTCATATTCCACTGACACAATAAGATGATGTGAAACAGGAAATACATGCATAAACAGAAGATCCAAATATGCAAAAAAAATTCTGTTTATTCTATGCAGATGAGAGAAACCGGGAAAGGTGACATTCAAGAATGTGTTTACTAGCTAGGAGTATGAAGCGCCCACATTCATTGCAGCCATTGAAAAGAAATCTGACTGTGTTATGGAGCTGAATACTTACTGAGACTGGAATATTAAAGGGGTTCTCTGCTTTGACATCCCCATTTTGGTTGAAGGGTTCCACATTGATAAGTCCCTTAGAGATCCTTAGTGATCTACTGCAATCTGTGTGGGAACCTGGAAGCCAATCTCCAGCTTCCCTACAGCTCCTCCACAGGCAAAATGAGGCATTACACATTGCTCATTGAAATTAAAGGAGTTTTTCGGGCCTCCAGGTGTTTTTTTAGCGTGATAGTAACATAGTAGATAAGATTGGATAAAGAGACAAGCCTATCAAGTCCAAACTAAAATCCTACCAAGCTAAACCAGAGGAAGGAAAAGCAGAGAGACATCTGCACTATAGAGAGACAGTTTCCTTTCACAACATAGCTGGGTTACCAGGAATTACTATCCACCTCTCTCCTGACAGGAATAACTCTGTAGAGAGCCACATATCTTGCTCTACCTCCATCCCTTTCTGTTCCTCCTCTCTCCATAGACGTCATTGTAAATTAACACTGCTTACATATAGACATACTGTATATAAAGAAGTTCTGATATTTACACACGTGAAAAAGTATTTGGGCTGTGATAGAAACTTTCTATTTAGCTCCATCAGCTCACTTCTCTCACTCCCCTCTCCATAGATATCTATAGACACACATAAACTGATGCTTGTGACCTGTAGTTCCTCTCCAGACACATATTGCAGAGATAACGCAGTGAAAGTCAGTTTAATAGGAAAGGTGAGAGGAAGAAATAGCCCAATAAGAGGAAAAAGAAACATTTTTGTCAAAGATAAAGTTTGTACTATTGATTTATGTAAATTTTATTGAAATGACAATGGCCATATCATAGAATGTAATTTCACTTGTTCTCTAAATTATATGCACCTTTAACATCCCAGATTGTGGCGGTCCATACAGGTAATACCAAAACCGAACTCTGCACTTCTCACTGGTGGCAGGAAACAATTTGCTTGTAAATATCCGTGCAGTGTCACCATCTTTTCGTTTGACTGCATTGGCATAGAGAAAGAATCTTCCATTACCTGTTCAAGGAGACAAGTATAGTCATTTCCCCATATTGAATAGCTGGACAGTAAGGTTCACACGGCAGTATTTATAGAAGCTCAGAATTCAGCTTCAGAAATTCCGAGACATAATTTTTCCACTTTACCAAATCAGCTGCAGAATCTGCCACAAAATTTGCAAATTCCTTTAAAAAAATAAGAGGAAAAAAGTCTACCTCCCATTGAAATGACTGAAGGCTTATTTCATGGAATTGACATCAGCCTTCAGTCGGAATTGATTTTTCAGAATTTGGAGTTGATTTTGAGAAAGAATCTGACTCAAAATCAGCTTCAAATTTCTCTGTGTGAACATACCCTTAGGCTACATCCACATCTATGTTTAACTATCCATTTTCTAGTCCCTCAGAGACCCCGTTGTCTGTTTTTTTTTAAGTGAAGTAGCCAGAGACTCCAATGCAGATGTGAACCTAGTCTAAGGAAGGAATGGCTCAAGACAGGTTTGCTTCTGAGTGTAAATAAGTTTCCATTACTTAAAAAAAAGCAGAATTTCAAAAATGGTGAAAAGTGCAGCTTATTTGGATGTTGTAGTTATTTGCATTCTGGAATATTAAACTTTATTCACTAAAAACTGGGAAATTTGTGTTGGGTGAATGGAGTCCTATCGATACGTCTGACATATATGTTGGGAGCTGTTCCTGCTAATACACCAAGTATAGACTGCAAACAAATTGGAAATGTATCCTTACTTATTCTATGGCTTTCTAAGTCTACGGTCACGCTAGCATTGTGAGACCATTTGGGGATTCAGTCCTCCTTTCCGCTTTAAAAATGCGGAGAGAAAAATCTCGCAAGCAGGACTTTTCTCTTTGCATGTTTCAGGCAGATACCAGGAGGAAACCCGGCGGACCCAATTATAGTCTATGTGGTCCGCGGTTGCTCGCTTTTTAAAGGGATTCTATCATTAAAAAAATCGATTTTTAACTAAAAGCACGTTGGAATAGCCTTTAGAAAGGCTATTCTTCTCCTACCTTTATTTTTCAGATCAAAGCACTGGCTCGTCATAGGTTTCCAGCACTGCCTCTCTCTTCTGCTTCTGACGCATCTCCTCCTCTTCACTCCTCTTCTTACACGAGACCACCACAAAATGGCAGTGGGACATGAGCAGTCAGCTATTTTGCAGTGGTCTCAGGAACAGGTCTCAGGAACAGAAGAGAGAGGCAGTGCTGGAAACTATGACGAGCTAGGGCTCTGAGCGCAGAGGGAACATCCCCTGTGCTTTCTGAAGACTAATTTGCATAACGAAGAAAGAAGACAAAACTCAAAAACGGCAGCGTGGACCTGAGAAATAAAGGTAGGAGAAGAATAGCCTTTCTAAAGGCTATTCCGACATACTTTTAGTTAAAAATCGATTTTTTAATGATAGAATCCCTTTAAGCCTATTGGGTTTCCATTTTTTGGGTTGAAGAACGGGAACCCCAACGCTAGTGTGAACCTAGCATAACTGATGAGGAACTGAAAATCACAGCGTATCATAAACACAACATTATATTTAGATTTATAATATATCTGGAGGCCCCTTGTGTCTTTCCTATAATCCATCCCCGTAGGCATGGATCTTTAATTTGCAGAACCCTCTTTATGCATGTCTAATAGGTATATTACACTATTGTTTAGGGATATTCATCCTATGGACAGGTCGCTGTGCACGCCGTCTGGCGTTCTTATAATTATGACTTTGTATCGCCCTAATGATGATTTTTGTCTTATAATTATCACTTATGAATCTCATAATTAGGACTTCTTTTACATAATGATGACTATAGAAGCCAGAACTACATATTTATATTATACAATGTGGACTTTAACCCTCATAATTATGAATTATTTCTCATAATTATAACAGTTTGTCTCCTAGTTATTACTTTATTCTCATCATTTTGACTTTATATTATAATTATAATTTTTCCTGAGAATTGTGTCAACTAAATCTTAAAGCGACACTCCTTTTTTTTTCTTTCTTTCATTATATATTTATCCCTCCAGTATGCATAAGTTTGTTTTACCTTATTTAGTCATTGCTTTCTATCTGAAAATTCATGGGATTCTTCTCTTCCACTGGGCCATTTGATCCCATTCTGACCAACTGGATTTGGGTTTGGCAACTCGGGTATGGGAATTAAATTTTGATATCTAAGTTTGGCTACAAATTTGGCCACAAATGTCTGGCCTGACTTTAAGGTCCTTTAGAGTGTTATCCTATTGGAGCCCCTGGCTGGGTTAACCTATGTTATCCGCAGATGGTTCTGCTGCCTCTAAGACAGGTTTATGGCTGGAGGCAAGTCATTTTTGGCCCAGATTTCCCCCAGATCTCTGTAAGTCTACAGACCTTCCCTTGGGTCAAGTGTTTTCATTACTTATTGTTATGGATGTTTTACTCTCTGAAGGTTGGGTTAAGGTGTTGTGTTTTAGTTAAAAGAGGTAAATGAGTATTTACATGTTGGGTTAGAGGCAACCACTGACTCGATTTACTCAAGACATGTAGGCAAAAAGGTATGCTAGCTCATATGTGGTGGTACTACCCTTTCATATCACTGCTATGGGCATCATGGAAGGTTTTATATCTACTGTATCTATCTACATTAAGAAAAAAATATTGTCTTAGTAAGCAACGACCTGGATGAGTCCTACATTGTCAGCATAGTGAAAGAATAATTTAATAATTCAGACCTCGGGTTACTTACAAGCCCATATATCCACTCAACTATTGTAACGTATTTTAAGGGAATATTTGCAATGTTGGATATGTAAACTGCAAACATCAATACATCCAATATAATTTTTTCCATTTGAAATCACTTCAGCCCTCTTTTGTGTTTTTCTGCTTTACACTTCAAAGAGAGGTAATCCTTTGAAGGACAATTTACAATTAGCTTGATAATATGGTGACACTGACTACAGTACTTTGTGGGTGAAGCCAATTATTTTCTTTTCATGTTTCTTCACTGCAAACTATAGCGTTTCCCCTAATTTTTTAAAATATTTTTGACTTAACAACAGCCTTAAATTTTTTTGGATTCATGTTTCTAGATAGATAGATAGATAGATAGATATTAAAAGTCAACATGCAGGTAGAGCAGGGGGTAAGGCCTCATGCTCATGAGCATAGTCTACTTCAGTGTATTCTCTGCAATTATAGGCCCGCAATTGTGGATAATATACAGGCCTATTCTTTTATACGAGCCCATAAACACATCATTTTTTTTTGCGGCTGTGTTTCTGTACCGTAGAAAAGAGAAAATTTTTGTGCCTCAGTCCATTCACTCAAGTGTATGGGTCAATGAAAATTACAGACGGCACACAGATGCAAAATCCATATGCCATCCACCCAGTTTTCACTGACTTGTACACTGCATAAGGTTGTGTGTAGAGATTTGTGGACCTATCAAGATTCGTTTAATTTTAGGTTCAGGTGGCTTGGGTCCAAGATTAGTTTCAGGTTAAACAAGATTGGTACAAACCACACCTTAAAATGGCTTAAAACATAATATAGGAAACTGTCAAGGCTTCTAGTAACCTATCTACAAAAAAAAGTGTATAACACTGTCAGGGCTCCTGGGAACCTATCTATAAAACATAGTGTATAACACTGTCAGGGCTCCTAGGAACCTCACTATAAAACATAGTGTAGAACACTGTCAGGGCTCCTAGGAACCTATCAATAAAACATAGTGTAGAACACTGTCAGGGCTCCTACGAACCTATCTATAAAACATAGTGTATAACACTGTCAGGGCTCCTAGGAACCTATCTATAAAACATAGTGTAGAACACTGTCAAGGCTCCTAGGAACCTATCTATAAAACATAGTGTAGAACACTGTCAGGGCTCCTAGGAACCTATCTATAAAACATAGTGTAGAACACTGTCAGGGCTCCTAGGAACCTCACTATAAAACACAGTGTAGAACACTGTCAGGGCTCCTAGGAACCTATCTGTAAAACATAGTGTAGAACACTGTCAGGGCTCCTACGAACCTATCTATAAAACATAGTGTAGAACACTGTCAGGGCTCCTAGGAACCTATCTATAAAACATAGTGTAGAACACTGTCAGGGCTCCTACGAACCTATCTATAAAACATAGTGTAGAACACTCTAAGGGTACCTAGGTTCCTATCTATTAAACACTGTAGAACACTGTCAGAGCTCCGAGGAACCTATCTATAAAACATAGTGTAGAACACTGTCAGGACAGTTTTTGGCAGAACTCATAAGGAAGGTTGTTCCTGTCGCCATCTTGGAGAACGAAGCACAGATCTTCTGTGGATGTCGATTTGCTCCAATCCTTCTGTCTCATCTCATTCCAGACAGACTGGATGATGATGAGAGCAGGGCTATATCTGAGGGGGCCATATAATCACTTCCAGGACTCCTCCTCCAAAGGGCAAAGGTCACACCAAATACATTTCTCTTCTCTTCAGCCACTTCATTTTATTTGACAAAAATACACTATTAACCCTTCTATTTCTGAAAACATTCTTACCTTGCAGCATTTTTCCATGCCTTCCTATAACTTTAGCACAAAACTGTATGTATCAGTAATGAACCTCATGTCTTCCATAAATGCGAAAAAAAGATTTGGCCTTTTGAAGCTGGATATGTAGAGATCTGAGCCCCTGGCTGACTTTTTGGAGAGGGAATAGATGGTCCTGGCTTTCTACAAAGCTTATGTGGTTTACAATCGCCTCTACCTAATTAGTTCTCAAGGACAAACATGTTTTGCACCAAAGGTCTGACACAAGTATGTGATCCAAATACAGAAAATAAATAGAAGGACGCAATGTTCTCCTGTTTTTTCTGAATCTTTTTGTTCTTCGTTCATTAAGTGGTCAGAAAGCTAATGGTATGCCGGGAATAGGTAGCAGTACAACTCCCATCATTCAATGTATAACTCTCTGATTCGGCCACAACTTAATTTTTACAGGAGACGAAAGCTAAAAATATAGAAATCCTGGATAAATACCATGACATTTTACTTACCTAGAATTAGAATTGTCAAAAGTGTTGGTCGAGGATTATAAAAAAGGGTCATCATAGAAACAACATTATCCGCGTCCAGGGGCCTGGTCATGTTCAGCTGCAGTCATGGATGTATGCAGCGACCAGGGGCATAACTGGAGGGGGTGTAGAGGGTGTGGTCGCACTTGGCACAGGAACCTTAGGGGGGCCCATAAAGTGTCTATTCCCAATATGAGTAGACCACTACTATTAGAGATACATCATAGTTGGAGGGCTGGGTACAGATTTTGTATTATTGGGGCCCAGGAGCTTCATGTTATGCTTCTGATAGCAGCACATGGGTGACCCTCTCTCTGCTGCAACACTTGAAAAAATTAATTTGACAGGCGTATCCCCTCATAATGTGTTACCAGTACTGTGCTATAGAGTTTCTGTTGGGAAAATTCCCTTTTCATTTGCCTTGCTGGGAATTTCCACTCTTTTTTAACCTATATGTACTTATTTATACTTACCTTTCCCTGGTCTACAACACTATTGTCATAAAGCTTTAAAGGGGTTATGCCACAAAAAGTGTCCAGATTCCCACGATACTGAGAACAGGTGGTCCATTCCCCCCCCCCGCTGCACCTGACCTGACCACAGAATGTAGTGGTGGCCAGGGTAGGGTGGTGGCCAGGTGGTGGCCAGGTGGTGGCCAGTTTAGGGTGGTGGCCAGGTTAGGGGTTAGTGTTATTGTTAGGCATGAAGGGGTTAGGGTTGGGGATATATGATCACTGGGAACCATCGAAGTGAATGGGAAAGTTACTCCAAAGTAACTTAAAAGAAAATTTGGGCAAAACTGACTTTGTAAATATTTTTGCAACACTTTTACACCACTACTTATTTTTATGATTTTTCATTTGCTTGATGTTTTTTTTTTTCTTTTTATGGTTTTTGACACACCACTACTTACCTGGTGTATGGTCTGTATTTAGATTATTGTTGACTTTGTGCCGTACAGTCCAGTTGAAGTCATTTGTATTGTCCTGCGAGAGATCACATCCAAAATTGATCCAATCTGGTTTCTCAAAATTGCAGCTCCCAGGAACGTTGGCGTACTCACCTATGTATATGGGAAATAATGCCTGCCTTTAATGGATAAGCACATGGGAGAGGTTCACTCAATATGCTCTCAGTCACTTACACAAAAAATCACTTTACTATGAAAGCGGCAAGATAAATGCTTAATTTACTTAAATCAACGTCTGCTTTACCCCTCGCTCAAGCAACGCCATCTTCTGCTTCTGGAACCATGTACGATTTCCTATAAGTCTATTAAGGGATTAGCTCATCCTGGCTTAACACATTTACTTAATTTCACAAAGGAATTCCTATTTTTCGTATCAGTACTTGCTTCAGTGCCGTTCAGCCGGGTGTGAAAATTGTAAATAAGATAATTTACATTTTAAATGAAATATCCAGATTTTGAAAAATTGAACGAGATTTATGGATGTCATGAAGATTTTTTTTTTTTTTATGAATCCTTCTTATAAGAAAACAACAAATTTGATGTTACAGGCTACAGAATAATGACTGAAGGGGGAACGTGTAAAATATAGGTGAAAAACAAGTCGGGATTATAGTGAATGGGATTGAGCTGCTTTTGGTTGCGCTACTAAAACTATGGAACTTCCCAATGTCGGATGAAGGTTCCTTGGGACCACCAGATCAAATAATTCTGGAAGCCCATCCTCCAAGAACCCCAGGGATATAGACCATAGTGCCCTTCAAATTTGGGTATTCTGCAGGACGATTATTGTGGGTCCCCCTGGAGGATCCTCTTCTGGTGGGCCAGTCAAATACTGGCTGTGACAAATAAACAATGAAGGGGAAGTGACACTTGACAGAGCACAATGGTCCCTGCTGAGTCGTGGGTGTGCTGAAAGTTGGACCTTAGTGGCTAAAGGATAAGTGGATAGGGTTATATGCGTTCATAAGAAAACGTGTTCAGCGAGGTGTCAGATAAGCATAGACTGGAGATATATTATATACCTTATATGTATAAAAAAAGAGAAAAACAGTCACAGCCCACCAATATAAAAACTCCAATAATTTTCCAGATATTAATGGGAATGCACGGATCCACTCGTAGGACAGACAAACAAGGACAAAATCCCAAAGTAAAGCAGTGATCCAGCAAAGCGATGGTTGGATCCAAAGATTAAAACCTAAATTTTAATCAATCACCTTAACAACAATGGATATGGCATCCTCAATGCTCACGCGTTTCAAGCTACCTCTTACTCTTAGTCATAGTACTAAGAGCAAGAACTAGCTCAAAATGCCTACTAGGACTAAGAGCTTTTAACATGATTGATTAAACTTTGCATTTTGGTCTTTGGACCTGACCACCAGTTTGCTAGATTGCAGGTATACTTTTGGATACATTTTATACTCAGGCAATAATCCACACAAGAATGAGATAAACACATAAATAATATAACAGTAACAGTTGCTATGATAAAGTTAGAAAGCTTGCTGTACATACTGCAGTCAGCTTCATCCGAGGAGTCCTCACAGTCAGACTTGTAGTCACAGACTAGGTGGGATTCAACACATTTTTGGTTCTTGCATATAAAATCTGTATTTTCAGGGCATTTTCCAGGCTCCTCTCCAACTGCAACCAACAAGGCATTAAAATCAATACCCGGCAGAATCGATGTATGTTTCATTTCATTAGTTGATTTAAGTTTAGTAACACTTTGTTTCCATTAACATTGTGTCATCTCTTTACCATTATCTGCTCTGTTTTACGACATCATTTAGTCAGATGCTGACTCTATTTAAGAATTGAAGGAGGACTTCATCCAAAGTCTGAATTTTATAAAATACATGTTTTATACGTAACTCTAAAAATGGTTCAGGACCTCGGGAGATCATATAAAACATAAAGACAGATCATGAAAAAAACATAACATTTTTTGTTAAAATTCTTTAAATAAATACACCTGTGTCTAGATATTACTGTTCGATACTTGTTATGGCGCCCCCTGGTGTTCTTCTGATTCCTTCTCAGAATGTCCACCTCATGTGTCCTGTGCTGGCACTCCTGTTCTATGTGATTGGTGGAGTGAACTTTTCTGGTCCACAGCCCAGCCAATAAGGCTACATTCATATGACCATGGAAAAAAATGGCCAGGCAAAACGGATGAATGGTCTATTTTTATTACGACCATTTTGCATCATAGACTTGAGTTTATTGAGGGATCCATCAAAGCAGACAAAAATAGGACATGTCTGTTAAAAAAATGGTCATGCCGTATGATGCCCGTTACAAAAATGGACCTTATATGTCATGTCACACATAAGGACGTATTCACATGATTATTCATGGTTTAATAACCATAAACATCTATGGGTTTATTCATGGCCGTAAAAAAAACACGCCCTATCTTTGTCTGTTTTGACAGACATAAAAATATCCATGTGAATAGACCCATAGACATCCAACGGTGTTAAAACATCCTTATGATGGCCGTTGGCCAGTATCCATTATTAAAATCAAAATATAATATAAATGTTTCATTTAAGTAAAATAGATACTGATTTTTTTTTTTTTTAATTTTCTGCTGATTTTTTTTTTTTTTGCAAAATGAAAATATAAAGTGCAACCTTATTGGTTCTCACTTTAGGATTAGCTGATGGTAATTGTGTCACTTTGTTATTGATTTTCGGTGAAGCTCAAGTAGAGGTGACAATAAACATGGCCGCACTTTCTGTTGGCACTTTTGCAAAAATGGCCTCCACAACTATATAGGTAAACAGCTATATCTAAATAATGTTAACCCCTTGAGAACATAGTAATTTTCCATTTGTAAGCATATAAGGGCTTATTTTTTGTAGAACAAAACGTATTTTATAATGGCAATTTATATGTAGAATATTATACTGTATATATATATATATATATATATATATATATATATATATATAGAGACAATATATTAGGAATCCATAAATTCAAAATGGGGTGAAATTGGATAGAAATGCAATTGTGCCATTTTCTTATAGGTACAATATACAATCATGGCGGTTGTTTTCATGATTTAATACCTTTACAAATATTATAAACTTTGAAAAAAATAAAATACAATGATTTATTTGTGTCACCATATTGTAACACTCATAGAGGAGCTGTGTAAGGGTTTTTTTATGGGGGGGGGAAGATGTTATTTTTACTGATGCCATTTGGGGGAATATCTAAAATTTTGATCACTTTCTATTCCATTTTTAAGGGGTGGGGGAACGAAGTGGTAAAAAAACACTGATTCAGCCATTTTGATTTTTTTTTTACTTGTACAGTGTTTACTGTATGGGATTAATATTTTTATATTTTAATAGATCGTGAGAACGCTTAATGTGTTTATGTTTCTTTCTATTTATTTACTTTTAAATGTATTCTTCAGAAAAGGGGTGATTTGATTTTTTTTTTTTACTTATTTTTTATATTTAAAAAATAAAATTTGTTCCCCTGACATCATCTGCAGGAGGAGAGTCAGGGCGCACCTTTACACCTTTATTAGAGAGTTGGACAATTCTGCTGAAATAGGCCAGTGCAGATGACTTTTTGCTAATGTGCATGGAGGCCTTTGCACTCCAAGCAAGGTATCATAGGACATGTAGTTACCAGATATGCTGCATATGATTTCTGCAGTCAAGATCCATGTCTTGTTCCATGCAATATTTACTGCATCAGTCAACAATGTAAGTTTCATTGGCGTTTACTTCTAGAACAAGGTCAGGAGACAATCAAGACCTAAGGAAGTTGCAAGGTGTCTTCTATCTGTTCATCAGATTCAGGACAAGTAAAGTTAGTTTCAGCTCTTTACCCATAAGTGAGAAACCTGAAGGTGAATTGGAATGAAGATGGCAGGGTCACTTGTCCAGCGATAAACTCATTACTTTCGTGACCTTTTGTGTGAGTCTCAAAGTCAGACTCTACTCCTCCGCTGTACTCTCTCAGGTTTAACAAATTCTTTAAAGTTATTCTGTAAATGGCTATGGAACAAGTCAGCACTGGAGGATATGTGCAAGTCACAGAAAGGGTACAGAGATAATCTTATTTTGTATCAGTTCAACAATTTTCAGATGCTTAACCCCTTCCTGCACTGCACACCATACTGTTATATCAAAGAAGCAGAGCCTGCTACATTGCTGCCAATTTCTGGACCCAGTTCTGCTGTTGGATTCAGAAATAAGTCACTATTGAACATGGCATCTAAGGGGTTAAACTGCCAGAATTGGAATTACTGTATCTAAGTGGTTAGAGCCTGGAGAACGCCCTTCTCTTAATTCCTCGCCCCCCCATTCACAGTAAGGTAATAGGTTTAACAACAGCCCCTTGACTGTAATGTAGGAATGCCTATTAGAGTCTGCAAGTAACAGGACCTAATAGGTATCTGCCGAAATGTCCAATATATAACAATACAGAAGTATTGCAGAATATTGTACAAGCGATCAAGCCATCCCATGTTTAAGTCCGAGGTTATTGGCTAGCTGAATGAGAGGTCATAGACATGGGTCAGAAGAGGGACTCTCTTTTCCATCATGGAGGACTAATTTGAATATTTCTTTCCTTCCAAAACATGGAAGAAAAAATCTGTACCCTGCCCCCCAACTGTAATGTATTATTTATAGTACTGTCTCCTCATATTTATTCAGTCATATAACTCGCAGAGCGAGAATACCACTGAGGCCAATCGTCCATGGGTTACAGAGGGCTGGAGTTTGGAGGAGTATGTTCATTTGTGTGAACATACCCTAAGGAGACATAGTCCTCCTCCTGACTCACATCTTTGACCTCTCACCCAGACAGCCAGTACCCTGCTTCGCACTGTTGAGGGGCCCTAACCCCCCAAGCAACTGTCTGTAGATTGGTCTCTCTTACTTTTGGAGGAAATATTTTGGCTTGGCTTTAATACCAGATCAGATGTCACTAGGTTTCAGGAAAACAAGACATTCATCTATAACAAGCTATCTTCCAAAAAGTAGCGTTAGAGCAAATTCTTCCTTTTCCACCAAGGAGGACTTACAGGTGCATCTCAATAAATTAGAATATCTTTGAAACGTTAATTTATTTCAGTAATTAAATTATAAAAGTGACGTCCTATATTTTCTAGATTCTTTATACACAGAGTGTTCTATTTCAAGTGTTTTATTTCGGTAAATGTTGATTATGGATTACAGGTAATGAAAACCCAAATTTAGGAAAATTAGAATATTGTAAAAAAGTTCAGTATTGTAAATTCAGTGTCACCTGCCAAGGTTTCCTAAGCCTTTAAATGGTCCTCAGTCTGGTTCAGTAGGACACACAATCATGGAAGACGCTGATTATGGATTGTATTACTGAATCACTGAAATGAATGAACGTTTCACAGATATTCTAATTTATGGAGATGCACCTGTATTTGCACATTATTGAAGTTGCTGTTGGCTTGCACCACCATGTTCACGGCATCTTTGACACAATTCCACACCATACACACATAAAACACAACTTGTCTACATTCTGCATAAGTGCAGGAACTTCACTCGGCTGAACCAGTAGGTATTCCACCCTGGACTGAGTCCTCCAGAAGAGAAGATGTCCTTTCCAGCAGCCCCCTTTACTATAGTGGCAGGTGCATAAAAAAACTATTTCTTTATATTTGCCATTCCACAAGAGTAGTTATGATACTTATATATATCCCCACACTCTTCCTAGAATCCATGCATTCAGTCTTCATCAGTATCACCGTTCATCCTCACACTGAGCATTTTCATTTGTTGTACTTCATCTTGATGAATTGTTATCTGGTCGCTCTCCGCCTTGTGCTTTATCTGCTCCCTGAAGCTACTTCTGTCAGATCATTTCTAATAGTTCTCTTCTCGGCGTGTCTCTCTGTCTTATTAGATCAGCACCCCCACAAATTTAATTATTACCACCAGGCTTGTTATTATATACCAGCATCAACTAATACTTAGAAGAACGGAGGGGCCATGGTGTGGCCCAATATCAAAAGGTAAAAATAATACTGGTAAAGACATTGCCCTGTTCGCTAGTAATTTAGGACACTGTATTCTTCTGTTCAGATTCCTCGAGCTCCAAAATAATGGAAAAGTTACAGGGGAGGTTAAGGTCAGGGCTACACAAAGTCTTTTTGTAGTGAGACTTCTTTTTCTTTTAGAGTAATCAAAACCTTAAAGTAACTGTCCAGCCATGACCTCAGAAAAGATATGTAAGTCAGCACCTTATGGAGGGTATAGTATCCTTAACAAGTGATTTTCACTATACTTTGAAGGGGGGAGGCAGTGTAAGGCTATGTTCACGTCTCCGTTGGAGACTTCATAGGGGGTCTTCTCAAAGAGGTGGCCTTTTGGAGAGACTTCCTTATGCCCATTGGGGTCAATGAAACACTAATGGAAAGGAACCAAGATACAACAGTGAGCTAAACCTAGATAAATGGACACTAGATAAATGTCAACCACTTTCAGTGGGCCTAGCTGAACATCTAATATGTATAGGGACCCCCACCTCTCCTCCGGTGGCTAATGTCAGCAGAGATAAGGATCGGGTAGTTGGATTTCAACTGCTCATTTCTTTTATTCACATGGAGAAAAGTTATGTCCCATTGAGAAAACATGCTACGTGGATGTGTATAGGGGGTCAGGAGAGACAGCTGCTAACCAAACAAGCTATCTAACATGTATCACCAGCTAAGCAGCTACCATGTATCCAAGCTATCATGTATCCAAGTTTCAATATAACTTATACAACAGTGTGACATACTGGTGTCTTTGTTGGTCCCACTACACCCCTATAGCTATGTCTCTTCCTAAAGGGATGTTAGTGCAAGTATAAGTACTAGTGTAAAAATAGGGCTCGCAGTTTCCATTGGGCCCATAAGCCAGGTGGGCCCACAGATCACACTTAACACACTAGGGCTGGATAAACTTTTTTTTATCTCCTTTCTGATTTCTTTTGATGGCTGGCAGTCTTTGCATCATAAATGTATTCACCCTGCCCTCTGGTCCATTGGAGCAAAGATTTTATGATACACATGGCAAAATACCAGTTGGTCAGCATTATATAGTCAAGAAGGGATATTGTGGCTATGTAGGCTATGGCACAAAAGGCGAATGGTTACTGATTATTGGGCACCAACAGGGGATGGAAATTATAGGAAGCTTGTGTGCTAAGGTAAGATGTGAACAAGTTTTCAAGGTGGTCTGGGCCCAGATTGAGAAGGAAATGTAAATGCTTACTGTTGTGGGGAGAAATTGTGCAGGTGGGCTCAACCACGGCCCATGAGAATTTAGTTACACCCCTGAGTATCAGTGAAGGATTTTAGTTTAGGGACATGTTTGCAGCATTGCTTTGTGTTGAAAGTCCTTTCCCTGTTCTAAAACTGCACAGAATGTTGGAGATACAAGGGAAAAGTTAGAGGGCATTGAATGCAAACATTGGGACGCAGGACTAGTGTCTGATTCTGACACTTGGGTGTCCAGATTTACATTTTGGCAGGCTGCCTCTTATTGCCTTACCATTCTTCTTCCATAGGGTTTCTTCTCATTGACATTGTAATGTAGTTAATCCTGCTATATGTTGAGCCGTCTTCTCTTTCTCCCTAATGTCGTGTCCTGCACAATCCACCAAATTATTCTGTATTTCCATATATATGTAACCTTATATACATGGATAACCTTTACTGTGGCAAGCCTGACCTACCATTGTGTTCTTGCACTGAAACCCTGATCATTAACAGTATAAATGCTGTTGTTTCTATCCTGTAAAATTCTAATTATTTGTAAAAATCTGAAAAATGGAACAGCAATAATATTGTCTAACATATTCTAGCCGAGTCAGTACACCTCTCTTCACTGAGCATCCACTAGGGTTGCAGAGCATACACAGGGTACTGACCTGGACATTACTGCGTGCAATGATCAGCTGTTACCAGCTACTAGTGCCAGAACTATACAGTGGATGGAGCTGTTCACTTGAATAGGAGCTGATCTGCAATAATCTAGCACAATCACTACACAGTAGATAGAGCCCTCTTCCTCCAGTTCCCTCCATTATATAAGATTAGAATCAGGACCCACTTCTTGAGTGAAGATAGAAATCCGCGCTCAGCTCAAGGATTGTTCAGAAGAAATTCCTTTTATTGATACCATAAAACATAACGCGTTTCATAGCCTCTTACTCCTTTCTCAAGTGCATGGAATGGCAGGTAACATACAACATGCTGCCCCTTACAACTTTATATAGGTTATGAAGGAAAGAAGTACACGCCTCTAAGAGGTGTTAACCTCGTTGGTAAACTGACTCACTTTGTGTTTATATTGTGTAGATATTAAAATACATAAAAAAATAAACAAACCTGGATAAGAACCTATTTTCTGATGACAATGAATATATAGAAAATCTCCTGTATCGCAATTCAGCATTAACTAGTAGTTACTGCGCCTGCGTGATGGTTTCCCCACTCCTGTGATGTATGAAACAGCTGGGAGGGGGGGGAGGGCGCGGTTTGCAATTCTATCGGCTTATGGACATTGGTGTGAACTCACAGCGCACGCGCGCGGCTGGCTAGGCTTGCACATGTGCTGTAGCGCGTTATATCTGAAGATATGGTTGAGCATGCACGGTACATACCTCGCATGCACGTATCATGCTGAGAGGATTCAGCTAAGACCTAGAACCATGTGAACGAGCAATAGAGCTCACGCATGCGTGAGAAACAGAGATGTTACGATTTGATTCTACAGGTAACTAGTCGTGGGACCGCTATGGAAAAGTTACATTTCAATATACAAAGGGGGAAAAGAAAGGTTTCCACTACAATATGGTCTAATGAATAGTTGTAGTGGAGACCTTCAACATGTTGTGTTTTATGGTATCAATAAAAGGAATTTCTTCTGAACAATCCTTAGGCTGAGCATGGATTTCTATCTTCACTCAAGAAGTAGGTCCTGATTCTAATCTCGTCATACGTCCTTTGGCGGCTCGAACACCCAGCAATTATACCATTGGCTCTTCAGGGTGATGTGACCTACTCACAACCCCATAAGGTGAGCGCGACATTTATAGCATTATACAGCTGTACTGGTTTTTAAAGAATCACACGAGGTGCTGCTCTGTGTTATTTTTATCTTTTAGCCCTCCATTATATAGTCCTGGAATTGGCTGCTGAGAACATATGATTTGTGGGAGTGCCAGGAGTCAGACCCCCACTGATCCAATATTGATGACCTAACATCAATATCAAAAGCCCAAAATAACCCTTTAAAGTGCAGACAATCCAGGAGACTGGTACATAGTGTGAGGGTTAAAATATAATTTGTATTATATCCTATATACTGTATATACAGAGACTGAAATAGTCTGCAGATAGCCTGCATAGTTTAGAAATAGGAAGCAGACACTAAGTCTGGGACGGCACTCAAGAGGTTTTGCTGTTCTAAGGAAAGATAAGGGAAACACTCAGATAAGCAAGGAGAGGAGACATATGTTATGAGAAACTGAACAAATCTGCCTAGCAGCGGAACCAGAAGGACCAAATATGTACATTAGTCACATGACTATTGTGTAACCAGCTTGCCTTTAAAACCTGTATGAACTATGCAATAAACGAAACCATTCTTACTAGATACCTGGGTGTGTCTGTACGTTTGTTTCCCGAGCTCGATATTGTTCTTTACTTAATTAGGATTACGGTGACATCCATCCCGGGGGGAACTTAACCCCTGACAGAAATTGGCGCCCAACGTGGGGCGACGAGATCGTCTGATGTGCAGCCGATAGAGTGCCGACCCACTCACCGATCGACTTGAGGACGGGACCAGAGGACCTCAGATAGATGAAAAACAGTACTGTAGGTAAGCCCTTGTCTTGCCAGTTGTTAGTATATCTGAGCTCCTGTGTGTCTATACTCTGTATCGATGAGTGAATTAAGCTGCTGCATGTTTTTTATGACATCTCGACGCCAATTAAATAGTACGGAAGAACCTGAAAAAGGGACATGTCACCGGTAAATGCTATAGAAGTTGCTTTCTTTGCTTTCTGTCTTACCCTCCTGCTGATTTTTGTATCTTACCTGTGTTATAAGATTATAAGATATATAAGGCTCCAAGAAACGGGGAAGAGTTCTCTGTTTTTAACCCCTAGAGTTGCGGACAACGTTCGGAACTGAGAAGCACTGAGTGATTGAAAAGTCCTTGTTTTGGAACACTAGCCTCCAGCCGTGTCTGGACGGTCAAGGTCGAATGGGACCTGAGTAGTAGCAAGAAGGACTTAGTAGAATCCGCGCAAAGTGCGTGCAATAATTCAGGAGTGTTTTGGTAAGGGGACACAGACAGAAAGTTGAGTCTGTGGAAGCCAATTAGGCATTGCCCTGAGCACTACTCCAGAACTTGCACAAATAGTTCAAAGAAAACAGAAGAGTCTGTTTGGGAGTTCTCACTAAAGTAGTCATAAGTGACCCTCTATTGTCTCAAGGTAGCCCTAGAGGAGTGAGAGACTCATGGCTGATTAGCTACCAGCCAAGATGGGGAAGGGACCCTCTAAGATATGGTACACCCCATTTGAAATAATAGAAATAAGGGGAAGATAGGACTCGCTTCAGCCCCCCGCCTTATAATCCGGAGGGATGGACCTGTCCTACATGTGATACACATTGTACCTTACTTTTCCATTTAACCTTAGGCTAACACTTTTATCAGAATATTTTCCCTTTGGGCATAAATAGTCATCATACCCAGGCTGCGGACCCCGGAGGCCCAGAGCCAAGTTTCACTTTGTGATAATTGACATTTAGTATTATTGGGTAACACAGCATCATGTTTAGCTTGTGATTTTCTGCGTGTCCATCACATCAGATACAGCGTCCTTGGAGTTACTTGGCAGTCAGTTAATGTTTTGGTTATTCCCTGCAGAACATCTGCAGAGCGCTACAACAGAATACAGGAATACAATTCAAGCAGATAGCAGTTAATACTGCCACCAAAATTACATATTACTATTTTTGTACAATTTTCAAATATTTTCCAAACCCCACCTTTTGTCATTACCACAGGTGTTCAAAACCCCTGAGTTGTACTTCAGGTTACCTTAAGGGCAAACTGCCAGACTTTAGAATTTTCTTCACTGGATTCCAACCAAAAGTTGAACCCCTGTGGAACATCACAATATCCTAGTTTTCTTCTTTTTAGGGGACATTTCCTGAAAGCGGATTTAATTTAATTTTACAAAAAGCATAAAAGTTGAATCCTGGCATTAATATAAACAGAATGAATACTACAAATACAGGTTGACATATATATATATATATATATATATATATATATATATATATTACATAATCCAATAAACATCATACCGATGGTGTACAGTTTTTCTCTTTGCACTATATCAGATTCTCTGAGTGTTTTGTTTGCATTTACATTTAGGGGAAAACAGTACACTTGGACAGTACTACCACAAGGGGCGCAAAACAGTCCTAACCAATTTACGAGATGTCTTACACTAATCATGAGTACTTGGTATCCACCACATGATGATGTTGTTTTGTTACAATATGTTGATGACCTTCTTCTTTGTGCTCCAGACAAATCAACCTGCGAAGCAGCGACCATCAGCCTGTTGTGTTTCCTCTGCCAGAACGGCTGCAAGGCCAGCAAGGATAAGTTGCAATTTTGCAAACAAAAAATTTTATTTCTGGGACACTGTCTTGGCCAGGGCACCAAGCACCTGTCAGATGAGAGGACCAAGGTGGTGAGAGACATGCAGGTGCCGACCTCTCATGCTCAGCTACGCACCTTTTTGGGATTGGTATCCTACTGTAGGCCATGGATCAGATCTGCATCTCTGACCATGCAACCTCTGTATGATTGCCTTTCCTCAAAACCATTCAGCCTTACATCTGAGGCCTTGGATGCGTTTTACCAGCTGAAGTTGCAGATAGTCAGTGCTCCGGCCTTAGGTCTACCTGACTATCAGAAACCTTTTCAGCTCTACGTAACTGAGATGATGGGACACGCAACTGCAGTTCTCACACAACAACATGGGGATAAGAAACGCCCTGTGGCCTATTACAGCTCACGGTTAGATGCTGTAGCCAGGGGGGATGCCCTCCTGTGTGTGGGTTGTCCTCTCAGTACAAGCGTTGCTTGATAAGAGCTCAGACATTGTCCTAGATCATTTATTGGTTGTGTATACACCTCATGACATCCATGCAATCCTCACACAAGAAGACAGACGTCACCTTTCTTTGGCACGGCAGAGCAAAATGGAATTTGCCCTGCAGTCCTCCTCAAACATCTCTTTTCAACGCTGTTTAACTTTGAATCCTGCAACTCTTCTTCCTGTAGGAGTTCATGATTCAAAGGGGGAGTGGAGGATGAGATATTCTTAAACTCCCTCTCAGAAGAAGAACTGTTTGACAGCCAGCATGAGCATGATTGTGTGGCTCTTATGTCACAGGAAACAGTGGGATTTGATCATGTCACGGATGTGCCATTACAAAATCCTGATTATGAGATGTTTGTGGACGGCTCAAGGTATCTAACAGATGAAGGCAAATTTGTTACAGGGTATGCTGTAGTCACCGAACATGACATCATAGTCTAAGAAGCTCTTCCACCACATATGTCAGCCCAAGAAGCTGAGCTCAAAGCCCTTATGGAGGCTTGTAAGATAGCCAAAGGTAGAACAGCCAACATATACACTGACTCCAGGTATGCTTTTGGCATTGCACATGATTATGGTCCGATATGGAGGTCAAGGAACTTCCTAATGGCCCAGGGCAAGCCAATTAAGAATGGAGATGTGGTAAGTCGACTGATGGAGGCCATACTGCTCCCAAAGCAGTTGGCAATTGTAAAAGTCAGAGCTCACGCAAAAGGAAGGGACCCTGAAAGCCGTGGAAATGAGAGAGCTGACATAGCAGCCAAGGCAGCAGCACTACTGGCAAGAAGGGGTCCCAACCAGGTGAGCAAAATGGACATTGACCTAGCAGACCCTAAAGGGATGTACTCAAAGGTTACCAGTGTGGAAACTGAAAGATGGAAGAAAGCAGGTGCTACAGAAGATGATGGTGTGTGGAAAATGGGGGATCGGTTATGTCTGCCCGCAGCAGTCTACCCCCAGATGGCCGGCTTGGCCCACGGTAAGGTGCATGCCTCTCAAAATGCTATGGAGTCATTAGTGGGTAAACTATGGTTTGCACCCGGCTTTGGAAGAGCTGCTAGTAATCACATAAAAACATGTCACATATGTGCACTACACAACCCAGGACAGGTAGTTAAAACCCCAGTGAAATGCACACCAAAATCCCTGTACCCATTTCAGAGGATACAGATAGATTACACAGTTTCCCAAGTCTGGAAGATACGAGTATGTATTGGTCTGTGTGGATTTGTTTTCTGGATGGCCTGAGGCCTACCCTGTGAGCAAAGCAACCGCACAAGCAACTGCCAAGAAACTGATGTTTGAGCTTGTGTGTAGGTTTGGAGTGCCCGAGGTGATTGAGTCAGACAGAGGTACACATTTCACAGGTGCAATAATGAAGGAAGTCATGTCAGCCTTGGGGGTGGAGCAAGCTTTCCATACACCCTATCACCCGCAAAGTTCTGGAAAGGTTGAAAGACTAAATGGTACTCTTAAGCTAAAAATTCAGAAGGCGATAGCAGAAACAGGAAAGCCTTGGCCTGAGTGTCTATCTCTAGCTCTTTACTCAGTAAGAACCACCCCTAACAGGAAGACAGGATTATCACCATTCGAAATATTGTTTAGAAGCGCACCTAAAACAGGATTGTACTTCCCTCAGACTTTACAGCTTAACTATGACAGTATTGCCAGCTATGTACAAAAGCTATGCCAAAAATTAAAAGTAACACACGATCAAGTGTTTCCTTCTATTCCAGACCCTTCCGATCTTACAGGTGCCCATAATCTGCAGCCTGGAGATTGGGTAGTTATAAAGAGACATCAAAGGAAAACCCTTGAACCTAGGTTTGATGGTCCATTTCAAGTTCTATTGACAACTGCCACTTTAGTGAAACTTGAAGGGAAACCCGCCTGGATACACGCTTCACATTGCAAGAAAGTTGAAGCGCCTCCAGAATGAGGACTCTTTGGCTCTTCCTTTTAAGCACAGTAACTGTTGAACTTTTTGCTTTTACTTGGACTCCAGGCGTGCAGTTGAAGGAGCTCTCATTTTGGCTATGGGGATGGAAGCAAGATGTTAAAAACAGGACCCAAGACTCCTTTGTGTGTAAATATGAGTACTAATGCAGGGAAAGTGAGAATAACGTTCAATTTAACCATGACACATTTACCTGATTTTAGAAACTGTATCAGGAGAAAAAGAGAATGGTATGATATTCTTTTAGGAGGGGCGGGTACAGGTATGGGAATATTAAATGGGATACAAATAGAGGATATGTTAAATCATCTACAAAAAGGACAGTTAACACTTACAGACAATTTAGATGTAATATTTAATGCTAGTATATTGACACAGATGAATACGATGACAAAAGTGAATACATTCATAAATTTCACTGCCTGTTCCTTAAAAGGCATAGTAGCTCAGATGGAAGTAAATACAGCCGTTACTAAATTAATGACAGGTAATATTCAAATTTGGAAGGAAATGTTCCCTATTTTGAAAACCAAAGGATGGTGGTTCCAGCCACAGGTAAAAGATATTTGGTGTCAACCAAGTAAGTGGTGTACAGGAACTATCAACGCATATAGAATACAAAAAGCCATGAAAGTATGTAAGTTTGTAGTTATGCCAATATTAGTTCATGGTGCACAGACTGAGTTCTGGACTCCTAGAATAAAAGGGTATATTCAAAGGATATTCACCAACGATGGTAAAAATTACTAATTAGTTATTTAACCCCCTGATAGTAATAATGATATTATTTGCGTTGTTGTCATTATTCAATCTATATGTATTCTGCTCCATGAGAAGGAAATGGAACACAGTAAATCAATATGTAAGATAGGATGTTATTTTTAACCTCTTCAATGGAGAATCCATCAAAGATGGCACACAAACAGTGTGAAGGTATTCATTGAATTTGATTAAAAATAAAGTCCTAAAATGGGGGAATTGTGAGGGTTAAAATATAATTTGTATTATATCCTATACACTGTATATACAGAGAGTGAAATAGTCTGCAGATAGCCTGCATAGTTTAGAAATAGGAAGCAGACACTAAGTCTGGGACGGCACTCAAGAGGTTTTGCTGTTCTAAGGAAAGATAAGGGAAACACTCAGATAAGCGAGGAGAGGAGACATATGTTATGAGAAACTGAACAAATCTGCCTAGCAGCGGAACCGGAAGGACCAAATATGTACATTAGTCACATGACTATTGTGTCACCAGCTTGCCTTTAAAACCTGTATGAACTATGCAATAAACGAAACTATTCTTACTAGATACCTGGGTGTGTTTGTACGTTTGTTTCCCGAGCTCGATATTGTTCTTTACTTAATTAGGATTACGGTGACATCCATCCCGGGGGAACTTAACCCCTGACAATAGTTTTATAGGAAAAATGTATGTACTGTATTTATTCATGTAAAAAGCTACTCATTCTGGACTTGGGAGTCCAGTGGGTGGTCCTAGTCACTGAATTACAGCCTGTATGAGTTTGAATAAAGAAATAGCTGTCAATCACAGAGTAGGACCTCCCACTGGACTCTTAGACCCTGAATAAGCAGAGAGCTTAATTCAAACAGTAATTCAAAAATGATATGGTGTCAGGTGGAATTTTGAGCTGATTTTTAGGTGGAATCCACCTCAAATTTAGAACCAAATCCCTTCATGTAAACATACCCTTATTGGTTAATATAAAAGAATTGAACATATCAAGGATGACTGGACCCAGCAAAGTTTTACATTTACATGAATTTACTTGAATGATCCTTTTTACATAAAAGATGCGCCACTTATCACAAAAGTGAGCAGAAACCATGGTGGACTGGGACAAATTTACTATAACTTACACCAGACAGACAGGTGTGAGTTATATAGGAAATTTATGCCAGTACCTGACTGGAGGAAGTTTCCATTCTGGTGCACAGGTGTAACGTCTCTGCCTGTTCGGGTCTCTGCGCCACCCCTCCGCTCGCACGCGGTGAAAGAGGCGTATTCAGTTTGATTCCTTGCATAAGCTTCTTGCTGCTCAGTCTGAACACTCTCCTAGACTATATAATTGATTTTCTGCCACACCCGTCTCCAGCACCTTGTTTCTTTCAGCTTCTCAATAGTTAATCTCAGCCTTGCCTGTGTGATTGACAGCGTGTCTACCAATCCAGTCTGGGGCGGGTCCTGACTTTCTATAAACAGGTTGTCAACCCTCACATGGTCGCTGGCTATTGATTCTGTCTTGTGACTTGTCCCTGCTAGCTCCTTTTCTGCTATTCCCTGTATTCCTATTTCTGACCTCTGGCTTACACTTTGACTATTCTCTTGGATTGTGATTTTGTACTGCATTGCTCGACTGTTACCGACCCCTTGGCTAGCTGACCTCCCTTTGTTGTTGTTTGTCCTGTCTGCGTTCTGTGTTGTCACCTATACTAGGAAGGGACTGTCGACTGGTTGCTGCTGTTGCGGGAATTGCTCAACTGGCAATTCACTTAAAACAGGAGTGTGTCTGAATTATCAAAAGATTGGAGCCCCTCGATAATTCAGGCACAATTGCCGCCAGTTGGGGACTTCATTAAGACTGGCATACAGAAGACCAGTCTTAATAAATTGCCCCATTGCTTCTCCTTTCCACAAGTAGGGTCAGTAAGGCTATGCTCTCATCTGCATCGGCGTCCAGCACTTTTAGTTAAAAACAATGGACACCCACCAGACTCCATTATAGTCAATGGGGTCTGTTGGCCTTCGGATGTGTCCACTATTTTAGAGGTCTGTTTGTCCATTGTTCTGGTCCTCCACCGGACCTGATATAAGTGTGAACTGGGGGGGCAACCCATTCTTCTCTCCTACATGGGTCAATTGGGAATATTGGGATTGGGAATATTTTATTCTGACCTAGGACCAGGAGGACGGCTTCCCAGAAATACGTTGTCCATGTTTAGTCTAGATCAAACCTGTAAACTACCATTCAGAATAATTTGTCATTTTCATTTTCTTGAGGTTCCATTGTATTTTTTTCCATAAAATTGTTCACTTTTATTCTAACAACAAAAAAGGAAAAGCCGCTGGATAAAAATGCAAGCTGTTTACCTGTATCGAATGATACTTATACATCTTAGTCTAGACTGAAGAAGTCTCTTGCCCGCCAGTCCACAATGCTGACGTCTTGTCAGAACAAGGTCATGTCAAGGCAAGTCAAGATCTAAAATGATGGATAGCACCAGATACCAGACGATGGGGTGTGTGCTCAGTGTCAAGCTAAATGCACTACAGACACAAATAAAAACATGTTGCTTGGTCTTATTGATCAATCAGGAACATTTTTGCATTCTGCGCCTGGTACGTACTGTCAAGTAGCCCAGCTGAACATCATCAGTTCAGCTGAATTGCAAAGCTCTTAGAAATCTGAGCCTTGTATTTTCCAAATCCAGTTTGATGTACATGAAGTATACAGAATATTAAACATCAAGGTCTGCTATCTTTTCCAGAGGCAAAACGTATTGACACAAATGGAACAAGATAAAGTTTAACATTAAGGAGAACTTCAGAAACACAAGATTTTCACCCTTTATGATGAGACCAGACCATTGCCCTTCTCTATACCAAATATTCATTATCAAATATTCAGTACATTCATACACTACTATAATTCTACATGCATAAAACTGAAAACCAGACAACGGAAATGTGCAATAACCTATAGACTAAAAGGTAAAAAGCACTTAGTATTATATTTTTATTTTTCATGGTTTTCAAGGCCTAGTTCACCTAGGTAAAATGCACCACTGTGCATTAGTATCCATATAAATTTTTTATATAGTTTATAAAGAAAAGAAGATACTGCATATTGAATTATCTGCTCCGCGGGGGCCGTCCTACAAATATTCTACCTAATTTATTGTACTTTGTAATAAAAGTTAGTTACACCCACTTCTTTGAGGGGCTATACAGCCCATCCCTCTTACTGGTTATCTCCTGCTCAGGCATGATATCTATTAGTGAATATTTGCACAAACATATTATTAAAGGGGTATTCCCATCTTAAAAGGGATGGAATATCGCTAGGATATCCCAGAGATTGAGGGTTCAATCTCTGGAGCCTCTACAAATTTGGAGAATGAAGGGGCTGCAGCACTGGTGTAGCAATTTGGCCTTTTTAGAATGGACCTCTCAGGAACATGACCGCACAGGAAACTGTAGCACAACTCCATTCAATTGAATGGGGCCGGCAGCAGTTCCCTGCACAGTTGGGTGGCTCAAAGCACAGGGAAAGAGCAACAGCAATAAATCAGAGTTATAGCCCTTTCATTTTCAGAATTGATGGGGTATGATATTATGTTAAGATGGGTGTACTCCTTTAAATGGGTTTTCCCCCATAGGAATGAATTCCCTATCAACAGGGAATGTGTCTAAATGTTGTGGGTCCGACCCCAATGATCAGGAGAATGAGGGGTTGGCAAGTTCCCCTGAGTGGTTCATGTGAGTTATGGTTTGCTTACTTGGCCACTGCTCCATTTACTTCTATGGGACTGCTGAAGATTGTAGTACCCAAGAAGTGAATGAGGAAGTGACCATACATGCGCAACATCGCTCTAATCACAAGCGATCAGTCATTTATGACCTATCCTGTGAATAGGGGATAAATGTAATTGATGGAAAAGCCCTTTAAATAAATGCAGTTGTCTTTTGCATATTCTGTATTGCTTTGACTATTATTCAGAAAATTCCCCACCATTCCTGTGCAGATAGTTCTGTGCTGCATTTGTCTTTTAGGGATGTGGCAATGATAACATGTAATCCCAACATCATGTAGTCCAAGAGGCCAAATACTGGCTCTAGAGGTGAATGTTATGAGAGTGTCTCAAGAGCAAATATCAGAAATTGCAGGAACTAGCTGAAAAAAGAAAGCAGGATAAATCTCATACAGCGCTGATAGATCCCAGATACCCAAGCGCCTTCACCACCGCCAGCCGTGAAGCCAGATGGACTTGTGCTGAATTTAGGGCTCAAGTTATCACCACAGAAACTGGTATAAGAAATAGTAAAACCAGAACCCACGATAAACTAGGAGGATGCAAAACCAGGAGGATGAATGTATCAGAAGGGTAAAGGTCTAAGCCAAAAGTCAGTCTGAGAGGTAACGTCAAAGCCAACATTAGGAGACAAGTGGATTTCCAGTAACAAGCTATAGGTCAATATCAGAGCAGTCTGGCACAAACAATCATGGTATGGGAGGTTCACAAAAGTACAAACTAATAGCAGGCACCTGGATGAGCAGGAACAGTGTTTAAATATCCCTCCTCAGCTACTGATTGGATCAGCATAGGAGAGCCCTGAAAATTGCAGAAGCTTCACAAGTTGGCACGGTAACATTAAAGCAACAGCAGCTAAACTGAGATTCTGGAGTGAAATTGGTATGATCAACACCCATCTCCATGACCTCTGATTTACTGCAGTGGATATATTTCGGGGTTACACATCATCACTGTAAACCAAGGAATCGTCAACATTGGATTGGTGTGAGATTTGTAATGTTCACAGTTTGTTTTGGTTTTTTTTTTTGCTATTTTAACATATATCCATTTTAGAAAACCTTTTGAAAGGAACTTTTACTATTGTAAAAGTTGGAAAACCAAAGCAAAAACTGGCTTTTGTTCTAGTGCTACATGGTGATTTTTGGGTGCCTGTGACTAATAGGAAGGCGGGGGGACAATTGTAATGCAGTAGTGTTGTGATTTTAGCTCAGCTCACAGTAGTGCTTGTGCTGCTCCATGTTTATACATTTTTCTACAAAAATATTCAAAAACATTACTCAAGGTCTTTATGTAAAAGAAGAAAAGAACACCACTTATCACAGACTTCCTATGTAAGTACATTGCTCCTGGCCAAATGTCGTACCAAAAATAAAGCTACTTAAAAATGCAATCACTCCGAGGGTTAACACACTTCTGTAGATACTGACAAAAGATAAAAGATGAGTTCTTTACACATGGCTGACCTTGAGGTTAACTGAACAGTACGTGGCCTGAAAGCAATCCCAGCAACAATACAATATGCCTAACTATGGCCCAATCCTGCGAAATGCAAATTATCTCGCAACGTGTCTAATGTCTTCTTGTGTATACATTTACATAATATAACCTTGAATAAGCTTGTACTTGTGGAGAAAGACATTGACTGAGATGGTGTCTGCCCATACCAAATGTAAGAGAATATTACACAATCTATAGTATTATTGGTCAACCTGAACATCTGTAGGGAAAAAAAACTATATAAGAACTTATGGCAAAATACATATTCATATTGGACTGGTTAAAGGGGTTTTCCCAAAAACTTAACCATATTTAAATGTGTAGACAATTAATAGTTAAACGTTTTTGCAAATATGAATAATTAAACATTTTGCAGCTTTTAAAGATTTTTTCTAACCATCTTAGTGGCAACATCTTTTGTCTTGATCGGTTGCCAATGGATATGACCATGAATACAGGAACTTTCTATGGTCTGGGACTTGTCAGAATCCCAGCCATGATTTCCTTATTGTGGACAGGTTATCAGGCAGGGACACTACATGTACGAGAAGATAACCTGGACACAATAAGGACATCATGGCTGGTTATCAGGAGGACACTACATGTATGAGAAGATAACCCGGACACAATAAGAACATCATGGCTGGTTATCAGGAGGACACTACATGTATGAGAAGATAACCCGGACACAATAAGGATATCATGGCTGGTTATCAGGAGGACACTACATGTATGAGAAGATAACCCGGACACAATAAGGATATCATGGCTGGTTATCAGGAGGACACTACATGTATGAGAAGATAACCCGGACACAATAAAGACATCATGGCTGGTTATCAGGAGGACACTACATGTACGAGAAGATAACCCGGGCACAATAAAGACATCATGGCTGGTTATCAGGAGGACACTACATGTACGAGAAGATAACCCGGACACAATAAGGACATCATGGCTGGTTATCAGGAGGACACTACATGTATGAGAAGATAACCCGGACACAATAAGGACATCATGGCTGGTTATCAGGAGGACACTACCTGTACGAGAAGATAACCCGGACACAATAAGGACATCATGTCTGGTTATCAGGAGGGGACATTACATGTATGAGAAGATAACCCGGACACAATAAGGACATCATGGCTGGTTATCAGGAGGACACTACATGTATGAGAAGATAACCTGGACACAATAAAGACATCATGGCTGGTTATCAGGAGGACACTACATGTATGAGAAGATAACCCGGACACAATAAGGACATCATGGCTGGGTTTCAGAGTGTAGAAAGTTCCTGCATTCATGGTCATATCCATTGGCAAACGATCAAGACAGAAGATGTCACCACTAAGATGGTTGAAAAATTTTTTATTCTTATAAATCAGTAAAATGTTTAACCCGGCACGACATCATGACACAGTCCTCAGCAGTCATTTGGGGTGTGCCAATTTCATGGCGATTAGATGACCTGTGATTCAGGCTGAGTGGTGACCCTGGGGAACATGACGCCAGAGAGGAGGAAGAGGCCTAAAGAGGCTGGAAGAGGATGGCGAAAAACTGCCAGACCCTGTGAGGGAGCCAAGGTGAGTAGGCAAGGTGTTTACTAAGTTGTAACTCACCTGGGCCTCCACCTATTACATTCTGAAGGGACTCCAGAATAAAATAATAGCACTTCTGGTTCATCCTGAAGAAGTTTAGCCCGAAATGGACCAGACGGCCGATCCTTACAAATCTCGTTAGGTTCACCCATCTCTAGTGAAGAGAGGTGATGGATCATTGGAATGAAAGGAATTGTAAAAAAGTGCCCTGCAATGTCACGTGTTTTTAGGGCCCATCACATGTCTTCAGCCTCAGATCCTTCTCCACTTTCAGGCACTGATACTATTCTTCATGCATGCACTGAAATATGTGAGGTCTGAATAAAAGCAACGTAATAAAAAACATTGCGCTCTTCAGAAGAAGAGATTCCTACAAGGCATGACATTTATATAGGGGTGTGATATAGTACACAGGGTCTGGCTGGCTTTGCTGTCCTTTTTCTGTTACTGCGGGATATTTTTTAGTATTTTGCTACTGCTGAGGTATCCCGTCCCGGCGTGTTTCATCTCTGCAGGTCTTTCATTAATGATAAGCCTTTCACCTACCTCTAGGATAACAGAGCTGCTACCTTTCCCTCCAGCTTCACGCTCGCTTTAGAATGGTTTTACAAGGTTAAAATAAAAAATGAATAAATATTTAATATCGTGGTCACTTTGATGTGTCTGGGCCCACATCCCTTTAACCCTTTCTCTGGTTACCAGTCATGATTATATAGGGCAAACCTCCCAAGATTTGTTTCATTTTGTGGATGGCTTGGATATCTGATTCGTGCCCATGTGACCGGTTTGGCCCTATCAGAGACCTCAGCGGTGACCCAGGGTGAATGACGTCACTGAGGAGACCAGGGGCTCAAAAAAGCTCTTCTGTGATGTCATGCGGCCCATGTCACCGCTCTGGTCCAAACACAGGCTTCAGCAGTGACCGTGGGCGCATGATGTCACAGAATAATTCCTGACGCCACGAGGAAGCACAAAAGAGGTAACGGAAGGTGTGTATAAATGTTTTTTTTATTTTTGTTATCCCCCCCCCCCTTGATCCTTATTATACTCTGGGATCTCTTTAGATCTCCCAGAGTATAATAATTTAGCTCAATGCATGTCGTGTCGGCCACTTTAGTTTGTCTGAGACAAAACCCAAAATGTTCAATTTCAGTAAAAATGAAATAATTTGGAGTATTTTGGTTGAATCCAGTTTATTGTGAACCAATCCGCCCATCTCTAGTATAAATGTTACCTATTATACTCTGGGGCCATTTTAGTTTGTCTGAGACAAATCGGTTTAGTTAAAAAACGAACAATTTGGAATATTTGGGTCAAACTTGTCTCGGAACGAATTGGTTCGCCCATCTCTATATGCCACCATGAAGAGTACAGTAGAGAAAGGGAGGGCTCTACACAATTGCCTTATTACTCAGCACCATATGGTCATGAAATTGCCAAATATTTGCCGCTTTCACTGTTTTCTTAGTATTAAAGGGGTTGTCAGATAGCCCCAGCTATGTGACTATGCTTATAGTTCAATGGCAGTTGTTTTGGTGACAGAATCACTATAATGGGCACTGTACTTTTATGTTTTTAGCCTCTGCAGAGGACAAAAAATGATTTGGAACATCCTTGTAATCTGCACCTTAAACATATAGTAGGGTACATCCTGCCCCCACTGTCGAAATCAGTAGCTTCAGCTCATATGTTAGTTTAATGTGATGGTGTGTGAAGAAAAGAGAGATGAGACAGGGAAGTGTTTAGTACCCAAATTCCCAATTTTTGCACCTACAATGCTGGTTATGCTGGATGTTAATAAAATATGTCTCATTACATTATATAGATACCTGGGAATTCATTACACCACTTGGCGCAAGTGCCGATGGTATCGTGAATTGCCCATAGCAGTCAAAAAGAAGTTATGCTACCTCATTGTATTTGGGAATATTCTCTGAGAAGATAATATTGGTGTTATTGAATATGTTTCTACTCACATGGAGAACAGTATAAAAACTCAACATCATCTATGGACGCTCCTCCACCAAAGTCTTTGGTCCGTACACCTTCAAAGATGACTTCAAAGTGTCTCAGTTTACCCAAATGAATTTCTACTTTATTCCATTTCCCATCTTGATTCTCGGATTCTCCCCATACTTTTGTGAGGTTGTTTTCTGTCTAAAATATAGAGTAATATAAATGTTAAAGGCAATAGCAGGTGACACCCATTAATACATTACGCGCCATATTAATGATTGACAGTGATGCATAAAGACAGAAATAAACATTGTATCCAAAAATTATATAGCGTGGGATGGAGATTAAAATAACTAGCTCATAGTGCTTGGGCACTAGGATAGGCGGCCATACATGTTTGCTGCAGATCATGCTCTGTATGTACAGCAGCTGGGTGGGAGGACTTTCAGGAGATGTTGCTGTGGTCATGGTGGTATGGATCTCTACTAGATCCTCTGACACTCCTCTTAGGCTGGTGCAGTGCTGAGTAGGTCTTCAGGATGTCAGATGGTGGCAGTAGTGTTCCCTTGGGCACATCCTAATAGTAGTAAACCTTCCTAAGCCTGATGGTGTTTGGAGTGCCCATGATGTTAGATGTAGGAATAAGACTAATGAGGCAGGATTTTCCAAACAAGGTTGAAACTCATGGTTTTTACTGAAGTAGAATTTGGTGCATTATGGCATTTTTATATTGGAGGTAGATGGCAGGGGCATGACATGCAAAGTGTGTAGATTTTAACATTAATTGTAATGTGTGCGGGTGGCGGGATTGATTGTGTTGTGGATGACTGGAGGCATTTGTTCTACTGGAGGTAGGTGGCAGCATTTATTGTGAAGTGGGTTAGTTTTGATGTTAATTTTGATTAATTATAATGTGTATGACAGCATTAATTGTACTGTGGGTGGTTAATGGCATTAATTATAATGTATGTTAGTAACAAATCTAATTAATGTGTATGAGTAGATTAATTTCACCGTGGTGACAGAATTAATTAACCACTAAATAGCAGCATTAATTGCACTGTAGATAGTAGCATTAAATGAGCACTGAATGGCGGCATATGTACATAATTGGGCACTAAATGGCAGCATTAATTGATAAAGAATTATATTGGGTATATTAATAGAAAATCCAAGACCTTACAGGTCGTATACAACAATAGATTATCCGAAAAAAATATTATATAATCCAAAATGATAATCACAATAATACAAAAATTAATATATAACTTTTAATTAATTAAAGTTAAAAATCACAACAACATATAACCACCCTAAAAGCAGCACAATTAAATAGTCCTCAAAATATAAAAAAAAAATGTATATATAATTTGGAGACAAAAAAAACAAAAACAAAAAAAAAAAAAAAACAGGCATGGCAGCCCCTGAAATAGGAAAAACCAACCAGACACTTACCGTGATTCAGATGGTGCCTGTGTTGCTGAAGCAAATACCAGAAGGGGAGAGGGGTGACATAGTCCACGGTTCAATAATAACACCAGTAACAACGGGCTAAATAAGGAAAACACTTGTATCTAAACTGTCCCTATAACACCCTATATAAAACACTAAATAGACCCTAAAGTCCTAACTCGGGGCCACCGCCCTAATTAGCAAGTGCCCCCGACTGGAACCTGGCCCTGGAATAAACTATCCCTATCAAAACCCTTCAAAACAAATAGATATAAAGAGAACAAAAAACACAAAAAACAAAACAAAGCTAGGTACACCTAACACACATATATATAGTAACCAGACATGAAATCCCGACATGCATGTTTCGCTAAACTCATCAGGGGATAGAGTTGGTTAAAAAATCTCAAATATACTCAATGCAAAATGGAGCCACAGTAAAGATACCATCCTGTGCCAAGTATGGAAGAAACAAGCACTAAGGTCAAGTGTTAACCATCAAAAAACATAGCACAAATATAAGTAGTACATAAAACTCCTAATGGTATTGCAGATACCAGATAACTAATCACAGATACAAAACAACACCATGGTATATCAAAGAGTGGCCATAAGTGTTGGAAGATAGCACAGTTCAAACGCTAAGTATTCCTACACCAGGTATATGGAGTGCCAAACATACCGGGTATTTGCTTCAGCAACACAGGCACCATCTGAATCACGGTAAGTGTCTGGTTGGTTTTTCCTATTTCAGGCTGCCGTGCCTGTTTTGTTTTTTGTTTTTTTTTGTCTCCAAATTATATATACATTTTTTTGGATATTTTGAGGACTATTTAATTGTGCTGCTTTTAGGGTGGTTATATGTTGTTGTGATTTTTAACTTTAATTAATTAAAAGTTATATATTAATTTTGGTATATTAATAGAGCATTGTATTGTGTACTGTGTAGATGTAAAACTGGCAGTCTGCATCTGCCGGCATACTACTTCTCCCAGCAGGCATGACCCCAATGTACCTTCTATACAGGCTGTCCGTTACCTGATTTTCCATGGCGACCTGTACACACACTTTCTGATGGTGCTGGAGAGTGTGCACCATAGGGTGGGCGTGCATTCTCTTCCTGTTACATGAAGGGCCAGCAAGTGTGCCATAAAACCTATCCCAGCTTATCTCTGTCAGTCTGCAGGTATAAAAGTCTGCATCACCTACCACACCCTTCTTGAGCAATTAGGTTCCTAGCTTGCTAGAATTCAGTGTTTCTCAGTACTGCTTGATCTATTTTGTTTCTCCACTTGTTCCTTGACTTTAGGATCTACAATGTCAGTCAGAAGTGGCAACAGACAGGGACAGTTAAACAGATTTGGAGACACAGTGGTCCACAACTCACTGCTTGTTACTGTAGGCTGATATTGTATGGTGGAAAATACGAATCTTCAAATTAACCTATGAATGACCACCTTTCTTTTTTACACTTTTTATGCCTATTCATTTCTTTATGACTGATATATACAGTCATATGAAAAAGTTTGGGCACCCCTATTAATCTTAATCATTTTTAGTTCTAAATATTTGGGTGTTTGCAACAGCCATTTCAATTTGATATATCTAATAACTGATGGACACAGTAATATTTCAGGATTGAAATGAGGTTTATTGTACTAACAGAAAATGTGCAATATGCATTAAACCAAAATTTGACCGGTGCAAAAATTTGGGTACCCTTATCATTTTATTGATTTGAATACTCCTAACTACTTTTTACTGACTTACTGAAGCACAAAATTGGTTTTGTAACCTCACTGAGCTTTGAACTTCATAGCCAGGTGTATCCAATCATGAGAAAAGGTATTTAAGGTGGCCAATTGCAAGTTGTTCTCCTATTTGAATCTCCTCTGAAGAGTGGCATCATGGGCTCCTCAAAACAACTCTCAAATGATCTGAAAACAAAGATTGTTCAACATAGTTGTTCAGGGGAAGGATACAAAAAGTTGTCTCAGAGATTTAACCTGTCAGTTTCCACTCTGAGGAACATAGTAAGGAAATGGAAGACCACAGGGACAGTTCTTGTTAAGCCCAGAAGTGGCAGGCCAAGAAAAATATCAGAAAGGCAGAGAAGAAGAATGGTGAGAACAGTCAAGGACAATCCACAGACCACCTCCAAAGAGCTGCAGCATCATCTTGCTGCAGATGGTGTCACTGTGCATCGGTCAACAATACAGCACACTTTGCACAAGGAGAAGCTGTATGGGAGAGTGATGCGAAAGAAGCCGTTTCTGAAAGGACGCCACAAACAGAGTCGCCTGAGGTATGCAAAAGCACATTTGGACAAGCCAGCTTCATTTTGGAAGAAGGTCCTGTGGACTGATGAAACAAAGATTGAGTTGTTTGGTCATACAAAAAGGCGTTATGCATGGCGTCAAAAAAACACAGCATTCCAAGAAAAACACTTGCTACCCACTGTAAAATTTGGTGGAGGTTCCATCATGCTTTGGGGCTGTGTGGCCAATGCCGGCACCGGGAATCTTGTTAAAGTTGAGGGTCGCATGGATTCAACTCAGTATCAGCAGATTCTTGAGAATAATGTACAAGAATCAGTGATGAATTTGAAGTTACGCCGGGGATGGATATTTCAGCAAGACAATGATCCAAAACACAGCTCCAAATCTACTCAGGCATTCATGCAGAGGAACAATTACAATGTTCTGGAATGGCCATCCCAGTCCCCAGACCTGAATATCATTGAACATCTGTGGGATAATTTGAAGCGGGCTGTCTATGCTCGGCGACCATCAAACTTAACTGAACTGGAATTGTTTTGTAAAGAGGAATGGTCAAAAATACCTTCATCCAGGATCCAGGAACTGATTAAAAGCTACAGGAAGGAGGATCTACTAAATATTAATGTCACTTTTCTGTTGAGGTGCCCATACTTTTGCACCGGTCAAATTTTGGTTTAATGCATATTGCACATTTTCTGTTAGTACAATAAACCTCATTTCAATCCTGAAATATTACTGTGTCCATCAGTTATTAGATATATCAAATTGAAATGGCTGTTGCAAACACCCAAATATTTAGAACTAAAAATGATTAAGATTAATAGGGGTGCCCAAACTTTTTCATATGACTGTACATATGTTGGTACTACTGGTAACACAGTGTAATATGCTCTCAGATGAGCACTTTTCTTAAAGGGGTATTCCCACCTCAGCTAGTCATGTCGCTACCTGCTCGGTTGTTTCCTTAAAAGGGTTTCCGCTACTTATAGAAAACTCAGGGGTGGCCGGGATGGATGTAAAATATTTTAAAAAGTCATACTCGCCTATCCCTGGTGCTCCATTGTACAGTCCTGGACCCCTTTCCCTCTTGATCTGGGAATGGAGACACCCATATGACCAATGAAAACAATCAGTGACTTGAGCGGTCACTAGTAAGGAACCAGAGATTTATGTGAGTGACGCCATGGGTCCCTCTCCAGCAACCACTGAGGCCAGTGATCAGGATCATGTGAGGGGCCAGGACTGTATATCTACTGGATAGGTGAGCATGACTTTTTTTTTGTTGTTGTTTTACACCCACCTTGGCTGCCCCTGAGTTCACTATAATTCCTGGACAACCCTTTAATGCTCTGCTACCCCATTCAGATGGGAAGGAGTTGGCAAGCCAATTACTGAAAAAGTTCCCACATCTGGTTTAGACTTTTGTGGCATATCCAGAAGGTCTGAGATGTGAATACTGTATACACGGAACATAGCATTGCAGATTGATACATACTAGCCTATCAAGACAATATAAGGAAGCTGGTGTCATCAATATGGCCGCCCCCAGAAAAGTTTTTAAGATAAAATAAGAACAATACTTACATTTTTCTTTAAATCAGAATTTTTTGATCTTTTGGATGGAAGACATAGACACATTGCTAGTGCTCAATGCTATGTTTTATGTACCTGCATACAACCCCCTCTCTATACCTTCCCCCGTATTCTCCTCTCTGCATATATAAAACATAATGTACTGCAGCTGCAGTTACATCTGCTGCATCATTAATCCTCAGACGAGCGGATTCTGAGTGATGTTAATTAATTTGTCCTTTCATGTTAGTTACAGAAATAGCTAATATGGTTCCTAGTGGTCAATTTATTATGGGGAAGGTGTCTCAGGGATCAGAGGTTATGCAATAAACAATTTAATGTAAAACTTTTCCATACAGACTAGATTAGATGCGCCCTGTTATTATTCACACATTGCAAGAAAGAAATGCACAGCACCAATATTATTAGCTTCTGGAAATTCAATGTCACTTTCCACAAAGTTAGAAATGAATATCTTTATTTATAAGGATAACAAAGATAGTCTTTAAAGTTAAAGGGTTTTTTTTCACCATGAACATAACTGTTTCTAGATTTGTAGACAATTAAAAGTTAAACATTTTTGCAAATATGAATAATTAAAACTTTTGCTGAATTTTAAAGATTTTCTCTAATCATCTTAGTGGTGAAAGTTTTTTTTATCTTTATCGGTTGCCAATGGATACCATCATGAATGGTCTGGTAAATGTCAGAAAACTCTGCATAATTTTGAATTATTTATATTTACAAAATTGTTTAACTTTTAGATATCTAAAATATGGTTAGTTTTATGGGGATAAAAACATTTTAAAGGGGTTGTTTGCTTTGAACAGTCTCTTTTTGTTAGAAAGGATATTCCACTGTATAGATAGTCAATGGTTGATGGGTCGAGGGTAAAACCACTGGGACTAGAGATGGGTAAATCGATTCATACCAAACTTTTCGACCAAAAACGAATCAGGGACCCAAGCCAACTAAACCCGAAACAAATTCTGAGGGGTTCGCCCATCTCTAACAGGGACCCATATCTATGGGGACCCCAGCACATATAGCGTACAAATAGTTGTAAGCATGCATGCTGGACCACAATTCCATTCCGAGTTTTCTCATTCTATGAGTTATTGGTTAGACCATCACTGCTCTAACATTTATTACCTGTGTTAAATATTTGTGGCTGAATTACCCCATTGAACTGTTTACATGATAATTTGTCTATTTTGTGTTTTTCATAAAAAATTACAATAAAAAAAACAAAAAAAAAAAACTGTTTACAAGGTGTCCCATTGCTAAATAACCCAGTCTTCAGTTTCAATCTGAGGGAGAACCCGTCAACATTTAATTATCCAACAGTGCCACCGCAGGACTAAAGAAGCATTACACCATTCTCATTAAAATCAGTGGAAGACACAAATCTACTGTACTGGGAAGCACAAGAGAAGTCTTGTGTGACAAGGTGATTTACAGTTGGTGGTATAGAGGAGATGATAAAGCAGAAGTTGACGGTGGGGTGTATCTATTGCTACTAAGAAATGAAGGAAAAGCCCAAACTGAATAGAGACTTTTAGGTTAAAATAAGGGTTTATAACTTGACTCTCAGTACGGTGAGACACCAGATGGTGAGTTAATAAAGGGACTTATGTAAATGGAGGAGAATGTGATGATGGTAGACGTGTTGCCTATATTTATATAATATAGTATCATGTAATAGCAATGTAATATAAAATTATAAAATGCAATATAATATAATAGATTGTAATGTAATATCATATAATAAAATGTAATATACTATAATAGATTGTAATGTAATATAATGTAATACAATATACTAGATTGTAATATAATATAATAAAACGTAACATAATATAATAAAATATAATATACATGGATAAATAGCTTCATTGACCAGTAGGCCAACAAGATTTCGCTAATTCAGTCTTCTATAGTATAAATTGACCTGAATTTCATACATCCTACTGACGTCCCCAAATTGTTTAATCCATACAGTAAGATGTACTGAAGATTAATGGAGCCGTCGCAAGAAAGACATTAGTATAAAAGGTTCTCCAAAGAGCAGCTGCAATGAAAACCTTGAAAGTTAACAAAAAATGTATTTTAAAACTCTGGTCAGATAGAGCCATGAAATTAACATAAAATCCTATTAAAGTTTTTCTTTTGCATACCAACGAGGTATTTTTATCTGCATAGATAGCCCTGTACTCCCTCAATCTAAGATGGAGAATTTATCTTTTAACTAGATTCTGCATCAAGGCCTCTTATAATTCAAGCTGTATTTTTCATTAAATTGTAATTCAGATGATGTATATTGTTACTAAGGAAGTTAATCTGCTTGCAAAAGATGGCAGAGATTGCAGAATCTCCTGATGGCGATCCTAAATTAATTAAATGTGCTGCACATGAAAATCTGAGTTAATATAATCTATAAATATGAGTTGTGAGACTCCAGTGTATATGACCATTTGGTTTGATTTTATGCATTTTTATTCAGTGGTTCTAGATTATTACAGGCTGATACAGAGAAAGGTTAATTATTTTGAAGCCAACCACATGTTTTATCTGCCTTAAAATATAGGGTTAAAAAAATTAATGGGGCAAATTACCCCCCATCATCCTAATGTGTTATAGGTAGAATATATACATTATAATTACAATATATTTTGTTTTTGAAAGTTCTTCATTCTCAAGTTTTACCAGCCATCTTTATACTCCTACGCTCAGCAGTTTGTGGTCTTGCTCCCTAATTTACTAACAGAAATCTGTTATCATTGTCTGCCATGTCACCATGGTCATTGTTTCTACACAGTTTCTAGTTCAAATGACAGCCATTACTTATTTAACTCCACCCACATCTCTCACATTACAGAGAGTCTTAGCTTCAATCAGTGCTGATGCTGCAGTGATCACAGGACTTTGTAAGCAAGTTTCCTCTAAAAACACAAAGGCAGCTTGCTATGCCCTATTTAGTTCAGCTATTTAATTTATACTAGGTTATTCTTTTCATTTGTAGGCTACATACACATGAATATGTGCATGTGCCGGATCTGTGGTAACATAGCATATGGATGTAATGGATGACATCTGTGTGCCGCCTGTGCCTCCACAAACTCTTTCCTTTAGTGAGCATGGGCCACAAAACTGGTATAGAACCTGTCCTGAGATTTGCCCCAGGCCCATGGCCCCATACACAGACACGTGATAATACATGGGTGTGTGTATGGAGCCACAGAAAATAATGGGTCAGTGTGCTAGCTGTGAAAAACATGGCTAGCAAATTGACAAAGTATATAGTCTTGTACAAGGAGCCTTACCCCCCTTTTTTCTCTCTCGCTTTAAATTTTCACTCTTTGTCTATCTCGCAGCAGGGAGGAAGTAAAGGACTGTAGTAATTCAATTATTTTTTATATTGAAATGAATAGAATGTGCAGTTATCAAGTGAATGAAACATAGAAATAGCATAGAGCTTAAATTAAACCTAGATTTATATACAATGATACATATTCCTGGAGATTTTCTAATAGATAACTAGAAATATGCTTTAAAGACTTAGCAGTGGTTCAGATCAGGAAGAATCTTGAAGAATTCACAGGGATTTGCATTCTGCAGCATAACAATTGATCTGAGAAACACTTGGAAAACAGTAAGGTAGAATTCTTTAAGTATACTGCTTATAGAATTTTTTGTAGACTTTAAATTTTTGTAAGCTTTATACTGTATTGACTTGGCAGGGAGCTCTAGCCAGTTTCCGAGTTTACTAGCTTTAGATAGATTGTCTACTATCTTAGTCAGTCTTAGTCATACAAAAGTACAAAAACTGAAATTTATAGAATATATACAAAAACTATACAATTTAACAAAAGCCAGTGTATATTCCTCCAAAAGGCCACTTCAAAGTCAGAGGAGTTGTGTGAACTTAGACAGGTGCAGAGGGGGGAATGAAGCTGAGCTAAGGATGAAATGACTTGTAGCAAAGGAGAACCTAGACAGTAGTGGCTTGGAACGCAACTGATTCCAGGAAGGAGGGATTACTGAGGGAATGGCTTGGAACACACTATAGCTGAAGAATGAGTGCCCTGGAACACAGGAGAGCTGAGGAAGTGGCTTGGAACAAAGTAGAGCGTGTGGGCAAATCTTGAGAAAAACTAATTAATTTTTTTTTTAGAGAATCAGATAGAAAAAAAAAAAATTAGCATGTTCCATTGGACGGTGTAAGTACAGGAGTCATATCCTCTAGCACCTAGAAGAGAATATATCTGTATACACAGAATTCAGCAAAGCCTGTAGGGCTGTGCATAGAGGCTGTCTAAAGTACTAAGAAGTATTTGCACAGTTCTATTTGTTGCAATAGTCGAAGGATAAGTCAGCCAAAGGCAACACAGTAAAAATGTCCAGAATGCCAAATATAATCCATTTCAGTTTTTTTCATTTAATAAACAGAAGAGAAATTCTATTGCCAAAATATGTCTTTTTTATTTCAAGGAAAACATTAATTTAACCTTTGATTTAGTGTCTCTGCTGTAACAGAGTTCATTTAAGATTAACCAAGGATATGAAATGTTCATCATGTCAGTTAATGGCCAGAATAAAGGAAAATACAAATCATATTTGGTTAAAAAAAACATCCCTTCTCCCCACTGTATATAGTGCTAGTGCAGCAATCCAGTACAAGGAAATAGGGAGCCTGGGAGTAATAATTGGACAAAGGTGGGATTATGGTGGCTGTAGTCGGCTTGATCAGTCCTCCAGCACCCCTAAGGGCTGGTGTAGTGATGAGGGGGACTGTAGTGTGGAAGAGCGTGGTAGTAATATCCTCCGGCACACTTCCCTGTATTAAGGCTACCTATGCCTGGTGGTATTTAGAGTGCCCATGATGGTGAATGCAGGATAAAGGATTCAGGGGGTAGTGTTCATGTAACAAATTAAAGCACAACTAAACTTTTGGACAACTTTTTATTTTCTGGTAGTATTTGTGTCATTAATAAATTTTGTAATATATTTTATTAACAGATTTTGGCTCCTTTCTGTAAAAATCTACATTTCATTATTCTTCCCCTTCCCTATTGAGAGCTATACTGTGTTTTTCACTGTATATGGGTTTACATGCAGGGAAAATAAGTGTAGGGAGGGACAGTTATATATCGGATGTTATACAACGTGCACCTGGTGTCATATGAAAGAGGAGATTCTTCACTTTCATATGACACTAAGATTGCAGATTGAATTATTTCCAGAAATATCATTTGAAAGCACAGTGGGGATTGGGATATTTATAGGTAACTTCAGCTGCTCCCAACTCTGACCCTCTTTTCACCTGATGATATCTCTGGAAATGATATAGCTAATCTCAATGTTAAGACTTAAAGTGTGCTTCAAGTCTTCCATACAAAACACCTTAAAATACCTGCAATGCCCAGGTTTAAGGGTACAGCTTCCAAAAAGGGAAAGCAACACAGTTATTATTCAATTATAGTGTTAGGCTGTGTTCACACAGAGTTTTTTGGCAGCGGATTTTGACGCGGAATCCACCTCAAAATCCGCCTGAAAAAACTCCTCCAATTCATTTCAATGGGAGTCAGTAGCGTTTTTTTCCTCTAGCGGCTTTTTTCCGTTAGCGTAAAAAAAAAGCAACATGACCTATCTTGCCGCGGGTCCGCCCGCGGTGTCTGCGGCTCGAGACGCGCTCCTGCATCGGAATCCCATTGCAGCAGACCGCGGCGAAAACTCCGAGGGCGGAAAATTTTCCGCCGTGTGAACACACCCTTAAAGTTCAAATTCACACAAAATAGCATTATATAAGTATAGATAAATCTGTTGTTTTCCAGGTTTTTCACTGGGATTCTATACTTGCAATGAGTCAATGGGGATTTATCAAGATTGGAGCTTATTATGACAGGTTTGCGAATCCCTGCACCCTCTCTGGTGTTGCTGTTCACCTACACTGAAATCTACGTGGAAAACAATTGGACTGGCACATACTGTAATTCTTCATTAAATCCACATAGATTGGATCTGGCATCCATTTTCTCTCTTATGTGTTTCAGGTCTTATCCATGCACATGACCGTGTGCGTGACGCTGGCCGTGACTGTACAGCACGGGGGCGGCACACCAATGTATGTATGGCTTTTGGCTGATATGCTTGGACTATTGCACAAGTAGAACTGTGCAAATACTTCTTAGTACTTTAGACTTAGCCTCTTTGTAGAGCCCTAGCAGTAAATTGGTGTAAATGAAGTCTGGTAGAGCCAATGGCCCTGTTCTTGCCTCGCCCCCTTTCAGGAAAGTAGCAAGCGTGGTGTAAAATTGCCACTGGTGACAATTTTTGCTGCAGTGGTAACTTCTGTCTCGCTGGATACACGCTAATCAATTAATAAGTGTTGCAATTGATCTTTATGTTGCCATGGATACAGATTGTTGATGCGATTCCATGTAAACAGACACAGATACAGTTAAACAATAGCATCACCTGACATAGAGAATTATTAGAGATATACTCTGCAGTACATGAGATGGGTTGATGTGGAGAAATATTAGGATTTCAATTTGTCGTAGCGATATGCTACCATTGATATATATCTTGATGCTTGTTGCACGTAATGTTGTGTGCATTCCTGTTATCAGTACATTATATGTTGCTAAAAACTGACATGGATGGAGACAATGCCAACAAAATATTCAATTTAAAGGATGGATATTTCAGTTGTTGAGTTACTCTCAAAATGCACATGACTATAGATACAAATATTTCCACTGAAACACAGAATACTTGCTGACAGTCCAAATTTTGTGGGACTATAGCAAACCGGGCAACAAAATAGGTAGGAGTGCTCCAGTTTACATGATCCATTTATGAGAATTCCTAGGCAGGGACTAAAAAAGTCTGAAAAATGTCTAAGTTTTATTCTGCAGCTCATTGATAGTGATACATATTTCCATGAAATGTTACCCACCGTGTGCCCGTATTTCAATAAATATAGCACATGTTGCCATAGATAACATATTACACTGGAAACATTTATTGATGTGGATGCAAATTGTCACAGCGACACGCTGACAGATTCTACATTGAAACTACTATAATATGTTATGTATGTTGCCTAGGAAACACAAATAGACTTTAAGGCATCTTTACCATGTATACATATTGTAATTTTTACACATTGCTAGGGATCAAAGGATGCATATAATGTCATCGATAAACATTGCAATATAACTAAAGATGTTGTGTACATAAGTTGCCATACACATAGAAATTCCCATGGCATAACATTACCATGGATACACATAGTAGGTTGTCATGCAGATACATTGTTATTCATATTAAGATTGATATGGATGGATGGATATGAGCCCATAGAAACCTGTTGGTATTGGATATTCTATACTGACCACATATCATACACCTATTAAATACTTAGACGGAACCTGTCACCAATAGAGATTCCCCTAAATCAGCAGCATGTCCTTATGTTGCTGGGGTTTAGGGCCCCAAACTTGGTAATCTTGTTCCCATCAGTAACTAGTAATTACTTTTATACTGAATTGAAAGGTGCCTGAACAATAAGGTTCCTAGCTTTCTTGCATGTTCTTATAAGGTTCCTAATTTTTCTTTGTTTTTTTGCTATTAGTGTGCCCTTTTTGCATGCTGCCTGACATCTGCCCCTTTATCTGTGTCTGAACCTAATCCACCTGTCCTGACTTCTACCTTACAGTATGTTCACCCATAGAAATTTGTAGCTGAGGTGGGAGCCAACTCAAAATCTGCTCAACATTCCTCATGATATGTGTTGTTCCAGCGGAATTCCTCACTGCACATTATTGCTGAGGCCAATCAGCAGCCTCAGGAAAGGACCTGGGATGTCACTCACTTATGTCACCTGTGACGTCCCTGTTCCTTTCCTTAGGCCACTGAGGCCAAATACGTGTTGCGAGGACTTCCACCAGAACAAGCCTCTGGACGTCACTGGACTAGACAGCGGCAGGGGACTTCGGAGAGCCGGGGACTGGCGAGTATGTTTTTTCTGTTTACTTTTACCTTCCCTGGCCTCCTGGGAAACCCCCCCCAAAAAAACTCTAATTCCTGGACACCCCTTTAACCGCACATGCACAACAGATACCAGCGTACAACGGAGTGGCAGCTATAAGGCACATGCATAGGGTCTGGGAGAAGGTGGTCTAAACAATGGTCTAACCTGTGGTCAAACCAATGGACAATGAGCAGAAAACCTTCTTAAAAAGGCAACAGAAAAGTAACGATTTTAACAATTCCATAGTCCAGCTACTGTATCTGACAGGCAGCATCTCCGATGACTAACTGTGGTCACTTATGGTTTATATATACAGTTTACTCCATCATATGCAATCTGAAACACTTGTAAGAATAGAATAGTATTTCTATGATATAAAGATGTCTGTCCGCTCACTCAGAGAATCTTAAAGCCTGTAATCAGTCAACCGCTTGGCTTTAAGTACTCAAAGGATTTATAGCACTTTATAGATTCTTCCATTACCTGAAGGCCCATAATAATTGCCACCTTAGTTTAAATACAGTTGTGTGACTTTCGAAAAGTTCCTTGAAGACAACTTGGAATTTAGTTTCTCCATTCAGGTATTGATCCGCATCACTCATGTTCCCGGCAGACTAATATCATAACATCAGTAAAGCAACAAATGTAGGACCGGCCGAGCAAAAATCTAGTTTCTTTATTGACAAACCTATTTCGATCTGGGAGTAAGTCCTTAAGTAATGCTAATTCAACACCTGGCACTTGGAAAACTTGCACAAAGACTTAGTAACTCAATAAGAAGACTAATAAGAAGAAGACTTTATGTTTTATCACATGTGATTTACTGTAGTTGTGTATTCGGCTATATAAAGGTTATCGATTGCACAGGCTTTTATCATAGAGTTTCTATGCTTGGGGTTATGAAAGTTTCATATTTACAAATTTACAATTTTCACACTGGTCAAAAATGTAGAGTAAATTTAAAGGGGCAAAAAATGCTTAGAATGCTTTAAAAAGTAATAACTCACTGATACACTACTGCTCCTCTCCAACACTTCGAGGTCCTCTGCTTGTTTCTTCTTCTTGGTCCCTCTTGACACACAGAAAATGACTGCTTAGCCAATCACCGGCTGAGGAGGATCACCACTGTGACCAATGATTGGCTGATCAGTCATTTCCTGTGCATCAGGAGGAACCAGGAAGTAGAGACTGATGAGGGACCGGAAAGTAGACACTGATGATGGACCGGGAAGTAGAGATTGATGAGGGACCAGGAAGAAGAGACTGATGAGGGACCAAGAAGAAGAGACTGATGAGGGACCAAGAAGAAGAGACTGATGAGGGATCGGGAAGTAGACACTGATGAGGGACCGGAAAAGACACGTGGGGACCGGGAAGTAGAGACTGATGAGGGACCGGGAAGTAGAGACTGATGAGGGACTGGGAAGTAGAGACTGATGAGGGACCAAGAAGAAGAGAGTGATGAGGGACCGGGAAGTAGGGACTGATGAGGGACCGGAAAGTAGACACTGATGAGGGACCAGGAAGAAGAGACTGATGAGGGACCAGGAAGAAGAGACTGATGAGGGACCGGGAAGTAGGGCCACAATGCTTTGTAATACAAAATAGTGAGTTGAGTATCACTTATTTTGTTTTAGTTTTTTTTGCCATTCTTAGCCTTTAAAAAAATATTAACAAGACAACACCTCTAAATATAATGATCATCCCCTGTAACATGGATTAGAAATGATAATTTAGTAGCACAAAGTTTTTCTAAAATCCAGAAAAAAAAAATGGAATTGTAATATAGGCAAAAATAGGCAATATCATGTTTAGAATGACTTGCAGACTTCCACTGAGATGACCTTTGGTAGCTATTTCACAAGAGAGGCACCAACAAGCCAGAACCAAGGTATTTAGATTAAAAGCTAAAACAGGAAATGGAATATTTGTCTTGGTGCAACAATGGACACAACATTTTACCAAATGCATGACGTCTTGCTGTGGTATCTGCCCTCTCCTTACCATGGAGACATCAAAAACCAATGTTGCCACCTGGATTCACCTTTAACTTGATTATTGTAAATCCCTACCATTCGTTCTTCCCCTTACTAAATTTCACCTTTTACAGTGTATTCTGAATGCAGTGGGCCAAGCTCATCTATCAGTCTATATGCTACACCAGAGACTCCAGGTTGTCCCAGTCACTACATTGGCTGCCTATCCATTATAGAATACAATATAAATATCACTTTCATCCACAAAGCTCTCCATAATGCTGCACCTCCCTACATTTCCTCCCTCATCTTTGTCTATCACACAACCCATGATCTCCATTTGGCAATGACCTAAGACTAACATCCTCTATTATCAGAACCTCCCTTTTCCATATCCAAGATTTCTCCCAAGTTGCACCATTTCTTTGGAACGCTCTGCCCCCAACTTCTACAGCTTCAAGTGCATCCTAAAGAGTGAGTCTCTTCAGATCTCAGATTATAATAATTGGAGGGTAGAGAAAATGGGGAAAAATAAAATAAAAACACTTATACTCAATTTTTACAAGATCTTCCACAGCATCCAGTCCGGGAGTCTTCATTACTCCTCGCTGACCTCCTCCTTGTCGTGGATGCTTGGGAAAGAAGTCCAGGGGCTACAGTGGAGTCCAGGAAAGGTGAGTGCGACAGTTTTTTTCCACCCCTTCCCTGGCCTCCGATTATTATGCTCAAAGTATAATAATGGCACTTCTGGGTCAAACAAAACTTGGGGCGAACCTTGTGTATTTGCAAAACTAATCTTGTGAGGTTCGGCCATGCACATGTTTGTAGTTACATCAAAGTGCCAATGCTATGACCACATTGTATTGCACCTATCAAAAGCACAGCATGAAGACAGTGCCAGACCTGTTGCACTGAATACAACATGTAATCTCTAAATTACACCAAAAGTACAAACAATACTTGCAATACTATCCTAACACACGTCTATTCTATGATAATATAGGGGCAGACTGGATGGACCATGTGGTCTTTTTATGTCGTCAGTCTTCTATGTTTCTATTTCGAGCAAATCTTTGAAATATTGACATATTAAAGTCTGGTCTCGTCCCCCTGTTTCAGTGAGATGCCTACATATTACCTGATGTTGCGATGCTCTGAATAATGGCCTTGAGCATCTTTTTTGTGCATGTTTAAATACCCAGCAGGCACTGCTCATCCATTACATAGGCTATGTATTTGTATTGGTATTTAGTTCTCCCTTCCCTATTGATAAGGGTTATGCACAGCTGGGTGCGTTTCATATTCTGTGTTCTCCTGCAAATCAAATATTTGCCCCTAACAATGAAGAGAAATCAAGTAGTCGTACACAGTCTCATGGTGTGAGCATGGAGGAACACAAGGACGTTCCCTAAGGCTTAGTGCATGGCAATAAAATATGTAACAATAGCCACTTAATGACAAAACTGTGAATTTTCTAAAAAAATAATGATATAAAATTCTACACCTTTTGTACACTCAGTAAATATATTAAAAAAAATTATTATAAAAATGAATTTCTTACTTTTAGAAGAACTCGTATTTGTCCAGTAGCTTTCAATGACATGTAGTACCAGAATCGCAGTATACAGTCCCTCCCCCGACTCCTTCCACTTGGAGCTTTTCAGATGAGCTTTTTCACCACGTAAACCAACATAAGACGTCTCAAGGTATAGAAAGTTACCTATTGCATTGACAGCATGAAGCATAAAAAATAGTTACATTCTGGATACTTACAACGTCATATGAAAACTTATAGATGTTTTTTATGGCAGTTATAGAAGTCTATGGGCTAGCTCTCTAGCTCTGGATTCTTCCAATGTCATTTGGAATCATATGGATGTTTATATGATATCTATAGAAGTTTATGGGCTAGTTCTCTACTTACAATGTTGTATGGAATCTTATTGATGTTTTTATGGCAGTTATAAAAGTCTATGGACTTGTTCTCTAGTTCTGGATTTTTCCAATGTCATATGGAATCATCTAAACAAAACATAAGGCACCTATAAAAGTCTATGGGCCAATCCTCTACTTCTGGATACTTACAATGTCATATGTAGTTATATTGATGTTTTTTATGGTATCTGTAGACGTCTATGGTTCAGTCCTCTACTTCTGGATACTTACAATGTCATGTGGAATCGTATGGATTTTTTTATGGCATATATAAAAGTTTATGGATCAGTTCTCTTTCTCTGGATTCTTCCAATGTCATATGGAATCGCATGAACTGTTTTATATGGAGTCCAACAGGAAATTGAACTTCTATATTATCCAAGTACTGTATTCTCTTACCCTATGGTGGGATATGTACATGACACCTAGTTCTAGGGACTCAGTATGTGGCAGTACATCTTTAACTGAGTTTTCCCACCCATGGCTTTCACATCTATCATACATTAATCAGACAGATCTTAGGGGTAAAAATGAGTAAGAGAGAAGACAACAAGTGGTGGTGGGTGGGTTGGCTACTAAATGATGTGCAATCGCAATAGTTCTAGTTATGGACGACTGTTTCATTCAAAGGAAGGGGATCTTATAGGAGGAGGATTTCAGTAAATGGGTTTACATTGGAGAAGGGGTACACAAGAATAGGTCATTGGGGCATCCTTTTTGCTATAAGATAATTAAATAGAAATTTCAAGGGAAATATGTAATTTATTGACATATAGGGACATAGATGTAGGGGGTGCAGCGGCACCTAGGTCCTGATGCTCCAGTGGTCCAAATCCCCTCTTCCATATAAGAAGACCCCAGTTCTATATAGACCATATGTTAGGTCGGTACCCTTTCACATATTTTGTGCTGCATCTCAGTAACTGTACCTCTGTAAGCAAATTCGACAAAGTTTCGAGCGATGTATTTTTCACTGCACCATTTTTCTCTCACTTACAGGTAGATATGTGAGTCCCAGGGAAGACATCTATTATTTTCCTGCATAAATATCAATTCATTGACTACCTGAACCTCTTGAATATAAATCAGACCCTATAAATATTAGTCAGGAAGTGCTTCAAAGGTCCATGACATACTCGATAAGTCAACAGTATAAATCCATCTCCTGTGTGGAGGTCATAGGTCGACTTTAGTAATGGTAGGTTAACACAAGGTTAATACATGGGAAGCATTAACCTGAATCTTTCCCTCCTCCTGCAGAATGTCAATTACTCCCAATTACCTTAATTTATAGAGCGTTACATGAAAGGAATACCTCTGTATGCACTTTATGATACATGGCTCTATTGTTTCAGTGAGTAGGTTGTAGATGTTTTCAGTCTCTTGTATGGTAGATGTCTTTGGTCTGTCGCTAGATCATAGTAATATCTGCTATGGGTTTGTTGATTTCTCTACTAGTTTCGCCCACGATATTAAAATGTAACATTACCGAAATGTCATTGTTTGCATTTTATAAATGGCAAAGAATGGAAATGGGAATGGTCGTGATTTACCATATTTCTAAATAGACTAATAAGAGTCTATTTAGAGTCATAACTATGGAAGTTCCTGGATCCTAAATTATGTCAAATCTGTACCTACTATGTGCTATTTATCACACTTGTGTCTTCTTATATAGCAGAGGGTCCTCATGGACACACCAGGACCAAGGGGCAACTGCAAACCCTGCCTATAGTTACGCCCTAGTTAAGCTTATAATATCGTTGATACTGTACGTGGAAATAGATATTTAATCTTCCATCATTGCTATTTTCATGAAAGAGACAAATGGTAAAAACTTGAAGGGTTAAAAGGGTTATCTTGGGTGAAGCCAAAATGGAGATCCTCTCTGTAAAAACTGCTCTATATTGTGCAATACATAAATGACCAGAAGTGACTTCCCACATTGGTAACAGATGATCACCAAAGGTTACCAAAGCCAAACCAAATTTAAAGGTAATGTATCTCTACATATACATACATGTAAACTATTTTTACTAATGAATTCCAAGTATTGATTCATAGCTTTTTTACTCTGTTTCTTACGTTCTGATCATTTTTTAAATCCTTTTTTCTGTACATTTATGGAGACAGTCAGCAGCTGGTAGTAGTATTCAGAGACTGTCTTCTGTGGCCATGCTCTGTGATCTATGCAGAGTTGATTGTGTGAGAAAGGAGAGGAGGGGTGCTGTGAACATCACCTATTGTAAATGGTGTGATCCTGTGTTATCTACATATATGTTACTTTTCATTTTAATCCTGCCTGTGATGATAATGAGGTGACTTCTAAAAGGTGATCTCTACAGAACAGGAAGGGTCAGCCTATCAACTGCAGTGCCCAAAATGAAAACTAGAGGATTTCAAGATTCCTTTAAATGTAGAAATTGATTTGAAAAATGAAATTTAGAGGAGTTTTCACCACTGCCACTTCTTTGCATCTTTGCAATGATTCTCAGCGCTCACACTAGCTGCCGCTGGACAATATTAGAAAACTCAAAATCACACCCTGTTCACTTCTCCTCTCTGATACCACCCACTTGACAGTAGAAGTCCTAAATATCATATCAGGCACCAAAGAGAAATCTTGGGAACATTTGGGGCTAGAGAAAAAAATTTCTGTGTCGGAAATCCCTGCTTTTTCTACTTTATTTCAACTCAACTGGTTAACTTTACTAAACAGCATCACATGCAACCAAATTATGTTGGTTTCTGCAGAGCCAATCAAGTTTGGCTATTAGCCACACTAGTCCACCCTAAGCCAGGAATACACCTTCTCTGTCATCGCTTATGACCATCCCAACATCTTTATCTCTCCAATGAATATCCCTACATAAGTCCCTACATAATGTACGTAGTGAAGTCATCTTACCATCTTCACTTCCAAGTGTGTGGTCCATAGGAGGTCTCTGAGACCAAGATGAATGCCCTCCCAAAATCCAATCAAAATTGTCAGCCATTGAGTTTTTCCATCCACACATGCCATTCTCAAAAGTACATGATGTGCCACATTGTATTTCATCTGTATTATCCCCACAGTCATCCACAAAGTCGCACAGCTTATCCGGGTTGTAGCAATTTTTATTTTGACATTCCAAGAATCCTACCGGACAAATGACCTGGCGGAAGGCAAGAAAACACTTTTGAAATAGACATCTATAATACTACAATGCACAGAATGCAGACTATAACAAACCAAATATTTCTTCCAGATGGTGGAGAATAAACCTATTGGTGAGGTCCATTGGGGCTAAGGAGATGCTTCCTTGACTTTGTAACTTTGAGTTTGGTACTTTAATGGGGTATTCAAGGATTTTTATTGATGACTTACAGGGGTTGTCCCGAAATTACAGATTTCTGTTAGGAGGTTGAGGAAGGTGAAAAAAACAAACAAACAAAAAAAAAAACATACTCACCTGTCCTCGGTGCTCCGGTGTCCCCCACCACTATCTGGTCCAGCGGCGCCTGGGGGGCTTGTTCAGTCGGAAGGCCACAAGTGACTGATGAAGCCAATGAGCGGCCTCAGCGGCCTAAGGAACCGGGACATGAGTCATATACATCTTTTGGGGCCGGGGACTCCGGAACACCAGGGACAGGTGAGTATGTTTTTTTTTTTTCACCTTCCCCAGCCTCCTGAGAGAAATCTGTAATTCCTGAACAACCACTTTAACCTTTGGACAAGCCATCAGTATAAGATCAGTAGGGATCCAAAATTGAGGAAATCGACCCCTCAGCTGTTCTCAGCAGTCCCTATGGGGAGGAAGCGCTATTGCTATCTGTTTTCCGCTCTGTTTTCTGTATAGCAGGTGCTGAAAACAGCTGATCGCAGTCAGACCTCTTCCAATGTGATAGTGATTAGCAATCCTAAGGATAGGTCATCAATACCATTAGCCCCCCAAAAAACACCCCTCTGAGAACAAAAAAGTCAAGACTTTTGTAGAAAAAACAACCAATCAAGTCTTACCTATACCAGGTCTGTGCTTTGGAAAACCTTCAGTCGATGCAGAGGATGGAATACATTCATTAGAGAGAACAATGTCATCCAGAGCTAGGTCTCCTCTATGATCTTTGCCAACTTTCCCTTCAAAGACAAAGTAGAAGTCTTCTCCGAGATCATGGAGTGGAAGTTCTTTCCTCTGCCAGAAATTCCCCTGATCTCCAGTTAAGTTTAGAAGGAGAGTCTCACGCCTGCTTACTGTTACCTGATACACCGTCAGTGATCCAATGCCCTCACCATACATGTGGAAGTAGAAGATGAGCTGTGGAAGAGAGGACAACCGAACGGTGCAGAACCGATTATAAGGTGATTTTATGTATCATGTAGATAAGTTCGACTGTATATCAAAGGCACCTCCACTTTTTTTTATTGAAGCCTATTTAAGTATAATAGAGTAAGTTGAATATTAATAAGGTTGCCCAGAAAATTTTTATTTATGGCCTATCCTTAGGATAGCTGTTCACATAGATAAGCTATTTGGGGGCACTTCTGGTCCCCATACTATACAAAGCACAGAGCCAGAAGCAGTTGGCTTTGTGAACTCCCGAACAACTGAGGGATGGCTGTCAGCCCCCCATCAATCACTGATTTATGGCCAATCCTAAGGATAGGTCTTCAATAAAAAAAATTCCTGGGCAACCCCTTTATTACACTTGATATCTGCAAGATGGGCGAACCAAGAACTCTTCTCTGCACAATGAACTGCACTATATCCTTTCACAGTTTACTGTTTCTTTAAATGGACTACTTGTTTCCTGGTTGACTGCTCAGATACCATTTATTTGTTCTCCATACATACAGATATATCCACCCTTACTCTATCTTAACTCTTTAATGGCACAGGGTAGTTTGGGAGTTAATGCTTAGTGACTTTTTAAAATATTTTCCCTCCCACTTTTCAAAATTCATAACTTTTTAATTTTTCTGTCAACATAGCCAAGTGAGGACTTATTCTTTGCTTGCTGAGTTGTACTTTCAGTTGGCACTATTTGGGGTACATATAATGTTTTGATTAGCTTTTATTAACATTTTTGGGGTTCATTGTGAAAAAAAACTATTCTATGATAATATTTTGCATTTTGTTCATACGGCATTCCCTCTACATTAAAAATGACATGGCAGCTTTGCCCGGCGGGTCATTATGATTACGACGATACTATGATTATATTGGTTTTATTATGTTTTTATGATTTTACTAAATAGAACAATTTTCCTGGTGTCACCACTAGAGATGAGCGAATTTCTCAAAAGTTCAATTTGGCAGTTCGATTCGAAGTTCCAAAAAAATTTGCTTCAATCCGAATTACTTTGCGGCAAATAAACAGCTATTTCCGGGCTACAGAGAGCCGGGGTGGGTGGCAAAATGGTGGAAGCCCTTGGATGCCGCGGTCATGTCTCGCTCTCTCTTCAGCACGGACAACTTTTATTCATGTGGAAGGATCTGCTAACAAGCAAAGACATGTCTACCCAATCACATCACTAGAGAACATCATGTGACCATCTGATGTCACAAAGGTCCTTACTAAATATTCGTTTCCACGAAGCATCAGGAAATCCGGAATCGTGGAGAATCAAAGATTTCCTGAAATTCGGATCGAATTCCACTTCTGCAGAATCGATTCGCTCATCTCTAGTCACCACCATATTCTGACGTCTATAACGTTTTACTATTTTGTTGACAGAGCTATGTGAGGGCTCTTTTTTTGCGGGATAAGTAGTTTTATTGGTACCAATTTTTGGTATGTACAACTTTTTTATCACTTAATATTACTATTTTTAGGGGAGGCAAGGTGACAAAACACATTAATTTGAACACTTTTTGCTCCCCTGTGCAATGACTCTCTAGATTCCCCTTGTGCAATAGAGAAAGGTAACCAGAAGGCCATTGATTAGCCTCCTGGCCGCCATGGCAACCCTACCGATCCCACGATCTTAGCACAGGGAATCCAAGGGGGTGAAGAGGAGGGGGACAATCTTGACCCCTAACCACCCAGATGCCTTGATCACAGCATATGAGGGGATACGCTTCTGGAGTTGGAGTATTTTCCAACTCCAGCTGCTAGTTCTGGGTCTCGGTAATACAACCGAGACCTGAACGTCATGCCACAGGCACAACTATGGTATTAATGCGCCGTAATATTACGCTGCTGAGTGTTAACTGACAGACTTGGATGGGGTTCGATACAATATTGGACATGCCAAAAAACCATTGACTGCCTGCAATTTAGATTTTTAGCTCAGAATTCTCAGTAACTTACTTTAGAATATTGACTTTTGTTTTATGAATTTTCCCTTAACAAAGCCTGACTTATCTCAGAATTTTGTTACTGTATTATTTTTTTATTATATGGCCCCAGGGCTTATCCTGATGCCAGCCTGATACCTTATATATATGCAGTATATAGCGGCGCAGCTACAATATAGCAGGTCACAATTTTCTATATGATATTTAAATATTGTGTTGGTTCAAAAGTTCATCATGATCTCTCAGGGGTTAAACTTACCGTGCAGTTTCTGCTCCATTTGCTTATTATCGGTCCAGAAACCTTAGCAACCTGGCCTGGTAAATGTGGAAATGATCCTTCTATGAAAATATAAAACCCAGATGGGTTCTGCAGCGTGTGATCAGTCACTGGACCGGTGCCAACAGTCGGGGTGCTCCCTGCTCGTATGCTCCAGTCGAAATTGTCGTTCTGACTCTGCTTCCAGTCACAAAGATCAAATTCGAAATTACAGCGTCCAAGATAGGAGCCTAAAGAGATTATATATATATTATATATATATATATATATATATATATATATATATATATATATATATATATATTATATATATGTTGGTGGGGGGCTGGGGCTTTCATATATATTACTTTAATTTTTTTTTATTTATTTTTCAGATGCCCCTATTCACACTGATCAGTTTTTGATGATTATACAAAATGTAGTAGTAGACAAGGGGAAGCAGAATAAAAATATTACACCTCATGTGAATTATAACTGCATGTGTAGAAAGCTGAGGTTCTTGCTGACACAGAGACCTGAGTTTTGGATAAGTTATGAAGTGCCTGAAGCTCTTTAAGATACAGTAGCTACTTTCTTGTATCGCTGCTTTATTCATGAACCACGGCTTCTTTTATCCTCCTAGATGCCAGCTGAGACAGCTGTGCACCAACTAATGCACTGCACTGGATAATGGACTTGCTATGGGTATCATATTTTAGAAAGCCTCATTTCCCTGTCTTGTCCTCAGCAATCCCCGTGCTACCATACGTGAGCTTAAAGGGAACCTGTCCGCTCGATTTAACCTTGTAACCACTAAAAGTTATTTTTTTGGAGGATGGAGGCAGTTACTAGGACACTGTTGGATAGCACATGTGAAGTACCCTGTGATGCCCTGAGATGCCCTGTGAGGTACTGATGGTGGTTTCGGGGTTGAACAGGTTTTTAGACCCCAAATGCATTTTTGATGCTGTGATCAATCCACAGTATCTGATCAGTGGGGGTCCGACACTCAGGTCCCACATAGATTCTATGATCTCCGGGTGTCAGAAGATACAACAATAGGCGAGGAGTGGAAGAAAAAAAACCTGCAATTTCCTGACGCCATCGCTATACAAAGGCCTTTGTGGAAATGGTTTCTCCATCCTATTACTTAATAGGAACAGACTGCTTGCACTTTCCATCCACTGCTGTAGCTTCCAGTGCCCAGAGGCAGCTGGATCAGTGGATCTGTACAGGGTCCGGGTGTCAGACACCTACAGATCAGATACTAATAACCAATAACCTATCCTGTGCATAGGTCATGAGTATAAATAAAGGTGTTTGGGGCCAGAAAACGCCTTTAAATCGAGCTGAAGGTTCCCTTATAGCAAACCTATTTTATATGCAATATCTGAGTGGGTCCCCTTCTCTATATATGACTACCATACTGTATAAACCAGGACTAACAGCTGCAATGCATTGGTGGCTCCTGCTCTTGAACACATCTCATACATGTATTACTACAGTATATGATATGGCCATCTATGTTATACTGAGCTCACGTCCCCATCGAGGTGACCATCGAAAATTGCTGGGCGAAAAAGTCCTGCAAGCCTGACTTTTTCATCCGGAAGTTTCAGACTAAAACAACGGACACCTGACGGTCCCCATTGTAGTGAATCATCATGAATCAGGTACATCTTCCATCACACCAGCTCGGAGATTTCTGTCATCATTGACCACCAGTTTGCAACTTTTTTACAGCCAAAAATTGGCACAGATTCTTGAATCTGCCCCATGTTTTACCAATAATGCATCAAATCAGGTGATAAAACTGTGGTAGAAACCTATCAAAAACAGAATGGACCCTAAAAATGATGGGACTAATTTAAGACTAACAAACTTGTTTGGGCTGCTCTACGGTGTCTACATATGGAATGATATTTTAGATATATTTTGCAAAGAATATCTCCATTAGGCTCCATGCACACATCGGGGTGTGCCATCCATGGGGACATCTGATGGTCCGTTGCATCCTATCCTGCTCCGTTTCATCAGAATAGAACAGATCAGAAGCTCCCATAGAGGTAAGTGCATAATGGAATGAACTCAGATGTTACTCCGAGTGTCATCTGACTGCACTCCGCTGCAAATTTGACCCTAACTCGGATGCACACTTGGTTGCGTTCATGGGGTCTTACTCTACATGTCCACACAGCTTAAAAAAATTTAGACGCAGATTTGACTTGCTGCATTTGATACGTCTGTATGCCGCTATACTACAGTCATGTAGAGATACAATCTGCACATTGCTGTAATACTGCTGTGTGCACGAGGCCTTACTGCAGTCGTGCCGCAGCCTTATCTCAGTCCTGCCGCAGTCACCTAAACACTTGAGTTAATAAAAGTTTCTCATTGTCATAAAATAACTACTGGGAATGACAATATATTGTGTGTGCGGAGAGTCCGTCTGTTCTCTTGTGTTTTATTGTAATATATCATCACTAAATCTAATCCTGTACTGTACAATATGGGCTCAAAGTCAATCTGCTCTGCAATGTTATTTTACTGTAGTAAATCCAATACATAAAATATGGTAAGAAGCAAAACGCTATAACATTGACTGCAGGAGAAACTAAGATTTTTGTACAGTCCTGTATATGGTTTTGTATGCCCTGATGGAAATTATGGGTTGGATCATTGGGAGATAGATCTATCAGGAAGGGACATCTGGTTGGATAGTCAGTGAGGCTTCATGTGCACAGCCAAGTGATATTTAAGATTCAGTCCCGACCATCCTGTACTCTGAAGCCATATACACACCGCCACATAGTGCCTCTGTATAGCACCATATTACGGAGGTATTATCCAAAACAGGACTTCCAGAGGAGAACATCTTCTTAAAGAGAACCTTTCACCAACTCCAACTCTTTGCATTCTTCAATAGGCGTCTCTTTACCGATTCTGGTGCAGTTTCTGTATCCTCTACTCTTCCCAAGCAATCAGTGCTATTAGATTAATACTAATTAGGCTTTCTACTGCCAAATGGGCGGTCCCTATCTCTCTGTTCTAGCCTGAGACAGCCCATCTGACAGTAGAGAGCCTAAAGAACATATCAGGCACTGGAACTAACAGCACCAATTGCTCAGGAACGGTGAGGGCTAGAGAAAAAATTCCAACTGTATTGGAATCAGTAGAGCAGAGTCTATTTAAGGGTGTGAAGAGTTGGACATGGTGGAAATGGTGAAAGGCTTTTCCATCCACTTTATATATCTCACTATATATCTCAAGAATACAGAGGTACAGTAAGAAACCATAGACTTCTCTAAGCGCTGTGTCATCACTTATATATAATCGGGGCTGGTTTTAGAAGGTACAAACTAGACCAATTCCCATGGACCCCGATTCCTAAATTGTACCCAAGAAATACACCCTAGAAGCAAACTAACATCACCTGGTATTATTTGGAAATTGTAGTATTATGTAAGAACTACTGTATATGGCGGTATAATTTTGGTCGTTTGAGTATTATTTAGATACTGTACATTATTTGGGAACTATATGATGTTATAATATTTTGTAGTATTATCTTTGTACTATTTGGTGGTGTGCAATATGAAATAGTGGGAAAAATGTGTTAAATAGTAAGTACAGTATGTCCTATGTTGTTTGTTGTTACTATTCCATAAAGTTGGTCATGGTCATAATACTGTATGACTGTGAACATGAGGCTATATGTTGCAGTGTCGTCGTGACACTAGATGGTGGTATTTTAGACAAAGACTAAAATATAAAGCGGGACAGGCTTATAATTCAGAATGCCTGTGTACATAGCACCAAACACAGCAAAGGTCTATAATAAAATTTTGTTTTAAAAAAAAAAGTAAAAAAAAAAAAAATACTGATCCAATGAATCTAATCTAATTGATGTCATCTTGTACAGTTTGTAGGGCCACTTACCACATAAGTAGGGGTCTTCATCGGAGTTATCTGAACAGTCATTGACAAAGTCACACAGATTATTTTTGGGGGTGCAGTATTTATTGGAGCACATGAACTCCTCTGATGTACACGGTTTGTTGTTTACCAGCATTGGCGCACAGTCCTCAAAAGAAATATCATCTACACACACATCTCCTACGTAGCTGACACCACGTCTAGCGAGAAGGACTATCTACAAAATAGAGATTACTGTGAGATACTGAAGGATAAAACATTAAAAAATACATAAAGGGGGTTCTCAGCTTTGGATCATCATTTTTTGTTAGATGGTTCCCACGATGATAAATTGATCACAGGGTGTCCTACTCCTAGGAACCCCACCTTTAAGCTATGGTCTGTGGAGGACTCCAGCAGTAAGTGTTCAATTCATGTAAATTAAAGAAAAAAATGTATGTCTTTGGTCATCTTAAAGTGATGGTATGGCCCTTGGATATATCATGACTTGTGGTCTGATTGGGTCCTACTGCAAGGACCCCCATGATCAGGAAAGCAAAAGGGTCAGGGAATGTTGCAAGCCATTACAAGTCATTGGGACTGGGTTGCAGGACCTACACAGCACCTGGATGGCAGTGGTGAAAAATTTAGATGGAGCCATAGTAGGTCACAGAGTGCCACAGCTTCTTCACTTTAGCAGTTGTTTGGTTTCCCATCCATCAGACCTTTTCGTAAAAACCCCTTTAAGTCAGCAGTATTTTTGGATAGCCTGGGAAAAGCAAAGCTATAGGAGGAACAGAAGTAGTAGTTGCAACTGAGCTCTGATGCCACATAATAGGTGCCTCTGTCACCTAGGAGGACACCATATGATAGGTGGAGGCCCTGCTACCGATTTCCTACGAGCTTCACATACAAAGTAAGGTGAACATACAAAGTAATCTAAAGTTAATGAAAACAGATGATTTCAACCAAAACTTGCATTTGTCGGCTAAAATATAACAGCAAACCACCATTTTAGCCAAGAGATAACACCCTGTCACCATCTGGAAAAGAATAAACTGAGTTAAAACTTTTTATGTAGTCCAAGAACCATCTTTTTGTGAAGAATGTTCCCAGAAAGTCCCTTCTTTGAACATGTATGGCAAGTTTCAAGGACATTAAGGGTCAACATGTCTCTGGCTGCTTTGGTAGAGTCATCGTTCCAAAGACGATTGTTCAATGATTGTACAACCATCAACCAACTTCTATCCAACATGTCAAAGCTCCCTAGACCCTGTACAAATTGTGTGTAGTCAAAGTCATCTTGGGACAAAATGGCTTTACATGGATGTTTATAGTTATCTCAGTCTATTCATGTCTCCAGATTATATTATTTTGCTTGCTCAGATTTTTTTTCCCAGTGTTCTTTTTCGTTATCCTATTTAATATATTCAAAGTTGTCTAACTTTTCTATACCCAGCCAATAACAAAATGTCACGCTAAAAATATCTGTTCCCGTAGCAGATTGCTTCATTACCTAGGCAAGTGGCATTCTCCTATTTAACATTTGATAGACTATCTTCCAAGATCTACTGTAAGCTAAACATGATATCCAAACGCAAATACATATCAGTTTAATTATTTGGCTAGGAGACACAATGTTGAGCATATGGTAAGTCCAATTAATTACCTTGCCGCTGACATTGTTTATGGTGCTATATTTCAGTTTCACTCCAGTAAATTAGACATTCTGTTAAACTCCGTGGGGAATATTATGAGGGTAACGGAATGGGAAATGTATTATTAAGCTCCTATTGCAATCATTGCTTCCAGGCCACTTTATTTCCTCGCCTCTGTACACCAAAACCCATCAGAGAGATCACAAGCAGTTTTCCAAGACATAATGTAGATGAGATGAGACCACTAAATTTTATTTTATTAGACACATGAGTAAGATGCTCATAAAGAGTTAAACATGCGTTTAACAAAGCACTTCAGACGAAAAAAATGCCTCTTTTATTTAATGTTACTGAATAACATACTGACAGTGAAGTTATGTGCTCCCCTTCTGGAGCACTGATTCCTCTCTGCTCCTGTACCGCAGTGTTTTTGGTGTAAAATAGTCGCAAATCAGGTATTTGCGAATATTTACTGCTGGCATAATTGTGCCTAACCGATTTTCAGAAAATGGATAGGGTCATAACCTATGTCACATTCATCATCATTTATGCCATTTTTGTGACATAGGTGCAATGACGCCAGGAGGGTGTGCATCAGAGGAGCAGGGAGGAAGTCAGTGCTCCAGAGGGGAGCACATAACTGAGCAATAAAGCTGTCAGTGAGTTGTTCAGTAACATTACACTACACACAGGATCATTTGTGAATGGGGTGGATCCCAATGCACAACAATTATTAGAGTCAAACTGTCCCTTGTCTATTGTCTTTCCCCTGTGCAGTTTTAGGCCCAACTGGGGAGAGTATTAACAGAAGTCAAGTTGGAAATTTGACCATGCCTGCTGGCATTGCAGCTGAGAGGGTACATATGAACTTTCCTCATTATACATCTTCTTGAAGAAAACTGGAGCATTCTACCATAGGAAATATGCTCTATTATGCTTCAGATAGACACATGCTGAGGAATGGTGAGGTCCAATTGCAGTGACAGGCAGTATGCAAGTTGTTTGGCCTTTGGGAACTTGTAGAACAAAAAGTGGCTTATAATATAGTTTTATCTAAGTTATTTCTCTCTCTGCCCCACTACCTGCCTTTCTTGGTAACAAGATTCCAATAGAAGGAAGAGGATAAATAAAAATTTTGATCCATGATCAGGCAGAATGAGGTTGTAGCACTCCAGTGAGCGATGTGCTCCCCCCCCGGATTGTTCATCCATGAACAATGGCATGTCTGTACCCATTGTTGCATCTGCTACTGCAACTCAACCCAATTCATTTGATGATCAGCAATCTGATAATCCCCACCGATCAAACACCGGTGGCCTATTCAACTGGAAAACCTCCTCCAATGATACAAACCTGAAAGTTAGACAATGTTCCCAAATAAATTTCAGCTCTCTTCCACCTAGCTCCTTGTTTTCCACTTTGATACCAAACTTCATATGTCACATTGCCGAATCTAATAAGCACCTGCGAATGTAAAGAGAGAAGGATTTTTGGTTTGTATATGCATGCCTATGAAGATTCCAGCATGTCTTGGCCCAAAAAATGCCTGTGGCTTACAAAACCCTGGGCTTACTATAGGTTCACACTAGCATTGCATCCTTGTTGTCTGGGTCCTTTGGGGGACCTGAACAATAGAGAGACGGACCACTAAAACAGGTTACACATAGAGCCCAGTGGACTCTGCGATGGAGACTCCAACGTATAAGAATTCTATTAAATCGGTCCATTCAAAGCAGTGCAATTTCTTTTCCACACAGACCATTCAATTTGTATGGAAAAACAGATGCGTACATTGCCCCGCGGGCTAGAATGGGTCCATGGACTGCGCAAAGACATTGCATATGCTTGTTTAAATAAAATCTTAAAATCATTGTAAAATATTAATCGTCAAAAAAATAAAAAATTAGAATTTTGCTTCTGCCTTTTATTAGTTTTCTGGTCACAGACTATCGATGCACGTCATCTGTTACTTACAACTGTGAACTGTTACTGTATATCATAAAAGTAGCTCCGTATAGGGCCAAACAATCAGTATTCCCATATTCATCACTGGCAAATTTGCAGTTTTTTGTTTTTTTTTTCATTTTAGGGGAACATTAAAATTACAGGGCAAATCAACCGCAACTACCGACACTATATAGTGTAGTATGCTACTTTACACAGCTATAGTAATATATTATACCATGCATATAAACAGAAACATACAATACCACAGTATCACCATAAAATACTGCCACACAATGACCGAATTATAGTGCCGTACATGCTCAACTAAAAACTACAAAGACCTAATAACAACACTATAAATTGTCTAAATAATTCTGTTATACAGTCACAGTCTGCTACAGTGCCCCTGATGGACACTAGTGGTAGTGATGGTCTAGGATAGAAGTGTGGGGTTAATAAGTGATCCCCTACTAGTGTAGAAGGTGGTTAATTCCCTGGCAGCTGGTGCTGTAGGGTAATGCTACGGTCACACCTGCATTGGGTAACCGTTCGGGGATTCTGTCCCCCATTCCCCTTGAAAAATGCAGAGATTAAAGTCCTGCAAGCAGGACTTTTCTCTCCGCAATTTTCAGGCAGAAATCCAGGGGACCCCATTAAAGTCTATGGGGTCTGCAGGTTTCCATGGGTAACTGCTTTTTAAGCGGATTGGGTTTCCTTTTTTCGGGTCCCAGAATCTTCCTCGAATCTTATACAGTGAATCTTCCTCGAAATCTGCCTCCTTGTTCTGGCCAGAATATGCGTCCCAAAGGTTTTAGAAGGAGGAAGCACCAGACATTTCAGTGTCCTTCTCGATCTTGTTGTGAATTCCAAATCTGATTCAGCCATAGAACCTGCAGCGCAAGATATTCTGCTGGTCAGCCTTACTGTGTTTGTCGCGATGGAAAGCAGAGGGTTGGAAAGTGGAAGACCACCTCAAATTCTTCTTCACTTTTCACAGTGTGAACCCAACCTTACTCTGCTCCTCAGGTTCCTGAGATGTGTCCTACTTCAAACAGGAAAATGACAAGCTTTTACAGCTACACACTTATATGACAGGTCTTAAGAGTCCACAAAATATACTTGGCAAGGCATCCAGCATTGGACTGGGACTCCTTGGCACCACTGAAAGAAATGACTCTGAGGACACCCTTCCATCTACCACAAAACATGTGCACATCCACTTTTAGTCAACTTTACTGCTATCATTGAACACCCAGGACATATCATTAAGGAGATTCAATAGGTTATTTGTGAAAAAAAATTTGTAAAAATCGCTCCTAGCAGTAAGGGATGTTCTCCAAAGTCCCTTCCAATGGGGGTTGTCTTCTGCTTGAGCTTTGGGACCCATTATTGTCCAGAGCCTGGGCTTCCTAGGAAATCCTCTGACCCTGGTCACAGCTGCCTCCAATACAACTACATACCCATGGGTTCAGACACTAAGTCTCGGACTGAAGGTGCAAGACCTGGATGCCAAGCAAGTGACAACACCCCCCTTTCAGTGGGGACAGGTAACGCCACACAGAATGAAGACCCCCTAAGCACCCTAATGCACAACCTTAAGCAAGTTCTGCTGAGATGTAACCACAACCGATCAAAAATTCATCCCATTGATACGCCAACACCTCTTGTCAGAATACCCTTTTATGTAAAAGGTGCAATATTTAATACAAAATAATTTGCAATATAATTTTGGTCCCTTTACCAATTTTAGGAGCTTTCAGGAAATCTAGCCATTTTTGGAGTGGACCCATGTAATTTAATCTTAAGAACTCTGGATCTCTCATGTTGTATTACTTTACTATACCTTATAGAAAATAAGAAAATAATACCAGCAAACCGAAATACCTCAGACAACCTAAGACCAATTATTCCATTCCACAAATGGCTTATTTAGTATTAGAATATTTGACAAATGGCTCCCAGATAAACTGTATTTTCTAGCCCATTGCCATTATTCTTCTCTCTCGTACACTGATAAAAAATGTACTTTGTGAAATATTAAAATAACTGGGAGCCAATCCTGAACGGCGCCAGGCCGGGTGTAATCATTCATGTTAATACTGTGAGATTAGCGTTTCGAGAAGATATTTCGGTATCTTTTTTTTTAACAAAGAGTAATCTTACTATGATTTTTTATCTTAATTGAAATGAAATTATGGAAGATTTTTTTCCACTGTATTTTGTAATGAGAAATTCTAGTGATGTATCGGTCTGCAGGAACAATTGAGCCGTGTGACTTTGAAGATATATTGGTGGGATATATCTTGTGAATACTCTTTGCGTTTGATGTATAGCACGAAAGACTCAAAAAAAACATCGCCGAACATCAATGGTTTATTCATAGCAGATATTTACCATCTCCCCTGGATTCCCTGGAATACTTAACTCGTCCCTAATCTTTGAACAAACTTTGCATAAATCAATAGTACAGTGTTTGTACATGGGGAATAACACTATTTCTGGACATTCTATGACTTAGATTTAGCAATTTTATCACTTTTTCCCTCTGGAGGCTCTATCTGTAGCTTACAGTTCTCCCTGAGCTGGTAAGTGGCGACTAGCTTCCATATACTCTGCACAGAAAATGAAGGAGAATCGGCTCCATAACTATCCTTCTCTCACTCTGAAACAGCTTCAAGATCATGTAGGACATATATAAAGAAGTACTGACTGTTACTGATGTAAACCAAGTGCTATGGTTCTGATTGTATTTTTGCTACTATCTCTCACTCCTCTCCATACACTTCTATAGATATGTGACTGGCAGCCCGTCTTGAGATGAACATAACAGAATTTTCAAAATGTTAGCCAGAGAGGAGGGGACCAGGGACATATAAGATGAGAAAGAAGCATTTTTTTGTATAAGATATATTACAATTTTTTTTTTTCGAGTTACCTGTACTATTCATTTATGCAAAGCTTGCTGGAACCTCCACCGATCAGCTGGTCTCTGCACAAGTGGCGGAGCAGGTGTCAGGTTAAGCTCACATCTGCGTATGGCTCTCTTGAATTTGGGTCCACTGGGGGACCCAAATAATGGAGAGCTGAACCACTAAAAGAGCAGTTACCTGATATAATGGGGTTCGCTGGGTGTGCGTCGGGTGTCTGCCATTTTCAATATAAAAACAGATGACACCCGACGCACACCCGGAGAGAAAAGTCCTCTGGGAGTTTCTGCCGGCACAGATGTGAACTTAGCCTCAGACATCCACCAATTTCAAATGAATCCCTTTCACCTGCAGATATGTTTCTTTTTATAACTTTTATTTATTTTCCCTTACATATGAGGTCTTATTTTTTGTGGGACAAATTGTACTTCCTAATAGTACCATTTAATATTCCATACAATGTACTGGGAAGCTGGAAAAAAAATTCTGAATGGGGTGGAGTAAAATTGCATTTGCGCCATTTTCTCACAGGCTCCATCCTTACAGTATTCACTGTGCGTAAAAGCAACATGTTCCTTATATTCTGTGGGTCAACACAATCACAGCAATTTATGTGGTTTTTGTTATGTTTTAATATCTTTACAAAAATCCAAAACCTTGAAAAATGCAAAAAAAAATATTTTAGGTTTCCTCTGCGGACTTTCTGCTTCCATTATACCTAAAGGGAAACCGCTGTACGTATTTTCCACAAGGTATGGATGGGATTTGCTAAAATCTTATCCCCTTTGCAGGGACTGTAAAACAATGTAGTTTTTTCCATGGCAGAGACTGTGGCGTTTGTGCCACGTGGGGCCCCGGCCTTAAGGTGTTTCTGAATAAAAAAATGCTCCAAAAACTCCTGAAATCTCAGCTTTCTTCTTCATCAGTGCTGTTGTTCAAATCCTATTGAAATGAATGAGAAACGCATCAAAAAAACCTCAAAAAATTCTTCAAAAACACACTAAATTTAAAAAACACTTAAACGTTTTGAAGCTGTTTTTTGCAGCTTGATAACAGAAGGTAGTGTGAACCTGCCCTTAGAATGAATATTGGCCGTGATGCCGCTAAACATTACAGGAGAGACATTCTTGCACCAGGCAGTAAGCTACGCCTTTGGTGATTCCCAAACGTCTCACCAGTCATGGCACAAGCGACATGAACGTTCCCTTTTTCCTTATTGTTTCTAGGGCTCCCTATAGAGATCATGATCCTTATTATAATAAATACATCCCTCTATAACTTCCCAGCGGGCAGAGCAGCTGTTGCTCTGCATCTACCACACTAGTATACAGCGCAGATAGGACTTTGAGAAAGTGCTGTAGGTCAATTTGTGGGAATGAAGATAAAATCCCCGACATAAATAAGATGCGTTACATCAATCATTGCATAATAACGCTTACAGGGAACCTCTATGAGCCTCATTTTACAGCTCTAATTGACACAACCTTGCTTTAATGTAACATATGTGCGGTAACATTTGCTGTATAATTAGTGTTTTTTTCCCTTTTCCTCATTAGGATTGCACGGCCCTTGTTATGTATTGATGGCTTTCCAGGTTTTACGTTTCTAAATGATACCTGGCAAACTTTATAAAAGAGAGAAGCTCAATATCGCACTTGTCTTTCCATCAGAAGGCAGCTGCCGCAGCATCGTGGGGACCTGGCTCCTTGTTAAATGTTCACCTACTGTTCGCTGCCAAATGGGCTCGCTACAAAAACACTGCAGGGAATGTAACATGCGGCGTTTTTATCTGACACAATATTCATTTTAGACCAAAAGCGATAGGTAGTACGTGCTCGTTCTCTCGTTATCAGCTTAACACTCTGAGCCAATGTACTAGACGGGGATTATACCATAAATCCAGACAAGTGGAATGTAAATCAGCCATTCCCTTTAATGTCTTGTGCCTGTAGCTGTAGTACCCAGATACCATTAGGGGTTAACAGTGTTGCCTTGTCATACTGGGGTGCCGGAGTCGTGGAGTTGGAGTCGGATTTCTGGTCAGTTTTTTGGACAAAAAGTTACAGACTCCCCCTCCGGCTTCAAAATAAGATGACTAAATATATTAAATTTTATTATTTACTTACCGATATATATATATATATATATATATATATATATATATATATATATATATATATATATATATAAAAATAAAATATATATATATATTTATTTTTTATGTACTGTATATGTACTGTATATATATATATATATATATATATATATATATATATATTATAATTTATAGTGCTGGGTGAACATTTGTCTTGCGAATATTTCTGAGTTTTGCCCATCAGTTTAATTTTCTGACCAAACTTGTTCTGTCTGAATGGGAACTTCTATTAGTGTACTATAGGACCCCAGAATATAATAAGCAGAGACCCAGGGGGATTCATAAATATAAGAAACAGTCCCCATCTTCTTGACGCCATTCAGAAGGCTTAAAGAAGAGACCCCAGAGTATAATAGTAGATGCTGAACCGGCGAACCCCAAAAATTTTTTGTTTGACCAACCCAAAATTTTTGGAAAATTCATAATGAACCCTACACCTTCACTCACCTCTATTATTAGTTAGATGTATCACTTGCTGTATACTTCAATCACTAGTTTTTTTTTTTCATGAATTGAAGGATTTTTAGTACTTTTGTCTGACCATGTCTTCCATTTATGAAGGAGTTGAAGTCGGAGCAGGAGTTGAAGTTGGGCTTGGGGTATGGAAAGATAGAGGAGTCGGAGTTGGTACTTTGACCTACGGACTCCACAGCCCTGGACACAACCAAATCTAATCAGAGGGAACATCATCATGGAGTTGATACGTATTTCCTTTATTTTATGGATTTCCCATGGGGACTTTGGTTGTTTCTCCAAAACTATGCAGGGCTGGAGTTTCCTATAGGCACAGTAGTTCTGTGTGTATAGGCAACACTTGGCAACCTTTATGATGTCTTGGAGCACTAGCGTACAAAGTATGGCTACACCCTATTTCAGTAAAGCCCCACCCCATTTTGGTTAAGTGCCACACCACTTTTTGTCTTGTGTACATGGACATGTGGACTTCACTTTCTAATCTCATATAAAGAAATTAAAGAAGAACTTTCAACACTTTCACCAACTCCAGTCCTTTGCTTCCTTTAATACATGCTGCTCCACTTGGAATTTTTTTCTCTAGCCCCCACCATACTTGAGCAATCAGTGCAGTTAGTTTTGGTGCCTAGTTTGGGGCTAGAGAAAAAATTTTCACTGTGCCAGAATCAATGAAAGAGCACCTATTAAATGATGCAAAGAACTGGAGTTCCTAGCGGTGATGAAAGTTCCCCTTTAAGACCTGACATACCACAGTAAGCATGTGAACAATTTAGAATTTTGTGATATTTAATGTATTTCCTTTGTGCAACATTTTCAAGTTCTCTAAAAAGAGGCAACAATGCAAACAATTTTTATGTGCACGCCATTGTGTTTCTTTTATGTTAATATATGTGATTATACATACTTATCCCTTAGCATAGCTATGGCAACCAGAAAGAAAACATTTATTGCTTACATTGCTCGCTGCTTTCAGAGAAATGGAAAATAATACACAATAGAAATCATTACATCATATTGTGAAGCTTTTATATTATATGACTATTCTAGTCTGATTTACCATGTTCTATATTGTTCTGAGAATGTTACATGTGGCATTATAGACCTTTTTGAATGTCTTAGGCTTAATTCATTTGACAAAACTGTGTACATAGAGCCTGTATGGAGTCCATACATCTCTACATTACTAAATGGTGGGCACTACGTGTACAATATAATTTAATTCCCTTTAAATGGTCACTGACTAGTTTAATAGAATATATGATTGTGGACCGAAAAGTATTTTATAAAGATATTGCTGTTTTTGTCTGAAAAACCTCTCTAAAGTTCTTGCCACTAGGTGTCTCCCTCCTTCCCAATTTGCTATTCACTCCCTGTTACTAAGGCAAGTCCATCTATGGAAACCAACAAGCCTATGACGGGAACATAAGAAGTAGAGGGGGAGGGACAGGTCTCTATTCACATCCTCTGCATGTTTTCACACAGCTTTCTTTGCCTGTACACTGCTCAGATAGGATTTTGCAGCTTCTCACAGTACATAGTGAATGTAAAGAGAGTCTATATACTTCTGACTAGCTGACTGTGTTACTGCTGGTGGGATGTTAGTCACTGACAATAAGCAGTTTTAATGATAGGTGCTCAGATTTCTTTTTATCTCTGTCAGGGATACTTTTAACATCATAACCAGGATTTGGCGTCTAGTGTCCCTGCGTCTCTTCTATATTGTCATTATTTATTTTTAGGCCAATGTGCTCTGTACATTATTATATTAATTCCATGATTATGCACATTATTATATTAATTATATGGTGCTCTGTACATTATTATATTAATTCCATGGTGTTGTACATTATCATATTAATCCCATGGTGCTGGACATTATTATATTAATTCCATGGTGCTTTACATTATTATAGTAATTCCATGGTGCTGGACATTATTATATTAATTCCATGGTTCTGTACATTATTATATTAATTCCATGGTGCTGTACATTATTATATTAATTTAATGGTGTTGTACATTATTATATTAATTCTATGCTGCTGTACAATATTATATTAATTCTATGATGCTGTATATTATTATATTAATTCCATGATGCTGTACATTATTATAGTAATTCCATGGTGCTGTATATTATTATATTAATTCCATGGTGCTGTACATTATTATATTAATTCCATGGTGCTCCGTACATTGCTATATTAATTCCATGTGCTGTACATTATTAGATTAATTCCATGGTGCTGGACATTATTATATTAATTTCACGGTGCTGTACATTATTATATTAATTCCATGGTGCTTTACATTATTATATTAATTTCATGGTGCTGGACATTATTATATTAATTCCATGGTGCTGCACATTATTATATTAATTCCATGGTGCTGGACATTATTATATTAATTCCATGGTGCTGTACATTATTATATTAATCCCATGATGATGCTATACATTAATATATTAATCCCATGGTGTTGTATATTATATTAATTCCATGGTGCTCTGTACATTATTATATTAATTTAATGGTGTTGTACATTATTATATCAATTTTATGTTGCTGTACAATATTATATCAATTCTATGATGCTGTATATTATTATATTAATTCCATGATGCTGTACATTATTATATTAATTCCATGGTGCTGTACATTATTATATTAATTCCATGGTGCTCCGTACATTGCTATATTAATTCCATGTGCTGTACATTATTAGATTAATTCCATGATGCTGTATATTATTAGATTAATTCCATGGTGCTGTACATTACTATATTAATCACATGTTTTTGTATATTATTATATTAATTCAATGTTGCTGTGCAGTATTATATTAATTATATGATGCTGTATATTATTAGATTAATTCCATGGTGCTTTACATTTGAGGGGTTTACATACAATATACAAAATAAACAATACAAGTAGAATACTTGACCCTGAGAGAAATGAAAAATGTGCTGGGCAGCAGCAGAAAAACTGACAGGACACCAAGTATGAAGGCTTATACAGCCAGAGAACAGACTGTCCAGCAAGACCCTGCAGATATTTCAACTTCGGATGAAGACTCAGCTCCCCTTTAAACAATGCCTCTAGGTAAGAAAACTTTGTAAACGAAGTCTATAAGAGAAAAAACTGTTTCTGGCCTTGTATGACATCAGAGTGATACAGAGGTCGTGCACGGAACCATCGATTAAGAGCGATCTGTGATATGGTCATGTCCATAAGTTTTTAACCCATTTTATTACGGTTTACCTACTGTACCTGTAATGATCCCACTGTGGCGCCATTCATGTGGGTCCAGAATGTCAGCTTGCACTTGGGTCCAGTATCAGATATAGGAGGAGTCATAATATAAGCTGTATGGCCATATTCTCCATTCGAGCTATCTGCATACAAATACCAGCCTTCATCTGTGGACCTGTGAAGTCAGTGTTGTATGGTTAGTTATGAGATGTTTACATGTTTATGTATTATTGTAGGTATTTTTATCACTCCAGACTACCTACTATATATTGCAAGAGCCCAAGCAGACAATTTAATCCAGCAGCGGAAAGAAGTTGGTTCTGTTGGTTCCCATGTCATGTACATAGAAACTTAGAGTTTTTCAATAAAGTTATCCATTAGGGAGTCATTTTGTCTCTCTAATGCATATCAGCATTTGTTGTATGTGGTGGACATAGTATGTTCCCATGCCTGAATAGGGACATGTGGCCAGAACTTGATAAAAGTGGTCAGTGTGAACCCCCAATCAGCCATTTTGTATAATACCCTTATGGATCCTAAAAGAGCTGTTGAGGGCCGATACAGGTTATGCCTAGTAAATCCACCAACCACTTGCACTATTCCAGGGATAGATAGATAGATAGCTAGACGGACGGACGGACGGACAGACAGAAAGACAGACAGACAGACAGACAGACAGATAGATAGATAGATAGATAGATAGATAGATAGATAGATAGTAAATCTCATTATATTGTCAGTTATTTGTATTTGATTTTAGAATAGTCACAAGACAATGAAGACTCTTAAAGGGGTTTTACAGGACTTATTAATTGATGACCAATCCTTAGGATATGTCATAAACTGAAGATCAGCAAGGGTCAGAAATCTGGGACCTCCATGAATCAGCTGCTTGAAGGGACAACGATGCTTCGTGCTTCACAGGCCATGTGATGTCATGCTCATCAGTTTATCACACCTCCCAATACCCATTCAAATTAATGAGGATGATCTGCAACATCACCTGGAGGGGACTATACATACTTACGGGCACTTGGACGGGGGCTGTATACTGTGGGGACAAATGGAGGGGGCTGTATACTGTGGGCGGGATTGTATACTGTGCTCACTGCTTGTTCTGCCCCTCTTTCAGTCCTTTGAAAGGTAAAGGTGGGAGGTATGGTATTAGGGAGATGGGAGGGATAGTTGTCATCCAAAAGTTAGTGGTAGGGTTGTGACTGAATACTATACTTCATAAGGACCTTCCTGTTGGACCCAGCAGGTAGTGCTGCCTCAACTCTGGGGGTGTTCGCTGTGTGGTCTGGCAGGCTCTGACTCTCCTAAAAGTAGCCCAAATCCTAATCCTCCTGGTTGAACGTGGACACAGGGATTGGTACCTAATACTAACTGTGATTGGAGTTGGCGTGGACAGAGGGGGTGGTACCCAAGCAAGTGTCCTTATAGGCATAGCATTTAGTCGCTACCCTAGTGGTAGTGTGTGTCCACCATAGTGCTCTTCTTATATCGGAAGTCTACCCCATGAAGAAAACTTTCATGGACTTTTCCAGACCCTCTCAGATACGGACAACAATAAGCTTACTGTCTCTTTTAGTGGCTGTCAATAACCTACATTAATTGGGAGCCTGATAATTGTTGTCCGCACCTGCCTTGTCGCAGGGGACGTGGAGCTAGTTTTTGCCAGCTATTAAGAAGTCACTGAGGCTTACACAAGGACATTGATCCACTTACATGTTTTCATTGAGGATGATGCTGTAAATTAATGACGACGTCTTCCATATTGGCAGATTCATTCTTATTGGCCAAATTCATTAAAGAAGTGTCAAAATCTCAGCACAGGGAGAATTACCCCCAAAAACGAGATGTTCATTACTCATTAGGTAAATGAAAGTAAATTACTGCAAGTGATCCACAACACTGACACCCTAGTGACGGCGGCCATTAATTACTGAGCGCGCTCACTACAACACCAATACATCAGATAAAGGGAAAGTTACTGGAAATAACAGTATTAAAGGGACGGGATGAAGGTTCATCATGGAGATTGTCAATCAAGAGAGGACGTGTAAGATGTATGGTGTACAAGGGAAGAAAGGCCCACTACAGTGCAGGGGCCCGGCTCTACAGTCATTGTATTTACATCGAGTATCTTTCTAATGGGCCAAAGAACAAACATTCTTGTAGGAATGATATTATATTACTTTATCAATAAAGACAAAGTATATCAGGATCTTTGAGTATTATATTTATATAGCTTACTGTATATACAGGGTAGTATCACATGGACTGAATAAACATGGTTTGCTTTCACTGGACACTTTGGAGCACAGCAGTTTCTTTTTGGCACTATTGGATAAACCTTGGATCAGATTATAGTTTTTTTCTTTTATCTATTTATTTACCTATTAATATTTTATTGATCTATCTAATTTCTAACTATCTATCTATCTATCTATCTATCTATCTATCTTCAATCTATCTAATGTATCTATCTCCTTATCTATGTATACTATATCTATTTATATATCATTATTTATATCTATATCTATCTATATATCTATCTATCTATCTATCTATCTATTTTCAATCTATCTAATTTATCTATCTCCTTATCTATGCATACTATATCTTATATATATATATATCATTATTTTTCTATATCTATCTTCTTCTATCTATCTATCTATCTATCTATCTATCTATCTTCAATCTATCTAATTTATCTATCTCCTTATCTATGTATACTATATCTATTTATATATCATTATTTATATCTATCTATCTATCTATCTATCTATCTATCTATGTTTCTATCATTAATCTATCTTATTTATCTATTTCTATATCATTATTTATATCTATTTATCTCTATCTATTTATCTAATTCCTTATCTATGTATATTATAACTATCCTATTTATGTCTACATGTGACCACCTGTTGGGGTGGAGGGAAGGTGTGAATTACAGCCCCTAAAGGCCAAAGACAAATTGGAAACCTTCACCAAAATGGAGATCAGAAAAAGGGATTGTCCAGGATTTATGATTTTACGGTCTGTTGATAGGCCATAAATATCTGATCAGTGGGTGGCAACAGGTGGCCCCCGCACTGATCAGCTGTACAGTGCCAATTCCAATGCCCGTACTATACACAACACAGAGCCAGAAGCAGATGGTTCTGTTCCCTGTATAGTGGCCAGGCACCGGTACTGCAGCTCAGCTCCCATTAAAGTACATAGCAGATGAGTTACATGGTCTGATTTTATTTACGTAGGGACACATCTGTATGTATCTCATATCTATCTTTAGTAAACTGAGAAGTTTTACTTGTGTAATATTAACCCTGTACTATAGCAACGCAACCAAAGCATCAGAAAATCAACTTAATTATCATATACACCTATGGAGGTAATTTCAGGGAATAACTTGAAAAGAAAGGCTCACTTTGTGCTTAAAGGTCTCTGTCACATAATAATAGCCAAATGTTATTTTATTCTATGCACCATATTGTCCAGTAATTCAGGAAAGTACTAAAGGAGCAAATACGGCACCTCATGGTATAATGCTATTTACAATATTTCAGACTCATTGTCTTTTCCCATGTTCATTTCTTTGCAACAATGAATGTTTTGCATGAGAAAAAAAATAATAAAAACATATAACACTTAGAATATTTTCCATTGTTGGTAATACATTGTAACAGTGTGCAAAGAGTTAAGCTCACTTCCCTCTCAGAGCAGTGGGGATCTGTCTACAGTGTGCAGCAGCAGCAAATGATCTGTGCCTGCCAAGACTCTGTATCTAAGTATCTGCCTCCGTATCTGAGTTTACCTTCTGTGTTCTACACCCTGAAACCTGCATTTACCCTGTGAACCCTGAAACCCAAGCCCTTTATTCTGTGACTCATGAAACCCGAGCCTTTATCCTGTGGACCCTGAAATGTGAGCTCTTTATTCTGTAAACCTTGAAATCCGAGCCTTTATCCTGTGGACCCTGAAACCTGAGCCGGTATCCTGTGAACCTTGAAATCGAGCCTTTATCTTGTGGACCCTGAAACCAGAGCCTGTATCCTGTGAACCCTGAAACCTGAGCCTGTATCCTGTGAACCCTGAAACCCGAGCCCTTTATTCTGTGAACCTTGAAATCCGAGCCTTTATCCTGTGGATCCTGAAACCTGAACCTGTATCCTGTGAACCCTGAAACCTGAACCTATATCCTGTGAACCCTGAAACCTGAGCCTGTATCCTGTGAACCCTGAAACCTGAGCCTGTATCCTGTGAACCCTGAAACCTGAACCATACCTGTGACCTTGAAACCTGAGCCTGTATCCTGTGAACCCTGAAATCCAAGCCTATATCTTGCAAACCATGAAACCGAGCCACCTGTGACCATGAAACCCGAGCCTTTATCCTGTGAACCATGAAACCCAAGCCTGTATCCTGTGAACCTTGAAATCCGAGCCTGTAACCTGTGAACTCTGAAATCTGAGCCTGTAACCTGTGAACCCTGAAATCTGAGCCTGTATTCTGGAAACTCTGAAACCTGAGACTGTATCCTGAGAACCCTGAAACCCGAGTTTGTGTCCGCTTTCAACAGTGATATCATGTTCGTAAAATGTATGGAAGCAGCCGATCTGTGGAGGGCCTGCTTGTTGGACCCCACTGATCTTTGATGACTCATTCTAAGATAAGTCATCAATTGATAAACCCAGAAAACCCCTTTAAGAAGACGGTCAGAGTAGCTTTGATGCGCCCGGGTTCCATTGATTATAACTTGCTAAAAACTGCATCTCATAGACCAGATAATTAGCAATTAATATGGGTCTATATCTTTTACCGTTCTCCCCATTTTCCACTAATTCTTGTTATAATGCATTACTTAATTCCAGTAACTGGTGACCAGAACTTTTGTAAAGTTTTACTACATTTCCTCCCCACCTATTAATTTGCTAGCCAAGCGGTTATTGGTACTTTTAGTAATTGCCTCCTATTTCAAGAAAGGAATTATATTAAAGCCACAGATTATAAATCAGATTGATACAATCTGCCTACATCAGTATTATATTTGCATATCCTCTTATTGAGCCAAGGACTGCGAATGCTAGGAATGCTCACACCAATATATGAGATGTAAGGTAAACAGTTATTTTCATCTCTCTGTTCCTGCAAGGCAAAAAAGCAATAAAAAAGAAATTGCAAATAATTCACTAAACAACCTACAGTCAATGGTAACTTAAAATACAATTACCTGCAATAACCTCACCATTTGTTAATGCTGTTTTAACACACACACAAGATATACCAATAGTTCCGGGTTTTGTTTCCAAAGGATAAAAAAAAAAAAAAATTATTATTATTATTTTGAAGGGGTTTTTCTGTATCTGTAAATTATATTTTATTATTATTATTATTATTATTATTATTATTATTATTATTATCTCATTAATTTATATAGCACCATTAATTCCATGGTGCTCTGTACATTATTATATTAATTCCATGGTGCTGTACATTATTATATTAATTCCATGGTGCTCTGTACATTATTATATTAATTCCATGGTGCTGTACATTATTATATTAATTCCATGGTGCTTTACATTTGAGGGTTTACATACGGTACACAAGATGTACAAAACAGATAATACTAACAGTGACCAACTGGCACAGTGGGAGAGAGGGCCCTGCCCGCAAGAGCTTACAATCTATGAGGGAAGAGGGATAGAGACAGAAGGTGGGGGTAGAGGCTGTACAGATGGTGGTGTGGTGACAGTAGTGTTATTGGAGGTTGTAGGCCTTCCTGAATAGGTGAGTCTTCAGGGCCTTCTTGAAGCTTGTGACTGTGGGGGACAGTCTTATGTGTCTTGGTAATGAGTTCCAGAGTATGGGGGATGCACGGGAGAAGTCTTGGAGACGGTTGTGTGAAGAGCGGATAAGAGCAGAGCGGAGTAGGAGGTCTCTGGAGGATCGGAGGTTACGTGTGGGCAGGTAGCGGGAGACTAGGTCGGAGATATATGGAGGGGACAGGTTGTGGATGGATTTGTATGTCAGTGTTAGTAATTTGAACTCTATTCACTGGGCAACGGGTAGCCAGTGAAGGGATTGGCAGAGGGGAGCGGCCGATGAAGAACGGGGGGGGAGAGGTGTATTAAGCGATTAAGCGAGCAGCACAGTTTAAGGTGGACTGGAGGGGGGCGAGAGTGTTAGCTGGGAGGCCATAGAGAAGGGTGTTACAGTAGTCTAGGCAGGAGATTATGAGGGCGTGGACTAGCATCTTTGTAGTTTCAGGGGAGAGGAAAGAGCGGATTCGGTGGATGTTCTTGAGTTGGAGGCGGCAGGAGGTATTGAGGGTTTGGATGTGCGGCTTGAAGGATAGGTCAGAGTCCAAGACAACAGACTCTTGGGACTGGGGTAAGTGTGGTTCCATTAACTTTGATAGATGGGTCAGGTAGAGGGGCTGTGCGAGGTGGGGTGAAGATGATGAACTCAGTTTTCTCCATGTTGAGTTTGAGAAAGCGGGAGGAGAGAAAGGAGGCTATGGCTACAAGACACTCTGGGACTCTGGACAACAGGGAGGTAATTTCTGGTCCAGAGAGCTATATTTGAGTGTCATCAGCATAGCAAATAGTAAATAAAGGTTATTCATTGTTTAACCCTTTAGTGATGCCCTATTTTGGCCCTTAATGACCAAGCTATTTTTAATATATTTTTTTTGTTATTATATATCAGGAGTAATAAATTTTGTAATTTTACTGTCACTATAACTCCATGAGGGCTTGTTTTTTGCAGGACAAGTTGTAGTGTTTAATTGGACCATTTTGGAATACATCTATCTCAATAACTAACTTGTATTGGCTCTTTCTTTGACAGAATGGAAAAAAAAAATGTATTCCCTGGGTCGATACAATTGCATTGATACCAAATTCGTAGGTTTTTTGTTTTTTTTAAGTTTTACTACTTTTGCAAAATAAAACCACCTTTTTTAAATATAATTAATTTTTTGCATCTCCACTTTCCAAGACCCATAACTTTATTATTTTTCTGTAAATGGAATTGTGTAGAGCATTTTTTTTCTGTGGGAAGACTTGACATTTTATTTGATGCCACTTTGGGAATATATCACTTTTTGATCACCTCTTATAATGGATTTTGGCCAAAAAACAAAAAAAAAAAGCAATTTGTTCTCTTAATTTATTTTTTTTACTTTATGTTGTTCTCTTTGTAGGGAAAACATTATTACAGTTGTTTTGTTCAGGTCATGACAGCCATGGAAATACTCAGCATATTTATTATGTAATAAGAAGAAAATTTTTTATTTATACAGCGCCAACATATCCCGCAGCACTTTACAAATCGTAATATCTGTTTAATTTTTTTTTTTTTTTTTTTCCAAGACATTTTGCAATGGGAGAATATAGTTTTGTTTTTACTTTGTTTTTTAACTTTTTTTTTTCAAAACAATAATTATTTTTCCACTATTTTTTAGACCCACTCGGGAACTTGAACTCGTGAACTTTTGGTAGATTACATAATATATTGCACTTACATAGTGCAATGTATTATGCTGTAATGCAGTCTATTTGGCCATGCTTCTAGTATTGGTTGATAGGCATGCATTGAAGGCAGACCTGGGGGCTTCATTGGGCCCTTGACTACCATATATTGGCATCTGCACCATGCACTCGGGAGCCACATCCTTCTAAAACCACTTGGATGGCTCATTGTCATCTTCACAATGGTGTTGTAATGTTGAGAGTGTAGGCAAGTTCTGGAGAATGACATCACTAGCCTATGAGTGAAAGCTCCATTGAGGAAGCTGTGCTGTCGTCCATCACCGCAGTCTAGGAAGGTGGTTTTAGACTACCACTTATTCCTATGTTCCACGAAGGCAAACAGTGATCTGACCTTACTGTATGGTTATATCCATCATACCTACCAGCATGTTTTGACTGAAATCTATACAGTCTATGTCGTTTTGTGACAAATGACCCTCCACCTGGTGAATGACCTTAAAAATATACAATGTACATACCATACAGTGCGGAAAAAAAAGTATTTAGTCAACCACCAATTGTGCAAGTTCTCACACTTAAAAAGATGAGGCCGGCCTGTAATTGTCATCATAGGTAGACCTCAACTATGAGAGACAAAATGAGAAAACAAATCCAGAAAATCACATTGTCTGATTTTTAAAGAATTTATTTGAAAATTATGGTGGAAAATAAGTATTTGGTCAGCTACAAACAAGCAAGATTTCTGGCTCTCACAGACCTGTAACTTCTTCTTTAAGAGGCTCCTCTGTCCTCCACTCATTACCTGTAGTAATGGCTCCTGTTTGACATTGTTATCAGTATAAAAGACACCTGTCCACAACCTCAAACAGTCACACTCCAAACTCCACTATGGTGAAGACCAAAGAGCTGTGGAAGGACACCAGAAACAAAATTGTAGACCTGCACCAGGCTGGGAAGACTGAATCTGCAATAGGCAAGCAGCTTGGTGTGAAGAAATCACCTGTGGGAGCAATAATTAGAAAATGGAAGACATACAAGACCACTGATAATCTCCCTCCATCAGGGGCTCCACGCAAGATCTCACCCCGTGGGGTCAAAATGATCACAAGAACGGTGAGCAAAAATCCCAGAACCACACGGGGGGACCTAGTGAATGACCTGCAGAAAGCTGGGACTAACGTAACAAAGGCTACCATCAGTAACACACTACGCCGCCAGGGACTCAGATCCTGCAGTGCCAGACGTGTCCCCCTGCTTAAGCCAGTACATATCCGGGCACGTCTGAAGTTTGCTAGAGAGCATTTGGATGTTCCAGAAGAGTATTGGGGAAATGTCATATGGTCAGATGAAACCAAAGTAGAACTGTTTGGTAGAAACACAACTCGTGGTGTTTGGAGGAGAGTGAATGCTGAGTTGCATCCAAAGAACACCGCCAGGGCAACGAAGGAGCGGCTTCGTAAGAAACATTTCAAGGTCCTGGAGTGGCCTAGCCAGTTTCCAGATCTCAACCCCATAGAAAACCTTTGGAGGGAGTTGAAAGTCCGTGTTGCCCAGCGACAGCCCCAAAACATCCCTGCTCTAGAGGAGATCTGCATGGAGGAATGGACCAACATACCAGCAACAGTGTGTGCCAACCTTGTGAAGACTTACAGAAAACGTTTGACCTCTGTCATTGCCAACAAAGGATATATGACAAAGTATTGAGATGAACTTTTGTTATTGACCAAATACTTATTTTCCACCATAATTTGCAAATAAATTCTTTAAAAATCAGACAATGTGATTTTCTAGATATGTTTTCTCATTTTGTCTCTCATAGTTGAGGTCTACCTATGATGACAATTACAGGCCGGCCTCATCTTTTTAAGTGGGAGAACTTGCACAATTGGTGGCTGACTAAATACTTTTTTTCCCCCCTATATATAGTGCATAGACTTTCTAGTATTACTGTTTCCCTCGTAGTTGTAAGGTAGTGATTCTTATATAGTAGAAATCAGACCAAATATGTTCTTGGACTTATACTTACGTGGTATGGTCTTTGAGAGGTCTATGACTCTCTTCTCCTGGATGAATCGTGATTCCTTGACCAATAGTCCACTGGAATGTAGTATCACGAAGAAATGAACTTGCCACAGGCTGGAACCAATTACATGAACTCCCATTTTCAAAGTTACAATATTCTGAAACTAAGAAGTAAAGTAGAGCTCGGTTAGCTTTGTTTAGTTGTTGCACATATTAGGGGGCATTACGCTAATGGTAGGAAACACAAGAGTCTGGTGCAAAGTTAATTATTTGGTAATTATGATGAATCAAATTAACGTTTAACTCAAAATTTAGTTGGTTCAGATAGCAAAAATTCTTCCCTAGTAGATGATAAAAATTTTACAAATCCCTTCCATTATCCTCACCAGAACTGGTAAAGTCTTGTTTGAATAATGTGGAAGAATGCTCGCCAATAGTCCCAAATTTGGTGGGATAAACCAGAGAACCGAGCCATAAAGAGGTATGATTTGTGCATATGAAAGGGGTTGTTCTGTTCCAAATAAAATTTTCATACAGATGACCTCTCCACAGGAGAGGTCATCAGTATGTGACTTGTTGAGGTCCAATACCCAAACCTGGCACAGATCAACTGTGGACAGAAGAGTCCAGCAGTTCACCAGAAGTAGAATAATACAATTAATAGGAGCAGAGCTGCAGTTCACCAGAACCACCACTCTCCAGTGGATGGAGCTGCTGCACCGCTCCAATTACTTCACTAGGAACAGTGCTGCATGCGCCACCCACCCAATAGCAGGTTCTGGCACCTGGACGCTGCTAGAACAGATGGTCTGGGTTTCGGACCTCAACAGGTCACGAGTATATAGAACTGGTTGTCACTGATATTTTTACTTACCACAGTTTTTTTCATCAGAGCTGTCTAGACAATCCTCTCTGAAATCACACAGCTTTGTGTTTGGTATACAATGTCCTGTCGACCTGCAGACATGTTCATCCTCTGAACAGTTGTGGACAGGAAGTGTTGCTTTAGTAGATGTCTCCAAGGGAACTGGTGACCAAGTTGGCAAAGCACCTGTAGAGAGAGAATTTATATTTATAGTCTGATTTACTTATGGGGCCACTTACTCTACTGGCTGGATGTGTTACTTTACTGAAAGAAAAACTCGTCAGATGTATTTTTTTGGTCATAAAATTCTATTTTACCAGTAATATTCCAGTTGTGTAAATTATTTCAGCCTAGCTCAGATGCATACATACATTGTGAACCCTTTTATTATGGGCAACTCGGTCATACAGTCTGACTATCAGTCCAGAGCTAGCGCTGCTCTGTAGGCAAGTCTCCCTTGTGTGACTGGCACCTCTCTGACATTTCCCCACATAACGCCACCTTCCCCGTTCCTCTGTATGTCCCTACAGTCCTGCTGAATATATCATTTCTGTGCTACATAAGGAACCAGAAGTGCAGTTCTATAAGCATGTAGATGAATTCACACTCCCCAAAAATCACACTTACAATCTATACTCTCTGTTCTGTGTGCAGAACCTCCAGTGCATTTTTATGAATTGGAGCTTTACACGGCTTTACCCTGCCCCCTGCTGGTAAGAGCTGACAAGGAGAAACCTCACAAGTAGTAAGAAGGGTAAAGCTGTATGATATAATGCTAAAATACACTAAAACTCTGCAATGTGAGTAAATGGACAGCAGTTTTATGTCATTGAACTATTACTTGCTGCCCTCAGATAGGACTCAGAGCAGGGCAAGTACAGTGTGATGAGATCCACCCCCCCCCATACCAGTCTTAAGGGAACCATATCAAAGGGGAAGTATATATTAAAATGGCAGACAATCCATAAATCATACATCAAATAATACAGGTATGGACAAGGCATATACAAGGGCTCCTGCATTAGCCAGATGCCTTGCAGTTAGAAAAGTTTGTGAGGTTTCTAAGAATAGATCAATATTGTGTGCACTGTAACTGTGATATACGACAAAAAAGAGCAAGAAAAATCAGGAGATTATGTGAGGTTTTATATATTTAGTATTTTTTTCCATTGGATTCTGGGTTTTGTGCTCCTTTAAATGATTCATTTGCACCTTAAATTTTGGAATAACTTGAACATTTATACAACCAAGTATCTGAGACATTTCCTATAGGATACAGAAGTGACTATAGACTCTAAGAGGAGCCTGTACCTCATCTCCTAATACTGAGCTAGAGAAGAAAATCTGATCTTATAGCGATACAGAAAACACAATAGAAGTCAGAATCAGAATGCCGCGCTTTCAATAGAAGAGTTAATAGTTTATATTTGTCAAATATCAAAATGAAATGAATGAAGAAAAGAGAAATGTAAATCCCATCAATATTTGGTGTGACCTTTGCCCTTTGGAGGCGGAGTCCTGGAAGTGATGATCCGGCCCCCACAGATATAGCCCTGATCTCATCATCATCCAGTCTGTCTGGGGTGACATGAAGAGACAGAAGGACTGGAGCAAGCCTACATCCACAGAAGATCTGTGCTTAGTTCTCCAAGATGGCAGCGGGAACAACCTCCCTGCTGAGTTCTGCCAAAAATTCTCTACAAGAATTGATGGAAGGCAAAGGGCAAAGGTCACACCAAACATTGATGGGATTTACATTTCATTTCTCTTCATTCACTTCATCTAGGATAGACTATCAATATTTAACTCTTGGATAATCCCTTTAAGACTGACTGTTTATATATCATTCTCAATCTGAAGTGCACTGGAATAAGAGGTAGCAAATTTATCAGAGAAGCATCTCTTGTCATTGAGCTTTGGGAGGACCAGCTCCCTTCTGCTAAACCCTACCCACTTTTTTGAAAAAGTGCAAAAATTTACAAATATTTTCCCAAGTATGGGTTGTGCAAACGTTTATGATGTTTTTACACCAGAAAACTGGCAAAGATTAATTAAAGAGGTTTTTCAGGCTTTATAATTGATGACCTATCCTTAGGGTAGGTTATCTATTAAAGATCAGCAGGGGCCTGACACCTTGGCCCCTCAGCTGATCAGCTGTTTGAAGGGGTTGCAGCATTCGTGTGAGTGCAGCCTCTTCCTACTTACCACGCGCAACATCGTACTTTTATATAGTGACTGTGCTTGATATCACGACTCAGCCCATTCACTTGGGCTGCGATCAAGCCATGTGACCAATGATCATGCCGATCATGGCATGTGATGTGGGACCGCTGCTACGACTTCAAACGGGTCTCAGGTGACAGACCCCCAAGGATCTTCAATTGATGACCTATCCTAATTATAGGTCATCCATTAGAACGTCCTAGAAAACCTCTTTAATAGTTGCCCCTTGAGACGCAACTACACCCTGCACACATTCACCACTAGGTGGTGCTCAATGCATACAGATTTCTACAATTCATATTTAATGTACTCCCCCTTTTGGTGGTTGCAGGCAGATCTAGTGTTAAGGGGGATTTGGAGCTATGTACATGAAAAAAGCTACAAACCCTGTAGTAATATGTGAATAAAATATGGAGGATGCTAACTTTATTTAAAGGGAAAATATGGCTGCTTTCTTCTTCTGAGGAAGTGACCTCATGTCCGTTGGTCCCATGGCAATGTCACATCCCGTCCCATTAAAATGAATGAGACTGATCTGCAGAATGGCCAAGTGACCAACCCCTTAAAGAGGAAGTAAGGCCCATTCCAAATTCTACTTTGGGGCTCTAAGATTTCTCTGCACATCCTTAAGCGTTATGTTCTTGCTCACATTTGCCAGATTTTGTACTCTGGAGACTTTAACTTCATGGGAAAGTTGAACTTATGATAGATCTACCTGTATGATGAGCAGAAATAAATGGATTTCCTGGATGTGGCTGTATTTGTTACATAAGACGGTTGGATGCACAGCAAAAGGAAAGATGAAAGTAATAGATTTCTTGACAAAAGTCTGTAATTGCCAACTGTGCTGGATAAATTCTCCTAAGATCAATTTCATAAGGTTTGGAAAAATTGTTCTAGTGTAGCAGATTGTGAATTATGACCAACAAATACAGTAAGAAAGGAATAGCAAGTACCGAATGTTACGTGCTGCTGAAATATACAGAAAATATAGATGTGGCAGGTCTTAAAGGGGATTTCCTATGAACTTAACCATATTAAAAATTTTATGGTTAAACATTTTTACAAATATAAATGATTAAAAATGTTGCAGAATTTTATAGATTTCCTCCAACCATCTTAGTAGTGACAGTCTGTTGTTTTGATCGGTTGCTGATGGATACGACCGTTGGCAGAAATATTTAACTCTTAATTGCCTAAAAATTTAAATGAGGTTATGTTTGTTGGAAACCCCTTTAACCGAACTCCAAACTGGTGAAGAAATGCAATTTCTCCCCAAAACCAATTCAACAAAATATGTTAACTAAACCCTGGACAAGCTGCAATTCACATTACAACCACTGGGTGGTGAGTTTACAACATGTAGCTCATACTTTCATAAATACAGTGCTGGCCAAAAGTATTGGCACCCCTGCAATTCTGTCAGATAATACTCAATTTCTTCCAGAAAATGATTGCAATCACAAATGCTTTGGTAATAATATCTTCATTTATTTTGCTTGCAATGAAAAAACACAAAAGAGAATGAAAAAAAAAAAAGTCAAATCATTGATCATTTTACACAAAATTCCAAAAATGGGCCGGACAAAAGTATAGGCACCCTCAGCCTAATACTTGGTAGCACAACCTTTAGACAAAATAACTGCGAACAACTGCTTCCGGTAACCATCAATGAGTTCCTTACAATGCTCTGCTGGAATCTTAGACCATTCTTCTTTGGCAAATTTCTCCAGGTCCCTGAGATGTGAAGGGTGCCTTCTCCAAACTGCCATTGTGAGATCTCTCCACAGGTGTTCTATGGGATTCAGGTCTGGACTCATTGCTGGCCACTTTAGAAGTCTCCAGTGCTTTCTCTCAAACCATTTTCTAGTGCTTTTTGAAGTGTGTTTTGGGTCATTGTCCTGCTGGAAGACCCATGACCTCTGAGGGAGACCCAGCTTTCTCACACTGGGCCCTACATTATGCTGCAAAATTTGTTGGTAGTCTTCAGACTTCATAATGCCATGCACACGGTCAAGCAGTCCAGTGCCAGAGGCAGCAAAGCAACCCCAAAACATCAGGGAACCTCCGCCAAATTTGACTGTAGGGACCGTGTTCTTTTCTTTGAAGGCCTCTTTTTTTTTTCCTGTAAACTCTATGTTGATGCCTTTTCCCAAAAAGCTCTACTTTTGTCTCATCTGACCAGAGAACATTCTTCCAAAAAGTTTTTGGCTTTTTCAGGTAAGTTTTGGCAAACTCCAGCCTGGCTTTTTTATGTCTCTGGGTCAGAAGTGGGGTCTTCCTGGGTATCCTACCATAGAGTCCCTTTTCATTCAGACGCCGACGGATAGTACGGGTTGACACTGTTGTACCCTCGGACTGCAGGGCAGCTAGAACTTGTTTGGATGTTAGTCGAGGTTCTTTAGCCACCATCCGCACAATCTTTCGTTGAAATCTCTCGTCAATTTTTCTTTTCCGTCCACATCTAGGGAGGTTAGCCACAGTGCCATGGGCTTTAAACTTCTTGATGACACTGCGCACGGTAGACACAGGAACATTCAGGTCTTTGGAAATGTTCTTGTAGCCTTGAGATTGCTCATGCTTCCTCACAATTTTGCTTCTCAAGTCCTCAGACAGTTCATTGGTCTTCTTTCTTTTCTCCATGCTCAATGTGGTACACACAAGGACACAGGACAGAGGTTGAGTCAACTTTAATCCATTTCAACTGGCTGCAAGTGTGATTTAGTTATTGCCACCACCTGTTATGTGCCACAGGTAAGTAACAGGTGCTGTTAATTACACAAATTAGAGAAGCATCACATGATTTTTCCAAGGGTGCCAATACTTTTGTCCACCCCCTTTTTTATGTTTGGTGTGGAATTATATCCAATTTGGCTTTTTGACAATTCTTTTTGTGGTTTTCCATTGAAGACAAATTAAATGAAGATCTTATTACCAAAGCATTTGTGATTGCAATCATTTTCTGGAAGAAATTGAGTATTATCTGACAGAATTGCAGGGGTGCCAATACTTTTGGCCAGCACTGTAGCTTCTCATTACACCATGCAGTTTGCTATGCTGATCAGACTAAGGGTATGTTCACACTAAGAGTTTTTTGCAAGTGTATTTTGAGGCAGAATTCACCTCAAAATCTGCTTTAAAAAGCTTCCTATTCTCTACCATTGATTTCAATGGGACTTAGTAGCAGATTGGAGATTTGTTTCAACGAATATTCATATGGTTCGGTCATCCGGTTCATTTCAGGCCGAACTTGTTCGGCATGAACCAAAAGTACTAATATTATACTCCAGGTTCTCCTCACATCCTGAACAAATGGAGACCTAAGGGAAATGAGCAAAAACAACAAAAAGTTATACTCATCTATCCTGGGCATCCTTTCAGTGTCCAGCAGTCCCCCGGCACCCTCTTCAGGCCTCTGACTGGGTCACCCATGGTCATGATGTTGGTACCCCCTAATGACCCCTGAGTCCCAATCACAGGTTTCACTGGTGACCCCGGGGCTCATGATGTCAGCCAGTGGCCTGAAGAAGACCCCAGGGGATCTTTATACATCAAGGAGATGTGAGGCAAGGTGAGTATAACTGTTTGGATCTTCACTCTAGGAGACCCCAGAGTATAATAGTGTTTAGTGGGTGGCGAAACCCAAGATTCTTTGGGTTTGAGTCTTACCCAAAACTTTTGGAAAATTTGGGTTCTATGAAAATCGGTTTCCTCACCCCTAGACATGATGCTTTTTTTCCCTCTAGCTGAAAAAATTACTTACAGTAAAAAAAATCTGCTACTGACTCCCGTTGAAATAAATGGGAGGAATTTTTTTGAGGCGGATTCCACTCAATATACAGTCATGGCCAAAAGTTTTGAGAATGATACAAATATTAATTTTTACAAAGTCTACTGCTTCAGTTTTTCTAATGGCAATTTGCATATACTCCAGAATGTTATAAAGAGTGATCAGCTTAACAGCAATTACTTGCAAAGTCAATATTTGCCTAGAAAATGAACTTTATCCCCCAAAACACATTTCAACATCATTGCAGCCCTGCCTTAAAAGGACCACCTAACATCGTTTCAGTGATTGCTCCATTAACACAGGTGTGGGTGTTGATGAGGACAGGGCTGGAGATCAATCTGTCATGATTAAGTAAGAATGACACCACTGGACACTTTAAAAGGAGGCTGGTGCTTGCCATCATTGTTTCTCTTCTGTTAACCATGGTTATCTCTAAAGAAACACGTGCAGTCATCATTGCACTGCACAAAAATGGCCTAACTGGGAAGAGTATTGCAGCTAGAAAGATTGCACCTCAGTCAACAATCTATCGCATCATCAAGAACTTCAAGGAGAGAGGTTCCATTGGTGCCAAAAAGGCTCCAGGGCGCCCAAGAAAGACCATCAAGTGGCAGGACCGTCTCTTAAAAGTGTTTCAGCTGCGGGATCGGGCTACTAGCAGTGCAGAGCTTGCTGAGGAATGGCAGCAGGCAGGTGTGTGTGCATCTGCACGCACTGTGAGGCGGAGACTCTTGGAGCAAGGCCTGGTCTCAAGGAGGGCAGCAAAGAAGCCACTTCTCTCCAGAAAAAACATCAGGGACAGACTGATATTCTGCAAAAGGTACAGGGACTGGACTGCTGAGGACTGGGGTAAAGTCATTTTCTCTGATGAATCCCCTTTTCGATTGTTTGGAACATCTGGAAAACAGCTTATTCAGAGAAGAAGAGGTGAGCGCTACCACCAGTCTTGTCTCATGCCAACTGTAAAGCATCCTGAAACCATTCATGTGTGGGGTTGCTTCTCAGCCAAGGGAATCGGCTCTCTCACAGTCTTGCCTAAAAACACAGCCATGAATAAAGAATGGTACCAGAATGTCCTCCAAGAGCAACTTCTCCCAACCGTCCAAGAGGAGTTTGGCGCTCAACAATGCCTTTTCCAGCATGATGGAGCACCTTGCCATAAAGCAAAGGTGATAACTAAATGGCTCAGGGAACAAAACATAGAGATTTTGGGTCCATGGCCTGGAAACTCCCCAGATCTTAATCCCATTGAGAACTTGTGGTCAATCATCAAGAGACGGGTGGACAAACAAAAACCAACAAATTCAGACAAAATTAAAGCATTGATTCTGCAAGAATGGACTGCTATCAGTCAGGATTTGGTCCAGAAGTTGATTGAGAGCATGCCAGGGAGAATTGCAGAGGTCCTGAAGAAGAAGGGTCAACACTGCAAATATTGACTTGCTGCATGAACTCATTCTAACTGTCAATATAAGCTTCTGTTACTCATAATATGAATGCAATTATATTTCTGTATGTGATAAAAACATCTGACAAACACACATAAAAACCAGAGGGCAGCAGATCATGTGACAATATAATATTTGTATCATTCTCAAAACTTTTGGCCATGACTGTACATGGAAAACGAAAGGGTTTTTTTTTTAGAATTTTTGTCCGTTTTTATCTTTATTACCACAGTACTGTGCTTTTAAACGTTAGATACAAAAATAGTTTATCGGCACCGGTGTTCATAAAGGGATTACAGACCAGAATAGAAGAGCAAAGAAATATCAGTTTACAGCCCTGCTACAAATAACCTCGTTGTAAAAGTATAATGAAGATTAAGTGTGATACTGCATGCTGAGCTACTGTATCTAAGCTTATCATTCATGACACCATCTCCTGAGCCACTATATCTAAGCAGATCAAGTATGATACTGTATATTGAGTGTGTGTATCTAAACATATTAGTTGTGATACTGAATATGTGTATCTCAATCATGAAGTGTAAGACTGTACACTGAAGTGTGTGTATCTAAGCCTATCAACTGCAATGCTGCATACTGAGTGTGTGTATCTAATTCCATCATGTGTGATACATGACACTGCATACTGAATGTGTCAATCCGAGGTGTAGCTTGAAGCTCTTGGGCCTCAATGCAAAACTAACTTCCTAGTGCCATTTAGAATAATGGTATATTTCAAGTAGCAGAGGGATGTTAGAATACAGCCCCCAGGAGCTGAGCTCAAACATGTCTGCTCATCTTGGATGCTAGCCACAGAGACATAAATCCATCCCTAAGCTCATTTTATTTCTGCACTGGGGATCTTTGTTTTTATGACTTTGTATAATATGTCATTTTAGGCTACATGCAGCCACCACTAGGGGGAGCTAGATGCATATGAATTTATATACAAACGTGGACAAAATTGTTGGTACCCCTTGTTTAATGAAAGAAAAACCCACAATGGTCACAGAAATAACTTGAATCTGACATACTTTGCCAAACTGCATGTTGACAAACCACAAAGCTTCTGGGAGAATGTCCTATGAACAGATGAGACAAAAATCAAAATTTTTGGCAAGGCACATCAGCTCTATGTTCACAGACGGAAAAATGAAGCATATCTCGAAAAGAACACTGTCCCTACTGTGAAACATGGAGGAGGCTCTTTTATGTTCTGGGGCTGCTTTGCTGCATCTGGCACAGGGTGTCTTGAATCTGTGCAGGGTACAATGAAATCTCAAGACTATCAAGGGATTCTAGAGAGAAATGTGCTGCCCAGTGTCAGAAAGCTCGGTCTCAGTCGCAGGTCATGGGTCTTGCAACAGGATAATGACCCAAAACACACAGCTAAAAACACCCAAGAATGGCTAAGAGGAAAACATTGGACTATTCTGAAGTGGCCTTCTCTGAGCCCTGACCTAAATCCTATTGAGCATCTTTAGAAGGAGCTGAAACATGCCGTCTGGAAAAGGCACCCTTCAAACCCGAGACAACTGGAGCAGTTTGCTCATGAGGAGTGGCCAAAATACCTGCTGAGAGGTGCAGAAGTCTCATTGACAGTTACAGGAATCGTTTGATCGCAGGGATTGCCTCAAAAGGTTGTGCAACAAAATATTAAAGGGGTATTCCCACCAACATAACCATTTTTAAGTTTGTAGATAATTAAAAGTTAAACATTTTTACAAGTATAAGTAATTAAACATTTTGCAGAGTTTTAAAGATTTTCTGTAAATATCTTGTGATCACAGTCTTGTTGTCTTGATCAGTTGCCAGTGGATACGATCATGAATGCAGGACCTTTCTAAGGTCAGAAAATCAGCAATGGTTTCCTTATCGTGGCCGGGATATCTTCTCATACAAGTAGTGTCCCTGCCTGATAACCCAGCTACAATAAGAAAACCATGGCTGGGTTTTTGACAAGTCCCAGACCATATAAAGGTTCTGCATTTGTGGTCGTATCCATTGGCAACCGATCAAGACAACAGATGTCACCACTAAGATAGTTAGAGGAAATCTTTAAAACTCTGCAGAATTTTTAACTACTTATATTTGCAAAAATGTTTAACTTTTAATTATCCACAAATATAGATATGATTATGATCACGGGAATACCCCTTTAAGTTAAGGGAACCATCATTTCTGTCCAGGCCTGTTTCATGAGTTTTCTTTTTTTTAAAATTCTGTTGAAGCCTGGTTGGAAAGCAATGTCTGACTTTCATTTGTTCATTTCCATAGAATTTTTATATATTATTACTTTTGTCAGATTCAAGATATTTCTGTGACCATTGTGGGTTTTTCTTTCATTAAACAAGGGGTACCAACAATTTTGTCCACGTGTATATGCTAGTCAATCAGAGATTACTAATCTCAAAGAGAGCTATAGAGATTGTATGCACTGAGATCCCTGTAGTGGTGGCTGCAAGTATCAAGCACAGGAAGCTTTTCAGTACTGGGCCTCTACAAGACTCTAAGTAGTCACATACCTGCCCCCTATTCTAAGAAATCTTCTCTTGCTTTAGTAAAAACAAAAGTAATTCTATCTTAAATGTAAATATAAAATCACTTCCAATAAACCAAATCATTGAATTATATCAGTACGTTTATATCATCTTACCTCTATGGAAGGTGCAGTTAAAGAAGGACATGTCATCGACGGCAATATCTCCAGTAAATCCATCGCCCACCGTGCCTACGATCAACAGCTGGAAGGCAGAAAATAATACTGTATATTACTGTGGTTGCATTATAATGTATAAAGCAATGACATTTACTTAGATCAGACATGTCCACCTTTACCTTAGCTCGAATTTGGTTAAGGATTGCAAATCCTCATGAAAGAATTCAATAAGTCATTGTTACATGTCAGAAAAACCTTTGACAGGCTGCAATCCACAACACAACCACTGGGTGGCCACGCATAGGCTTAGCATAGACATCCCATGGCAGAATATCACAAAATACTTCTTTTTCCCAAAAGTTGGTCATCCAATGCCAAACATCAAGGGGTATGCTGAGTCAAGAAGAAAGGTAAGAAAGGAGACATCTCTATACTGTATGTGCAACTAAGATATACAGAATATGGAAAATGTCAGAAACAGTGAGAAAAGGAGGGACATTGTCACTGAAGGGTGGACAAGAAGAACTGGGCCACCCAGGTAATAAGAGCTAATGTAAAAACATACAGTACCTTATGGGAAAATGGATTGAAAACATTATTAAAGTCTAGTCACAGAAATTTCCTTGAAATTATAACTTTGTGACTGCCTATTGTGGCCACTAGGGGGAGCCGAGTAGCTTACTGCATACTGCTTACCTTGTGTACTGTTTATCCTTTGAACTCAATGATAAGATAATATGCAGTAAGCTCCTGAGCTCCCCCTAGTGATGACTACAGGTAGGCATCATGTTATCTTTTAAAGGATTTTTCCAGGACTTATTAATTGATGACCTCTCCTTAGAGTAGGTCATCATTTAAAGATCGTCAGGGTTCTGACACTTGGCTGCAGTATCTGGGTGAGTGCTACATACCATTCACAGCACCATACTTTTCCGCAGTGGCTATGCTTAGCATTGCAGCTCAACCCATTCACTTGATTGGGACTGAGCGATCAGGCCATGTGACCAATGACCACAGAAGCATAACTTGAAGCTTGTGGGCCCCAATGTAAAACAGGTAGTGGGCCCCTCACTTATCATGTGCTACCCATAATACTGTTATGTTGTAGAGAGGCCTTTGGGCCCCCTGAGGCACCACTGCACCCCCTATAAACTACACCCCTGGATGAACATGATGCCCACTGCCACTTCAAATATCTAAGGGGTACGGACCCGCACGTATCTCAAAGGTCCCAGAAAACCCCTTTAAATTTAGGTCTATGCAGGGGATTTGGAGCTTTGTATCAGTAAAACAGGGCTCCAACCTCTATAAAGATATATAACAAAAATTAAGTTTTGGACCTAAAAAACTATATGATGCTAAAAATTGGACATTTCCTTAAGAAGTCCTGCACATATACATAAAATAAAGTTTTTCCTTCTCACTATGTCTTATTTCTGTCTGTAGAAATTGGCTCCGGTGATGTAGACTGTGCCAGGCCTGCACCTGCTCTGGCCTCGTCCCTCTATATCCTACATTTCAATATTTTATTATCAATTCATTGTAATATCGGAAAAATATGACTGCGCTGTAAATAATGCAAACAGAAATACTCGGTGATCCCGCTGGTTAAATAAATAATATTCTTTTTTATCTTTTTCTACCAGACAATTGCCTGAAGCACTCGCGATAGCGCTCCGAGGACACCAGCCAAAAATTTACTCTGCCTTAATATAAGAAAGAAACTTACATAAGAAAGCTTCGCCGCGCTGATCTTTGCAGTTCTGCAACACTGAATCTGTCTGAGAATTTAGCAGCCGGGTCAATTTCCCATCTACTTTTTTTTTACCCTCTCAGTAAATCTTTGTAATTGGATTTCAAAGGTAAAAATGCGTTGTCGACCACCATTCAATGAATCGCCATTTCCAACAAAACTTGCATGTCAATGTAAAGTCTCCTCCGGGGAAGGCAGCCAGCGTGAAGATAATTTCACAACTCATTTATAATGTGAATTAGGACAAATAACATTGTGTTTTCTTTACATATGAGAAATGCACCTTGTCCGGCCGCCCGTCTAATGCAGCATCCAGCTGTCAGTAGCTAGCCATATTCTACAGGACAAGTTCGCATTACTTCATAATTAAATTGTATAGATTTTATCCACTAAGCCATGCAGGCAATTATATATCTCACCCACAGATAACATGGACATTTATCATGAATCGAAGAGGACAGGTGGAAGAATAGACTAATAGATCAATAGAAGGAGGAATGGTATAGAGATGGATGATGGACTAATATAAGGATCAAATGAAATGCATAGGAAGAAAGACGATAAACATGAAATAGAGTTAAAGATAAATGAATAGATAGATAACATAGATAATGAAATGATGGATGGATGGATGGATAGATAGATAGATAGATAGATAGATAGATAGATAGAAAGATAGAAAGATATGAGATAGATAGATAGATAGATATATGAGATAGATAGATAGATAGATAGATAGATAGATAGATAGATAGATAGATAATTAGATAGATATGAAACAGATGATAAACAGACAAGCAGAGAAACAGATTTGAAATAAATTCTATACATTCGATGATAGACAGATAGATAGATAAATAGATAGATAGATAGTTATGAAATAGATGATAAATATGTGATGGATAGATACACTTTAGATAAATATATACATCACGACTTAATGCAACCATATGGAATTAAATAATAATAATAATAATAGATATGAAAGAAATGATAGAATAGATAATAGATAGATAGAGATAGATAGATTATATGATAGAGTAGAAGATAGTAGATAGATAGATAGATAGATAGATAGATAGATACTGTGTAGATAGATAGATAGATAGATAGATAGATAGATAGATAGGTAGATAGATAGGTAGATAGATATCCACTAAGCCATGCAGGCAATTATATATCTCACCCACAGATAACATGGATATTTATCATGAATCGAAGAGGACAGGTGGAAGAATAGACTAATGGATCAATAGAAGGAGGAATGGTATAGAGATGGATGGATGGACTAATATAAGGATCAAATGAAATGCATAGGAAGAAAGATGATAAACATGAAATAGAGAGAAAGATAAATGAATAGATAAATAACATAGATAATGAAATTATGTATGGATGGATAGATAGATAGATAGATAGATAGATAGATAGATAGATAGAAAGATATGAGAGAGATATGAGATAGATAACATATATAATGAAACAAAGGATGAATGGATGGATGGATGGATAGATAGATATGAGATAGATAGATAGATAGATAGATAGATAGATAGATAGATAGATATGAAATAGATGATAAACAGACAAGCAGACAAACAGATATGAAATAAATTCTATACATTCGATGATAGACAGATAGATAGATAGTTATGAAATAGATGATAAATATGTGATGGATAGATACACTGTAGATAAATAGATACATCACCGACTTAATACAGCCACATGGAATTAAATTGTAATAATAGATATGAAAGAAATGATAGAATAGATAATAGATAGATAGATAGATAGATAGATAGATAGCTAGATAGACAAAAATGTCAGTTCCAGATTAGGTTGTCTTCTGTTGGACCAATTTAAGGCAAATTATTAAATGAGAGGCTGAGTCCATGGAAGATTCTCTGGTACTCTGGTGGGCCAGTCCAGCTTTGTGTGCATAAGTTCCGTATAGATGGAGGGTGGGCCCCTATAATCATTTCTTCCTGTGACTCAGGGAACCAACATGGGGACAGATTTACTAATAATGCATAGTATTTAGACCAGACAGTCTAAAGATCCACCAAATCTATCACAATGACTAATAGATGGTAAGTTTGTCACATCATTAGACACTTTTTTTATAGCTTTCCACCACTCATCGGTTGGCTTACTCTGTGCCAAAAGATTTGGCGCATATTGTCACATCTTAAGCCACACCCCTTTCTCTCTGTTTAAATCTCTTAATAAATCTCTAATTTTTACACATTTGATTCGTAAATTTGCCCCTTTGTTTTTGATCTTTGACAACAAAGTTTACTTGCTGATATTTAGTTGTTGCTTGCAGCCTATAAATTGCTTTACATACATCTTTATGGACATTCAATACCAGGATAAATTTCCTGCGGCTTCGAACTAATCTTTTACTTTCAAGGACAGTTGCAAAGAAATTACATAACATAGTGCACATGAGGGACATTTTATTCAAATTTTTATCCCATGACCCCTAAAATGTCGAATTTTCTGTTAAGATAAATACATTCCGTGAATGAAGCATAATTCACAAAAAAAGATCAATTACAAAGAATCGAGAACCTTTTTATACCAAAACATGACTATAAACAAAGAAGATGTATGACCAAATCAATACTGAAGGTTGGATTCATATATTACATTATCTCTGCAAGCAGAAATTTAAGATGAGCATAATAGGAAAACCTAAAAATACAAAAATATGTCCAGGGCACATTCTCATCTGTTTTTCATAGCTGGGTGGACATCTACTTTTCCCACTCATCCATTGCCGTCAATGGGCAAATCAGGCCAGTGAAAATAGACTTAAAGGAGACCTTTCACCACCTCCACGATCTCCAACTGTTTGCATCCTGCAATAGGTGCTTCTCCGCTGATTCTGGAGCAGTTGGAATTTTTCCTCTAGCCCCCACCATTCCCGAGCAAACATTTCTATTAGTTTTAGCACAATTATACTCTCTGATGTCAGGTGGGCGGTCCCTGTCTTTCTTCACCAGTCTAAGACCGCCCACCTAATAGTAGAAGGTATAATTGTGCTGAAACTAATAGCTGTGATTACTCAGGAATGGTGGGGGCTAGAGAAAAAATTCCAACTGCGCCAGAAACAGTGGAGCAGTGCCTATTGAAGGATGCAAAGAGTTGGGGGAGATGATGAAAGATTCATTTTAAGATTCTTATCCATGAAAAAAGTAGTGCATTAGACACTACACGGCCAAAAAACTGGGTTATGTGACTAAAGCTTAATACGTAACACACTGATATACTGGGGCAGATACAGGATAGGACAATCAATTGTAGAAAGTGGATAATCCCTTTAAGGTTGTGGTAAATCATGATTTCACAGTGACCTTGGTACAACCAAAAATGGCCATTGAGCCCTTATCTACAGTATGTGAAGCACAGCTGGAGACTTAGCCACATCTCTTGTTGCCTCCTTCTGATACTTCTGGTCCTTGTGACACGATCATTATGTCGGTTCTACCATTAGGGGTACACAATCTTTAGGTGCTGGGTGTAGGGGAAAGGAGACACCTTGCCCCTCAGCCTTGGCCAGGGTATTTAGAGACAAGGCTAGGGCAATGAACTGAACTTTTGCCTCTGTGTCAAGCAAACCTAGTTCACACTGCATACTATATTGAGAAGAAGTAAGAACCAAACTTGAGCTGGGTCCTCATCTCTCCAAGGGCCACAATGTAGATATAGTATGTTCATACTTAGATACAAGTTTATAGGTCAATAAATCATAAGTACCAGTGAACAATCGTCTTTGTGCCTCGGTTTTTGGCTTCATTCGTCTCCCCGAGCCGTACTTTGTAGAAAGAATGCCACTGTAAGATGTGTTTTGTAGCAAGGACCATATTTCATCTTTACTCTGATTCTTGTTATTACAAATGAACAGAAGTTCAATGAAAGTTCAGTGAGTTTAGTTAATAACTATTCTGCTCGAGTATAGGTTTCCACATCTAGAGAGATCCTCGTGTTTAATGGTACATCTTGAGTACTACTCACTCCATCCTATACTTGTGGAAGGCTGGGATTTATCTCAAGTATGATATGCTTATTATTAACTGAAAACAGTGAATCAATCGTCTATTGAAAAGGTGATCATACAGTCACGACAGAGTCTGAATAACAGTTCATTGTGCATACTTGCCAACTCCCTTAGGATGTCCCAAAATGACCCAAAATGAGAGGTAACCCCCGGAGTCTTTCATCCACCGGGCAAGACACATACCAAAAGGGGGCACGTCATATCCCAAATGGTGGTGTGCCTTCATAAATGGGGGGCATGATCTCCCCCTGAAAATGTTCACACCATTCTCACAGGCACATACCTCCAAGTATATTATTATGGCTGTATAGAATTGTTGGATGAGACAGTATAATAATATAAATGAAAAATGAATTTATTCAGTTCTGCTTGTATTGAATCAGAAAAAGAGGGACATGTGAAAGCCTGTGAGTCCTGCTTCCCCCCTACTCATAGAGAAAGCCTGTGAGTCCTGCTCCCCCCCCTACTCATAGAGAAAGCCTGTGAGTGCTACTTCCCCCCTACTCATAGAGAAAGCCTGAGAGTCCTGCTTCCCCCACCTACTCATAGAGAAAGCCTGTGAGTCCTGCTTCCTCCACCTACTCATAGAGAAAGCCTGTGAGTCCTGCTTTTCCCCACCTACTCATAGAGAAAGCCTGTGAGTCCTGCTTCTCCCACCTACTCATAGAGAAAGCCTGTGAGTCCTGCTTCCTCCACCTACTCATAGAGAAAGCCTGTGAGTCCTGCTTCCCAACATACTCATAGAGAAAGCCTGTGAGTCCCCCTGCTCCCCCTCGGAAGCCGTGAGTCCCGCCCCCGCACCCATAGAGAAAGCCTGTGAGTCCTGCTTCCCCCACCTACTCATAGAGAAAGCCTGTGAGTCCTGCTCCCACCTACTCAGAGAAAGCCTGTGAGTCCTGCTTCCCCCCTACTCATAGAGAAAGCCTGTGAGTGCTACTTCCCCCCCTACTCATAGAGAAAGCCTGTGAGTCCTGCTTCCCCCCTACTCATAGAGAAAGCCTGTGAGTCCTGCTTCCCCCCTACTCATAGAGAAAGCCTGTGAGTCCTGCTTCCTCCACCCCTCCACCTAGAGAAAGCCTGTGAGTCCTGCTTTTCCCACCTACTCATAGAGAAAGCCTGTGAGTCCTGCTTCTCCCACCTACTCATAGAGAAAGCCTGTGAGTCCTGCTTCCCAACATACTCATAGAGAAAGCCTGTGAGTCCTGCTTCCCCCCCACACTCATAGAGAAAGCCTGTGAGTCCTGCTTCCCCCACCTACTCATAGAGAAAGCCTGTGAGTCCTGCTTCCTACACCTACTCATAGAGAGAGCCTGTGAGTCCTGCTTCCCAACATACTCATAGAGAAAGCCTGTGAGTCCTGCTCCCCCCCCCACTCATAGAGAAAGCCTGTGAGTCCTGCTTCCCCCCCCCCCACCTACTCATAGAGAAAGCCTGTGAGTCCTGCTTCCTCCCCCCTACTCATAGAGAAAGCCTGTGAGTCCTGCTTCCCCCCCTACTCATAGAGAAAGCCTGTGAGTCCTGCTTCCTCCACCTACTCATAGAGAAAGCCTGTGAGTCCTGCTTTTCCCACCTACTCATAGAGAAAGCCTGTGAGTCCTGCTTCTCCCACCTACTCATAGAGAAAGCCTGTGAGTCCTGCTTCCTACACCTACTCATAGAGAAAGCCTGTGAGTCCTGCTTCCCAACATACTCATAGAGAAAGCCTGTGAGTCCTGCTTCCCCCCCCCCCCGCACTCATAGAGAAAGCCTGTGAGTCCTGCTTCCCCCACCTACTCATAGAGCAAGCCTGTGAGTCCTGCTTCCTACACCTACTCATAGAGAGAGCCTGTGAGTCCTGCTTCATCCACCCGCTAATAGAGAGAGCCTGTGAGTCCTGCTTCTCCCACCACTCATAGAGAAAGCCTGTGAGTCCTGCTTCCTACACCTACTCATAGAGAAAGCCTGTGAGTCCTGCTCCCCCCCACTCATAGAGAAAGCCTGTGAGTCCTGCTTCCTACACCTACTCATAGAGAAAGCCTGTGAGTCCTACTTCCCCCACCTACTCATAGAGAAAGCCTGTGAGTCCTGCTTCTTCCACCCACTCATAGAGAAAGCCTGTGAGTCCTGCTTCTCCAACTACTCATAGAGAAAGCCTGTGAGTCCTGCTTCTCCCACCTACTCATAGAGAAAGCCTGTGAGTCCTGCTTCCTTCACCTACTCATAGAGAAAGCCTGTGAGTCCTGCTTCCCTCCCCCACTCATAGAGAAAGCCTGTGAGTCCTGCTCCCCACCCACTCATAGAGAAAGTCTGTGAGTCCTGCTTCCCCCCTACTCATAGAGAAAGCCTGTGAGTCCTGCTTCCCCCACTCATAGAGAAAGCCTGTGAGTCCTGCTTCCCCCCACTCATAGAGAAAGCCTGTGAGTCCTGCTTCTCCCACCACTCATAGAGAAAGCCTGTGAGTTCTGCTTCCTCCACCACTCATAGAGAAAGCCTGAGTCCTGCTTCCCCCCTACTCATAGAGAAAGCCTGTGAGTCCTGCTTCCCCAACCTACTCATAGAGAGAGCCTGTGAGTCCTTCTCCCCCCACCTACTCATAGAGAAAGCCTGTGAGTCCTGCTTCCCCCACCTACTCATAGAGAAAGCCTGTGAGTCCTGCTTCTCTACCTACTCATAGAGAAAGCCTGTGAGTCCTGCTCCCCCCACTCATAGAGAAAGCATGTGAGTCCTGCTTCCTCCACCTACTCATAGAGAAAGCCTGTGAGTCCTGCTTCCTCCACCTACTCATAGAGAAAGCCTGTGAGTCCTGCTTCCCCCTACTCATAGAGAAAGCCTGTGAGTCCTGTTTCCCCACTACTCATAGAGAAAGCCTGTGAGTCCTGCTTCCCCACTACTCATAGAGAATGCCTGTGAGTCCTGTTTCCCCCTCCTACTCATAGAGAAAGCCTGTGAGTCCTGCTCCCCCCCACTAATAGAGAAAGCCTGTGAGTCCTGCCCCCCACCTACTCATAGAGAAAGCCTGTGAGTCCTGCTCCCCCCCACTAATAGAGAAAGCCTGTGAGTCCTGCCCCCCACCTACTCATAGAGAAAGCCTGTGAGTCCTGCTTCCTCCACCCACTCACAGAGAAAGCCTGTGAGTCCTGCTTCTCCCCCTACTCATAGAGAAAGCCTGTGAGTCCTGCTTCCTCCACCCACTCCTAGAGAGAGCCTGTGAGTCCTGCTTCCTCCACCACTCATAGAGAGAGCCTGTGAGTCCTGCTTCCCCCACCTACTCATAGAGAAAGCCTGTGAGTCCTGCTTCCCCCACCTACTCATAGAGAGAGCCTGTGAGTCCTGCTTCCCCCACCTACTCATAGAGAAAGCCTGTGAGTCCTGCTTCCCCCACCTACTCATAGAGAAAGCCTGTGACTCCTGCTTCCCCTACCTACTCATAGAGAAAGCCTGTGAGTCCTGCTTCCTCCACCTACTCATAGAGAAAGCCTGTGAGTCCTGCTTCCCACCTACTCATAGAGAAAGCCTGTGAGTCCTGCTCCCCCCCTCCCACTCATAGAGAAAGCCTGTGAGTCCTGCTTCCCCCACCTACTCATAGAGAAAGCCTGTGAGTCCTGCTTCCCCTGCCCACTCATAGAAAAAGCCTGTGAGTCCTGCTTCCCCCACCCACTCAGAGAAACTGACATTCCCTTACTTGGCTCCTATGTTTCTTTGGGGGGGGGAAGTTGCAGATATCTACCTTCCAAATCCAAATACATCCTTATTGTATGGCACTATGTTCACTTTTTATAATCCCATTACCATCTTTACGGTTCTCCTAAACACCAAGTGCAGGGACATGGTGTTAGAATGGAAATATCAAGTCTCAATCACACTCCTTTAATAAAAAAAATAGACTCTTCTGGTTTAGGAGTTCTATTATTATGTTGAACTCAAACTTCTACGAAAAATTATAACTATGAAAATATTCTTTAAAAGTTCTTGCCATAGGTGCATGCTGTAAATGAATTGAATATACTTGTGTCCTTCTTAAACTTTCCTATTGGCTTCCATATTCTGAAATAAATGGTGCAAGATGACCAGCTTTAGAAAGACAACATGGTTTTGTGGTACTCTGTTGGGAGTTGTTTCTGCTGTATGTGTCTATATGGGCCACCATGTGGTTGTGATGTAAATTGCAGCCTGTTGATGGTTTTGCTAGCATGTTGAGATAATGTATTGAATTTGTATCATACAAATTGAACCCTTAAAGGGGTTATGCCACAAATATTATTTATCCCCTATCCATTGGACCCCACTGATCTAAAAAATGGGAGTGTTTAATTCCTTTTATGAATGCAGCAATGGACAATACGCCTCCCTGCTATACTCCCTTTAATGGGAGGGCTAGAAGTACAGTACTCGGCTATCTTTGGTATGCCCATTGAAGTGAATGGAGCAAGGGAGTGTCCACCGCCATTGTTGTGGTCTCAGTGGTTGGATCCCCACCGATCAGCAACTTATCTCTTATTCTCTAGATAGGGGATAGATAATTTTCATGGTATAACCCCTTTAATAAAATTTGCAGATAGGAAAGGGTGAGCACATGGACTGATATAAAATTTCGCAAACAAATTTTGTGTAAAAATGCCTAAATTCAAAAGTGAGCATCAAATGAAATATTAATAAATTGTGTGATTCATTACCTGGAAAGGCAGAGAACTGTTAATGAAGAATACTTTCTTTAACCATCGGTTTCCTTTATTTCCAAACGACTGCCACAGTAATTGGCCTCTAGTGTTCCTCATGGTTCTTTTATAGACTGCCAAGGAATAAATTTGCCTTCCAAACATGTGGTAATGGAAGCGGAAAATACAAGTTTTATTCTCATTATTAACTGTAGCTTCTATTTCAGGACTGAGTAGAATGGCTTGATTTCTGTACACCTGAGGTTCTGAGGTCTCAATATAGAGGTAATGCCCTTTGGCTGTTCCCAGAGTATGATCTTTCATGGGTCCTGTGTCAAGAGTTGGTGTCTGGCCTTGATGTCTGGTCCAATCAAAGTCATCGTCAGTGTCTTGCATCCAATTACATAATCCATCTTCAAAGTCACATTGTAATTCAGAATCTACAATAAATCATAAAAAGTCATGTCTATACACCAACACTCAAGCAGAGTGTTAACTTAAAGCAGATCTGTGAACTTAAAGGGGTTGTCCATCTGGTAAAATGTTGTAAAAAAAAAAAAGAATATTATGGCAAAAGAAGAGTCACCAACCTCACCGATCCCCTGTTCTTCCCATTCTGATGTTTACCAGGCCATTGCTGATCTCTACTTCTTGGGTCTTGCTAGCACATAGGAAATAACTGGTCAGACTACGTTCACATCTGTGTTGGAGTCTTCAGTCGAAGACTCCGCCACAATGTCCACCTAAAATCACCAGACGAAAAAGTCCTGCATGTACCACTTTTTTGACCAGCACTTTCAGTTACAGACACCTGACGGACCCCATTATGTCCATTGGTTTGGTCCTCTGAAGGCTGAGAAGTGATTTCCTGTCTGTTGAGAGGGACCAGGACATAAAGACCAGCAGTTAACCAGAAAGCATCAGAAGGGGAGAAACTAGGGATTGGTGAGGTTAGTGTCACTGTTTGCCATTATGACTTCTTCAGTACAGAAGTGGTGGGAGAGTCAATGAGGAAGTATAATTTTGTATTCTTTTTTGGGCCATTATGACCCTTTAAACAAAACATTTAACAGATTTAGTTTTTGTAAATCGCAACATGTCAATTATATCTACGGAAACGCTGGCGTTTTCCGTAAAGGTATAATAGGGGCAGAAAGTCCACAGAGGAAAATTCTGTAGACTTTATGGGAAAAACACGGTGGAAAAAAATGCAATGCGTTTTTGTCGCAATTTTTTCCGGCTGCATTTCACTACGTGGGGCATTAGCTTGCCTATATTATAGTGAGAGGTCAGTGCTACTAAAAGCCAAAAAGGCGCAAAAAATCCTTAACTGTTTCACTATTAGAAGTGCTGAGAGAGTGCATGCCTTGTCATACACTAGGTGCATGCTCCAAGTCTGTGTGTCTAAACAGAAATCTACGCCAACTCATTGCTGACGTAGATTTGTAGCATCACTTACATCAGAAAACTGGTGTAAATTATGATAAATTGAACGGGCTGAGGAAAGTGGTGTGCATGGGCAGAGCTTAAAAGGTTGAAAATTTTTGCAAAAATTCTCATTTGCACAAACAAATTGCAGTTCTTTTCATGGCTCATCAATCTCTATGTGTGTTTTATAATTTTTTGTGCCATTTTGGCTACTAAAAACACAGACCAATATCTGAAGTTCCATCAACTGTATAAATTGGTTCACAAACCACCTAATAGAACTCAAAATTTGTGCAAAAGTAGTAAAGAAAAGTTAAAATTTAGAAATGTTACAAGCAGAAAATTCATTTTGCACTGTTACATCTTTTGACTTTCTTTGGATTGATCAGCAAGTAGCGTTTCCAACAAGACCAAGCAAACTCTGAGCTTACAATGAAGGAACAAAAGTAAAAACATACTTTGAGGGCTCTTAAGTTATACGGATAATTTCCATGTTTGAAATATGATAGTAAATAGCAGTATAAAGACTTCAAAGGCAGATTTTATATTCTTTTTTTTTTTTTTTTTTTTTTTGCCGATATACTTGGCACGCTTAGAGTCATCATATTTATCAAAGGACACATAGGAAATATCGCCAATTGTATATTACAGAAAAAGATATAGAGATGTTTCAGGAGGCCAATTCTAAACTATTCTATAAAATAAATTATGCTTCAAATATATTGAAGTGAAAAAATTGTATAATTAAAAAAGTCACCTTGGGAAGATGTCAAAATGGTATAAAGAAATTACTGCAAAAATTGCAATTAAAAAAGTTCAGAACTTCATGTAAAAAAGTAAAAAAGTGGTATCAATTAACCCTTGTGCTACCAAAGGATAATGACATGAATTTAAAGGGAATCTGTCGAGTCAATCTGGGACACTAAACCACCCACAGGTCCTTATAGACCTGGGATTTAGTGTCCCAAATCACACTGTTGTAATGCAATCTGCAGGCGCATTAAAAATAAAAAAAACCTTTATATTTACCTAGAGAAGGGTCCAATGTACACTATTCCACGAGAACAGTCCGGCTTATTCATGAGCTTCTTCGTTGGCACGTCTCCCGGCGCCTGCGCTGTTCTTCAGTGAAGCCAAAGATGGACACCCCGGCTTCACTGCGTAATTGCGGGGCATACGCACTGAAGTCGAGGTGTACTCTTCTGGCTTCTTTGAAGAACTGCGCAGGCGTGGGGAGTAGAGCGGCCGGGTGAGTATAAAGCTTTTTTATTTTTAATGCGGCCGTGGATTGCGTTATAACAGGGTGATTTGGGACACTAAACCCCAGGTCCATATGGACGTGTTGGTGGTTTAGTGTCCCAAATTGCCCTGACAGATCCCCTTTAAGTGAACAGGGCTGAGCTGCAATACCAAGCAAAGCCACTGCTCAATGAATGGTGCTATACTTGGTAATGATTAATATTAAGGATTAATCAGTATTACAATTTTGGAAATCCCCTTTAAGGCTGAGACCCCACATTGCAGAAAAGCTGCTTTTTTGTTGCAGATTTTGCTGCCTTTTTTTGAGCCAAAGTGAGGAGTGGACTGAGCAGAAGGGAGAAGTATAAGAGCTTCCTATATTTCCTATTCCTTTTGTTGGCATTCTTGACTTTGGCTCAAAAAAACCTCCAGCAAAATCTGCAACAAAAAACACATAGGTTTTCCGCAACGTGGGGCCTTAGCTTAACTCAGCATTAACAGTGTGGTGCAAAAGTTTTAACAAAATGAAGTAAATTAAGAAAAGAGAAATATAAATCCCATCAATATTTGGTGTGACCTTTGCCCTTTGGAGGAGGAGTCCTGGAAGTGATGATCCGGCCCCCACAGATATAGCCCTGATCTCATCATCATCCAGTCTGTCTGGGATGACATGAAGAGACAGAAGGATTGGAGCAAGCAACATCCACAGAAGATCTGTGCTTAGTTCTCCAAGATGGCGGCGGGAACAACCTCCCTGCCGAGTTCTGCCAAATACTGTCTGCAAGTACCGAGAAGAACTGATGGAAGGCAAAGGGCAAAGGTCACACCGAATATTGATGGGATTTACATTTCTCTTTTCTTCATTCTCTTCAGTTTATTAATTGACAAAAATAAACTATTAACCCTTCTATTTCTGCAAGCATTCTTATGCGGCAGCATTTTTCCACTCGTGATTGCACAGTACCGTACATTACTATTGGAAAATTTATCAGTTTTCTATTATGACATGGTGGGCATTTAGTTGGCTAAAACAACCTGACTGTTTTGTCAGACCTGGCACGTCCATACATTACATGGACAACTATTCATTTTAATGGCTGCCATGTAATGCTACATTTTTCCTACAGTGACTGCTGCAGGGAAAATGTGCTCCTAGCCAAGGCGTCCACTGGTGATAGCAGATGACGGCCTACAGTAAGAGAAGCCAGGCCTGCGGCCATCTGTTGAGTGTATGGGATTGTTGTTTCTTTTATCCATGGCTTCATTTTACAAAGCAATTTTCTTAGTGAGATGTGTGAACGTTTAGGTTAAAATGTGAAAAAAATGAGTTGAAGTTTTTGGAAAACAAAAAGTTGAATGCAAAAATAAAGCCAACATTCTGCTTATATCAAGCAAAACAGAAGTTACTGTGGTATTACCATTACTGAGACATGTAAGGGTATGATAGAAAAGGCACAGTACTTGGTAACTGGTACCATTGGGCACATGTTTGAGAGTCCTGTAACTACTAATCTCTGGTCCCAAGTATTTTTGGAAGAGCAGTGGATGTCACCGATGTCTTACTAGGCAGCTCAGCTCGGCTCTTATGCAGCTCTCTTGGCACATTCAGTAGTATACTAAATTACAATAATATCCTTTATATGGTAGATAAAAAGTGAAACTTCTTCTTCAAAAAGTCTATTAAAAAGAACGTGTCACTTACTGCAATTCATCTCATCTGATCCGTCTCCACAGTTGTCGACCAGATCACACTCCAATAAGTTGCTAATACAAGCCCTTGTATCTGTACACCAGAAGTGGCCAGCTGCACTGCAGTCCGTGGCCGCGGTAGGGAGAGAACAGTTTTCGAACACAATATCATCGATGGCCGATACACCTTCGTAGTAGCCCATATTGCGTTTCCTCACTGACAACTGGAAGGGATGGGACAAGCGATCGAGCTGAATGAATCCCTTTAACCACTGATTCCCTTGGTTGTAGTACATGCTCCACAGCACAGTGGGCACCTTCTCATTATCGATATGTAAAAGGATCTCCGCTGTTCCCACCGATGATCCATAGTTGTAATACCTGAAATCAAAGTGCATTCAATGGTACGTTCAGTAGGCAAAGCTTGGGTTGTCTATGGAGATGCTGAGATAAAAATGTTCTAGAAGTTGAGTCCTTTGTTGGTTTTCTTTATTTTCACATAGTCCAAAGAAGGTCCTACCGTATTAACTTTACCTTGGATTGATAACAGTATTATTATCGGAGGGGATACTATGCTTTCCGCCTATGCAGACCACCTAGTAGTGTGTAGAGTCTTACAGACCAGACACACTCTACTAGGAATTTTGAGAAAAGAATATGCAAATAAGTACGTAAAAACAGGGCTGTAAATACTGGGGTAGCAGTGGTAGCGGCTGCCACATGGCCCGGTACATTAAGAGGGCCGGAGCCCTGTGACAGCCGCTTCCACGAAGCCCACAAACACTGCTATCATTATACTCTGGGGTCTTTTCAGACCTCTGAGTATAACGATCAGGGGCCCAGGGGAGGTGAGAGAACATAAAAACAATGTTACTTACCTCTCCTGCGCTCCGCAGGCTTCTGACCTGTTTGGTGACGTCCCAGACATCAGCTGATGTCATTATGCATCGCGACGCCAGCCTGGCTCACGTGAGGTCTGGTCCAACATTGAAGATGGCCAAAGTAGTGCACCGGAGTGCAGCGGAGCCAGGAAGAGGTAAGTAACATTGTTTTTTATGTTTGTATCCTCCCCTGGGTCTCCGATCATTACCCCAGAGTACCCCAGAGTATAATAATCGTTCATGGGTGGTCCACTATTGGGCATAATATTGTGTGCAGGGGCCACTATGGGGCATAATACTGTGTGCAGGGGCCACTATGGGGCATAATACTGAGCGCAGGGGCCACTATGGGACATAATACTGTGTGCAGGGGCCACTATGGGGCATAATACTGTGTGCAGGGGCCACTATGGGGCATAATACTGAGTGCAGGGGCCACTATGGAGCATAATACTGTGTGCAGGGGCCACTATGGGGCATAATACTGAGTGCAGGGGCCAATATGGGGCATAATACTGTGTGCAGGGGCTACTATGGGACATAATACTGTATGCAGGGGCCACTATGGGGCATAATGCTGTGTGCAGGGGCCACTATGGAGCATAATAGTGTGCGCAGGAATGTGGTATGTGCGGGCGGGGGGTTGAGGGCGGCGGTTCGGGGGAGGAAGGGCCATGTCAAATGTTCGCCTTGGGGCCCAGCCATTCCTAGTTACACCACTGCATAAAAACATCAAGTTTTTTTTTATTATTCTAACAGTGGAACTGCATTGCAGGACTTTTTCTTCCATTACAAAAGTAAACAATGATGAAAGAAAGTGTCCACTATGTTTTTAACTTGATAGTTAATGTGAACAAATGCAGATAGAGGGGGCTCACTTTACTACCATTATTGTCCATTGATCTCATCCTATGACGGATGAGAGCAACGGACTGTAATACCAGTAGCGTGAACATCCCCTTAGGGAGGCATTACCTTTGCAGGCCACCTTGCAATGTGTAGAGTCTTACAGACCATTTATACTGACCACTCACCTAGCCAAACCAGGACCCTGCTTGGTACTGATGAGGAGCTCAATAGAACTAGGTTTCTTAGAAAACCAAGAAATGATCTATAACGGCTTCCTTCCTTCGAAAAGGTGGCGCTAGATCAAGTTTTCCTTTTTCCATTAAACAGAACTTATTTCCATATTCTTTTCCCAGCAGTTCTATTGAAGAATAATATGATAATGGCATTGGAGATGGACGATCTTTCTGTTGTGCTGCCATGGATTAACAGCTTACAATGCCATGGATACACACATGGATATCGATCCAGTCAAAGGGGCTAATCTAAGTGAGGTCAATACTCAGAAATAATTACTATGTCAATTTTTCATGTGGATTCCCAGTGGACATGGATTTCACACGTATTTTAGAGCATTTGGACAGGTTTAGGAAAACATAACTGCTTTCTTACAAAAACAGCGCCACAACTGTCCACAGGTCTTGTGTGGTATTGCAGTTCAGCCCCATTCTACCTGTTTCTGGTTAAAGAAAAAAAAAAGCAGTTATGTTTATCTAAAGCTGGACAACCTCTTTAATGTCAAAGTTCCATAAATAAAACTTATTGCACATTTTGGAACCTCATTTGGCATGTTTATATAAGCTCATTAATATCATTAGCGTCATTAAATAATCATGCGTCTTTGCTTTTCAGCCGATATGCACAGCATGTAAAAGAGAACTTTTTATTAATGCATAAAAGTGAAGAGATCAAAGTCTTCTCACCAGAAGGTCATGGAGCAGCCTTGCCCTGCCTGACTGAACCTCGGACTCCGCAGTTCTGCGATCTGAGTGAAGTTGCTCTCCCTCCTCTGAATAAACATGAAATGACCTAATAAATAAGATCATAAATAAGTAAGTCAACATATAACACTTGTCCTACCGCACACACTTAATATCATAGAACGTGGTCGGGTAATTGATCAGATTCTACAACATCATAAATCTTTTATCTTGTTTATCCTCATGAAAACTTTGAACCAAACTGCAGGATGTCGAGACGGGTTTACATTTTTGTATTCAAGAAGATTTTACTAGGAATTCAGCGAAGAAAATTAGATTTTTGTAAGGATTCTGTTTTAAAGGGGTGATCCACAATCATATGTGTTCACTACAGAGTGGGTGAAAAGTGTTGGGATCCCCAACATCACAAGAATGTGAGGGCTTATTTTTTGTGGTACAAATTGTACTTTACAATGGTATTTAAAATCCTATGCAGTGTACTGGGAAGGTGTAAAAAAAAATTCTGAATGCAGTAGAATTGGAAAAAAAGTAGTTGTTCCTTTTTCTTATTGGTTTTGTTTATTCAGCAAGGTAATAATGACACATTCCCTAATTTCGTCAGGTCAGCAGGATTATGGCGATAATATGTATTTTTTTTTATTTTTTAATACATTTCAATAAATATACCGTATATGCCGGCGTATAAGACGACTGGGCGTATTAGACGACCCCCAACTTCTGCCCTAAAAATATAGAATTTGGTATATACTCACTGTATAAGACTACCCCTCTCCCAAATGAAAAAAAGTCTGCTTTGATTTCAACATGTTAATTTTAATTCAAATGCATATGACATGCAGGTACTGTATATAGCAGCAAAACTGTCACTTATAAACATAAGGTTGTTTCAAACATGTACGGTAAAGCTAAAACTTTGCAAAACAAACAAGAGAGCAAGTGCATGGTGATCATAACTGTAAGCTGCGATATTGTAACAGGTCTTGCTGGCATGACAGTTTCCCTTTAAAAGCCTTCAAAATCCTCCTGTTCGTCATCTGATATCATAAGTACATCAATGACATCTTGTGATACATTTGTAAGGCAATCATCGTATGGATCAAATTCCGTATCAGATGGTACGCTCTCAGCTCCAGCTTCTTCTACTTCCTCTTCATCTTGCCACAAGTAGTCGTCCTCCATGCCATCTAATGAATTTGATATGCCACACTTCTTGAAAGACTTGATGACGGTTTCTTCATCAATATCATTCCAGGCTTTTATGACAAACTGGCACAAAACATCCAGCTGTGGAGCACGCATGTTTCCTCCTTTTGTGAATGACTTTTCGCCGCTAACCATCCACTCATTCCATTGTTCTCGAATGCGATCTTTAAATGGCTTGTTTAGGCACACATCCAGCGGCTGTACCAGCGATGTTAATCCTCCAGGAATAACTGCGGCATGGGTGTTTAATCTTGCAAGCCTCTGCTTGGTGCTTGGAGTTAAATGAGCCCTGAACATATCCCACACCAGTAGACTAGATTTTTTAAGAAGTCCACCTGGTCGCCTGCTCCACACAATCTTAAGCCATAGCTTTACCCCTTCTTCATCCATCCAGCCTTTTTCATTCACATGCACAAAACAACCAGGAGGGAACTTGAGCTTTGGCATTGTTTTTCTTTTGAAAATGATCATTGGTCTCAGTTTGGCGCCATCAGCTGTGCATGCTAATACGACTGTGAAACTGGACTTCTCATGCCCTGTTGTTTTAATTAAAACAGTTTTTTCACCTTTCTGATGAACGGTTTTATTTCCAACCATGTCAAAATTCATTGGAGTTTCATCCATGTTTCCAATGCTACTTAACGGATAGCCGTGTTTAGTGCGCTGTTTTATTATGTAGCGATGAAAATTATTCACTTTGGCATCAAGATCAGCAGGCAACTTTTGGGCAATTTTTGTCTTTTGCCTCAGTACCATATTATGTCTTGCCATGAATCTAGTACACCAGGATGCAGTGGCCTTAAATCTGTTGCTGTGATCTGGGTTAGATTTGGCCCACTGAAGTGCAAACAGGCGTATTTGATTGCGTGTCACTACATAACCGCTTTGGCGATGCTTATCCACCATATCGGCTACAATTTTTTCAAGTTCTGGCCAGTGTGCGGTGCCTCTTCTTAATGCACACTTACCTCTTGGCATACTCTTTAAAGCTTTTTCATTTGCTTTCCAGTCCCGAACCATCTTTTCTGTAACTCCATACTGTCTTGCAGCAGCACAGTTATTATGCTCCCTGGCAAAATTTATAACTTTAAGTTTGAAACTGGCTTCATATTTCTTTCTTCTTGCTTGTGGAGCCATGATGGGGTTTTGACTGTTGGACATTTTTATACTGTACTGTGTGTACCGTACTGTTGCTACTGTGTGAACAGGTACAGATAATACTGCCACTGTAATATTACTGTATGCGGTACCCAGTGTTATTACAGTAATTACAGTTTAAGAAAGATGGCTGGGCAAGCAGGGAGAGCTGACCAATCCAAGCAGGATTTGTACAACAAGCAGCCAATCGCTGCAAGCTATGGTATGTACAGTGCTATACCAGTGATTGGCTGCTTGTTGTATAAATCCTGCTTGGATTGGTCAGCTCTCCCTGCTTGCCCAGCCATCTTTCTTAAACTGTAATTACTTAAAGGGATACTGACATGGCCAAATTGCTATATGGAGGGTTAAAAACAGCTTACTAAACGATAGTAATCTGTTGTTAACCCTCCATATAGCTTAGTAAAGTGATTTTTCAACTTTTATGTATGTGTATATGTATTTTTACATATTCTTTACATATTTTACATATTTTACATATTTTACATATTTTACATATTTTTACATATTCAGTATGCTAAGAGCAGGGAGCCGCACTGTGTGAGGTATAACCAATAGGATTAGTGCAGGGGCGGGGAGTCACCGGGAGGAGAAGGGGGGCGGGGTCGGCACTTATTGTAGCAATATGCACACTTACACCAGCATGTAAGCTCTTCATTAATATCACAGCATGGATGCGAGGGGAATCTGGCGTTACTGCACCGCCAGCTTTCCCCTCGCATCCATGCTGTGATATTAATGAAGATCCGACATGCTTCTGTAAGTGCCGCCTGTGACCCCCAGCTCTGTGACGCCGACCGCTGTGACGGGGCGGCTGCATTAGCATACAGCGCGCCGCCCCGTCAGCGCGTACTAAGCCTCTTCTAATGACTGTGAGAGGCGGATTGCCGCGCATGCGCGGCGGTCCCAGGAAGCGGCTCTCTACGCGCTGACGGGGAAAAAAAACACCTCACACAGTGCGGCCCCCGTATATCCGGCGTATAAGACGACCCCCCACTGTAGCCATTATTTTAAGGGGTTAAAAAGTCGTCTTATACGCCAGTATATACGGTATATAAAAAAAAAACCTTTGAAAGAAACAAATATTTGTTTGCATCATCATATTGTGACTGCTTTTTTATATGAACATGTACAGAGGGCATGGGCAAGATGTAAGTTTTTCTTGATACCATTTTGGGGAAGGTGAGACATTTAGTGTATATTCCCTTTTTTTACATTTTTTGTGGAGGTGAAAAAGAAAAAAGGGCAATTTGGGAATTTAGATTTTTTTTTTTCCCCACACTACAGTATTCATCGTAGAATTTTATATTTTTATAGTCCAGGCATTTTGTGATGTTAGGATGTCTAATGCGTTTATTTTTGTTTATTTTTTTTTTTTTATAGGTATTTTACCAAAAGGTCTGGTTTTAATTTCTAATAAAAGTTAAAAAAAAGTTTCATGATGTAAATGATAGTGAAGATAATCTTCCGACTGATAGTTGTTAGTTGGTAGGTGGTTGGCGGTTATCTGCTCCTTTCTGATCCTCAACTGTGTCATGTGACCAGCTCTCTGACTCTCGAACTAATACAGAGTCTTAGGTGTGGACAAGAAGTCAGACAAAGGCTCTGCTAGGTATGAATAGAGAAACTGACTTCCTATCTATACATAAGATGCTGGGCCAATTGGAAATTCTAATTGCTGGTCACATGACACAGCTAAGGACCATAATAAAGTAGATAACCCAAGAATACAGCCACCAGTAAAAAGATTACCTTCACTATAATTTACATAATTTATCTTTCTATTGGACTAGAGAATAGATGTTATTGTAAACTAGTACTACTTAAGATGGTCTTTTGCATGATACTAAAAATACCTGAAATGCAAAAAAATTAAGAAAAAAAGAAAGGAGATGGTCATGTGACAATAGACACAGACACAGCTCTGATAACTGTGATGTTACCAGCCATGAATCTGTGTGTCCTTCACATGTCCAGGATAGATTTGTATCCCCTCTGAGTAAATAATGAAGCTCCCCTTTAAATGCCTGAAAGCAGAGATCCAGACAACCATGTCTAAAATACTTGCTGGAAAATTGATTTTTCATTATGCCACAAATGACCTTTATTTACTGAAATACCCTTTAACTTAATGCTATAGAGAATAATTTTCAATCACAGCGGACACTGTGGGAACTTTACCTTGCATTGAATTGGTGGTATGGTCCACAGGTGGGGCTTGGGAGAGATATTCTGGTGCCAAGCTGCTCCTGGAGTGCCTGACCCATCCGAAGTAATCTAAGAAACGAAAATCATGCCAACCGCAGTCATCTGATTCGAAGTTACATTTAGCAGCTGGAGAAAGAAATAATCACAAGGTGAAAAAGTGAAATTAGAAAATATAACCAATAGTAAGTGAAAGTTCCTTTCATCTGACTAAAACTTCATAAAAAGAGAGCACCAATAACTGGAGCTTGCTACAACACTTTGCCCCTTCAAATTCTACTATTGCCTTACAAAGTAGCAATGTAAGGACTTATGTATGTGTCCATTATCAGATCTGTGATGTGGTGTCCATATCCTTCTATGGACCCACAGTGTTGGATAGAGGTGCCTTGGGCCCATCATTATAAAATTATTCTGGGTGCCCACTCTCCAACAACTCCCAGGAAATAGTTCATAGTACCCTTCAAATTTAGGTGTCTTCTGCTGGATCATTATTATGTTAGAGCCTGAGCCCAGTGTAGGATCCTCTGGTACTTTTGTGGGCCAGTCAGACACTGGACCTATACTTAAAGGGGTTTTCTGTAACTTTTTTTTTTTGATGGCCTCTCATTAGGATATGTCATCAATATCTGATTGTGGGGGGTTGACATTAGACTCCCACATTGATCAGCTGTTTGGGACTGCTATATGGTACTATAAAGTACAACCAAGGCCTCTGTGGTCGCCCCCGGGGTGCGTAACTTTAGCCAAAGCCTTGAAAAGGATACCAGGGACATGCCGAATGGCGTGAGGTTGCCCAGGAGAGATGAGGCAAGGTGAGTATATCTTTTTGTTACTTCACCTCCCCTGGGCCTCCACTTATTATACTCTGGGATTTGAGGAGACCCCAGTGTATAATAATAGTACTTCCTGTACCTGCCGAACAAGTCGGAAGGCCGAATCTCACAAATATTAATCTAAATGAATATCGAAAGGTTCGCCTATCTCTAACGTCAGTAGACAATGGGCAGAGCTAGCTTCGTACACTGTATAGTACTGAGCTGAACAACTGATTGGTGTAGTGACCGGTCGTAAGCCCCCCCATAGATAGGATATTGATGGTCTATCCTAACAAAAGGCCATAAAGAAAAATCTCTGAAGTATGGGTCAAAATGCCATGGTATATTCTATACCATGTAGGTAATTAAAATGCGTTTGGTAGAGTATAAGATGCTTTATATGTATGATTTATGGAATATCGGGACACTGTGCTATCATATAGGGTTCATGTTCATGGTTTTCTAGTGGGTTTGAGCCTTACGTCTAATGACTGACACTTGTAGTATTTCACAATTCCCATGGCTTCCATTCCTTGCCCCCTACACACTGTAAGTCATAGTTTTAAATAGCATGTAAATGGTTAACAGGATGGGTAATGGATTGGATGGATGGACGCAATGGATGGGTAACCTTTAAAACATTAAATAGTTATATAGTTTTCATCTATATACACATAGGTATCGTTTCTGAATAAAAGCCAAAGATCTCCAACCAGTGACTCTGTGGCCCATTTCTTGCTTTCTTATGGGGTCAGTTCCTAAGGGTAGGTTCCAAAACTGGCAACTAACCTTGTTTATGGGGTTCTTTAATATAGGAAAATTCCTTGAGCTATATAGATAGATAGATAGATAGATAGATAGAGTTCAGCAACATTATGGAGATACAAAGAGCCTCTCGTATTCTGGAGGACCTGCTCTGTCCTTTATTACTACAATTCAGCAGTTGTGGACTCACTGTTTCACCATAAACTTTGGGCTACCCCTAAGGTCGTTGTCTAAGTGGTCCCATGGTTTTCACATAGGGAGTTCAGGACTTTGCTGTAGGGAAGCCACCAAGTCTCTACCTCTTGTAGGAGTCCCAGTGTTGGTGACAACTGTTCCAGTCCATTTGAGAGACATTAGTGTGACACGCCACGGGAACAGGTGGTAGCATAGTCTATGTTAAAGGCTGAAGTCAGGGCAGGTGGAGTTAGTGCGTAGTTTGCAATCCAGGCAAAGGGTCAGGATGGGCAGATAGAAGTCACAGGAACACTTTTATGCAGATTACTAAACTAGACCTGTGGGGGAAAGTGTCTTATATAGCCGGGATTCACTGGGGATTGACTGGGGACACAGTAGCCGAAGCATGAACTGGGCAGCACATGTGCAAGTGCCCTATGGGAATGTGCAGCAGCAGAGGGAGCAGAATGAGAACAGGAGGGGCACAGAGCAGAGGGACAGAGACTATATGTAATCCGGTAGCGTGGACCGGCAGCGTTACCATTACATGGACAATCCACTGGGTAGAGTGGTAACTGTGTACAGCTACCACTGTGGGGATCAAAGCAGGGAAAACTTCATGTGGCCCTTGTAGCAAGCAGCAATTTCCCAAAATGGAGAATCCCTTAATAGTCTGAAAATGATCCTAAATACAGTAAATAGTTGCTTTAAAAAAAAACAACTTACGACAGAAATTTTCATCAATGCCACTTGGACAGTCCTTTGTAAAATCACAGCGCTTTTTCCATAATATACAGTTACCATCTCCACATGAAAAGAAGCCAAATGGACACGGAAGAAATGTTAACTCTCTTGATATATCTGTAGATAGAAATAAAGTGAATAGGAAATTGAATATATATGTGCAGTATTGTGCAAAAGTTCTAGGCAGGCATGGAAAGAATACTGCACTCTAAGAATGCTTTCAGACATAGAAGGGTTAATAGTTTATTTTTGTCAATTAACACAATGAAGTGATTGAAGAAAAGAGAAATGTAAATCCCATCAATATTTGGTGTGACCTTTGCTCTTTGCCTTCCATCAGTTCTTCTCGGTACTTGCAGACAGTATTTGGCAGAACTCGGCAGGGAGGTTGTTCCCGCCATCTTGGAGAACTAAGCACAGATCTTCTGTGGATGTAGGCTTGCTCCAATCCTTCTGTCTCTTCATGTCATCCCAGACAGACTGGATGATGATGAGATCAGGGCTCTATCTGTGGGGGCCGGATCATCACTTCCAGGACTCCTCCTCCAAAGGGCAAAGGTCACACCAAATATTGATGGGATTTACATTTCTCTTTTCTTCATTCATTTCATCTTGTTAATTGATGAAAATAAACTATTAACCCTTCTATTTCTGAAAGCATTCTTGGCATCCCGCAGCAAAAAAGCGTTGCAGGAAAAACCGCAGCAGCAACGCATCGCGGTTTTTCCCGCAGCGCTTTGCACAGAAAGTACGCAGAGGTTTCCTCTGCGGACTTTCTGCTTCAAATATCTATAAGGAAACTGCTGGTGTTTCCGTAGATATAATTGACATGCGAAGTCAATTGACATGCGAAGTAATTTTACCGCGAAGTGGGGATGGGATTTGCTAGAATCCCATACACTTTGCGGTGACTGTAAAATGCCGCGTTTTTTTTCAGCGGCGTTTCCACTGTGGGAAAATCGCGGCATTTATGCCATGTGGGGCCCCGGCCTTACTCTGCAGAATTTTTTCTACACCTGCCTAAAACTTTTTTCCTAGTGCTGTATATCACTAATGTTTAATATGTCAAATGCTCTGTGTGAATTCAACCTAAACAGAATCTAGTAACAGGTTCCCTTTAATCTCATGTAATGCCTTTTCTATCTCATTCAGTATTTCTGCATGAAACCAGGTTGTGAACTTCGGAGAACTAATAATTGACTACATAATATACTTGTTTTACCTGACTGCGTGTTATAGGTGACACAATGCTGGGGAATACTGATGTCATCAATGGCGACTAAGGCCTTGGGTGCGATAAGCAAGGCTTTCAATATAATCTGAAATGCAAAAAGACATTAATGTTACTGTACATCAGAATTCATATTACATATTATAGGGGTAGAGGAAAATTATGTAGTACTATGTTCCCATTGGTGTCATAGTTTCCATTTCTAACATTGCTGGATCTGTTGTATCATGGATCTAAGTTGCACACAACGGAACCCATTTATTGCAGACTAGGTTCACACGGAGGAATTTGAGGTGGTCTTCTGCCTCTCCAAATATCTGTAGAATCCACGGCCAGTTTCATCATGTAACTTCATCAGATCGAGCAGAACACTTAACAATGGGAGTCCGATCCTGGGTGGTTTTTGGACCTGGTTTTAAGGTGGAATCTACTCAAAATCAGCTTCACATTCCTCCGTGTGAACATAGCCTTACACTAGCTGAAGATCTGATGGACATATGCTCATACGAAGGTTCCTTCCAACCATTGTCTATTGTAACTATGCCCAGAGATCAGCCATCAACCAGCCGAACCCTTGTTGTTTGATAGAAAGTTGCATTCGGGTATAAAAATTAATGTTTCTCGCTAACATGTCTGTCCATGCGACATCCTGCCAACAAATGCAAACTGTGTGAGAATGTATGATCATCTCCATATAGTAAGAGGACCCTTACAATGGTGTAAGAGACAGCCAATGTTGTCCTAAGCTTCATTTGTCTGTATAAACTGTTAATGTTGAATGTATTTCTGTGATTCTGTTCCTTTAAGACAGCAGCCATTGTAATTGTGACATGATGCTGGAGTGACTCCCCCCCCTTTATGTCAGCCTGCCTGTTCTGCAGACAGAGTGTGAGCAGAGCAGCAGGAAGTGACGAGACAGAGAGCAGCAGCCATCTTGGCAAGTGTTGTATTGAACTGGTGTGGAGATTTTTCTGTACAGCTAAGCTGTATCTTGGTCCAGAGACAAACAGAGTGTAAAGAGACAACAGGACTAGTGAGTCCATGTGAAAGGAACTGTGCTCAGTGGCTGATCAGTGAGACTGACATTGTGACTGTGTATATGGATACCACAGATAGAGACTCGCAGTGCTGTTGATGTACTGGACAGCACCTGCTAAACCCCGGCTTACAACCCAGCTCAGTGTATGGATTCGGCAGGACTGTCAGTGTGCTGAGTGGAATCTGCTGTTGGATTACATTGCATTCATTGGGTTTCCCTGTTAAAGAGGACTTCATTTCTCCCAAGATCCTGATAACAGTGAGGAGAGGACGCTTCACTATAAAAGAAAGGACCGACTTTGGGCCCCACCGCGCGCTTCTACGGACTGTAAGCGGTCCACCTGGACCACTGGGGAAAAGGGGGTGCACCCAAATGTGATGTCAGGGTCAGTTAGGGATAGTTTTGAGTATATTGTTCATTCAGTGTCCATACTGCAGAAGTGGACAGAGTAAAAGTAGAAACCATTGCAGAATTTGCCTTGAAATTGTTCATGCTATATTGTATATTTTGCTTGTCTTTATCCCTGTCATTTTACCTTCAAATAGCCTTTATTAACTTATAGTAAATATATATTCTTTTCTTGAACTACCGCGTGTGCGTTCATTTCTGGTTGCGGAGTCCAAACCACCTGCCTTGCTCTCGGTTCACAATTTTTTTTTTTTTTTTTTTTTTTTTTTTCCAAGAAAAGAATATATATTTACTATAAGTTAATAAAGGCTATTTGGGTATGCAGGGTAAGCAACAAAATATACAAATACAACAATTCAAGCATATGGTTCTCTTTTCCCCCCCTCTCCCACAATACTCAAACACCCCCCCCCCCCCCATTTGGGCCCCCCTTCCCCCCCGGGCCCTTACAGTCCGTAGAAGCGCGTGGTGGGGCCCAAAGTCGGTCCTTTCTTTTATAGTGACGCGTCCTCTCCTCACTGTTATCAGGATCTTGGGAGAAATGAAGTCCTCTTTAACAGGGAAACCCAATGAATGCAATGTAATCCAACAGCAGATTCCACTCAGCACACTGACAGTCCTGCCGAATCCATACACTGAGCTGGGTTGTAAGCCGGGGTTTAGCAGGTGCTGTCCAGTACATCAACAGCACTGCGAGTCTCTATCTGTGGTATCCATATACACAGTCACAATGTCAGTCTCACTGATCAGCCACTGAGCACAGTTCCTTTCACATGGACTCACTAGTCCTGTTGTCTCTTTACACTCTGTTTGTCTCTGGACCAAGATACAGCTTAGCTGTACAGAAAAATCTCCACACCAGTTCAATACAACACTTGCCAAGATGGCTGCTGCTCTCTGTCTCGTCACTTCCTGCTGCTCTGCTCACACTCTGTCTGCAGAACAGGCAGGCTGACATAAAGGGGGGGGAGTCACTCCAGCATCATGTCACAATTACAATGGCTGCTGTCTTAAAGGAACAGAATCACAGAAATACATTCAACATTAACAGTTTATACAGACAAATGAAGCTTAGGACAACATTGGCTGTCTCTTACAATGGGATCCATTGGGGTTTTGTCAAGGATTCCATTCTTGCTTCCCAATTCATGCTGTCAAAATTGCTGGAACTGTCAATTGGAGCTGGGAGGGGGGCTGACACGGGTGAAAAAAACCCGCCCACAAATTTTAAAGGGGGGGGGTTTTGGGGCAAAAGAACCCCCGGCCGCGGCGGGGCCCCCCCTTTTTTTGGCCCGGCAAAGGCCGGGAAAAAAAACCTTTTTATCTTTTTTCCTTTAAAAAAAAAAAATTTTTTTTTTTTTTTCCCGTTTTTTTTGGGGGGGGCATGTACAGTCTATAAGACCCTACACACCGATAGGTGCCTGAAAAGGAAATAGTCTCCTTTAGGAGACTTAATACCCCCGCTGACCCACATCTATGACCTCACTCAGCCAGCTAGTAACCTGCTTCGCACTAATGCAGGACAATAGCCCAAATACTGTCTCTAGATGGGTCTTCTATTTGGAGGAGATATTCTGACTTTGCTTTAACCCTATATTATGTTTCTAGGGTTCAGGAAAAACAATCATTGATCTATAAGGCCCTATCTTCCAAATGGTGGAACTAGAGCAAGTTCCCCTTTTTCCACCGAGGGTGACATATTTACATAGTCTTTTTCTAGAATACTTAGCAGGGCATATACAGTCTATAATATTCTGCACTTCATAAGGTGGCATGAAAAGGTAATAGTCTCCTAAAGGAAACATAGTACCCCCCCCTTCCCCGGGACTACAATTGCGAGGGTTGTTGAGTGCATACACTTCTTAGATCGATATTGATGAGGATCCATATGTACAGTACACCCAGTGAAACCTTTCAGAAGACTACCTCTTTGAGAAGACTACCCCTTATCCAGACCAGATTTTTCTGTAGGGATTTTCAGCTTCACCATATATTATACACACTGACCAACTTTTTTAAGAAGGCCACTTGGGTAGTCTTCTCAAAGAGGTTTCACAGTATTTAGAAAAGATTTCTTCCCAAGAACAGTGCTATAAAGTTGATATGTGACTGGTATCTTGGTTTAGTCCTATTCAAAGGGATGGGGCTGAGCTGCAATACCATATACAACCCATGGTCAAGAGTGGTGACCCCTTTGAAGTAGTTGGAGAAGTAAAGGTCTGCATTCCTCGAGATTGGTGACTGAAGACTGAATTGTGCCTACAGCATGATGTGTGAGCGTTCTGTACATGGATTCTAGAAACTTTAGATAAAATTTCAAAGTTCTCCATGGTTTATCTCACCTTTTGACTTGCCATAAAACCACAAAAATATTTATTGCATTTGGGACGGGCCCCTTTACCGTCACCATCCGTGTGTTACTGACAACATCCTTACAACAGTCTCTCATTGTATAACTTTCAGTGATCACGTTATCTATTATCAGATTATCAGATATTTTCGGTAGTAATATGTCCCGTATTTGACTGTTCCGCTTTTCCTTTAAATTTTGATTCTGCATATGATTGAGTTTTACATATGGTCTTCATCTTTCTATTCGGAGAACAATTTTAGATTTCTGACACAATATGGCATACATTAATTTAAGTAGCTACTAAACAATCTGTTGAGAGTATATCAAGCCCATCCATCAACCTCGACATGATGTAATATTTGGCTCATGTAGAAGAGCTAAGAGGCAATGCAGAACTTTAATGAAAAAAATCTACAAGTGAGGTTTATTGAAGGTGTGCCTATAAATATTCCATCAGCCATATGGACAGATATTATATATATCTTATATAAATCACAGAACACATATTTAGTAGATTTATACTTATATTAGGAAAGTTAGGTGAAACACTGAGAAACAATAATTATACTTGCTTGTTTAAAGGATACTCGGCTCACAGTGTGATGTATCAGACTTGGATATATTGACTCCATGGCCAGGACAGAATACCTTGCTTTATGGCAAATATGCAATAAAGCATATCCTAGTGTCCACGGCTTTAACAGTGCAACACGCAAGACCTGGGAGCAACCAGAAATGACTCCAGGACTCATCTATGGCAAATAAAGGGGTTGGACGCCTGTGGATCTTCAAATGATGACATCCTAAGTCCCAGAAAATGCCTTTAAGTTATAAAACATGTTAATGGAGCCACAGATGGGACTAAGATGACGAGGTTTTGGGTCCTAAATAAGTACCAGCGACACAAGGATATGCTGTTGGTTTAGAAGCCCCAAAACTGGTGACAAAACTAGATCCCTTTGAAGGAAGTTCTTATATACAGGTGTATCTCAATAAATAAGAATATCTTTGAAACGTTCCTTCATTTCAGTAATTCAGTAATACAATCCATAATCAGCGTCTTCCATGATTGTGTGTCCTACTGAACCAGACTGAGGGACCATGTAAAGGCTTAGGAAACCTTGGCAGGTGACACTGAATTTACAAGACTGAACTGAACTTACAATATTCTAATTTTCTTAGTTTTTGGTTTTCATTAGCTGTAATCCATAATCAACATTTACAGAAATAAAACACTTGAAAAAGAACACTCTGTGTGTAAAGCAGGGTTGGCAACCCCCGGCACGTGTGCCAAGAGCGGCACGCGAGGCTTATTTCCCTGGCACGGCAGCGGAGTCCTCACCCAGCAGTTTCCATTGGACCAAACACAGCCGAAACGAAACTGCTATTATTATACTGTGGGGTCTCTTGAGACCCCTGAGTATAATAAGCGGAGCCACCGGGGAGGTGATCAAACATAAAAAACTATGTTAACTCACCTTCCCTGGATCTGCAGCCACTGAAAGGTCCTCAGGGGTCACGTCTGACGTCATTACGCATAATGATGCAACGAGACCCCTGAAACTCAATCAGCGGTCGCTGACTTCAGGCAGAAGCGCCCGAAGAGCACAGAGCGGCTGCGGAGCGCAGGAAAAGGTGAGTTAACATTGTTTTTTATGTTTTTCATCTCTCTTGGCCCTCCGCTTATTACACTCTGGGGCCGCTATGGGACATATACCATGTGCAGGGGCCGCTATAGGACATATACCGTGTGCAGGGACCACTATGGGACATAATACCGTGTACAGGGGCCACTATGGGACATAATACCGTGTACAGGGGCCGCTATGGGACATAATACTGTGTACAGGGGCCACTATGGGACATAATACCGTGTGCAGGGGCCGCTATGGGACATAATACCGTGTGCAGGGGCCACTATGGGATATAATACCGTGTACAGGGGCCACTATGGGACAAAATACCGTGTACAGGGGCCACTATGGGACATATACCGTGTGCAGGGGCCACTATGGGACATAATGCGGTGTACAGAGGCCACTATGGGACATATACCGTGTGCAGGGACCACTATGGGACATAATATCGTGTGCAGGGGCCGCTATGAAGCATAATATCGTGTGCAGAGGCCACTATAGGATATAATACCGTGTGCAGGGACCACTATGGGACATAATACTGTTGCCAGGGGCCACGATGGGACATAATACCGTGTGCAGGGGCCGTTATGGGACATAATATCGTGTGCAGGGACCACTATGAGACATAATACTGTGTGCAGGGGCCTCTATGAGACATAATACCGTGTGCAGGGGCCTCTATGAGACATAATACCGTGTGCAGGGGCCGTTATGGGACATAATACTGTGTGCAGGGGTCGTCAGACTTACAGTTATTGACCAGCACTCTGAGTACCTCAACTTTGATTTTTTAATCGAAATCGGCACGCCGAACAAAAAAGGTTGCCTACCCCTGGTGTAAAGAATCTAGAAAATATAGGCGGTCAGTATTTTAATTCAGTTACTGAAAGAAATAAACGTTTCAAAGATATTGTAATTTATTGGTCACCGTATGTATAGGCTTATATATATATATATATATATATATATATATATATATATATATACATATATAAATTTATTTTTAAGGCATATTTTTCTCATTCTGCCCCTGTTCTGACACTTCCCAGGTTTCAGGTGGACTCTGCTTCCTGGTTCTTTGTGGGAAGCAACCTCGAGCCAAACACTGCTATGGGGATTGGTAAAGCGGCTATATCCGTAAATTTTTTTACAGATAACCCCTTTAACTCTATAGCTGTGTGAATGGAAGCAGAGGATTTGGAGCTATATTTATTTACATTATCTTATATCTACTATATACATATATATTACACTATCAATCTATATACACAGTATATATATTTACCCTCTATTACACACTATATATATATATACAGTAGGGAAAAAAAAGTATTTAGTCAGCCACCAATTGTGCAAGTTCTCCCACTTAAAAAGATGAGGCCGGCCTGTAATTCCCATCATAGGTAGACCTCAACTATGAGAGACAAAATGAGAAAACAAATCCAGAAAATTACATTGTCTGATTTTTTAAGAATTTATTTGCAAATTATGGTGGAAAATAAGTATTTGGTCAATAACAAAAGTTCATCTCAATACTTTGTTATATATTCTTTGTTGGCAATGACAGAGGTCAAACGTTTTCTATAAGTCTTCACAAGGTTGGCACACACTGTTGCTGGTATGTTGGCCCATTCCTCCATGCAGATCTCCTCTAGAGCAGGGATGTTTTGGGGCTGTCGCTGGGCAACACGGACTTTCAACTCCCTCCAAAGGTTTTCTATGGGGTTGAGATCTGGAGACTGGCTAGGCCACTCCAGGACCATGAAATGCTTCTTACGAAGCCGCTCCTTCGTTGTCCTGGTGGTGTGCTTGGGATCATTGTCATGCTGAAAGACCCAGCCACGTTTCATCTTCAATGCCTTTGCTGATGGAAGGAGGTTTGCACTCAAAATCTCACGATACATGGCCCCATTCATTCTTTCATGTACACGGATCAGTCGTCCTGGTCCCTTTGCAGAGAAACAGCCCCAAAGCATGATGTTGCCCCCCCATGCTTCACAGTAGGTATGGTATTCTTTGGGTGCAACTCAGCATTCACTCTCCTCCAAACACCCGGTTGTGTTTCTACCAAACAATTTTACTTTGGTTTCATCTGACCATATGACATTCTCCCAATACTCTTCTGGAACATCCAAATGCTCTCTAGCAAACTTCAGATGGGCCCGGATATGTACTGGCTTAAGCAGGGGGACACGTCTGGCACTGCAGGATCTGAGTCCCTGGCGGCGTAGTGTGTTACTGACGGTAGCCTTTGTTACGTTAGTCCCAGCTTTCTGCAGGTCAGTCACTAGGTCCCCCCGTGTGGTTCTGGGAGTTTTGCTCACCGTTCTTGTGATCATTTTGACCCCACGGGGTGAGATCTTGCGTGGAGCCCCTGATGGAGGGAGATTATCAGTGGTCTTGTATGTCTTCCATTTTCTAATTATTGCTCCCACAGTTGATTTCTTCACACCAAGCTGCTTGCCTATTGCAGATTCAGTCTTCCCAGCCTGGTGCAGGGCTACCATTTTGTTTCTGGTCCTTCCACAGCTCTTTGGTCTTCACCATAGTGGAGTTTGGAGTGTGACTGTTTGAGGTTGTGGACAGGTGTCTTTTATACTGATAACAATGTCAAACAGGAGCCATTACTACAGGTAATGAGTGGAGGACAGAGGAGCCTCCTAAAGGAGAAGTTACAGGTCTGTGAGAGACAGAAATCTTGATTGTTTGTAGGTGACCAAATACTTATTTTCCACCATAATTTACAAATAAATTCTTAAAAAATCAGACAATGTGATTTTCTGGATTTGTTTTCTCATTTTGTCTCTCATAGTTGAGGTCTACCTATGATGACAATTACAGGCCGGCCTCATCTTTTTAAGTGGGAGAACTTGCACAATTGGTGGCTGACTAAATACTTTTTTTTCCTCACTGTATTACACTATTATCCATCTATACACAGTTTATATATATATATATATATATATATATATATATATATATTTATACTCTTTTACACTATATATTACACTATACACTATATATTATCTTTATTACACTATCCAGCTATACACAGTATATATATATATATTTTTTTTTTTAATATTTAACCTCTATTACGCACTGTATATATAGATATCTCATGCCTGTAAGGTCTATATGCAGGATTATCTTATTATATACTATAGGCCCTTCTTACCTGCACAGTGTCCCGTGAGTTAACCCCTATAGTTACATTAGCCTCTGTCCACGTGTGGTCAGTAGGGCCGGTAATCTCTCGTAGTAACTCCAGTTCTTGATCTTGTGATGTTCTTTTGAATATTAATATTTTACAGGATTCTCGCATTTGGTACCAAAACTGTATCTGATAAATAACAATGTTATTAGGCTGAGAGTAGTCACTATATGATATAATTCTTTCTCACATTGCTATCAACTACAAAAGCATTAAAGGGAGGTGAAGATTTGAAGACATTTAAAAGGGTTCTCTGCTTTGGACAAGGGTCTCTTGACAATAAGCTGATCAAAATTGTTCTTTCCTGGTACCCCTAAAGATCAGCTGTAATCTGTTGGGAACCTAGGAGAGTCCTTCACATGGTGATACTCAAGTAGGGGGTTGCAGCAAAAATGGGAGTGGCCTTTTCTAGAAGCATGGTTTATATATCAGGGGTGGCCAAATATGTTCAAACCCCTTTCATCAATATCCAAACCAGCTCCCATATTAAAGGGGTTGTCTGGGCTTCGTTTTTTTATGGCCTATCCTCATGATAGGCTATAAACAACTGATCGATAGAAGGCCAACCCCCAACCCCCAGACTGACTCTGTACAGAGCCACTTCCGGTGCTCGTCCTATACACAATACGGGGCCTGAAGCAGAAAGTTCCATCTGTTGTCTAGTGGCCAGGTGCTGGCACTGCAGCTCAGCTCCCATTGAAGTCAAGGAAAACGGCCAGCTTCTAAATAGTGGATGGAGCTTTCTGATCCCGGCCCCATTTTGTGTACAGGTAGGGCACCAGAAGCGGCTCCGTACCGATGAACGATCTGGGGGCCAAGTGTAAGCTTCCTATTGATCAAGTATTTTTGGTCTATCTTGTGCATAGGATGCTGAAAACAGGGTGACTCCACTGGCCTAACCATACGTGTCACAGCGATCGCAGCTGCAACTGGGCGCAGAAACCATGGGGGTCCTCAGGTCACCCTCACCTCACTAGGGCTACTTAAACTTCTTTGATCTCCTTCCTGATTTCCTTTGATGGCTGACAGTCTATGCATCATAAATGTATTATCCTGTCCTCTGATGCCCTGGACTAATACAGAGGGAGGATATTTATGATACACAGCCATCTACTGTCAGAAAGGAGAAAATAACTTTTTAATTGTTAGAAAATCATCAAGGAGGGAGACTGTGGCACAAAAAGGGGCACGATTATTGTTTGGGGGGCACTGACAAGATGGGAATGATAGGAAGTTTGTGGGCCCAGACAGAGAAGGAAAGGGAAATGTAAATGCTGCTAAAATGTATAGATGGAACATGATTGAGATGAAGTTTCACAGGGAGGCCCAAGCTGAGTTTTTGCATTAGGGTGACCTAAGTTATTCCTCTGGGTGTCTTCCAGTTAAACTGGGTGACTTGACATGTCTGACAAAGTCAAATGTGGCCTGTAAAAACATTGCCCCAGTCCGTACAAACAGCGAGCCCATAATTTATATTCCTACAAACAACTGGAAAATCACATTTCATGTTTGTCAACCAATTCTTGGCTCTTTACATCTAACCAGAGCACAAATGATCGCAGTATGAAAAGAAAACAGAATCCATCACCCCGGAATACTTACTGAGAATCTAAATACAGACGAGCGGGATTGAACAATTTAAATAAACAGTAGGGATTTCCTACTCTGTCAAGAATTCAGCAACTCGCTGGATGAATATTCTAAATTATTCATTTTGGAATAAAGAAGTTACATTTATTCTCAGGCCCTGCAAATATGCATGTGCCTCCCTTCCAGGGCCCGCTACTTTCCATTTTCATTGAAATCAGAAATTTTTCTGCTTTGGGCTGAGCTGCCCTAATTCACAAAGCAACAACAACGCCTGCCCTTTAAAATGCATTAGAAACAATAATGGCAGAAGATATTCCCGGCAGCGATTACTGATCATAGAAGCGTTCCCTTTAATCACTGCACAGTGCACGCACTCCATAGGGATAGCTGGCTGACATCTTAAAGGGAAAATCTATTCCAAAAATTTAATTATGCGTTCACAAAATTGTGTTTCTGTGCCCCCTGTATCTGGTGTTACTGTATGAGATATATATACACACGTGGACAAAATTGTTGGTACCCCTCGTTTAATGAAAGAAAAACCCACAATGGTCACAGAAATAACTTGAATCTGACAAAAGTAATAATATATAAAACTACATGTTGACAAGCCACAAAGCTTCTGGGAGAATGTCCTATGGACAGATGAGACAAAAATCGAAATTTTTGGCAAGGCACATCAGCTCTATGTTCACAGACGGAAAAATGAAGCATATCTTGAAAAGAACACTGTCCCTACTGTGAAACATGGAGGAGGCTCTGTTATGTTCTGGGGCTGCTTTGCTGCATTTGACACAGGGTGTCTTGAATCTGTGCAGGGTACAATGAAATCTCAAGACTATCAAGGGATTCTAGAGAGAAATGTGCTGCCCAGTGTCAGAAAGCTTGGTCTCAGTCGCAGGTCATGCGTCTTGCAACAGGATAATGACCCAAAACACACAGCTAAAAACACCCAAGAATGGCTAAGAGGAAAACATTGGACTATTCTGAAGTGGCCTTCTATGAGCCCTGACCTAAATCCTATTGAGCATCTTTGGAAGGAACTGAAACATGCCGTCTGGAAAAGGCACCCTTCATACCCGAGACAACTGGAGCAGTTTGCTCATGAGGAGTGGCCAAAATACCTGCTGAGAGGTGCAGAAGTCTCATTGACAGTTACAGGAATCGTTTGATTGCTGGGATTGCCTCAAAAGGTTGTGCAACTAAATATTAAGTTAAGGGAACCATCATTTCTGTCCAGGCCTGTTTCATGAGTTTTCTTTTTTAAAATTCTGTTGAAGCCTGGTTGGAAAGCAATGTCTGACTTTCATTTGTTCATTTTCATAGAATTTTTATATATTATTACTTTTGTCAGCACATTATGTGCCATACTCCACCCTAATGTTATTTATCAATTGGAACATGCAAAAGATTACAGGGCAACTTATTTCTGCCCATTTTGCTATGGATAAATCATGTGAACACTGCTTGCAATGGATGGCTCACCAGGACGCTCTTAGGGTCCTTGCACAGGGGCAGCTACGGTCCGTAAAATACAGTCCGTACATCCTTTCAGAAAACCAACTGTTCACTGGCATAAAGAGGTTGGAGGTTCCAGTGGTTGCACCTGGGTCAGGGTCCAGAAGCCAAGGAAGCCCAAAGGTCACCCTCAACACATTAGGCCTGGATATACTTCTTTGATCTCCTTTCTTATTTACTTTGATGGCTGGCAGTGCATTGTAAACTTATTCCCCCTGCCTTCTGGTGCAATGAAGTCAGAGGATTTATGATACACAGCCTTCCACTGTCAGGAAGGAGAAAAGTAGTCCTTTCATGACAAAAATAGCAGTTGGTTAAAAGCACATAGTCAAGGAGGGATTCATTGGGGGAAGCTGTGGTGGAATAGGGGCATGATTACTATGTGAGGTGCACCCAGAGTGATGGGAATGATAGGAACCTTGGGGCAGAGTTAATAACGGGTTCAGGAATTTAGGAAGTGAATTGTAGTTGAATGTGACGTGTACTTTGGTGCACACTTCAAATGTAACACGAGTCAACATCTTCTCACTCCAGTGCACCAGAGAGCAGGGTTACTAAATTTACGATGGACAGACGATCAGTAATAAAAGAAAATCAGATGAAAGAAGTTTATTCAGCTCTAGAGTCAGGGTGACCTGTGGGCTCCCCTGACTTCTGGGCCCATTTGCAGAAACCATTGCGACCCCCTTGTGATGTAACAGATCAGAGGAAAGTTGCAGACACCATGGCGATGCCCGCTGTGAGGTGACTTTTTTTATTACTTTGTTGCAACATGAAGCTCCTGTGCCCCAATGAAAAATCTGTATCAAGGCCCCCCAACTATAATGTATCATTTATAGTTTTGATCTCTTAATATTGGGAAGATACAATTTATGGGTGACCTAGAGCTCCAGTGCCTGGGTGCAGCTGCACCCTCCCCCCTTTACACTATGTTTTATCGATAGGCTCCTAGGATCCCTGACAGTGATCTACACTATGTTTTATAGATAGGTTCCTAGGAGCCCTGACAGTGTTATACACTATGTTTTATAGATAGGTTCCCAGGAGCCCTGACAGTGTTCTACACTATGTTTTATAGATAGGTTCCTAGGAGACCTGACAGTGTTATACACTATGTTTTATATATAGGTTCCTAGGAGCCCTGACAGTGTTATATACTATGTTTTATAGATAGGTTCCTAGGAGACCTGACAGTGTTATACACTATGTTTTATAGATAGGTTCCTAGGAGCCTTGACAGTGTTATATACTATGTTTTATAGATAGGTTCCTAGGAGCCCTGACAGTATTATACACTATGTTTTATAGATAGGTTCCTAGGAGCCCTGACAGTGTTCTACACTATGTTTTATAGATAGGTTCCTAGGAGCCCTGACAGTATTATACACTATGTTTTATAGATAGGTTCCTAGGAGCCCTGACAGTGTTCTACACTATGTTTTATAGATAGGTTCCTAGGAGACCTGACAGTGTTATACACTATGTTTTATAGATAGGTTCCTAGGAGCCCTGACAGTGTTATATACTATGTTTTATAGATGGTTCCTAGGAGCCCTGACAGTATTATACACTATGTTTTATAGATAGGTTCCTAGGAGCCCTGACAGTGTTCTACACTATGTTTTATAGATAGGTTCCTAGGAGCCCTGACAGTATTATACACTATGTTTTATAGATAGGTTCCTAGGAGCCCTGACAGTGTTCTACACTATGTTTTATAGATAGGTTCCTAGGAGCCCTGACAGTGTTCTACACTATGTTTTATAGATAGGTTCCTAGGAGACCTGACAGTGTTATACACTATGTTTTATATATAGGTTCCTAGGAGCCCTGACAGTGATCTACACTATGTTTTATAGATAGGTTCCTAGGAGCCCTGACAGTGTTATACACTATGTTTTATAGATAGGTTCCCAGGAGCCCTGACAGTGTTCTACACTATGTTTTATAGATAGGTTCCTAGGAGACCTGACAGTGTTATACACTATGTTTTATAGATAGGTTCCTAGGAGCCCTGACAGTGTTCTACACTATGTTTTATAGATAGGTTCCTAGAAGAGCTGACAGTGTTATACACTATGTTTTATATATAGGTTCCTAGGAGCCCTGACAGTGTTATATACTATGTTTTATAGATGGTTCCTAGGAGCCATGACAGTATTATACACTATGTTTTATAGATAGGTTCCTAGGAGACCTGACAGTGTTATACACTATGTTTTATAGATAGGTTCCTAGGAGCCTTGACAGTGTTATATACTATGTTTTATAGATAGGTTCCTAGGAGCCCTGACAGTATTATACACTATGTTTTATAGATAGGTTCCTAGGAGCCCTGACAGTGTTCTACACTATGTTTTATAGATAGGTTCCTAGGAGACCTGACAGTGTTATACACTATGTTTTATAGATAGGTTCCTAGGAGCCCTGATAGTGTTATATACTATGTTTTATAGATGGTTCCTAGGAGCCCTGACAGTATTATACACTATGTTTTATAGATAGGTTCCTAGGAACACTGACAGTGTTCTACACTATGTTTTAAGCCATTTTAAGGTGGGGCTCATACCGAAATTGTTTGTCCCGAAACCCGAAACAAAAATAATCTTGAGAGGTTCGCCCATCTCAAGCTTTTAGCACAGATACCATTTCATAGGTGTTTTGGTCCGTTTTTCTTCTTTATTATTGTGACAGGGAAACTGATTTGCAAATCTTCACCCATTATTCCAAAATGAGGATGATTTCCTTGTGTGGTTGTGTGAAGGATGTGAGCATGTGAACAACTTTGGAGAGGGCAGTGGTTTAGTAAGGAAGTGTTATGTTCCTGTTATCCCTCCTGGCCCTAACCTTAGGTGTTCCCTTTAAAGATAATTTATTCATCCAGATTTTTTTGATAATCCGCCATTTATCAGTTATCTGCAATGTTGTATTACTTTTATTTCATTGTATACAGATCCCTATAATACAGATTTAATTCTTCATATGAAAACATTCTATAACAAAAAATAAGTATAGGTATGAGGTATGAAGAACCAGGTTGGGCCCCGGCCCTGCCACACTTTTATAGATGGAGAGACCATAGGAAATAAATTACATCTGATATTCTAGGAAAACCTGAGGCAGAAATTTATCAAGTGTTTTACTGCATGTGGTGTGAAATAATGATCTCTTTGGATGATGTTATTTTATGGGGGTGGTTCATCAAGTCCAGCATGTTAGTAGACACCTTCATAAATCACCCGGGTGGAATGGTATAGGACGGCAATAAGTTATCTTTTATGATATGATGTAATCATTGTGATTGATACTATCCTAAGTGAATATTATCTGTAGCATTGTGCTCTGTAGTATATATATGACATATATAGTATATTGTTCTAGGTACATATGTATGTATTAATATAAAATATATGCATTAAACAGAACAATTATCAGTTACACCCAGGACCAAGTGTTTTTGTTCCCAGAGATCTCTCTACTTCATATGAAGCCACCAGTATTATAAATGGCCCATGGGAGGAGGGTCAGCGGAGGTCCAGGGACTTCAGTATATACGTCTTAATAGGGGTGGGCAATTTATTGCAAAACAATAATCAAAATTCAGCTCAATTAATTGATGTAACTTGCTGATATTGCTTTAATTTTTTTGCCTCCATGCCATCCTGTCTCACACTGCCATTGGCTAAAGGATATTGAATCCGGATTACTGATATGTGAATAATTGAAACCAAAATCCAGGGACATATAAACAGGGGACAGTGTATTTAAAAAGGGGGGTATCCTAAAATAATCGTTCACTAAGGTCTTACCCTAGATTCACACTATCGTTGCATCTCCATTGTTCGGATCCGAACAACAGAGAGACGGACCGCTGAAGCAGCGGTTACACACGGAGCCCGGCGGGCACCATTGACTATAATGGGTCCATTGGGTGTCTGTTGTTTTTAAACTGAATGCACAGCATAAAATTCTTTATATCTAACATGATGCTTGTGGGTGTAAGTAGGTGGATTGGATGGGCAGTAAATGTGCAAAAGGGACCTGTCCATGTGAGCACTGTAGACAGTCACTAGCCTTGTATGTACATGAGTAGACAGCACATCCCTACCGCAGAAACTTCCAAACACTGTTTACAGCTTCACCACGGAGTGACTACCTGGCATTGAGCTCCCTCGGAAGCTTTCACCAAAAAGTTACTTTCCAGCTGTGAGGAGGGAATCTTCTCTCCTGGAGTAAAGTCATCAAGAAAGTAGATGAAGTGTCCTAAAGTGTGAAAAGAAATAGTTAATACATATACAGTGGAGGGTACTCTAACCAAAGATATACCAAAGATGCACAGCAGGTGGATGCTTTGTGGCCTTTGTAGCCTTGTGGCCTCTGTGTGTCAGATACTGTGATCTGTAATACGGGGGCACCTGAGGGTACGGTTCTCGCTCCTTTCCTCTTCACACTGTACACTGCAGATTTTAGGTGCAACTCATCCAGCTGCTACCTACAGAAGTATTCTGACGACTCTGCAATAGTGGGTCTCATCACAGATGATGATGACAGGGAGTACAGAGAACTGAACCAGGATTTTGTGGACTGGTGCCACCGGAACCACCTGAAGATTAACGCGGGGAAGACCAAGGAGATGGTGGTGGACTTCCGCAAAGGCAGAAGCCCTCCTAAACCAGTGGACATCCTGGGGACGGGCATCGAGATTGTGAACACCTATAAGTACCTGGGTTTGCTCCTTAATAATAAGCTGGACTGGGCAGATCATATGGAGGTCCTGTACAGGAAGGGCCACAACAGGCTCTACCTGCTTAGGAGGCTGAGAGCCTTTGGAATCCGGGGGACACTTCTTAGGGCCTTTTTCAACTCGGTAGTGGCATCAGCCATCTTCTTTGGAGTGGCCTGCTGGGGGAGCAGTACATCAACCAGGGACAGAAATAAACTTGACAAGCTGATTAGAAAGGCCAGCTCTGTCCTGGGGAGCCCACTGGACCCAGTTCAGGTGGTGGGTGACAGAAGGATACTGTCCGTGGTGAGCTCCATGCGGGAGAATAACTCCCATCCCATGCATGAGACTGTGATCGCGCTGAGCAGTACTGTCAGTGACCGACTGCTCCACCCTAGGTGTGAGAAGGAGCGCTATCAGAAGTCTTTCCTCCCCACCGAGGTTAGGCTGTACAACCAACACCGACCTAAGCGGAGATTAGTTCATACAGAGAACTGTGATATCCCTTCTACTATTTTTTTACCTGTACCTTTCTATCTGTACCTAATGTCACTGTAATGCCCCTACCTTGGAGCGTTTTGTATATATTGTATACTGTAACACACTGAATTCCCCTATGGTGGGACTATTAAAGGATTATCTCTCTCTCTCTTAGGAGGGGGGAGGCAGCACTTTGAGACAGCTACTTGGCGGCAAAAATCTGTGCAGGACTTCACAGAGAAGAGCTGTGTTGTTGGTAAACACAAGGATGGGGAATAGGCTCAAGGATCATGGAAATGAGGCTTGTAGAAGTTTTTGGTGTATGACGTACACAACTATATTGCAGTTTACTCCAGGACTACGGCTACAATGAAAGTGGGGAGGTGTCTCAAGGAGGGTAAGTAATAGATATATACTGTAGAAAGATAGATAGATAGATAGATAGATAGATAGATAGATAGATAGATAGATAATTCAGACTGTGTAGGTGAAGTCCCTGGAAATAGGGACATAAGAGCAAGTAAATGTTTTACAGCTAGACAAATAGATATCCATATCGAGAGATAGATAGATAGTAGCTAGATAGATAGATAGATAGATAGATAGACACAAGAAGGATGGATGGATGGATAGATGATAGATATTAGGTAGGTTGGTAGATAGATACTGTAGATAGAAGTTATTACTATTATTTTAGATACATTTTGTACAACATTATACTTTAGATTTGATGATTTTATGGATATTTCACCTACTTTAGAAGATCCTTAGTCTAGTAATGTAACGTGTCTTAAAAATTCCAAGAATATCCAAGTAGTTTTAAGAAATTTCTGAGCTCTTGTTCTACCGAATCCTAAATTATACAAAGTCAGGAGGGAGCTCTGAACATGTAATATTAATAATATTATACATAATTAAGTAACAAGGCTCCAGATCACATGTAGGAGATGTATACCGGTCCTGGGATAGTTAGCGGTAAGATCAGACTGTGTGGCAAGGAGGTGAAGTCCTTGGAGATAGGGACAGAGGAGCAAGTGAATGTTTTATACAGTATGAGTGGTTCAGAAGAAAGACCAGGAAAATACACTGTGACTTTTCTATTCATTACATATTGTTTGTTATTGTAATTATAGAGGGTGACAGCAGAAAAGCCTAAAACGTAAACCACGTTCGTACATTATGACCATGTATAATATATGACTCAGATGAATAATTTATGATAGCGGCTTATTAGGCAAATAAATATTACAGTGTATGTCTGCCATATAATACAACATGACAAACGTGCACTCAAGAAAGGACTTCTGCACTTACGATAGTTTGCTCTACTTACTAGAGCAGCACTTTGTACTCCAGAGCTGTTATTCCAAGTGGGAACAAGAATTTTCAATGTAGGAAGGCATTGTGTAACCTATAGAAAGCTTCTTATGGTCAGTGTAAATAGTCATATGTGGTTTCCTCTAAATAATGACATCATGAAGGAGGAGGAGCATATATAAATATGTAAACAGATTGACTGTAACTTAATTAAGGGGATGTTAAAGAGGACCTTTCTCCACCTCCACCAACTCTAGCTCTTTCAATAGATGTCACTCCATTGATTCCGGCGCAGTTGGAATTTTTTTCTCTAGCCCCCGCCATTCCTGAGCAAACAGTGCTGTTAATTTTAGAACCCAATATGCTAATTAGGTTCTCTAGTGTCATGTGGGTAGTTCTGAGATGGAGCAGATAGACAGAAATCCCTCTTGACAGTAGAGAGTCTAATTAGCTAATTAGGTGCTAAAACTAACAGGACTGATTGCTCAGGAATGGTGGGGGCTAGATAAAAAAATTCAACTGTGCTGGAATCAGTGGAGCATTCTAGTGGATTTAGTGGAGATAGAGTAAAGCCCTCTAAATTGTTGTGTCTCACCCAATACACTTATTCTTGACAAAGATCCTTGTGGGGGTTAAAATGTTACACCTAAACATTGCTTACTATACTTGAAACTATACTTTCCAACATCTGGGAGGCTCCTAAAACAAGGGGTGACTTCGTGGACTCCCAAAAGAGCTGGAAAATCCTGATCCCCGAACTGTCATTCTATCTATGTCATGGTCATGTGGAATGTTTTGGTCACCAAGAGGGGTGTGGCTAGAACATTTTTGTGCCCACATCTCAAAAGTTAGAATGGTTTCCCCAAAAGGGGGCATAGCCACCCAAGTCACAAAACACTGAGGCTTCTACTCCAATGTTGGCCAGTATAGATGAAACAATGTCTCCTGGGACCTACCATGAAGACCTCCCACCAAGGGCACCCCTTGAAATATAACCTAATCTGAAATTCCAAACACAGGTTTGTCTTGGATTATACAAAAAGTTGTAGTAAAAAAAAAATCTATTTTTTTTTCTGAAGTTTGTTTTGTCAGCTCCAGCCTGTGATATCTGCATTTCTCCAGTGAAGACTTTATATTAAGTAGTCTTGTGTATTCTGCTGGCTTTCGATCTTCGGTGCTGTATTATTTATAGTCATTTGCTTTTACCTTTCTAAGTCGTTCCTGGCTCACAAAACAGCTCCCCAAGATCATAAATAAATGAGAATTCATCTATGGCAACCACAGGATGAATATTCCTAACAGATCCCCCACAGTAATATCTAATTTATTGGACAAGTTATTTTATTTTTATTCTTTAACACTAGCGCAGTCAGTTATAGATGAACACTGGGTGTTTTTGGATAAGATTTCCTTTGAAATAGATTGTGTTTTTCACCTCTCTGTACAGTGTAATCTGTGTGAATACAATAAATTTGGGAAACCTCATTTCTCAGTTTTCTCTGCCATATTGAATTCTTTTGAAACCTATGTAGGAGAAGAAATTAGTTACTTATTGTGACTTGACACATCCATGATGTATAAATGGTCTATGTTCCCCTGTAAAAAGGGTTAATATGGATGGTATTCAGGGAAAATTGAGAAACAGAGGGTTGACCGGGTGACAGGAAATAAGTCCCACAAGAGCTAATATGGCCGATGGGTGTTGCTGCCATATAGCTACTTCCTATCCCATAGGCTAAAAGCAAAACAAGGGTAGAGCACATGCCTGTTAAATAAATAGTCCCATTTGCCTCTGCAGAAAGGGTTAATAAGGATGGCTGAGGGATAGAGGGTTGATGACTCTCTTGGTGACCATGTGACAGGTGGTGTTACTTACCATATTCCCTATTCATCGTATGGTCTCTATTAATATCACTATTTCCAGTCGTCATTTTCCAGATCCAATGATCGTCTTTTAGTGGTTTCCAATCACAAAAGCCATCCTCAAAGTCACATGTGTTCAGATATCCTGCAAAAATAAAAAAAAATGTACATGGTTAATTATGTTTTTAGGATTATTCAGATGCCAATGGTAGGACAATATAGTTCCCCCAACTACGGCCTGTTATGGCCTCCTGGCAAATCCTTATTGGAATCAATGGGCAGCCTATATAATGCCCAAGTGAGATGGGACCTCATGAGGAAGAGTTCCTCTTGGTAACAGTTCTCCACTCTGGCCTCTAGAGACCTGAAGAGTAGGCCACCTGCCATTAAAGAGAGTCTGTCATCAGAACTCGGCCTATCAGTCCAGCTCCGCAGATAGATAGGTTAGGGTCCCCTGAATCAAATGGTGTTTTCCTTTGTGAATCGCTGCCCACATTGTCAAGATATTGTTTTTGTCAATATCCAAATGAGATCTTTGGAGCAATGAGGGCATTGTCAGGATAGGTGATAAAAAGGGTCTGATTGACTGTCATACATGCACTCTGCCACTCGAAGGTACTGATGATGATAGCCAAGCGCCCTACTTGGCTATTGCCATAATTCCTATAGAGAGTGAATGGACCAGCAGCATGCCTATGTAACCAATGCTCTACTCAAACGGTGGACATAGGACCCCCAATGGACAGGTGACAACCCCACCATTGACCTTAGGGAGATGAAACTCAGAAGTTTCTTGCAATTATTTCCAATATTTTAGAAGACAATCCAGGGGGGATTCCTAGATGTTCCTTGTGCCTGTGTTCATCATGCGTTAGGAGCTTCTTCTTGGCATTCTTGTGCCTAGTTGAAAACTACACCCGTTACTCCTAGCATAGATTTTGCTGTCACCCGGCCAATCCACCCAGGTCATGACCATATTAATAACATGATGGGGTTGAAGGAAAACACAAGTCCATCAAGTCCAACCTATAACTTTGCAAAAGTGGAAAAGTGGTGAAACTGGCACAAAAATTCCTTTTGTGACAATTCACTGACGGGTGGCAAATCACTGATTTCTGACTATTTTATGCCAAAAAAGTGGTGTAATAACATTAATGAGTTCCCCATAGTATATACAATTTTCCTATTATCTATTCTGAACAGTGATAGAACTTAAGGATCTGCTGTAAAGTTATTTAAGGATTTTTTGCAATTTACAGCGATATTTTTCAGGTGTAACATGCCAGATTTGTTTTTTGTAGTCACTTTCTATCTATTTTGTGTACTTTCACATAATCCAGGTTTTGGCAAATACAAAGGCCATTAAATCAATCTGTGGCTTTGTGGATGACAGACTGATCCTATCCTAAATCTAAAGCGACGCTCACTATTTCCCATGGATTATTATATAATTGGTGGCAAACTCAATAAAATTAATTAATAGACTCCAGATAGTAATCTGTATGTTCAGGATATTTACATACATATTAAGCTCTGCCGTCTCACACTGTGCGGTAACATGAAGGATTACCTCCAATATACTACCGATAATGCCTGTGGTGCCCCCAAAATATCATTTAGATCTAGATGTATCATGACAATATAGTTTAAATTAACCCTTTAATGTTGTCAGATTATGCCTCCTTTATTTAAAGGGGTTGTCTAGGAATTTTTATTTAGGGTCTATGCTTAGGATAGGCCATAGATATCTGATCAGTGGGGGTCCGACAGGCTGCACTTGCACGGATCAGCTGTTTGGGGCCATTTCCAATGGCTGTACTATACACTGCACAGGAGGAAGCAGAAGACTCTGGTCCCTGTATAGTGACTTCAATGGGAGCTGAGCCATTATACAGGGCATGAAGCCATCTGCTTCCAGCTCCATGTTGTGTATAGTTCAGGCGGTGGAAGTGGCCTCAAATAGCTGATCCGTGCAGGGCCCATCTGTTGGTCCCCCCACTGGTCAATTTCTAAGGATAGGCCATAAATAAAATTTCTGGACCGATCCATTGTACTATTAGTTGAAATGGTGCACAAATACTGTTTCACCATTAGGTTAGTAGATGATACAGTGGGCTCATGATGATGGAAGCCGTCTCCTAGCCTATCCACCAGCTGACTATCGAGTCTTGGCCGCCATGCATACATTCATTATGGTATTAATCACTTATGGTACATATACATCTGAAGAGGGGTTAAAACTAATGGCCCTTCTTTAAGATAGGTCATAATTAGATTGACGGGGTACAATTCTCGCCACCCCCGCTGATGGTGATGGTGCTTCATGATCATTTACATTGGTCCATACTGCACAACTCCATAGTCACCATAGTTGCTGTGCTTGATATTGCAGCTTTCTCCCACTCAAGTGATCAGCAGACAATTCGGGGTCCCAAAATAAAAAAAAAACACATCTATAGGGTCAAATTTGCAGTTTAATGCACATGGGATCTCGAAACACTAGCCAAGCATTAGGCATGCTGGATCAGACTAAGCTTCTACGGGAGACTAGATCCAGATACACCGCCAAATACAACACAGCACAACTGTAAATAATTCCATGTTATTAATGTTATTCTTCTTCAGGTTACAGATTAATTATTCATGACCTATCCTTAGGGACCCCCGTGACCCCCACAAGTCAGCTGCTTGAAGCGTCAAGGGCACTTAGGTGATACATACTGAAATTTTCATCACTACCATCACTGTAGTTGTCTAGAAACTTAAAAGCAGGTTTACCGTTGAGCGGTCCATTGGCAAAAGTCAGATTTCCAGAATATTCTTTGCAGCCAGTGCATTTGAATTCATCCACGGCAATGAACCCTGTGAGGTTCCGTACTGTTCCTTCAAAAGCAAGCTTTACATTATACCGTAAATATGTTAATAATTGTGATGTTCTATTTGCATTTATATCTGCTTCATTTACAACATAAGCATTACTGGGCGGTACTAAATTAGATAAACATGGCTGCCATTTCCAAGGGCATAGGTATAAGGAGTGCAGAGGTAGCAATTGCCCAGGAGCCTCAGGGGGGTCCAAAGACCTCTCTGCAACATAAGAAGAAAGCAGTTTTATAGATATCACATAGTAAGTGGGGTCCCGTTATATAATTTACACTGGGGTCCACTGAGTGGAACAGCCCTTTAACTGCAATACTCTGCACTGTGATGTCTATGCAAACGACATGTCACAAGTTCTAATCATTGGGGGTCTGGGTGCGAAAATAGGGGGAGACTAGATATACCGGTAGATATTACTAAATATAAGACATAACGGAAATTATATTTATCATTCATTTTGGGGCATGAAGTACTTTAGGACAGGTCCACCTCTAAACCAAATTTATCTATATAAAAGTTTAATATCTTTGTAATGACATTGCTTTACTTTTCTTTTTTTGTTACTGAGATATTGTCTCCATTAAGGTCCAGAGCTGCATTCACAATTCTGCTGGCTGTTATTTGTCTCCTTGCCAGAAAAGCTGTGCTTAGCTCCTTGCTAATTTCCATGCTTCTCAACATTTATGTCTTGACTTTTAAGATCTAATCCTGACCTATCTTGTCTGCTCCTTTGTGTTGCTATCATTTAAACCTTAGTTTATTTGGCCTTGCTTTCGTCTGCTTGAACCTGTAGTGCAGCTGCTGCCATCTGGAGACAGTAACCTAGGAATTCAGGAATACCTTGAGGAAAGGCCATAACACCGTGACTGGCCAACTATCTCTAGGTTGGGGGAGGGAGAAGTAGGACACATAGGATTCCTCTATGAGTGGGTGGGGGAAGCAGGACTCACAGGCTTTCTCTATGAGTAGGAGGAGAAGCAGGACTCACAGGCTTTCTCTATGAGTAGGAGGAGAAGCAGGACTCACAGGCTTTCTCTATGAGTAGGGGGGAAGCAGGACTCACAGGCTTTCTGTAGGGGGGGAGCAGGACTCACAGGCTTTCTCTATGAGTAGGTGGGGGAAGCAGGACTCACAGGCTTTCTCTATGAGTAGGAGGAGAAGCAGGACTCACAGGCTTTCTCTATGAGTAGGTGGAGGAAGCAGGACTCACAGGCTTTCTCTATGAGTAGGGGGGAAGCAGGACTCACAGGCTTTCTGTATGGGGGGGAGCAGGACTCACAGGCTTTCTCTATGGGGGGTTAGTAGGTGGGGGAAGCAGGACTCACAGGCTTTCTCTATGAGTAGGTGGAGGAAGCAGGACTCACAGGCTTTCTCTATGAGTAGGAGGAGAAGCAGGACTCACAGGCTTTCTCTATGAGTAGGGGGGAAGCAGGACTCACAGGCTTTCTCTATGAGTTGGTGGATGAAGCTGGAGTCACAGGCTTTCTCTATGAGTAGGAGGAGAAGCAGGACTCACAGGCTTTCTCTATGAGTAGGGGGGAAGCAGGACTCACAGGCTTTCTCTATGAGTTGGTGGATGAAGCTGGACTCACAGGCTTTCTCTATGAGTAGGTGGATGAAGCAGGACTCACAGGCTTTCTCTATGAGTAGGTGGGGGAAGCAGGACTCACAGGCTTTCTCTATGAGTAGGTGAGGGAAGCAGGACTCACAGGCTTTCTCTATGAGTAGGTGTAGGAAGCAGGACTCACAGGCTTTCTCTATGAGTAGGTGGGGAAGCAGGACTCACAGGCTTTCTCTATGAGTAGGTGGGGGAAGCAGGACTCACAGGCTTTCTCTATGAGTAGGGGGAAGCAGGACTCACAGGCTTTCTCTATGAGTAGGGGGGAAGCAGGACTCACAGGCTTTCTCTATGAGTAGGTGGGAGAAGCAGGACTCACAGGCTTTCTCTATGAGTAGGTGGGAGAAGCAGGACTCACAGGCTTTCTCTATGAGTAGGTGGGGGAAGCAGGACTCACAGGCTTTCTCTATGAGTAGGTGAGGGGAAGCAGGACTCACAGGTTTTCTCTATGAGTAGGTGGAGGAAGCAGGACTCACAGGCTTTCTGTATGGGGGAAGCAGGACTCACAGGCTTTCTCTATGAGTAAGTGGGGGAAGCAGGACTCAAAGGCTTTCTCTATGAGTAGGTGGGGGAAGCAGGACTCACAGGCTTTCTCTATGAGTAGGTGGGGGAAGCAGGACTCACAGGCTTTCTCTATGAGTAGGTGAGGGGAAGCAGGACTCACAGGCGTTCTCTATGAGTAGTGGTATAAGAAGGACTCGCAGGCTTTCTCTTTGAGTGGGTGTAGGAAGCAGGACTCACAGACTTTCTCTATGAGCTAGGGGGGGAAGCAGGACTCACAGGCTTTCTGTATGGGGGGGAGCAGGACTCACAGGCTTTCTCTATGAGTAAGTGGGGGAAGCAGGACTCACAGGCTTTCTCTATGAGTAGGTGGGGGAATCAGGACTCACAGGCTTTCTCTATGAGTAGGTGGAGGAAGCAGGACTCACAGGCTTTCTCTATGAGTAGGGGGGAAGCAGGACTCACAGGCTTTCTCTATGAGTAGGGGGGGAAGCAGGACTCACAGGCTTTCTCTATGAGTAGGTGGGGGAAGCAGGACTCACAGGCTTTCTGTATGGGGGGGAGCAGGACTCACAGGCTTTCTCTATGAGTAAGTGGGGGAAGCAGGACTCACAGGCTTTCTCTATGAGTAGGTGGGGGAATCAGGACTCACAGGCTTTCTCTATGAGTAGGTGGAGGAAGCAGGACTCACAGGCTTTCTCTATGAGTAGGGGGGAAGCAGGACTCACAGGCTGTCTCTATGAGTAGGGGGGGAAACAGGACTCACAGGCTTTCTCTATGAGTAGGTGGGGGAAGCAGGACTCACAGGCTCTCTCTATGAGTAGGTGGAGGAAGCAGGACTCACAGGCTTTCTCTATGAGTAGGTGGAGGAAGCAGGACTCACAGGCTTTCTCTATGAGTAGGTGGGGGAAGCAGGACTCACAGACTTTCTCTATGAGTGGGGGAGAAGCAGGACTCACAGGCTTTCTCTATGAGTGGGGGAGAAGCAGGACTCACAGGCTTTCTCTATGAGTAGGTGGGGGAAGCAGGACTCACAGGCTTTCTGTATGGGGGGAGCAGGACTCATAGGCTTTTCTCTAAGGCTGGGTTCACACCAGCGCTTGAACTCCATTCAGGGTTTCCGTCCCCGAAACCACTTAAAAAATATCGAGAGAAAAGTCCCACAAGCAGAACTTTTCTGTCCGCATTTTTCGGCCAGAAACCGGGCAGAAACCCTGTTGACCCCATTGTAGTCTATGGGTAACCGCTTTTTAAGCGGATGAGCTTTCCGTTTTTCTGGTCCCCAAACGGACCTGAAGAACTGAAAGTGAAATGCTAGTGTGAACCTAGCATAAAAGTGGCTGGGGAAGCAGGACTCACAGGCTTTCTTTATGTGTGGGCAGTTAACATAGGACTCCCAGATTTTCTCAGTAGATGAACAAGCTTTTTATATAAAAATAAACCCTTCAATACCTGCAGGTCTTCTGAGCTCTGCGGTAGATAGACTTCTCCTTCCACCCACTGACCTTCAGTTGAGACATCTTGTTCAAAAAGTATTATTTCATTCTGAGAAGATAGCAATGTATCAGGATTATATATTGACCTCTCTATGAATATCATTAAAGAGTTATTCCAAACTCTTATCCAATCTTCGCTGAGATGGGAATAGCTGGCCACAAGTCTCGACTATCATCCCAGAACATATGGAAATATACTGCTGGATTGCTGTATATGTTGTTTCTGCAACTATAAGTGAAGGGGAGCTACGGAAATGGCATAGCAAAGCGCCACGCGACAGTTCCTACAAGCCATAGCTTTGTGGTTGGGACTTGTGGCCAGCTATTCCTGTCTTGGCCAAGATGAGAATAAATATTTAACCTCTGTCTTATAACCTACTATGTACATTTGAGGAAAGTGTAAACCCGAGGCTGTTATACCTCCTGGCGAGCATGTGACCTAATAATTTTGGATTACAGGGAAATAATCTGATGTTGAGGCAGTTTATGAAGCCCTTACACTAATTTTAAGAGGGCAGAATTTTAGTTGTGGCCTAATATACTGTATAAATTTACACTTATGTGAAGTACAGGGGATCATGCTGGGAAATCAGTTTCTTCATAGCTCCCACGCAGAGACATTCATCAGTCGCTAGTAGGTGGCACCTGAAACTTGAGCTTCGGCTAATTGCCCTGTTGTCAATATCACTTGAGCAGAACTGAGGGCCCCAATATGTATTACAACTCTGAGTCTTCTAAATTATTTTACGGCACTGACGTCCATGTAAAATAAATCAATGGAAAGCCAAACTGGAATATGAGCGTCTTATTTATACAAACACTCATCTCGGAGTAAATTAATCCTGAGGACTTAAATAAGACGTAATCAAGATCTGACAATTACGATCTGAAGCGTTGTGTCAGTAAACAATCACAACCTGAAAAACAAAGTGATGAGGACGGTAATGAGAGAGTCTTCAAGAGGGGAGTTAAATAAATTACAACATCGATAGGAGGTGAGGATTACATCTGAGATCCATATAATGGATTCCACTCAAAACTTGTATTCCATAGTTCCTAAGAGTGCGGGGAATAAATCCAAGAGTATGAAGTCATCTACATCACTCATCAAAACATGTATTAACCACTAAAACCTAAGGTTACGACAGGAACTACATGCATAAAAAGGGAGAGTTATCAAAAATAGAACATGGCAAATGTTGAGCAATCACTCGGGGCAACCAGTGACAAGCCAGATATACAGTATGTGTCACGAGAGTTTTCTATAATCTATTGTAGACAATACTGTTTCTTAAAGGGGTTGTGTTATTTTTTAATTAGGCGGAGGAAGTTGAAAAAAAATAAAAAAAACATACTCACCTGTCCCTGGTGATCCGATGCCTCTCAGGGCGGTCCGGTCCTGCAGCTCCGTTGTTTCCTTCCAGGGAAAGTCCCCACTGCACGTGACCGCTGAGATCAATCAGCAACCTCAGTGAAGGACATGGAACGTCACTACCTGTGACACTCCAGGTTCCCTTCCTTAGGCCACTGAGGCCGCTGAATGGCCTCAGCGATCACGTGACTGCTGAGGCCTCTGATTGGAGGGGCCCGGATCTCACAGCTGGCGAGGACTTCCGCAATCGAAGAAAGCTGAGCAACAGGACCGGACCACACTAGAAGGACACCGGAGCACCAGGGACAGGTGAGTATGGTTTTTTTGTTTGTTTTTTTCACCTCCCCCAGCCTAATAAAAAAATAAAATTTGAGCCTGGACAACCTCTTGTTATATGCTAATGTATAGGTGTGTATGCGTTACCACTTATTGTTTGTTTTGTTAAAGGGGTTTTCCTGTTTGGTTAAGTTACCCCTATCCACAGGATATGGGATGACTTGCAGACCACAGGGGTTTGCATCTCTACTGATCAGAAAAATGGGGGACTTCGTCCCTTATTGTGAATGGAGTGGTGGTTGGGCAGGAGGTGCTCATCTTTATTAATCTCATTGGCTATCTCCAACTGAAATTAATGGAGGGTTGCAAATGCTGTTCGACCACCACTCCATTCACAAAAATCCCCCATTTTCCTGATCGACAGGGATTTTAGCAATCAGACCTCCATCGAACTGCAAGTTATCTCCTATCCATAACTTTCCCAGAATCCAACATAATTGTCACCAGAACACAGGATATCAACCCAACCCCACAAATAGAAAGGTTAGGGTTGGCTGAACCAAACAATGTTTTCCCCTTATGTATCGCTGCCTTCAATGGCAAGATATTGTTGATTTTGTCAATATGCGAATTAGCTCTTTAGAGCCACAAGGTATTGGCCCTTTCCTATTGATCAATGGCAACACCCTTGTTGCTTCTAAAAGCTCATTTGCATATACTGCAGAATACATTCCAGTAATATAGCCCGAAGGACTCAGTCCTGTAACCTACACAATTGCACAGTATGCAAAGCTCCTATTAACTATAAAAGAAGCTATATTGGGGAACATTTTATGTCATATGTTACATAAGAAACATATTCACCAACATCATTTGTAAAATTGTGGCAAAAACCCAATTATCAATAAACTGGAGTTATACTTTATGTAGCCTTCTTATATAACTGTATCTTTTATTTGCATTATCACAAATATATACAGTACAGACCAAAAGTTTGGACACACCTTCTCATTCCAAGAGTTTTCTGTATTTTCATGACTATAAAAATTGTAGATTCACACTGAAGGCATCAAAACTATGAATTAACACATGTGGAATTATATACTTAAAAAAGTGTGAAACAACTGAAAATATATCTTATATTCTAGGTTCTTCAAAGTAGCCACCTTTTGCTTGGATTACTGCTTTGCACACTCTTGGCATTCTCTTGATGAGCTTCAAGAGGTAGTCACCTGAAATGGTTTTCACTTCACAGGTATGCCCTGTCAGGTTTAATAAGTGGGATTTCTTGCCTTATAAATGGGGTTGGGATCATTAGTTGTGTTGTTCAGAAGTCAGGTGGATACACAGCTGATAGTCCTACTGAATGTAGTGTTAGAATTTGTATTATGGCAAGAAAAAAGCAGCTAAGTAAAGAAAAACGAGTGGCCATCATTACTTTAACAAATGAAGGTCAGTCAGTCCGAAAAATTGGGAAAACTTTGAAAGTGTCCCCAAGTGCAGTGGCCAAAACCATCATGCGCTACAAAGAAACTGGCTCACATGAGGACCGCCCCAGGAAAGAAAGACCAAGAGTCACCTCTGCTGCGGAGGATAAGTTCATCCGAGTCACCAGCCTCAGAAATCGCAGGTTAACAGCAGCTCAGATTAGAGACCAGGTCAATGCCACACAGAGTTCTAGCAGCAGACACATCTCTACAACAACTGTTAAGAGGAGACTGCGTGCAGCAGGCCTTCATGGTAAAATAGCTGCTAGGAAACCACTGCTAAGGACAGGCAACAAGCACAAGAGACTTGTTTGGGCTAAAGAACACAAGGAATGGACATTAGACCTGTGGAAATCTGTGCTTTGGTCTGATGAGTCCAAATTTGAGATCTTTGGTTCCAACCACCGTGTCTTTGTGCGATGCAGAAAAGGTGAACGAATGCACTCTACATGCCTGGTTCCCACCGTGAAGCATGGAGGACGAGGTGTGATGGTGTGGGGGTGCTTTGCTGGTGACACTGTTGGGGATTTATTCAAAATTGAAGGAATACTATACCAGCATGGTTACTACAGCATCTTGCAGTGGCATGCTATTCCATCCGGTTTGCGTTTAGTTGGACCGTCATTTATTTTTCAACAGGACAATGACCCCAAACACACCTCCAGACTGTGTAAGGGCTATTTGACCAAGAAGGAGAGTGATGGGGTGCTACGCCAGATGACCTGGCCTCCACAGTCACCAGACCTGAACCCAATCGAGATGGTTTGGGGTGAGCTGGACCGCAGAGTGAAGGCAAAAGGACCAACAAGTGCTAAGCATCTCTGGGAACTCCTTCAAGACTGTTGGAAGACCATTTCAGGTGACTACCTCTTGAAGCTCATCAAGAGAATGCCAAGAGTGTGCAAAGCAGTAATCAAAGCAAAAGGTGGCTACTTTGAAGAACCTAGAATATAAGACATATTTTCAGTTGTTTCACACTTTTTTGTTAAGTATATAATTCCACAAGTGTTAATTCATAGTTTTGATGCCTTCATTGTGAATCTACAATTTTTATAGTCATGAAAATACAGAAAACTCTTGGAATGAGAAGGTGTGTCCAAACTTTTGGTCTGTACTGTTTATATATATATATATATATATATATATATATTCTCTGGCTGGATAGAAAGGCCCATGATATAAATCATAGTGAGGGTAAGAGGTTGTATTAGAGTTATATACTTCCTTCTGGTCCTCAGTTGTGTCATGTGACCAGCAATAAGACTCTACAACTCACAAATGTGTGGGCAGGAAGTCAGTTTCTCTATTCAATTCTTTGACAGCCTCAATGTGAGTGTCATAGGAAAGAATAAAGAAACTGACTTCCTGTCCACCCATAAGATATTGTGTCAGAGAGTCTTATTGCTGTTCACATGACACAGCAGAGGACCAGAAAGGAGTGAATAACTCCCAAATACAGCCAGCGGTAAGAAAATTACCTTCACTTATAATTTATATTATCTACTTTTCTAACTGGTCAGAGAATACAAATTTTGGGAAAATGCTAACTTTGAAATTGAACTTCAATCCACAAGTTTTCGGTTTCTCGAAATAACTGAATGAGTACCAAGTTTCACATTGTTCTTGTCCTCAGACATTTGGTTTCATTTTTTTTTTTTAAATAAAATTCTCAAAGCAAATGAAAGCTTTTGGGAAAGAAACAACTTAATATTTCTATCATTTGATATGTTATAATGGCGTTTGCCTGCTTTGGCAGTCAATTCCAGCTGAGTAGAAGCGCCTACGAGGGCTCGGCAGTTAATGGATTCTTACCTCATCCAAGTAGAGCAGAAGTCTCAGACTGTGGTCTTTCTTAATCACATAACGGAAGTGGAAGCGACAGATATTGCCTTTGTTCCTGTGAAACAGCAAGCTTCTTAGATAAGCCCTTTTCTGTAAATTACTGTGGTTCCCATCAACAAACAGAAAATGTCCTGCCGGGATAAACAGAATAGTTAGATTTCGGGAATGTCAAAACATGGGGTCCTAGATGGCCTACTGCTGTAGACTCCAGGCCGATGTTGTTTCATCATATCTCATACTCAGATTCTTATAAGTTTTGTAATAATGTCTAATACTGTTATTCCGAAATCTAAAAATGTACAATAATAAGAGTAGCAAATGGAGACTAGATACCATCTAAACCAGGGGCTGAACTACCACCATTAATGGCCGCCATTGACCCTGACAGCTGAAGTGACCCACAAACTCCCTTCTATGCATCCATCAGGGTTGAATGGTGCCCGTCCAGTACCTCCTGGATGGGTGTAACAGGGGGAAGCAGGTAGGGCACTTGCCATGGGAGCAGGCAGTGAGAAATGTAATGGGGCAGGGTAAGGGTGTCTGGAGATCTTGCTCTTCCCCTCCTCTCCTGCCTGTGTTCAGGTTACAGCAGCTGGAGATGTAAATTGATTTAGGCAGCAGCTCTGTTGAGACTGTCAGAAGAGGGATAGGGAAGGAAATCTGCAAAGAAGCTGCATCCTCTGCTTACCATGTATACAGTATCTCTGCTGAAATTGTATATGCATGTACTGTATATGCATTGTGTGTAATGTGTATGAATAGATGTGAGTGATGTATATGTGTATTGTGTGTATACTTGTTTTTGGAATACTGTACATGTGTGCAATGTGTGTATATGTATATGTGTGTAATGTGTATGAATATATGTGAGTGATATATGTGTATTGGGTGTATACTTGTTTTTGGAATACATATATCTAATGTATGTGTATGTTTATGAATATATTTGAGTGACATATGTGTATTGTGTGTATACTTGTTTTTGTAATATATGTGTGTAATGTGTGTATGTGTATGGGTTGGTTCACACTTGCGCCCAGAGTCCGTCCGCCATGAATCCAACCTAAATATCAGAAAAAAGGATAGGGAAAGGTTTGCAAGTGGTTTGTTTAAAAAAACCATTCACTTCAATGGGTTTTTAAAGCAGCCCACAAGTGTCCAATTGTAGCCTGTTTTTTTAAACAAACTGCTTGCAAACCTTTCCCTATCCTTTTTTCTGATATTTAGGTCGGATTCACGGCAGACGGACTCCGGATGCAAGTGTTAACCAACCCTAAATGTGCAATATAGCAATATGAATGTACAACACAAATTCAAAAACAGTTGGGATGCTATGGAAAAAGTAAAGAAAAATTTTCTCTTCACAATAGAACGTAGAACACATATCAGAAGATGAAAGTTAGACATAATCACAGACAACCCCTTTAATTTATTTAGAAATTGATGGCAGCAACACATCTCAAAAAAGATGGGGCAGGGTGAACAAAAGGCTGGAAAAGTAAATGGTATTACTTTTGTAACGTTAGATTTTGACGAAGGACAAATTTAGTTCTAGATTTGTGAGGATGGAGAGGGCGCAAACACAAAATCTTTGCCGTGATGAAGAAATGTTTCGCTGCAGCCTTGCCTTCTTGTTGATGCCTCTGCTCCCCTCACCCATATGCATGCAGACCGCTCTCGAAACTCATTGCCTGTTGTCTTAGAGGGCATTCACACTACTGGATGTCCGTTCCGATAGGGTCAATTAAAAAGAAAAAAATGGACGCCTATCATAATGGACATTAACGGATACTAACTTATGTTCATGTGCCCATTTTTTTAAATGATCCATTAATGTATCAGTTAAAAAAACGAACACATTAACACCAGTTACGCCAGGTTCACACTAGCGTTTGAGTCTCCGTACAAGACTTCGTCCCCCATTCCACTTAAAATCGGCGGTGAGAAAATTCCTGTAATGACTAGTCTATGGAGTCCGCGGGTTTCTGCGTGTAACCACTTTTTAAGTGGATAGGGTTTCCATCTTTCGGGTCCCCAATGGACTCAAAGAATGGAAACCTAGCGTTAGTGTGTATTAATGTCCGTTTTTATACTGTCCGTTTTTTGCTTATTTGTTTGTTCTGCCTTCTGAGCATACGCATAAAAAAAAAACAACAGTAATAATGGACAGTATAATGGGCGCCCATCTGTTACTGTCTGTCAGCCATAGACATGAATGCTAAAAAATAAAGGACACTTACTGTCCGTCATAAGTCAGTTATTTTGAATGGACACAAAAGTCCTGCACCCGCGTTATTATGTCCGCTAAAATAACATGTGACGGATTTGGTGAAAACGGAAGCTAACGGACAACAGATCAAATGCCATTGAAATCAACGGGATTTTTAGCAGATTTAGGACTGATCTGTTAAGTGTCTGTTGTTAACATTTTGTAACAAATTCTAGAAACGGACACTAACAATTGTAGTGTGAACACTCCCTTACCATTGAATCCATAATTTATTTTCCATTTTTTAACCTCTATTGTCAGCACTTCCATACTCCCTTTTTTATGTGATACATATGCTTTATGGAGATACGGCAGACAGAATACCCACAGGCGAGATCAGCAACTATGAATTAGGAGGAGACTAAGCATGTAATACTAGCATTTGCCTGGATTTCACACAACTACACCAGGGAACAGCATTTTAACCTTTGCTCCCTTCTACTGGGTTACCTTAGACTTTACTAGTCCCTATTCCTCTCTTTTATCTTTTCAGAGGATATATACTATATACTATATAGTATACAAGTGAATGGAAACCAGTGTGGACTCGCTGTATATCCAAACCGGTTTGACTTGGCGCCACCTCGAAGGGCATTGTCCTAGTAGACTCCCCGGCTTTCACACTTTAACCTCATTTTTGGATCTGGTCTTCGCTGCAGGGAGTCCGCCAGGCCACTACCTCGTGATGAGTTCCCATTTGGTAGTAGCCAACCGGGTGGGTCAGAAGTATGGTGCAGAGGACCGCCGAAACAGATAAAAACACAAGGTGTGTAAAGAGACTAAAAATACGACAGAAGTAAGGACTAAAAATAGAAGCCAAGTCTAATATCCAGGGCAAGACACAGGACAAGTAGCAGAAGCCCAGAGGCCACAGATATATATCAGAGATATTGCAGAAGACCCAATAACATCATATATCATATGTATTACAGAAAACCCAGAGGTCACATGTATCAGAGATTTTGCAGAAAACCCAAAGGTCATAGGTATCAGAGATAAAAACAGATACAACAGGACTAGCATAACAGCGGGGCAGAGTAGTATACATGCAAACAGATCAGGAACAGAGCTCCGAAGTCACATACCAAACAGATAAGACAGACAGCAGCACATGCATGCAACAGAACTCTATGCTCAGCCATAGTGGGAGTAAAGAAAGAAACTTAATACATATAGGCACACAGGCAGGGGCCACAGGGCCCGGGACATTATGGGGCCCGGAGCCCTGTGGCAGCCGCTACCGCGAACCCCACAAACACTGCTATCATTATACTCGAGGGTCTTTTCAGACCCCGGAGTATAACGATCGGAGGCATAGGGGAGGTGAAGAAACATATAAAAAACTGTAACTTACCTCTCCTGCGCTCCAGCAGGCTTCAGGCCATTATGCGTTGCGACACCGGCTTGCTCACGCGAGATCTGGTCCAACATTGAAGATGGCCGAAGTAGTGCACCGCAGAGCAGCGGAGCCAGGGAGAGGTAAGTAACATTGGTTTTTTTGGGTTTTTTTTGTATCCTCCCCTGGGTCTCTGATCATTATACTCTGGGGTCAGAGTATAAAAATTGTTCATGGGTGGTTCACAATGGGGCATATTACTGTTTGCAGGAGCCACATTGGGGCATAATACTGTGTGTGGGGTCCACTATGGGGCATAATACTGTGTGCAGGGGCCACTATGGAGCTTAATACCGTGTCCAGGGGCCACTATGGGGCATAATACTGTGTGCAGGGGCCACTATGGGGCATGATGCTGTGTGTAGGGGCCACTATGGAGTTTAATAGTGTGTGTAGGGACCACTATGGTGCATAATAGTTTGCACAGGAATGCGGTTTGTGCGGGGTGGGGGTTGGAGGGGGGTGGTCCAGGGGGGTTGGGGGCAGTGGTTCTGGGGGGGGGTTGGAGGGGCGGTCTGGGGGGTTGGGGGCGGCGGTTTGGGGGGTGCCCATGTCAAATGTTCGCCTTGGGGCCCAGCCATTCCTAGTTACGCCACTGCACACAGGCATAGGTAGGAGGAAGTTTAGCAGGTTTAAACACTAATGAAAGAAACTAAAAAAAACAAAAAACAAAAGGAGGAACCAAATACAGAGACAGAGAGTAACCTAGGTCTGCTATTGGTGTTGCAACCAGCATACAAAGCATTACTTTACTTTCAAATGGAATTGAAAGAATAGATTGTAATTGAATAGATTGTAATTAATTTCACCTGTGGAGGCAAAAACTTCAAAAATTTGAAGTTTATAACATTTACATTATTTTGTATCTAGAATGGAGTTCCCCAGGCGACCTCTCTATTGTATTCTCATTACTCTAGAGCCCAAACTTACAATACCGGACAATATAAAGTAAATGCGCCATAACTTGCTATATAACGTTACAATAAAAATAAATGTTTTATGAGGTCGACTCTTTATATCCAAACAAAATTGGGATATTTACGTCTTCCTTCAGTTCTCATTCCTGAAGCTGTAACTCGGGCTTTATCTGGAGGTGCAGGTTTTATCGCAGGTCTTATTTCAGTCTTCTTTGGCAATAGTGTCTGTTTTCATAGATTTTTTAATTTTTTTAGAGAATAAAGATCATCCTGACAGTTCCTATTCGCACAGCACCTCGGCGTGCTATCTCCGGCAGCAGACCGCTGGCTCATCCTGTGTTCCAATCTGTCAGCTGCCCAGTCTTCTCCCATCCGCAGCACATGACTCTATGGGATTCAATCATGACCTGTGACCTTTTCTAACAAGACCCACTGAAGGATAATTTGACACTTTATACTTTTGTGCTGAAATTTCCCATTACGGCTCCAACATCTGTCTCTTCCAAGATGTTTCGTAGCCTCAGCCCCGTCCTGGCTTCCGATATGTGGAATCACAGTGAATATAGGAGCATGACTTAAGCAGCTGTCAATTTCTCCAGCTCTCAAGGAAATCCATCACCGTGTCCGAGCTCACACTGACTCGCACTGTTAACCGGATATTTAACCATTTTCATGGTTAGATGGTCTGTCTGCAGGGACGTCAAATTAGCAACGCTCTTACTGTAGCTATGAGATATGGAGCCTCTCGGGGGATCCGATTTATGGCTTAATGCTTGGGATAGTTAAACACTGAAATAAGAACTAATAGATAATGTTCTAGCCGGGTCTTGACAACCTCTTATGTGCGATATCAAAGCCGATCATCATGACTTCTAATTCACAGATCACTTTTTATCTATGGAGTAATTGCTCACTAAGGATCTTTTAACCCCCCAGAGTTTTCCTGCTAGAGCTGTCTGGTGTATGAAATGTATCCTAGTCTATGTATTGGTATTTATGGAATATGGATGTTATTCCAGGAGCTACTTATGATGGTGTCCATATTCAGTAATGCGCAAAAGTTTTAGACAGGTGTGAAAAAAATACTTTCAGAAATAGAAGGGTTAATAGTTTATTTTTGTCCATTAACAAAATTAAATAGAAATGTAAATCCCATCAATATTCGGTGTGACCTTTGCTCTTTGCCTTCCATCAGTTCTTCTCGGTACTTGCAGACAGTATTTGGCAGAACTCGGCAGGGAGGTTGTTCCCGCCATCTTGGAGAACTAAGCACAGATCTTCTGTGGATGTAGGCTTGCTCCAATCCTTCTGTCTCTTCATGTCATCCCAGACAGACTGGATGATGATGAGATCAGGGCTATATCTGTGGGGACCGTATCATCACTTCCAGGACTCCCCCTCCAAAGGGCAAAGGTCACACCAAATATTGATGGGATTTACATTTCTCTTTTCTTCATTCACTTCATTTTGTTAAGTGACAAAAATAAACTATTAACCCTTCTATTTCTGAAAGCATTCTTATTTTGTGGTATTAATTCCATACCTGCCTATAACTATATGTACAGTTATCATCATTCTTTATATGTCTTTATTTATAAATATTTGTATTTCCCATAAAATATCAATCCTGGAAAATCTTCTCTTTGAACCTCTGTTAATCCTCCTAGAAATGTATAAATACATTGACAACTGGTATTACCAGGTATGGGTGTGTCCCTTCACTGGCCAATCAGTGATGTCAGTATCAGACTGTGTAGGGACACACCCCTTTCCCAAGGGGGAAGGGTAACACCCAGTTGTCAATTTATTCATAAATAGAGGAATAAGAGAGGAACAAAACAAAATACTAAGAGTACATGCACCAGAATTGTTATTTGATGGGGAATACAAGACATGTAAGGAGAACTGACATGAAATATAACTTTAAAGTACTAGTAGAATACTCTACTAAGCATAGTAAAGTACTCTGCCAGTTATTATTAGATTATGGGCATTTATCATTATACCCTGGGGTGTGTTCACATCTGCATTGTTTAACCCATTCTTCTGCTCCGCCATGGGAATAGAAGAACAATAGTGATGGTTGGTCTAATGATAGACAACAATAGATTTTGAGGAACCCCATTGAATATAATGGAGTTCATCCCGGATCCATTGTTTCTTCCTTGACATCACAGGATTATAAAGTCAGGAATTTTCACCCATGATATTAGATTCTAGACTCTAAGATGGATGGACTTCTACACAGATGTGAACATAGACTTAATGTACCATTATGGCAAATACAACTTTTATTGGAATTTTAATGCATGTCAGTAATGTTTGCTAAACTCGGGATATAAGTAGCCACATTTAGATGGTAACGTGATAGGATTTACATTATAAGATTTTCTTCCGAGGTATTACAACAATGACCTGTCCCTAGACCATCAGCAGAATGGCACCGTGACGTCTTTAGAGTCGCTCTACCTGGTACTAAAGTCTACTCAAGTGAGTGGAGGGACCTAAAGACAGTCATACATTGATAACTCCATCCTCAGCATAGAAGAGGTTACATATTTTGATAGTCTAATATAAGGATAATCTAAGTTGCCTACAAGACTGTTCAGCTAAACGACGATCATTGTAATAATAATATGGACCTTTTTTGACTTATAAGCACTGAGTGTTCCCAGGATCCCATCAGAACTGCCAAAGACAACAACCCACCAGCTGACGTAAAACTGAATGTCTCTTCTGACTTCTTACCCTAAAGCTAGCCATACACTTGAGATTCCAGATGGCTGAAAACACTTAGACCACATTTTGTTGACTGTCTGCACCTTTTTATGACACAAATGAGCATGACAGACGCCAACTGAAGACACATATGCGTAAAATGTTTATTGGCACTTGCTGGCAATGCTTAGAAAATAATACATTCCAGAAGACAGATGTGCGCCCCATCAATAGGAGCCAAAGTCAAGTCGTGGAGCAAAACAGAGATCAATCATCAATCGGACATAATATGTTATAGTGTTGTCATCCAGAAAGCCAGCCTTCACACACTGACCATGAATAAGCTGTCATTACAAAACTGCTGTCTGACATCCCTAGTATACTGTATATCCAGCTCCAATCTGTGCTCACTCCCATAACATAGAGGCTTGTCTGAATCAAGCTGGGTAGAAGCATTTGAACCCATTCTTGTAACAGGTAGCAGATTGTGGCCCTCTGTGCAACTAAACCAACGTAGGGCCACCTCTAAGGACGTTGTCTAAGGAGACCCCTGAAAAACCACTGAATAGATTTGTGGAAAAAGCTAATAAATAGCACAACTGAATCCCCTAATATACATTTATTAGCAGTGCCATATTATGATTAAAAACAATTGAAAAGCAATAATGCTACAAATACTACACAGAAGTCACCGCCATAATACAGGGTTTCATCTCCAATCTTTGGAGGCCGTAGAGGCTGACCCCACGCGTATCGCCATTCCGGCTTCCTCAGGAGTAATGGAGGTTGGTCCCTACATTCCCCAAAGGTCAGCTCTAAAGTAGGAGACAGGTAGCTGAGATATATAAATGGTAGCACTCCCAAGGCTTAACATGGCAGACAGAAGGTCATGCGTCCAAACATGGCAGACAGAAGGAAAGAAGCTTCTACACAGGAACACATAACAGAAGGACACCAGGATACATCGCAGAAGGACAAATACATCCATAGAATTACAGACATGACTCCAGGCATGGCATCAGACAGAAGAACAGAATCCACACATCCAAACAGCAGATCATGAAATAGACAGCTGAACATATTGCTCAGCCAAAGTGTGGCTAGAGAAGAAGACGCGTATGCACACAGATAGGTAGGGATTGGCTGAAGGAAGGTTAGCTGTGAGCACACCAGTCCTTAAAGAAACAGGATTTCTCAAAAAGGCAAGGTCTGCTAGGAAAAGCGGTATGTCAGCAAGCAGATAGTGACAGCACTACACAATAACATTTAATATTCTTATTGTGTTGCATCCCAATAAGCATCCTCCATACTGCATAAGGATTAGCATATATTGTATATATATATATATATATATATATATATATATTTATATATGATGGGAAATTGATCCAGGAATTGGCTTCATGGGGTCTTTGCGTACCTCTGGATCAATATTATATGACAATTGGCTGAACTAGATAGTCATAAGTCTTCTTCAGCTTTACAAACTATGTTAATAGTTTACTATGTTACATTATTCCTATGGGTGTGCAATACTGACACAGGGAATGAGCAGCTGGGTAATGGTATATTTTTTATACCCATACAGTATATCTGTGTTCGTCCTTACTTTTCCTAGCATGTCACAATATTGTATAGGATTTGTTGGGAAAGTCCTTAAAGGGGTATTACAGTTATATGAAGTTACCTCCTATCCACAGGAGCTCTGGAGCCCCCACTGATCTTATGCACCCTATTTTCGAATAGCGGGACAGGTTGGGTAGTGACTACTTCTCTATTCATTTTAATGGGACTGCCAGAGATAGTCCAAGTGCTATATGGCCCGCACTGCCGAGTGGCACACCAGCCTCTTCATTCAAAAGTCTGTGTACCCCATGATCTAAGAAGGTCCCAGCTGTTGGATCTCCATGACCAGCATGTTATTATACTGCTATCCAGTGGATAGGGGGTGACTTCGTGTTTCAGCAATGCCTCTTTAAGGGAGATTTCCCATTTTAACAATTTATCACCTATCAAAGGTTGCAGATTACAATGGACCAGGCACTGGGACCCCGCCAATCAAAAGACTGAGGGTGCTTTGCACCCCATTCTTTAAAGGAGTACTGGTTGGACATGTGTGCATCCACCAATGGGACTGATGGAGAGCTCTCATACAGAAGACCATAGTGTCTCATTCTGACCATAGGTCCTTCACAGTAATGGACAGTCCCACTAGAGATTGTCTGAGCATTAGACAGAAATAAGAACAAACATGAGTTCTCTTCAACATATATGCAATAAAAATAATTTATAGAAGCACACTTACTTTATATTGAATATACCAGTTTATATAAAATAAGCATCAGTAATATTCTTAGTTTCAGCCCACACTTTGCTAGGACTATAAAATATATTGGTTCGCTATAAATATATATTGTCTGCAATCATTCTTTTCTATTAGGACTGATATTTTCTAGGTTACAAATTTTATCACTTAGATATAATCTTCTAAAAGGAATGAAATGCTTACATCTTTTTATAGTCTTAAACAAAAGCACATGTTCTGCAGGATTACTATTCTTATTAAAGGCTATATGCTTTCCATATGTTCACTTTGGACTTACAGATTCTGGGTGGTTTGTCAAATACTAATGTTATTTAAAAAAAAAAATATATATATATATATATACACAATACAGACCAAAAGTTTGGACACACCTTCTCATTCCAAGAGTTTTCTGTATTTTCATGACTATAAAAATTGTAGATTCACACTGAAGGCATCAAAACTATGAATTAACATATGTGGAATTATATACTTAACAAAAAAGTGTGAAACAACTGAGAATATGTCTTATATTCTAGGTTCTTCAAAGTAGCCACCTTTTGCTTTGATTACTGCTTTGCACACTCTTGGCATTCTCTTGATGAGCTTCAAGAGGTAGTCACCTGAAATGGTCTTCCAACAGTCTTGAAGGAGTTCCCAGAGATGCTTAGCACTTGTTGGCCCTTTTGCCTTCACTCTGCGGTCCAGCTCACCCCAAACCATCTCGATTGGGTTCAGGTCTGGTGACTGTGGAGGCCAGGTCATCTGGCGTAGCACCCCATCACTCTCCTTCTTGGTCAAATAGCCCTTACACAGTCTGGAGGTGTGTTTGGGGTCATTGTCCTGTTGAAAAATAAATGATGGTCCAACTAAACGCAAACCGGATGGAATAGCATGCCGCTGCAAGATGCTGTGGTAACCATGCTGGTTCAGTATTCCTTCAGTTTTGAATAAATCCCCAACAGTGTCACCAGCAAAGCACCCCCACACCATCACACCTCCTCCTCCATGCTTCACGGTGGGAACCAGGCATGTAGAGTCCATTCGTTCACCTTTTCTGCGTCGCACAAAGTCACGGTGGTTGGAACCAAAGATCTCAAATTTGGACCCATCAGACCAAAGCACAGATTTCCACAGGTCTAATGTCCATTCCTTGTGTTCTTTAGCCCAAACAAGTCTCTTCTGCTTGTTGCCTGTCCTTAGCAGTGGTTTCCTAGCAGCTATTTTACCATGAAGGCCTGGTGCACACAGTCTCCTCTTAACAGTTGTTGTAGAGATGTGTCTGCTGCTAGAACTCTGTGTGGCATTGACCTGCTCTCTAATCTGAGCTGCTGTTAACCTGCGATTTCTGAGGCTGGTGACTTGGATGAACTTATCCTCCGCAGCAGAGGTGACTCTTGGTCTTCCTTTCCTGGGGCGGTCCTCATGTGAGCCAGTTTCTTTGTAGCGCTTGATGGTTTTGGCCACTGCACTTGGGGACACTTTCAAAGTTTTCCCAATTTTTTGGACTGACTGACCTTCATTTCTTAAAGTAATGATGGCCACTCGTTTTTCTTTACTTAGCTGCTTTTTTCTTGCCATAATACAAATTCTAACACTCCATTCAGTAGGACTATCAGCTGTGTATCCACCTGACTTCTGAACAACACAACTGATGGTCCCAACCCCATTTATAAGGCAAGAAATCCCACTTATTAAACCTGACAGGGCACACCTGTGAAGTGAAAACCATTTCAGGTGACTACCTCTTGAAGCTCATCAAGAGAATGCCAAGAGTGTGCAAAGCAGTAATCAAAGCAAAAGGTGGCTACTTTGAAGAACCTAGAATAGAAGACATATTTTCAGTTGTCTCACGCTTTTTTGTTAAGTATATAATTCCACATGTGTTAATTCATAGTTTTGATGCCTTCAGTGTGAATCTACAATTTTTATAGTCATGAAAATACAGAAAACTCTTGGAATGGGAGGGGGGGCCCAAATTTTGGGGGGGTATAAATGGTTGTGTATGTATGTGTATATAAGTATGTATGTGTGTGTGTGTGTTTGTGTGTTTTTGTATGTGTGTGTATATATTTAATAGGTAGGTGGGATGGTTGGTTTTGGTGTTTATAAAAATATGTATGATGTAGTATGTATGTATGTATGTATGTATATGTATGTATGTGTATGTATGTGTGTGTTTGTGTGTATGTATGTATGTGTATGTATGTGTATGTATGTGTTGTATGTGTGTGTATGTGTATGTATGTGTGTGTATGTATGTGTGTGTGTGTGTGTGTGTGTGTGTGTGTGTGTGTGTGTGTGTGTGTGTGTGTGTGTGTGTGTGTGTGTGTGTGTGTGTGTGTGTGTGTGTGTGTGTGTGTGTGTGTGTGTGTGTGTGTGTGTGTGTGTGTGTGTGTGTGTGTGTGTGTATGTATGTGTGTGTGTGTGTGTGTGTGTGTGTGTGTGTGTGTATGTGTGTGTGTGTGTGTGCTGTGTGTGTATTTGTATGTATGTGTGAGGACAGCTGAAAAGGGGCCCCCTTTTATGGGGGCCTGATGTGTTGTAGAGTTAGGGGGTTTTTTTATGTTTGGGGTTTTTTTTTTTTTTAATATGGGGAAGTTTTTATGATTATTAGGAGGGAAATATGGAATAAGGGTGTGGATGAGAAGAGAGTTTATAAATAAATAGGGTTTAAAAAAAGGGGGGGGAAAATAAAATAGTTTTTGGACCTCACTGAGCTTTGCACTTCATAGCCAGGTGTATCCAATCATGAGAAAAGGTATTTAAGGTGGCCAATTGCAAGTTGTTCTCCTATTTGAATCTCCTCTGAAGAGTGGCATCATGGGCTCCTCAAAACAACTCTCAAATGATCTGAAAACAAAGATTGTTCAACATAGTTGTTCAGGGGAAGGATACAAAAAGTTGTCTCAGAGATTTAACCTGTCAGTTTCCACTGCGAGGAACATAGTAAGGAAATGGAAGACCACAGGGACAGTTCTTGTTAAGCCCAGAAGTGGCAGGCCAAGAAAAATATCAGAAAGGCAGAGAAGAAGAATGGTGAGAACAGTCAAGGACAATCCACAGACCACCTCCAAAGAGCTGCAGCATCATCTTGCTGCAGATGGTGTCACTGTGCATCGGTCAACAATACAGCACACTTTGCACAAGGAGAAGCTGTATGGGAGAGTGATGCGAAAGAAGCCGTTTCTGAAAGCACGCCACAAACAGAGTCGCCTGAGGTATGCAAAAGCACATTTGGACAAGCCAGCTTCATTTTGGAAGAAGGTCCTGTGGACTGATGAAACAAAGATTGAGTTGTTTGGTCATACAAAAAGGCGTTATGCATGGCGTCAAAAAAACACAGCATTCCAAGAAAAACACTTGCTACCCACTGTAAAATTTGGTGGAGGTTCCATCATGCTTTGGGGCTGTGTGGCCAATGCCGGCACTGGGAATCTTGTTAAAGTTGAGGGTCGCATGGATTCAACTCAGTATCAGCAGATTCTTGAGAATAATGTACAAGACTCAGTGACGAATTTGAAGTTACGCCGGGGATGGATATTTCAGCAAGACAATGATCCAAAACACAGCTCCAAATCTACTCAGGCATTCATGCAGAGGAACAATTACAATGTTCTGGAATGGCCATCCCAGTCCCCAGACCTGAATATCATTGAACATCTGTGGGATAATTTGAAGCGGGCTGTCCATGCTCGGCGACCATCAAACTTAACTGAACTGGAATTGTTTTGTAAAGAGGAATGGTCAAAAATACCTTCATCCAGGATCCAGGAACTGATTAAAAGCTACAGGAAGCGACTAGAGGCTGTTATTTTTGCAAAAGGAGGATCTACTAAATATTAATGTCACTTTTCTGTTGAGGTGCCCATACTTTTGCACAGGTCAAATTTTGGTTTAATGCATATTGCACATTTTCTGTTAGTACAATAAACCTCATTTCAATCCTGAAATATTACTGTGTCCATCAGTTATTAGATATATCAAATTGAAATGGCTGTTGCAAACACCCAAATATTTAGAACTAAAAATGATTAAGATTAATAGGGGTGCCCAAACTTTTTCATATGACTGTATTTATGTATGTATGTGTATGTATTTGTATTTATGTGTATGTTATGTTGAATCTTTTATTGTGTGATTCTGTTATTTGCACCGATTTGTGTCTCAGATTTGGTCCCTCTACGGTCCATTCCCTGTATGGGTCCTTTGCCTGCACCCTGCATGGCTCTGTCATGTGCACATTTTTTCTAGATTTTAGGTTGAAAGTTGCTGTTTTACGACAGAGAGATCCACTGGTTGCAGAACACCAATCCAAACTCTGAACATCAATTTCCCAATGACTTGAGGATCTCCAAGATAAATGCTGGAGGCTTGGACACAGAAGACCCTTCACTTCACAAAATGAGTTGCAGTTTCATCGCAGCTGGAAAGCCTCAGTATGGAGTCTATAGATCCAAGATATGCACATAAAGGTCAAACTGAGATGATCCATCCACACTGTACAGAGGTGAAGAACAATCTCTGATGGGTGGATTAGAGTATATAGACTGGTTATCAAACTTGGGGTTGTTCAGTTTGGGATAAAGACAATTTAGAGGCGACCCAATAACAATGTATAAATATATGAATGTACAGTGCAGAGATCTTTCCAATGATCTCTATGCACCTAGGCCTGTAACTGTGACAAAGGGACTACATCTATAGGAAAAAGTCATAGGTGTGGATTCTTTACAGTAAGAGCAGTGAGACTATGGAAGTCATAGTCATAGGGTATTTTTTCTGCTGTGGATAACGCTGCGTTTATGCAACGCGGAGCCTCAGCCTAGACGATCAGACTTTACAAGCCTATTTAAGAGATAGACGGGGTTAAGTCTTAGAATCATTTTTGTCTGTTGTGGTATCATACGCAGCAGGAAAAATAATTTCTGGAGTGCTTACAAAGCATTATCTTATGGCAGTCTCCGTAGCAGATAAACTTTAAAGGCGCGACGATTAACATTTTGGAAATGTTATTGGTACGCTTATGCATCAAGCCGCTTATTTCGCTAATCAATTCCAGCCCGTGTGTACTTTCAGAGATCATTTAGCTTCCTTTAAACTCCCTTCCATTTTTCTTCCTGACTACTTCCTTACAAGGCGCATTTGCCGACAATAATCTATCTACGCTTCGGCTTTTCAGACAACAGAGAACTTAATGCATATGCATAGAATTTACAAATGTAAAGCAACTAAACATTGGTGTAGATTAGTGAACTCGTCAGAGTATATGTCATTTCTGTTATTTGTTCTTCTGCTGTATGTAGCTGAGCCGAGCGTACACCCGCCCGCCCGTGTTCTTATTGTTTGAGTGCTATAAATAATTCTGTATTTAACTTCCTCATGAATATGATAATGGATGAATACTAATACTGCTCTTGGAAGTCACTCTGATGCGCTGCCTCCGTGTCAGGTTAAGACTTGCCTGTCATCGCTGAATGATTTGTATTTCTAAAATAAATGTGAACTTTTTGCAGGGCAAGTATTAGGGTAATGGGTCGGCGGTGGTCGTTCAGGGGGGTAATCGCTACATTTATGGTGTAGCGGCATAAAAGAATCCAAAAAGTTCTCCCTGTGTCTGTGCATTAAAGCTGGGCAGTACTGGGGGTGGTCGTCTCTAAGAGGTTTCACTCTATGTACTTGTGGGGGTCACTGGAGAGCATTATACTGTGTGAGAGCTATAGGACAGGAAATTGATATATACACACATGGACAAAATTGTTGGTCCCCCCTCCCTCGTTTAATGAAAGAAAACCCTACAATGGTCACAGAAATAACTTGAATCTGACAAAAGTAATAATATATAAAAATTCTATGAAAATGAACAAATGAAAGTCAGACATTGCTTTCCAACCAGGCTTCAGCAGAATTTTTTAAAAAAGAAAACTCATGAAACAGGCCTGGACAGAAATGATGGTTCCCTTAACTTAATATTTTGTTGCACAACCTTTTGAGGCAATCCCTGCAATCAAACGATTCCTGTAACTGTCAATGAGACTTCTGCACCTCTCAGCAGGTATTTTGGCCACTCCTCATGAGCAAACTGCTCCAGTTGTCTCGGGTGTGAAGGGTGCCTTCTCCAGACGGCATGTTTCAGCTCCTTCCAAAGATGCTCAATAGGATTTAGGTCAGGGCTCATAGAAGGCCACTTCAGAATAGTCCAATGTTTTCCTCTTAGCCATTCTTGGGTGTTTTTAGCTGTGTGTTTTGGGTCATTATCCTGTTACAAGACCCATGACCTGTGACTGAGACCAAGCTTTCTGACACTGGGCAGCACATTTCTCTCTAGAATCCCTTGATAATCTTGAGATTTCATTGCACCCTGCACAGATTCAAGACACCCTGTGCCAGATGCAGCAAAGCAGCCCCAGAACATAACAGAGCCTCCTCCATGTGTCACAGTAGGGACAGTGTTCTTTTCAAGATATGCTTCATTTTTCCGAACATAGAGCTGATGTGCCTTGCCAAAAATTTGATTTTTGTCTTATCTGTCTCATTTGACTCAATCTTTGTGGCTTGTCAACATGTAGTTTGGCAAATTCCTTTTTTGTCAGATTCAAGTTATTTCTGTGACCATTGTGGGTTTTTCTTTCATTAAACGAGGGGTACCAACAATTTTGTCCAAGTGTGTACATGGGGTCTGCAAATATTGCCTTAAAATTCCTGACGGTAAGCCCTGGATTAAGCAGAATGTGGACAAAGAGTCAGATTTTTCTTTCCCACTAACAGCGCCACCTTCTGCTATAGTCTGTACCTGGTACTACAGCTCAATCATATTAAATAGTGAACTGCTTACTATTTACTGTGTAATAAATTAGTAGAGATGGCGAGCGGTAGGGGTGTTGGGTGTCAGATCCGAACCTGAATCTAAATTCTAAGGAATGTTATCAGTATCAAGGGGCCCGGACAATCCCTTTAAAAGGAATGTCTCTTCAATTTTTTTTTAATTTATTAAAACCTGAAATCTATAAATTTTTTGCAACCTTTTTTTTTTTTTCTTATTGTAGATTTTTTTTTTTAAATTATATTTTCTGTACATGATTATGGGGGCGGCCATTTTGTCTGAGCTTCTCCTCTGCACTGTTAACAGCAAGTGCCAGTTTATTATTAGGTTTAGTGGTCAGAGTAAAAATTACAGGATATAATAGATTTTTTTAAATAGTGAAAAAATAAAAAAAAAATCTTAACAAATACATTTAACATAAAAACTTGGTTAAAAAATAGGACATTTACTGGTGACACATTCCCTTTAAGTGTTCTACAAGATTTTATTAAAAGAAAAAAATGGTTGGATTTCTGTTGTAATGTCTGTCATGGAATATAGGCCAGGGCACACATGTAATTGCTCGTTCTATTTACTCCTGCCATCAGGAGAATATAATAGCTGCAAATGATGAAATTGTTGCTCTTATTTCAGGCGATTTTCCTGCATTTACAAAAGAACCCTTCAAACCTGTTTGTACATGTCATCCTACTTACCACGTATCAAAAGAAATGACTGATAGGCGCAGGTGACGTCTACACAACTCAGACTTAGCATAGCAGAAATAGCATAAAATAGTATAGTGAATTTTATTTTTCTTAATATGTTTTTTACTTTATGTACTTTTATATGTGTTCTAGGGAAAGAGGGGTGATTTAAATTTTTCATTCTTTTTTAGTTTTCTTATATATATTTTTTACTGTTATTTTCAGACCCCCTAGGGGGACTTGAACCCCAGGAGGTCTGATCACTAATAAAATGCACAGCAATGCTAATGCACTGCACTGTAAAATTGTGAGGGTTCTACATACCTCCTCTTGCTTCACCACTGTTCCCCTCTGCATGGTCCGATTCCAGGAGCTGTAGGCGCGATGTGATAACATCACTCACATCGCGCCTGCAGCTCCCTGAACACTCCAGGAGAAGAGACAGCAGGGGAATGAGGAGAGGTGAGTGTCAGTGATTTTATTATGTCAAGCTTTGGCGGGGGGGGGACATTAGACTGGGGGCAGATGTAGGGGGGCAATTAAACTGGTGTCAGATGAAGGGGGACATTAATCTGGGGGCAGATGTAGGGGGACATTAAACTGGGGGCAGATGGAGGGGGACATTAAACTGGGGCAGATGGAGGGGGACATTAAACTGGGGGCAGATTGAGGGCGGACATTAACCTTGTGGCTGATGAAGGGGGCAATTAAACTGGGAGCAGATGAAGGGGGCATTAAGATGGCGGCAGATGAAGGGGGGACATTAAACTGGTGGCAGATGAAGGGGGGACATCAAGCTGGTTCCAGATGAAGGGGGACATTAAATTGGTGGCAGATGAAGGGTGAACATTAAGCTGGTGGCAGATGGAGGGGGACATTAAGCTGGTGGCAGATGAAGAGGGGCAATTAAACTGGGGTCAGATAAAGGGGGGCATAAAGCTGGTGGAAGATGAAGGGGATATTAAACTGGGGACATATGGAGGGGGGACATTAAACTGGAAACAGATGGGTGAGTGGACATTAAACTGGGGGGCAGTTGGAGGGTGACATTAAAGTGGGGGCACCTGGAGGAGGACATTAAACCATGGGGGTATCTGGAGGGGGACATGTCTGCCTCTAGTTGCCCCAGTTTAATGTCCTCCTCCAGCTGCACCCACGGTTTAATGTCCCTCTTCAGCTGGCCCAGTTTAATGTCCCCCTCCAGCTGCCCCAGTTTAATGTCCCCCTCTAGTTGCCCCCATTTTAAACTGAGGCACCAGGAGAGGGACATCATACTGTGGGGCAATTGCAGGGGAACATTATAATGTGGGGGCATATAATGTTAGGGTGATTGTAGAAGCATTATAAGTGTGGGGGCACAAGGAAAAATGGGTGAGAATGGACGGAGTCAACATAGATGTGGATGGAGCTAAATTTGCCATGGCGCGCATAATGTGCCACACATTTTGTCCCTAGTTGCTATGACATTGAATCATCACCCCATGATCTCATTCCGGATGCCAGCAATCCACCCCAAAATGGCCCCTTGGTCATGTTTGACCAAGGTGTATGGGTGGTTAATGCCCGCAGGTGTCTATGTTTAAATACCCAACTTCTGCCATAATAGTACAGTGGATGTTGGGAAGGGGTTAAATGGTCACTAACTTTTCAGACAACTTTGTTTAATTTAATAGGGCATGTGCTTCTGGACCAAAATTTAATGCATTTTAAAACTATTGCTGCTTTTTTCCTGAAAAACTTCCTGCCACTTGGTGTCTCCCATTTAGTTAACTTGCAGTCCACTCCCTGTGACTAGGGAAGTTTCATCTCTATAGATGCAAGATGGGTTCACAGTGAGTGGAGGGGGCAGTTGTATCTAATTCTGGCTGCTTGTGTGAGTACAGAGGGGATATTATTCACAGACAGCAGCAGCTTTCCTGACTGTTCTCATAGATTGCCCTTTCCCTGTGTCATGCCTTCATGTATTTGCCCTGTATTTGCAGTTCAGTACATCTCGTATATGAATTACTTGAGCTTTTCTCAGCTATTTGTTTGCTCTTGTGCAGTTATTCCTGGCAGAATTACATGTAAACAAAGCAAACTAGTTATAGCGCAAAGGGGAGCGGGAAGACTGCTCCTTATTGTAAAAGCCCTCTGCCTCAGATACAAATGTAAAATGTGCTGCAGTCATAATGTAATTATTAGCAGCAGAAACCTGATAGGACACCATGTATAAAGTATTATACAGTCATAGAACAGACTGCCCAGCAAGATCCTGCACATATTTCAACTTTTCATGAAAACTCAGGTACCCTTTTAAGCTACAAAAGTGACTGAAAGAGTTATGACTGACAGCTGGGAGCCCTGTATATATAATATAGGTCTTGATATTTCAAGGGATTGTCTATAATTGCTGGTTGCTTTCTTCCAAAAAAAAAAAAAACAGTTCCACACCTGTGGGTATTGCAACTCATCCGCATTCAATCCAATAGCACTGAGCTGCACTACTAGACACAACAGGTACGGTCACCATAAATACCCAAAAAATCTCCCAACAAATATGTCTATGGACTTTAACATGCACACATAAGCTAAAGTGAGCCTTCTTATGGATTCATTACCAGTTTTGGGCAAAAAAAAAAGTAATTATGCAAAAAAAAAAAAAAAAAAGGCAGAAACACAATTGAGGAGCCTCACAAAGTTTTTGTGCCATTTTTACTCAAATAATTCTAGAGAAGAGATTAAAATTCTAGAAAACAAGCATCACAGTTCAGCGGTGTCACTGTCTTCCTCCCCAAAACCACAGGACACAGAATTTCATAGATAATAAATATTGCTCCACGATTTGGCTTCATCGCCAGTCTATCATGGGATGGGCTCTATAATTATTGCTTCTATGTTAAAGGTCTATTGAGAAGCCATAAACCATAGACACAACGACTTGTTGATGTTTTCCAAGCATCTGGAATGTAAATGATAGCTTTAATTCTCTTCCTTCTGCCAAATTGTAATCAGACGCAGCAATTGCTAAAGATAGCGATGCTTTACATTTCACTCACATCTTCAGGGATATCCCTGTGATCTGATATTATAAAGCTGTCTTCATACTTGTGTATATGCACAAGATGATATACATTTATGGCTCTGCACGAGATCCATGTAGTATAAAGCTCCAATTGATGTTAGTAGTACCTATAGTATCTGCGGTTTCCATACACCAATATGAGGTCCTATATTCATACCTAGATTATTTTTATTTTCACGTGTTAATAAAAGAGCATTGTGCCAAGTTTTACCAAACGCCATATGGATTCTAAAAAATAACATTGCGTAGAAATATAAAAATCATAACTGTAGGAAGAAACATTGGTCTTAAGGCAGAAAATAAATTAAAAAAAAATATTGTAACTGATGCTAAAGTTGTATCTGATTTTTCTAGTTGGAACCAGAAACACACATGCAGCCTGGCTTGGGAATTCCCATGTCGGACTTGGATATGATGCTTTTGGACTTGGGTATGATGCTGTCAGATATGAGTATGATGCTGTTGAACTTGGGTATAATGCTGTCAGGCTTGGGTGTAAAGCAGGTGAACTTGGGTATAATGCTGTGAGACTTGGGAATAATGCATAAGACTTCAGTATAATGCTGTTGGACTTAGACTTGATGCTGTCAGGCTTGGGTATAATGCTGTCAGACATGGCTATGATGCATTTGAACTTAGGTATATTGCTGGCGGACCTGGGAATAATGCACCCAGACTTGCGTATAATGCTATTGGGCTTAGGCTTCATGCTGTCAGGCTTGGGTATAATTCTGTCCTTGGGTATAATACTGTCAGATTTGGGGGTAAGGCCGTTAGACTTGGGTATGATGCTGTCAAACTTGGGTATAATACTGTCAGACTTGGGTATGATGCTGCCAGACTTGGGTATTATGCTGCCAGACTTGGGTATTATGCTGCCAGACTTGGGTATAATACTGTCAGACTTGGGTATGATGCTGTCAGACTTGGGTATGATGCTGCAGACTTGGGTATGATGCTGTCAGACTTGGGTATTATGCTGCCAGACTTGGGTATGATGCTGTCAGACTTGGGTATGATGCTGTCAGACTTGGGTATGATGCTGCAGACTTGGGTATGATGCTGTCAGACTTGGGTATGATGCTGTCAGACTTGGGTATGATGCTGTCAGACTTGGGTATGATGCTGCCAGACTTGGGTATGATTCTGCAGACTTGGGTATGATGCTGTCAGACTTGGGTATGATGCTGCAGACTTGGGTATGATGCTGCCAGACTTGGGTATGATGCTGTCAGACTTGGGTATAATACTGTCAGACTTGGGTATTATGCTGCCAGACTTGGGTATAATACTGTCAGACTGAGAAAACAACTATAAGCTGCCAGACTTGGGTATAAATACTGTCAGACTTGGGTATAATGCTGTCAGACTTGGGTATAATACTGTCAGACTTGGGTATAATGCGCCAGACTTGGGTATGATGCTGCCAGACTTGGGTATGATGCTGTAAGACTTGAGTATAATGCTGCCAGACTTGGGTATGATGCTGCCAGACTTGGGATGAGCTGTCAGACTTGGGTATAATACTGTCAGACTTGGGTATAATACTGTCAGACTTGGGTATGATGCTGCCAGACTTGGGTATAATGCTGCCAGACTTGGGTATGATGCTGCCAGACTTGGGTATGATGCTGCCAGACTTGGGTATGATGCTGTAAGACTTGGGTATAATGCTGCCAGACTTGGGTATGATGCTGCCAGACTTGGGTATGATGCTGTAAGACTTGGGTATAATGCTGTCAGACTTGGGTATAATGCTGTCAGGACCCCATAATCCTCATGGGGTTTTTTTTGCCTTCCTCTGGATCAGCACTGTAGGGTTATAGGTTGGACTTGATGGACCTGCATCGTCATCCAACCTCATCTACTATATCACTATGTAAGAACCTTTCTCTTCCTGACTTTAGACTGAAGCACAGTGCAAACCTGGCTCAGGCTCTCCTCCACTTCACTGTACAACCTCTATCTTGAGAAGCTAAGAGAAGACCCCTGGTTTCCTCCCACTCATAACATATACATTATGAATAAAGTTAAAACGTTTTGCAATGTCCAATGGGATCTGGCACATAATGCTCCTCCAGAAGGTGTTATTACTGCAACAGTTATACAGCATGGTTATTTTCCAGCTTGTATGTACAGAAGTATACAGAATCTGAGTTACATTCCTCTATATTACCCTGGGGTTATATTAACTTCATACATCTCCAGCATTTCTCAGGAGTTGCATGTCAGAGCTCCATTATCCCAGAGGTATAGCGATTGTTATAGATGTGACAAGGTGGCGTCTCTAAGCCCACACGCTGGATGTGAATTGCAGGTCTTTCCCATCTCTGTGCTTTAGGCTATGCCAGCCATACTCAGCTCAGTTAACACTACGATGACATGCTCCACAGCTTGTGCCTTGTCGTTCTGTCCTGCACCCGACACCGCTGACTCAAACACAATGTCAGGAATATATGAAAGTCTAAAGCAACAAACATACGGTATAAAGAGTCTTCTGCTTTTTGAAAACTACAGTAAATGGTGTATTTATACTTCGATCCCTTAGTTTTCACATTTACAAAAAGATCGTTCTGGCCAGTGTACATTGTGTAGCTATCTTAAGCAGGGAATTTGTAGCTTTGCATCAGAAAAACTGATAATGGAGTCTACCAACACCAATATCTCTTCTATTCACTACCTGTGATGTCCCCAGGTCCTTTCCTTAAGCCGCTGAGGGCAATCAACAGCCTAGGGAAAGGGACCCGGGATGTCATAGCCGGCGAGGACTTCCACAGCGAGAAAACATCGGAGCAGCAGGACCGGACCGCGCTGGGAGGCATCGGAGAACCAGGAACAGGTGAGTATAAGCTGATCAGATGATGGTGTTCAGGCTTTCCTGAAGAGATGAGTTTTCAGGGTCCTCTTGAAGGCTATAATTGTGGCGGCAGTCTTATGTATCGTGGTAGCAAGTTTTAGAGTCTGGGGGATGTGCAGGAGAAGTTTTGGAGGTGGTTGAAGAGTGGATAAGAGCAGATCAAAGAAGAAGGTCTTCAGAGGATCGGTAAGGTAGCGGGAGATTAGGTCAGAGATGTAAGGAGGGGACAGAATGTGGATGGCCTGGTATGTCAGCATTAATATTTTGAACCCTGAGCAATGTGGGTAGCCAGTGAAGGGCTTGACAAAGGGGAGAGGCTGATGAAAAATAAGGAGAGAGATGGATTAACCAGACTGCAGAGCTAAGTGTGGATGGATGGGAGAAAGAACATTTGCTGTGAGGCCACAGAAAAGGATGTTGCAGTAGTGTAAGTAGGAGATTATGAGGGCATGGACTAGTATTTTTGTAGACTCAAGGTTGTAGTAAGGGCAGAATTGATACATTTTTTTGTGCTGGAGGCGGCAGGAGGTGTTAAGGGCTTGGATGTGTGGTTCAAAGGACAGGGCAGAATCAAAGGTTACCCCAAGGCAGCTAACTTGTAGGATGTGTATAGTGTGAGCCATTAATTTTCATGGATAGGTCAGGTAGGGGGCAGAGTGAGGTGGGCGAAGATGATGAACTCTGTTTTCTCCATACTGAGTTTGAGAAAGCATGAGAAGAAGACTATGGGTGCTATACACTCTGAAACTCTGGGGAGCAGAGAGATAAAGTCTGGGCCAGCGAGATATATTTAAGTAGTATTGAAATACATGGGACTTCATGAGTTGGCCCAGGCTGAAGGTATAGACGGAGAAAAATTGGGGTTCCAGGACAAAGCCTTAAGGGACACTTATAGAGAGAGCGCATAGTGGAGAGTTGGTGTCTGTGTGGAAGATGCTAAATGTTCAATTGGTGAAGGAGGAGGAGACCCAAGAAAGAGCCAAGTCTTTGATGCCAATGGATTGGAGAGTTTGGTCAACTGTGTGTAGCCAAAGGAAAGGCCTAGAAGGTGGTAAACAGAGTGAGGGCGCTTGGTTATGGCAGGCAGTAAGTTATTTGCAACTTTGGATAGGTCAATAGCTGATGAGAAAAAAATGCAGAGCCAATCAGGGCTGTACTTCATCCTCCAATGAAGGGCTGAGGCGGGGTCTTGTAGCCTGATATATTCTTGCTCAGTTGCCTGTGATTAGATTTGTATCTAGGCTCTTTGTTCTCTGAACTCACTCCTAGCACCTTTCACTGTTCTGCTGATCTCTTGGTATACTGTTTTTGGTTTGTTCTAGTTATCCCCTATCTTATTTATTTGCCTTTATCTATGATCTCCCAGGACTGTGACCTGGACCTCTGGTATTCCTCTGCCATTATTCTGGCTATTCCCATACAATCCTGGTTTCTGACCCCAGGTTGTATATTACTCTCTGCCCACCATAGGGTTTCTGATTTGGTCCTTAGCCTGCAAGTGGACCTGTTCTCTGACACTTAGTTCTGGGGTTGGCAAGTCAATCCGGTGTGGCCATAGACTCTACAAACCAGAGCAGTGTTAGGTTATAGGTAGCCTATTTACTTGCTGTCTGTTGATCCTGCTGTGTATTAGGGGATTGCTTACTCAGTAATTCCATTACCTTTTAGGAATTGCTTAAGCAACAATTCCATAACAGAACTATTGCCATTGTGAAAGAGTATAGTCATTCAAAAATGACAAACATGGATTCATTTTACATTGTAATTTTTTTTTTTTTTTTTTTTTTAAGATTTACTGTATATCACACTTCTATGACATTTCCAAGTTTCTTCCAAAATAAGGAGGCTTCACCCTTTCTGTATGACAGTAGCAGGAGAACTGTCTGGGAATACAAACTCTCCCATTCTCTGCGGCCAGACCTTTGTATTCTGCTTAATGCAATGATTCCAGTTCTAGAAATGTCAAAGATCAATCTTCAGTCTTTTCTCTCTGAATTCTGACATTTATGGGGAGATTATACCTCTCTTTCTCTGGTGCACAGGTCCCAGCAGTAATGTGAAATTACATACTATGCTAATAGAAATAACCTTTAGCTGATAAAGCAGCAAAAAGCTGCATCCTCGGCTGAAACGCTGAATAAAATGACCACTGGGAAAAAGTCCATTATTTACAATGAAGCTTTCTGACCCATCCAGTCACTATAATAATCAATAGTGCATCTTGTAGAGTCGCTGGTGGAAGGGGAAGGTTAAATGCAACCCAGAAGAAACTATTTATAAGTATCAGTAGTCTGAAGTTCTTCTGAAGAATGATGTCCTACGACCTAGACTACTATGGGATGAAACTGGAACAACCAGCTGTAACTAACTGTTTAACATGACTTTTTGGGTCACTCTCATTCTATATAATACTAAATTGAATTATTAACCTGGATTTAAAAATATAAAGAAAAAAAAAAGTAATCTGATCCCATTAATGTACAGCTACAGTATATAAATGCAACCTAAGACTTAAAGAGGACCTTTTATCACCGCCACCAACTCCAGCTCTTTATATAATTTAAAAGGCACCACTCCAAGGTTTCTGACACAGTTGGAAATTTTTCTCTAGGTCCCACCATTACTGAGCAATCAATGCTGTTAGTTTTGGTGCCTGATATGCTATTTAGGCTCTGTACTGTCAGGAGGGCGGGGTCAGGCAGGAGCAGACAAGGGGTGTGATTCTGAGCTCTGACATTGGCTGCCTCTGATTGGAGCTCTGAGTCACGCCCCCCTGCCTGACTCCGCCCTTATGACATTACAGACCTTAAATAGCACATCAGGCAACAAAACTAACTGTACTTGTGACTTGGGAATGGTGAGGGCTAAAGAAAAAATTCCAACTGTGCTAGAATTAGTGGAGCGGCGCCTACTAACAGATGCTAAGAACTTGTGGTGGTAAAAGGTCCTTTTTAAAATTAATTTTCTCAACTCGGACATTTACAGCAAATTGACAAGGCCTAGCATAATTGTCTTATAGACTTGGGACCAATACCTACCTCAAGAATGGGGTCCAGGGACCCCACAACTCAGCTACTGTAAATGGATAGTTGTCCTTGAATTTGTGGCTCTCTCCATTTACTGTTATGGAAGTTATGAAAACAGTCTAGTACTAGTCACAGATCTGGATTTAGGATGGTGGAGATCCCTGGCAAAACATTTAATGGGGACCCATGCCCTCTTTGGGATCCAAACCTATAGGAGCCACATATAGGAGAGGTAGCAATACATCAATGGGAGTCTATTTTAGTTATGGAGATGGACACAAAAAGATGCATGAGCAACTCTTCTTGGCTGGGTAGGGTGGCAGGGTATCCTGAGACATTGAAGTCCCAGAGGTAAAAAGAAAACCCCACATAGCAAACCTTTGAAGACCCTTAGTTAAGGCTTGTAGTTTAGTCTATGAACCTACAGCTCTCAGTATAGTGAGATTATACCAGGAGTTGTTATTTCACAAGTAAGGCTTGGTTCATAGTAACGCTTGATTTCCGTTCGGGATTTCCCTCCCCTCATCCCCTTAAAAAATTCGGAGAGAAAAATCCTGCAAGCATTTTTCTGCCTTTTCCTACAGAAATGGGACGGAAACCTGGCAGACCCTGGGAAAGCGCGTTAGCTTTCCGTTTTTCGAGTCCCCAAGTGGACCCAAAGAATGGATAGCCGAACACTAGTGTGAACCTAGGGGAAGAAGAAGCTGGATTTTTGAAAAGGAATGGGAAGTATAAAGGAAACATTTCTACTTCTCCCTTCCGTTAAATCCTGACTGCAGAAAAATCTGCGACAAAAAAAGCAGCTTCTCCGCAACGTGGGGCCTCAGCCTTACCCTGTCTACCTATTGACAGTATTAGTAAATCTGCCTCAGTCAGTCTATAAATTTTTGCTGTTACTAAACTGTTCTAATTGCAGAAACCTTGGCGAGACTTTATTCCCTCATATATGTTCTCGCTATAGTAACCATAAACATGACAGACGTAAAGTAAATTAAACATAATAGAATACATAAAAGGGAAAATTACACTAAAATTTAGAGCTTGTCTCGGCAGTAACTTCTCCTCTACGGCTGCAGGTGTTATGCAAATACAATTAGACATTTCGGAATGTTCCTATTAGACAATTATTTCCGCATTCTAAAGTGCATTATTCTATTGGGCAAATTGTAGGAGCAGATCAGTCCCACATAGTTCTCGCTTTTAAGAAAATAATCATTTTCGCATGTCTCGATAGCTTGATGCAAATGATGTATTTCTGCCGATGTTTTATTCATGCTTTTATTACTTTTGTAATTACCTCTGCTGTCTTCTAAAGACATTTTCATTGTTGCGTCCTTTGTGGATGTATGTCTCCAGGGAATATGTCCAAGTGATGGTTTAGAGGTCCATGTGCATGTATCCTCCTGGAACTCACAAGGCAGGACTGTTTCTGGGAAAATAATAGAAATTAATCAACTTACCATAAAAGCACATAGTAACATAAATCTGTCAAAAAACAATCTGTAATATAGTGCATTAGCCCTCCATAGTGTACACATGTCCTTCCTTACCTCTCCTCTTGGCTGGACATGTCCAGATAAGTGTGTCATGCAATGACAAGCTTTACACGAAACACGATTTTTCCATATGATGTCACAAAGTCATATGTTATGTGTGCCTAGTGGTTGTGTTGTGAATTGCAGCCCATCAAGGGTTTTGCTAGCATGTGGCAGATTTATGAAGACTGACATTACTAACGCCAGTCTTCATAGCCCCGAAGTGGGTGGAGGGTGCACCTCATATTTGATCAGGCAAACGCTTCCTCGTAAATGAGGCACATCTTATGACGGGCTTTGCACCTATGGGGAAATGTATGCCAGCTCGCACCTTACCTACATTTCCGCCATCTTTTACACCAGATTATTGGCATAAATTGTAGTAAATCTGGCAGGGCCATCGGCCCCCGAATGGCATTCATCACTCCCCCTTTTGGTGAAAGTGCTGAAGGTGACAGAGATTTTAAAAAGTTGCAATTTTTTTTCAAGGAAAAAAAAATGCTACTTTTATGCCTTGTAGTGTATATCATAAAACTGTCATACAAGGTATAGTAAATCTGGGCCATTTGTTTTGTTAAAAAAAAAAAAAAAAAGAAACATCCTGCGGCCCAAAGCTGAAGTTCTGCTTCGCCGCTCCACCACGGGTGGAATTTGGAGAGGAATGTAAGGAGGAAGACCACCTCCAAAATCGTCCCTGTGAACCCTCAATTAGAGGTGCAAATTGAATTTGCAGGGCCCCAGTAAAAATTATATAACAGGGCACAAGTATGAGATGTTAATGACAATGTGGCGACTTCTTATGGGGCAGAGGAACATTGGAGCCCTCAGGCACCAGGGCACAGGTGTAAATGCATCCCCTGCATCCCATATACATTATTATGGAATATTATGGAACCAATGTTTCAATAGGAGAATATGGTGTCCTAAAGAGACACTATAAATCAGATCTGTGATATGGAACTAAAGGGACAGGTTGGTCTTATATAGATTTATCCTGTATGAATAAAAACTTCTGTACTGTATATTATTTCCTATTATTTATATAGTATCAAAATATCCTGTAGTACATTGAATAAACTCATATCATAGGCATAGGATATTAGTATTAGTGTTATTATTATAATGTGGGATCATGGGCTTACATGTACAATAAGGATTAAATAGAACAGTCCTCTCTTCAGACTCATAGAGGGGTCTGGGGGTCTTCATATAGCACTAACATAATGATGTAGAGGTTTTTATTAATATATATATATATATATATATATATATATATATATATATATATATACATATATATACACAGAGACTGTATATTAGATAAAATGGATTATCCAAGATACATTGCAGTCTAGCAAAGTTTTGTTACTACGAGGTTTGGACTGGATCAATATCAGGATATAGATTATGTATCTAATTCAATCACAGGTGCAAACAACATGCTGAACTCAGCGGCCATGCTGCCCCTTATCAAATCTTATGTGAAATATAGAAGTGAAAAGGTCGGTGACATTGTAACAATTCATAAACTATGCCCTACTAAACAAAATGTAGAAAAAGGGACAGAAACAGCATTAAAATAGTATCCTAGTTATGTAAAATAACAAAAAAGATAGATAAATGATAGATAAGTATATAGATAGATAAGGAGATAGATAGATATGAGATAGATACTAGAGATAGATAGATAGATAGATAGATAGATAGATAGATAGATAGATATGTAGATAGATAGATAGATAGATAGATATGAGATAGATAGATAGATAGATAGATAGATATGAGATAGATAGATAGCTAGATAGATAGATATGAGATAGATAGATAGATAGATAGGTAGATAGATAGATATGAGATAGATAGATAGATAGATAGATAGATAGATAGATAGATAGATAGATTTGGAATAGATAGATATGAGATAGATACATAGATAGATAGATAGATAGATAGATAGATAGAAAAGAAGGGATGGATAGATAGATAGATAGATAGATAGATAGATAGATAGATAGATATGAGATAGATAGATAGATAGAAAGAGATAGATAGATAGATAGATAGATAGATAGATAGATAGATAGATACTAGAGATAGATAGATTCAGATGTTTCTTTATCTGGTTGTCTATCTGTCAATTTGAAACTAAGTAAACTAATCTATAACTAATGGCACTTTCACACTTGCAATGTATAATCCATTTTTCTGGACCTTCATAGGTACAGAAGAATGAATTAAACAATAAAGATGGATCTGTCCTATGACGGACAATAACATATCAGGAGGAACCCCGTGGACTGTATTGAGGCCTATCGTGTTTTCTCCCTGACATAGACGTGCTATAGTTCTGCTTGCAGGTCGCGATTTTAGACGGATTCTGCACCAGGGGCTCCAAACAGAGACTTTGATTTATATGTGAAAGTACCTACCTAACTATACCAATGTTCTGTCCGTCTGTCTGATAAATGCGCCAGTCTAGTAACAAGTCTTCACCGACTATATCAGTGTAGATAATCCTATATAATAATGTCCTGTTAGGCTGACTTTATCTTGCTGGAGCGGTACTATTCTGCACAGTGTACTGTTCCTGTACCTGGTAACCTACTGTATCAGTCAGTCTGACAATGCCCACACAACCGCATCCCCTCTGTATGGTCACCCCGCTTTCTGCAAACCATCTGAACTAGGTCAGATCTAATAGATCTATTTTCCTAGCAGAGAAAGGACTGGAACTGAATAGAAAAGCAGATCTCCTCTAATATCCAAAAAATATGTCACTTGGATTCTTTCTGACAGTTTTTCTCAACCTTTCAAAGCCAAATCCACTTTAGTTAAAAAAAAAATTTGGAACGCTGTACACCCCAAAGCTATGCACTAAGCTGGAAGTATTTTAGACTGCAACGTTGGTGTAAGATCAAATTCATGTAAAAATTAATCCTGAATAAATAAATACAATAGAAATAAAAAGATTCACAAAAGAAAGTCGACATTACGTCAATGCCCCGACCCACCCGGTAAAAGTGTGCGTGGACCATTACACTAACAGGAATACTACATTGCCATAAAATGTACAAAATTACCAAGGCAAAAAAGGTCAACAAAGTTTAGTAAAAAAGAAAAGAAAAAAGTAAAAAAATAAAAATTAACCAATTTTTTTGACAAAAAAAGTAAAATACCTTTAGGCTAAGGCCCCACATGGCGTCCAACAGCAAAAAAGTGCTGCAGAAAAAAACTCGGCGGCAATGCATCGGGGTTTTTGCCGCAGCGCTTTTCACAGAAAGTTTGCAGAGTTTTCCTCTGTGGACTCTCTGCTTCCATTATACATATAGGGAAACCGTCGGTGTGCGTCTGTTCAGTTTTTCCGCTTTTGATGGCCAATTGTCATCTGTTTTGCATCAGTTTTTAACAGTCACTGAAAAAATTGGATGCGTTATGGTCTTACTTTTTTGGCCCAACCCATTGATCCGTTTTTAATGGACATAAAAGGAACATCAGTTAAATACGGACACATTGATTTCTATTGGGCCTTTGAAAACGGACACAGCGCACGTCAGGATTTTTTGACGGCCATGAAAGAAATGGACCGTCCAAAAAATGGACATGTGAATGGACACAATGAATTCAATGTGTTCACAAAATGGACATGTGACGGACATTTCAAAAACGGCCATCATACCTTTTGTGAATAAGCTCTCATATTCATTGATACATTTTTTGCAATTCTCTAGGTGGAGGGGACCGGAATTCACTGGTCCATTTTTAAAGCCAAATTAGAAGTAGTGTGTGCACAAAAATTTTGGAACTTTTTAAAAAGTTGCATATTGTAATAATTAATTAGTAAATTAAATGAACCATCTAAACCACACCCACATTACAAATAATAATAAGAAAAAAGACGTAGAATAGGAACAAATACTCTGGAATTTAGGGGCAATAGCAATGATAATTCCGCCCCTGTGTCCTTACGGGGTTAATTAGTGTAATCGCTGTGTAAATAGTATAAAACACACCAGCTGTCTTTATACCAAGACTCTGTGTGTGAACTCATCCCAACAGTTATTATATGTATATCTTGCTGGGTGTTATCTTATCTTTTAGTAGCATTTAGAAACTGTAAGACAGAATGAAGGTTATTAACTTGTCCCTGGTTAGACAGAAGCAAAAACGCTGCAAACATTCCAGAAATAAAGATTACTGGGATATTCTAAGAAACCTTTCAAACCCAATAAATAGCAGAAACTTCCTACAGTCACAATGGTGGTGAACGTCTTGGTTTTTCAAGTTGCCAAACGATCAATTGTCGCTCTAAACCAGGGGTGTCAAACTCATTTTCTCCGGGGGCCACTTAAGCCTCACGGGGTACCTTGAAGGGCCAAGATTATTTTACACGTGTATAAAAGTAACTTCTCCTTAACAGTTAAGCGAGCTATTAAGGAGTAGTTACATATGTACATTACTACTGTTACAGCCCTTTGAGGGCAACCAGGAAGAACATAATGTATTGTTAAAACCTAAGACATTGGCATGTTACATACTATCCTCATCCTTTTCTGAATATATCAAAAATTAAGCAATATATAAATACTGTTTACCCCTGCAAACGGTATTATGCTCCATAGTGGCCCCTGCACACTGTATTATGCTCTATAGTGGCCCCTGCAAACGGTATTATGCTCCATAGTGGCCCCTGCACACGGTATTATGCTTTATAGTGGCCCCTGCACACGGTATTATGTCCCATAGTGACCCCCCACCCATGAACTATTATTATACTCTGGGGTCTTTTCAGACCCCAGAGTATAATGATCGGAAACCCAGGTAGTGACAAACATAAAACCAGTGTTACTTACCTGGGCTCCGGTGTGCTCCCTGCATTCGGCCTTCTTCAATGTCGCACAGACCGGCGTCGCGACATAATGACGTCGGCCCGGCTCACGTGACGCCTGCGACGTCACCAAAGAAGGCCGAAGCCTGCTGGGAGTAACATCGGATCGCCGGAGAGGTGAGTAACTCTGGTTTTTATGTTTATCACCTCCCCTGGGTCTCCGATTATTATACTCCAGGGTCTGAAAAGACCCCGGAGTATAATAATAGTAGTATTTGATGGGGTTCGCCGGCCGCTGCCTCACTTACCATCCCCGCTCCTGCACACAGCCGCTTCTGCGTCCCATAGCAGAAAGGGAAGCGGGGGCGGCCACAACCAGCAGCGGGGATCGATAAGTAAATAGGCCGTTACGTGCCGGGGATACTCCAGCAGGCAACGGCCTATTTATATATATATGAAAACTTATCCTCACCTACCTCCGATGCCTTGATGCAGCCGCCGCCTCCTCTTCTTGTCCGCGACGTCTCCGTGTCAGTGTAGGAGGCGCGATGACGTCATTGTATTGCCGCCTGCGCTGACATGCAGAGGTCCTGTAAACCAGCCCAGGACAGGTATCGCGCAGCTTTTTTTTTTTTTTTTTTGTAAGCGGCCTGTCCTGGGCTGGTTTACATTACATAGACAATAAAAAATTCCGCGCCCCTGCGGGCCAGATAAGTGCCGGGCCGGATAACAGAAGGCAGCGGGCCGGATTCGGCCCGCGGGCCTTGTGTTTGACACCTGTGCTCTAAACGGACGTTCTATTTGCACTATGGCCGCCACTCTAACAGTTGTTTACATACAAAGTGAATGGACAGCCCCAAATAAGCAAATAGCTTTAGCCTCAAAAATTTTTTGTTAGCGCCTATTAAAATTTGTTTGACAAAGTCAATTGAACCTACCAATATGGGTAACACCAAGGGAAGGAGACCTGACAACTAATATTGGGCTCAGGAAGGTTCAATTTGACATGCCCTCTCTGTTCTCACAAGAGATGTCTGGCAGTGGCTTACTTTTTTTCCCCATTAAAGCGAGTCTGTCAGTGCCCGGCCCTGCAGATAGATAGGTTAGGGTCACCTGAATCTAATGACATTTTTCCCTTGTGAATTGCTGTCTCCATTGCCAAGATATCATTTTTTGTCAATATGCAAATTTGCTCTTTCATAGCATTGTTGCCCTTATTGCTCCAAATTAATATACCCTGTGTGACACTGTAGGGAAATTGCATAGTCAAAAGCGCATGATTTAAAGGGGTTTCACAGGCAAAAAATTATTTTTCAAAAAAGGTCTGTTAGTGCTATTAATAGGTTAATAAGTGCACCCAAATACCTTTAGCAGTGTTTTGAGTGATTTCTGGGGTTCTCTGTGAGCTCCTGGCATCTTTTGGCATCTTCATGTTCTGTGTTCCTACAATTACCATGATGCCTTGAGCTTCACTCAGAGCTGACTCTCACCACCTCCCTCTCTCACTCCCTCCCCCTCCTTTCTCACTCACACCCCCTCCCTGTTTCCCTAGCTAGCCCGCCTACTATTAGCCCTTCCTAATTAACTCAACCCTCCCACCCCATCATACTTACCTCTCTTCCAGTCCGGACCTTCTGGTCATGGGGCGTCACTTCTTCTGGGCCTGCGCAATAGTGAAGAAGTGACATCCCGTGCCCAGAAGGTCCGGACTGGAAGACAGGTAAGTATGATTGGGTGGGGGGGATTTAGTATAGGTGACGTTCTGTTTCCCCCTTCTAGAATTCAAATTAAAATTTTTTTTTTTAGATATTGTGCCCCTACAAGATCATAATAGACCATTAAGGGGGCATTTCAACACTTCTTACTTCTTCTTTTTTTCTTTTTCTGTTTTTCCCTGTAACTCGGACAGATACATAAGCCCTAGTTACAGGGGTAATACAGCCTCCTGTCATACACTGCACAACTGCTGCAATTCCCTGGCGCCTGGTGATCATGTGAACCGGTGGGGCTGGGAAGTAGCTGCAATATGGCAGCGTCCGTAGCTGTATACACAGTGCTCACTAAGCACTGTATATACTGCTGTTAGTAAAGCAGGGACATTACTAAAGCATCTGTACCATCTCTTTGGGGAGTCCAGCTATCACTGACAGCCATCTTCCCACTACTGCAGATGAAGAATCTACAAGGACATACAAGTACGTCATTACCGACCGCCCAGACTTACATAGTCAATGAGCAGTCGGCTCTACATTCGCTCTACATGAACTTTCCATACAAGCCAATGCTGGGACATTTTCTGCAGTCCAGAATCAAGGAGTGTCCCAGCTCTCAGACCCTTTCCCAGCTCATCAACTGTCTGAATTGTCATAAAATTCAATTGAAAGACCCCTAAAATATATGAAAGCTGTTTCTTGGGACATTGGAAAGTTAGTCGAGCTTTGAGTTTTTGCACTGCAGCATCAAATATATCAATTCCTGAAAATAAAATATATTAATAAATTATTCAGAGCCGCATACTTCTGGGCAGCCAACTGGATGCCGCACTTCAGTATTTTCTAAGATCGTGAGCACAGGGGAAATTTATTTTTGGTTGGAAAAGAACATAAGGAAAGTCTGAAAACAATATATCTGTTATCCTCTGGTAAAATGATAGCATATCCTTTCTTATAATTCTCAATAGCAAGAGCCAATAAGAGAATGAAAAGGTTGAGGAAATATTATAAAGACAATACCTAAGACTTTCTGTATGTACGGGGGCTTTGGCCCCCCCCCCCCCCCCCCCCCCCCCCCCCCCCCCCCCCCCCCCCCCCCCCCCCCCCCCCATAGGGACGCAGAAAAAAGAAGCCCCGACACTTAAAAGCCGCCCGCCCGAACCGGTGGGCAGCCTATGCACTAACCATTATATAGGACATAGGATGTTGGAATCGTAAGTAATCCCTGTGGTCTCAACAAGCTATATATAAATGAATAGTACAGGCGATTGTAAGAAACATCGGGCCGCCCCCCAACTCTGTAATATACATTATCAGAGAGAAATGCCTCTTTTTCCTCTTATCGGGCTGTTTCCTACTCCCAATCCCTTTGCTTAACTACCCGTCACTCATGCAAGTCTATAAAATTCTATGGAGAGGGGAGGGGGAGGACTCAACAAAAAGTGCAGGAGAAAAGAGAAGAAAGAATGGCTTAGTCTGATGCTGGAGCTAAATATAAGCTTTCTATCACAAAGCACTAGCAAAGCACTTTACTCACAATAGTACATGTTAGTACTTCTCTATATATGTGCTGCATGTTCCTCCTCTGTTCACTGTGTGCAACAGTAGAGGATTATAACATGATATTATGGGGTGGATGCCCAACTTTAACAAGTGTATGCCACTTAGACGTGGCCTGTGGTTTTGTTACCTGCATAGCATAGAATACAAGCATTGCTGCAACTAGGCTTCCCATTAGCAAGGGGGTAGCATTAGTGTGGGTGGTGCATGCCTACTCCTAGCATAGCTAGGGAGCCTGATGCTCTGTCCCTCCTGTACCCCATAGCCTTTAAAAATAAAATTGCCTTCAGCTACAGTCGTCTGATCCCTGGATTTGCTAGCACATGCCATATATAAACCCAACCTAATACTGGGAATTGATAGAGACTGAATGATCAAATGATCATTCAGCTGAAGAAACAGGCTGTGTAAAAGTATGTTGGTGGCCCACAGTCTTTGATGTATTGCTGTACATTGCACTGGGGATGAGTAAGTAAAAAAAAAAAATAAAATTAAAAAGTTAAAAAGAAAGTATAAAAAAAATAAATAAATAACAAAAATATTTAAATAAAAATAATAAAATCATATATTTAAAAATAAAATTAATATACTAAAAAAATAAAATAATGTAAACTAAATAAAGTAAACAAACATGTTAGGTATCCCCATGTGCACATAAGTCTGCACTGTCCAAAAATAGCATTATATATATTGTACGGTGAACGCCATAAAATTTAAAAAAATTATACCGCGATGTGCAAATTAAATGTATTTTGGTCACCTCGCTTCCCCCCAAAATAGCGATAAAAAGTGATCAAAAAGTCATACACACCAAAAATTGGTACCAATAAAAACTACAACTTGTCCCACAAATAAAGAGCCCTGACATACAGACGTGGACAAAATTGTTGGTACCCCTCGTTTAATGAAAGAAAAACCTACAATGGTCACAGAAATAACTTGAATCTGACAAAACTGGAATTTGCCAAACTACATGTTGACAAGCCACAAAGCTTCTGGGAGAATGTCCTATGGACAGATGAGACAAAAATCAAAATTTTTGGCAAGGCACATCAGCTCTATGTTCACAGATGGAAAAATGAAGCATATCTTGAAAAGAACACTGTCCCTACTGTGAGACATGGAGGAGGCTCTGTTATGTTCTGGGGCTGCTTTGCTGCCTCTGGCACAGGGTGTCTTGAATCTGTGCAGGGTACAATGAAATCTCAAGACTATCAAGAGATTCTAGAGAGAAATGTGCTGCTCAGTGTCAGAAAGCTTGGTCTCAGTCACAGGTCATGGGTCTTGCAACAGGATAATGATCCAAAATACACAGCTAAAAACACCCAAGAATGGCTAAGAGGAAAACATTGGACTATTCTGAAGTGGCCTTCTATGAGCCCTGACCTAAATCCTATTGAGCATCTTTGGAAGGAGCTGAAACATGCCGTCTGGAAAAGGCACCCTTCAAACCCGAGACAACTGGAGCAGTTTGCTCATGAGGAGTGGCCAAAATACCTGCTGAGAGGTGCAGAAGTCTCATTGACAGTTACAGGAATCGTTTGATTGCAGGGATTGCCTCAAAAGGTTGTGCAGCAAAATATTAAGTTAAGGGAACCATCATTTCTGTCCAGGCCTGTTTCATGAGTTCTCTTTTTTTAAAAATTTTGTTGAAGCCTGGTTGGAAAGCAATGTCTGACTTTCATTTGTTCATTTTCATAGAATTTTTATATATTATTACTTTTGTCAGATTCAAGTTATTTCTGTGACCATTGTGGGTTTTTTCTTTCATTAAACGAGGGGTACCAACAATTTTGTCCACGTGTGTATCTCTGTTTATTAGTAAATGAGGTAAAGCATAATAAAACCAATACAAAAATGGTATTGCCGTAATCGTAATGACCTGCCTGACAGAGTTCCCATGGGATTTTTAATGCAGAGTGAATGCTATAAGAACAAAATTCAAGATAATGAATAAATTGTGGGGTTTTTCACATGGACCCCAAAAACATTAATAAAAGCTAATCAATATAATATATATACCCCAAAACGGTGCCAAATGAAAGTAAAACTCTTCACACAAAGAATAAGCCCTCACATAGCTATATTGACAGAAAATGTAAAAAGTTATAAATTTTGCAAGGTGGAGAAGGAAAATATGAAAAAAGAAGGCGAGGAATAACATACAAACTACTCACGTCCTTAAAGGGTTAATATGAATACCATGTTACCAAATTTATATAGTTTTTTTATATGTTTTATTATTTTACTGAACAATAAAACACTTAAAAAATGATTTGCCATATTCTGAGAGTCAGTTCTTATTTTTAGCTTAATGAGCACTTGATTTTTGTGGGACAAGTTGAAGTTTTTATTGGTACTATTCTCATTTCACTAGACTTTTATATTGCTTTTGATTTAATTTCTTTGCAAGACAAGATGAATAAAAAGCACATAAATCCAATACAGAAGAAAATCTGAACTCTATAGTAAAAGCTATACTGTATCTATGACTGTCCATGATTGCGCTGAAAATATAGAAAGTCCCTACAGGAAGGTAGAGAGCGATTATTCTGGTGGTAAGGATTTGTAGAGACGTACTTGCCATGGCTTTTACAATAAGCATATGCTAAATACATACCAGTCACTGGTTTACATCCTTCACTGAAAGAAATGTTATCGATTGCAATGAACTCAGATGTGCCATTACCCAAAGTAACAGCTTTGATGATAACCTGAAAATGTAAAATACATAATTAATAATAATGAATACAATAAAATATTTAAAAATAGAATAAAATAAATTGAAATAAAGAAATTTACAGAAGTCTGGGAAACCGAGATAAGGGAAAGGATTGGTGGGGTCCTCACCTTGTTAAGCAACAAGTGTTAGGAAGTGCAAAGGTAACCTATTAGCCCTTCTGCCACATAAGAAGACACAAGTATAAAAGCAGGGTAGTAGGGTAGTTGTAAGGGAATCACTGGAGGAGCAATTCCCCAGTAGCTGCTGGCAAACTCTGGGGGAAGGGTCACAACAAAACAGTGGACCCTAAGCTGAACCCCTCAACTGTCCCTGGCTAATTGCCCGAACTGTCCTAGGCGGCAACCAGCAACTAGTCGACAGTCCCTCCTTATAATAAGTGATAACAGAACGCAGACAGGACGAACAACAACAAAGGGAGGTCAGCTAGCCAAGGGGTCGGTAACAATTGAGCAATGCAGTACAAAATCACAATCCAAGAGAAAAGTCAAAGGTAAGCCAGAGGTCAAGAATAAGATGAACAGGTAACAAAGAGCAAGGAGTATAGCCAGTACGCGCAAGGCAATAACAAGCGCCAATGGGAATGTGAGCAAATAATAAATAGGGAGGAAGAACCCGTCCCAAACTTGATAGGAGGATAGGCTGTCAATCACACAGGTAAGACTAAAGTTAATTATTAGTGGAGCAGAGGGAAAGCAAGGTGAAGGAGATGGGTGTGGTGGAAAATCAATGAAGGAGGTGAGGGAATAGAACAGTGTTCAGACAGTACAAGAAAAACCCAAAGGAAGGAATCACAACCGGACACGCCTCCTGCGCCACCGCGTGCGCCCAGAGGATGGTGCCAAAGCCAGGACAGGCAAAGATGTTACAGTAGTAGTCTTACAAATTCTTACAAATTTTGCATTGGTTCCCTAAAAGAGAATGCATCGTCTATATCTTTTAGGCCCGGTTCACATCTGCATTTGGGTTTCCATTTGGGGAGTCCGCCTGGGGAACCCCGAACGGAAACCTATACGCATCAAAAAGCAGTTTACCTGGGGAAACCCACAGACCCCATAGACTATAATGCAGACTGTGTGTTTTCCAATCGGTTTCCGCACGAAGCAAACGGAGAGGAAAGTAGTGCATGCAGCACTTTCCTCTCCGCTTGCTTTGTGTAGAAACCGAGTGGAAAACACACAGACTCCATTATAGTCTATGGGGTCCAGGGGTTTCCCAGGCAAACTGCTTCTTGATGCGTATAGGTTTCCATTCGGGGGGTCCCCAAGCGGACTCCTCAAACGGAGACCCGAACGCAGATGTGAACCGGGCCTTACTAATTAAAACAAAATACTGATATACAGTATATGAAAACTGTAGGATTCCCAGGTTATTTTTTAACAAAGACAGTAATATGGAAAATTAAGATGAAAATCACTAAAAATCTGATAGGTATGTTTTATGGAAAACATTTTCTGATAACACATTCCCTTGAAGTTACATTCTTTGCTTCATGTGAACATTGAGATCACCATGTGGTAACTACGAAAATTCCAAAAATTAGAACCTTCCAAGTTGAAAATAAGTCAAATATCTAAGCACAAAAAGTTCATGACTTTAGAAGTTTCTTGGAAAATTGTAACAGCAGAGCATCTAAGCAGTGGCCCATGTGTGGATCTATAACATTCATATTATTATACTTTGTTGACCCTGGTATAAGCTACATGACAATCTTAATAAAAATAAGAAAATTCCACACAATAATTTGTATCAATACTAATATTTTCTAATATATTAGGTAATATTGACTAATTCAACTGCAAGCTCTAGTAGCATCAAGACCACAGTGCTGCACAGAGTTTGCCAAAATGATAAAAATGAAATATCATTATTTCTGAGTGAGCATTCTGATACATATATGTACTCATATTTAGGTAATTTCCATAATCTTGTAAAAATCTTGAAGATTCTACAGTTATTTGGATGGAGGATAAATTGGGCACATTGCAATCACCATTAAATGAAGAGTTAATTCCTATAGCTGTTGTATATTATACCATAGATAGCAAATGTTTTCCTAGTTATAAAGAATGTATTTATGAAGCACAATGTCACTCATATCTTCACATTTCCAAATTCCAAAAAATTTTTGTAACCTCTGCTTCTATAGTCAATCTCTGCAGCTTCTGTTGAACAGCATTTGTGAATTGGTTAAACGTTGTAGAACAAATCACTTGGACTTGTTATAAGGTACATTACAGGAAGAAGACTACTTTTTTACCATTTATTTTCTTTAATTTGGCACATTGCACTCAATAAGCTCTTGTCTGGGCAATGGCTGATTTGTTAATGTTCTTTTTTTCCATTGAAACGTTGTGATATTTGTGAAAGGTTTATATATTGCTGGGTAGCTGCCAATGCTCTGCAAGTGTTTATGACAAAATATATACGCTTCTGTCAAATAAAACATACTGATAACAACAGTGAGCCAATATTTATGTCCTAACCAATCAACCGTACCTGCAAAACACATCTGTGATGATATGTGGAAAACCACCCAAATCTACGCTGGGAACTTGTCAGTAAGCGAGTGTGTCTCAGCTGGGAAAGCACACAGTTGGAAAATAACTTTGAGCGTTACATTCCTTTCTATCAAAATGTATTATGTAGTCTATTTAAATGTGCATTCCAATTTTTAATCCAGTCTTACATTATGGGACTGACTGATAATACTGAAAAATACATTCTCAAAGACTTCCATGGGGCACATTTAAAACAAATGGTCTGGTATTTAATGTTGACCATCCTGGAATTCGACTTGGAAGTCTAGACTATGGTATTGGTTGTACTTAGAAGATCACTATCACACTATCACTTTCCAGAAGGAGCTACCTATGCTTACAGCTTGTGCAGGGCTAGTTCAAAGATACGAACACACTTACAGTTGGCCAAGGGGCAAATTCTATTATGGTCACTCTTTACTACAGATGGGTGAACCACTTGTCACAGGCCGAGTTCGACCCGAAAATCCCAAATTGTTTGATTTTAACAAAACCGAACAATTGGGGATTTGTCACGGACTAACTAAAATAGTCACTGTGATATGCATTGAGATAAATTATTATACTCTGGTTTCTCTTCAGACTCCAGTGTACAATAGGTGGAGGCCCAGTGGAGGAGAATAAAAATAAAAAACATTTATAAATCACCTTCCCTCAGCTCTTTTGAGCCTCCTTGTGGTATCTGGTGCTCTCCTGGTGATGTAATGCACCCAGGGTCACCTCTGAGGCCTGTGATTGGGCCACAGCAGTTACATGGGCATGTCGAGTGATCACTGAGGAGACAGAGAGAGAGCATTGGACACCACAAGGAGGTCCAAAATCGGTGAGGGAAAGTATAAATGTTTTTGATTTTTTACACCTCCCCTGGACCTCTACCTACTATACTCTGGAGTCTGAAGAGACCCCAGAGTATAATAATTTCACTTCCGGTTCTATCTCAACTTGTTTAACCCGAAACGAGTCAGGGACCCGAGCCACCGGAACCTGAAACTAAATGAATTTTGGGAGCTTCGCCCATATCTACTCTTTACTGTAAACAAAAAAAAAATTGTCTTACGCAAGTAGAACTCTTACCCAAAAGACTACAATGGTTAAGAAGGGGTACTGTAATTGCCCCTCTATCACATTTGGCCATTAGGGCCATATGCTAATCCAAAAGAAAGTGTAGTCAGTATTTTTGAACTTCTTTATCTTCATTTTTTAAAGGTTTCTTCTTAATGCGTTCAGTTCTCTTTTCCCATCCCTATGAAGACAGCAGTAAAAAATTTTCCAAAGGTCAAACAGACCTCCCACATGACCGGTGGACAAACACTTATATCTTTGAATATTAACATTTTTTTTTCTCTGTGATGTTCTGGAGTTTTCCAGAACTCAGACTTTGGAGTTGGTCACATTCCATTGTACGTGTCAAGTTTTATAGAGTGAGTCCCTTAAGGATGTTTTATTGTTCAGTGAACTCAGCTGTGCTCCAACACCTGGCATTCTGTAATGTAAATTATTCTCAAAATGCTCTTAAGACATTTCCAAGTGCAAAGAAATGTTCTGCTATCCTGAAGCTATTGTTGGAGAATAAATGAACACCAGCCTTCATGTAGGTTTTTCCATTGTGATTTAATTAGTTTATTTTAATTACTAGCTAAATGCCAAATACGTAAAACATATTTTAGAAAAAACACACAGATGAAAATATTGTACTCTGTGTTCTGTAGCGGAAGGTTAACTACCTACTAATATAGTGTTTTTCACCAGAAGAGTAATATGTGGCAAATATTACCATAATTTAAATTAAAAAAATTTAGGATGAGGTCCTTGTAGATGTTTCCCTTGGGCTCTACCTCCATCTCTACAGAGCATGATCACGTACATTTTACTTACTTTTATAATTGACCTAATCCAAAAGAAATAAACCCTAGTTCTGGGAAGTACTAGTTATACTAGTTATACCAGTTGTACTAGAGATGAGCATACTAAATTTGTAACATACGAGCCGGGTTTGTTACATATTTTCTAGAAATTTCAGGTTCGCTTCAAGATTTTTGGGGTTCGCTACCAACAAACCACTATTATACTTGACGATCTTAAATGAGCCCATAGTATAATATAAAAAGGTCTAAAAAAGTAAAAAAGTTAATATTCACCTTCCTTCACCTCTCTTGGCCTCTGTTGCATTTGATGCCATAAAGGAGAGGTGGGAGAAGGTGCGTATTATGGTATAAGAAACACACTGTCTGCTCGGACCGAATATGAAACTGTTGGGCGGACCTAGTCTATGGTTGCCTATCTCTAGTTATACAGTATTGGCTCGCCTTGAAGAGATCTTACAGGCAAATATCCATGGGAAAAAGATTATACAAATGAGTTCTCCTACAGAAGAAAGAAAGCTGTCTCTCTAGTGCCACCTATAGATAGCTACCATGTAAATCAATGTCTAACTGATAAAAGAGTCTTGAAAGATAACTTGGGGTATTAGCCAAACCAGACACTCATCTGTTTGCAGCTGTTTTGGGGTTCTATTCCCTTGGCTCTAAAATCAGATCCAAATGAGGTTGACTTCTGCTAACCCATTGGGACAACATATCTCGTCTTCTTAGGCTATATGCACATGAAAGTGTACATCTACAGGTCCATGGCTTCCACAGATCATTCATTTTAGGTAGTAAGCCCGGACCACAAAATAGACAGGATTAGGACTTGTCCTGAGTTTTGCTCCATGTTCACAACCCTTTACATGGACATGTGTACGGGTCCTTAGAAAATAATGGGCCAGTGTGCTAGCTGTTAGTAACATGGCTAGCATATAGACATTTATGTATATGAAGTCTTAGTGCCTGATTCTGGATTTTCTTTTCATTTTGCCTACATGTGTTTAGTTTCTTCTTTGGGCCTCTTGTTGTTACTAATGGATGCAGCTAAATGTATAGCCTGAAACTCCTGGGCCTATGCGTCCAATTGAATATATAAGATTTTCTGTAATATTCATTATTACATTCTTCTTTAGATGCCATATGTACACTGGACGGAGCCCATATAGCAGTACACAGAGCACATATAGCTCAGTACTGAGGAACCATACAGCTTCAGTGCAAGGTCCGTCCATAGGTCCGTCCATGAGCCCTGACAATAACAGGATGAAAGAATGAGGCAGAGGAGCTTGCAATCTGAAGAGATCAGTTACTACTACTATATTACACGCTACTCTCTGCAACCTACGTTGGTCAAGGGCAAGGAGATAACACTGCGCCTAAATAACTGAATGATGATGGTTACATTGCTGAATACATTGGAAATGACATATGACATCTAATCTTCCCAGTAAACAAATCAATTGAAGTCTATCTAGCTCCTGCAGATGCTGCTGTATACTCACACTCCACATACACAAGATGACCAATTAACATGTGGAAGGAATATTAGCGGCAATGCATCAACCGCAGGTGAAGAGACTGATAACTGCGAGAGCGTTCATCATCTGACCACCCCGGAGACAGAGAACTAATCGCTGCTCGCTAGTTGTCATTATATCTCCATTATGGACTTTAGTAATAAAGCAGATTATTGCAAGGCTGAAATATTAGTGGCCAGTTTAAGTGTTTTGCCAGGGTCTGAATACCATATTGAACGCCATCATTTTCTCCTACGCATCCAAGGTTCCTTCAAGGACCAAAAATCTAATTAGATGATCCTAAGCACAAGAGCTAGAAACGGTTACGGCTCCATCCATCCTACATGGTCTAAGCAGTCAGTAAATGTAATAGCTAGCATCTATGTCATTTACAGTTATCTCATTTTCACTACTTTAAAGATTTTTCGTTAATTTTTGCTTTTTTGCAGCATAAATAGAGAACTCCTCGGGCCTGTGAGATTCTCTATTATTCTCTGTGTGACGTGGACATGATATGTGCTGGCCATGTCACAAAAAGAGACTTGGTCAGCAAATAGTCATGCTCTCGTCACAAAAAAGGGGTGTAGCACGTCCACAAAATGGGAATGGTCTTTTGGGATCGGGGCTTGGGCGCCTCTGCCATGCTGTCCCTTCTTGGACAACTGCTAGCCAATGTTAGCCAGTATGAGCTACATGGAAGCCAACAAGAAGGAAGTCCATTTTCACTGAGACCTATAATTCAGATGACTATAGATGAAGAATGTGGCCCCATCCTTAGATTTACTATGGCACCCAATTCCTTTGACCATCATACCTTCTTTTTGCATTATTCTTGTGACATGACTGCATTGTTCATGTACTGAGACACCATAATGTCTGCATGTGACATCATTATACAGTATTTTTTTTTCTATGTTGTGATGTCATAGTTTGTATGGCTACCTTTTTTGATTGTTATCCCTGCGCTGTGACATCACAGTGCACATTATCCCTGTCCTGTGACATCACTGTATAATTCTTGTGCTGTGACATCACTAATTATTGCTATAACTTGTTTTTGTCATGTTGCAAAGCATCATTATATGTGTTGCTGTGGGTCCCCATGGTCACTTGTTGGCCACTGTATGAGCCTACAGGAGATCACATTACCAAACCCTTCTAGAAGGTCTTACTTAAAAAAATCCAAATGTTTTGCGTATAAAGCTTATATGTGTATCCGTAGTTACAGACTACAAGCAAACAGGGCTGTAGAGTCGGTAGGCCAAACTACCGATATCAAGTCCAACATCTCTACTTTTCCGAGACCCAACTCCGACTCCAACTCCGATAGCCATGATCAGACAAAAGCAAAAAAGATCCTCTAATTCACAAAAAAACTATTATGATAGATATGTAACAAACGATACATCTAATTAATTATACAATATTAATAATCATATCATTTAAAATAATTAATCATTTTATCTTGAAGCTGGAGCTGGAATCAGTACATTTTTTTCTGACTCCACCCAAAACTGGCCCCAACACCGACTCCAGCAAACAAGCCCTGTGTGTATTCTCTTGCAGTAATGTGTTACGTTCATCTTGTTTCATCCTCTTCTACTATCTGAAGATTAGAAACATGCTGGAAGAAAAAGTTTTTGTTTTTGATTTTTTTTTTTTTTTGTGCCAAACTTCCATCAAGTGAATACCCGACAGAGCCCAAAGACAATGTTGGTTTTTGATTGTACCAGAACTTGTCCGTGCAATAAAATTGCTAAAATGTAACCCATTTTTACTATGTGAACTCTGTTATAATATAAACGTGTAATATATTAAGATCATTGCAGGTCTTTAATGAGAAGAGACTTTTTGCTTTGTTTCATCTCTCGCGCTCCATAAATGAAGGTGCAGTCATTTTAACTTATTTAAGAAGTGGGTCAGGAGTTAATACATGTCAGCGCTTGAAAAGATCTCGGAGACATTCTAAGTAGCAGCAAATGAAGCTTAATATTTTCTAATAGACCTTGTGTCACTTACGTTCTGACAAACTTCAGCAAGTAATTTCAATCTTATAGCAATGCTATCTGATAGGAATCTCTCCGTAATTGTGGACTGTAACCCCTGACTGGAAATGCCTTGGTAAAAAGTAATTGGACAGTGAATAAAATCTTTTGTAAACTTTTAGAAAAATCCCACGTGGCCTCAAAAAATGGAAAAGTAGTCGCTGCATTAAAAATGCAAATTTAGTACTTAGATTAGAGTATACAATGAGCGCTGTATCTGTATACTGTAAGGTGGTCTCATAAAGACAACGTCTCCTTAAAGGGAGCTTACCACCTCACCTAAGTATATGCAACTACTGCCCCCACTGCATTACGGAGCAGAGTACACTGATAAACTATATATCTTTGTTATGGATGTCACTTTTGTAGACTTGGAGAGAAACTGCTTTGAAGTGTTATGCAAATGAGGAAGTTGGTGCACTGCGGGTGGGACTTCAGCTCTGTGGAGCACTGCTCTTGCTGCTCAAGTAGGATGGGTGATGTCATAGCAGTGGGAGGATGCCATAGTCAGGAGATGGAGGAGTGGCAAGAGCAGTTCTCCCAGGGAGCTGAAGACCCGCCCCCAATGCACCAACTGTGTTGTTCTGATGTGCTAATACTGAAGTACTGATACTAGCCAAAATGTAAACTTTACCCTTGTACTTGCCACCTTTGCACCAATTAAACATGACCTATCCTAATAATAGGCCATCTACGTAAAATTAAAAATGTCTCTGCTCTCCTGATATGTATTATATTCCCCATAATATAATGTAATAATTCTGGATCATTGTTCTGGAACTCTTCGATTCTCTGTTATTCCTCCTGATTATTTATGAAAAAAATGACAATTGGGTGTTACCAGCTGGGGGGTGTCCCTACATAGTCTGACACTATCCAACCAATGCCAGTCTGTGTAGGGACACACCTCTCTTGACAAGGAGAATGGTAATACCCAATTGTCAATTTATTTTCTAAATTTCTAGAAGGAATACTAGAGGATTGGCACAACAATGAGTTCTGAGAAAATTTGCCAAAATATTTGAGCTCAGCTCCCCAAATTTTTTACCATTTTTTATTGCATTTGTGGTTACAAAATGAAACTTTATATTATCTTAAAGAACATTGTGTTGGCATAAAGAGAAACTCTAAGGACAAAAGCTACAATGTGAAGCTTTAAAGACGTGACCATTTTTACAATCCCTAGCATCACTTTAGCATCACTTGATATTTCCTTGTCGCCGCTGGATCTTATGAAAACATTTGTGTCAAAGTCATTATGGAGAAAAATGAAATTATACAGAACTAACCTGAAAGGGCTCGGAGCTGCTAATAGTAATGACCCCTCTTCTCCACTCACTTTTATGGCTTGAGTCTCGTTTCCAAATGTCATTAACTTGATCTTGAGTCTGAATCTGAAATCCCACTATGAGTATAGGACTGACGTCAGAAAAGTAGTAGTAGAGTCTCAGCTAAATGGGGAAAAAATACCATATTGTAATACTTTATAGTGAATCTCCACTTTTTCATCGCATTCCATTTTAACATAATATATAATAATATATAAAATAACTGATTCATTAACATATCTTGAAAAATGACTTAAACTAGGTTCCCACTAGCGTTTGGGGATTCCATCCCAATTCCACTTAAAATAAGTGGAGGGAAAAGTCCTGCAAGCAGGACTTTTCACTCCACCGATTTCAGTATTAAATAAGCAGAAACTGGGAGGAAACCCCCCATTATAGTTTAGGTGGTCCACGGGTAACTGCTTTTTAAGCGGATAGGGTTTCCATTTTTCGGGTCCCCAAGCGGACCCAAAAAATGGAAACCCGAGTGCTAGTGTGAACCTAGCATTAGCTTTATTTTTCTGATACAGAGCTCCAAATCCCCTGTGTAGTCCTAAAGTTGGACTCTGAGGACCTCTCAGCTCTCCTGAAGTGTCTGTTTTAGTAAATGTTTGCATTTGCAGCAATTCAGTGATGAAATGTAGAGAGGAAGGTCAGTCATGGTTGGCACAAGGTGGCTGTAGTCATCTCTACCAATTGCCAACTGTCTGCAACTGTTCAGGCGCTAGTCCAATGAAGAGAAGGTCTGAGTGGATGATGGTGGAAGTAGTATTGCCTGAGCACTCCCTGTAGTGACACCTCCTAAGCATAAAGGTGGTTGGAGTGCCCTTGATGTAAATGCAGGATAGAGGACTCACTACTCATTGTTTGATTGAGGAAAGGCAGGTAGCAACAAGCAGAAAATCTCCCATAAAATGGAAGCACAATCTTGGTAAACAGTGCTGGAGCTGAGGCTCGGTGATAGCACTCCCTGGGGCCAGTCAATTTTTCCCTAGCTTGGGCAGTCTCCTCAACTAAAAGTGGGATATATTCTTCCACAAAACACAAATCCTCAGGCAGTTGGTGTAGGTTCCAAAATTTGTGTCCAACCTGGCCTGAGGTTCATAGGAAGGATCGCAGCTATGAGATCTATCCAAAATTCCCCTCAAAGTCCGAAAAAGTGAGCAGGGCTATGGCCCATCTCCTGACTGTGACATTGATACGTGAGCTATCTTGTACTGACAAGCTGGGATCAGTCTGAAGAGGTCATTCCAGCATCCACTCCCTCTCCCCCAGCAGATAAAAGACTAGACTACTTCCTCCTCCTCACTAGGAAAACCTAAATTGAGGGTTGTACCATTTGCTCATCTTCAGCATTTATGATTTAGTCCAGGTTTACAAAACAACAGCATGTAAACATGTCCTAAAGGGCAAATTAACCTAAGGCAAATTGCAAACAAGTCAGTTTGTAACCCAGTGTTCTGCTGGGGCACTACATAGTCTATGTGATTATAACAATTCTGGAGCAACTTCTTAGAACTCTGTATTGTGCTGCTCATCTGTTATTCCTCCTGGAAATGCATACATAATTTAGCTGTGTGCTACTAGTTGGGGTGTCCTTATGTAGTCTCACAGTATACAATCAATGCTTGACTGTGTAGGCCGATTGACAAGTGGAATGGTAACACCCATTCATACATATTCAGGAGGAATGACAGACTAAGAGCTCATTCACACAGAGAAATTTGGGGATGAATTTGAGGCAGTTTTCCACCTTAGATTCCTTCCATAATTCTGATCCTGTGAATCCCAAGGAGTAAAGACTGATCAGCTTTAGTCTTTCGCTGTAGGTTCTGCGGCTGAACCAGCCATGGAATCCATGAGAAGATCAAACAGGATAGTTCTTAACAGAAGCGTCTGTCATCGCCTCCCATTGAAAACAATGATAAAAAGATTCTGTCTGGAATTTGGAGCTGATTGTGAGAATGAATCTGCATCAAAATCAGTTCCAAATTCCACTGTGTGAACATCCCCTAAGTATAATACTATTCAATTAACTCTTTCTTGCCACTAAATTTCAAAGAATGTCCTGATAAATCCATACATTACCTGACAAGATTCCTGATCATCAGTTGGAAGGAAATTTACACTTCTTAGAATGGCTTGGGTACCAGGTGTATTATCTGATGTGGAGATCAGATGATGATCTAGTAGAATAAGAAAACAAATATGATTTTCATCTTCTAGAGATTCTTATTACAATTATTTGCACTCGCTCATTTATTTCAGGATGTTCGTACTATGTTACTTTTAAGTGTCTATGTTTTATTAAGGGCATAAAATAATTTTAACGATGGGTTGGTGACATGCTTGAAGGGGGGCTGGATGTCTGGCTCAGTTCATTAGCTAAGACAGTACATTTCTTCATCATGGTCACTGCAGAGACAGGGAAGGCTTATCTAAGGATAAGGAACTGAGCAGTATTCAGAATTAAAGTACATTAATAAGTTTTATTAATTAACTTTTGGAGATATCCTCTGCAGACTTTCTGTCCCTATTATACCTATATAGAATCCGCCAGCATTTCCATAAGTATAATTGACATGCTGCGATTTACAAAACCGCCAGCATTTTTGATATTGCAGCATTTCCGCTGCGGACATTTTTGTGCAATTTGGGGATGGGATTAGCCAGAATTCACTTTGCCAAATCGCAGCGTTTACGCTACGTGGGGCCTTGGCCTTACTCCTGTCTTTATTTCTTATCTGAGTAATTTCAGTCCATACTGGACACACAAGTAGTGTCAGTGTACAATGAAATCTATAGAGACGGGAGGAGGAGGAGAAGAGAGACAGAGAATTAAGGCTGTTTACAGCATTCAATGAGTAATTTCTATCAGGGGAAGACTGGATAGTAACTCCTGACAACCCAGCTGTGTTGTGAAAGAAAACTGTCTCTCTATGTTGCAGATGTCTCTCTGCTTTAGGGAGCTCACCTCTTCCTTCCCCTCCCCTCTTCATAGACTTCTAATGTACAGATTTCAGCAGTGGCAGAAAGAGGCAAATAAGAGAAGAAACAGTTTAGTTATGCTTTAACACAAAGAACTTACAAACCTATTTTATCCCTCAAAATATCTAGACAAAATAAGAAATAAAACAAAAAGCAAATAAAAATAAAAAAAAGCTGTCAGGTTCAGAAAATGCATACATTTGGATATACTTCCATAGGTATTTATTTTTAAAGAAATTAATATATTTTAAGTATTTTAATTATCTAATAAAAAATGGAATTATATAATTGTATATATTATTTTGATTGTTTACATTACTTTTAGCTCTTAGTTGAATTCAAAGCAAAAAAATACAAAAATGCTCCACTAAGAGTATTCTAAATTATAAGAAATAAACCCAAATAAAATATCTAAAATAATTAATACTTTTAAAGGTTTAAACTATATACTAAGCTTCCTTTTTGCAGTTTAAACATGATTTGGTAACAATATATTTCTTCAAATAAAAATTAATTTTGATTGTTTCTATCAGATTTTTTTTTTAAGTGTTTTATCGATTTCCATTATGCAATTTCTAATGGATTCCATTTTTTTTTTAAATGGATAAAAAAAAATGCTGAAATATATTATTATTAATAATAATAATAATAATAATAATGAAGAAAATATAATATTAAATATAATAAAATTTATAATATTTATTTCACCATGTTTCTGATAATAGAAACCTAATAATACAAAAGTTTGTGTATGCTAATCCTTAAGCAATTTTTACAGGAATATTTAAAGTTATTTTTTGGCAGCCCATTCATTTATATACTGATGAAAGATGACATGCTTTTCAGCATACTACAATATTTTCAATGTTTTATATCTTTTTAAATGTATTTTTTAGCCTTTTTTATTTTTTTTTTATTTTTTTACTAATATGTATTATGTTTTAATGGCTTTTCGTTTTTCACTGAGAATTTTATAATTGGTCTCATTGCTTTTTAAATAAACCAGATGCATGAAAATAATGATGAAACTTATTATATGTCGGTTTAGCTATTTTCTTTTAATGCGTCTTTAGGCAGCTAATATTGCAAATAATTACTCATACAAATCCATATAACTCAAAGTGAGCAAACTGACAATTATCAGGCTTAAGTTAATGATTTAGTAAATGAATATTAGTAAAAGAATCTGTTCCTAGGACTTTGTACTGTTGTTGAAGTTATGTTATCAAAACTAATCAAGATAGCATCAGGTCATATAATGGCAATACGTATTCGATGTATGAGCCTATTACCTAACGTAACCAGATAGTTTTGATAGGTTGGAATTTTTATATTATATATTAGTTTTTAGATGTGAGGGTTGTCCGCTGCAATACCAAAGGAATCCCATTGACGACTGCAGCGCTTTCCCTAATCCTGGACCAAAGTACAACCAGTAATGCTTAGAGTGACTACACACAATTTGGCACCCAGTCCATGCCAGCGGTGCCTCCATTTACATTGTTGATAATTTATAAATTTTTCCTAGTTACTTGTTTACCTGTAAAATTGTAAAATTGTAAGCAGGAGAACAAAAAATGTAACAGTGTAAGCAAAAATACTAGTGGTGCAAACCGGTGTGTGACAGGCTCCACGTCATGTGTCTTCACCTTAACTCAGTTGGTTACATTTATTAATACTGTCATAGGAAATTCTGGTGTTTTACTAAAATTGTCACTCTATCGAGCAATATTTGCAAAATTTATATAAAAATATGTACTATTAATTTGCATGGATCATGATTAGAGATGAGTGAATTTTGCAAAAATTTGATGTGACCGATTCTCAGAAGTTTCCAAAACAATTCGATTTGATCCTAATTAATTCGCAGCGAATCACGTTAACCCCTTCCCGACATCCGCCCTAATAGTAAGGTGCTGCCGGGAAGGACTCCCCGCAAACCACGGCGGAAGCAGTTTCTGTGTGCGCACCCTGCTTTGCGGGTGTCAGCCGTATGTAACAGCTGACACTGTCCTCTAACTCCCCGGTCGGAGCCGAGCTCTGATCGCGGATGTTAACCCCTGAGATGCCCCCCCCCATTGAAGCAGTGATCAGATATCGCTGCTTCAATTCCCCCTCCCCCTAGAGCTGGTGCTATTATTATATTCTGGGGTCTCCTCAGACCCCAGAGTATAATAATCAGAGGCCCAGGGGAAGTGATTAAAAATAACAAACACTTATATTCACCTTAACCTCACCTCTCCTGGGAATCTGGCTGTCTGACTGTCCTCCTCGCTCCTCTTCTTCCTTCCGAATGAAGTCCTGCTCCCTGGACGTCACTGCTGGGGCCTGTGATTGGGCCTCAGCGGTCACATGGGGGTGTGATGACGTCTTTTACGCCCAATCACAAGCCCCAGCAGTAAGGCCTGGGAGGAAAAGATCCGGAGTTACTGCTGATCTCAGGACCGGTGAGTATCAGCATTTTTTTTTATTTTTAATCACGAAGGGGGGTGTCGAGAGGAACAGAAAGCATGGCGGAACCCCTCGGATGCCACGGCCATGTTTGACTGCAGCATCCAAGGGGTTAAAAACCCTGATCGTAAATGTGCGATTCGATACATTGAAGCGTGAGGAAATCCAGAATCGATGCGAATCGAAGATTTCCTGAAATTCGGATCGAATTCCACTTCATCAGCTTCGATTCGCTCATCTCTAATCATGATCTGCAATACCAAAGACAAGGTCTACATGGGGTGTGATTTTCCTGATATCTTCTCCCTCTTTTTCAAATGATTTATAGCTATGACTGAAAAACTACACACCCACATCCCGCCATATACTCCAAATAAGACTAAGGCTGCAGCCGAAAAACGCTGTGGAAAAGACCAAGTTTCCTCTGCGGACTTTCTGTCTCTATTATACCTATACAGAAAACGCTATAGTTTCCGTAGGTATAATTGACATGCGATTTACAAAAACACGACTGTTTTTGAAATCGCAGTATTTCTGCTGCAGATTTTTTTTTCTGCAGTGTGTGGATGGGATTAACCAAAATGCAGGGACTGTAAAACACCACATTTTTTTGCTGCAGCGTTATCACCGTGGCCAAAATGCTGCATATTCGCAATGTGGGGTCCCGGTCTAAAGGGGGTGTCTAGTACAATACATTAGTTGACCATTGATAGTAAGTTGGTTACAATTTTTTATGCTGCTTGGACCAACCACATTCAGGTGTAATCTTTTGGTAAATCGAGCAGGAGTGTCTAACCTCACCACATTTCCACTGCAGATTTTTATCTGCAATGTGTGGATGGGATTAGCCAGAATCCCATCTACTTTGCAGGTACTGTAAAACGCAGCATTTTTTGCTGTTGTGTTTTCACTGTGACCATAACACTGTGCTTTTGCAACGTGGGGCTTCAGCCTAAAATTGGACACCTGATGGAAACTAGCTTTCCATTTTTGTAAACCGTGGCGTTTACGCTACATGGGGTCCCCCGCCTAAGGCTAAGGTCTCACATAGCGAAACGCAGCAAAGAATGATGTGGAATAAACAGTGCAGAAACACATTGCATTTTTTCAGCAGCGTTTTACATTACATTTTCACAGAGTTTTCCTCTGCGGACTTTCTGTCTCTATTATGACAGGGAGTACAGAGAACTGAACCAGGATTTTGTGGACTGGTGCCACCGGAACCACCTGAAGATTAACGCGGGGAAGACCAAGGAGATGGTGGTGGACTTCCGCAAAGGCAGAAGCCCTCCTAAACCAGTGGACATCCTGGGGACGGGCATCGAGATTGTGAACACCTATAAGTACCCGGGTTTGCTCCTTAATAATAAGCTGGACTGGGCAGATCATATGGAGGCCCTGTACAGGAAGGGCCACAGCAGGCTCTACCTGCTTAGGAAACTGAGAGCCTTTGGAATCCGGGGGGCACTTCTTAGGACTTTCTTCAACTCGGTAGTGGCATCAGCCATCTTCTTTGGAGTGGCCTGCTGGGGGAGCAGTATATCAACCAGGGACAGAAATAAACTTGACAAGCTGATTACAAGGGCCAGCTCTGTCCTGGGGAGCCCACTGGACCCAGTGCAGGTGGTGGGTGACAGAAGGATACTGTCCGTGGTGAGCTCCATGCAGAAGAAGAAGTCCCATCCCATGCATGAGACTGTGATCGCGCTGAGCAGTACTGTCAGTGACCGACTGCTCCACCCTAGGTGTGAGAAGGAGCGCTATCGGAAGTCTTTCCTCCCCACCGCGGTTAGGCTGTACAACCAACACCGACATAAACGGAGATCATTACACACAGAGAACTGAAATATCTCTCTGCCTGTTATATCCCCCCCCCCCCTCTGCTACGTCCTATCTGTCTGTCTGCTATTAATGTAATGCCTCTCACCTTGGAACATTCCTGTACATGTTGTATTTGTATTTGTATCTGCTTATCTTATCTTATCTTTGCTGCTGTAACACACTGAATTTCCCCATTGTGGGACTATTAAAGGACTATTATTATTATTATTATTATACCAATATGGAAAATGCCAGAATTTACATAGGTGTAATTGACATACTGAGATTTACAAAAACACGAGCGTTTTTGAAAACACAGCTTTTCCACTGCAGATTTGTTCTGCAATGTGTGGATAAGATTAGCCAGAATCTCATCCACTTTGCAGGTAATGTAAAACACAGCATTTTTGCAGCGTGAGGCTTTAGCCTGAAATGGACACCTGATGGAGAAAAAAAAAAAATATATATATATATATATATATATATATATATATATATCAGTTAAAAATAGATTTGTCAAAACTGGAAATGTGAGCAGATCCTAATTTTTTTATTTGATAAAAAATACCTAGAATGCCTATTCATGTGACCGATATGTGTCAGTCCATTTTTGGCCTTATTCATATGACTGTGGTTCTGTGGTCATGTGACCACTGTTTTTTGAGTGACCATCACATGGTGTTTTAAAACCCATGAAAGTCTATGGGAGCGTTCACCTGTCTTTTTTTTTTATATTTGTCAAACCAGACAAAGATAAATCATATCCATTTTTTGATGGATGTGTAAAACAGTCTTTCAAGAAAACAGACATATGAATATGAACAGACCCGACTTAGGTCTGTGAAATCTGAAATGGTCATGGGAATGAGGCATTATAGATATTTTTTATCAACTAAAGAGCGGTCATGTGACATTGGATAATTGTATTAGAATAACAATATACAATGAATTCCCTTCGAGACAAGAAAATAGTCTTCCAGAAGAGCGATTGATAGCCGATAACTTATCTTGAAACTGTGTTGGAAAATAATCAACATTGTCTCATTTCTAATATTATCTACAGAGTATGACTAGGTTCTCTAAAACAGTGTTTTTATAAAAATAGTTCCAACACTTTTCCTCTTAGTTTACGATATCTTAAGAGGAGGGACATGACATGACCAGTTCTGGAAAAAACTTTGTGTTGAGCATTGGGTTAAAATTAAATCTGCCCATTTTGCGTTACTCATTGAGCCAATAGGAAAGATTAGGAAGGACACACAAGCTCAAAAAGTTTCATCAGTTTGGTTAAGTTTGATATGGATATGACCAGAAGCCATAACGTGAAGACAATGGACTGACTGTCACTTACTGCTTGTACTGGGAAGTAGGGTTGGTCGATTCATTGCAAAATAACAGAAACCGAAAGTCATTCAATTTATTGATGTGAACTTGCAAACGTACAATGAGAGATCTTACTGCCGTCTAGAAAGTATTTTGCATTGTTCACACTAAAACACATAAAATGTAGAAGTTATTACCTTACCTGTAATGTTATTTTTTTTATCAAGAAGTGCATTTCCAATTTCTAAACCATTGCTTCGGACCCATCCTTCAGATGTCATGCCGCATAAATCTTTCTCAAAATCACATCTTTCATAGAGGGAGCCTGTGCAAAAATGGGAAATGTACGAATAATGGGTAAAATGTTCTATGTCATCTACATAGAGCTAAGTAGTTATGTGACCATCCTGCAAATTCTTATTGGACTGGTGTCCCCATACACACAATATCTGTATAACTGGGACGAGTATACTATGATTCTATACGACATTGTAACAAGTTTTAGACACTTTTTAGAATGATTTTGTATTCATTACAAATCTATCTCCAGAATTTGTTTTCCTTCATTACATATAGATTCCTATATATATATATATATATATATATATATATATATATATATATATTTCAGCTAGTGTTATTACCTTATTTGGTTATTGCTTTCTATCTGAAAAGTCATGGAATCCTTCTCTTTGGTTGGGTCATAAGATCTCATTCTGACCTGCTGGAAATTACATTCCTTTCTGTTCTTTCCAAAAGTCATTCCAAAACTTCCTGTATGACAAAATTGCATGGCTTGTTCCACACAGGTTCTCCACAATGGTAGCATAAACTCCTATCACATCTACTGCTGATTATTAGACAGGCTCCTGTCACACACTTTTAATGAAGAAGATGACACTGCAGCCTCCCTAACTATATACCGTACTTATGGAGATGGTACAGTCTGTAGCTGCCCATGTGATGGTGAGCGGAGGCATCATGGGATTGAGAGCAGAGCCAAGGGAAAGAGGAATCTAGAAATCAAGGTGTCTGATCACAAACAAATAGAATCGTCAAGGACAGGGATACAAGTACAATACACAGAAAATAAGTGTAAGAACGGGGCCCACGTGGCCTAAACGCCGCTGGTTTGGCCACAGTGGAAACTCTGCGGAAGCAACTGCGGCATTCTAAAGTCCCTGCAAAGTGGATGGGATTCTAGCAGTGGATACCCTGTGATTTCCAAAACTGTTGTGGTTTTGGAAAATACACGCAGCATGTCAATTATACCTATGGAAATGCCGCGGTATAATGGAAGCAGAAAGTGAGCAGAGGTTTCCTTTCCGTGAAGAGTACTGTGGGAAAAACCGTAATGCGTTGCCGCTGCGGTTTTTCCCACAGCACTTTTTTGCTGCAGCCCATTACGGAGGGCCTTAGCCTAAAAGTTGGTGATTGTAAGGGTGGATGATTGAAAAAGTATTTTCACCTAACTGATTCTTTAATACTTGAAAAACACAGACTGGGTGATACATCATCATCTGTCACTATTACATTTCACTTAAAGGGATTTTCTCACACTTGTCTACTGTCAATGGGAGAAGGGGTAGTTTCAATAAAGTGGTTGGCCAGGTTTTTTTACCTAATTGTGGGGGGGCTGACAGGCAGCCTCCACACAGATCAGAGGTTCAGGGCCATTTCCGACACCTGTACTATACCCTGCACAAAGCCAGGAGCAAATGGCTCCGTGCCAGGTCCCATAGCTACAGATCAGTTCCCATTGAAGTCAATGGGAGCGGAGCTGCAGTACCAGCTACTGGCCACTATACAGGGTTCAGAGTTGTCTGATTTTGGCTTCTTACAGTGTATAGTAAGAGCATCAGAAGTGGCTCAAACAGCTGATCTGTGCGGAGGGCTGCCTGTTGGCCCCGCCAATTATGGCCTATCTTAATGCCAAGGGGCCCATTAAAAAATGTAAACATAAACACAAACTAGACAGCAGGAAGGGGTATGCTGACAATTTATTTTTCTATTTTATCCTCTATCCTGAGCCTTGCAATTAAGCCTTGCATGACTGTGGTGCATGGTCTTCTTGATTCCCAGCCAATGTTCTCCTACATCAGCATGTGTAATTGTTCTCCTCCACATCACCGCAGGTCACCATGTTTGTTTGTTTGCTTCCACGCAGCTAATGATTTTACAGCATTAAATTCACCATTAAATGAAAGGACAGCAGTGCATGTATTGTGTACCAGATGCTCACTTGTCCTGACTGGAAATCAGAATTACATCTGCAGTTTGGAAGATCAATATGTCAATGTCAGTCATAGGGTAATTTTAGATTTATTATGTCCCCTATTTAACATATAAAATAAGGCAGGCTTTTGTTTTCTTAGTCTTTCTGACATATTTTACTCTAATCCACAACTCCAGTAATATTTTCTGCACAGGTGTTATATCCTGGCTTCTTCTTTAGTGCAGTGTTCTACCAGGATTTGTTTCGGGTTTGGGTGACTCAGGTCCCTGATTGGTTTCAGGTGAAACCAGAGGTGAAATTATTATACTGTGGGGTCTCTTCAGACCCCAGAATATAATAGGTGGAGGCCCAGGGGCAGATGTAACAGAGAAAAATACATTTATACTCTCTCTTGGTCTCCTTGGTGGTGTGTGACATGCACACCAAGCCTCATGATGTCATGATGTTTGGCATGCCTATGTGGCTGCTGGTGGCCCAATCACAGTGCTCAGCGGTGACCCCGGGCGCATGATGTCACCAGGAGAGTGCCGGATGCAACAACAAGGCCCAAAAAAGGTGAGGGAAAGTGAGTATAAATGTTTTTTTATTTTTATCACCTCCATCTAATATTTTAGTTTAGTACCATTTTAGTTTGTCCAAGACAAATCCTTAATTTGAAATATTCGCGTAGACCCCAGCTACCATCTCTAGTATATAAATGTGTCCACCCTTAAAGATAAATAAACTTTTGTACAGAGATGGGCGACCACAGAAGATTTTTTTTGTTTCGGGTTCGGATGGCTCAGCTCAAAGACTTGTTTTGGCTCGAATAAGTTTATCACGAATCAGAAGTAAAACTATTATACTGTAGGGTCTCTATGACACAAAAAGTGGGATGTGGCACATATCTGGTGCAAGAAAGGACCAAAAATTAACCACATAGAAATCCATCTACTCCAGACAGCTGATGTAGATGGATTGATAAATTTCCTCCTATGGATTTGCACTGCAGTCAAACAGCACAGAAATACAAGTCCTCATTTACAGTCCTACTATATGTGATGCCATTATTTTATTACTCTTTCCAATGTACATACTCATGAGGCAGATATTCTCTTTGGTATATACGGTATCTGCTGAGTTCTTTACTCTGTCATATGCATAAGCATATGCATAAGACTTGTGAACCCTTAAGGAGCTCAGGGCTGAATCGCCCTTTCACTGTAATTTCGCATTAGCTAAAAATGCCCTTGAGACATGTAAAAAAGGAAAGCATAGAAGAGTGTGATGAATTCTCTGATAAATACCACATTACCATTTTGATAAGATCTGCAGGTTTGTTTTATGTAGACAAGTGATTTGTAAGATGTATCAGAACCAGGTTTTAGCTGCTGAGTTTTGACAGTCAGGGATCCGCGTGTAATGCTGGGATCACAAATGTTTCGATCAATGACAGAAAGACGAGAATTCGAACAAAGAAAAGTGATATTTAAGACAAAGCAAATGAAAAACTAAGTTTTCACATGTGAAGAAATTCTTAGACTACTAGTTTTATTTTTTTATTGATAGATTTCAAAAGAATCTACCACCACCAAAATGATCTTAAAGGGAGTCTGTCACCAGAACTCAGTATATTGACCCAAATAGATGGGTTAGGGTCATCTGAATCAATCAGTGCTTTCTCTTGTACATCGCTTCCTCCATTGTAGAAAGATTGTTTTTTTTTATCAAGCTGTTTGGACCAATGAAGGAGTTGTCACTTACCTCTCTGGAGCAAAGCCAACGCCCTCACTGCTCCAAAAAGCTTGTTTGCATATTGACAAAAACAGCGATATCTCGACAACAGAGGCAGCCATTTATAAGTGGAAAACAATGTTTGATTCAGGTGACCCCAACCTATGTTAAGGACCAGCCTCCAGCGCTTGTTCTCTTAGCTTTATTCATAACTTAGGTCCTCCATTCCCCTTTTGCACTTTTTTGTACTCTTCCAATTTTTAGGTATTATTTCTATGAATGGGTAAGGGCCTATTCACATCATGTTTTGTTCATCAGTATAACTGATCAGTTTTGCGGAGAAAAAAAAATTGATGCGAAAAAAGGATAAAAACTGATGACCACCCGTTTACATAGACTCAATGTTATATAAAAACAGATCACAAGGCATTATGGGAAAGGAGCTGGGAGCTCATGCGCCCTCTATTGGATGTAACAGATCCTCAATTTGCTTTTGACCCACCGAGTCTTGAGACAGCAAAAGGGATTTTAGCCAAGCCAATTTCATTTATCTGCATACAGCGCCGTTTCGGGATTGTTGTCCCTCATCAGTGCAGAGCAAAATGAACTGGCTGGCTTTGTGGGAGGCAATGAGTGGGTTATGGACAGAGACATCTCTCCTTGAGGAGAGCACCAGTGAAGGGGTGTAGAGTTTTAAATTGCCTTTCGCCCTCTACTTATATAAAAACAGATTCATTTCTGTTCGTTTGTCCTACTTTTCTGTCTTACAGTAACGGATCTGTTTTTCTTTAACATTGACTCTATGTAAAGTTGGGTTCACACCTGCACCTGTATTCCATTTGTGGTATCCGTCATCGAATCTGCTTAAAAAATGCCGAGAGAAAAGTCCTGTAAGCAGGACTTTTCTCTCCATATTTTTCTGCCTTTCTCGGGCAGAAACCCAACAGAAACACGGCGGACCCCATTATAGTTTCTGCGAGTAAGTGCTTTTTAAGCAGAATAGGGTTCGGTTCTTCGAGTCCCCAAGCGGACCTGAAGAACGGTAACCCGAATGCAGGTGTGAACCATCAGTTTCCATCGTTTTTCGCACAAGTTTTTTGTCTCTGGAAAACTGATCAGTTAAACTGATGATCAAAATGTGATGTGAATGGCCCCTGACCCAAACTGTACTGCAAATGTAGTCAAATTAATGGATTGTAAATCTGTAAGGCTATGTTCACATCTCCATTAGAGTCTCTGGTAGAAATCCCAAGTGAAAAAGTCTCTGATGAAAAAAACAATGGACGGTATAATCAATAGGGTTCCTTGCTGTCTTCATTTGATTGACCAGTCTTCAGGTGTTCTTGTCCTGTGAAGGACCAGAAGAATGGAAACACTGATGCCGATATGAACCTAGCGTTATATGACACCCCTGTCTCTCACGTCCATCCCTTTGGGAATGGACTTGTCTACATATGGGTCTTGATCTCTTAGTCAATGTATAATCTATAGCATCACAAGGATGGGAAATTGTAAATTTTTGATACTTTATCAGTCAACCAAAAGAACAAACTTTAGATTTATCCCTGAAGACTTTTTATGATAGAAGTCGTAAAGGTGAAGCCGCCGGATGCTTGTAAACACTCCGAGGAACATCCACTTCATTATTTTTCAATTGAAGTAAGTTATCTATTCTATTAGTAATGTCTTTGCACTTTAGAGCTATATCTGGTCATTAATTATTACTGCGGATCTTTTATAAAGGTGTAATTATTTTATGGGAATTGACTTCATAAATATTGCCGCCCAAGGCTAACAGATCATGTATGGAACCATAAGTCCTCTCCACTTGTCACAGATAAAGTGTATTAAGGCCTCTTTATCGTAATGAGGTTCCGTCTTATGAGTGCTTGAACTGTGATACCTTTTTCAATAATTTTCTCCTTGAAAATACATATTAGACAGAGAAAGAGTTTGAAGTCCAAAACCAGTGACTAACAGATGGGCAACGCTTTATACTCCGGCTCATCTCGAAATCCAGGTCTAAATCATTACTGGGAAACAATCCATTTGTATTCTAATGTAGCATAACATTAATGCGAGCTTATTTTCTACATGATTTATACAAATCTGACTTTGCCAAACTTCTTTTAACCTTTTTCTTGCATTATTCATTGATGTGTGCGGCACTAGGAAGAGGTAGCAATGAAATACAAATTTTCTAAAACAATAAAAAGTGTAGATAATTCCTCCTTGGTGGCCTAAAACTGAGTTTCTCAAAGTTTTCATAGCAAGTAGGCCTTAGTCTGAACATACACATTAGATCTCCATGGACCTCCTTCCCCCGTACACATGTAATCTGAACTTGATGTTCTGAATGGGATGAGGGTTGAATGACACCTATGGTGGCAGCTTATCTTCCAGAGGACAAAGGTATTGGGCAAGTTTAAATCTAGAGATGGATTTATCAGTTCGTAATGAGCCAGGTTTGTTATAAATTTTCCAAAAATTTCAGGTTCTTCCAAACATTTGAGGGCATTTTTTCAATCCTTATATGAAGAGACTCCAAAACGAAAACAACATATTCTGATAGAAGGAAATCTGCTCTTTCTAATGGTACTAAAAGAAAGAAGATTGAAGCTGTCCCACTGGAGATATAGGGCATCAAACATAGCCAAAATTAGGCAAAAATGCTTTTTATACCAAATTTGAACATTTATATTTTTACAACCACTTGAAGGCAAATTGGAAGGCCTCATTAAAGCCGTGTATTTAGTACACCTACCAAAAATCAACCTGAAAGGCGAACTAGTTTTGACACTACAGCAGCCTCAACATCGCTGTAAATTCATTTTTGCAGTTTTTTGAGCCTAAACCATGCAAAAATTAAGAGGACTAGGAACATGGGGTTTTGCCAGTTCATTAAGCACTAAACGTTGTGCAGGTTCTCCAAATGTCCCCCGTATACTACTAAAACTTCCATGTTTACAGCTTCTAGAAGTTGGCCCAAAATGTCATTTTTGCTCAGGTGATGTTTTGCAACCCTTTATTTGAGGTCCCCTAGAACCTCCAATTTTTAGTCTTTTGAACTTAAATTTTGCACAGCTTAGTTTTTTATCATAGAGATACTATGTACCAAATTTCATCAAAATCTGAGATGGTGAGGTGGGGACCCCTGGTCCACTTGATATGGAATGACTCTATAATGTGTTGGTTTCAGTGTTTTCCTTGCAGGTGCAGGTGTAAAGGCAGAACTGTACTTGTGCCTAGGTGTTGTACCACAGTTGTTATATGACCCTACACTGGCTGCGGCGGGCTCTTGGTTTACGACTTATGTGTAGGGAAGTCTTTGTGCCTTTTTGGGAGTTGAGTGGAAACAAGTGGAACCATCCATTGGATGGTCAATTCTGCATCATCCCAGAAAGTATCTAGGTACCATGTCACGAAGAACAGGAAGTCTAGTCAGTGAGTCAGTGGGTGGGAGGGTTGCCTGTGGAAATAGGAACGATGTCCATCACCTTGAGTATCGTGTAACATGCTGTGTGCTAATCCTTACTGTATCTGATCCCTACAATCAAGATCAGTAAAGTTTTGTTTCTAGTATATGACTTTCTGGTGGTTCTTTCTTACATGACCACACTACACTACGAGTTCTGTGTGGGGGGAAGGTCAGCAAAATGACAACTGGCGCACAAGTATTACATAATCACAAAAGAACCAGTTTACATCAGGTGAAGTCTGTAATAGAAACATAGCCTGGACCACCTGCACATCTCCCAAAGACCCCCATAGGGTCCAGAGACCCCAAAACATTAGCCCCATATGATATTTTAACTCAGACTCACCAAAATGGCCTACAATTTTTAGTCTATGATTCTTAGTCTAAGACGTAAAACCATCTCAAACATTAAAAAAAACATCAAAGTGCGGTGACCAGATGGAAGGTAACGCTGCAGTTGGGATTGCGGGGTGCAAACAGCGCAGACTTGTCACGGTCTCTGGGCACGAGGGCGCAGCGCTGGTGCTGTCCCACGTTACCACCACTGGTACCGGTGATGAGGGGGCTGCACAAATGTTGGTGGTGATTGTTCCCCCGGGGCGCTTCCCCTATACTGTGCCGACTGGTGGTGTTTGGGGCGCCCTGATGTTGTCGGTGCAGAGTCAGACACAGAAACGGTTGTAAAGTTGAACTTTTACTTCCATGGGTGTGGAGGCACAAATGCTTAAACAGTTTCTTCAATACAAAACAACGGGGTACGCCTGGTGACACAGCAAAGTCCTGGGGTGCAGGGTAGACTTGATGAAAGGTGTTCCTAGCCCCTTATACTTCAGTGTTACAGCCCTAAGGTGCGTCTGGGCTCCTATTTGGCTCATAGGAGGATGCCCACCATGATACTAGTACATAATATTCCCCACTCACGTTATGTGGTCCTGATAGCTCAGAGTTTCGGGGTGCAATAGTCAGGGTGGCAGGATATTCCACAGGTCTGGCCTTGGCCCCTGGATCCTGTGATACTTGCTATGGAGCACGTGTTCCAGAATGTTCTCTCCACAGTCTCATGCTGACAAGATGATGATGCTTGACTTCCTTCAGGGCGATGGCTAGGCAGACAGGGGACAGGATCTTCTGAATAGCTGGAGTATGTCAGCTCTCCAACCTTCCTGGGCCTGTCTAGGACTTGAGATTCCTGCACTAAACTCACTGCTTTCTTCACAGGACATCACACTTATCTCCTCACCTCCTCCTCCTAACACTCCACACTTCTAACTCCTCACACGCAGGACCTTCCTGCAGGGGTGTTACCATGGGGACCCAGTGATCAGCTGACTCCTCCCCTTTTCCCAGGCGATGTCCTCCCATTGGACATTTGGTTACTATTCAATCCTATGCGAGGTGTAATGCATGTGTGAGACTCACTAGGTGGCGCTGTGTTGTGTGAGACTCAGGACCCCCTGCTATGTCACACAGGCTATGAAGCAACAGGAAATAATACAATGCACAGAGATCACCCTCAGCCCAGCCATAGCCAGCTCTGGGATGCCACAAAAGTGTTAGATGAAGGTTTGTGAAATGGGAATGAGTGTTATGGAAGGGGTTGTCAATGATTAGAAAAACAGTGCCACACCTATCTATAGGTTGTGAATGGTAGTGCATAGCAGTTCCATTGGAGAGATTGGGGCTGGGCTGCCATATCACACACAACCCATGAACAGATATGGTAATGTTTTTGGAAGAAAGTAGCCCAGAATTTCTAAATCCCTTTAATCATGTTACTCTGTAGAAATGAAAAGTTCTCCTGCTTTCTAACATACTGACAGGAACATGTAGGAGAATTTATCATCACCCTGTGCAAGAACATACAAAAATTACAAGTTTTTGCTCAATTCCGTTTTTGTACAAAAATTTGATTTGCAATGGCCTAGGAGTCTGTCACCAGAATAGTCCCTACTGAATTGTAAGCCTAGTCACATAGCCGGCGTTCACATGAACAAAACCCTTTTTCTGAGATATTAGCTTTTTCCTGATATGCTAATGCAGTTTGGTGTAACTAGGACTTCACCATTGCTCTTTTCTCACTTCCATGCTGACGGATAGGGCGAGGCAGTGTACATGTCAGCACAGCATGGAGGGATAGAGGGAGTGGGTGCAGGAAAGCATAGCTCTTTGGTGCAATGAGAGTAACAGTCAGCGGGGTAACTAAAGTCTTGTGGGCCCCGGTGAAAACTTTGACCAGGACCCACTCCCTACAGCATATTCTTGATAACAAAGGTTATGGGAACTGCAGCGGTATCTCAGATACTTGAAAGAGATAGAACTATAGTACCCACAACTGCAGTTATCAAGAATACGGTAATACAGTGAGCAGCGCAGTGCCCGGCATGTAAACAATGCTGGAAGATGCATGCCCAGGGAAAAAGCTGATCTGCAGGGTCCTAACAGTCTAAAAGATCTAAGAGATCAGTTGAGGTCCAACACCCAGGCCCCCTGCTGATCAGCTGTTTGAAGGTACTGTGGTGCTTTTGTGAGCGCCCTTATCCCTTCGCTATTTACATTGCACAGTATTTGTTTTTAATTTCAACCTATGATAATATCACATGTCTGCTATAAAACAGATACTGTGTGATATAAATAGTGAAGGGGCCCCACACAGTATAATGCTCCACAACGACTACCCCTCCTCAAATAATGCTCCCCACAGTGGCCCCACACATTATAATACTCTCCCCACAGTGGTCCCACACAGTACAATGCTCCACAGTGGCCCCCACACAGTATAATATGCTCCCCAGTGGCCACACACAGTATAATAGGCTCCCCACAGTGGTCCCATACAGTATAAAATGCTCACAAGAGCCCATTCCTCTTGCCACCTCCTAAGGAGTTAATTACTCCGGAGCAAAATACTTAAAAGTAATTCTAGTCCTGATGATTTCTCCTTTTTGTGTCTAAATTTCCTCATCATTTTTAAAATAATTATTTTCCATTAGTAAATGAGAGGATTCTGGTTGATGTTCAGAAGCCACAGTAGTAAATTCAGTTGTATGCAGTCTAGGCAATGCTCTATGAGCTAAGTACATACACAGCTAAAACATAAAGTTGCATTAAAAGTTGGACTTTTGGGAAGAGGGAGATCTGAAAGAAGACGACAAGTATGCATAAAATATGGTGGAACCATAAATCAGCTACAGGATATCTGATCTGTATAAGGTGGTGGTCTTAAGCAGATGTTTTAGGGGGTGTTCACATGTAGGAACTTGAAGATGAATTTGAGATGGAATCTGCCTGAGAACTCCGATTAAAATGAAAAGGAGGTGGAAAATACACTTTTTCCATCGGCACGGAATTGATCACAGAATTTGTCAAAACCTACTAGCAGAATTTGGCCCTGCCCAATAAAATCAAAATACAGTGACACTCTTCCCCAAATTCTGCTTCAAAATCCGCTTCAAATTCTGTGTCAAAATCTTCGTCGGTTTTTGACAAGCAGAAAAAAATCTGCTTCAAATTCCTTAAGCAAAAATTTTCCACTTGACAAATTCAGTGTCAAATTCCTACGTGTGAACACCCTCTAACTGTATATCAGTCTGACCTCGAGGCTACTCACAGAGGATTTCTTAGACTGGATACAATTGTATGCACTGTACAGCGGGGCTACTTCTGAATGTACATGAAAAACAAAAATGAGAATATTGGGTATACATATAGTCCACACATAGCACAAATATTATCAAGGATTTTTTCACAAATTTGTCACAGATTTAACTCTTCACATTACAATGGAATACAATCCAGGGTGGAAATCCACAAAAAGAATTGACATGCTGTGATCAACTTTTTTTTGTAATATATGGATGAGATTTGCTAAAATCTCAACCTCTTTGTGGCTTCTGTAATATGCAGTAGATTTTCAACCCACACATCCTGACGGAAAATCCACAGTTCATGCCAAAAGGGTGAAAATATAGTTTAAAAAATTTAAAGTTATAAATATGAACACAAACTTTTTTACTTTTTACCTTTAAACCCATGGAATTATCAAGTGAAATGTTTGTAGAATTCTTTTTCAGATTTTTTTTCAAATACATAATTATACATTTGATTTATTCCCCACCATACTTTTTGGTCACAAAAAGTGACTCCAGGTAGAAAAATATATTTTTTTTTCTTCTTGAATTCCTGCTGGGTCCTGTTATTTTTTTCTTTTTGTAAAAATTTGAACAGGAAATAAAACTCAGATACAATTCTCTACACAAATCCTATATATAGCAAAAAGTTTCTCAGTATACTTACATGACACTTCATCACTGCCATCCCCGCAGTGATCGGTAAAATCACACACGTAGTCCAGAGGGATAGAGAATCCTTGGCTGCACTGAAATCCATTGCCATGACTTGGTCTTACAACGGCATTGATATAGAATAATATAAAAAGACCGAAGAGTCTGCAATCTTTAATCATTTGGGTCTAATAAAAAATAAAAACCTAACGTTTACGTCGACATCTAGGCTGCTCTGTGACTATCTGTGGTCATAGGTGTTGTCATATCATCTCCTGTCACTATAATGGGCAGGTGTGTCCTTAGACAATGTTTAACTAGCGCAGGTTTATGGCCGGCCGCTTAGTGCTGTTGCTCCGGTGTTATCAATTATTGTGCCTGGCAGAGAGATCTGATAACTTTGCTCAGATAAACAGCAAGTTTCAGATGTGACTTATCTTAGTTACTGTTTTCTCTAAATAAACTTTGGGCTGTATTATAGGAATGTGAAGTGGACTCATGCCAATGGTAGAATAAACTGGGAACTTCTCTATAAAGGGGTATTTTAACGTGCCAAATTATTTACGAAGCGAACACAAGATCATTGGACACAAAAAAAATTTGGGTGAATCCTGCTCAGGCCCTGTGCCTTAGGGGGATTTAAGGACCCTCTTACTCTAGGTTTACACTAGCGTTCAAGTCTCCATAGGAGACTCCGTCCCAGATTCTGCTTAAAATCGTTGAGAGAAAAGTCCTGCAAGGAGGCAGATCCCATTATAGTCTATGGGGTCCTTGGGTTTCCATGTGTAGCCACTTTTAAAGCGGGCAGGATCTTCGTCTTTCGGGTCCCCATGCGGACCACAAGGATGGAAACCCGAATGCTAATGTGAACCTAGCATTAGACAAGAACAAACCAATATTACAAATGGCACATAGTAATACAGTGGAACATTGCCAAAAAGGTAAACTATGAACTTTGCACTTTTTCCGATATGTTATAGATAGAGATTGACGAAGCTCCGAAGATTTGTTTCATTTCAGATTCCGGTAGCTCGGGTCCCTGATTCTTTTTGGGTCGAACAAGTTTAGATAGAACCGAAAGTGAAATTATTATCTTCAGACACCAGAGTATAATATAGGTGGAAGTCTAGGTAAAATTTATACTCACCTACCTTCACCTCTTTTGGGCCTCCTCGCGGTGCTGAACTCATCTCTAGTTGTAAATATAGTTGGTCGATTTGGTGTTATGTTACTGAACTGTAACATGATGGCTGAAACAAAGCAGATGGAACCTCCATCAAATTTTAGAACATCCCAGTAGGGTGAGGAATGAGTCTCTCCTTTCTAATAGCTTAGGAGAGCAGTTAGGAAGCTGGAGTGCGAGGATAGGCTACTAAAGCATCAGCTATGTGTCTCTAATAGCTAGGAGGTGGAGAAGAGCTTTAAAGTTCTGCTCATATTTTTGATGTGTACCCGAAAAAACCTGCACAGAGAATTTTTAGTGGGCCTCATAGCCATGACTAGCTCTATAAGCCTGTGGCTAGCAACTAGAGATGAACAAACTGCTTCATAACAAGCCAGGTTCATTACAAATTTTCCAAAAAATCTCTGGTTCGGCCACACCTGATGTTTTTTTTGAGGTTTGCCACCCACAAATCACTATTATACTTTCTTCAGACCCCAGAGTATAATAATCAGAAGCCCAGAGGAGGTGTAAAACATAATAAACGCTGATACTGACCTTCCCTCACCTGGGCTCTCTTGTGGCATCCAACGCTTCATCAAAGTCCTCTTCTGACCCCTTCCGACCTCCTGGGTGATGTCACATTCCCTGGGGGGACTGCTGAGACCTGAAACAAAACTGGCAAGTGACCTTCAAAATGTCCATAATGAAATTATCAGGTGAAACACTTGGAGATTAGCGAAACAAATCTTTTGAGATTCCTCCATATCTACTAGCAACCTTGTTTGGACCTGTACCTCGCAGCCTGGGCATTGAAGGTAGTTTTGTGGGACTGAAAATTGAGAGAAAGAGAGAGTAGACTTTGACAGAAAAGAGAGAAACTACCCAAGAACTAGTACTTGCTGAGCCAGGGAGAACAATCTATAAAAAAATCTATAAGCCTTTGCTCCAGCCCAGTGGTGCAAAAAGCTATGGATGACAGATTGCCAACTGTATGAGAAGCTCCATGTGCCTTGCTTATCTACAGTAAAGAATCATGAGTTACTTTCAGCCTAGTCTACTGTCTCCTGATTCCTGTAGTCCTACACCTCACCATCAAGGGCACTCTAACTCCCCAACCACCATCCGGCAAGAGAAACTAACACAGGAATGTCTCAGGGGAAAATTACAACAACCAATATCCTCACTCCAGGCCTTCTCCTCACTGCACCAGTCCAGAGAAATTCAAGAGATTGCGAAAGAGACCTTTTTAGCCACTGTGAACCTAACCATGACAGAGAACAACTACCCCCCATCCTCTCTCCTCTCCTCTACAGGGTTGCTGCAGTAGGTGCGGGGGGGTTATGCCACAGATTTAATATTGAGTTTTAGGAGCTTCAAAGGGTTGGTTCAGGCTCCAGAGGTTAACAAAAGGTCCACACCTCCTAGATGTTGTTTCTATAGGGGTTAAAGTAAAGATCAGCACATTTATAAGGGTCTTCTAGTTCTGTGCATGAGTGTCCATTCTTCTTCTTCACATCTGGGAGCAAGGCTTGACTCTAGTTTCAGAGATATGGTGAAAATCCATTTCCCAGCATTCACTGAATCTTCTTGATGCTAGTAATTGGCTCCAGTTGATTTCTTAGTCTTATGCATTGGAACTCCTGAGACGCAAGTTCAGTAGCTTCTTAGGATAGCCCTGTGCCATGTACTCCTTACGATTTACGGCATTGTGTATATTAGGCCAGTGTCACTATGGTGGGATAACCACATGCCCAATGTATGGGACATCACAGTCATGAAGAAGATCTGCTAATCTGGGATTAGAGGCAAAACCAGAAGCATGGGTACATTGAGAACCAACCACAAGATAGGTGAAATGTGTCTGATCACTGGGACTACCATCAATCACGAGCACAGGGGTCTTGCATCCCTGTTTGAATGGAGTGGTGGTCGCACATGTGCAGTGCTACTTCATGCAAGGTTTATGAAACTAATGGTGATAGCCAAGTTCAGCGCTTGGTCTTCTGTTGTCCTATAGCCCTAGAATGAACCCTGTCGAACAAAGGATCTTATGACTGGTGTAGGTTCCAGCAATGGGACCCCATCATATCAGTCCCTATAAATTTATGGATAGTTGTGGATAGGTGACAAGTGTTGATTATGAAACAACCTTTAAGGGGGATGTCCAACTCTTTTTTTTAATGTTTACTAGGGCTTGCTGCAGGGGCCAAGACCATAAAAAAAACATAAAAAAATTCCCTGAGCCTCCATTTGCAGAGGTGTCTGGTCTTTAGTTTAGAGGTCCATGGGTTTGTGAAAGATGACTGTTGCAGCCAACCACAGGCCTCAGCAGTCACCTCTTCACAAACAGTATATAACAGCAGTCACGTGCCATTTGTGAAGTGGTCACCTGGCACAAACAGCCCAAGGACCTGTATACAGAACAGCACTGGAAACAGAGGCCTAGGAAGAGGTAAGTAAAGAGATTTTTATGTTCATGGCCCCTTCAGCAGCCCTATTAAACAGAGTCAGAAAACCCCTATATGCTTTATTCACATACATCAAAAAAAACCTCTTTAGGTATTCTACAAAGTCCTTTCATTCTAGAAGGCAGTGGTGGTGCGAGGCTGCAGATGTCATCGATGTGATCTTCTCATACCTATCTAGAATATATCAGGAGATCATATTACGCGTTTAGAAACATTGTTGCTGAGAATGTATTTGCTGCCAGCTAATTAGGATTTAATTGGGATATAAAGGACAATCACTAATTATACGAAAACTAATAAAATCTAAAGTAATATGGAACTTACACTCACAGCAGGTCTAGAACTAAAGACCTGGAGGCAAATAATCTTCTACTAGTCTCTGAAGTTGGCCCGGGGCTCACTGCAGTCTCATTTCTGCTACTCTAACAAGAAATCTTTTACATTCTGCCCACATTATTTTGTACTGTTAGATACATCTTTTATTTATTGTCATGTCGCATCTATAGAATAGCTTAAATGCGTTACCCTATGAAGTTTTATGTGAAGTTTTATGAACCTACAGTATGAATGTACTTTCTAGCAAGTTTTTATTTTTAACAAAACTATATTTAAATATGGAGACAATTAATAGTAATATAATAATAATAATAATAATAATAAATATATTTTCCCAAACAAAAATATTAAAAAATTTTTGCTGTGTTTTAAAGATTTTCTCTAACCAGCTTAGTGGTGACTAGAGATGGGCAAACTTCACGAGATTCGTTTTGACTAATATTTGTAAGGTTTGTCCCTTTGCTTAGTTTTGGCCTGAACTTGTTCAAAATGAACCAAAAGGGTTATTGTTATGCTCTGGGGTATCTTCAGAGTATAATAAGTGGAGGCTCAGTAGAGTAAACATAGCAAACAGCTATACTCACCTCTCCTGGGTATCCTTGTGGCTTCTGGTGGTTCCTGGGTGTCCTCCTCTGGCCTCTTCCGGCCTCTTGCTGATGTCACACACCACAGGTCACTGATGAGGTCTGTGATTGGGCGTTAGTGGTCACATGGGGCAAGCCAATCATGTGCTGGGTCACAGCGTCAAGACATTGGTGTGCCCCACCACAAGAAGAAGAGGTGAGACAAGATGAGTATAACTGTTGGTTATTTTTATTCACCTCCCCTGGGCCTCCACTTATTATACGCCGGGGTCTGAGTACATTTACCTCATGAATATTCTATTTCTCTATTTGACCACAAAATATTAATATATAGCACAATTTTCAGTTGGAATCATTTTTGAAAAATTCTTGTGTATCTAAATATTACTGTTACAGACTAGTGCCCCCTGGTGTTCTTTTCACTACCCCTTAGAACATCCATCTAATGTGTCCAGCAGTGGTGAGAAGCCACCTCTAGTGTGCAGATTCTTATTGGCTAGCTGGTACAATAGCAGGAATCACACCATTACTTGGCAGTGGGACTGGAGTACAGTACAGAGCACGTGACACCACCAGATCGAGACACATTAGGTGGACATGGTAAAAGGGAATATAAAGAACAACGGGGGGGCCTTAACAAGTATTGGGGAGTATTTACATGGACTTGTAGGAAAAATGGGAATGGCTTAAGCTGCAACACAATGCATCAAAAAGGCATCAAATGCATTGGTCTGCTCTAATTTAAGTAATCGGTGTAGAGTTGCAGCGCCGTTCACTGTATAGTGGTGACACCAGGGAACTACAGCTCTGCACCTATTATCTGACAAAGGCGCAAGCCTAAACACGCTTTGGGAGTGGTATCAGCCCCCTGCTCCTTTACTGTTGTAAACTACTATACTTATGGATGTTTATAGTCTAACTTGTATTGCTTATAGACTTAGTTACATGATAGGTGCTGCTATAGTGTGAACTTGGATGACACATATACTTAGAAGCTTCCACTTTGGATGATGTACTTACATGCATGTATACGGATAAATGACTATCCTAATTTCATTCATTAGTATTCTTATCTATCATTACTCGCATCATTGAGTTATAACATTATACTTGTATTTTATATAGATGTGTTTTGGTACAAGTGTTTGGCCCCCTTTCTTTGTCTTTTTCAATGGTTTGAGCTGAATTTGTGGGACGACATACTGTTATGAAGGGCAATTATAGTGTTGTGGAGGACTACTAGTGCCTTAATCTAGTCAATGTGACCTAGGGGTTCATTCACGTGTTTCAGTGTTATGTTAGTTATGTAATCAATAGGAGCAGAGCGGCTTTCACTCCCCATCCACTGCTGTAGCTTCTGGTTCCAGATCAGCAGCTCTTTTTGGTGTCTGGATGAGTATGAAAAATGCATTTGGGGCAGAGAAAGTCATTTAATGACATCTCCTCAGACTGGGGGAAGTTCAAAAACCATCACACTCTCCAATCTGCCAACGGATAGGCAATTAATGAATTTAAACTTAATTATTATTTATTTATAGCGCACCATTAATTCCATGGTGCTGTACATCATTAGATTAATTCTATGGTGCTTTACATTATTATATTAATTCCATGGTGCTTTACATTATTATATTAATTCCATGGTGCTGTACATTATTATATTAATTCCATGGTGCTGTACATTATTATATTAATTCCATGGTGCTGTACATTATTATAGTAATTCCATGGTGCTTTACATTATTATATTAATTCCATGGTACTGTACATTATTATAGTAATTCCATGGTGCTGTATATTATTATATTAATCCCATGGTGCTGTACATTATTATATTAATTCCATGGTGCTGTACATTATTATATTAATTTCATGGTGCTGTACATTATTATATTAATTCCATGGTTCTGTACATTTTTATATTAATTCCATAGTGCTCTGTACATTATTATATTAATTCCATGGTGCTGTACATTATTATAGTAATTCCATGGTGCTGTACATTATTATATTAATTCCATGGTGCTGTACATTATTATAGTAATTCCATGGTTCTGTACATTATTATATTAATTCCATGGTGCTGTACATTATTATAGTAATTCCATGGTTCTGTACATTATTATATTAATTCCATGGTGCTGTACATTATTATAGTAATTCCATGGTTCTGTACATTATTATAGTAATTCCATGGTGCTGTACATTATTATAGTAATTCCATGGTGCTGGACATTATTATATTATTCCATGGTGCTGTACATTATTAGATTAATTCCGTGGTGCTGTACATTATTATATTAATTCTATGGTGCTTTACATTATTATATTAATTCCATGGTGCTGTACATTATTAGATTAATTCCGTGGTGCTGTACTTTTGAGGGTTTACATACAGTGCACAAAATATAAAAAAAACAAATTAACAGTGACCATCTAGTACATTGGGATTGAGGGCCCTGCCTGCAACGGCTTACAATCTATGAGGGAAGAGGGATAGAGACAGTAGGTGGGGGCAAAAGCTGTTCAGATGGTGGTGTGGTGGCAGCAGAGTTATTGTAGGCCTTCTTGAATAGGTGAGTCTTCAAGGTATTTTTGAAACTTATGATTGTGCAGGACAGTCTTATGTGTCTTGGTAATGAGTTCCAGAGTATGGGGGGTGCACGGGAGAAGTCTTGGAGACAGTTGTGTGAAGAGTGGAAAAGAGCAGAGCGTAGTAGGAGGTCTTTGGAGGATCGGAGGTTACGTGCGGGCAGGTAGCGTATGATTAGGTCAGCTATGTATGGAGGGGACAGGTTGTGGATGGCTTTGTATGTCAGCGTCAACATTTTTAACTCTATCCACTGGGCAATAGGTAGCCAGTTATGTTGGCAGAGGGGAGCGGCCGATGAAAAACAGGGGGAGAGGTGGATTAGGCGAGCAGCACAGTTTAAGGTGGACTGGAGTGGGGCAAAAGCATTTGCTGGGAGGCCATGGAGAAGGGTGTTACAGTAATCTAAGCGGGAGATTATGAGGGTGTGGACTAGCATCTTTGTAGTTTCTGGGGTGAGGAAGGAGCAGATTTGATGGATGTTCTTGAGTTGGAGGCGGCAGGAGGTATTGAGGGTTTGGATGTGTTGCTTGAAGGATAGGTTAGACTCAAAGGTTATCCCAAGGCAACGGACCTGTGGGGCTGGGGTAAGTGTGGTCCCGTTAACTTTGATAGATGAGTCAGATAGGGAGCTGTGTGAGGTGGGGAGAAGATTATGAACTCCGCTTTCCCCATGTTGAGTTTGAGAAGGCAGGAGGACAGGAAAGGCTATGGCTGCTACTGCTATAACTTATAACTATTGGAGTACTCCATTAATACATTTATCTCTAGATTCATTTTATGTTCTATCCTATTTATATGTTTTCATCCCAGGAAAGAAGAGAATTTTGCCGGTGGGCAAATCGGTGAATGAGCATGAAAGCTCATCTATGGAAAAATGATTAGTGGAGTTATATTTTGGGCATTAGAGGAGATGTACATGTTATCTCCATGTGCTGCCACCATTCACATTCTCATTATTCCATAGACATGCTTCATGTATTTACGACAAACATAAACAATGTAAAAGTGATGCATGAGAATCCTCTCTGAGGTCCCGGATGAAAAAAATATCACAATAAGCATGAATGGAATTGTCTCCACTGTATGAAGCTGTAGAATATTGAATTAATAATGTGCCCAATTAATATACTTAACCCTTTGCAATTAAAGGATTAAAATAAATCTGCCATATTTGTTGTCAGTAATACCCTGCTGTTGTGTAGTATAAAGCTGTCGATGCGGCAGGCATTCCCGGCTATGATTAATGTACAATTAAATTACTGTAGTTATTCTGCCGCGGTTTTAATCAAGACGCTCATTATTTTTAACTTAAAAGTTTTCTAGGCTGACATGCCGATGACAAATGAGTTTTTTATTCCCATCCTTAAAGGCATATACTGTATGTAACTATGCAAATGACAAGCAAAGTACAGACTAAATTATCTGTAAAGGGCTGTACAAAGATTAAAACTTATCACTGGGGGAACCTCTTGAGATTCTTTTCATGAATATACACAAGGTTCGCTGGCCAGCTTTATTTTGGGTCAGCCTTGTCTTGAGTGGAGGTCCAAGGGAGATGCGAAAAATTTATAAACAGTCATATTCACCTTCCCTCACCTCTCATTGGCTCCTTTGTGGTGTCTTCCGGACTCCTGGGTGCTGCTGTACCATTGAAGCATATGGTTTGGCCTCAGCGCTCATGTGGGGCGCATTAATGTTAAAACATTTTTGCCCCTGAGGCAACTGATGTCCTGGAACCCAGAAGATGCTTAAGAATGAATACCAGACACAAGACAAATGAGGGAAGGTGAATATGACTGCTTATTATGTTTCCACTCCTCCCTTGAGCTTCCAGTTATTATACCTTGGAGTATGAAGAGAACCCATAGTAAAATAATGACTTGTGTAAGGCAAATCCCAAAAACTTTGGGTTTTTCCAAACCAGCTATTTTTGGAAACTTTTAATGAACCCTGCTCAGTACAAACTGGTTCACTCATCTCTACTTATTGCCTATCCACAAGATAGGCAATAAGTATCTTATTGGTGGACAAATACACTATCCACTGAGACCCACATCGATCATAACAACGAGAGAGGCAACACTAGTATGAACCTACCTCTAGGCTGACTCACCAGATTACCAGAGCATCCTTTGGTGGGCCCAGGCTCTAACACAATAATGTTCCAGCATAAGAAACCCAAACATGAAGGGTACTATGGTCTATTTCCAAGGGGTTGTTGGAGTTTGAACCAAGGACATTGCTATAGGGGGTACAGAGGTGGCAGTCGCTACTGGGCGTTGGACCCTATGAGGGCCCCAAAGGTCCCTCTGTCTCCTAAAATATGTCACTATTTTAAATGGTGCAAGATAGGCAGGGGCCCATTACAGATTTTGCATTGGGGCCCAGGATCTTGAAGTTACGCCTCTGCGTGGACTCCATCATCATTTATCTGGAGAGCCCAAGGAACCACAGTCCAACACTGGTAATATTTTACTCTGCCCTAAGTTCCAACCTTGAATTGCTCAGCAATAACACTCTAATTTTCAGGAACCAATACATTTTTATTGTTGACCCATATGACACCAGATTATTCTTTACTACCTGTCACTGCTTTGAAATTGACTGTGATATCCCACCAGATTCGGATAGGACATCTTCCTTCTGAAAATGATGGTTCTTTAGACCCAAGCATGACAAGGTATCACAGCGACGTCTCTTATTCCCGAGGCCAGATGAGTAATTCTGAGCTCCATAGTGTTATGGCAAAGGATAATTCAGTATGATTGGCGTGGTCCGCTAGGCCATTATCCCCAATTGTATGTGTCAGGATATTACACAATTCTATGTCTATGGGTAGCATAAGGCTTGATAATAATTCCAACCTTACATAATACAGAAAATGTGTTTTCCTTATTAGAGAAAAGTCTCTTTATTAAACTCTAAAATGTTTCCAAGAAGTGATAAAAAATAATCTTAAAATGCCTTGAACTGATGAGGTGGGTGCTGCCTGTATCTTTGCCGAGTCTCCTATCTCCTGACAGCACTCTTGGACTGTCTAATCTTATTCATACAAGCAATGTTGATAAAATGACATTGCTCACTACCGAGAAAGCCTTTCAGCGAACGAATTGGAAATGGCTGAAGATAATGCAGAGAAATGCTGTGCTAGGTGCAAGCTTTTTAAAGTGCAAATTAAACTTCATATCCGTCCTTCTACTAAACTCACATTTATGGAATCTTAAACCTTTTCCATGTTCAATGGCACGCAACGCAAGTCGGGCTCCGTCATAAGCCGTGCTCTAATAATGACACAAGATATGTAAAGGCTAAACTTTCTTGAGTAAGATTATAAAATAAAGGTCACAAATGAGCAACGTCACCAGATGACATTTTCTTGAAGACAAAATTTTGAATAGAAATTTTCATGAATTTTCGAGAGGATCTCCACCCCTATTATCAAATAGTATCCAGGGGGGATTCGTGGTCCTATTTTGGAAACAGACATGGATATATTATCTCATCTACATTTCATTTACATATAGGTCATGTTTTCCAATATTCAATGTAAAGAAATGTAAATCCCATCAATATTTGGTGTGACCTTTGCCCTTTGCCTTCCATCAGTTCTTCTCGGTACTTGCAGACAGTTTTTGGCAGAACTCGGCAGGGAGGTTGTTCCCGCCACCATCTTGGAGAACTAAGCACAGATCTTCTGTGGATGTAGGCTTGCTCCAATCCTTCTATCTCTTCATGTCATCCCAGACAGACTGGATGATGATGATGAGATCAGGGCTATATCTGTGGGGGCCGGATCATCACTTCCAGGACTCCTCCTCCAAAGGGCAAAGGTCACACCAAATATTCATGGGATTTACATTTCTCTTTTCTTCATCTGGCCTCAGCATACTCTCCTCTCTGCAGTCAGAATACACCAGCATGTATATGTCTATTACTTGACACTGACACAGATGTGAACGTAGCACGCAAGTATTAATGTGGGTTAGGAGATATACTTTGTCTCACTGAAGAGACCATCATATCAGCATAAGGAGACTTATTAGCCATGCAAGCCCCCTAGTACCTAGCACCCTGCTCTACAACAATGAGGTGCAAGAACCCCAAAACAGCTGTCTGTGGATAAGTATCGTGCTTTTGGAAGAGACTTTCTAGCCTATATTCCAGATCATGTCACAAGGCTTCTTGAAAGTCAGGCATTGACTTATAGGGAGCTACTTTGCAATAGGGGCACTAGAGGCAAGGTTTTCCATTTTAGGTGATGGAGGCAGCAATTCACATGGAGAAAACACTGTTGGATTCAGGTGACCCTAACCTATCTGTGGGGCTGGGTTGATATGCTGGGTCCTGGTGACACTCTGCCTTTAACAAGAGGGGTACTGTTTCTCATTGAAGAGCTATAGTAGTGCTTGGAGACTTATTTTTTGAGGCAATGCTCCAAAAAAGTATGCAAATTAGCTCATACCAACCAAATTAGAGACACCCCATCCATACCCTAAAGGTCTGATCCTGGGGTCCGGTAACCAACTGTTGTGTCCTACAATAGAAATTCTGTGTTAAAGTGTAAAATTCCTCGTCCTTAAATGAGTTCTTGTAATATTTCCCATATACTGATGGGAAGCGTCTCCAGCCATGCTACGGCCAATTACGCCTTACTTAAATGAGCTTTGGCTGTCTCAGGAGCTTTGTCTGTATTCAGATGTGTTCCGGAGCGCACCATCTGTACGTCTCGGAAATATTTCATGTAACAATTTAGCACAAACAAGACATATTAAGATATAATTTCCACATAACTAAGAAAACAGGCTGTTGAATGCTATCTACATAGCTGAGAGCTGAGGGAAGGGATGAACCTGTGAACCATGAGATCATGTTATACAGCAGATGCAGCTCATTCCATGTGTAAGGGAGGAAAGCAAGAGGCAATAATCGTATGTGGAAGTTCTTAGAGCTTCATTCTGTGGCCAATATGTGAGAATATTACAGTGACTAATGTCTTTGTTTCAGGGATGGATAAATAGTCAATCTTAGCTCAATTTGTCAAAAAGTTCTGACTGCAAAAAATCCCAATGAAGGGCAGCCAGAAGAGCTATACATGCTCAGAACCTATAGGATAATAATCACCCTCCTCACCCTGTTAGCAGCCCCTGGGGAATCACTGAAGCCTGAGGTCACATAGGGCACATTGACTTTGTGATGCTTGAGTCAAAGCACCATAACATCGATGTACCCCACATGACAACTATTTCCCAATCACAAGCCAGCACCAAATGTCTATCAGCAGCTTCCTCTAAACATATACAATATATATATATATATATATATATATATATATATATATATATATATATATATATATATATATATATATATATATATACATATATACAGTGTTTTATATATATATATATATATATATATATATATATATATATACGAATAAACTGATGGATATCAAAAGTATATGGTCAGCCTAACACACACAGACTGTAACATGATGCTCCTCTTCCCCTCTCACAGCGTGCAGCTGCATCTCCCTCCTCTCACCTTTTTGTCTTCTTGTTACTGTTTTACAGTTGAAAGTACTTTTATGAGATTCTGAATACTTACACAGAATCCATAAGCAAGCACAGAAATAAAAACTGTAGGATACTGAAAATTGAGTAAAATGCCACAACCCTAAGACAATAATATAAAATATTTTACAATCTTTCCTATGTATAACATGTTGAATGAGGCTTTGTCCTCATCTGCATTATGGACTCCATTCCATTTGGAGCTTCCATGGCCAATTCTCCATTAATTTCCATAATTGATGGAAATACATTTTTCTGCAATATTCTTTCATTCTTTCATGTCAAAATTATAGACACCTCAGCAGAAACCAAAGGTACCCTTTATTGGGTGCTAGTGGTGTCCATGTTGCAATGGATGTGTTAAAATGTTGTGACTTCTATTGTAAAAAGAAGCCACTACAAAAACTTTATTTAAAGGGGTTTTCCTATCAACAGAACTGTATGTAAATCTGTAGATGATGAGAAATTAAAACATTTTTGTAAAATCTAAATAATTTAAAATTTTGTACAGTTTTACAGATTTCCTCTAACCATCTTGTCAGAAACCCAGCCATGATGTCCTTATTATGGACAGGTTATCAGGCAGGGACACTACATGTGTAAGGGTTTTGCCAACCGTAGCAATACCCTGACACTACTGCAGGGGTCTGGGAGGAAGGACAGAGACAAGTGAGCCCTAATCTCACCCCAGCCACTGACCCTTCCTATTGCCTCAGTTACCCTAAACGGTAAAAGGACAACTCGAAGACAAGCCCTATACTGAGTAAGTGACACACAGAACAGGACAAGACAAAACAAACGACAAAAGAGAGGTCAGGAAGCCAAGGGGTCTGTAACAAACGAGCAATGCAGTACAAAGTCAAAATCCAAGAGAATAGTCAAAAGGCAAGCCAAAGGATCAGAGAATCAAGTAACAAAGTAGTAAGGGATATAACAAGGAGAGCAGGCAAAGACATTGCAATAACCGGCGACTTGCTGAGAACGTGACATCCTGTATATAGAAAGTCTGGCCCAGCCCCAGACCTGATAGGTACACAGGCTGTCAATCACACAGGCCAGGAAGAGATTAACTCTATGCAGTTCAGAGAGAAATGCTCAGAACACGGGTGTGGCCGGAAATCCATTACATAGTCTAGGACCATGTTCAGACTGAGCAACAAGAAACCTACACAAGGAATCAAACCGAACACGCCTCCTTCGCCACATCGTGCGAGCGGAGGGTGGTGCCGAGACCCGAACAGGCAGAGACGTTACAACATGTATGAGAAGATAACCCGGACACAATAAGGACATCATGGCTGGTTATCAGGAGGGACACTACATGTATGAGAGGATAACCCGGACACAATAAGGACATCATGGCTGGTTATCAGGAGGACACTACATGTATGAGAAGATAACCCGGACACAATAAGGACATCATGGCTGGTTATCAGGAGGACACTACATGTATGAGAAGATAACCCGGGCACAATAAGGACATCATGGCTGGTTATCAGGAGGACACTACATGTATGAGAAGATAACCCGGACACAATAAGGACATCATGACTGGTTATCAGGAGGGCACTACATGTATGAGAAGATAACCCGGACACAATAAGGACATCATGGCTGGTTATCAGGAGGACACTACATGTATAAGAAGATAACCCGGTGTACTGGACACAATAAGGACATCATGTCTGGTTTTCCTGCATTCATGGTCATATCCATTGGTAACAAGACAAGATGTCACCACTAGAGAAAATGTATAAAACTCAGCAAATGTCTTAATCACTTATATTTGCAAAAATAATGTTGTAATGACTGATTGACCACTTTAAGAAATGTAGAAAATTCTCACTCTTATAAATAGCAGTCCAGTAGCTGTTACTTTTCCCCATAATACAGCTTTTATCATTGGGCCCTTTATTATGCACAATATGTGAACTTGCCAAGCCTGTTAAAGCCTCCATTACATTAAATCTTTTACAAAAGCCTACTAAACAAAGCCAATGACAGAGGTTAATCTTTATGTCACACACACAATGGAGACGTACGACTTATTTTTGGTCTCCCGGCATTGAGTTTACAGTAATTAAAATTCTAGTAAATTACTAGCTCTAATTACAAAGATATTGATAATAGAAATGCCATTAACTAAGTAACTTGCCAGGACAACAGATACATCAAGTTTAATGAAATATCCTTTAGAAAAGAAGCCATTATCAAATACAGAAGGGAGTGTGTCAGAGCCTTTCTTATCATGGAAGTAGCGACAATGCTGAGGAGCCGTCTGGTATACATGTACAAACAGAGCTTTATGAATGTGGTGAGAAATCAAGTAGGATCAAATGAGATCACAAGTGTCTTGTGGGCGGCCCTTATCTTGGAAAGTGCTTAGGGTCTCCTCCACAAATGCTGCCCTGCACTTGACTTTTGGTCTTGGTTGATGGCACCAGGACAGTTTGTCATTGATGCTGATGTCCACAAGTTGGCTTGTACTGTTCATGTGCTAGCCTGAGACTGCAGGAAACATGTGTGATATCTTAGTGCAGGAGAGAGTGATTTCAAAGAGTGCTGGAGCCATCAATCAAGACCAATGGAGAGTCATGGGGAAGGGTTTAGAGAGGAGAGACTGAGCACTTGCCATGCTATGGGCTGCCCACTGGGCACTTACAAACTTATTTGCACATCGTTTCTTCTGTAATTAGTAGAGATTGGCGAACAGGTTCATAACAAACCAGATTTGACCTGAATTTCTTAAAAGTTTGGTTTCCAACTAAACTAAAACATTTGAGATTCTTACTTCTCCCTGAGAACCTAATGTTTCTTAGCATGGCCATCTATAGAGAGCCACCCTAAGGAACATTCTTTAGGGCTACTATACAGATACAGTATAGCAGCCCTATTATTTTTTAGGGTGACTATACTACAGATTGTGAACAAATTTTCTCGGACCTTGACATGAATCTTAGGACTGACTTGGCTGGTCCTCTCTTAACATTCATGTGAATGCTTATGTGTTACACTTAATTCTATAGAACTACCAGGCACAATACTCAATTCTCTTAAAGATAAATGGAGCAGCAGTGCACATGTGTGACTTGCCACTCCATTATATGGGGCAAAGAGGACTCTTATCTTCATGGTTGGTGGGAATTCCATTGGTCAGACCACTGATCTGGTGGTTATACGCTATTCTATGGAAGAGTAAAAGGAAGTAGATCATCTGTATCAGACAAGATTTAGATTGCTATAAATGCATATTATGAAATGGATCAGCTAAAAAATGTCTGTGACCTTCAAAAATTGCTATAGCAACTGTACAACATCCCTAGAAAAGTACAGCACTCCATTTGACTCCTGTTTTATGCCATGTAAAAAGGTTGTAAAACTTCCTCTATGTACAAAAAGGACTTGTTCACGAGGATCCTAAAATGAAGCATCAGATATCTGTGAGGTCCTCTACCCCTCCAATAACAATGAGCTGTGGTGTGGAACAGGAAGAGGAAGGGTTGTCATTGGGTCGCAAAGTTCTTCATCATCTAAATTCTTCTCCTAAAAGTTTTTACAGTCATAACACCCTCATTATCATTGGAGGCAGCCAATGGCTTACAAGCTCATGTCCAAAAATAACATCGTATGGAAGCAGCTCCTTAATATATTCAGTAAAATGTCTCCAACAGTTGAAACTCTTCCTTCAAATGAATAAAGTTGATAGAGTAATGAAATTCAGCACAACAGGCAACGCCTACATTCCTCCAAACCGTGAATATACCGGCTGTCTCGAGCTCCGGCGTGATAGATGGCAGATAACCAAATAATAAAGATGATTTGACAAGACAGCCTGGGTCAAGAGGACCAGCCCGTGAAAGGTATACTGGGGATAAAAGCAGCATTGCTGTTCTCCGTAAAGCAAGTAGACAGCAGATTCATGGTAGTGAATTCTAATGAGATATCTTCAGTCTGTAATGTGTAAGATAAAAAAGCAACTCAATCATTGCCGAGCAGTCGAGAACTTCTATCCGGGGATGGGGTGTGGGGTGAAAGAATGGAAGATGTTGGTTAATTGAAGTTGAGAGCTAATTAATACTTTGTGTTCAAGGATCGAGACAAATGAGATTTACTTTTTCATAAATTATTCAGGTCTGGTACCCCAAGACTCCAAACTAAGAATCAAAAACATTGGTGTGGGCTCTGCACCCAGCAGTGTCGAGGCTCAAACGTTTGAGATGGAGCTTTGGAAAAATGTCTACTTTTCAATACTGGTATCCTTATGGTCTAAGTTCCTGGTAGAATATAGAAGTTAAAAAAGTTTAATTTTGTAATAAATAGCACGAAAAAGGTTTGTCAGAAAGTTATACTTCCAGTAAATATGGGCTGCTTGAAGATAGTGACTTTGGTCTTTCTCTTCCTATTATACCATCCCACCTTTTCTTGGAAGGGTGTCCATGTTTAATTTTTCTTCTTTGCTTTAAAGGCTTTGGACATGTTTTGGGATTATTTTTATTGCTTTAACTTTATTAAAACTTTTTAACTTTTATTAAAAATTTAGCTCCATTTGTATTCCACAGCCTTTATGTTTTCTAATACATTGCAAGCTGCTCAGTTCAGTGTGAAATATAAACAGCTTGGATGAAGTCTTTTACATTTGTCTTCTTTGCCTAAAGGATATGAACAGATTTGGGGTGTATTAAGGGATAAAACTGTTTTTTTTTTTTTTTTTTTTTTTTTTTTTAAATTTCCTCCATTTGTCTTCTGCAATCTTTATATGTTCTAATACACTGCAGGTTGCTAAATTCAGTGTGAAATCTATCAGAGAGCTTGTCTGATGGCTTGGTCTGTAGCTTGGTCTTCACTCTCCCCTACAGTCTCCTAAGCATCTTTACAACCACATGAAATAAAACTAAATCAAAGGAGATGTCAACTTTATGAGTATTCAGAAAAACATTTTTCGGTATTTTTTTTTTTTTTTTTTTTTATTGTTTTTAACTATATTATTGGATAAAATCATATTTGCCATAGGATTTTATTAAAAATTTTACTCTGTTTGTATTCTACAGCCTTTATGTTTTCTAATACATTGCAGGCTGCTCAGTTCAGTGTGAAATCCATCAGCTAAATTGTCTGAAGGCTTGGTCTGTGTCTGAACTCTCCCCTACAATCTTCTAAGTGGACATCTTTACAACCACATGAAATAAAACCAAATCAAAGGAGATGCCAACTTTATGATCATTCAGAAAAAAGGACTAAAGTCGGAGCTGTCGGGTAAGCTTTCTGATGAATTTCACACTGAGACTGAGCAGCCTGCAATGTAGGAGAACACATCCAGGCTGCAGATGACAAACGGAGCAAAAAGTCAATAAAAACAATTGAAAATATATATTTTTTTACAGTGCAACAGTGCAGCTATCTAAGATCTCCTATCTTTGCAGAATATCCCATATTATTACCGTCATTCCTTTCAATGTTACATGCTTTCCTCCAGGTGCAAAGGGAAAAAAATGCAATCTCATCAGAATAGCATTAAAAAAATATAACAATACAAAACTAAAATTCTGTTCCTGTAGGTTTACTGGCATATGTTCAAAGTTAAATGGGCCAAAAAACTTGCAAACAGCCAAAGATCCATAGGAGCAGATGGACCAAGTTGTTGGCAGCTTGGAGGCTATAGTCATACATCAAATGCTTTTGTTCAGGCAGCAGTCCAAGTCAGGATGCCCATGTGGACAGTCAACTTGGGTTTGTGCTGTAATATTTAGAAAGTGCTGATACAGAAGCACAACTGGAAGTCGTAGCATGAAAAGCGCCATTGTTTAAACAACCCTGTTGTAGTACATTTCCCTCTAATGTATGGGTACTATTACTATACCATAGAGAACATATCAGGACATCAGCGGTTTTCTATAGGACTGCACTAAGCGGAGGTATATGTATAAATATTTTAGTTTTAAAGGATATTATTTTGCAGGAAAACAAAATGTAGAATGATTTTGATTTTTTTTTTTTTAAATTTTTTAATTTTGAATCCCATTTGCACCAGTTGTGACTATCCCTGGTAAAGAAAAGAGATGGGCGAATCTCACAAGATTCGTTTTGACAAATATTGGTGATGTTTGGCCCCCCCGTATGATTTTGGCCTAACTTGTTCAGCTCAAACCAGAAGTTCTATTATTATACTCTGGGATCTTCTTAGTCCACTGCGTCTTCTTATGGCCGCCGGGTAGTATCACATCAGTCAGAGGCTGGAAGAGGATACCGGGGCTGCCAGACACCTAGGAGAGGTGAGGCAAGGTGAGTATAACTCTTTTCTATTTTTACTCACGTCCCCTTGACCTCCACTTACTATATTTTGGGGTCTGAGGAGATCCCAGAGTATAATAGTATTTCATGAATAGAGAACCCAAAACATTTGGAAAATTCAGGTCAAATCCAGTTCTAATCAAATTGGATCGTCGCCCTTAGTTAAGGGTGTGTCCACGTGCTGAAAACATATTATTGCATTGGGCTTTCAACTTTCAGACTGCAATCTCCATTCTTTTATTCATTTTCAGACCCGCTGATATGTAGCTTAAAACCTATTCCTAGAGTCATGTGGACATGTTCCTCCCAGTAATACATGGTGGATATGAGGTCTGTGTGCCCAGGATACTACTGACTTCTCTAGCCCTCATGTATCCACCTTGCTTCATCGCTTTCACAATGCCTTGCTTTTGCGTTTCTTTCTATCTACAACCTTTGTTATTTTCCCTGCTTCAAAACTTGCATGCTTTACCTTATTTCCACTCTCTGATCTGCCCTGCACGTCCTTCCCCCTCCTTGCTGCTATCTCTAACACTGTGAGATGGGAAGAGGAAAGCGTAGGTAGAAACATAGCCAGGAAAATGTGTACAGTATGTCAGATTCAGCAGGACAACCATCCAGGTGAAGGAGTTAGGCTGTCTTCACATTTGTGAAAAGAGAGTGAAGATAGAGTGAGGAGGAGCCCCTGACATAAACCTCCGACAGAAGGCTATAAAATATTCCACTGTATGAGCATACCTTTGGGTATATTGACCATATGCTTCTGTTGCAAAAAATCCCAAAAACTTATACCAAGCATTATATGCTTTTATTTCTGTATATACCTTTTGATGGAATAGCTTTGCCTTCTATGCTATTCCATACTACGAAAAAAGTTATTCTGAGTTCCTATGCAGACCACTGAGTGTGCATCTGAGTTGGGGGCTGAGTTTATCATAGAATGTAGTCGTATGACACTGTATTCAAGTCTCTAATCAATACAATCACGTATATGGGGCTTCCAGATCCATTCCATTCCGATAACATGGATGATAATAGAGCAGGTCCTGTTCTGCTCCATGTTATCGGAATGGAATGGATAAAGAAGACTCAGACTTAAATATATCATGGAACGCTCTTGGATGACACCCCAAGTGTCATCTGACTGTATTCCGTGATAAACTCGGATGCACACTCGGGCATGTGCATGGACACCTATTGGCCTTGCATATGCCAAAGGGACACTTTTCTGCATGTGCCTGGACAATGGAGATACATGGATTAAAAAATGGCAAAAAAGATTTAAAAACACAGTCTGCAACAGCAAAATGGCCAGACATATTTAATAACATCATTTAGGGAGTTCCTTAAATAATCATAAACTTTTCAACATGCTTTGCATAAATCAATAATGGAAGCAAATCTAAAAAACTATGTTTTGCTAGGTTCACACTAGTATTCTAGTTTCCAACACTATCCGCTTTAAAAGCAGTTACAGTAAACCTGCGGATCCCATAGACTATAATAGGGTCTGCTCGGTTTCTGTCCACTGAGGACCACTGAGGGGCATTATACTGTATGAGGGCCACTAAGGGACATTATACCATGTGGATGACCGTGGCGGGGCATTATAATTTGTGTGGGTCAGGTATTTCTAAGGGGTGGTGATGGGGAGCCCTTTTATGAAACCTTTGCACTGGGCCCAGCAATGTGTTAAAATGGCTCTGCCTATCTTTGGCAAAAATCTAGATTGAAAGCAAAGTTTTTTCAGCCATATGAAACCTCTAGAATCAGATGAAGTGTTGTGTGATGATTGTACGATGTCTCCTGCCGATGACATTCTAGTTATCACTACTTGTCACAAACTGAGAGGGACAGAATCCTTGAACTAAGAGACCTTGGTTTATCACTCTGGCAGATCACTACATGCCTAGGCCGAGATGTCAGCGCTGGTCGACAGTGATTGGGAGGACAATAAGGAACTAGAATGACAACAAGAGGTGTCTGGAGGAGAACCCCATGGAGGAAGAATGGCGCGTAGTGATCTGTAGTGCAAGTGAAATTGGACGTCACATCCCAAGCCTAGCACACACAACAAACCATCAGAAAGAATTTTCACATCAGGCTAGGAGCCAGACGTCCAGCTATAGGTGTTCCTCTTACCTCAGACTACAGGTCTCAAAGGCTATCATGGTGCAGAGCAAGACGTCAATGGAGGCTGGAATGGAGGTCTGTCCTCTTCAGCGATGAGTCCCGCTTTTGTCATGGGCACATTGATAGCTGGAGATTGGTCTGCAGACCACATGGGCATTGCCATGAAGAGGGATGTCACACTAGTCCTACTCTCGGGATTACACACGTGGACAAAATTGTTGGTACCCCTCGTTTAATGAAACAAAAACCCACAATGGTCACAGAAATAACTTGAATCTGACAAAAGTAATAATATATAAAAATTCTATGAAAATGAACAAATGAAAGTCAGACATTGCTTTCCAACCAGGCTTCAACAGAATTAAAAAAAAAAAAAGAAAACTCATGAAACAGGCCTGGACAGAAATGATGGTTCCCTTAACTTAAAATTTTGTTGCACAACTTTTTGAGGCAATCCCTGCAATCAAACGATTCCTGTAACTGTCAATGAGACTTCTGCACCTCTCAGCAGGTATTTTGGCCACTCCTCATGAGCAAACTGCTCCAGTTGTCTCGGGTTTGAAGGGTGCCTTTTCCAGACGGCATGTTTCAGCTCCTTCCAAAGATGTTCAATAGGATTTAGGTCAGGGCTCATAGAAGGCCACTTCAGAAAAGTCCAATGTTTTCCTCTTAGCCATTCTTGGGTGTTTTTAGCTGTGTGTTTTGGGTCATTATCCTGTTGCAAGACCCATGACCTGCGACTGAGACCAAGCTTTCTGAAACTGGGCAGCACATTTCTCTCTAGAATCCCTTGATAGTCTTGAGATTTCATTGTACCCTGCACAGATTCAAGACACCCTGTGCCAGATGCAGCAAAGCAGCCCCAGAACATAACAGAGCTTCCTCCATATTTCACAGTAGGGACAGTGTTCTTTTCAAGATATGCTTCATTTTTCCGTCTGTGAACATAGAGCTGATGTGCCTTGCCAAAAATTTAGATTTTTGTCTCATATGTCCATAGGACATTCTCCCAGAAGCTTTGTGGCTTGTCAACATGTAGTTTGGCAAATTCCAGTCTGGCTTTTTTATGATTTGTTTTCAACAATGATGTCCTCCTTGGTCGTCTCCCATGAAGTCCACTTTGGCTCAAACAATGACGGATGGTGAGATCTGACATTGACGTTCCTTGAGCTTGAAGTTCACCTTTAATCTCTTTAGAAGTTTTTCTGGGCTCTTCTGTTACCATTTTTATTATCGTTCTCTTTGATTTGTCATCAATTTTCCTCCTGCGGCCATGTCCAGGGAGGTTGGCTACAGTCCCATGGATCTTAAATTTCTGAATAATATGTGCAACTGTAGTCACAGGAACATCAAGCTGCTTGGAGATGGTCTTATAACCTTTACCTTTAACATGCTTGTCTATAATTTTCTTTCTAAGCTCCTGAGACAACTCTTTCCTTCGCTTCCTCTGGTCCATGCTGAGTGTGGTACTCACCATGTCACCAAACAGCACAGCGAGTATCTGTAGCCCTATATACAGGCCACTGACTGATTACAGGATTGCAGACACCGGTGATGCTAATTAGTGGACACACCTTGATTTAACATGTCCCTTTGGTCACATTATTTTCAGGGGACCCATCATTTCTGTCCAGGCCTGTTTCATGAGTTTTCTTTTTTTAAAAATTCTGTTGAAGCCTGGTTGGAAAGCAATGTCTGACTTTCATTTGTTCATTTTCATGGAATTTATATATATTATTACTTTTGTCAGTTTCAAGTTATTTCTGTGACCATTGTGGATTTTTCTTTCGTTAAACGAGGGGTACCAAAAATTTTGTCCACGTGTGTATAGTGTGTGGGGGGCATAATAATGATCGGTAGACGGACCCCTCCAGTCTTCACTTCAGGTACACTAACAGCTCAGCATTACATTGATTTGGTTGTAGATTCAGCAGTACGGCCATTACTCCAAAGTATCCTTGGAGTCATTTTTCAACGGGACAATACCAGGCCACATGTTGCTTGCGCTACTGTGAGCAGCCTGCATGATCTAAGCATGCTACCTTGGCCTGCAGCGTCTCCGGACTTGTCTCCCATCGGAGCACATCTGTGATGTCAATGGTTGGCAATTGCACAGGGAACTACCAGTGGCCAATCCTGATGATTTGTGTGCCCAAGTGCATGCAGCGTGGCATAACCTTCCTCCGACAACCATTAATAACTTCACTGATAGGCCAAGGTGTGTAAGTGCGGGGATTTCTGCATGTGGCGCTCATACTCGATACTGAATAAGTTTTGACTATTTTATTCCCATTTTGTATCATTTGCATATCATTATCAATTAGTAATGAGCAAAGTATTCAAAAATTTGATTCGGCAACTTCGGCAAATTTTGCAATACGATTCTATTCGATCCAAATTAAATTGCGGTGAATCGCGTGCCAAAAACATCTATTTATTGGCTGCAGAGAGCTGGGGTGGGAGGGTGGGTGGCAAAATGGCAGAACCCCTTGGATGCCGTCGTCATGTTTGACGGCGGCATCCAATTTGTTAAAACCCCGGATCTGTTATGGAGCAGGGTGTTAGGTGTCAGTCACAGCTAACACCCTGCTCCATAACCGATCGGGAGGGATTTAACACCTTGGATGCAGTGGTCAAACATGCCGTGTGCGCTCGCGAAGGGGTTAAAGAGATGTGACATCACAGGGCTGGTTGCTGATTGGCTGCACGCATGGCATTGTGGGTGATCCCAGAGTTCCTTGCCCCATGTAGAGCAGCCATTTTGAACTAAATGCGAATCGTTACCACGAAACGTGAGGAAATTCGGATTCGATGCGAATCAATATTTCCTGAAATTCGGATCGAATTCCACTTCTGCAGCTTCGATTCGCTCATCTCTAATTAGCATATTTATCCTTCCTGTGATTTCCAGAATTCCAAGACTTCTTCTTGGTGTTGCAATATCAATGTTGCGGAGTGTACAATGGACAGAAATTGTGTTATTCCTTATGTACGCACGCTGTACTATTGATCTACGCTAAGGTTGTTGAAAGGTTAGGCACTCTAAGGAAGCAATATAGGAAAATTCAGCGAACAGCTGTCTATAGCCTTTAACCTAGCAGCATGGTTTGCAGAGCAGCAGAAATCTTGTGTGTAATTCAGATATCGCCGTGGTCAGATTCGGCTCAGGACCTCTGGGCAGCGAAACAACAGTCCTAAATAACGTACCACCGTGGTGGCCACTCTGTAGTAACGTACATGGCATAATCCATCTTCTGAAGAGCAGATCCTGGCTCACAATGCAGCACTAACATCCCAGAGTGATGATCCTCATTAATATTATACATGTAAGGCTGCGCGGCCTCGGTAGATGCAGATCAATGGATGGTGTGACACGCTACGCATCTGCTGAATCATGCTCCGAGCAATCTCATTCCATCAAATGTCAAAATCCAAGGAGAAACCCATCGCTCCCAACTTTAATTAAGGCCATTACCGTGATGAGGCCGATCCTGCCGTTATACCGGCACGTAAATAACCACATAAGTGATATATTATATAGCGTAAGATGCAAATGCACGCAAAAATATAATAAAATATTAATCCCATTCACTCTTTAATGACACTATAAAGCCTAAGCTTGACAATGACTATGGATAGGATTGTCACGCTACATTTGCCAGACGGCTGTAGTTAAAAAAGTTACTCTCATTTTTAAATCCACTTTATTTTATTTTTTTTATATCAATTGGCTCATATATTTAGCTCCATTGCTTGAAAAATAGTGCCCTGAAGCATCGCACTCGCATGATAAGATGTTATTCTCTAAGAGGGAACACATCTGAATATTCAAAAACTTGGAAGCGTTTCTTAATCAATTTCTAATTCTTGAATTTGTCAGATTTTCAAAGATATAACAGCGCCATCTGGTGGCGGAATATCTTTACTGCAGAGGCTGTTATGCTTAAAAGGAAGGCATCGCCAACTTTTTTTTTTTATTATTTATTTCAAGCAGAAAGTGAAATCTATCACTTTTTTATATATCTGTTTCTATTTTGTAGATTTTTTTATTCTATTTTCTGTAAATGATTATGGGGCGGCCATCTTGTATGAGCTACTCCTATGCTGTGTTAACAGTAGAGATGGGCGAACTGCTGTGGCACGAGCCGGGTTCAACCTGCATAGCCTAAATTGTTCAGTTTTTAACAAAACCAAACAATTGGGGATCCATCAACATCTCTAAAATGGCCGCTGCGACATGCATTGCGGTAAATTATTATACTCTGGGGTCGGAATATAATAGGTGGAGGTCCAGGGGAGGTGTAAAAAATAAAAAGCATTCATACTCACCTTCCGTCACCTCTTTTGGGCCTCCTCATGGTGTCCAGCGCTCTCTTTCTGCTTCCTCGGTGACGTCATGTGCCTGGGGTCACCCTTGAGGCCTGTGTCATGACATCTCGGCGCTTGGCATGTCCATGTCACTGCTGAGGTCCAAAAAAACATGCAAAAATAAAAATAACATAAAAATAAAGCCCTATGTGTCAATGAAAAAAAAGACGCAAAAATTATTTGAAAAACCTGAGCCAAAAAAAAAAATGTTTTTAGCCCTCAAAACCGCATTTATGAAAAAAGCCTGAAAATGTGTCCGGCCCTGAAACAGGGAAAATGGTACTGGTACTGAAGTGGTTAAAGAGAACTAATACTGAACAGAAAAGGAAGATGGACCTGATCAGTATAAGAAAAACTGTCAGATGGCGCTGTAGTCTGGAGCAATGTGTAACTCGCTAGGTACTAGGCAGGAATGGTCAACCATTTCACTACATTCAACTACTAGGGTTGGGAGATTGAAATTCTCCCCATAACCAGCCCAGATCCTCAGTGATATTATTCTGACCCTCTTAGGTATTCTTACCAAACCTTACACCATCCGGCAGATTGACATGAATGCCTGCACTGCCCTAGGCCACCAGGGTCATTACCTAGATCATCAGGGTATTGTCATCAAAGGGAGTCTACTACCACCAAAATCGCTTCAAAACACTGGTGTAACTATAGCAACTGTGACCAGGCCCTGGGGCGAGGGGGGCCCACAAGTCACAGGAACGTAAAGGAACCATTCACTTAAAGAGGACCTTTCATGTCCTCATGTATATGCGGTTTTACATACCGAAGAAAGCCAACAGTGCGCTGAATTCAGCGTACTGCCAACTTTCCTGGTATATGCCTCGGGGCTGGAGATATCGTCGGTCGTAGTTTCACGGTTTACCGTCAGAAGGGCGTTCCTGACAGTCTAGCTGAGCTGTGAGGAGCGCCCTCCCTGACAGTTCTCGTTCATAGACTTGTACTGGAGGGGGCGTTCCTCACAGCGCAGCGTCATCGCTGGGAAGTAAGGAACGCCCCCAGTACAGGGCTATGGACGAGTACAGAGAGAGGGGGCGTTCCTTACTGCCCGGCGATGTCGCTGAGCTATGAGGAACGCCCCCCCCAGTACAAGTCTATGAACGAGAACTGTCAGAGAAGGCCTCACAGCGCAGCTAGACTGTCAGGAACGCCCTTCTGACGGTAAACCGTGAAACTACAACCGACGATATCTCCAGCCCCAGGGCACATACCGGGAAAGCCAGCAGTGCGCTGAATTCAGCGCACTGTCTGCTTTCTAGCGGTATGTAAAACAGCATATACATGAGGACATGAAAGGTCCTCTTTAAATAGGAGCAGAACTACTTCCAGCACTATACCTTATATTCAGCTTCTGGCAGCCGTAACAGCTGATCAGTGCAGGGTCTGGGTGTCGAACCTCGATTGTTCTGATGCTTATGACCTACCCTGTGCATAGGTTATCAATATCCATTTTTCATAGGTCCCAGACAACTCCTTTAACAAAATAATCACACTTTGGGGTCTTCTCTGTGACTCCTGTTATAGTAATAGGGCAGTCACAATGCTCTGCAGCGCCACCAAATGCCAGCAGACAGAAAAAGTGGCCATTTTAAAAACGGTAGCTCACAGTTAGGGTGGGTCCACATTACCATCATAAATGACCGTTGCTCTCATTCATGCAGATATAGACAGCAGAGTTTCACTTGCATCTGCTCTGTACCGCCATTAATGTCCGTTGCTCTGATCCTATGATGGATGAGAGCAATGGACATTCATAACGGTAGTGTAAACAACCCCTCCAAACTATATTGTGGCAGGCAAGTGGTTAACAAAAGAAAAAAAAATCTAAACTATTTTTCTGATATCCACTACGTGCCCGACTGTGGCAGCAATGCCGGGTTAGTCTATTAATAAATATCTCCATTTTATCCAGAGATTTCCATCTTTAATTAACTTAGACAAACATTTTGCAGTCAGAAGACCGGGCTAAACTTTTGCTATAAATCCCTTCCTAAAACATAATGCGCAGAGTGCAATTAGATCTATCGGAGGGATCTATTCCATTTATAGGGAGAGGAAATCACAATTGTGATAAGCAGAGAGTGGAGGCGATATGGCCGTACTATCTATCGCAGAGCCGTCTAGAAACAGAAACGGAAAAAATAATATTTTATTGGATTTCATTTATAATTATTATCATCTACCCTGAATGACGGCTTTATAAGAGACCCCGACTAGTAGCACATTGATCTGCGGCAATACATGATGACCTAAACTGGAATCATCCTCAGATATCAGAGAACTAAGAAAACCTTCTCCCGCCATTCCTCCACCAAATTCTGACCCTCCCATCATCATGGTGCAAGAGAAATCTGGATCCATCTGGCCAGGCCATGTTTCTCCATTGCTCAGTGGTATCATTTTTGCTTTCTTGCCCCTGGCGTCTTGTCATTCTGGTTCCCTTAGACAGTAATGGCGCTCTACCAAGTCATCTACGCTTATGGCCCATGTGTGCTAAGGAATAGTGAGTTGCGTCTTCGTGCACATTAGGCGCACACCAGCAACAAATTCGGTTGCTGTGTCTTTGCAACTTGCTCATTAGGAAGATTCCTGACATCGTCCTCTGATCCATTCATCGACAAGTTGTTTCCATCCACACGATCCTCTTTCTCTGCACCTTTTCCTCGATCACACCATTCTCAGTATACTCTCCACTAGAGAAGGGTGAATCAGTTCAGAATGAATCAGATTCGTCCCGAATTTTCCAAAAGTTTTATATTCTAACACAAAACTTTTGGGTTTCCTGTGAACTGGAGGTGAACTTATTATACTCTGGGGTCTCTTTAGTGTCCCATGTGACCGGTGAGACCCAAACAGAGGCCTCAGAGGTGACCCCAGGTGCATGACGTCTCCCAGGAGGCCGAGAGATAGCTCCGGATGCTGCACAAAGGCCCAAAAGAGGTCAGGGAAGGTGAGTATAAATGTTTTTTTCATTTTTTTACACCTCCCCTAGGCCTCCACCTATTATATTCGGGGATCTGAAGAGACCTCACAGTATAATAATTTAATTTCAAGTTCAGACCAAAACTAACCAGAGGATCAATTCGTCTGAACCCGAGATGAAAACCCCTCAAGGTTGGCGGAGTATGAAATCCTGGCCCCGGCTAGTCTAGGACCAATGATCAGAGCTCATTCCAAGTTGCTCATATTTTCCTATCCAGTGTGGATTTACACTGAAACTGTCTCACAGAAAACGCTATGGGGACACCACTGAGGCCTGTGATTGGGCCTCAGTGATCACATGGGGGCGTGCCAACGTCAGTCCACCCTATGTGACTTCTGAGGCCCAATCACAGGCCTCAGCGGTGACCCCGTGGTGAATGACATCACCCAGGAGGTCAGAAGATGACCCAGAGAGAGCACCAGACACCACATGGAGACCTGGAAGAGGTAAGGGAATGTAAGTATAACTATTTGTTATTATTTCCACCTCCCCTAGGCGTCCACCTATTATACTCTGAAGATACCCCAGAGTATAATAATTTTACTTCCAGTTTTATCCAAACAAGTTTGGCCTGAAACAAATCTTTGGGCCGAACCATCCGAACCCAAAACTAATCTTCAAACGTTTGCTCATCTCTAACAACTCTCATTTCCCCTCCTGCCTGCAATGATCACAAAGAAATAGGGAAGGGGCATAACATGAAGCTCCTGGGCCCCAATACAAAATCTGTACGAGGCCTTCCAACTATAATGTATCCTTTATAGAACTGGTCTCCTGATATTGGGAAGAGACACCTTATGGGCCCCCTATGGCTCCTGGGCCCTGGTGTGACTGCACCCTCTGCACCCCCTCACATTACGCCCCTATCTCTCAGAGATCAGATCAGTGATTTATCCAATCAATAATAAAGCGGCTTCTTTGCTTAAAAAAAAAAAAGTGCATCCTATAGTTAGAAAAATACAGTAAATCCAGGCTCAAACATTCTGAAATACTGCAAAAAAAAATCTGTATGGTATGAACATTCCCTAATGGATTGTTTAATTTAATATTTCCAACACCCTAATGAAGCTGAAAAGAAGACATTTTTCTATAGTAAAACCCATAGTGAGGACTGAGCAACATTCCCATGTATAACAATTACTACTATAAATCATTGTGAGACACTTCATTTACATAGAAGATGTGGATATACGGCTCCTTCATGCTAATGAACACAGATTAGAGAAAGGTTTCGTCAGGTCCTAAATTTGCATCAAAATCTGGATATTCGTGGATTTCTGCAAACTTTTATAAGACTCGCCATCAACAAAAAGCAAACTGAGCAGCCAGTCTCATGTCACATCATATGGTGTGTAACTTGTTCCTACAATGTGTCAGTGCAGGTCCATGCTGGAAGGATATTTAGCTAAGGCCTCATGCACACGACCGAGTGTGCAGGCCAAGGAAGGCATCGGCGATTTTATAGTGGAATGCGCTCAGATGACACCCAAGTTCCATCTTTCTCCCATTGACTTCAAGGGGGGTATCGCTCTACTCTATTCTGATGCCACAAACGTGCTCTGTTATCATCAGAATGGAGCATCAGACCTCTCATAGGAAGAGCCTTGGCCTGCACACTCGGTCATGTGCATGAGGCCTTAGACTATGCCCTAAAAGGAGCCCAGTGAGCAGGCACCACCTAAACTGCTGCCAAATTGTCTGGCAAATTGTTATTTTCCATTAACACAGCACACTGTGACCCCAATTTACTTTTGTGGTTACAACTAGACTCTGATGTAAATGTGACGCATCTTGACACATGTTTTTTTGACTTGTTATACATGTGGGTGTGACTTTTCAGAAAAAGAGCATGACTCAAATGTCCCAAGATGCCAAAATTGTGTCATAAAATTCTGGCTCAAAGTCAGGCTACGATCACACTAACGTTGTGTCACCATTTGGGGACTCTGTCCCCCAGTCCACTTAAAATGTGCAAAGAGAAAAGTCCTTCAAGCAGAGTCAAAGGGTACCTGACTTCTCACCCACTGGACCTCATTATAGTCTATGGGGTCCACGGGTAACCGCTATTTTAGCAGGCGGGTTCTTTGTCGTTTGGTTCCCATGGTGAATACGAATGACGGTGATCACGGTGCAAGTGTAAACCTAGTCATATTTGCAGGGTCTTGCTGGACAGTCTGTTCTCTGGCAGTTTAAGCCTTCATACATGAGGTTCTATCAGTTTTTCTGCTACTAATAGCCCCATTATGGCTGCAGCACATTTTACTTTTCTCCTGTCTAGGGGCATGTACATTAAGGAGCAATCTTCCCTTTCTCCTATCCATTACTACTACTACTACTACTACTACTACTACTACTTGCTTCATTACATGTATATTCTGCCAGCAGTAACTGTAAAATAGCAAACAAATAGCTGAGAAAAGCCCAAGTGACCGTAATATAGGAGACCCAGGGACAATGGACTCCATATATAGGTTATGATGCAGATAAAAAATCCCTGGCACAGAAAAAGAGCAATCCAAGCACAATAAAGAAAGCTGCTTGCTGTCCATGACTAACATCCCAACAGCAATAACACAAGCAGCTAGTTAGTAGATAGAACTACATGCACATTGTGTTTTTCCACAATCAATTATTAATTTGTAGAGAAAACCTGAACAAGCCACCAGGATCAATTGGCATCCTTAGAGCAGGAAAGAGGAGAGAACAGTGCAAAGCAAACTGCAAACTGTTTCTATAGCCAACACAAACTATTGTTCTATGTTGTCAGCCAAGGACAGTCTATGTCCCAGCCGATATTTCATTGCTGTTACAAATAACAATATCATCCATAGAGGTTTTTAGTAGCTTTTGGCGATGCCAATTTGCCATCTAGCTGTCCCTTTGAAGTCCATGTCCATTTAGCTCATGTACTAAGGGAGTATTTTTGTGGTCATATAAAATAAATCAATTCTCTTAACTTAATGTAACAATTATAAGGTAATAGAGGGAGCAGTAACGTATTGACAACTATCGAGCTGAATCACCGTGGCTTTTATTTATACAGACCAATTCACAAAGAGCCAAAGATCTATTATACTTGGCATGGAAATAAATTTGCCGCCAGCAGCTTACATCAGCAGAATCACTAATGCAACTTAAACACATTCTCCATTTCTCCGCACATTTGATAACTCTGAAAGATCCCCTGAGTCTCGCTTATTATTGATGATCTGCGACGCGCTTTTTTAGATTTCTGAGTTGTATTAATTTTCCAAATGAATGAGAAAGTTGGGAAACAAAGGTAGAAATGTTACAGCAACACCATCACATATATTTGTCAAAACAAGGTCTGCGGTCGAAAGCGTTATTTAACATGCGGGGCGACGGAAGTTTTCTTTCCTGTATTATAATAGTCAGTAGTATTGGTACAAGATTAAAGGGCCATTGACAGGCACACCTACAGGCCATAACATTAAAACCACCTGCCTAGTATGGTGTAGGCAGGGCCGTTGTAATGCAGTAAGAAGCCCTGTGCAAACTTTTTGAAAGTGGGCACCTAATGTTCCCCCCTGCAGGCTCCAGCTCTAATGTCTGCAGCTCGGCGCTCATTACGCTTCCCTGTGCAGACATCATAAGCCGAAGGCTGAATAATGGAGCAAGGAGATGATAGCCTAAGGATACAGATAGAGTTGAAATCATTGTCTGCCGTCCGAAACGGCGGGACAGCACCCAAAATGTGGAACTGTCCCACTCGATCCAGGGCGACTATAGGGCCCGATGTGGCTGCACTGTTGGCCCTATGGTTAAAGCGGCCCTGGGTTTAGGTCCCCCACAACTGTCATCCATCAAGGACCATGCCATCCATAAGACATCTGAAGGTGCCCATTAACCTTTACAGCAATTTGTGTTTCAGAAGCTCTTCTGTGACATAGGACAAGATGGACTAGCCTCCATTTGGAACAAGTCGAGTTCGTCATGAATTTTCCAAAAATTTCAGATTCAGACGAACCTGAAATTTTTGAGGTTTGCCACCCGCTAATCACTATTACAATCTGGAGTCTTTTAGACCCCAGACTGTAATGAGTGGAGTCCTAGAGGAGCATAATAAACACTTAAGAACAAGGAACACGTCTGTAGTATGTTACGGCTCTAAAACTGTGGGTAATAGATGGACCCACTAATTTTATGGCCCCTTACACCCATCCATAGTTTTTACAGATGTGTGTCCAGACTGTAAAAAAGAGCTGCAAAATATGTTTATTTTTCTGTTCCATCCATTCATTCAAGTGTATGGGTCAGTGAAAAACATGGAAGGCACACGGATCCCAATTGGTGTGCTATCCGTTCCCTATTTACTGACCTGTTCACTGCACACGGCAGTACATGAAGCCCTATACTCACCTTGTCTCACCTCTCCTGGACTCCTTCATAGACCTCTTTGGTCGCCATTTTCAAGCCTCCTGAGCAACGTCACAGGCCTGTGATTAGGGTTGAGGCCTGTGATTGGGCCTTCATGGTTATGAAGGGCACGGCAAAAGCTGGTGCACCCCACATGATTTCTGAGGCCTGTGATTGGGCCTCTGGATCCCATGATGTTATCCAGGAGGCTGGAAGATGACCAAAGAGGACCACAATGGAGCGTCGACAACACAAGGAGAGGTGAGAGAAGGTGAGTATCAGTATTTATTGTGTTTCCACACCTCATCTGGGCCTTCACTTATTATGCTCTGGGGGTTTGAAGAAACCTCAAAATATAGTAATCATTGCATTTCCCATTTGGACAGGAAACAAAAATGGTGGACAAACCTCAGAAATATTTGCAAAACAAATCTTGAGAGGTTCACCTACCTCTATTTTCCACATGTATACATGAGCCTTAAAGGAGTTGTGCAGGGTTAGAAAAAATGGCTGACTTCTTAGCACATGTTAGACAAATGACCACATCACGTTGGACACATGACCATGCAGCAGCTCATTCCCATTCATTTAAATGTCAATGAGATGAAATCAGCCATTTTTTCGGATCCTGCACAACCCTTTTAAGCACCAATGACCCAGATGTCTCTCTTTCTACTACGTTTGTTTGAAATGTAACATCCACCACATACCAGTCATCACAACTGGCCCTTGTCAAGGTTGCTCAGATCCTTACGCTTGCCAATTCTTCCTGCTTGCAACACACCGACTTCAAGAATGGACTGTTGACTTGCTGAGTTATATGTCCCGGCCCCTTTTCACGCTACCAACGCTTCGCCTGGCTGACCAAAAATAAAAAGTTCTCTAAAAATAAAAAGTATCTTCATAATAATATTGGATGCTTGTAATAATCTCTAGATACAAGAATGTGGAATAACAGGAGCTGAGAGCTGAGCTGCCAAGAGGGCAAAGGGATTTAAGGTAAAACATTTTATATACATTGTATATGAAAACCATTGCTGATTTGACTATTACACTATACAGGGGGTGCAGGTTTTTCTGTATTCTTTACTTTAGTCCCTCCCACAAGGAGCTGCTCAGCATTGTAAACAAGACAGCAATGGCCAGGGCAGAATAAGTTGTGGGATTTTTATATGATTGTAATGATATGAGGGTGCAATGGGAACAAGCTTAAGAAAGTATCTGGAATATGCAAACGATTTAAGAAGGAAATAGTATTAAAGAACAGAAAAGAATTACAGATAAATACAATATAATATCTGCTTCATCGAGATCCCACAAATTTGCATTGGATTCTATTAAGAAACTGTGACTGCAAAAATCAGCCAAGTATGGCCTTGGCCTTATAATTAAGGCTGATCAGTATTGGTGAGGGATACAATCATATAATGCATGGATACATACGTCAGCAATACATCAACAATGTCAACAAGACCTAATGATAATCTAATGTACCCTATATTCGTTCTATATACTGCTGCTAGGGCAGAGAACTTGATGGTGGAAGACTTGGCCCTATTAAAGGGAACCCCTAAATCTCTATTTTTTAATGGGAACGTTGGGGACCCCTAAACCAGAAGTGTATCCTCCACTGAACATGAGCATACTTGCCAACTCTCCCGAAATATTCAGGAGGCTTCTGTAGAAAATGGGCGACTTTGCAGAGTCCTGGTAGAGTTGGCAAATGTGATATAGGCAATTTATGTTGCCAACAGATTTTGTGTCCACATCACAAAAAGGAACATGACATGCAACCAAATTGGGCATGCTGCGTTCGGCCACCACTAAGGCCTGTGATTGACATCATGACTCTTGCGTGGCCAAGTGAATGCTGTGGCCCAATCACAGGCCTCAACTGTGACCTTGTGCACATGATGTCACCAGGAGAGCACTAGACACCACGAGGAGGCCCAAAAGAGGTGAGGGAAGGTGAGTATAAATGCTTTTTTAATTTCTTTTTCACCTCCCCTGGGCCTCTACCTCCAACTGAAGAGACCCCAGAGTATAATTTACCACAATGCATGTTATGATCATTTTACTTTACCCAAGATGAATCCCCAATTGTTCAGTTTCGTTAAAAACCAAACAATATGGAATATTCGGGTTGAACCTGGCTCGGAACGAATTGGTTCACCCATCTCTAGTGGCACACTGGGCAATTATCTGGAATTCCTTTTTAGTAGGGGGTCCCCTCAAAGGGGATAAAACCACTCAGTAATATTTAAGGATTGATTTATACTATTATATGTCATGATTTTCGTTTTGGCTCTTTAATAGAGTATCATTTGGGAACTATATGGTGTTATTATATGAGCAGTATATAGCGGTATTATATCAGCTCTGCCTCTTAGTATGGCAGTATATATTATGAGAAAAAGTATCGTCAAGAGGGAACTGCTTTGCTTTTTACCTACAATCCCACTCTGTGCCTGGCAATTACCCCTTTTACCCTCCCTCCAATTCAGCCTTAATCATAGTAAACTTTGAAAAAAAAAATAAAATTTATATTTTTTATTTTTTTCGTACTTTGTTTTGCTGGAAACTTTACGTAGGCATCAGATATTCTGTACAGACAGCGGCGGGGCGAGCTCCATAGCAGGCGCCCAGGTGACCGGGGAACATGGTAAATAAATGTGTTCTTGTCAGTGGAAATCTGTCATAACCAACACAGAACACAGTTTTATCTCAGCCCAACGTGGCCACTAAAACTCTAATTCTTTTGTCATTTTATGCATACAGAGACTAAAAAATAGGCTCCATAAAACACGCCGGTAGAAAGGAAATAGAAATTTAAAAGATAAAGCTGCAGCATTGCTTCAGGATTTATGTCCGAAGAATGAGAGAGGCGAAAGTAGGCAGTAATAAAGGAAGTTTATTTTTCCTCACAACTCATATTTTATGCCAAAATACACATTGTGCAATTTTAAAATTGAGGATTATGGCTGCTGTATATTACAGAGCTTCCCTTATGTAAATGCCGTACCTATTATTACAGGGAAGACAGAGCCAGATGTCATCTAAATCTGCATGGAATTATTTATTGGGGCAAGTTTTTGCATGTTTTACGAGCCCACAGGCAACTAAATAAGTCTGGAAACACTAAATAAAAACTCAGCTTTTCTGTCCTCAGATATAAGTCTGCCTCGAGCTTAAGGCTGAGGCCCCACTTTTTTTGTTGCAGCTTTTTTTGTTGCAGATTTTGCTGCGGTTTTTAGAGTCAAAGCCAAGAATGGACACAAAAGGAATAGGAAATATATCGGAAGTTCTTATACTTCTACCTGCTGCTCAATCCACTCCTGGCTTTGGCTCAAAAAAACTCAGCAAAATTTGCAAAAAAAAAAAAAAAAGCAGCGTTTCTGCAACGTGGGGCCTCAGCCTAAAGGGGTTTTCTGGGTGTCAGGTCATCAATATCAGACCATCGGAGGTCCAACATTGAGCACCCCCACTGATCAGTTGTTCTCAGCAGCCATTGGAAATAACATAGAGAATGGGACTAGCATAGCTCCATTCTTTGTATAGTGGTCGGCCTGAGTTACTGCAGCTCAGCTCTCATTCACTTAAAGGGGTTTTTCAGACTAAATAATTGATGACCTGTTCTTAAAGATCAATTAAAGAGTAGCAGGGGTTTGACACCCAGGCCCCAAACCAATCAGCTCTTTGAAGAGGCTGCTGGGTTTCTGTGAGCGTTGTAGCCTCTTTAGTACTTACCAAGCACAGCGCCGTACAATTGAATAGTGGCTGTGCTTGGTACCACAGTTCAGCCCATTCATTTGAATAGGGCTGAGCTTTGATCAGGCCATGTTACTTATGAATGTGACATCACATAACCTGGCAAGTGGAAGCAGTGCTCAGGGAACTGATCTACGGAGGTCCCAAGCATTGGACCCAATGGTACACAACCGTGAGGTGGACTTATTAAACCAGGCATGCCCTCCCAAGAATTTTGGTTAAGGAATATGCAAATAAGACCTCCTTGGTGTAAAAAAAAAAAAAAAAAAAAAAAAAAAAACTTGCACTAGCGCCACCTTTTGGAAGGTAGCTAGCTCCCTATGGGTCAATGCCTGGTTTTCAGAAAACCTAATAGCATGATCTGGGAATAATAGCCTAGACCAGGGGTCAGCAACCTTCGGCACTCCAGATGCAGTGAAACTATAACTCCCAACATGCTCCATTCACTTCCAAGAACAGCAGAACACGTATGCATGCTGGGAGGTGTAGTTTTACAACAGCTGGAGTGCCGAAGGTGGCCTACCCCTGGCCTAGACAGAATATCTGAGAGTCCCATCTGCAGACAGCTGTTTCAAAGTTTTTGCCTCTCATCAGGTCGATGCAGTGTATTGGCTGGATGAGAGGCAATAACTTCGAAACAGCTGATCTATAGGGATCTACCTTCCAAAACAAGGAGGACCAAGGAGGTTTTATTTGCATATTCCTTACCAATAATTCTTGGCAGGGCATACATGGTCCAATAAGTCCCTCCACATCTCACGGTGGCATCTCCTTAATGAGACACATTACTCTTTCTGACCCATATTGTAGACCTCTCATCCTGCCAGCCAGTACCTTGCGCTGCACTGATGAAAGGCAATAACCTCAGAACAGCTGTCTGCGGATGAGACCCTCTTCCTTTTCGAGGAGATATTCTAGCTTGGCTATTATTCCCAGAATATGCCCTTAGGTTTCATGAAGACCAGACATTGATCTATAGGGTGATGCCTTCCAAAAGATGGTGCTAGAGCAAGTTCCTCTTTTCCACCAAGCAGAACTTATTTGTACAGTGCCTTGCAAAAGTATTCATACCCTTTCAACTTTTTCACATTTTGTCACCTTACAACCACAAACTTAAATGTATTTTATTGAGATTTTCAGTGATAACCAAAACAGTAACAGATAATTGTGAAGTGGAAGGAAAATGATACATGGTTTTCAAAATTTTAATCAAGCAAAAATATGAAAAGTTTGACGTGCAAAAGTCTTCAGCCCCCCTATATCAATACTTTGTAGAGCCACTTTTCGCTGCAATTCCTGCTGCAAGTCTTTTGGGGTCTGTCTCTATCAGCTTTGCACATCTAGAGACTGAGATTTTTCCCTGTTCTTCTTTGCAGCCAGATTGGATGGAGCGTCTGTGAACAGCAATTTTCATGTCTTGCTGCAGATGCTCATGCAGGGTTACTTTTCCGCCACACATAGTGCTTTGCATTTAGGCCAAAAAGTTGAACTTTGGTCTCATCTGACCAGAGCACCTTCTTCCACATGTTTGCTGTGTCCTCTATTTGGCTTGTTGCAAACTGCAAACGGCACTTCTTGTGTCTTTCTTTCAACAATGGCTTTCTTCTTGCCGCTCTTCCATAAAGGCCAGATTTGTGGAGTGCACGACTTATAGTTGTCCTATGGACAGACTCTCCCACCTGAGCTGCGGATTTCTGCAGCTCCTCCAGAGTGACCATGGGCCTCTTGGCTGCTTCTCTGATCAGTACTCTCCTTGCTCGATCTGTTAGTTTAGGTGGACGGCCATGTCTTGGTAGGTTTGCAGTTGTAGATTAATTTTTCCATTTTTGGATGATGGATTGAACAGTGTTCCTTGGGATACGCAAAGCTTCGGATATGTTTTTATAATCTAACCCTGCTTTAAACTTCTCCATAACTTTATCTCTGATCTGTCTGGTGAGTTCCTTGGTCTTCATGATGCTATTTGTTCACTAGTGTTCTCTAAGAAACCACTGAGGCCTTCACAGAACAGGTGTATTTATACTGATACTAAATTAGACACAGCTGGATTCTATTAAGTGACTTCTGAAGGCAATAGATTGCACTGGATTTTATTTATGAGTATCAGAGTACAGGGAGCTGAATACTTTTGCACGTCACACTTTTCATATTTTTATTTGATTAAAATTTTGAAAACCGTGTATCATTTTTCTTCCACTTCACAATTATCTGCTACTTTGTGTTGGTTATCACTGAAAATCTCAAAAAATACATGTAAGTTTGTGGTTGTAAGGTGACAAAATGTGAAAAAGTTCCAGGGGTATGAATACTTTTGCAAGCCACTGTATACTCCTTACATGCCTAGACCTATGAGCCTAGAAGGTTGTACGTATATGCAAGAGGTTTTCTATCCATTGTATTATATGATCACTGTCCCTTTTTTTTAATATTACTTTTTCCTATACACCAGGCCGGCTGTTAAACGTTCTCACTACTGAATATTCATACAATGACGCATACAGAGTCTCTTACACCACTATAAAGCAATGCTATAGCCGCAGACGACAGGAATCTATCGCTCACCACTGAAATTAATACAGTTCAAGGTAGCTCAGGCCTGGGTGGAATCTGCGCTTTTCAGCATTATAGGTTTTTCCCTCTAGATAGCCTGCAGCTCCTTGATCCATAAATACTTTCTCAATGGACTCCGCTGTCACTTGGGATATGAAAAGTCTAAAATGAAATACCTGCAGGCTGCAATTTTTTTCATTGCTCGCTCACTAAAACTCCGGCCCCTGACAGGCACTAGGTGAGGCCGAGAATAAGGAGAACGAAGGTTTATCAGGATGTGGCTGAACTACAGACATCATCATTATGGACAGGGATAGGGCGGGGAGCGGAGAATTCTAGAGAAATAGGTAGGCAATAGATAGAACCGATAGATATGAAAACAGGAGATGGATAATTAGAGAGATAGATAGATAGATAGATAGATAGATAGATAGATAGATAGATACTGATAATGACAAGATGTCATTGCTGTATTATATGACATTCCATAATACCATTGAGCAGCATGGTGGCTCAGTGGTTAGCAGTTCTGGATTTGAATCCAACAAGGACATCATCTGCAAGGAGTTTGTATGTTCTCCCTGGCTTTCCTCCGGGTACTCCGGTTTCCTCCCACACTCCAAAGACATACTGAAAGGGAATGTATATTGTGAGCCCTATAGGGGACATTGAGTGATGACAATGCATGAGCAGTGCAATATGCTGGCACTATACAAGTAAAATAAAAAAGAAATTTAAGTAACTTCAATGTTGTGTAGTGGTCAATTGTGTAACAATACAAAATACAACGTATCCATCTCCTTGAAGTGTATATGTATTTTAACACTTAACGACAAGGGCGTAACTAGCAAAGACTAGCCCCCCCCCCCCACACACTCTCACACACACACACACACACAGCATAGCGCCCCGTTTCCTGACCTCCACACACTATAATGTCCCGTAGCAGCCCCTGCACACGGTATATTGTCAGACAGTGGCCCCTCCACACATTATAATGTTCCATAGCAGCCTTCATACAGTATAATGTCCCATAGCGGCCCCTCCAGACAGTATAATGTCCCATAGAGGCCCCTGCACACAGTATAATGCCCCATAGTGGCCCCAACGGTGTTCGTTGCAAATATTGCTAAAATTTCAGCTTCAGTAGAACCCGAAATTTTTGAGGTACACCACCCACAAACTATTATTATACTCTATATTTATTATACTATATTTTTTTTAGACCCCAGAGTATAACAATCGGAGGCCCAGGTAAGGTGACAAACATAAAAACCACTGTTACTCACCTCTCCTGTGCTCTGGCGGGACTCCCTGCTGTTTTCGTCACTCTTCAATAATGTTCCAGACGTTGCGCTGCCGACCTGACCATGTGACATCTGTGACGTCACTACAGATGCTCGAAGACAGGGAAGAGTCGCACCGGATCCCAGGAGAGGTAACACTGGTTTTTATATTCGCTCACCTCCCCTGGGCCTCTGATCATTATACTCGGGGGTCTGAAGAGACCCTCGAGTCTAATAATAGCAGTATTTGTTGGGATTTGTCCCACAAAAAATATTCTAGCTGCAGGCCTGTGGCCTTGCTTACCGCTCCCCGCTTCTGCTCGCGGCCGGTCTCTGCTTCCCCTTCTTCCTTCCAGGAGGGCCCAGCGACGTGATATGGGATGCCCAGGGCCACCTGGAGGGAAGAAGGGGAAGCGGAGGTGGCAGTGAGCAGGAACGGGGATCGGTAAGTAATCGGTTGGGGGGCCCTGTCGCAGCTGCTACGGCGGTACTTATGCCACTGCTTAAAGAGTCGGCTACTTTAGGCAAGGCTTCTTGGAAATTAGCTGATCACAAGCGATCCGTGAGCAATCAACCTTTTTTGCCTGCAGCACCACCACTGGTGAAATTGAGCATTACACAATGTCTATTGAAATGAATGGGCTGTCTGTGTCATGCAGGACAGGTCCTGCAGGGTGAGAGACGCTTATTGTAATCCCACTCTGGCCAAGAGATCAGGACCCCCTATATTAGCTCCAAAATTCCTCAATAGGGTATATGAAAATGAATTTTCAGAACTCGACAATCCCTTTAAGGTATAGTGAAATATAATGAAGTTCAAAGTCATAAGTTCACCCTGTGTCAAAATATGGTAACAAAAAGAAATCTTACATCTGTTTTGAAGTTTTTAGACCGTAGCGAGTGAGCATAACATTTACATATATAGCCAGGAAGAATTGTCAGTAACAGGAGGAATACGGTAATTCTATGGATCCAGGTCAGAAACAAAACAATGAATATTAGGCAAAAATATCCAGATAGAGGACTAATCAAAAATTCCTTTCATGTACATGTAAGTATTCTATCGCCACCTAAAGGAGAAACAGTATACTGCTATAATGGACATCAGAACCTACAGTACTTTATACATTCTTCAGGTGGGAGAAACTAACAGGTTTACTGAAGGGTTTTTCTAAAAATAAATACATTTTGATAAATGTTAATCAGGATTTGATACATTTTTGAAGGTATAGACACAATCTTAATCCCATCCATGAAGTACATCTTGGCGATGGGCGGTTAAGAGGTTAATATTGATAGAGGAAGCTACTCCAGCGGGCACCAAGACGGGTAGTAGTCGCTAATACTAATATGCAAATTGCACACGGTCACAAAAATGTTAAAATTTCCATTCATTTCAATGGGATTTTATTTTGTGTCCATTTTACACCAAATCCGTCACATGTCCGTTATTTTTCGCAGGGAAAAAAACCAAAAAAACAAAACAGACATGCAGGATTTTTGTGTCCGTGAAAAAAAAATGGTTTCATGACGGACATCAAGTGTCCATTATTTTTTAACATTAAAGTCTATGGGTTACAGACAGTAACAGATGGGCGCCCGTTACACTGTCCATTTTTTTTTCTGTGCATGCTCAGAAAGCAGAAACAAAAAAAAAAAAAACGGACAGTATAAAAACGGACACTAACTGATGCTAATGTGTCCATTAAAAGGACCACTTAAAAAAACGGACACATTAACATCAGTTAGTGTCCGTTATTGTATGTTACAATAGATGTCTGTTTTTTTTTTTTTTTTAAACGGACACTATCATACCGGATATCCAACAGTGGTGTGAACCCTGCCTTACCTTAGGATAGATCAATGTCAGTCTGGGGGTGGTCCAGATCAGGCACCGCCTACAATTCAGCGGTTTAGAGACACTGTAGACGCTGTATCACAGGATGGCAGCTCAGCACTCATTCGCCATCAAAAATCTGGCTGTTGTCAAATTCCAGCAAACTGAAAAATATTCAATATAAAAACATACAAATCGGTCCTAACCTTTAGTATGGTTTTTAATTATGTAAATGAACCCCATTTGGGATACATATAATGTTTAGATTAGCTTTTAGTTACATTTTTTTGGAGGTCCATGTGAAATAACACACAATTCTATCAATTTTTTGAATTTTTTTGCGTTTTTACAGCGTTCACTCTGCATTATACATGACATGGCAGCTTTGTCCGGTGGGTCATTACGATTACGGTGATACCAGATTTGTATAGTTTATTATGTTATCACTTTTACAAATAAGAACGATTTTCCTGGGGTCACTGTATTCTGACACCTATAACTTTTTTGTTTGGTTGACGGAGATATGTCAGGGATCTTTATTTGTGGGACAAGTTGTACTATTTATTGATATGAATGTTTGGTATGTCTGACTTTCTAAGCACTATTTGTTATTTTTTGGGGGAAATCAAAGTAACCCAAATACGTTAATTTGCGTATTTTTTTTTATTTTTTTTTTTTTTTAGTTTTCACCATTCAGGATAGTTAACGCTGTTTTTGCCTATACACATGTGGGGCTACCAAATTTGTTTGTTTATTTTTGTTATATATACAGTCATGGCCAAAAGTTTTGAGAATGATACAAATATTAATTTTTACAAAGTCTACTGCTTCAGTTTTTCTAATGGCAATTTGCATATACTCCAGAATGTTATAAAGAGTGATCAGCTTAATAGCAATTACTTGCAAAGTCAATATTTGCCTAGAAAATGAACTTTATCCCCCAAAACACATTTCAACATCATTGCAGCCCTGCCTTAAAAGGACCACCTAACATGGTTTCAGTGATTGCTCCATTAACACAGGTGTGGGTGTTGATGAGGACAGGGCTGGAGATCAATCTGTCATGATTAAGTAAGAATGACACCACTGGACACTTTAAAAGGAGGCTGGTGCTTGCCATCATTGTTTCTCTTCTGTTAACCATGGTTATCTCTAAAGAAACACGTGCAGTCATCATTGCACTGCACAAAAATGGCCTAACTGGGAAGAGTATTGCAGCTAGAAAGATTGCACCTCAGTCAACAATCTATCGCATCATCAAGAACTTCAAGGAGAGAGGTTCCATTGGTGCCAAAAAGGCTCCAGGGCGCCCAAGAAAGACCAGCAAGCGGCAGGACCATCTCTTAAAAGTGTTTCAGCTGCGGGATCGGGCTACCAGCAGTGCAGAGCTTGCTGAGGAATGGCAGCAGGCAGGTGTGAGTGCATCTGCACGCACTGTGAGGCGGAGACTCTTGGAGCAAGGCCTGGTCTCAAGGAGGGCAGCAAAGAAGCCACTTCTCTCCAGAAAAAACATCAGGGACAGACTGATATTCTGCAAAAGGTACAGGGAGTGGACTGCTGAGGACTGGGGTAAAGTCATTTTCTCTGATGAATCCCCTTTTCCATTGTTTGGAACATCTGGAAAACAGCTTATTCGGAGAAGAAGAGGTGAGCGCTACCACCAGTCTTGTCTCATGCCAACTGTAAAGCATCCTGAAACCATTCATGTGTGGGGTTGCTTCTCAGCCAAGGGAATCGGCTCTCTCACAGTCTTGCCTAAAAACCCAGCCATGAATAAAGAATGGTACCAGAATGTCCTCCAAGAGCAACTTCTCCCAACCGTCCAAGAGCAGTTTGGCGCTCAACAATGCCTTTTCCAGCATGATGGAGCACCTTGCCATAAAGCAAAGGTGATAACTAAATGGCTCAGGGAACAAAACATAGAGATTTTGGGTCCATGGCCTGGAAACTCCCCAGATCTTAATCCCATTGAGAACTTGTGGTCAATCATCAAGAGACGGGTGGACAAACAAAAACCAACAAATTCAGACAAAATTAAAGCATTGATTCTGCAAGAATGGACTGCTATCAGTCAGGATTTGGTCCAGAAGTTGATTGAGAGCATGCCAGGGAGAATTGCAGAGGTCCTGAAGAAGAAGAGTCAACACTGCAAATATTGACTTGCTGCATGAACTCATTCTAACTGTCAATATAAGCTTCTGTTACTCATAATATGAATGCAATTCTATTTCTGTATGTGATAAAAACATCTGACAAACACACATAAAAACCAGAGGGCAGCAGATCATGTGAAAATATAATATTTGTGTCATTCTCAAAACTTTTGGCCATGACTGTGTATGTGTATGTGTATATATATATATATATATATTTTTATTTTTTTTTTTTAATATAAAAGGTTGGTTTTTTTGGGGGTTTTTTTTTTTTTACTATGTGTGTGTTTTTTTCACTTTTTCCCTGTCCCACAAGGGGACTTGAAGCTGGGATCTCAGATCCCCTGTGCAATGTACTGCAATACATTAGTATTGCAATCTTGCTCCCGGGACCCCCTGGATGCAGTGGTCACTACTGACCCAGAAGTAATATGGCAGGTACAGCTCCTGTGCCCGCAGCATTACAGCGCCATACTATTATGGCCCTGAGCGTTAACTATACGCTCAGCGTGACGTAATAATACGGCACAGACAGTGGTGAACCTAGCCTCTTTGCTGCCTGAGGCGGACTATAGAAAGACGCCCCCACCCCCCCCAAAAAAAAAAACTGAGTTTCCATGCTACTAGTTTAACACACTGTTATCGTCGCACAATATACACAATACACAAAGTTATAAAACAGTTTTTAAGAATTCTTCTTCCTGTATTACTTCAGTATCAGATCAACAACACGGCATTAACAATGACAATAACTTCACACATCTTCTGCTTGGTGGATGGACGAGCCCACGTGGCCCCCATTCTCTATAATAGGAGCCCCGCAGACAGCTGAGTACTGGACTTCGGGTATCTTTGGCACTCCCATTGAAGTGAATGAGAGCCACGCGGGTTCGTCCATCCACCAAGTGACACCTATATATATGGCTGCGGTCAGGCTGAATTCTCACCTAGTGGGGGGAAAAACCCAATTCTCAGGCTCAGTGGGGGTCTCAGCAGACAGACCCCCATCAATCAGGTATTTATCCTCTATCATTTAGGTGTATACAGGGCAGTAACATTCTGTGACTTACAGGTGACGTCTCTGACTAATCGGTCACATTTCCCTTCTCTTCCCTCTGGACCGCCATGACCACTTCTTCCAGCTGTGACTTGTGTCTGTAAAGGTTGCAACACAGACATCTTTGGCTCCTCACTTTTCCAGGCATCCAACCCACATTGTCCTCACCTACACAAAGCCCCCATCCTGCTGCTACCGCCAATTATAAAATATATGATATAACCCCCCATAATGAATAATACCCCCAAGTGCATCTTTATATTAATAATGTCCGTGTGTACCCTGTATAAATAGTGCCCCTTATTAATAATGCCCCAGGTGTTAACTAATTAAAAGGTTTTCCAGGTCATTAATAAACTAATCAGTGGGGTTCAAAAACACAGGACCCCCACTGATCAGCTGTTTGAATGGTACCTGTGTAAGCGCCGTGACCGCTTCTCTGTTTACATAGTGTATTTCATCTCATAGCGGCCATGTCATGTAACTACAGCCTCGTCCTGTACATGTCTACAGTATGTGACAAGGCTACAATTACATCATACGGTCACTATAAACAGACAGCGTATAATATAAACAGGTGCCATAGCCCATGTTTATAGCGCCCCATTTACACACACTATAATGTTCCACAGCAGCCCCTGCACACTGTATTATGCCTCGCAGCGGCCCCTGCACAATGTATTATGCCTCTCAGCGGCCCCTGCACACGGTATTATGCTCCATAGTGGCCCCTGCTCACGGTATTATGCCCCGCATTGGCCACTGCACACGGTATTATGTTCCGCAGCAACTCTTGCACAGTTTTATGCCCCATATTGGCCCCTGCACTGGTATTATGCTCCATAGTGGCCCCTACACTTGTATTATGCTCCATAGTGGCCCCTGCACTGGTATTATGCTCCAGAGTGGCCCCTGCACAGGGTATTATGCTCCATAGTGGCCCCTGCACAGGGTATTATGCTCCATAGTGGCCCTTGCACTGCTATTATGCTCCATAGTGGCCCCTGCACTTGTATTATGCTCTATAGTGGCCCTTGCACTGCTATTATGCTCCATAGTGGCCCCTGCACTTGTATTATGCTCCAGAGTGGCCCCTGCACAGGGTATTATGCCCCATAGTGGCCGACCCATGAACTATTATTATACTCTGGGGTCTTTTCAGACCCCAGAGTATAATGATTGGAGACCGAGGGAAGAATACAAACATAAAAACCAGAGTTACTTACCTATCCTGGACACCGGTGCACTCCTTGCAGCTTTCAGCCCTGTTTAATTGCGCACACACGTCACGTGATCAGGCCGGCGACGCGACCTGATGATGTCACCACAGGCCTCAAGCCTGCTCGGAGTTACATCGGATCGCAGGAGGTAACACTGTTTTTTATGTTCCCTCACCAACCCTAGGCCTCCGATTATTATACTCCGGGGTCTGAATAGACCCCGGAGTATAATAATAGTAGTATTTGCGGCCCGCGGCCTAACTTACCGATGCCCGCGGCCGCTCACAGCGGCATCCACTTCCTTTTCTGCGTCCCATAGCAGAAGGGGAAGCGGGGGGTGGCCACAAGCAGACGCGGGGTAGGTAAATAAATAGGCCCTGACCTGCCGGGGATGCTCCAACAGGTTACGGCCTATTTATATATATAAAAAAAAGTTATACTCACCTGCGATGCCTTGATGCAGCCGCCGCCGCCTCCTCCTCCTCTTGTCCGCGACGTCTGTGTCTCAGCGTAGGCGGCGTGATGACGTCATTGTATCGCCGCCTGCGCTGAGATGCGACGTCTTGTAAACCAGCCCAGGACAGGCCCCGCTCAGCTCTGTTTTTTTGTTTTTTGTTTTTTTAAAGCGGCCTGTCCTGGGCTGGTTTACATTAAATAGTAAAAATGCCGCCCCCCGGACAGTGCAGCCCGAGGCGGCCGCCTCACCTCGCCTCATTAGCGGTGCGCCCCTGGGCACAGAGCAGGAAGAAGTTAAAAGTTATTTTTTATATTGAATATTTTTCAGATTGATGCTGGAATTTTACAATGTTTGGAATATTGGATTTCAGACCTTTGGATTCAGGGATGTTCTTTCCGAGCATTAATGGGAGATGGAGCCAACTTTAACTGAACGAGTGAGCTGTGAGAATTTCTTTTTGATTTTTTTTGAGTCTGTCCCCACAGATAGACAGGTTAAGTTCTCCTGATTCAACAATGTTTTTTAATCTTGTGAATCGGTATCACCGCTGCAGAGAGAACATTTTTGTTAATATGCAAATGAGCTCTTTGAAGCAAAGAGGGTGTTTGTGCTCCAAAGTGCTCATTTGCACATTGATAAAAACAGCAATATCTCAGCAACTGAAGCCCCGAGTCACAAGGGGGACACAGTTTGGTAGGTGACACTATTGCAGTGGATGTCAGGTTTTTAAATATGGTGCCCCCTCTGAAGCAGAGTGAGTGCCATAACCGACAGATGTACGCCGTTTTATACAGCAGAGACCTAACAATGTTCGCAATCAGGGAGGGGAAAAAAAAATATATATATATACACATACACACACGTCGCTCCCCCTACATAGTAGGCATCTTAGCTTCCAAAATGCCCGAACTACAAACATAAAAATATCTCTCATATGGTGAATGGTGTATTGGGGAGGCCAAAATGGCCAAACTGGTGTTTTTTCACTGCTTCACCTCCCCCCAAAAAATTTGAATAAAAACAGACATTTCTCAAAATTGTATAAATAAAGTACATCTGGCCAAAAAAACAAAAACAAAAAAAAAAAAAAAACACACACACACAAAGAAGATTGGGAGTTAAACAAAAAAAAAAAAACAAACAAAAACAAACACTACTGCAGGAAAGGGTGAAATAACTTGCAGTACGTCTAACCTATCTTACAATATAAAGGCCTCATTCAGTTACAAACACTGACACATAACACTAACATGCTACAAATAAATAAATACAGATAAAATGCATTAAATATTTATTTGGAAACTAAAAAAAAAAAAAAAAAAAAATAGTTTGAGAGACATTTATAGATTCAGCATCGTCATAACCTGACATAAGATGCAATACTTTATGGTCACATCCTCATTTTTAAAATGAATAGAAAACCAGTGAGCGCGCCCGTCTCGTCTGAAAGGAAGGGAGCAGCACATAAAGCACCTCATTCATAATACATAACATAAGAACACTACCATGGCAGAGCTGACCTGTTTCTGATTTTAAAGCTACTAAAATGCAAGTCAAGATTTAGGAAAACGTTAAGACTATCAAAAAACGTATCAATAAAATAAGACAAAATGCTAAAACACTTCTAACGGACGCGATGGGTTGTCTGAGACCAACTCAGCTTTTCACTAATACCCCGAGGTATTCCCCAAAATCAAAATCTGAAAATTGTCTCCTGTAGTGTTAGGATTTTAAAGAGGACCTTTCACCAACTCTCTGAACCCTTAATAGGCGCCGCTCCACCGACTCTGGCGCAGTTGGAACCTTTTCTCTAGCCCCCACCACTCCTGAATAATCCTTTGTTAGCTTCAGCATCCAATATGCTAATTAGCCACCCTACTGTGAGGTGGGCGGGTCCCAGACCATCTGCTCCAGCCAAGGACCGCCCACCTGCTGGTAGAGAACCAAGGGGAGGGTCACTTCATACAGTTATATCATGGGAGTTCTACAACATAGAACCTTGCTTCTGGTGTCGTATGAAAGGAGAATTCTAACTATCATATGACACAGGTTACAGTTCTACCTGTACTATTTCTACAGATATCACTGGTTGAAAATACAGTAGCCATTGGGATATTTGTACATGGCTACATATAAATGGAGAAGTATATTAAAAATATTCATCCAAAAATATTCTTGAGTGCACATCCCATTTACCCTTATTGCCATGACTAGCGGGCCCTGGCATCTCCCTTACATTAACACCGACCCTGCCAATATGGTGTCTGTAAAAATAGAGTTAGTCTCAGAAAACCCCTGTAAGGTTTACACATTCAGAACTCCTGTGTGGTGCATATATTAAAGGCACTCAATTTTTGTATGTCTAGTGTAAATTTTAAAGGGAGTGTTACCTGAACCCAGCATATCACACAGCCCTGCAGATAGATAGGTTAGGGTCAGCTGAATTAAATGGGGTTTTCTCCTTGTCAATGTCAGAGATATCAGTTTTTCAATATGCAAATGAGCTATTTAGAGCAACAAGGGTGTTGAGATTGCTACAAAAACTAAGTGGCCACGCCCTCATTGCTCCAAAAAGCTCATCTGTAGATTGAGCAAACTGGCACTATCTAGACAACAGGGGCAGCAATTCACAAAGTGAAAATTCTATTTGATGCAGGTGACACTAACCTATCTATCTGCGGGACAGGGTGGATATGTTGGGTTCTGGTGACCCTAACCTATCTATCTGCGGGACAGGGTGGATATGTTGGGTTCTGGTGACCCTAACCTATCTATCTGCGGGACAGGGTGGATATGTTGGGTTCTGGTGACCCTAACCTATCTATCTGCGGGACAGGGTGGATATGTTGGGTTCTGGTGACACTAACCTTTCTATCTGCAGGGCTGGGTGGATATGCTGGGTTCTGATGACAGACTCCCTTTAATACACATGAACACATTAAAGTTTGGACATGGATCTCACAAATTCCTTCTTTTAAATATCCTGTACATCTACTTCGAAGATCACCAGGAATAAGACATGCAGTTTACCAAGACCTGGAGTTCAGGGCTATGGAGTCGGAGTCGGAGCCTATTTTGGTGGAGTCGGAGTCGGTATAAAATGGACCGACTCCGACTCCCAAAATATATAATAAATTGGTAGTTAGTAGTACAATGCAGTATGTGCTGAATATATTTTCATAAGAATTTGGGAAAATGATGAAATGTCCTGTAAAGGTCTGTTCTATTCCTCATATAATGATGAGATTGAGTTCTGAGTGAACCTATAAGGTTTAGCAGCAGGGATGTGGAGTCGGAGTCGGTGCCTATTTTGGTGGAATTGGAGTCGGAGTCGGAGTCAGGGGAAATAAAGGAGTCGGAGTCGGGGCTTTGGCGTACCGACTCCACAGCCCTGCTGGAGTTAAAAGAATATTCTGACTAGTAACGGTTATCTCCTATTGACTGGATAGGGTAGAAGTGTCTGAACGCTGGGGTCTGACTCCTGGGACCCCCACTGATCACAAAAACTGGTGAAACCTAGTGGTGAATGGAGTGGTAGTGCACATGCAAAATCACTGCCCCATGCACTTCTATAGGACTGACCTAGCCCAAAGCATTGAAAGATTCAGGTCTGGGCAAATTCCACTAGTCCGTTTGCCAAGAAATTTCCATTTGCCACCTTTTTTGGTTTCTGATGTTCCCCGCCACCAAAAAAACTCAGTCGGCAAATGTGGAGTGTTATAATTGTCTCCTGAAATTTACAATAGTTTTGTCCATCCCCGTATTAAAAGGTTGCTATAACTATAAAAGGTAATGACTGGCAAAGTCAATCAACCTGCTAGGACCTACCAGCCATGTAACATCTCCTTGGGTTCGCCAAGCATGTATACTTCTTTCAATAGGGGAAGAGGGAGAAGTCTGTCAGGCACATCCAGAGTGAAGAAACAACTGGACAGGTTGCTACATAACAAGTCTTATCCTTATCCCACCAATCAGAAAAATGGGGGTCCCATGTCCTCCTCTTTTAATGGAGCGTCAGTTTTTGGATTTCCGAAAATAGTCGAGAACTGTATATAGTCCCATAGAGTTAAATGGAGTGGCAACCAACATGTGTGACCACCATTCTATTTAAAAGGGGGGGACCCCAATTCTTGTCATTCGTAGTGGGACCCCCAGAAATATGACCCTTAACCCCTATTCTGCAGATCTAAAACAAAACAAAGACAAAAATGTAAACTCATAAGGACTATATAGGAGGAAGTGACATGCTTAGTCCAAACCCAAAACGGACACACATACGCAAAGACACCTATCGAGAGTATATAAGGGGTGCCTAGTATAGGAATATAGCCCTCCATATTGGATCTTTCCAAACCATATTTAATATTTTACGATTCACGTGCGTCCTTACCTTTATTATATATAACAATAAAAACCTAAAAAATAATCCAATGATTGACCTAATATCATTGCAACCCTCCCATAGCTAGAGCATGGCGGACATGATATACTAGTCATGATCCGTCCAAGAGGAATCTTAAACCTTCTCCTCTCTGTAAAAAGAGCGCAAAAGATGCAAATAGTCAAAACAAGCATTGAAAGCGTTCCCAGCTACATAAAGCTTCTTTATTCCCAAAATAATATACTGCAGAGACGGCAAGAGACCAGATACGATCCATCCCGAAATAACCTAACCTATCCTTCCCCGCAACAGTCAGACTTAAAAATGTATACAGAAAAAAAGTCATAAAAATCCATAATAAACATGTAGTGTCTGTAGAAAAGCTTAGGCTACATGCACACGCTGCATACGAGTTGTGGATTTTTAGGAGGAAAAAAAATAAAAAAAAAATATATCAGTAGCGTACTGAAGTACCAGCAAAGTTAATTTGTGGAAATTTTCAACAGGGTTTAAAAGCCGTAGCATCTCAATTTTACAGATTTTTCGCTCCTTACACTGAGGGGTAAAATCCGCCATGAGTAGGCACCCTTTTAAGATCTATTGAGGAAATGAAAATCCTGGCAGTGAAAATGATCTGAAATGCAAGAAAAATGCAAAAAAAAATGCAAAAAAATTATTAAAAAAAAAATGCAACAGATTTAGACTGGGCTACATGGAGACGGTCACGTCACAGTGAAATAGACGCATTACTGCAGCTTGCACTTGTCTGTCAATGTAGTATCGATTCTCCTTATGGAGATCTAACCAACAGGGCAATGATCCCTGGGAAAAATATGTAAAACAGCTAGAGAAGAAAGAAAACAGACTCACCTATAGGTGGCAGTAGAGACATGTTTTAAACTTGCAAAAAAATTACGAAAAAAAATCTAAGGCTAGGTCCACACCTGCGCCTGGTTTCTGTTCGGGGTTTCCACCCCCCGAATCAGTTTAAAAATGTGGAGAGAAAAGTCCTGCAGGCTTTACTTTTCCTTCCACATTTTTCTGGTGGAAACCGGGCGAACCCCATTATAGTCTAGAGGGTCCGCAGGTAACCGCTTTTTAAAGCATATTAGGTTTCCATTCATCGGGTCCGAACGCAGGTATGAAGCTAGCGTCATACGATTAGATTTTTTATTATTTTTTCATTGCCCTTCAGGCTACATTCACACTACCGTCATTACAGTCTGCTGCTCTGATTAGTCATAGGATCAGAGCAATGAACCGAAATGCAGACACCCTCTGTCCTGTCTCCATTCACTGTAATCTAAAAACAACAAGGACGACTTTTGCTTTCACCTTTATTTTTTCAGACGTTAGAGATAGTCCTGCTGGTACGGCAGTCTTCCCAACCGTAAGAAACAAGATGGAAGCAAGCGCCTGTCTTTTACACATTACAGTGAACGGGAATGGACGCAAACGGAGGGGACTCCATCTGCATCAGTCATTTTGCTGCCGTTAAAGCTCGTTCTGATCCTATGACGGATTAGGGCAACGGACTGTAATGACAGTAGTGTGAATTTAGCCTTACAACTTTTGCTACTCTCATTGGCAAACACTGTGGCAAGTCGGAGGTGGCCAAGTGTCGCCATTACAACCTTAGGCCAAGTGTCTGGATTCTACGCAATAAGCTGCGTCAAGGTTTGACTAAAAAACAAAAAGTAGTAACAATTGTGCGTGTCTGGCAACATGATAAATATTGACCCTTTAAAATCCACAATTTGGCTACTGTGGCGCTTTAACCGCTGTGAAGCTGCAGTTTCCAGGACGCCAACTCCACAAGCGCAGAAGCAGCGCAGAAGCAGCGCAGCTCGCCTACGTGGACAATGATGTATGAGAACCATTAAAAACAAAGAACAGCTACATAGTCGCCATTTATAAAAACAGCAGCGGTGTGTATTCATGCTCCGGGTGTCACGTACAGTAATCGATATGAAAATTGTTCATCAGAGGTCGTGTGTATTACAGTCTCGCGGTGGTCAGATAGTTTACTGACGCGCTGTCACTTGATTCAAGTGTGGCTCAGACAGATCCGGTTGTCTCAAATTAACCATGGAGATGCTGTAGTGTAAAAAGAGTACTGAAAAGAGTCCACATAGGAGTCCATGGCCCGTTATCTCACTCCAGTCCGGCAAGTCATCCATTCGAGACCTTGATATAACCTAAAGTTAGGAAAGAAAAATTATATTAAAATAAAAAAAAAATATATATTTTGCAGTGTTAGGGGGTCAGAAAACGTGTCTGTTCTCTGACAGATAAGGTTCTCTTATTTTCTATTATGAACACCGCTGGGACCCCCGCCGCACTTGAGAATGGGGGTCCAATGTGCACCTAAAAAGAGCAACTGCCGTCCCATTCACTGTATATGGGACAGATGGAGAGAGTATATCAAGTATACCAAGTATAGCACGTGAATATGGCTGTGCATGTGCACTGCTGCTCAATTTAAAGGAATTTTCCAGAAACTTTCAGTTGGTGGCCTATAATTAGGCCAAGTCATCAGCTGAAAATCTGTAAGGGGGTCAGACAACTGGGGCCCTGAGGATCACTTGTTGGAGGCAGCAGCAGCACTCCCTGAGCACCACTTCCGCTTCACGTCATGTGACATCACATTCATATCACATGGCCAGATCACAGCTCAGTGCCATAGTTAATGAGGTCCATCGGGCCATTATAGTCAAAGGGGTCCGGCATGCCCTGTATATATGTCCGTTATTAGCAGTCCGTTTGCCCGTTGTTCTGGTCCTCTGACAAACCAAAGCAAGAGACACCCGAACGCAGGTGTGAACCTAGTGTTACCCAGTATGTGACCGCTGAAGCCAGTGCCGCATTGAAGGGAACAAGGGACGCAACAAGGGGACAGAGGACTGAGTGGGTTGGGTAGGGGAGCATTGCTACTAGTTTTTATATTTTTGCCCTGGTTTACCAGTTTGACTCTAAGACCTCTTTATTTTTAGCTGCCATAAAGCAACACATGCTGCACGCTGTCTCCAACACAGCAGCTACATGAGAGGTTTCATATATTTATAATATAAAACAGCTACAAAAAACCCTCTAAAGTATGAGACTAACCTGAAATAAGTGTCATTAAATTTTGCAGGGACCTGCAAATTTCTAAAAGTGACAAGTTAGTATACGCACCCCTCTCCTGTGAGTGCACAGCAGGACTGGATATGCCAAGGATGATCCTTTATAGAGCTAAGGGTGAGGTATTTGGAAATGTCAGCTGCCGTCATGCACCCTTTCATATCCTGCTTGTTTGCAAAGATAAGAACCGCTGCCTTCCGTAAATCCTAAAGAAAAGCAAATATACACAGTCAATATAGACTTGGCATAGTGAGAGATAGCCACGAGTATCTAAGCACGGACTGTATCACTAGGCTTGTCTGCACTTTAGTTACCCGGCTTCTTAGATTTCATTGCCTACTGGGCTCCAGGGGTTATGTCATGATATTTCTTGGTGTAAGATTTCCAGCAATAATTCTAGTTCCTTAAGCTTTGTGCTGAGTGACGTGATCGAGCCCGTACCACAACACAAGTGGATTACGCATCGACAGTGTCAGATTTCTTTTGTGCTACCTTGTACTTATTCTTCTTGGAACTGAGACCTTTAGGATAGCTGTTCCTCAGAAGAGACGCTGCTCAACACAGGTCAGATTACAGGATGGCTCGAGGCCGCCCTGGGGCTGAGTGTACTAATGTTTAACAGGTTGTAACCAAAAAAAACAAAAAACTGCCAAAAACAAAATTTACTTTTAAAACTATTTGATTATTTTTAAATATTTCTTTATTTGTATTATTTTTATTTTATTTTTTTCTATTTTGATTAATAAAACCCTTGAACAAGTAGCTATTATTTTTACAATTCATTTTTATTTTTTTATTTTTTTTTTTATTACCACCACCCCCTTGAACGCATGTGGATTTTATTATTTTTGTAATTCATTTTTTTATAATTTTTTTTCTCTGTTCTTTTTATTATTTCCACCCCTTGAACACAGAGGACAATTCGCCGTTATTGCAATTTTTTTTTCTGCCCAGTCTCCTAAGAGACATAACTTTATTTTTGAGTCACAATTTGTACTTTCCAATTGTACCAGTCAACAATCCTAATGATATACTGGGAAACTGGGAAGGTGCAGTTGTATCATTTCCTTACGAGTTTTGTTTCTGCAGTTTTCATTGTTTGCGAATTTATATAGCTTTGTTATGTTTTTAGGTTTTAATACAAAATTGCAGATGTAAAACTGAAGCAAAAAAATAAAAAAATAAAAAAAAATAAAAAATTTGGGTTGCTCAAATATTTTTTATATTACCATCTGCAAGGAGTCATTTTTTGCAGAGCAACTGGCAGATTTTATGGCTATCATTTTGGGGAACGCATGAGGCTTTTAATCACTTAAAAAAAATTTTTTTTTTTGAAGGCAAAGCAGGAAATAAACAGATTTGTGAATTTTGATTTTTCATTCCCATTATGGGGTAAGTATTTCTATATTTTAATAGTATGGTAATTTTTGGATGCTGTGTTTTTTTTTTTTCTGCTCATTTTTAATATAGGTGGCCAATTTAAATTTTTACATTTCTAAAAACTTTTACAACTTTTCCACCCCTTTAAGCAGGTACAAATTTTTCAGTGTCACATTCCCCATTTTTAGTAATTTTTTATTTTTTTTTAAACCTTTGTACGGCCCCTCTAAAAGCTGCAACATGCGGGAAATGCGATCTACTGACTTGGTGTAACCTACCTCATGAGCGAGCATCCTGTACAGCTCCTCTTTTGTGATGGAAAGTCTCTCTCGGTCCGTGCTATCGACAACCAGGATAATAAACTGAGAACACAATACAATAAAAGTGAGCGAACCTAACCAAAGCATTTACCTGTCCTAATAAAGAGGGCCCCTTAGCGCTCCCAAAATGTCAGTTTTAGCAGATATTTCTATCCTCCATAATATAACACTTACGGATCATCTTTTCTCAAACTCTAACTTTGCATTATTAGCGGATAATATACGTGCCCAAAAATACATCCACTTACAAACCAATGCTCTTGTTCACACAAAGACCTGCTAAAGGGGTTGGGAGCAATATGCAAACAAATTTGGGCAAATGCAGGGAATGGGCTAAATATTAAAGGAGTTGTCTAGGATTTTATTTTATGGCCTAGGCCTTAAAGGGGTATTCCCATTGTTAGAGTATGATCCTCCATTTTGTATATCTTTTATGTACAGTATAGACCAAAAGTTTGGACACACCTTCTCATTCCAAGAGTTTTCTGTATTTTCATGACTATAAAAATTGTAGATTCACACTGAAGGCATCAAAACTATGAATTAACACATGTGGAATTATATACTTAACAAAAAAGTGTGAAACAACTGAAAATATGTCTTATATTCTAGGTTCTTCAAAGTAGCCACCTTTTGCTTTGATTACTTCTTTGCACACTCTTGGCATTCTCTTGATGAGCTTCAAGAGGTAGTCACCTGAAATGGTCTTCCAACAGTCTTGAAGGAGTTCCCAGAGATGCTTAGCACTTGTTGGCCCTTTTGCCTTCACTCTGCGGTCCAGCTCACCCCAAATCATCTCGATTGGGTTCAGGTCTGGTGACTGTGGAGGCCAGGTCATCTGCCGTAGCACCCTATCACTCTCCTTCTTGGTCAAATAGCCCTTACACAGTCTGGAGGTGTGTTTGGGGTCATTGTCCTGTTGAAAAATAAATGATGGTCCAACTAAACGCAAACCGGATGGAATAGCATGCCGCTGCAAGATGCTGTGGTAACCATGCTGGTTCAGTATTCCTTCAATTTTGAATAAATCCACAGCAGTGTCACCAGCAAAGCAACCCCACACCATCACACCTCCTCCTCCATGCTTCACGGTGGGAACCAGGCATGTAGAGTCCATTCCTTCACCTTTTCTGCGTCGCACAAAGACACGGTGGTTGGAACCAAAGATCTCAAATTTGGACTCATCAGACCAAAGCACAGATTTCCACAGGTCTAATGTCCATTCCTTGTGTTCTTTAGCCCAAACAAGTCTCTTGTGCTTGTTGCCTGTCCTTAGCAGTGGTTTCCTAGCAGCTATTTTACCATGAAGGCCTGCTGCACACAGTCTCCTCTTAACAGTTGTTGTAGAGATGTGTCTGCTGCTAGAACTCTGTGTGGCATTGACCTGGTCTCTAATCTGAGCTGCTGTTAACCTGCGATTTCTGAGGCTGGTGACTCGGATGAACTTATCCTCCGCAGCAGAGGTGACTCTTGGTCTTCCTTTCCTGGGGCGGTCCTCATGTGAGCCAGTTTCTTTGTAGCGCTTGATGGTTTTGGCCACTGCACTTGGGGACACTTTCAAAGTTTTCCCAATTTTTCGGACTGACTGACCTTCATTTATTAAAGTAATGATGGCCACTCGTTTTTCTTTACTTAGCTGCTTTTTTTCTTGCCATAATACCAATTCTAACACTCCATTCAGTAGGACTATCAGCTGTGTATCCACCTGACTTCTGAACAACACAACTGATGGTCCCAACCCCATTTATAAGGCAAGAAATCCCACTTATTAAACCTGACAGGGAACACCTGTGAAGTGAAAACCATTTCAGGTGACTACCTCTTGAAGCTCATCAAGAGAATGCCAAGAGTGTGCAAAGCAGTAATCAAAGCAAAAGGTGGCTACTTTGAAGAACCTAGAATATAAGACATATTTTCAGTTGTTTCACACTTTTTTGTTAAGTATATAATTCCACATGTGTTAATTCATAGTTTTGATGCCTTCAGTGTGAATCTACAATTTTTATAGTCATGAAAATAAAGAAAACTCTTGGAATGAGAAGGTGTGTCCAAACTTTTGGTCTGTACTGTATATATATATACTAGTATGTAACTGTGTGGTGGGTGTCTAGGCCAGGGTACTTGTGGATAATCTATTCTCTGTGTAAGCTGATTCTTATCATGAAGGCAACATCCCAGAGGCTGTCTGGCAGGTAGAAAGGTCTCCTTATATTTTGTGTTTTATGATATATATACATAGTGTGGGGGATTTTAGCTTGTGTCCTTGTCTCATAAGAGACCTCATCCCCCCTTGGAAGTCTTCATGAGATGCAGCTCCTATTGTGTCTTATCCAATAGCCGTGTGCCACAATGTTACAACTTTACAAACATTTTTGTAAATATAAGCAGTTGAAAATTCTGCAAAGTTGTAAAGATTTTCTCTAACCATCTTAGTGGTGATATTTGTTGTCTCAATCAGTTGCCAATGGATACGACCGCAAATGTAGGAACTTTCTATGGTCTGAGACTTGTCGAAAACCCAGCCATGATTTTCTTTTTGTGGACAGGTTATCAGACAGTAATATAACAAGTATGAGAAGATAACCTGGCCGGAATAAGGAAATCATGTCCGATTTTTTTGACCATAGAAAGGTCCTGCATTTGTGGTCGTATCCACTGGCAAGCAATCAAGACAACAGTCTGTCACCAAAAGATATTTAGAGAAAATCTTTAAAACGCTGCAAAATTTTTAATTATTTATATTTGCAAAAATGTTTAATTTTTAGCTATACAGAAATTTAAAAATTGTTATGTTCATGGAAATACCCCTTTAAGTTTCTGGTATGGGCCCCAAGAGCCGGTCCCTGCACAGGTGAGCTCTTTGGGGGTGCTTCTGGTTCCTGTACTATGCAGTGCACAGAAACTGAAGCAGATAGCTCTGTATCCTGTGAAGTGGATGGGCACCATTAATGAAGCTGATCCTCATGCCCTGTATAGTGACTGGGTGACATCGGCTGCCTGCTCTGTGCACTATATAATACAGGAACCGGACGCACCCACCGAACAGCTAATCTGTGCAAGTGTCGGCACCCATGCAATAATGCCATACATACACCCCTCCTGTACAACATATCATCGCTTTTTTATGTTTTAGGCAATGTGCTGTGAATTGCAGATAAGCACACTAGATTTTAGTATTTTTCCAAGTTTCTTCTGTAACTCCAGCTCCCAGCTCTGACACTTTAGCTGTGACGTGCATAGGCTCGTGACTTACACCATTATGTAAGCAGCACAAAAGGCTGCACACACATCCACAATGTATATACAATGCTCCTCTATTCACACAGACTATACATCATGGAAGTGCAACATTTTCCCCTCGCCACCATGATAACAAAGCCCTTCTGTTAGGAACATCAATGAGCTCCAGCAGGATTAGCTGCAAAATGCATGAATGCAATTATCCATTACAATGCGTACAGGTCACATGGCGGAAACTTCTATGGATCAAAGACGTCTGACAGCACAGTAATATCAGTGCTCCTGGCCTCATAATATTGTAAAAACCCCTTTAAGCCGGCATCTAGAATTTCACACTGATACCGGGGGATCAGATATTCTGATCATATCCTAAATCATCACATGGGAAAATCAGAGATTTACAAAAACAGACATGTCAGGAGAGGCGACAGGTCCTCTTTGAAGGGGCTTTCAGGGATTTTATAATTGATGACCTATCCTTAGGCTAGGCCATCAATTCAAGAGCTGTGGTGGTCTGACACCCGGGACCCCAAGGATCACCTGTTTAAAGCAGGAGCCACATTCAGGAAGCAACACTTCCATTTCATAGGCCATGTGTGGTCACGTTCATCGGCTACATCGTTCAAATGAATGGGCTGACTTGCAATACCAAGCACAGCCACTTTACAATGTACGGCGCTGTGCTTGATAAGTAGTGAACAGGCTGCCATTGTCATGCAAATGCCAAATATCTCATTGGCTACAGGCCCAGGTGTGGGACCCCTGCACAGGATATGCCATAAATGTCTGACAGATGTGAGTCACAGAGGTAGGACCCACATCTATTATTAAACTGAGCCCCTCCAACCTCCACGCCCCGCTACTTACCCAGCCGCAATCTCATTGACAACACTTTCAGCTATGGTCGGGCTGTATGGAAACAGCAGAGCTCTGAGCTACGCAGTTTCTGTAACCCCCATAGAATTAAAAGGGAGTCATGCAAACAACACAGCTCACTGTTGTATGCAGTTTCCCTAACCCTCAATAACTTCTATGCATATGTCTGAATAAAGATTCCGGTTTATTTTTTGAATAATGTCATTGGATTATTTCTTAACCCTAAAGATAGTGATGCTGAGATAAAGTTGCCATTCAGAAGCCAAGGAAAGCTTGGTGACCACTGCAGTACAAGCTGTAACTTCTGCATTCAATGAGTTTTCCATAAAGCCATTTTCTAAGATTAAGGAGCTATAAGTACATGGAGACTTTGCTTACGTGGGTGTAACACCTAATTTAAGTTCATGGAAAAGCTAACAGAGCAGATGAAGCCTGCACGCACATCACTGGACAGCGGCCAGAGAGCCGTCCCTGACGGTTACCTCTGTGTTGGAATAGTAGGTGTTCCATGAAGATCGCAGCGATTCCTGACCTCCGATGTCCCACATTAAAAAGTGGGTGTTCTTCACCACGATTTCCTCAACGTTGCTTCCGATGGTTGGGGAGGTGTGAACCACTTCATTCATTAAACTAAAGGAGAGAAGAAGGAGGGGAGTTATAGATGGCCGACACATCCACGTCTTATACTGGAGGTTTGCTGGCAACGCGGACATGTTCTAATATAGAGATAAATAAGAGATTCATCCATTGTATGGCCCTGGCTTAAAGGGGTTGTCAGAGGAATGGTAATTTAAGATAGAGTAACATCTAGGCTCTCAGATTTACACAGAAAAAAAGGACTTCGCCTGGTGCGTGTATCGACGGGTCATTCTGACGATCACATGATCACTCGGGGAAACAGTTCAAAGGCTGACTAAAGTGAATGATGCTCCTGGTGAGTGAGTGCATTGTTCAGGGCTATAAAAGGTGTATTCCAGGAAAGTGAAGTTATCCCTACTGGATAGAGGACAACTGTCTGACTGGTGGGGGCTCAACTGCTAAGACTCCTCACAAGAGCAGAGTTCCTCATGATTCATGAACGGCTCTTCATTACAGTAATGTGATGTTATTCCCAACCACTTTTTGATCGGTGGGGACATAGTAACAACCGAGACCCTCATTGATCAAATACTGGATTAGAGATAACTTCAAATTACCATATCCCCTTTAAGATGTCTAATGCGTTACCTTCTTCCACTAAACTAGCAGGTCCCATTACATTTTATCTCCCAGAAATAAATCCTCCCCGAGCCTGCAATGTACTCCTACACACACCAAACAAATAGAATGGTAGTTTTATTGACTTTCTCTGAACTCTCAAATCTAAGTCCACCGAAGCGCTTCACATCAATATAACTATTGCTAGAGTCTCTGCTGCCTGCAGACGCACAGAGTACAGCCCCGCTGCCTACAGACGCACAGAGTACAGCCCCGCTGCCTACAGACGCACAGAGTACAGCCCCGCTGCCTACAGACGCACAGAGTACAGCCCCGCTGCCTACAGACGCACAGAGTACAGCCCCGCTGCCTACAGACGCACAGAGTACAGCCCCGCTGCCTACAGACGCACAGAGTACAGCCCCGCTGCCTACAGACGCACAGAGTACAGCCCCGCTGCCTGCAGAAGCACAGAGTACAGCCCCGCTGCCTACAGACGCACAGAGTACAGCCCCGCTGCCTACAGACGCACAGAGTACAGCCCCGCTGCCTACAGACGCATAGAGTACAGCCCCGCTGCCTACAGAGTACAGCCCCGCTGCCTACAGAGTACAGCCCCGCTGCCTACAGATGCACAGAGTACAGCCCCGCTGCCTACAGACGCACAGAGTACAGCCCCGCTGCCTACAGACGCACAGAGTACAGCCCCGCTGCCTGCAGACGCACAGAGTACAGCCCCGCTGCCTACAGACGCACAGAGTACAGCCCCGCTGCCTACAGACGCACAGAGTACAGCCCCGCTGCCTACAGACGCACAGAGTACAGCCCCGCTGCCTACAGACGCACAGAGTACAGCCCCGCTGCCTACAGACGCACAGAGTACAGCCCCGCTGCCTACAGACGCATAGAGTACAGCCCCGCTGACTGCAGACGCACAGAGTACAGCCCCGCTGCCTGCAGACGCACAGAGTACAGCCCCGCTGCCTGCAGAAGCACAGAGTACAGCCCCGCTGCCTACAGACACACAGAGTACAGCCCCGCTGCCTACAGACGCACAGAGTACAGCCCCGCTGCCTGCAGACGCATAGAGTACAGCCCCGCTGCCTACAGACGCACAGAGTACAGCCCCGCTGCCTACAGACGCACAGAGTACAGCCCCGCTGCCTACAGACACACAGAGTACAGCCCCGCTGCCTACAGACGCATAGAGTACAGCCCCGCTGCCTACAGACGCACAGAGTACAGCCCCGCTGCCTGCAGAAGCACAGAGTACAGCCCCGCTGCCTACAGACGCATAGAGTACAGACGCATAGAGTACAGCCCCGCTGCCTACAGACGCACAGAGTACAGCCCCGCTGCCTACAGACGCACAGAGTACAGCCCCGCTGCCTGCAGAAGCACAGAGTACAGCCCCGCTGCCTACAGACGCATAGAGTACAGACGCATAGAGTACAGCCCCGCTGCCTGCAGAAGCACAGAGTACAGCCCCGCTGCCTACAGACGCATAGAGTACAGACGCATAGAGTACAGCCCCGCTGCCTACAGACGCATAGAGTACAGCCCCGCTGCCTGCAGACGCACAGAGTACAGCCCCGCTGCCTACAGACACACAGAGTACAGCCCCGCTGCCTACAGACGCACAGAGTACAGCCCCGCTGCCTGCAGACGCATAGAGTACAGCCCCGCTGCCTACAGACGCACAGAGTACGGCCCCGCTGCCTACAGACGCAGAGTACAGCCCCGCTGCCTACAGACACACAGAGTACAGCCCCGCTGCCTACAGACGCACAGAGTACAGCCCCGCTGCCTGCAGACGCATAGAGTACAGCCCCGCTGCCTACAGACGCACAGAGTACAGCCCCGCTGCCTACAGACGCACAGAGTACAGCCCCGCTGCCTACAGACACACAGAGTACAGCCCCGCTGCCTACAGACGCATAGAGTACAGCCCCGCTGCCTACAGACGCACAGAGTACAGCCCCGCTGCCTGCAGAAGCACAGAGTACAGCCCCGCTGCCTACAGACGCATAGAGTACAGACGCATAGAGTACAGCCCCGCTGCCTACAGACGCACAGAGTACAGCCCCGCTGCCTACAGACGCACAGAGTACAGCCCCGCTGCCTGCAGAAGCACAGAGTACAGCCCCGCTGCCTACAGACGCATAGAGTACAGACGCATAGAGTACAGCCCCGCTGCCTGCAGAAGCACAGAGTACAGCCCCGCTGCCTACAGACGCATAGAGTACAGACGCATAGAGTACAGCCCCGCTGCCTACAGACGCATAGAGTACAGCCCCGCTGCCTGCAGACGCACAGAGTACAGCCCCCGCTGCCTACAGACACACAGAGTACGGCCCCGCTGCCTACAGACGCAGAGTACAGCCCCGCTGCCTACAGACACACAGAGTACAGCCCCGCTGCCTACAGACGCACAGAGTACAGCCCCGCTGCCTGCAGACGCATAGAGTACAGCCCCGCTGCCTACAGACGCACAGAGTACAGCCCCGCTGCCTACAGACGCACAGAGTACAGCCCCGCTGCCTACAGACACACAGAGTACAGCCCCGCTGCCTACAGACGCATAGAGTACAGCCCCGCTGCCTACAGACGCACAGAGTACAGCCCCGCTGCCTGCAGAAGCACAGAGTACAGCCCCGCTGCCTACAGACGCATAGAGTACAGACGCATAGAGTACAGCCCCGCTGCCTACAGACGCACAGAGTACAGCCCCGCTGCCTACAGACGCACAGAGTACAGCCCCGCTGCCTGCAGAAGCACAGAGTACAGCCCCGCTGCCTACAGACGCATAGAGTACAGACGCATAGAGTACAGCCCCGCTGCCTGCAGAAGCACAGAGTACAGCCCCGCTGCCTACAGACGCATAGAGTACAGACGCATAGAGTACAGCCCCGCTGCCTACAGACGCATAGAGTACAGCCCCGCTGCCTGCAGACGCACAGAGTACAGCCCCGCTGCCTACAGACACACAGAGTACAGCCCCGCTGCCTACAGACGCACAGAGTACAGCCCCGCTGCCTGCAGACGCATAGAGTACAGCCCCGCTGCCTACAGACGCACAGAGTACGGCCCCGCTGCCTACAGACGCAGAGTACAGCCCCGCTGCCTACAGACGCACAGAGTACAGCCCCGCTGCCTACAGACGCACAGAGTACAGCCCCGCTGCCTGCAGACGCACAGAGTACAGCCCCGCTGCCTACAGACGCACAGAGTACAGCCCCGCTGCCTGCAGAAGCACAGAGTACAGCCCCGCTGCCTACAGACGCATAGAGTACAGCCCCGCTGCCTGCAGACGCATAGAGTACAGACGCATAGAGTACAGCCCCGCTGCCTGCAGACGCATAGAGTACAGACGCACAGAGTACAGCCCCGCTACCTGCAGACGCATAGAGTACAGCCCCGCTGCCTACAGACGCATAGAGTACAGCCCCGCTGCCTGCAGACGCATAGAGTACAGCCCCGCTGTCTGCAGATGCAGGAAGTATAACTATGGCTATACTCAGCATCTATACACAGCAGAGCTGTGCACTTGTGGCTGTAATGGGTGCTACTAGCTGCCTGAGGGTGGACATACTGTCAGGTGTTGCAGCCCGGCCCTTGATGCACAGATTTACTGACCATTCTCTGCGGTATTCATGCTACACACATACTGGACCAGCAGATCTGTATCACACTATACGTTCTCCAGACTGACCGGCCACATTTCTTATAGACTGTCATCATATATTTTAGGATAGATTCACACAAGTGAGTCATCCGTGAAACTCGGTCTATGTGGCCGGATTTACAGTCCTTTACCTTATGTGGGGAAAGGGGACTGCTAGCTTTATAGTTATGTATAATCCTATGTATAATGCCTTCCAGCGACATACTGCCCCCTACTGTAATCACTCGCAGACAGTATGTCGCTAGGTAGCAGAGATCCCTAGGAATATACGTAACTATAAAGCTAGGAGTCAGCCTCCTGGCATCGTGTTCTAGCCGGTAAATACGGCACACACAGACCAAGTTTCACAGATGGACCGCAGACATGTGAATGTGGCCTTACCCTCCAGCGTAGCCACAATGTCCCATCTCTGTGTCATATGGTATAATAACTAATACTTACAACTGGTACAGAATAGTGGTTTTTCCTGCATTGTCGAGTCCAACGATGATCACCTTGTGCTCTGCAATGAGAAAAGGAACCAGTCAGGATAAAGGATCAACCAAAAATACTGTCATTCCTGCTATAAGGGGACCCATCACCTCTTCAGACTGAATTGTTTTAGAATTTACTATTATTGCTAATGTATTTCTCTATAAAATCACAGATCTGGATAATTTTTATTTTTTTTTTTTAGAATTCTGCATGGTGTCATTCCTCTGTTATTCCTCCTGGAAATATATAAAGAGACAGATGGGTGTTACCAGTTAGGGAAGTGTCCTTGCCCACTCTGACAAGTGGAGGCGTAACACACAGTAGTCAACTTACTCATTGTCCAGGAGGAATAACAGAGGAGCAGCACAACACAATTCGAAGAAGAAAATGCTAAAAAGCTGTTATTTCATGGGGAATACTATTAGAGTATTTAGTAAAACAGATACGTCTAGAGAGGTAACAGGTCCTCCTTTAATATTTAACACAGTCCCATACCCCGAGGATACACAAAGCCTTTCCGAAATAACTTCTACTTGTCTATGTAGACAATACGCAAGTCAATGAGAGAATAAAGATGAAACCCGCAGGGAGAACAAGAACCTTGTAAATAATCCCGTGCCAAGACGTGCATTAAGACTCAAGCCAAATGTGACTTCACCAACTACATTAAATAGAGAGTGAACCGAGGCGCGATGGTCAATATAACATAGTCAGCGACAGCGAAAGGACCTCAGTCCAATTCATGCAAATGTATTATCAGGAAACACTGCAGGGAAGTCAAGAGAATGTCTGCAATAAGAACCCTTAAAGGGATGGTACCATCAAAACAAGTCCTTGCAGGATTATTTGACTGGTCAGCATGTAATACTACATTCCTCCTGTAGTGGCCACTGCAGGGAAATAAAGGACCAGTCAGAGCAAAGGTGATCATCTGATGGTCAGCTGACTTAAAGGGTTACTCCCAGCAAACCAAGATGGGAATAATGGCTCCTAAAAGGCAGGACATGGGGGAATAGTCAAGCATTGCTGCTCTATGCCGTTCCGATAACTCTCGTAGAGTACAACGGGCGCTTTGGAAACAACGTAGCACATGTAGCTGTGACGGTGAAGCTATGGAAACAGTGTATCTCAGCTGTGCTACGCCTTTTCTGTGGCTCCCATTCTCCTCTATGGCAGTTACGGGAACACATGTAGTGCAGATTGTTTGGCTGTTCTCCAAGATGTGCCCTTAGGGGATGGGACTTGGGGCGGTTATTTCCTTCTCGGCCATGCTGAGCACCTGTCACCTCTCCAGACAGGTCTGTTTTACTACATTCTTTTTGTTGTTTTCCAAAGAAATAAGAATTCTGGAGAATTTCGTCTTAGCGCTCTGCATATGCCAATCCTCTTTTATTCTTACTGGAAATACATGAATAAACTCTGTATTACGAAAAAAAGGCAAGTCCCTACATAGTCTGGCACTCAGTCCAGATTGCATAGTGTCAGTGTGGACAACCCCTCAATATACTCATACATTTCCAGGAGGAACAACAGAGGAAAAGCATAACAGAACTATAAGAGATGCTCCAGAATTGTTATTCACAGGGCTGTGGAGTCGGTGGGTCAAAAGTACGGACGCCTTCATAAATGTCTGACAGCCATGGCCAGTAAGAAGCCGTACAATTCATGAAAAGGCCACTGACTGATTCCTATGTAGGTAAATATGTAACAAACTATGTATCTAATTAATTATACAATATTAATAACTGTGTTATAGAATTACAAATAATTTGCCCAGACGGACCCCATTATAGTTTATGGTGTCCACTGTTCTGGTCCTACGACAAACCAGGACAGATGTGAACAAGGCTCAAGTCCCCTCATCTGTACCGGGTGTCCATCTGGGGTAGAACCATCAGAAACACCAGACCACAAAGTCTTACAAGTCCAACTTTGGCATCCAGTGGTTTTGGGAAAAAAAAAAATAAAAAATAAAAAAAAAAAACCACACACAACACCCGGCAGGCACCCAACATACCCCATTATAGTCAATGGGGTCCCTCGTGATCAGTTTGGGTTCGATGGACCGTTTTTCTGTTCTACTGGGCCGTCACAGACAAACCTTTAATATAAGTCAAATAGCCAAGTTTCATTGTATGTGGCCATTGAATATCTGTTCACACCTGCACTCCTGGACTTGTGAGGACTGTGACATGATGATAGGATGTAATACACACCATACAGCGCCACGTCACAGCGAGAGAAGATCGCGACTCACCGCTTACAAGTGTAAACATAGCTCTAGGGATAGGAATGAAAGCAGCCCACATAGGGCGAGGATCACTGACTACCTGCAGCTGTATACATGGGGCCGCATACATTACCAGAATCAGAGAAAAGGTCAGGCTCATGTAAGGGCCAATTCAGACAGAGTGCAGTCTGGGTAAAATGGCCCATAGGACGGCCCCATTTTCTGGACTGCCCACAGCTCAGATGAATTGAACTCTTCGCAGCAGTCAGTCACTGGCTTCAGTGGTCACAAGTTGGGTACAGACGACGCGCCAGCAGTGATGTCTCTGGTACCCATTATATGTCCACAGCGATCACCCGACCGCTGCAGCCAGACACCGTTATAGTCATGGGGTCCCTTGGGCTCCATGTCTGTCATTTCTGGGCTCTGTTGTCCGGTCTTGACCAGAAAGCAAAGTGCGGATGTGAACGTAGGACCACACTGTATTATGGTATACTTATGGTGCGGTCAGTGGGAGCTAGTCCTGGATCTACGCGCTCCTGCGGACACCCGGGGTGTCACTTACTACAAATATAGTAATGTAACTAATGCAGCTCTGAAGTGCTAAAGAGACCGCTCAGCTTACCATAAAGGTAAACGTATAGACACAATTGACCTTTAAGGAGGCCACAAGACGGAGCATTGCTGCAGTGGAATGTAGTGGTGTCTCTGCCAGCAGCCGCCGCAGCACTGCCAAGTCAGGGGGAGAGGGCACTGCCGGGGAGCCTCGCCAGGATCAAAGCCAATCTTTTCTTTTTAATACTTGAGCAAAATGAACAGCCGGCATCGCAAGTCACTGACCAAAGCATCTGACAGCGAGGTAAAGACACAGCAGTCACCTACACCACACCATGGAGAGGAAGGATATAGAGCGCCAGGATAGGCCATCAATGGAAAATGGTCAGGGCTCTGACACCCGGCCATTCATCAGTTTGAGGAGATTGTAGCGTCCTGCGCGGTGCTGCAGCCTCTTCAGTATTTACCAAGTCCAGCGCCGTACATTTGTATAGTGGCTACGCATGGTATCAAATGGGACTGAGCCTGGATTCAGGACATGCGACTGATGAACACAATAGCACGCAGCCTGTGAAGCTGATGCAGACCTCAAGGAGCACGGCTGCCTCTTCAAAGAGGACCCACAAGGTGTCGGCCTGCAAGGATCTTCAATCCTGAGAAAAGGTCATCAATTTAAAAGTCTCAGGACCACCATCCTTGGAATCGCTGAAGATCCCAGCAATTACACCCAACAAAATAACCTATACTTTGTATATGAGGCTCGGTATGTATTCATAAGGTCCTATGCACTTGGCGTACACCAAGAGTGCTGCTTAGGCATGTCCTAGTATACCTATAATACCAGTGAGGAATATTGGGGGAGGGAGCACAGTTATATTAAAAGACAGACAGAAAAATAATCTGTATAAACACACGGTATGCTAGGAAGAAAAAGAGAGAACAGGGGCCTGAGGGTGATGTAAGTGTATACAGTGGCCTATGCGGCAGGTATATGTCAGCCAGTGTATACAGCCCCTACATAAGGTAACACTAAGTGACTATACAGGCAGCACAAGAGGCTTACACAACGCTGTAACATATAGGATTATACTGCTGGTGTACAGCCAGGCAGAAACCTGAGAAGAGTCACCTGTAATATCAAAGGACTGACACAGGAGACCCAGCCAGGTATTACTGCCTCGTACTCACATCAGTGTCCCAAGGCTAGGAGCATGCATATGGACGGCGCGAGTACCCCCCAGGGGTATATACGTCACTAGCTGAGAATCCAGTGCATAGACAACAGAACCACCTGCACCCCCGGCTGACACTGGTAAACCTATAGCAGCATACATCACCATGGTCAGCATAACAATGCATAAACCTTCCCTAATTCCAGGCACCAAGCTATGGATGCGATTAATGTTAGATGGATGGCGGGACCCCCAGAACCCCAAGGATCAGCTGTTTGAAGAGACCTGGTGCTGGGAATCACTGATGATGGACCAAGGGGTTCTGGCGATGTCTTGACCCCCAGGTCATGTGATCCAACGCCCCCCCCCCCCATTTGCTCTGCACCTGATCTGGCAGGTCTATCCTGTGCTATGGGGACAGGTTTTACTATACAGCCAGGCCCCATACTGAATGCACAGGGCAGGAGGGGCAGAGCGCGGCATCGGATCACATGACCCGGGATTGTGACATTGCTAGAGCCCCGAGTCCATCATCATTGATCCTGGGACCATCAAGCTATAACACTACACCACTGAATCCAGTGGAAGACAAACAACCTGACAAGGTCGAGACCAATTACCCCACATTGGGGGAAAATTTCCTTCCCAACTACAAACATGGCATCGCTGGATCATCCCTTAAAATCTGATACACTCTATAACCTGTATGGCCAATCAATAGCACAGAATATATGACGAACATCAGATCTCATTGACAGCGGATTACAAGGGGATGTCCCATAAGACATTCTGCTATCCACAAATGTACGATCACTGGGGGGTCCACGACCTCTAGAATGGGGGTCCTGTCTCTGAGGCATCCTGGCGCTCCATGCCCCCGAGGCAGACAGCGGCATACAGCATGGACTACTTCCATCAGCCCCATAGACTACACATGAAGCGGGGGCAGGACTGTGTGACCACTCGCTGAGGTCATACAGTGAGCAGTAACAGGGGGCTGAGGACCCCCCCTTTATTCTAGTCACCAGCAATGAGACATTAATGTCTATGCTATGGATAGGCGATACTTGTACATTGTGGGATAAACCTTTAAAGGTAAGTTACCATAGAAAGATTAACCCCATGGTCTCAAGGACGGAAATCATAATGAAGACTAAAAGTCCAGCCCTCAGTACAGTTCACCCAAGGAGAACGGTCTGCTTCAAGGGGCACTGAATGTAGCAGACATCATACAGGTTACATATTGACAGAGTAGGGGTCCGGTGACCGCCCCTGTGTCAGGCAGGAGAAGGAAAGAACAAGCTGGACCGGTCATGTGAATATGGCCCAAATCACAACATATTACAATTGTAGCAAAGCGGAGGAGACATCAAGAAAAATCCTGAAGCGTAACTAACCTGTGGGTTTTACCCCGCACCATGTCACGTTACACTGTGGATTTCATCCCTTGCAAATGAACTGGGTTAAAGGGGCTTCTGGGGACTTATTAACTGAAGGGATTTTCCAGAGAGTAGTAATGTACCTGCCTGGTCCCGGGATCGCTGATGATGGACCCGGGGGTTCTGACGACATCACATCTAATGCAGCATTTGCCCCCCAAGGTCTTGACATCGCCACAACCCCGGGTCCATCACCAGCGAGCCCAGGTAAGTAAGGTAATACTGCCCGGACAACTCCTTTAACGATCAGCTGACTGATGAGGCCACAGCACAGCAATGTATATTTAAAAGTCCTGGAAAATCCCTTTAAATCAGAAGAAAAGTGGCTAAGAATTTTGCACCAAACCCCACACTTTTAGACGCCTGCCACATTTACACCCTGAGGGTCCATTCACACACAGATTTGTCACAGACATTTCTATAACTAAATAAACAGTTCCTTACATTCCGTCCAGGCTGCAAGATAAATAGAAGTCATTTCACATCAAATCTGCCACATGTGAACACTCCCCTAATAGAGAACCACCATATAAAACGCATGAAGGCCAAATTGACATGGTCAATGCTAAGGGTCCTGTTCACACTGTGCAGAATGACATGCCAAGCCTAGACGCAGCAACTATTTTACCCCTGTGCAGTCTGATGGGGGTCGTAGTTATAGTTGGGAGTTGGAGTTCCCCTTTAATACTAGACAATAGCTAAGCACAGGGACACAGGACTAGGGGCAGCAATGTCCTGCCCATAACACCGGTGCCAGGCAGGGAGCAGCCGGGCAGGCAGCCGCAGGGCAGGGAGAGCAGCCGGGCAGGCAGCCGCAGGGCAGGGAGAGCAGCCGGGCAGGCAGAAGCAGGGCAGGGAGAGCAGCCGGGCAGGCAGAAGCAGGGCAGGGAGAGCAGCCGGGCAGGCAGCAGCCGGGCAGGGAGAGCAGCCGGGCAGGGAGAGCAGCCGGGCAGGCAGCCGCAGGGCAGGGAGAGCAGCCGGGCAGGCAGCAGCAGGGCAGGGAGAGCAGCCGGGCAGGCAGCAGCAGGGCAGGGAGAGCAGCCGGGCAGGCAGCAGCAGGGCAGGGAGAGCAGCCGGGCAGGCGGCAGCAGCAGGGCAGGGAGAGCAGCCGGGCAGGCAGAAGCAGGGCAGGGAGAGCAGCCGGGCAGGGAGAGCAGCCGGGCAGGCAGAAGCAGGGCACGGCTCTTTGTTAGCACTTGCCTTGGTTGCAGAAGAAGTTCCACAGCTTTGCGAAGATGAGGCCCATCCTGACAGAGGCCACAGCCGAGCTCCGCCACTCACATCGGGGTCACAGCAGGGTCTCCGCCCGCTTCGAACACTCCCTGCGCGTCAGACCGCCGGCGCCATCCGCCCTTACCCCGGGGACAGTGAGACTCTCTCTCTCCCACACACCGCTCAACAGCTGGTTCTACCGCTGCGTGCGCGCTGCACGTACGGCCGGCTTACGTCACGACGTTCTAACACTAACCCCGCCTCTATCCAGCGCCTAAACTCATTGGATAAAACTACCCAGCCCATTTTTACTTTCATCCAATAGGAGACGGTCTATCATGAAGCCTTGACATTTAAGCTAATCGATGATTGGTTGGGCTAAACAGTAGTTCCCTGACTACCTCTCTATTCCTATATCCCATTCAGTCGAAACTACAACTCCCAGCGTGCCATTGTACTCGAGTACTCTCTGCCCACACCGAAAATGGCGACCTCACACAGAATCTGAACACTAGAGCGAAAAAAGGAATCTATTTTGTATATGTTAGTAGTAAATACGTGGTTGCTTCTTGCTACTGTTATAGGTTTGTGTCTCCTCGCTGCTGTGTTTAGGCTGCACCAATCTCGCATGACTGGGCAAGCAAGATAGGTCTTCACAAACATGGCCGCCACAGCAGGATGGTTACGTCTCTTGTAATGAAGACTCTTCTTTTACACTAAAAGGCACGTGTGCTTTATATAGCCAACTGAGGACTGGAAGACGCATGACAAGGTTGTGACACGGAGGTTCGGTCTATACCGGCTTCTGTACTCAGGTAATTGCTGTAGTGTGGAGGGGAAGGATGACTGCAGACCCTCATTGTAGATGCTTGTAGGTGTCACTCACTCCTGCTGCTGCTTCCCTTCAAGAAACTGCGAGCATTTACCTTCCAGCAGGCTATAATATATATTCTATCATACCAGGCTGGGACTTGTAGTTCCAAATCTCCAGGGTAGTGCTGGTATACTATAGCTATCAGTTATTGTCTTGGTAGGTTGGGGCACAATCAATAGGTTCTTCATGACAGCTACTACAGATATTGTGGAAGCTGTAATGGGAAGGAGGGGTCTGACCTCTTGGACCCCTGTAGATCCTTGACTTTTTTCCCTTCATAGTGGTGCCTCGGCCAGTTAGAATGAGGTGCATCATACTCATTCCTTCGCTCTCAGAATGGGAGGGGGTCCCATGGGTCAGACCCCACTGATCGTAAAGTGAGAGCATATCCTAAAGATATGGGAAAACCTCTTTAGAGGGTACCTGAGTTTACATGAAACGTTGAAATATCTGCAGGGTCTCGCTGGGCAGTCTGTTCTATGACCGTATAAACTTGATACATGGTGTCCTATCAGTTTTCAGCCACAAATATCCCCATTATGGCTGCAGCACATTTTACATCTGTCTCTGAGGCAGGGGGCATGAACAATAAGAAGCAATCAGCCCATACCCTATTCATTTTAACTACTACTGGTTTGTTTACGCTAGGTTCACTCCTTCTTGCAGGACTTTTCTCTCTGCATTTTTAAAGCGGAGTAGGGAACAGAAACCTCGTGCGGAGACAGGGTGCAGGTGTGAACCTAGACTTGCATGTATATTGTGCCAGGAGTAACTGTATAATAGCAAACAAATACTTGAGAAATGCCCAAGTGACCAACATATAAGGAATCCAGAAACAGTGAATTGTAGATACAGGGAAAATACATACAGGCATGACACAGGAAAGGAGCAATCTATGAGCACTGTTAGGAAAGCGGCTGCAGTCTGTGAAGAATACCTCATCTGTAACCACACAAGCAGCCAGAAGTAGATACAAGTGTGAAGGATCTCGCCTTGCCAGGCTGCTTGGCACACCTGAGACCAACCTTCTTTTCCTTCCGCTCACACAACGTGAGAGGACCAAGTCATAAGATAATATGAAACAAACTTTTTAAATTTTATATATTTATTAACCCAAGTGGGTCGGTACTAAGCATTAACATACAGGAATATATATCAATTACTAAGCAAAAATATGGATAAAAGTAAAATACAGCACATCAAATAAAAGGAAATAACAGAAAAAAATACCAGCATCGGTTTGTAGTCAGTTTCTCTGAGCCCATGTGGTAGGCTTCAGGGTCCTTTCTTCAGCAAGTTACAAAAGCATGTCCCTCCTACATGCTAGCCAGACTCAGAAGACCAAAGGCTTCAGGCCTCAATGCTAGGCCCATGCTCAGTCCACAGCAGGACAAGCTCTCATCCTCTCCAAAATAAGACCTTCTTGCTGCTTTTTTGCTGAGTGACCAAGAATCTAGGTCTCCTTTCAGCATATGGCTAGTGCCCCACCCACACCTCCTCCCTCCTTCCCCCCTCTGCAGAACCCTGGGAGAGATGGATGCCTTCCTAGGTGCTGGGAGAGATGTGTGTCTGGGGGTGAACTTAGGGTCACTGGCCTCCTGGGACAATAAACTGCTGGCTAGAAGGGCCACCTCCCATGGTACACACATAAAACCACTGAAACGTATCGTCCACCAATGTAAACACAACTTAAGCACAACATTCCCAAAGGTATGTGGAGGACTAATATGAGCAAGTCAAAATACATTTCCAAGAAAGATTTATAACTGAGGGTCAGTTCACACAAGCAGCCAGAAGTAGATACAAGTAAACCGAACATCAGACTGGATAAGGCTAGGTTCACACTTGCGCTGTGTGACCATTTGGGGATTCTGTCCCCCATTCCGCTTGAAAAATGCAGAGAGAAAAGTCCTGCTAGCAGGTGGACCCCATTATAGTCTGTAGCTTTTTAAGCGGATTGGGTTTCCATTTTTCAGTTCCTCAAGCAGACCCAAAGGACGGAAACCGGAGCGCAGGTGTGAACCTAGCATAAATGATGTGATCTTCACTCAACACATTCTCAAGCTGTAAAAGGGGTGTGGTTTAAAAGGGGCATGAGCTAAATAGTCACCATAAATCTTAATTGAGGGAAAATGACCAATGAATTGTGATTAATTTTGATTTAGGCCATAATCAGCCAGCCCTAGTACATAGAAGACTTTTCTTACATTGTAAGTTTTGAGATTTGCAGAATGTTCAGTCCTTTGCACAAAACAACAGTTTGCAGATGTGTGTGGGGAGTCTGTGAGGAGAATCAGGCCCTCCCCACTCTATTCATTGTGTGGGCGTCTTGCTTCTATGGAGACGAAACTTCCCTAGTAACGGAGCAAACTGCATATTAGCTAGAAGGGAGACACCTAATGGCAGAAACTTTAGAGAGTACATTTTTAATTAAAGTGTATTACATATTGGTGCAGAATCCCATGCTGTATGAATTGAGATTAATTTGTCTTTCTGTTCTGTCTCATAGGAAGGGTTTCCAATTCTATAACATCCATATAAGCAGGGATGGTCTCTATGAGAGAACCCCTTTAAGCAGCCCTCAGTCTTGTCACTGCTCTGTGGGTAGAGAAAAGGCAGTTAACGTGTCCTAAAGTGATCTTTCCATTGTTATAACTTGTGTGCTTTGACTAATGGCTGCCTTCTATCTCATTCCAGTCAGCTTTCAGAAATCATTTGCATCTCGGCGTGAAATGTCTTTCTTCCCGAAGATACGTCTGAAGAAGGAAGTGGAGGATTATCTGCGCAACGTGTATCACAACAATGAGGTGAGCGTCCTGTGAATGTAATGTGGGTGTCAGTGTACAAGGGGTAGGTGCGATTTTTGGCATATCAAACCTCTGGGCCAATCACGTATCAGAAGATCGCAGGTCCCTTGACCCATTTGACCAGTTTTGCAGCAGTCTTGTGTCCACATTGGAGAGGTGACCATGTTTGGATGTGGCTCCATTATAGTTTATGGGGGTTAAAGAGATAGTCAAGTGCTATAGAGGTGGGACCTGCTGTATAGGACAGGTTCCCCTGACGTCCTAGTTATGCCTGGAGTCCTGGCCATTCACTTCTGTTGGAGTGTACTCAAACTCCGTAGATGTATATAGAGAGCCACACAAGTGCGGCACCCTCTCCATTCACAACTGCCACGGCACCAGGCAGGACGGGAGGTTGCCGGATCCCTGTTATGGAGCTGGATTTGAGTCCTGAGTCTGGGACCTGCACCTATCAAACATCCATCAATGTCAGTGATGAGAATTCCCCTTTTAAGACTTCTTCTGCCTTCAGTTTAACGGGGTTGACCACCTTAGATTGATGTGAGTGTATATGAATAGGATCTGCCACTTACTATGTGGTACTCTTGCCCTGTACGTTCTGGATGACTCCCTGGGTTGTGTGAATGTTACTCTCGTCCAGGCGGCAGAAGGAGGATCATGTGACTCTCTCTATATATAATCTATATAGCCGCCTCCACTTGCCTGCCCTCCTTTCCAGAGAACAGTGTTACTATGGAGGGGAATGAGTGACATACATTGGGTCACGTGGTCCTCCAGCTGCCGCCATGTTATGGACAGTAGCGTCATCCACACAATCCAGGTATCCAGCATAAAAGGTGTGCGGTGACTTTATCAATAAAAAAATGGCACATAGATGTCAAGAGCGACACCTGGTAAGTGGCATCTCCTATTCATATACACACATTAGTGTTATACCTTGCTACATGTGTCCCCGGGTCCTGACCCCCAAGGTGTAGATTATTCTGTTTGTGGCTGCGGTTTTAAGTGTGCCTTTCATCCCTGCCCATATTCTATCACTTTGTACAGCGACACAGTATATAATGGTGCTATATTTAATAAGAATTGCTTTAGTTTTACTCTGTTGTTTCAGCGATCGATATCCCCTTTGGTGTCTTACAGATTGTGGCCGCCTTGGGTGCAGAAGAAGCAGAGAGAAAGTTTGTATGTCTGCAGAATCATTTGTCGCATCCTCCATATTTTACCACCGTCCGAGTTAACACACGACTGACCTCAGTCGAGAATGCCAAGCGGCTTCTCAGTGAAGAGATCCACAAGGTTAGATTTTTCTTCCGTAGGGTTGGGATCCTTTACAGAAATATGTAGGGTCTGAGTTCGCTGACCGCCAGAAATCTCATGTCTATAGGCCGGGCATCAAGGTCTGTTCAGACTGACCTGTGTCAGCATACTAGGGTGCCGAAGTTGGAAATTTCTATATGTCTGCTTCTTCTCATTTGACTCTCTGTTACATGAACGACTCAGCTCTACTCCCTCTACAAGCAGCAGGAGTAGAGCTGTATTGGTTACATGATTCAGAGCCAGATCGTCAGGAGAGGAGGGAGAGTGCAGAGACTTTCGTCCTTCCGCTTTGCAAATGTAACAACAATCCCCAAACTGGGGCCACTATGTTTATTAGTAAGTGCTTACGTTGGGCTTAAAAAATGTATTTGCCCATGTAATCCATTTAATGCCCCACGTGGTGCGAACTTTCTGTCTAAAGTGCTGCGGGAAGAACTGCTATTCGTTCCCGCCACGGCTTTTCCTGCAGCGCTTTTTTGCTGCGGGACGTCACGTGGGGCCTTAGCCTAAAGAGGACTTATCACCTGGATAACATGGTGTGAAGAATTTACTAATGCATTCACTAAGAACCTTTTTCATGGGGTTTTCCTGCCCCAAATCGAATTTTCAAGTAATGGGAGTGGCACAGCACTCCTGCCCACTACATAGTGGTGGTTCTGGTGAACAGCGCCGTCCCTATAAGTTCAAGTTCACATCTGTGCACAGCTCTCTATTGTTTGGGTCTGAGGGGAACCTGAATGACGGAGAACCTTACCGCTAAATCAGAGGTTATCCGCGGACCTCATAGACTATAATGGGGTCTGTCGGGTGTCTGCCGTTTTTATACTGAAACTGGCAGAGAGAGAAGTTCTCCGTGTAGGACTTTACTTTCTGGCGGTTTCTGTGGCGGAGTCTCGAATAAATATGTGAACTTATTCTAACTTCTATAGGAGTGGTGCTGTACATGCCGTCCATCCTCTAGCAGTTTTTGGCACCCCGAGGCTGCTAGAACAGATGATCTGTGTCGGACCCCAACAGATGACATACAGATAACCTATCCTGTAGATAGGTCACCAGTATAAAAATTCGATTTTGGGGCCAGAAAACCCCTTTTAGTCTGTGCGGGGAAGGATGTAAGACTCTTAGACTTGCACAGAAAACAGGAACGTTCTGTCGCTCTGTGAATTGGCAGGTCAGTCTGCAGATCACATGACCTGCCAGGAAAACGGCAGTATGAAGGCTCTGTGAGCCCGATGAGTTCGCTCACCCTTCTGCAGAGTCTCTATGCTCCGTACTAATGGGCTGCAGGATAATATATTAGACTGGGGTGCGGCCTTCAAGAAGGAATTCTGGCACCTTTAGCTTAGTAAATCCACCACAATGTGTACACGCCCTATGATACATTTATTAAAATGTTTTATTAGTTTTGTTTACTTTTTTATTATTGTCGGGCTTCATGTTCTTATACAGGTGATGGACTCACTTTAAAATGGGCAGAAGAGAACAGAAATGAAAGGAGTTTTCTGTGCTGGTGGCCATCTTTGATATTGATGTCCTATTCTCAGGATAGGTCGACACTATCAGATCTGTGGGGGTCGGACACCCAGGCCTCACACCGATCAGCTGGTCCCAGCAGTCTCTCGTGCTAGAATCAAGGCCGGGAACAGAGCCAGCAGCAGAGGGTCCTGTACACCATATAGCGGCCATGCCAAAGTACTGCAGCTCTGCTTAGACCCATGTCATCGATACCTTCTGGATATCCTATGTTGTGCTGTCCTTTCCTATGGATCGAGAGTCAACACCTTTGATTGTGAATGGCTGGAAAGAAAGGGCACTGCTTTGAGTAATGGAGGGGAGAAAGCACAAGGAGAATGTTCTGTGTGGTGCAGAGTACGGCCTGCTGTGACTACCAGGGAGGTGGGAGAGCCTGCCGTGACTATTGGTGAAGAGGGGCTCTGATGTACTATTGGGGAAGGGAGATAGGTGTTCTGCTTAGTCTATTAGGATAATGGGGCCTGTAAAGTCCTGGTGTATAATAAACCCTCCTTGTGTCGCTGTGAGGCCCCCGCGCCTCTACAGTCATGGCCAAAAGTTTTGAAAATGATACAAATATTAATTTTTACAAAGTCTACTGCTTCAGTTTTTCTAATGGCAATTTGCATATACTCCAGAATGTTATAAAGAGTGATCAGCTTAACAGCAATTACTTGCAAAGTCAATATTTGCCTAGAAAATGAACTTTATCCCCCAAAACACATTTCAACATCATTGCAGCCCTGCCTTAAAAGGACCACCTAACATCGTTTCAGTGATTGCTCCATTAACACAGGTGTGGATGTTGATGAGGACAGGGCTGGGGATCAATCTGTCATGATTAAGTAAGAATGACACCACTGGACACTTTAAAAGGAGGCTGGTGCTTGCCATCATTGTTTCTCTTCTGTTAACCATGGTTATCTCTAAAGAAACACGTGCAGTCATCATTGCACTGCACAAAAATGGCCTAACTGGGAAGAGTATTGCATCTAGAAAGATTGCACCTCAGTCAACAATCTATCGCATCATCAAGAACTTCAAGGAGAGAGGTTCCATTGGTGCCAAAAAGGTTCCAGGGCGCCCAAGAAATACCAGCAAGCGGCAGGACCGTCTCTTAAAAGTGTTTCAGCTGCGGGATCGGGCTACCAGCAGTGCAGAGCTTGCTGAGGAATGGCAGCAGGCAGGTGTGAGTGCATCTGCACGCACTGTGAGGCGGAGACTCTTGGAGCAAGGCCTGGTCTCAAGGAGGGCAGCAAAGAAGCCACTTCTCTCCAGAAAAAACATCAGGGACAGACTGATATTCTGCAAAAGGTACAGGGAGTGGACTGCTGAGGACTGGGGTAAAGTCATTTTCTCTGATGAATCCCCTTTTCGATTGTTTGGAACATCTGGAAAACAGCTTATTCGGAGAAGAAGAGGTGAGCGCTACCACCAGTCTTGTCTCATGCCAACTGTAAAGCATCCTGAAACCATTCATGTGTGGGGTTGCTTCAAGGGAAGCCAAGGGAATCGGCTCTCTCACAGTCTTACCTAAAAACACAGCCATGAATAAAGAATGGTACCAGAATGTCCTCCAAGAGCAACTTCTCCCAACCGTCCAAGAGCAGTTTGGCGCTCAACAATGCCTTTTCCAGCATGATGGAGCACCTTGCCATAAAGCAAAGGTGATAACTAAATGGCTCAGGGAACAAAACATAGAGATTTTGGGTCCATGGCCTGGAAACTCCCCAGATCTTAATCCCATTGAGAACTTGTGGTCAATCATCAAGAGACGGGTGGACAAACAAAAACCAACAAATTCAGACAAAATGAAAGCATTGATTCTGCAAGAATGGACTGCTATCAGTCAGGATTTGGTCCAGAAGTTGATTGAGAGCATGCCAGGGAGAATTGCAGAGGTCCTGAAGAAGAAGGGTCAACACTGCAAATATTGACTTGCTGCATTAACTCATTCTAACTGTCAATATAAGCTTCTGTTACTCATAATATGAATGCAATTATATTTCTGTATGTGATAAAAACATCTGACAAACACACATAAAAACCAGAGGGCAGCAGATCATGTGAAAATATAATATTTGTGTCATTCTCAAAACTTTTGGCCATGACTGTATATGGAGCGACAGGGCTTTATAACATCGCTCTTTTACGTTCCATCGTCAATTAAGAGATGACTTGGAAGTGCAAAGGATTAAGCTGCTTTAGAGCTATAAGCCGCATTGTGCGGTCACGTTCCCCACAGAATTATATTCAATTTACCAGCTTTTGTCTGTTTTCTAGGTCGCACATAGGGGTTAAACATTCAGAAAGCCAGACTAATAAAATCTGACTGCTCCAATGAATCCATCTAGTATCTGAAGTCAGCCGCCATGCCAGGCAGTGCATCTGGTTTACTCAGGCTAAAAGACAACTATTTCTGAGCCATTCTGCAATCTTAAAGGAGTAGCATGCTATAAATGCTATATCCATAGAGGTCCAACTGTTCGGTGTTACTCGCCTGTCCTAGTTCCAGCGCTGCTGCCATCTTGCCTCCTAGGCCACTCCACTAGGAGCACTGCACATCCGCCACCCACAAGTGACATCTCCCACCATCACATACTGTAGGTGTAAATCTCTTCTACTCTTTGTACCCCAGGTCTACTATACCAGTGGATCAACCCTACTACACCGCCGACCCAACCCTGCCACAAAACTTTCTCAATTCTGCTCCACCATTGTCTCAACTCTGCTACACGACTGGTCCAAACCTGATACACCGCTGACCCAGCTCTCCTATATCAAGTAGTGCCAGCTCTGTTACATCAAGTGGTCCCTCTGCTACACCGCACGTTCACAGCCCTGCCTCATGGCATGATCATAGCTATGAATCTCCTATTCTGCTACACCTAGTGTCATCCATTTGGCTACATCTTGCAACTCTGCTACATCAGACTTGGCTAACCTAGAGTGGTACACCACCACCATCTGCCCATGTCCCTTCAGGCTTCACCAAAGTTATCATTCAATGATGTAGCCTATCCACCACCCCCACTGTGAACATACCATTGGGAGACTTAAAGCCCTACCTTCCTAAAATAGGAAACTGCAGGCAGTTTATTTTTCCATATTAGTCTATGAAGAGGGGGTAGGTAATAAGAAAGACACTCAAAAAAAATTGCTGCTTCTACACTGCTATTCTTTGCTTTTTTAATTCTGCTAGGTTGTAGATAAGAGGCTATCAGTGCACATCAGGAGGCAATAAATCAATTAACCAGCCAGCAGATGCCTTGTACTCCACCCCTCTCTTCTCCATAGAGCTCTATATGTGAGGCTGAGGAAATTAGCTGTGACGTCATCTATTTAGTATTGGATGTAATGATGGCTGGTGTTATCTATAGTGGTGTGTCTTCTAGTGTAAACCTGTCTGTGATGTAAATGAGCTGACTGCTGCAAAGAAAGCCTCTACAGAATTGGCAAGTGCCAGTTTATTATTAGGTTTAGTTGCCAGTGTGAAAATTGTGGGATATTGGACTTTTTAAAAAAATATAGATAGACATCGAAAATGTAAATAAAAATATATCAAGCATTCTTAAAAAATATAGGTAATTTTAACTTAAAAATTTGCCGCATTCTCTTTGAGCACTATAACAAAGGTTCTGTATCATCTGATCAGATATGTACTGCATATCCAATGGATCCATCTTTCTATCCATCTATCTCTTCCCTATTGTCCACCCAGTCTAGTGACATGACAGTAACCCTTGCGACTGGCTCTGATACATTTTACAGGTATACATTCAGTAGAATTATAAAGAATGAATGAATAATTATACAAATATAAGTCGTCTCCGCCCCAAGAATGGGTTTTTACCAAGAGACTGCGGTCATAAAAGTTTGAAAGCCATCCAGCTGTGAAAGGGTTAGTCAGCGCCCCCATGTGGATCAGTTTCAGGGGTTTCAGGGCAGACTGTCCTATTTTCCATATATTTGATAGTTTATAGTCATTTGAGGCATTTTGCACATATTTTACTATTTTCAGACTGGCTTTCTAATGATATTTGTAATTTTTTACTTTCCAGCAGTTCCCCAGTGTCGACATCCCCATACATCAACATCCTCAACTCAGTGACCTCTTATTAATTCCAGTCATTGGGCCAAGGTCAGTAAGATGTCTTATGTGTCTGTGCACACTGATGTGTCTATAGCTCAGTCTTTTATTGTATACATAACACTAGATTGGGAGCCCACGAGTCCCAGTTTATTAAAGAGATTTCCCCACTAATGATATTTATCCCCAGGAAAAAGGATAAATGTCTGACTATTGAGATCTGCGTCCGCAGAGCTCCATGTTAAGTATGTGGTGTGCACATGATCAACCCCTGCTCCATTAACTTCTATGAGACTGCTGGAAATTGCTGTCTGAGAAGTCCCATACATGTGAATGGACCACCGGCTGAGCATGAACAATACTGCTCTCTCCACATGAGACACTCGTGGACCCCTATTCTCCTAACAGGATAGGGAGAAAGTGTCTGATTGTTCGGGGTCCCAACAGTTGGCCCACCACCAGACACACATTAGTCCCCTATCCTGTATATAGGGGGCAAGTGTATCTAGTGGGAAAACCACTTTCTACAAGCCCGCTAGCCCACATTACACTTGCCACTTCTTTCCCCCATAATATTGCACAGATTTCTTGTGAACATTGGTGCAGATGCTGCTGTGATCACAGGACATTAACTAATTAGATCCTTTTTCACATAAGTTCTCTTGCCCTGCTTGTTCTGGATCATGAACCCGGAGACCTACATTGGTTTGGGTCATGAAGAATTATATTATGCTATATATTTGACCTTTCTGGGACTTTTGGTGCCTTGACGGTGGCTAAATTTATATTTGGTGATTTACAGTTAATTTTATTATATTTTTTCCATACAACGTGCAGTGTCCAGTTTTTAGATTTTCATGATACGTGATTTCAGAGTAATTCACATATTATGTTTAACCCCTTTTTTTGCTGTTCTCTATAGGAGAGGACTGACGCAACATTCAGTACAAGTGATTGTTGGAGCGCAGTGTGGAAGTGCCGTCCTCCGAGGAGCCCATGTCTACTCTGCTGGGATCCTGTCTGCCTCAAAATGTGAGAGCAATGCCTGATGGTATCTCGTAGGGTTGGGCGATTATGATCAAAATAAAAATCATGATTAATTGGGCAATGATCAATCAACAGTTATTTAGGTCCCGCCCCTTTTAAATGTCCATATAATAAGGGTGAGTGTGTGCTGTGCAAACCTCACAAGATTCGCCCGGTGGTTTTGTTTGGACCGAACACGTCCAAATTGGAACTGCTATTATTTTACTCTGGGGTCTCTTCACCCAGTGTTATGACGCTTGGGTCTATGCATCACAAAGTCATGTGACTGCTGAGGCCCAATCAGGAGGCCCGAAGACAACAGGGAGACACACCAGAGCCCGTGTAGGTGAGTAACACTGTTTACTCACCTGCTCTGGGCTTCCGCATATAATCTGAAGAGACCCAACAGTTCTGATTTGGACATGTTTGGACAGGTAGAACCTCGCAAATATTGTAATAACCCAACCGAAATAACCGACGAGACAAAATCAATTGACTATATTTTTTGATTGTCGCTGGTGATATTTTTGTTCATAGCCGGTCTCACTGCTGTCCACCAACCAGATGCAGCAATCGGTACGGTGTAACATGGGCTCCTTGGGCACAGAGCCTCACATATAAGATGTCCTGCCAACAGTCTGGCACTAAGCCCATTGTCTTGCTGGAGACTGACTTAAAGGGTTAGCCAAGGAGACGTGTCTTAATAATCTTTTTATCCTACTACATACAAGGCTCCTGCTGCAGCCAGTTGTCTTACAACCAGATACAGGACAGTCAGGTGGAGGATTGGGGACATGGCTGATCTCCTGGGACACAGAGCAGATTTATTTTAGATTTTTTTTCAGTCTTTATTGTAATATACAACAAAATATCATCAAATGAAATGAGAATAAGAAAGCAAAGGTTGGGGTATTTTTATTTTTTGTGCCGTTTAAATTTACCAAAATGTTTTCCCGGGTCCACTGCAGGGATGAAGGCGGGCGACAAGGTCTCAGTTTACTCTGACATCGAGGGACAATGTAAGCGGGGCGCCACAGAATTTGACGGAACCAAAGTTTTCATCGGGAATGGAATTTCAGAACTGAGTCGATCAGAAATCTTCTGTTCAAGCAGCCCAATAAAGTAAGTCATTAGACAGGGTAAATTCACAGGATCAGACACTAGGGGGCAGATAAACTAATACTGCCTAACTGTTACACAGCCTTATACGGTGTCAGATTTTCCAAAGTGTCTAATGCTGTTTCAGAATCGGGTGCACTTTGACTGTCGAGTCTAACAACTTTACACCGCTTGTTACTTGGTTTAGTCTCCAACAAAAAAAATTCACCAAAAATTTGGCACAGTGTCACATTGCGTATTAAAGAGGACCTTTCACGTCCTCATGTATATGCGGTTTTACATACCGCTAGAAAGCCAACAGCGCGCTGAATTCAGTGCACTGCCAACTTTCCTGTTATGTGCTCCGGGGCTGGAGATATCGGCGGTCTTAGTTTCACCGTTCACCGTCAGAAGGGCGTTCCTGACAGTCTAGCTGGGCTGTACTCGTCCATAGCGCTGTACTGTCAGAGGGGGCGTTCCTTACAGACCAGTGATGACGCTGAGCTGTGAGGAACGCCCCCCCAGTACAGGGCTATGGACGAGTACAATCGGGGGGGAAGGGGGGGCGTTACTCACAGCACAGCTAGACTGTCAGGAACGCCCTTCTGACGGTGAACGGTGAAACTAAGACCCCCGATATCTCCAGCCCCGGGGCACATACCGGGAAAGCCGGTGCAAAAACTCTTAGACTCTAAAATGAGGTGTAAAGCATGTACACTATTTTTGGTGCAAATTGCACATCTACATTAGTTTATCTGCCCCTATGTCTACGGCTACATGTACATGAGCATGTGCATGGTCCATGGTGAAATGACACATACATCCTATCCCTGTGCCTCTGCAGATCCAATCATTTCCTTCTGTAAGCCCAGGCCACAAAACAGGCAGGTATAGGATTTTTGTTGAATTTTGCCCCAGGCTCACTGCCCCATACACAGACTTGGACCATTAGGCTATAACAGGTCAGGCCAGGTTCACACGACTTTTATGCTGTGCTGCTCATGCATGTCAGAGAAAAAAAAAACACGTTGCAAACAGATGCCATCTACACTTTCCTGCCCTGCAAAAGACAAAGACGTGTGTGTGTGTGTGTGTGTGTGTGTGTGTGTGTGTGTTTTTTTTTTTTTTTTTTTTTTTTTTTAATAAAACATATTTTTTTAATAAAACAAGTCTGACATCTGTTTGCATTCACTTGTTGTCATACATAATATAATATATATTTATATTTATTTACTTTTTAATTTTTTTTGGAACAGATCCATAGCCTCGCGTGTATATTGCCTTCCAATTTTCCATGACCTACATTACATTAAGCCATATAAATCCCTGAGACCTATGTAAATATTACTCAGCAAACATAAGGTTTGCCTAGTCATGCCTATTTTCTCAAGGCGACGTGTACATTTTATCAGACTTATAATTGTCATCATTTCTTCTTAACCCCTTAAAGGGGTTGTGCAGGACTTTAAAAACATGGCGGCTTTCTTCTTCAGGAATGACATCATGTACATTGGTCACATGGCCATGCCTCATCTCCATCTCATTAAAATGAATGGGACTGATTTGCAGCATGGCCATGTGACCAACGGACATGATGTCAAAAAAGCCGCCATATTTTCAAAGTCCTGCATAACCCCACGGCCTATTTATGGTTTTTTTTTTTTTTTTTTGCATCCCTGCAATTCAGGAGCCATCACTATTTTATTTTTCTGTCAACAAAGCAATTTGAGGGCTTGTTTTTTGTGGGATGAGTTGAGTTTTCCATTGGTAACATTTCTCATGCCTTAACTCGCAATTCCACTATTGTTTATTTTTAGAGTTGAGTGAACTGGTTGGTATCAAATGTTCAAAAAATCTCTGGTCTGGCCGAATCTCAGATTTTTGGGTTTTGTGACCAATGAATCAATAACCAATAATCATTATTTTACTTTGGGGTCTCTTTAGAACCCAAAGTATAATAGAGAAAAAAAGCCAAACTCGGATACCGACCTCTCCAGGGCTCCAATGTGGCATCCGGTCCCCTCTCGTGTGCTGCCTCCTGGCTTACTGGGTGACATCATTAGCCCAGGGATCTGCTGAGGCCTGTGATTGGTCAACGACACAGTGCTTATGGAAGACATCATGAGAGAGGGCCACATTCAGACCATGCATTGGAGCCGCAGAGAGATGAGGGAAGCAGACCAATTTTTTTAGGGAGGGCGGGTCACCTAGACAGTAGATAAGGGAGGAAAGCACATACAAGGCAGACTGCAGGGGAGGAGGGAGAGATGGCACAAGCTGTGTGTGAGTGAGAAGAAAGATGGCGACCCACTGTTGTGCAGCGGGGGGAGTCCTCAGCATCAGTGTCTGACAGCATAGGGGAGAAGCGATCCTTCATGGGCTATAGAAGGAGAAATCAGTCCAGGACTGAAGGTGTGCTGGTACATGGGAGATGGTGAAGGCAGCGGCATCATGGACATGCAGACCTTTAGTGTATAATACTGGGAGGGACATGGCTTCACGAAAAATGTCTCAGACTAGGAACAGGTTGTAATATGCATGTTGGGGGGGGGATATGAATGAAGAAATGTAAATAACAGATTGGACACTTAAAGTGCAGAACGTCTGTTACCCAAGTTACCTCTGTTTTTCTTTTATAGGGGAAAAGGCATCAGAATGACAGAACCCGTGTACTTAAGTCCGTCTTTTGATAATGTCCTTCCTGGATACATATTCTTGCAGGTAATGCTTAAATCCACGCCCTGTAATATTGTACTAGAGCTATTATCCATAGAATATGTGCAGCCTCTGGGATGCCCACATAGGACATGTATGGCAGCCTTCCTACAGGCGGCTCCTTAAAGGGGTTGTCCAGTTTTAGCAAATAGTTTTCTAGATCTCTGCTTGCTGTCATTCATTCTGCTTACTCCTAGTGGATAAAAGTCAGTCCCTGGTCATGGGATGGACACACAGGTGCACGGCTCGTTACCAGGCAGCTGTCTGATTACTGTGCTGTGACTGTAACGAGCTGTGCACCTGTGTGTCCATCCCATGACCAGGGAATGATTTTTATCCACTGGTAGTAAGCAGAATGAATGACAGCAAGCAGAGATGTAGAACACCCGTGAGGAATGGATACAGAAAGTATATTGGAAAATTGTACAAACCTAAAAAGGAGCCGACTGATGTGAAATCCCCCCCATGGATCATCCCGTCATGATGCTAGTGCTTTACTCAGCAATCTAAGCCCATCAGATATCTCCCTGCTTCTGCTCCATCCCCCTCAGACATTGCAGCCGCTCCCCCTCCTCCCTGACTACGACTAACTATAGGAAGATTCTGAACATTTACTGAGCACTTATGGGCAGAGAGGCTGCTGGGAGAAGAGGAAGGCTACTGATAACAGAAATTGCAAAGGTGCCATGAGTTACTGATTTATGCAAAAAATAAAAAAATAATTTTTGTATTTTTTTTAATTTATACATTTATTCATAGAATTTACCATCTGCCGTCGCCAGTCATGTTTTAAATCCTCAGCCTGGTGAACGGGTGCTGGATATGTGTGCGGCTCCTGGAGGAAAGACCACTCACATTGCCACTCTCATGGATGGCCAGGTAGTCTGAGCTTTGTCTTATAAGTTATGTCCAAGTACATATACAGAATGGACTTATCACAGTTACTGTAGGAATAAAGGGGGACATGGAGGAGAAGGCATTATTAATGTATTGGATATTTGCTCCCAGTACTGTGCAAAAGCTTTAGGCAGGTGTGGACAAATGCGATGTAAGTATGTTTCCAGAAATAGAAGGGTTAATAGTTTATTTTTGCCAGTTAACAATGAAGAAAAGAGAAATGTAAATGCCATCAATATTTGGTGTGACCTTTGCTCTTTGGACGAGGAGTCCTGGAAGTGATGACATGGCCCCCACATAGCAGAAAGCTCTGTCCCCTGTATAGGAGCCCGGGCGCCGTCACTGCTTCTCAGCACTCGTTGATGTCAGTGGGAGCTGAGCTGCAGTGACAGCGCCCGGCCATTATACAGGAGATGGAGCTTTCTGCTGCCAGCCCTGTATTGTGCATAGGACGGGCACCAGAAGTGGCTCTGTACATCTGATTGGGCTGATTCAAGTGATAGGCGCTGAGCAGCAGCGCCGTGCATTGTATAGTGGTGGCTCCGGGGTACTGCAGCACCATTTTTATTACTAGAATAAGAGCTAAGCTGACAGTCTACAGTCATGGCCAAAAGTTTTGAGAATGACACAAATATTATATTTTCACATGATCTGCTGCCCTCTGGTTTTTATGTGTGTTTGTCAGATGTTTTTATCACATACAGAAATATAATTGCATTCATATTATGAGTAACAGAAGCTTATATTGACAGTTAGAATGAGTTAATGCAGCAAGTCAATATTTGCAGTGTTGACCCTTCTTCTTCAGGACCTCTGCAATTCTCCCTGGCATGCTCTCAATCAACTTCTGGACCAAATCCTGACTGATAGCAGTCCATTCTTGCAGAATCAATGCTTTAATTTTGTCTGAATTTATTGGTTTTTGTTTGTCCACCCGTCTCTTGATGATTGACCACAAGTTCTGGGGAGTTTCCAGGCCATGGACCCAAAATCTCTATGTTTTGTTCCCTGAGCCATTTAGTTATCACCTTTGCTTTATGGCAAGGTGCTCCATCATGCTGGAAAAGGCATTGTTGAGCGCCAAACTGCTCTTGGACGGTTGGGAGAAGTTGCTCTTGGAGGACATTCTGGTACCATTCTTTATTCATGGCTGTGTTTTTAGGCAAGACTGTGAGAGAGCCGATTCCCTTGGCTGAGAAGCAACCCCACACATGAATGGTTTCAGGATGCTTTACAGTTGGCATGAGACAAGACTGGTGGTAGCGCTCACCTCTTCTTCTCCGAATAAGCTGTTTTCCAGATGTTCCAAACAATCGAAAAGGGGATTCATCAGAGAAAATGACTTTCCCCCAGTCCTCAGCAGTCCACTCTCTGTACCTTTTGCAGAATATCAGTCTGTCCCTGATGTTTTTTCTGGAGAGAAGTGGCTTCTTTGCTGCCCTCCTTGAGACCAGGCCTTGCTCCAAGAGTCTCCGCCTCACAGTGCGTGCAGATGCACTCACACCTGCCTGCTGCCATTCCTCAGCAAGCTCTGCACTGCTGGTAGCCCGATCCCGCAGCTGAAACACTTTTAAGAGACGGTCCTGCCGCTTGCTGGTCTTTCTTGGGCGCCCTGGAGCCTTTTTGGCACCAATGGAACCTCTCTCCTTGAAGTTCTTGATGATGCGATAGATTGTTGACTGAGGTGCAATCTTTCTAGCTGCAATACTCTTCCCAGTTAGGCCATTTTTGTGCAGTGCAATGATGACTGCACGTGTTTCTTTAGAGATAACCATGGTTAACAGAAGAGAAACAATGATGGCAAGCACCAGCCTCCTTTTAAAGTGTCCAGTGGTGTCATTCTTACTTAATCATGACAGATTGATCTCCAGCCCTGTCCTCATCAACACCCACACCTGTGTTAATGGAGCAATCACTGAAACGATGTTAGGTGGTCCTTTTAAGGCAGGGCTGCAATGATGTTGAAATGTGTTTTGGGGGATAAAGTTCATTTTCTAGGCAAATATTGACTTTGCACGTAATTGCTGTTAAGCTGATCACTCTTTATAACATTCTGGAGTATATGCAAATTGCCATTAGAAAAACTGAAGCAGTAGACTTTGTAAAAATTAATATTTGTATCATTCTCAAAACTTTTGGCCATGACTGTACAGCTTCTGCTTCTGGCACCTGGAGGCAGCTACATCAGCTGATCTGTGTGGGGTCCGGGTGTTGGATTCCCACACTGATTATCTGATGGCCTTTCCAATGGATATGTTATCAGTATGAAATATGCATTTGGGGCTGAACAATCCCTATAACAGGGCATATGGACAGGGTTTGTCCCAGGGGTTATCTAGTGTATCAAGGGCTATTTAGTGATTCTGATAATAGGCACCATCAGTAAAACTGTGTGCACACATTGCAGTTTTGCTGCAGTTTTTCAACAAATATGGTGTGGTTTCACTTACCATAGCTGTGGTTCATGTAATGGTTTTCATTACATTTCTTGGCATTGAATTGTTCATGGACTGGTGGTTCCTACTGGTCCAACCGGTTAGGTCCGCTGCCGCTGATGGAGCTTCTGTGTTTTTTAGTATGTGTAATATAAACCCTTGTTCAGACCATAATGCTGTCTCCTCTGAGCATTCCCTGAATATTTATTCACTATTTTCCATACATGGTGACTAAATCTGGGTGAGTATTCCCCTACCCATGCAGTTATTTGTCTTAGTATACCGCTATGTCTCCCCATGACCCCTGCGGATTGGTAAAGCTGCGCACTAAGTAATTTGTGGCGATTATATCCTTATGGAAAACAGCAATTACCATGTACTGGAGAGCACAGTGTGTAAGTATTGTTTGGTGGTATTAATTTCATCCATATTGTTTCCACTGTGAGGCCTGTAATGAGTTAAGTGAACGTTGTTTGGTGTCTGTGCTGAGACCATTAACCAATTGCTGGCATCATCTGACTTAGAATTTCTAGAATTTTTACTTTTAGACTTCCTTTACCACTTCAGGACCGGACTATTGTCCCTGGTTCAAGACCGGACACATTTTCCATTTTTTTTTGTGCATGCTATAACATATATTTTATTTTTTGACGGGCTATTGAAATAATTTTTGCGGTGACACGTAGGGATTTATTTTTATTTTTGCTTGTTATTTTTATTTTATTTTTTTATATATATTATATATTTGGGAAAATATAAACTGGGACACATGTCTGTTTTTCACATCTTGTCTTCGAACCCTGAGCACAGCCGCGTCATCACTAAACTAGCCCATCCAGTCTTCTTGTTCAGCCCCCTGGTTAGTGAAAGATCCACATCATGCAGCCTGACGTCAGTGAGCGTCGATGAAATCCCGCCCATGTCCAGTATGCTTCTGTAGTCCAGGACATGTCGGAACATACTGCGCATATACCGCCTGCAAGTCCCGCCCTCTTCTTCTCTTCCGGGTGTTTGGCGGAGCTCACTGACATCAGGCTGGATGATGTGGATCTTACACTCCCCAAGGGGCCGAACTGGAATATTGGATGGGCGTGTATAGTGATGAGGCAGCGTTGAAGACAACGCCCCCTGTGTTCCATGAACCTAATTTATTTATCGGTTAAATGTCTTTTCACACTCATCTTGGGGACTCATCAACATTTCAATTGTACAGTTGGACTTGTATCCAGAGCCTGTACAGTACAGGGTATAGCAGTGGTTTACAGTGACTGGGCGAGCTGATAGACTCCCTTTAATAAGGTTGATAAACAATAATAGACACCCCCATCATTACAACCTGTATAATAAAGCTATCATATTGCCTTTTTTCCATTTCCTCAGATTAAAATATTACGCACTAATCAATAACTATATGTACCCTAAAATAATTGTATTAAAAAATGAGCTATCCCACAAAAAAATAAGCCCACATATGACTACATGAATGAAAAAAGTTTGGCTGGCTGTTGTGTCTGACTAGACCACTACACAGTGTACAGAGCCATCTATACTCAGAAGAGCTGATCGGTGGGGGTGCCAGGTGTCGGAATCCCTCCGATCGCAAATTAATTTCCATTCCTATGGTCTTTGATTTTTGGTCTCTTAACATTGTTGTTCTGTGGTTTTTAAGCCCATCTTTGGGTCACATAAATAGTCTAGTGACTGATTTGTAACAATGGATTTTGGCTGCTTCTATTTCTAAGGGTGAAGTCATCGCAATGGACAAAATAGCCAACAAGGTGGAGAAGATAAAGCAAAATGCGTCTGTGTTAAAGCTCAATAACATCCAGGCATACAGTTACAATAGCGCTAAGGCCATGACACTTGACTCGAGTGACAATGGCCAAGGTAAGCTAGTGTGTGGTTTGCTTTTTTTGTTTTTTGTTTTCTTCCCTGGAGACATCTGATGGCCCATAACATCAATATTGTGTTGTCTCCTGAGCACGGCTCCGTCTGCAAGTTGCAATAACATTGCACAATTTCTTAACCTCGCAACTTCAATGGTCAGATGTTTTTGTGATTGTAGTAAGGTCCTTTGCAACTTTTTGTTCCCCATAGGGAAACCTTGATGTTGCAATGTCTTTTATGATGATACCTGGTTGTTTCCGTGATGCCTTCATTATCATGGAATGGTCTACTTACTATGATTAAGGATGACTTCTTGTAGATTTGTATTAGAATTTAGAAGGACGCGTTTCTAGATTCTGTCATTGCAGACTGACACTTATTTCCAGAATGAAAGGGCTTTGGCACTTTGCTGAGCGCCCAAAATTGTCTAGTGTATGAAGAGGTGAGGGGGAGGAGTGAGCAGGAAGTTGAGGAGATAAGGGAAGAAACCCAGGTTTAGGATAATCCTACATTTGAATAGGAGTTTTATCACAGCCAAAACCCTTTACTCATATAAGTACAACTCAGTACTTCTCTATATATGTCCTGCATGATCCTGCATAGACGTTTTTCTATGCAACTGAAGCGCTCTACTCACATCAGTACAGTTCAGTACTTCTCTATTTATGTCCTGCATGATCCTGGAGCCGTTTCTGAGTGAGACACAGTTATAGAGCAGATTCTCCTGTACTTATGGTGTGTGATGTATGGCAGCCAGTCTACCCATTAGCGCAAAAAGGACTGCAAATTCCAGATGTAGCATACAGATGATGAAACTGCTATAAACTGCAGAATATAAGTTATATAATGGCCATACTCCACATGTACACACATACAGTAGCTTATACTGAAAAGTGACCTGATACGACAGCTCTACCTTTATAGGCAGTGATGCATTCAACAAGTCGGCATCAGAAAGTCTGTCTTCTGTTCTTTACACCTGATCTATTTGTGCTCTGTGTTCCAGGTACAGCTCCTCCGTTCCCACCAGAGTCCTTTGATCGTGTACTTTTAGATGCCCCATGTAGTGGAATGGGACAGAGACCTAACATGGCGTGTGCTTTATCATTGAAGGAATTAACGTCTTACCAGCCTCTGCAGCGTAAACTGCTCAGCACGGTCAGTCTTCATAGATATCTTCTCTATGACTTCCTGTCTGCTTAGGATGTATGGTCCAGTCAGTAAAGCCTTTCCCGAATACCGATTTGGGCTTGCTGATTGATATTTTTTATTTTTTTTTTCCCCATCAGTAGATGAGCCAGTCCCCCTGATATCACTGTGTGTGTCTGTATCCTTGGAATCTGACTTCTGAGAATCAAGAATCTCTGAAGACAGATGATTTTACCAGGACGTTATCTCTTACATTGGGGTAGGGGTTGTCATCCCTTGGATCGGGAATGTGGTGTCATCTCTTATATTGGGGGAGTGATATCGAGCATTGAATTGTGGGGCGTCATCATCCCTTGGATTGGAGGGACAATAGCATCCCTTGTATTGTGTGATAATGTCATCCCTTGTATCGGTTGGGGGGGATGATGATGTCATCTCTTGTATTGGGGGCGGCAAGATGTCATCCCTTGTATCGGTTGGGGGGGATGATGATGTCATTCCTCGTATTGACAGTATACCATGAATAGCCATCCATATAGTACATAAAGAGTCCCAAGCAGGTGTCAGGAAATCAGAGTACCCGGAGGAAACCCACACAAACATGGGGAGAACATACAAACTCCTTGCAGATGTTGTCCTTGGCTGGACTCGAACCCAGGACTCCAGCGCTGCACGGCTATAGTACTAACCACTGAGCCAGCAATACAATTTTTAAAACTAGAAAAACAGAACATAAGAATAGCTTTCAGTATCTTGTTTTAAACCCTGTTTTTCTTTTCAGGCGGTGTCACTATTAAAACCTGGTGGCACACTTGTTTACAGTACATGTACCATAACTTTAGCCGAAAATGAAGAACAAGTGGCCTGGGCCCTAAAGACATTTCCCTGCCTCCAGCTTCGAGCACAGGTAACATAACCTGACATCATTCAGTAAATTATTTTTATTAATAAATATCTCCGAAAATAAGAAATTGCCTAAAACCACCTGAATAGATGCATAGGGAGAGGGAGGAAGAGTCCAGGTACTATGCAGATATTCAGACAGTGGATTCTCCATCTACTCTGTTGGTGAGCAAGGGCCAAGGGGTATGTGTCAGTGTCTTAGCCTAGCCAAGTATGCAAGTATTTAAGGGGGAGTCTGTCACCAGAACCAAGCCTATCAACCCAGCCCCATGGATAGATAGGTTTGGGTCACCTGAATCAAACGCTTGTCTAGGATAGTGAAAAAGTTAATGTCAGAATCCCTGGCGATCTAGGACCGTAAAGTGGTTACTTTTAGGATCATTAGTGATCTAGGGCAGTGAAGGGATTCATATGAGAATCTCTGGTGACCTAAGACATTGAAGGGGTTATTATCAGAATCCTTGGTCATCTAGGGCAGTAAAGGGATTAATATTAGGATCCCGGATGGATGGCAGGGAATGGGTTAAAATATCATACATGTCTAGGCCGTAACATAACAGGAGTCTGAACAGTGATCTTCATCTTCCTATTCTGTCCCTGCACTGGTCATAGAGATAAGTGCAAGGACAGGACAGAGCAGATAGAACTGTAAGGCTACATAGCATCTCTGTCCTCTTTGCGATTGGGCAGAGCGTTTCTGGGGCGCTATGCCCAGTCATTTAAGTTTAAGTAAACTTTTATTCATTTTTTTCATAGTACAGGTGAAGGCAACAAACTTCCCAATATACTTCACTAAACCAAGGTGCCTGTGTGTTTAACTATTACTGTTACTCCTGTCTTTACTTCATATCTGAGTGATTTCAATCCGTACTCCATACATAAGCAGTGTCAGTTTACAATGAAGGCTATGGAGAGGGGAGAGACAGAGAAATGAGGCTGTCTACAGAATTAGCAAGTCCTTTCTATCAGGAGAAATCTGGATAGTAATTCCTGACATCCCAGCTGTGTTGTGAAAGAAAACTGTCTCTCTATAGTGCAGATGTCTCTCTGCTTTCAGAAACTCTCCTGCTCTTCCCCCAGCTTCTCCATAGACTTCTGTTGTACAGATTTGATCAGTAACTGTAGGAGGCAAATAAGTGAAGACACAGGCAATTTTCTTTTATAAAGTATATTACAAAGTTTGTTCTCTTCACCTGCAGTACTAAGCACAGCCACTATACGATGTGTGGTGCTATGCTTAGTAAGTAGTGAAGAGGCCACAGGAATCAATTTCATAGTCCCGGATAACCGTTGCGCATGTACATTTGGCTTGGTCAAACCTTTTTGACAGGTCTGTGGAGATTAGTGACTGCCAAGTACATCTGTAACCACTTATCTTAAGGGGACTGGTGGAATCTGGCAGAATAATTCCAACAATGGTCTGCAGGACTCATACATTCTGCTCCAAATATGACTTAAAGGGAACCTGTCAGAGCGATCTGGGACACTGAACCACACGCAGGTCCTTATGGACCGGGAATTTAGTGTCCCATATCACCCTGTTATAAAGCAATCTACAGCCGCGTTAAAAATAAGAAGCAGTACACCTCACCTTCAGTGCGCATGTGCCAAACTCTGGGCGCATGCGCAGTGAAACTGGGGTGTACATCTCCGGCTTCATTGAAGAACAGCACCAGAGATGAGTCTGAAAGTCATCGGAGTACTCTCTAGGCATGTATAAAGCCTTTTTATTTTTAATGCGGCCACGGATTGTGTTAGAGCAGGGATATTTGGGACACTCTAAGGACCTGTGGGTGGCTTGGTGTCCCAAATCACCCTGGCACTGTTCTGGCAATTCATTACTTGTCTTGTGGATCTTGTACAGGAGCCACATATTGGAGGAGCGGGTATGAGAGGCGCGGGATTGTCCCCTGACCAGCTGAATCTCCTGCAGAGGTTTGACCCATCCCTCGCTGAGCTCTGTGACTTTGACATCGACGACAGGACATATGAAGAGAAGGAACGGACTCTGCAAGCAAACACGGATACAATCGGGTTCTTTATTGCTAAATTTATTAAATATAGTTGAGGTTTTGTTTTTTTTTTGTGTGTGTGTTTGTCACTATGTGCCGGATGCGCTGCATTCTTCAGGTGGTGCATTGGTCGCAGCCTCAGTGTTACCACGACAACAAATGACTATCTCTGTTGCCATAGAAGCAGACAGTCTGCCAGCTGTTCATTTTGCAGGCAGCTACTATGGCATCCGCAGGTTAGAGGAATTACTAGGGGCTTTATAGGGCCAGTGTCATTTCTGTGTACCTTAATAGAATACATGCAGGGGATTTGTCAAGGACAAAGCTTAATACGGTTTTTAACATATACAGTGCTGGCCAAAAGTATTGGCACCCCTGCAATTCTGTCAGATAATACTCAATTTCTTCCAGAAAATGATTGCAATTACAAAATAGTATCTTCATTTAATTTGTCTTCAATGGAAAACCACAAAAAGAATTGTCAAAAAGCCAAATTGGATATCATTCCACACCAAACATAAAAAAGGGGGTGGACAAAAGTATTGGCACCCTTTGAAAAATCAGGTGATGCTTCTCTAATTTGTGTAATTAACAGCACCTGTTACTTACCTGTGGCACATAACAGGTGGTGGCAATAACTAAATCACACTTGTAGCCAGTTGAAATGGATTAAAGTTGACTCAACCAATGTCCTGTGTCCTTGTGTGTACCACATTGAGCATGGAGAAAAGAAAGAAGACCAAAGAACTGTCTGAGGACTTGAGAAGCAAAATTGTGAGGAAGCATGAGCAATCTCAAGGCTACAAGTCCATCTCCAAAGACCTGAATGTTCCTGTGTCTACCGTGCGCAGTGTCATCAAGAAGTTTAAAGCCCATGGCACTGTGGCTAACCTCCCTAGATGTGGACGGAAACGAAAAATTGACGAGAGATTTCAATGAAAGATTGTGCGGATGGTGGCTAAAGAACCTCGACTAACATCCAAACAAGTTCTAGCTGCCCTGCAGTCCGAGGGTACAACAGTGTCAACCCGTACTATCCGTCGGCGTCTGAATGAAAAGGGACTCTATGGTAGGATACCCAGGAAGACCCCACTTCTGACCCAGAGACATAAAAAAGCCAAAACTTACCTGAGAAAGCCAAAAACTTTTTGGAAGAATGTTCTCTGGTCAGATGAGACAAAAGTAGAGCTTTTTGGGAAAAGGCATCAACATAGAGTTTACAGGAAAAAAAAAAGAGGCCTTCAAAGAAAAGAACACGGTCCCTACAGTCAAACATGGCGGAGGTTCCCTGATGTTTTGGGGTTGCTTTGCTGCCTCTGGCACTGGACTGCTTGACCGTGTGCATGGCATTATGAAGTCTGCAGCATAATGTAGGGCCCAGTGTGAGAAAGCTGGGTCTCCCTCAGAGGTCATGGGTCTTCCAGCAGGACAATGACCCAAAACACACTTCAAAAAGCACTAGAAAATGGTTTGAGAGAAAGCACTGGAGACTTCTAAAGTGGCCAGCAATGAGTCCAGACCTGAATCCCATAGAACACCTGTGGAGAGATCTCAAAATGGCAGTTTGGAGAAGGCGCCCTTCACATCTCAGGGACCTGGAGAAATTTGCCAAAGAAGAATGGTCTAAGATTCCAGCAGAGCATTGTAAGGAACTCATTGATGGTTACCGGAAGCGGTTGTTCGCAGTTATTTTGTCTAAAGGTTGTGCTACCAAGTATTAGGCTGAGGGTGCCAATACTTTTGTCCGGCCCATTTTTGGAGTTTTGTGTAAAATGATCAATGATTTGACTTTTTTTTTCATTCTCTTTTGTGTTTTTTCATTGCAAGCAAAATAAATGAAGATATTATTACCAAAGCATTTGTGATTGCAATCATTTTCTGGAAGAAATTGAGTATTATCTGACAGAATTGCCGGGGTGCCAATACTTTTGGCCAGCACTGTATACCTGGTTTATGTTGGCACACCGCTGGTGAACGGAATAATACATGGATTTTTATAATACACTTGGCTTATACGTTGTATTTTATATATATATATATATATATATATATATATATATATATATGGATATCATCATAGCGCAGTGACATATTTTAATTAACAGCCCCCTGTTTAACCCTTTCCCTCCACAATCATTTTGTAATTTTTGTTTTTTTTCTCCCCACCTTGTAAAAGCAAAATTTACCCCATTCACAGAGCCGTACAAGGGTTTCATTTTTGCAGAACAAATTGTACTTCGTAATTGCACTATTTAATAATCCATATAATGTACTGGGAAGCTGGAAAAAAATTCAGAATGGGGTGAAACTGGAGAAAAAGCACATTTGTGCGACTTTCTTACAGGCTTTGTTTTTCCGGCATTCATTATGCAGTCAAAATGACATGTCCCCTGTATTCCACGATTATGGCAATACCAAATTTATATAATTTTTATGTTCTAACACCTTTGAAAAATAAATTTCTTGCAGTTGCCATATTCTGACACCCGTAACACAATTTTTTTTTACATTTTTTTTTTTATATTTCCATATTTGGGGCTGTACACTCCAAAGACACTGATAGGGAATTTATATTGTGAGCTCTATATGGGACAGGGAATGACAATGTCTGTAAAGTGCTGAAGAATATGTTGGCGCTATTTAAGTATACAAAATAATAATAATAAAAAATTTTATGGAAGGTGAAAGAACAGTGGTTCTGTTTTTTTTGTTTTTTTGTTTTTTTTTTTTTAATGGCGGTTAACTGTATGGAAAATGTATTTTTATAAGTTTGTAGATTGGGCATTTTCGGAAGCAGGGATATCTAATGTGTATGTGTTTTTACTTTATTTAATTTTATATCTGATCTAGGGAAAGGGGGGATTTGAACTTTTAATTTTTTATATAATATATACAGTACCGACCAAAAGTTTGGAGACACCTTCTCATTCCAAGAGTTTTCTGTATTTTCATGACTAAAAATTGTAGATTCACACTTAAGGCATCAAAACTATGAATTAACACATGTGGAATTATATACTTAACAAAAAAGTGTGAAACAACTGAAAATATGTCTTATATTCTAGGTTCTTCAAAGTAGCCACCTTTTGCTTTGATTACTGCTTTGCACACTCTTGGCATTCTCTTGATGAGCTTCAAGAGGTAGTCACCTGAAATGGTTTTCACTTCACAGGTGTGCCCTGTCAGGTTTAATAAGTGGGATTTCTTGCCTTATAAATGGGGTTGGGACAATCAGTTGTGTTGTTCAGAAGTCAGGTGGATACACAGGTGATAGTCCTACTGAATGGAGTGTTAGAATTGGTATTATGGCAAGAAAAAAGCAGCTAAGTAAAGAAAAACGAGTGGCCATCATTACTTTAAGAAATGAAGGTCAGTCAGTCCGAAAAATTGGGAAAACTTTGAAAGTGTCCCAAAGTGCAGTGGCCAAAACCATCAAGCGCTACAAAGAAACTGGCTCACATGGAAAGGAAGACCAAGAGTCACCTCTGCTGCGGAGGATAGAATAGAATATCTTTGAAACGTTCATTCATTTCAGTAATTCAGTAATACAATCCATAATCAGCGTCTTCCATGATTGTGTGTCCTACTGAACCAGACTGAGGGACCATTTAAAGGCTTAGGAAACCTTGGCAGGTGACACTGAATTTACAATACTGAACTGAACTTACAATATTCTAATTTTCTTAGATTTGGGTTTTCATTACCTGTAATCCATAATCAACATTTACAGAAATAAAACACTTGAAATAGAAGACTCTGTGTGTAAAGAATCTAGAAAATATAGGAGGTCACTTTTTAAATTTAATTACTGAAAGAAATAAACATTTCAAAGATATTCTAATTTATTGAGATGCACCTGTACATTTCATTAGTATTTGGTACCATTGCCCTTAAACTGCATGACTTCGAACAAAAGTTTTGGATATCCTTCAACCCCTCAACACCTCCTGCCGCCTCCAACTCAAGAACATCCATCGAATCTGCTCCTTCCTCACCCCTGAAACTACAAAGATGCTAGTCCACGCCCTCATAATCTCCCGCCTAGACTACTGTAACACCCTTCTCCATGGCCTCCCAGCTAACACTCTCGCCCCCCTCCAGTCCATCCTAAACTGTGCTGCTCGCCTAATACACCTCTTCCCCCGCTCTTCATCGGCTGCTCCCCTCTGCCAATCCTTTCACTGGCTACCCATCAAATAGAGTTCATAATGCTAACGCTGACATACAAATCCATCCACAACATGTCCCCTCCATATATCTCTGACCTAATCTCCCGCTACCTGCCTGCACGTAACCTCCGATCCTCCAAAGACCTCCTATTCCGCTCTGCTCTTATCCGCTCTTCACACAACCGTCTCCAAGACTTCTCCCGTGCATCCCCCATACTCTGCAACTCATTACCAAGACACATAAGACTGACTCCCACAGTCACAAGCTTCAAGAAGGCCCTGAAGACTCACCTATTCAGGAAGGCCTACAACCTCCAATAACACTACTGTCACCACCGCCATCTGTACAGCCTCTACCCCCACCTTCTGTCTCTATCCCTCTTCCCTAATAGATTGTAAGCCCTTGCGGGCAGGGCCCTCTCTCCCACTGTGCCAGTTGGTCACTGTTGGCATTGTTTGTTTTTGTATATTTTGTGTACCGTATGTAAAACAAATGTACAGCACCATGGAATTAATATAATAATGTACAGCACCATGGAATTAATATAATAATGTACAGCACCATGGAATTAATATAATAATGTACAGCACCATGGAATTAATATAATAATGTACAGCACCATGGAATTAATATAATGATGTACAGCACCATGGAATTAATATAATAATGTACAGCACCATGGAATTAATATAATAATGTACAGCACCATGGAATTACTATAATAATGTACAGCACCATGGAATTAATATAATAATGTACAGCACCATGGAATTAATATAATAATGTACAGCACCATGGAATTAATATAATAATATACAGCACCATGGAATTAATATAATAATGTACAGCACCATGGAATTAATATAATAATGTACAGCACCATGGAATTACTATAATAATATACAGCACCATGGAATTAATATAATAATGTACAGCACCATGGAATTACTATAATAATGTACAGCACCATGGAATTAATATAATAATGTACAGCACCATGGAATTAATATAATAATGTACAGCACCATGGAATTAATATAATAATGTACAGCACCATGGAATTAATATAATGATGTACAGCACCATGGAATTAATATAATAATGTACAGCACCATGGAATTAATATAATAATGTACAGCACCATGGAATTACTATAATAATGTACAGCACCATGGAATTAATATAATAATGTACAGCACCATGGAATTAATATAATAATGTACAGCACCATGGAATTAATATAATAATATACAGCACCATGGAATTAATATAATAATGTACAGCACCATGGAATTAATATAATAATGTACAGCACCATGGAATTACTATAATAATGTACAGCACCATGGAATTAATATAATAATATACAGCACCATGGAATTACTATAATAATGTACAGAGCACCATGGAATTAATATAATAATGTACAGCACCATGGAATTAATATAATAATAATATACAGCACCATGGAATTAATATAATAATGTACAGCACCATGGAATTAATATAATAATGTACAGCACCATGGAATTAATATAATAATAATATACAGCACCATGGAATTAATATAATAATGTACAGCACCATGGAATTAATAAATAATGTACAACACCATGGAATTAATATAATAATAATATACAGCACCATGTAATTAATATAATAATATACAGCACCATGTAATTAATATAATAATGTACAGCACCATGGAATTAATATAATAATGTACAGCACCATGGAATTAATATAATAATATACAGCACCATGGAATTAATATAATAATGTACAGCACCATGGAATTAATATAATAATATACAGCACCATGGAATTAATATAATAATGTACAGCACCATGGAATTAATATAATAATGTACAGCATCATGGAATTGGTGCTATATAAATAATAATAATAATCCTTCCACAAGCTTCTCACAATAGTTGGTAGGAATTTGGGCCCATTCCTCCTGACAGAACTGGTGTCACTGAGCCATGTTTGTAGGCCGCCTTGCTCGCTCCTGCCTTTTCAGCTTTGCCCATACATTTTCAATAGGATTGAGATCAGGGCTTTGTGTTGGCCACTCCAAAACATTGACTTTGTTATCCTTAAGCCACTTTGTAACCAGTTTGACAGTATGCTTTGGGTCATTATCCATTTGGAAGACCCATTTGCGCCCAAGCTTTAATTTCCTGGCTGATGTCTTGAGATGTTGCTTCCGTATTGCCACATAATGTTCTTTCCTCATGATGCCATCTATTTTGTGAAGTGCACCAGTCCCTTCTGCAGCAAAGCAACCCCACAACATGATGCTGCCACCCCCGTGTTTCACAGTTGGGAAGGTGTTTTCAGGCTTGGCCATAATGACCATTGTTACATTTGGAGGAAAAAGGGAGAAGCTTGCAAGCCTGAGAACACTTTAACATCCGATTAGGCTGAGGCTCCACGTTGCGGAAACGCATCTGTTTTTTTGCTATTTTTGCTACAGTTTTTTGAGCTAAAGCCAGGAGTGGATTGAGCGGAAGGTAGAAGTATAAGAACTTCCTATATATCTCCCATTCCTTTTGTAGCCATTCTTGGCTTTGGCAACAAAATCTGTAACAAAGAAAAAAGCTGTTTTGTCCAAAGGATCCAGCAAGTCTTCCTCTTCCTATTCTAGCTAATAAGGGATATGGGGCCCTTAGAGGGGTTGTCCAGTTTTTCACAGCCAAGTGAGGGTGTTTCGGCTATCTCTGGTGGTCCCATTGAATTGAATGTCCAACCAGCCACTCCATATGTTTTACCTACCTTTAGTTATTGGTTCTTATGTATTGCTTACTGTAAGGGAGGCAAAGGAAACGGGAGAATATAGCAGATCAATGGTATGTACTATTCTGCTTGTAAGGACATCCTCTGAATCATAGAAGTGGAGGATGATAGTTGAGAATTGACAAAGGCACCTTCGATGAGCGGTCTGCACATGTACGCTAGTGATGAATCATACTTTGTATCATTCATTTCCATGTAAATTTCATTCAGGCAGAACTCCAAGTCCATGTGTAATTGTCCCGCTATTATTAGCTATTCCCACAGATTTATTGACCAGCGTCTTTGGCACAAAATTGCTGAAACTTTACAGAGGTCACTATATACCGTAAATTGTAATACAAAGGGAAATGGAGAGCTACAGACAACATTTTGTTATTTAGGTTACTTCTTAAAGAGGACCTGTCATCAAGTACAAAATCCTACATGACATACATCATTATATTCTCGCTGTACCCCTGAACAATTTGGTGTTTTTCTTTTTAAAATCCGTCCACCCATTCAAAAGATATGGCCCCTGGAAGATTATATATGACCTAGCGCTGATTCTCCATGTGGGTGGGAACCTTTTCAGTTTCTTAGAGAAATATTAAGTTTCCGCCCACATAGAGAATCGGAACCAGTTCACATATAATCTTCCAGGGGTCGTATCTTTTGAATGGGTGGACGGATTTTAAAAAGAAAAACACCATATTGTTCAGAGGCGCAGCGAGAATCAATTGATATATTTCACTTAGCATTTTGTACTTAGTAAGAGGTCCCCTTTTAAAAGGGAACATGTTCCAGATCCCTGGTTTAGACTTAAAGGGAACTTGTCAGGGTGATTTTGGACACTAAACCACCCACCGGTCCTTATGGACTAGGGGTTTAGTGTCCCAAATCACCCTGTTATAACACAATCCGCAGCTACATTAAAAATAAGAAACCTTTATACTCCTCTATCGGCTGTACTCTCTGTGCTGGCGCAGTTCTTCAATGAAACCAGAAGAGAATACCTCGGCTTCAATGTACTTGCGCCATTCCACATGCATGTGCAATGAAGGTGCGAGGGGGGTATAAAGGTTTATTATTTTTTAATACTGCCATGTATGGCGTTATTACAGGGCTATTTGGGACACTAAAGACCAGTGGGTGGTTTAGTGCCCTAAATCCCCCTGATAGGTTCCCTTTAAAAGGAGTGTGTCACCAGAACCCAACATTATCTACCCAGCCCTGTGGATAGACAGGTTAGGGTCACTTGAATCAGAAATTGGTTTCCCCTTGTGAATCACTGCCTCCGTTGGTCACCAGAACTGGAGATGAATGACTCGATTCTGCAGAAGTGGAATTTGATCTGAATTTCAGGAAATCTTCGATTCTCCACGATTCCGGATTTCCTGATGCTTCGTGGTAACGAATATTTAGTAAGGACCTTTGTGACATCAGACGGTCACATGATGTTCTCTAGTGATGTGATTGGGTAGGTGTGTCTTTGCTTGTTAGCAGATCCTTCCACATGAATAAAACTTGTCCGTACTGGAGAGAGAGAGAGACATGACCGCGGTATCCAAGGGCTTCCGCCATTTTGCCGCCCACCACGCCTCTCTGCAGCCCGGAAATAGCTGTTTATTCGCCGCAAAGTAATTTGGATCGAAGCAAATTTTTTCGGAACTTCGAATCGAACTTTTGAGAAATTCACTCATTTCTAACCAGAACCCAATGTATCAACCCAGATAGATAGGTTAGGGTCACCTGAATTAAATGGTGTGAATCGGTTTCTCCATTGCCAAGATATTTCCGTTTTTGTCAATATGCAAATGAGCTCTTAAGAGCAATGTGGCCTTTGTCATTGCTCCAAATATGTAAGCAGCAACACCCTGTTTGCTCCAAAGAGCTCATTTGCATATTGACAAAAACAGAAATATTTTGGCAACGGAGGAAGCAATTCACAGGGGGAAAACACCATTTCATTCAAGCGACCCTAACCTGCCTATCTAGGTTGATATATTGGGTTCTGGCGGCCACCACTAGGGGGAGCTTAGGGGCTTCATGCATACTGTATAATATAAGTTTTTAAGCTCCCTCTAGTGGTGGGTGCAGGCAGCCAGCAAATCATGTCTGACTAGGCAGGGAAAATTGGAGCTGTTTATCATAAAAATGGCGCTATGACGATCAAAAATGAAACAAATGGGCACAGAATCTTGGTCTTTAAAGGGACAGGTTATTGAAAGGAACAGATTTATTTTGATTACTATTCACCACCACCTTAGCCCTCCTCTGCCCCTTTGCCTCACCTCTATCATGCTGTATTTATGCTATGGTACTGTAAATGATTGGACAGTATCTCCCAATTGACTGGCATAATGGTAATATTTTCATAGATTTCCAGGGGGAATAACTGAGGGGCAGCATAATACAGAGTTTTAAGTAAAGCTAGTATAGTATTGTTATTTTCTACAACAATTTACTCTAAAAATAGACACAGCATAGATGTCATATGCATTAAATGCTTGAAGGGTATGGGTGAAAATAACATGGAAAAATTTTTAAAAACTCGCCAAAAATTCCTTAAAACTTGATTAAAAAAAACTAAGTTGTTTTCTGGTGACATTGCCTTTCAATAGTATGTTAGCGGTAGATGACTGCTGTATGATGATGCATTGTAGATGGAAAGAGCGATACAACACAAGGTGATGAAGTCCTTGCCGAGATAATTGATTCTAGATATGAGGGATGGAACAAATGACAGGCAGTGCATTAGTGAAATAAGATGATGCCATGCTCGGGGGCACCTGACACGGAGGGCGGCCGCTCCCTAATAAGGCTTTTATCCGACAGACAGGTTTTCCTTGTAATTATTTACACTACATTGTGTGCCATATTGTAATGATATCATATACTACATACAGTGGGTACGGAAAGTATTCAGACCCCTTTAAATTTTTCACTCTTTGTTTCATTGCAGCCATTTGCTAAAAGCAAAAAAGTTCATTTTATTTCTCATTAATGTACACTCAGCTCCCCATCCTGACAGAAAAAAAACAGATGTACAGTAGATATTTTTGCAAATTTATTAAAAAAACCTGAAATATCCCATGGTCATAAGTATTCAGAGCCTTTGCTGTGACACTCATATATAACTCACAGGCTGTCCATTTCCTTCTGATCCTCCTTGAGATGATTCTACTCCTTCATTGGAGTCCAGCTGTGTTTAATTAAACTGATTGGACTTGATTAGGAAAGGCGCACACCTGTCTATATAAGACCTCACAGCTCACACTGCATGTCAGAGCAAATGAGAATCAGGAGGTCAAAGGAACTGCCCAAGGAGCTCAGAGACAGAATTGTGGCAAGGCACAGATCTGGCCAAGGTTACAAAAGAATTTCTGCAGCACTCAAGGTTCCTAAGAGCACAGTGACATCCATAATCCTTAAATGGAAGAAGTTTGGGACGACCAGAACTCTTCCTAGACCTGGCCGTCCAGCCAAACTGAGCAATTGTGGGAGAAGAGCCTTGGTGAGAGAGGTAAAGAAGAACCCAAAGATCACTGTGGCCGAGCTCCAGAGATGTAGTAGGGAGATGGGAGAAAGTTCCACAAAGTCACTATCACTGCAGCCCTCCACCAGTCGGGGCTTTATGGCAGAGTGGCCTGAAGGAAGCCTCTCCTCAGTGCAAGACATATGAAAGCCAAAAAACACATGAAGGACTCCCAGACTATGAGAAATAAGATTCTCTGATCTGATTAGTCGAAGATTGAACTTTTTGGCGTTAATTCTAAGCGGTATGTGTGGAGAAAACCAGGCCCTGCTCATCACCTGCCCAATACAATCCCAACAGTGAGACATGGTGGTGGCAGCATCATGCTATGGGGGACAGGACGACTGGTTGCAATTGAAGGAAAGATGAATACGGCCAAGTACATAGATATCCTGGAAGAAAACCTCTTCCCGAGTGCTCTGGACCTCAGACTGGGCCGAAGGTTCACCTTCCAACAAGACAATGACCCTAAGCACACAGCTAAAGTAACAAAGGAGCGGCTTCAGAACAAGTCTGTGACCATTCCTGACTGGCCCAGCCAGAGCCCTGACCTCAACCCAATGAGCATCTCTGGAGAGACCCGAAAATGGCTCCACCAACATTCACCATCCAACCTGACAGAACTGGAGAGGATCTGCAAGGAAGAATGGCCGAGGATCCCCAAATCCAGATGTGAAAAACTTGTTGCATCATTCCCAAGAAGACTCATGGCTGTACTAGCTCAAAAGGAAGCGGCTTCTACTCAATACTGAGCAAAGGCTCTGAATACTTATGGCCATGGGAGATTTCAGGTTTTCTTTTTTAATAAATTTGCAAAAATATCTACATTTCTGGGGGGGGTTTTCTGTCAAGATGTGGAGCTGAGTGTACATTAATGAGACATAAAATGAACTTTTTTTGCTTTTAGCAAATGGCTGCAATGAAACAAAGAGTGAAACATTTAAAGGGGTCTGTGTACTTTCCATACCCACTGTATACAATGATACATTGCAGTGGTAAAAACAAAAATATGATGCTGTTCAAGGAGAACTGACCGCTCTCCTGACACCCCTGCTTTAGTAGGTGACTGTGCGCCCATTAAAATGCCAATTCTGGCGCGTGTTTTCTTAGAACTGTGCATAGGGCTGTCCCACAGTTATTCCTCCTGGAAATGTATGAGTAAATTAACAACTGAATATTCCATATCCCCAGTCAATGGTGTGTGTGTAAATTATATATATTCACACACACACACACACACACGGGCTGTGGAGTCCGTAGGCAAAACTCTGATTTTACACAGACCGACTCTGACCTCTTAAACACCAGCCATGGTCGGTCCGAAGTAGTAAGGCCAGGTTCACACAGAGGAAACTAAAGGTGCAGATTTTTTTCAGCATCCTGTTGCAGTCTCTGCTTCCCACTGAAAACAATGGTAGCCAGAATTAGGACGGAGTCTGCTGCTGATTTAGGGCCAGAATCTGCCTCAACATCAGTGCCAGATTCCACTGTGTGAACAGGCCCTAAAGCTCCTCTTATTCATTAAAAAGCCACTGATAAGATTCCTATGTAAGTAAATATGTAACAAACTATACATCTGATTAATTATACAATATTAATAATTACATACTATAATCAATAATAATAATTTTCTTTTGAAGTAAAATTCAGTAACTTTTTTCTGATGACACACAAAATTGGTCCCGACTCTGAATCCACAGCCCTGATGGGTACTCTGATATTGTTCAATCATTGCTACCTGTGACACACTGCAGGGGAATGGTAACACCCAGTTCACAATATAGTCATATATTTCCAGGAGGATTAACAGAGGAACAAGTGCAAAGTACTAAAAAAGTGGCTCCAGAATTATTTGATGGGAAATATCTACAATATCTAATATTTTCTCAAAAAGACATGTCAGGACAGGTGACTCAACCTAAAAAATTGTGATTTAGGCCGGGGCCCCACGTTGCGAATACGCAGAGTTTTGGCTGTGGCAAAAAAAATGCCGCGTATTACAGTACCTGCAAAGTGGATGGTATTCTGGCTAATCCCATCCAGACATTACAGGAAAAAATCTGCAGTGGAAATGCTGAGATTTCAAAAACATCACGATTTTGGAAATCGCAGCATATCAATTATACCTACGGAAATGCTGGCGTTTTCTCTATAGGTATAATAGGGGCAGAAAGTCTGCAGAGAAAACTGTACGGACTTTCTGTGAAAAGTACTGCGGGAAAAAATGTGATGTATTTCCGCCACAATCTTTTCTGCAGCACTTGTGCTGCTTTCCTCTCCACTTGCTCCATGCAGAAACCGAACGGAAACCACATGGACCCCATTATAGTCTATGGGGTCCGCGGGTTTCCCAGGTAAACCGCTTTTTTATGCGTATAGGTTTCTGTTCAGGGGGTCCCCAAGCGGACTCCCCAAACGGAAACCAGAACGCAGATGTGAACCGGGCCTTACATTATATTGTATGGCTCTAATATAAACTGGCAATACTTTACATCCTGGCACCCCAATGATTCGATCTGTAGGGTGCAGTGGGATCTCCCTGTGTTCAGCTTCTCCTGCTGCTGTTGCTCCGACTTTCTGTGATGTCATCAACTCTGCTCTACTCCTGCTGCATGTACATGCGGAATCGGTGATATGACCCAAGAATCGGAGCTGTCTGCTGATACGGTACATAAGAGCTAGTGATGTCACCTGCACCCTGGACGCTGAACTCACACACAATATATACTTCTGGGAACAGGATTACAGGGGTCAAGCCTGAAACTAGGAGTGTCCATAACCTTTACAGGAACACTCAGGTAGTTTTTTTTTCTTTCATTATGTACTAATTCCTCCAATATACAGTGCTGTGCAAATAAATTAGGCAGGGTGTGGAAAAATGCTAAGTAATGCAGGGTAAGAATACTTTCAGAAATTGAAGGGTTAATAGTTTGTTTTTGTCAATTAACAAAATAAAGTGAATGAAGAAAAGAGAAATGTAAATCCCATAAATATTTGGTGTGACCTTTGCCCTTTGGAGGAGGAGTCCTGGAAGTGAGGATCCGGCCCCCACAGATATAGCCCTGATCTCATCATCATCCAGTCTGTCTGGGATGACATGAAGAGACAGAAGGATTGGAGCAAGCCTACATCCACAGAAGATCTGTGCTTAGTTCTCCAAGATGGCGGCGGGAACAACCTCCCTGCCGAGTTCTGCCAAATACTGTCTGCAAGTACCGAGAAGAACTGATGGAAGGCAAAGGGCAAAGGTCACACCAAATATTGATCAGATTTAGGATTCTCTTTTCTTCATTCACTTTATTTTTGTTCATTGATAAAAATAAACTATTAACCCTTCTATTTCTGAAAGCATTCTTACTATGCACACATGTACAGTGTTGTATATATTTCACCGAGCATTCCCTTCGCTATATCTGTATATGCGGCGTATGATGGCACTTTATAAGTGAGCAAAATAAATACATAGTTATTCCTTTCTATCTGAAAATTCATGGGGACCTTTTCTTCTAGTGGGTTATGTGATCTCTTTGTGATCTACTGGGAATTACATGGCCAGAACTTTCTGTATGATGAAACTGCACAGACTGGACCCCTCCAGGAAGACACAAACTCTTGTCACAGGCACTGCTGATGGTGATACAAGCCCCCGCCACACAGTTATAATGTAGTAGATGACACTGCGGCCTCCTGACTGTAATACTTACGGTCTCATAGATTGAGCTGGGGACTGTATTGGTTCATAGAGTGTAAGCTCTTGTGATCAGGACCTGCACTCCAGTTGTTTGATATGTTGATTCATTTGTTACTCTGTAATGTCTGATTATGTTTGTAAAAGAAACCTATGGAAACTGGGAACAGAGATGATATAGTGTAGGATGGAGAGAGCTATTCCTGGTCTTCTAGTTGTTAGCTCTAGAACACAAATATCTGGTGCATATTCACATTCTACAAGCGCATCTCAATAAATTAGAATATCTTTGAAACGTTTATTACTTTCAGTAATTGAATTAAAAAAGTGACCTCCTATATTTTCTAGATTCTTTACACACAGAGTCTTCTATTTCAAGTGTTTTATTTCTGTAAATGTTGATTATGGATTACAGGTAATGAAAACCCAAATCTAAGAAAATTAGAATATTGTAAATTCAGTTCAGTATTGTAAATTCAGTGTCATCTGCCAAGGTTTCCTAAGCCTGTAAATGGTCCCTCAGTCTGGTTCAGTAGGACACACAATCATGGAAGACGCTGATTATGGATTACTGAATTACTGAAATGAATGATCGTTTCAAAGATATTCTAATTTATTGAGATGCCCCTGTATATAATTGTTGTTATATTTTTTTTTTACTATACTATATTGAATCACAGTAAGATTCCTATAACCTGGCATTATTGGTACCTTATAGATACCACATTATCAGATATTCTGGATTATTATTAGACAAAAACTAGCAAAATACAATGTTAATACAAAATTAGCCAATAGGAATTAAAGGTAATGCATCACCAGAAAATGACATTTATTTATTTATTTTTTTAAATTTTCCATATTATTATCCATATTGAAAAAAAATTCTGCAGTTCTGACACTGTCCTCTAAGCCATATAATATGCTAAGACTTCCTGTTTTCTGTAGGTTTCTTTGCAGCAGTCACCTCACTTACAGCTCATTGATGATCACAGCTATCATGTATATGTAGATAAGACACAGAATCAACCGGTCACAATAGAGGATTTCACATCTCATCTACTCCCCTCACTATACAATGACCTCTGCCCAGATCACAGAGCATGCCTAGAAAACTACCCCATAGAAGTGAATAGGGTCTGCCCCAAACCACTGTGTCTATGGCCCATGGTCTATCTCCAGTATAAAAGAAGTGAAAGGCTATTTTAGGCTTAGTGGCAAGATTGTTAGGAAGGTGTTTAAATATAGATATTAATATGGAAAATTAAAAACATCTCCAAAAATTCTTAAAATATGTTTAAGGGAGCATTCACACTACCGTTGGTGTCCGTCAGTAGTGTCCGTGGCTATTGTCCGTTACAAGATTTTAGCATCGGACACTAGTTGAACCGTCAGAAATCCGTTAAAATTTCCATTCATTTCAATGGGTTTTTATATTGTGTCCGTTTACACCAAATCCGTCAGAAGTCCGTTATTTTTTCACGGACAAAAAATCCTACATGCAGGACTTTTTGTCCGTTTGAAAAAAACGGATTCTTGACGGACAGCAAGTGTCCGTTATTTTTTTAACATTGAAGTCTATGGGTAACGGACTTATAACGGACAGTAACTGAAAGCTATCAGTTACTGTCCGTTATTTTATGTCCGTTTACTTTCCCTGCGCATGCTCAGAAAGGAGAAACAAACAAAAAAAAAAAACTAGCAGTGTTAGAGGACATTTCGTGTCCTCAGGCACATGCGGTTTTACATACCGTTAGAAAGCTGACAGCGCGCTGAATTCAGCGCACTGCCGGCTTTCCCGGTATTTGCCCCGGGGCTGGAGATATCGGCGGTGTAATGTTTTACTGTTAGAAAGGCGCTGCGAGGAACTCTCTTTGTTCAGAAACTTGTACTGAGGGGGCGTTCCTCACAGCTTGAGCGTCATCGCTGGGCAGTAAGGAACGCCCCCTCTCTCTGTTCTCGTCTATAGCCGGGTACTGTCAGAGGAACGCCCTCCCTGACACTTCTGTTCGTTCATAGCGCTGTATGAGGGGGCGTTCCTCACAGCTGAGCGTCATCACTGGCCTGTAAGGAACGCCCCCTCTCTCTGTACTGGTCTATAGCCCTGTACTGTCAGAGGGGGCGTTCCTTACTGCCCGGCGATGACGCTGAGCTATGAGGAACGCCCCCTCAGTACAGCGCTATGGACGAACGAGAAGTGTCAGGGAGGGAGTTCCTCACAGCGCCCTTGAAACAGTAAGTAAAGTAAAACATGTAACTTACACCGCCGATATCTCCAGCCCCGGGGCACATACCGGGAAAGCCGGCAGTGCGCTGAATTCAGCGCGCTGTCGGCTTTCTAGCGGTATGTGACATTAAAAAACGGACACTACCTGATGCTCATCAGTTAGGGTCCGTTATGATAGGTGTCCGTTTATTTTTTTTTAACGGACACCTTCATAACGGACTCCCAACGGTAGTGTGAACCCTGCCTAACATGAAAATATGATTTAAACAATCGGCCATTTCCTGCTGACACATTCCCTTTAATTTTTTGTAATTGCAACTCAGATTTTTCTTCTAGTTCAGTGACAGTCTGGCCACATGTGGCCTTAAACATGGGGAACATGGTCTAAAAAACAATAGTGATCAATGACGCTAGGAGTCCCTATACTCATGTTGGCGAACCTATGGCACGCGGCCCTGATTGCTTTTTTCACTGACTGCGGGACCGCACCTTACACTGACTGCAGAATGTAACCTCTGCCCTGACGCAGGCGCGATGACGTAAGTCATCACCACCTGCAGTCAGAAGAAGGAGGGGGCCCAAAGTGGAGCATATAATACTGTGTGGGAGCGCAAAGTGGAGCATATAATACTGTGTGGGAGCACAAAGTGGAGCATATAATACTGTGTAGGGACCACTGTGGAGCATATTATACTGTGTGGGGCCACTTTGGAGCATATAATACTGTGTGGAGGCCCCTGTGGAGCATAGAATACTGTCTGGGGGCCACTGTGGAGCACATTGTACTGTCTGGCGGCCACTGTGGAGCGCATTGTACTGTGTGAAGGCCCTTCACTATTTATATCACACAGTATCTGTATTATAGCAGACGTTATATTAGTACAGGCTCTAATAACATTGCACGGTTACTATAAAACAGATCCTGCGTGGTGTAAATAGTGAACGTTAATACCAAATGCAGACTTCTACCTTCCAGTATAAAGTTGTTTGTATTATTGAAAGCTCTGTAAATCCCCATTTACACAACCTTGTTTTGCGGGGTCCGTAACTGTCCTCAATTGTGGATCCACACAATATTAAGGTTAAATTGCCGTGTTGGCTCTCTGCGATAATTTAGTGGGTTTGGGTTGCAGTTTGGGCACTCGGTCTCTAAAAGGTTCGCCATCACTGCCCTATACTACATACGGCACGGCACAGTAGAGCATTATAGATGACTTTGATGTTTGGAGTCCGGGTCTCCGAAGGGAAATTCGACTGGTCTAGGGACCCCGTTCCCCCCATATGCAGGGGGCCTTGTATTGTATTTGTGCTGATTGGTCATATGGTGTAGATCGCTGGATTTTTACTGTACATCCCGTAAATTGCTTTTGACTTGAAAGATAGGAAAAAAGACCCACTAGATTTATTGGAACATCATTCTCTTGTTGTAGATTTCTACATGTTAAGAATAACATGTTTTTTCACAGCCACCATTTGTAATATAGCATAATAAATAAATAAATCCAATTAACAGTCCGACATGTCTACGGAAACCTACAGTCCAATATCTACAAAGGCCGTTTTGAAGTATATACAAATGCTTACAAATCTGATTCTTGAAAATAAAGATACTTCCCACAAATATGCATATACAGTATTCAACAAAGCTTAGATTTAAATTTCTTTTTTCATTGAAAAAAACAGAAAAAACAAAGAAAAAAAAAAACATTTTACCAAAGTGTTATCAACCCAAAAAATGGAATTTCAGGACTTTATTACGAGTGGTATCAAGGAAAATGCTGCTTGGCAATGTTAATACTCACCGGTGCAAGTGTATATTTCAGTCTAATATTTTCTCTTAAATATCACAAATATAAATATAGATATTTCTGTATATATTTACAGGTATATTTATGACTTCTGAGCAGGGTATTAAATATTTGGGGGGATCCGTAAAGAACCTTAGGGCTGACACACAATGGAGGAAGCCATATTGTCGCTTTGTGGGGTTTTTTTGCTAACCAATTCTGGACACCAAATCATAAAAGTGGTTTACCCACTGGTAACAGTTATCCCTTATGTAATGGGGGATCACTTGGTGTCTGAAATGTGGGACCTCTAGTGATCACACAAACAGGGATCCACAAGTGCGCATGCTTGGCCACCGCTCCATTGACTTCTATAGGACTGATGAATATCGCTGTCCCAGAAGTTCCTATAAATTGAATGGAGTAGTGTCCAAGCATACACCACCAGACTAGTCAATAGGGAATAAGTGTTAAAGGGATTTTCTGGGGAATTATTTTGCTTACTGCCCACCTGGGTTCTTTGTGTGTTGAACGTTGGGTTTCCTGGCTGGTTCCGACAAGAGGTTGTGGTTGGCACCAACACCTTGTCGTGTTCAATGGTATTATATGTATATGGTGGCTGGTTTTACCATTCCAATGATGGAGTCTGCCTCCCCCAATGGTACAGGTAATAGCACGGACAGGATGAAGGATGAAGCCAGTTGCTGGTTCCGATCAAATGACCTGGTGTCGGGACCAGTGTGGAAGCTCAACGATCAACACATAAAGAACCTGAGCAGGCGGTAAATAAGAAAAAAAAAGAGTCCAAGAAAGCCCCTTTAAAGGGGAATTGTCAGCAGACTGTACACCTTTAAATAGGTCCTGAGGAATGAAGCTTAACCATACCTAGGCTGTCAGACATACTGATAAAATAACAGAAAATACGAGGTTTTCATTACTCGCCCACCATGTGCTATTGGGTTGCCAAGTGTCCACTTGATGTTCCTAAATCAGTGAAGTGTCCTGGCTACTCGGCTGCCAACCCTCACTGGCCTCTCCCTATGCTCCTGATGGAAAGTTCCAGTAGTCCCCTGCAATATACAGCATCCTAACCACAAAGATCATGAATGCCTTGTTACTACAATTTATAAGTCAACCTAGATTGTATCTAGAGCTGCCATCTTGATGGTATTTTCAGGCCAAAACCTGGTCATGATCTAGCCCGATCTAGAGAAAGCTGAGGTAGAAACTGCATATATTTTCAGCTCTCACTTCAGCCAGTCCTATTAAGGGACTCTTATTTTCTCCTAACCAACAAGACACCACTGGGACCGTCAAGAAGAGCTAAGGGGAGGGGATTCGGAGGGTTTGCCTCCCTCAGAGATACTAGGACACTTTCCCAGGGCAGGAATGCCTAGGGTGCACCTGACAACTCATTGGCATTTTGCATATGAATGTTTAACCCTTTGGTTTCTCTATATAATATATGAGCTGTATGCTCAGAAGTGTAAGTACTATTAAGCTATATATAGGACCTATATAGTGGTGTCAGCATTTTGGAGTGGTCACATTTGCTGACAGATTCCCTTCAAAAACATCTCCAGGAAAAAGATAGAAGCATACATCCAATTTACAGATATGTAGGCTAACATGTTAGCGGAATTGCATTATGAGCTATTTTTAATGTATTTTGATACCCAAATTGACCCGCTTGCCATGGCTAGGCTTCATTATCCAGGGAAATATATTTAGTTTGCTGCTACAGCAGAAACCTGAAACAAGGTGTCCTCCTGCTGGGACATCCAGCGATCAGCTGTAATCTGGAAGAAACCTGACAGCGAGTGTTCAATTTACCTACAGCACCCCCACAGGGGAAATGCAGCATTACATGGTAAAAATTGGATGGGTTGTCATTGTAATACATGGACATCTCTGGTCCTACATAGGGAGAGGATGATTTCTGTAGATGTTCCCTGCTCAGACTTATAGATCAAGAACCCAAATTTATTCAAAGTGCCCTAAAGGTTAACTTAAAAACCCCTCTTTAAGAGGGGTTTCTGACCCTTAGTAATAAGCCTCTTGCTCCAAATGACGCAATCCCCCAACCGTTCTGGTTTCAGCAGGACAGTCCCGGATTTTGGGTGCTGTTCAGCTGTGCCAGGAGACAGAAGGTGGACAACATCCTTCGGCAACAACTCATCTGTGCCAGGGGATGCCGTACGCTCTCTGCTTCACCATTCGGCCCTTGTCTCTGCTCCCGGCAGCTGGGAAGGAGACAGGGATGATGTAGTGATATCATTGCATCATACCTGCTGATCCAAGGCGCTTGCAGCAGAGCCCGAAAAGGACTGGAAGGGAACAGGGTGAGGTGACTATTAGGTTTACTTTTTTCTATAGTGCATTATACTGTGGGGGCCATATTAAGGGGAGCATTATACTGTGGGGGCCATAGCAAGGAGGCCATTATACTGTGTGGGAACCACAAGGAGGATGATACCACATCAAGGCAACTAAAGGGGCATGGAAATGTGTGAATATTTAGGCGTGACTTACAATATGTAAATTTGCCGTGGCGCCCTCTTGTGTAAGTCCACGTTCGCATGTTCAGGATTCTGTGAGGAATTAGGTGAAGCCACATGTCCTGGTGATGCAGGTACGGTGCAGAATGTAAACAGTAGTTTATTAAGGTTTTTCATTGGTAGCCATTTGCGCTTGTCAGGGGTTGGAAGCCGCTCATAATGCAATTCTTTAATATATTAGCCAAAGTGCTGATATGGCATATGACCCAAGTAGTGACAAGTACCCATGTAACTTAGGTAAAAGGGCCAGGGCCATGGTCTATAGTCTAATGATCTCTTGGGCCCCTATTCAGAATCTATTTCAGGGCCCACACGCTACTTCTACTGATTTCCACTGATATGGCTGAGTTTTAGTTGGGCTCCTCAGGCACCTGGTCCAAGGTGTGATGGCAACCTCTGCACCACCCATGTAGTCACACCTGACTAATAACTACTAGATCTGTCTGCCCCCATTGTATGTCAGAAACTACCATGTGTATGATAAAAACAGCCAGTGGTCCACCGAAAACATTTTACTCCTTTGCCATTTGCTCAGATCTTATTAAAGGGGAATTCTAACATTCATCCCATATATGGATTTCATATTCCATATCTCCTGTAACTCACAAAATGGTGAGTACCCTACAGCAAGATGTAAAGTCCATTCCATTAGTGATGTAACTAGACCTGTAGACTAATCTCATACAATGCAGACAGATCCTTGGCTACACCTACAAAATGTTAAAACGTATGTCTAGAATTGAAAAAAAAAGGACTTTTTGTCTAGAAAAAGCATCACTCAGGTCTATCGGCCGTGCATGGTATTGTAGCCATTCCACTTATGTGAATAGGATTGAACTGCAATACCAAATATAGCCCAGGGACAAGAGTGGCGCTGTTTCTGCATAAAAAGTCAGAGATTTTTATGTAACCTTAAATGAGTATTCTGGAACTATGATATTGATGACCTGCCCTTAAAATGGGTCATCAATATCACATTTGGTGGGGTCTTACAACCAGCACCCCCAATGGGTCATCAATATGAGATTGGTTGGGGTCTCACAACCAGTACCCCTACCAATTGCTGCTGCCTCATCATTTTCTTACCAAGCACAGCGCTGTACATTGTATAGTGCCTATGCTTGGTATTGCAACTCAATCCTATTCATTCGAATGGGACTGAGCTGTAGGATGGCCCTGTGACCAATGGATATGATTTTACTGGCCTGAGAAGAGGAAGTGGCAATTGCCTGATCTCTATGGCCTCTTCAAACAGCTGAACGGTGTGGATACTAAGAGTCGGACCCCTAACCCCCTCTAAGGGTAGGTCATAAATTTTATAGTCATAGCAGACCCAAGGGGCGTAACTTGGGTGTGGTCACCCCTGGGCCCAGGAAGGATCTTTAAGGGGCCCAGGAAGGATCCTTAGGGGGCCCATAAGGTGTCTCTTGCCAATACGAGGAGACCAGCACTATAAAGGATGCATTACAGTTTGGGGGCCCGGTATAGATTTTGCATTGGGGCCCAGGAATTTCGTAATACCCCTTTACTATGGAGATAGGCTTGTGAAAAAATTCTCAGTGATCCGTCCATTTGCCTGCATTCACCCTTGGAAGTCCCCCCTTATAACAGTGGTTCTGCAAGAAAATAAATTACATACAGATAATATTAAAATCATGACCTAACTATCGATAAACCGACCACTTTCCTGCCGAACTCCAGTAAAGTCGCCGATTCACATATATCCTAACTATCGATCAATTGAAAGAGTCCTAACCGTTATGTGTCCATGCTAATTCCAGTCACCGACTATTAAAGCATGATGTAAAAAAAACGTACAACGCGGTACAGTCAAACCATTAACCATGCAGGGCTAAGAAAACAACAAAAACGGAACCAACATAGAGAAACATTACATAGAAAAGTCATCTGAAACATCGTGAGTATAAGGCAATATTTAACTCTGCTCTCAAAAAACGTAGACGACGGGAGGCCGAAAAACCAAAAAAAAAACATAAAAAATAAAATAAATAGTGGCTTTGAAATCAACATTCAAAGTAGGTGGGTGCATTCCAAAAATACAAAAATAAATGCAATGTCTTAGTAGTCTCTTCACAAGTCTGATATCACTTTTGCAGCCACGACATATTAATATAGAGATCTAACAGTGCAAAAGTGGAACACGTATGGAAGGAAAAAAAAAAACGTGAAATCACCATTTTTATGCCCGAAATAGTTTTTTTTTTTTTCTAAAAATAGGAGGTTACAAAACATCACTTGCTTTAGAACAGCAACAATATCTTGATGGCAACGTACAGCATTGAAGTGGTTGTCACAGAAAACGGCTAAACACATGGTTTGGTAACAGATTGGTAGAGGAACCATGGCAATTCGAAGTGAAAAGAGTAAAAAGAATATCCTACGCCAGTGCCGTATCAGCAATAGCCGAAAAAAAAAACCAAAAACAGTAGAAAAAGAGAAAAAAAAAAACATAGAAAATACAGAAGGGGGCGCTATATGTTTTACAATGGGGGAGTTTCAAACAATTTGTAAGGGGTCTTATACAAGATTGAGGAAAAAAAAAAAAGTCAACACATAGAAAGGTGTCAAAAGTTACTGGCGGATGTAAACCTCCCGATTCCACTCGTTATCGTTGCGTTTCCTGGAAACCTCTCCGTCCCTCTCGCTATATCGTTCTCTCGATTTGTGACGACTGCGGGGTTTGTTGCATTCGTTGTGGTCCTGCTCCCTGTCCTGCTCATGTGTCCGGTGTCGAGACTCTTTGTGTCTGTGTTCGCTACCTCCATGGGATTCGTCTCTATGGTTGTGATCCCGGTGGGATTCCTGAGGATCAGCATGCTCGGAAGAGTAGTCATCCTTTGGCTCTAGGTAAACGGAGTCTCTGGTGTCTTGTGTCTCATTATCAAACGTGTCCTGTCTGGATAGGCCTCGGCTTACTCCACTTCGATGATTGTGGTGCTGCGCGGAGGTGGAAGATCGGTGCTGAGACTTTCTCGTCACTTTCTCTTCAGAAGGTGCGTCCTCTTCTACGGACCCCGTTTTCTCCGGTGCCGGAGGGTCGTTTTTCTGTTCTCCTTGGGAGCCCTGAGAATGGAGTAAGAAGACAAGATAGGTTAGACAGAAATATCGTGAACATTGAAGGTAATTCATATCTTCAAACCTTCTGCTGGGTATCAAAAATCCTTAAAGGGTTTATCCAGTTTTTACTATTGATGGCCTATCTTTAGGGAGTTCTGCATGTTGGATCTCCGCAGATCTAACATTGACGGCCTATCCTAAAGAGTTAATATCCTTCAATGTGACTGTGGTGCAGTAACTAAACCTGAAGCTACAGTTTGTACGGCAAGTGAGCAGCGTGGCCCGTGATTTCTAAACATCACCGCACTGACTTGGTACAGCTGATCTGCGGAGGTACCATGTGTCAGACCCTCGCAGATGTAATATTAATGACCTATGCTAAAGAGTTAATATACTTCAATGGGACAGCGCTGCACCTGTTGCTACAGTTTGTATGGCAAGTGAGCAGCGTAGCTCGTGATATGTAAGCATTACTAAGAGCCGCGCTGTCTCGGCACAGCTGATCAGTGGGGGTCCCAGGTACCTTAATATTGATGTCCTATTGTAAGGATAGGTCCTCAATAGAAAAAACTGGATAATCCCTTTAAAGAGTTCTTAAAGGGAGTCTGTCACCAGGATGAGGCATATTAAACCAGCAACAGAGTTAGATAGGTCAGGCTCACATGAATGTAACACTTTTTCCTCATGAAAATTCACGCCTCCTTTGCTGATATATTTATTTTACAATATGCAAATGAACAGTCTGGAGCACCGAGGGCGGTTCCGTTCCTCCTGACTGCTACGCCTCTCTCTGCTCAGGACTAGGTGAGATTTCAGCAAAGCTACCTGGCCCTGTCATTGAAAGAAGGTAGGAGGGGGAGGAAGGAGTATTAGAACAGTGTGGGGCATAGCAGTTTGGTGCAACAGAGCCGCCCTCAATGCTTCAAACTGCTCATTTGCATATTGTGAAATAAATGAATATCTCGCCAACAGAGGCATGAATTTTCATAGGGGAAAAGGCGTTACTTTCAGGTGAGCCTGACCTAACTAACTGTGTTGCTGGTTTAATAGGCTTCACCCTGGTGATAGACTCTCTTTAAGGGATATGACATAAATGGCCAATTAATATGGGTCCCACCTCTGTGACCACATCTATCTCCAGAATGAAGGTTCCCGAAGAAAGAGATGGCCACCCATGTGCAGATCTTTCCATTCACATGTAAAGAAGTACAGGCAGGGCTGATTCTAGCTTATCTGCTGCCTGAGGCAAAAATTAATATGGCCCCCCAGCATCCTGCTTTATCTTCCAGCGGATTCTCCTATTGTTCAGCCACAGAACCCACAGCTCGAGCAACTCCGCTTAGCCCCATTCATCTGTGGGGGCAGACAGTGGTGAAACCTGGCACTCACTGCCTACACCCAATCTGCTTGCCGGCTTCACCCCTTCAGGGACTCTCTGATCTGCTGCCTGGAGCGAGATGCTCCTCTTGCCTCATGTCAGATGCGGCCCTGAGTACAGGATTAGTAACATATGGCTGCTTTCTTCCTAGAACAGCTCCATAACTGTCCCCAGGTAGTTATTCGTATTGCAGCTCAGCCCCATTCATCTGGCTTAGGGTACCTGTGCATTCGAGGCCGAAGAGGGTGTTGCAGGAAGCGTTGCTGTAGTTAATGTCCGAGATAAGAGTGCATTTGGTGGGTTGCTGCTGGGCGGGTGGGTGGCTTTCCAGTAAGCCTCTAGATAGTCTGCTAGATGTTCACAGGCGTCTTCTAGTTGGTTTTCATCCAAAATGACATCAAACATTTCCTAGAGAGCAAATATTATTACACAGGCTTAGTAAGGAAATTGTCTATATCAAACCTATAATCTGAATCCCATTACTATAATTGAAGATACACGGTAGTTTTTGCCAGATGTAGCACCCACTGTATGCGCCATGTAAGTGCCCACCAGAAGGAATTACCCTGAGGGTCTACAGTCAGTTTATAAAGATCTTGTTCACTGACTTTTTTTTATTACATCATATATTGTATCGTCACTGTACACACCATCAGTACGTTATCTGAAAGTTATCCCACAAAAAATAGACCCTCGTGGCAAGTGATGGTCACCATATTGGCTTCAAATGGGTTTGTCTTCAAGTTCAGAACCTGGACCTACTTAAAGGGGTTGTCTAGGATTTGGAGCAAGCTCAGTGGCAGCCAGGGTGGGTGTAAAACAAAAGACATAGTCACCTATCCTGGCACCCTGTTGTCCAGTCCCAGTCACTTTTTCCTTCCATGTCAAGACTTGGTATGCCAGAAGCGGAGAGGCTCACATGGCCATTGAGACCAAGCAGTGGCCTCAGTGGTCACTGCAAAGGAACTGGTGACATCACTTCCCAGCACGGGAGGGAAAGGGGACTGGGTCTGTGCAACAGAGCACCTGGGATAGCTCCAAATCCTGGACAACTCCTTTAATGATTCTTTGGAGGGCCAGTCTTGCACTACAGGGATGGGAAATTGCTCTGCATTTTATTAGATAGGGTAAGGAATACTTCATGAGCTGTGAGGTTCTTCTGGTCAACATGTCCCATGACAGCAGCTCCAATATTTTCCATAAAACATTTCCCTTTACCGTTTAGGCTGGGCATACAGCCCCGACACTCAACAAGTATCTGTCCTGATCTCCCCCATACACATGCAGCTCAGCATCGGTTCTCAATAGGTAGAGAACATGTTCCAGAAATCAAGACATAATAACATAATAGATAACCCTGGATAAAGACACAAATCCTTCAAGTCCAACCTATAAACCTACCAAGTTGACCTAGAGGAGGGAAAAAAAAACCCCATGGGGTGGACGCCAATTACTCTAACGGGAAAAAAATTCCTTCCCAACTCCAAATATGGCAATTGGACTAAATTCCTGAATCAACATCTTATTCCAAAGATTTTAGTTCCCATAACCTGTGATATTCTTAGGCCTCATGCACATGACCGACTGTGCAGCCCGAGGCTCTTCCATCTTGTCTTCTGCTCCATTCTGTTCCAATATTTATAAAGCATGTCCTATAAAATATGGGAATGGGACAGAGCCTAGGGCTGCTGTCGTGTACATGAGGCCTTACTTTCAAGAAAGTCACCCAGGCCCCTCTTGAACTTGTATACGTTATCAGCCATCTTGTGGCAGTGAGTTCCATAGTCTCACCACTCTTACTGTAAAGAAGTCTTTCTCTAGACGTAGAGGATACCCCCTTGTCATGGTTACAGGTCTCGGTGTTGGAAAGATCTCCTATACGTGACTCGGGAGCCCCCCTACCCCCATTCACATTAGATTGATCGGGTTAAGCCTACACACATCTAATATCTAAAGCCAGCTTAGGCCTGAAACCAACCATGAATTATCTTGAATTGTTTTATAATGGATTATGTCATTTTCATATATTATCAATTAAGTAATGGACCCCGGACAAACCATAAGTACCTAGATAACAATATCAGGCCTGGATTTACTGCTTCCCCTTCGTTTCTAGCAAGGGGTAGACCCGTCATACATGTACGTAAATAAGAAGTGAAAAATAAATTGCCTTTGTGGCGGCTGGCCTTTCTATAAGTGATTCTTATTGATTTGCTGTGCTTGCTTATTACCATATAATCCAATATTATACTGGCCGGCTACACCAGCACATAAAGAACCTGCCACCTGTACGCAGCGGAGCCAGCCAATGTGTTACCTGATCAAATATTCATGAGGCTGTACCCTATCAATTCACAGGGGACGAAGACGCGACTGAGACATAAGGACAATTACAAAGCAGAATCCCCATCGCTAAATGAATCTGGTCTCTAAATTGCTTTTCAAGGATGGATCTCAGAACAGGGAACGCAGATGAAATACATGGTGCCAGTTAACCCCTTTATACCACGCACCTCAGATGTTAATTGCTTTTGTGTGACACTGGAAGACCACTTATACGTTATTATAGTGAACCACACGTGGACTGATATCGCATTGACACCGACTGCAGACGAGAGTCATAGTCTGGCCCCCTGAAATCCGTGTCTGCAGAGGAGGAAGGTACTTAAGCTGCTGAGTCATGTGTTGCTATCTTAAGGCCCCACATAGCGACCGCAGCCAAAAAGCAGTGCGGAAAAAAATATTGTGGGAAAAACCATTGCGGAAACACACTGCGGTTTTTCCCGCAACTCTTTTCACAGATAGTCTGCAGAATTTTCCTCTGTGGACTTTCTGCTTCAATTATACCTATATGGAAAACTCCAGCGTTTACGCCGGTATAATTGACATGCTGAGAGTTATAAAAACGCAACGGTTTTTGGAATCGCAGCATGTCCGCTTTCTGCAATGTGTGGATAGGATTAGCCAGAATCCCATCTACTTTGCACGTACTGTAAAACGCCACGGCAAAATCGCAGTATTTATGCTACATGGGGCCCCGGCCTAAAAGAGTTTTCTGGGATTCTAAATTGATGGCTAGGCCTTCGTATAGGCCTGAATGTACAGTATGATCGTCCCCAGCAGGCGGCCAATTTATATGATCATAGCTGGTACAGCCACGTATATATATGGATGTCACTGGGTCAGAACTGTAAAGACGGGAGGATTTTCTCAGGCTAAAAGTCTCATTAGCAATGTTCTCTTTCACAGGTACAAAGCCGTGTTATTTACACTTCTAAGGTACTGGCATACTCAAATATATCTCTATATACCAGTAACTTGTACCTGTTAAGAACATTGCTATTGAGACTTTTAGGCTGAGAAAATCCTCCCTCTACTAAGTGTGTGGCTTACCACACTATATTGAAGCTCAGGATTCAAGACCCAGCAGTGAAATATTATAAAAATTGCCTAAAATATTAAGAGGCATGTCAGAAGCAGTGTGAGAGTGTCGGGCGGGAGGCGAGGGTCTCTTGGCACAGAAGGAAGGGGGAGCAATTCCTCCTGTGTCAAGCGAAAACTAAGATGTTGAAATTTTTCAAGACAGTACAATAGATTAGAAATGTGTTTATGCTGCAAAAAGCTATCACTTGGAAAAATATTTGCCGGACAACCCCTTTAAAGTTAAAAAAGTGAGTAGTGGGTGTAAAATAAAATAAAAACTTACTGGCGGGCACTGCGCTAGCTTGTCAGCTGCCACCATTTGGACATTTAGATGTTTAGCCTGAGATTTTCCTCTTGATTTTATCAACCTCTGTAAAACCTGGAAAAGAAAATTGAAATATTAGACACCAAATTAAAATATTCAAAAATATTCTACAAAATTGTGTGTTGAAAATCATTTCTAGAATTACGAGGCTATTATTTAGTGCATTTTATGAGGACGTTAGGTTGATTTGCCTATATTAACAGATCGGATTCAAAACTTTTTAATAAAAACTAGCTTACGTCCTTCTTATCGGCAGCAGTGGTTTATGGTCTATAAAAGCAGACCACATGACTACAATGGGGTAAGAGGGGGACCCACCTCTGACATGCATCCTGGCAGTCTTATCATTTTCCTGCAGCCACCACTAGGGGGATCTCATGGCATAGATATTTCTACAGCTCCAATAGAGTTCAATGGTAGCAGCACATTTGCATATGTTCATTTTCTCACCAAAAGATTAAAATTTAACACAAAAAAAGCTATATTGACTACGGCCCTACATCATATAAGTGGTTTAGATGGTGGTAAATTTCCTTTAACATCAATAAAGTTCTCAATAATGTAGGGTCTTCAGAGTTTTTGTTAGGTGGCCCTATGATTTTTGTGTATGCCCCCGATCCCTTGCTGCTCTGTGTTTATTGGGCTCAAGCTGTGTGGCCTGTCAACAGCTTCCACCACTAGCTGTATAAGTGATGGGTCCACACCACTGTGGTCACCAATGCGGCCAGTTATCAGCTGCATTGGTCATATGTTGAGATGACATGGTATGACTTAAAGGGAGTCTGTCACCAGAACCCAGCATATCAACTCTGCAGATAGATAGGTTAGGGTCACCTGAATCCAATGGTGCTTCACCCTTGTGAATCGCTGCATGTCCGACTTTGTTTCCGATGAAAAAAAACAGCTTCGCGGCACAGAGGGTGTAAGCCCACACCCGCGCACTGATTTAAAAACCCATTCAAGTGAATGGGTTTTTAAGCAAAGCGTCGCAAACTTTTCCCTATCGGGTCCCTATCCAGTTTTCCGACATTTAGGTCGGATTCGCGGCGGACGGAGTGCCGGAGCAAGTGTGAACCCACCCTCAGCTTTCACAGGGTTAGAGAACCCATTACAGGAAGCCACAGACTTACCTTTGGAGAAGAAATCTTGACATAAACTATGATGGGGGCTAGGGAAGTTTTGCTTAGCTGCGTTGGATGGTTTATCGTGTCGGCATCTAAAACTACGAGCTGTAACGTCCTTGCTAATTCAAAGATCCGCTCGATTTCGCTCTGAACTTCCGCTGCCAATAAAAAAAGATGGTATAAAATACTGTTAACTAGTAATATAGTAAATCCATATAATATAATTCAGAGAAACACACATTCTGGGTACCCCTCCCCTCTCATAGTATACAGCTCCATAGAAAGAAAGAGAAAAACTATAGATCCGTCCCCTCCATCATCTATTCTACAGTATTTACAGTTTTACACTAGATGGATTACTGGGGACCAAGGAGCACTGAACATTTACAACAAGGGAGAGGGGCACTACAGGCTGATGGAAGGTGAGAAATGTTTCATATATTTGCAGGTGGTCATATATGACTAGACGCATTTTAGAACGACTATGAGACACCTATCTTTACTTGATGCCACCACCAGAGCAGTGGAGGAGTCAGATCCATGTCATAAACGCTCCTGATCTTTAGAAGCACTCTATATGTCTCTCTACATAGAGTTGTACCCACACAGATTCAATATTAAAGGGCTATCCTTAGGAAACCAGACAACCCCTTTAAGCCAGATCACCCATCACTCTACGACTCTAGTCAACAATCAACCTTAGTTAGTATACAGAATACAGTCACCAGTTTATGGGTAGTTTTATATACAGTTTTTGATGCAGATTGAACACATGTATGAATTGCTGATATAAACTATAAAGCCATGCCGCTGTGTTGCCTTTTCAACTTTTCCTGCTGACCAATGTATCTCTGCTACCAGAAATAGATAACATACAGTATTGTGCAAACGTTTTAAGCAGGTGCTGAAAAATTGCAGCAAAGCAAGAATGCTTTCAGAAATAGAAGGGTTAATAGTTTATTTTTGTCAATTAACAAAATGAAGTGAATGAAGAAAAGAGAAATGTAAATCCCATCAATATGTAGTGTGACCTTTGCCCTTTGCCTTCCATCAGTTCTTCTCGGTACTTGCAGACAGTTTTTGGCAGAACTCGGCAGGGAGGTTGTTCCCGCCATCTTGGAGAACTAAGCACAGATCTTCTGTGGATGTAGGCTTGCTCCAATCCTTCTGTCTCTTCATGTCATCCCAGACAGACTGGATGATGATGAGATCAGGGCTATATCTGTGGGGGCCGGATCATCACTTCCAGGACTCCTCCTCCAAAGGGCAAAGGTCACACCAAATATTGATGGGATTTACATTTCTCTTTTCTTCATTCACTTATTTTTATTAATTGACCAAAATAAACTATTAAGCCTTCTATTACAGAAGCATTCTTACTTTATATTTTTCCACACCTGCCTAAAACTTTTGCGTAGTAGTGTATGCCACTATTTATGACAATCACATCCGCTCTCCATTAGAATAGCGATGCAGTCTGTATCAGTTTTTCATTACATCTCGTACAAAAATTCCTATAAGTACTCCTTGCAATTAAAGGGTTCATGGGAAAACCATAAATAGTCAAGAGTCAGCAGTTTACGATATGACCACAAGAATTAGATATTGTGTAAACAAAGGGTTTTGGGTATTTAGTATAACCGTGGAACTTTTCTTTCCTAAGAGAAATCATTCCTAATCATTTGTTGGCAAGACAATTACTATAAGTGTCCATGTACTTGTAGAGCTCCAAGTGTCTTTGTGACATACCTGTAGACACTCACTTATAGGTATTCTCCCCTAGCAGATCCTCATCTTGCTGTAGCTACATTTTGTCTCATACATTTATATAATAATCTGAGAGAAAAAAAAATCCACGGGGGAATTTATCAAGACAGGTTTGATCTCCTGTGCGTTTAGATTTATAATGAATTATTTATTTATTTATTATTATTTTATATTTCTTAGATTATTATTTATTATATACTCATTATATTATTTATTATTATTACTATTATTTTTTATATTTTTATTATTAGTTATGATATATTTATTATATTATTTATTATTATTGTTCATTTATGTATTATATATTTATTATATTATGAATTGTTATTTATATTAATTATTATTTTATTATAAGTGGTTATTTATTATATATTTATTATATGATGTATTATTATTTATTATATTATCTATTATTATTAGTGGTTATTTATTATAATTTATTTACTTAGAATTTATGCCAGTTTCTGTTGCAAATTCTAGTAAATTTATGAGACCTCGGGTGGCACTGCCTCCTCCATGAAGCCCCATCCAATTCTCTATAAAACTAGCACAGGTGACATAAAATGGTAAAAAGTTGCTAAATTAATTAGAAAACAATTTATAAAAAAACTTTAAACTTTTTAACACCAAGAAACTTGTATAAACGTCTTTGTGAATTCCTCCCATGTGCCTCTGTGTAACAGCTCGTTCAGACCACAGGGTCATGTACATGGCGGTAAAAAACGACTTTTTTCACGGCCAAGGGTACATTCAAGGATAATCCATTTGACTTGAGTCTGTTGAGGAATTCGTGAAAACAGCCCAATATATAAAAAGTTCTGTTTTTTCTCTGATCGGTCACACGGACTATTAAAACAATGGTCGTATGAATAGCACATGGCCGGAGAACCACGTCATGTGAATAAGACTTAAACTGTATCCACTGGCTCAGTGAAGTGTATAGACAGGCCTATCACAATTCCTAATGCAAACCCTTCCGTAGTTAGAATCCCTAAAACGTACCCTCCTCTGTTCACGCTCCCGCATTACCTCACAGGATATGAGGCCGTATCAGACTAACATTATATGTCCAGGCACCGTCTGAACGTTAAAGGACACGACTGGTGACGGCTCATACAGCTTTATATATGTAAATTCATGCTCACACATGAGTAAAAGTCCAATCATATAATTTATTAAAGAATAAATAAACACAACAACATATGAACACATGGGGGAATCCAAGAAAAGACCAAATGAAAAATAAACATATACAAAAGCAGAAAAGTCAGGAAATCACATAGTGGAAGTACATAGAAGAACCAAAAAAGCACAATAAAAAAAAAAAAAAAATATATATATATATATATATATATATATATGTCTCTTGATAAATAGAGTGTTAAAGATCTTTGTGTAAAAAATACACCTAAGAACTATAAGGAAATGAACCATAAATCATGATATAATATATAAGATATGTGCTAAGGAAACCACGTATAGCATAAGTAAAATGTCCTGAAAAACCACCTAAGTAACAAACACCTCGGACGAAGCCTGTGGCGAAACGCGCGTCGAGGTGTTTGTTACTTAGGTGGGTTTTTTCAGGACTTTTTACTTATGCTATACGTGGTTTCCTTAGCACATATTTTATATATTATATCATGATTTATGGTTCATTTCCTTATAGTTCTTAGGTGTATTTTTTACACAAAGATCTTTAACACTCTATTTATCAAGAGACATAGATATATATATATATATATATTTTATATTGTGCTTTTTTGGTTCTTCCATGTACTTCCACTATGTGATTTCCTGATTTTCCTACTTTTGTATATGTTTATTTTTCATTTGGTCTTTTCTTGGATTCCCCCATGTGTTCATATGTTGTTGTGTTTATTTATTCTTTAATAAATTATATGATTGGACTTTTACTCATGTGTGAGCATGAATTTGTTTTTTGGTTTATTGCTACTTGTCTCGCACATACTTTGTGATTTAGCTATTTGCCCATTAGTTTTCTGTAGCTTTATATATGTGTAATGACAGTAACCTCTATTACACAATTGTCTGACCATTGTATAAGCAATGCTACCTCCGATGCCGCCCCTGCTACCTCCTGTGTCACCCCCTCTACCTCATAGACTGTAAGCTCTTGTGTCACCTCCTCTACCTCATAGATTGTAAGCTCTTGTGTCACCCCCTCTACCTCATAGATTGTAAGCTCTTGTGTCACCCCCTCTACCTCATAGATTGTAAGCTCTTGTGAGCAGGGCCCTCAGTCCCAGTGTGTGAATTGACTATTTCTTTGTAATGTATCTTTTTTGTCTGTACTTGAACCCTACAAATTGTACAGTGCTGCGGATTATGTTGGCGCTATATAAATAAAATGTATTATTATTATTATTATTATAGTTTTGTACCTTGAGGATCCTTAATACAGCCAAGAGCAGAAGGCCTTAAAAATTATTACTCTGACATGGTTTTTATAGGTGTCAGCAGTATTGGGTCACCGTGCATTTTGGGGAACTTTCATTTTAGTCTTTCCTATTCACTAAATTTGTCCTTTCCTTCACCTGGGGGATCAGTTTGGACCTAAATACTGTAGCCATGGCAAAGTGACTTGTTGACACCCCTGGCACATGGCCCGCCAGCCCTCTCTCTCTATCCCTGCCTTTCCAGATTTCGTAAATCATTTTAAAACTCTTAAGGAAGGTTTTACTTCATATGTGGATAAAGATGTGCTCAGTAGTTTCGTAGTGGGCCAGGAAATAAGAATATGGAGGGAAGGGCAGCAAATGGTCCACTTAGGCAAATGGGTCCTTTTCCATAATGGCAGAAGATATATTTACCAACCAGACCATTATATATTCTCCTGATATGAAATAAAGCCAACCATTACACATCAAAAACCACAGGCAGAAATCCTCAAAAACATGCAAAAGTAACGCTGTAAGAGCATGTTCACATTTGGCAGATTCTGTTGCCGAAATATCTGCTAAAAATCAGTTCCATTCATCTTAATATAGCTGAAGAAATCCATGTGCAAGACTCAGTAAACAACCCTATTCGGATGAATGGAATTGATTTTCAGTTGTAAAAATTTCTGCAACAAAGTCTGACACGTGAACACACGCTAAAAGCCTTAACAGCATCGTAAATTGAGTTGTAACCATTTTTATTAGAGATATCATTTAAATGTTAAATGCAGGAACTTTCTATGGTCTGGGACTTGTCAGATACCCAGCCATGGTGTCGGGCCGGGTTATCTTCTCATATATGTAGTGTCCTTCCTGATAACCAGCCATGATGTCCTTATTGTGTCCGGGTTATCTTCTCATACATGTAGTGTCCCCTCCTGATAACCTGCCATGATGTCCTTATTGTGTCCGGGTTATCTTCTCATACATGTAGTGTCCTCCTGATAACCTGCCATGATTTCCTTATTGTGTCCGGGTTATCTTCTCATACATGTAGTGTCCTCCTGATAACCAGCCATGATGTCCTTATTGTGTCCGGGTTATCTTCTCATACATGTAGTGTCCTCCTGATAACCAGCCATGATGTCCTTATTGTGTCCGGGTTATCTTCTCATACATGTAGTGTCCCTCCTGATAACCAGCCATGATGTCCTTATTGTGTCCGGGTTATCTTCTCATACATGTAGTGTCCTCCTGATAACCAGCCATGATGTCCTTATTGTGTCCGGGTTATCTTCTCATACATGTAGTGTCCTCCTGATAACCAGCCATGATGTCCTTATTGTGTCCAGGTTATCTTCTCATACATGTAGTGTCCTCCTGATAACCAGCCATGATGTCCTTATTGTGTCCGGGTTATCTTCTCATACATGTAGTGTCCTCCTGATAACCAGCCATGATGTCCTTATTGTGTCCGGGTTATCTTCTCATACATGTAGTGTCCTCCTGATAACCAGCCGTGATGTCCTTATTGTGTCCGGGTTATCTTCTCATATATGTAGTGTCCTCCTGATAACCAGCCATGATGTCCTTATTGTGTCCGGGTTATCTTCTCATACATGTAGTGTCCTCCTGATAACCAGCCATGATGTCCTTATTGTGTCCGGGTTATCTTCTCATACATGTAGTGTCCTCCTGATAACCAGCCATGATGTCCTTATTGTGTCCAGGTTATCTTCTCATACATGTAGTGTCCTCCTGATAACCAGCCATGATGTCCTTATTGTGTCCGGATTATCTTCTCATACATGTAGTGTCCTCCTGATAACCAGCCATGATGTCCTTATTGTGTCCAGGTTATCTTCTCATACATGTAGTGTCCTATTGATAACCTGCCATGACGTCCTTATTGTGTCCGGGTTATCTTCTCATACATGTAGTGTCCTCCTGATAACCAGCCATGATGTCCTTATTGTGTCCGGGTTATCTTCTCATACATGTAGTGCCCTCCTGATAACCAGCCATGATGTCCTTATTGTGTCCAGGTTATCTTCTCATACATGTAGTGTCCTCCTGATAACCAGCCATGATGTCCTTATTGTGTCCGGGTTATCTTCTCATACATGTAGTGTCCCCTCCTGATAACCAGCCATGATGTCCTTATTGTGTCCGGGTTATCTTCTCATACATGTAGTGTCCCTCCTGATAACCTGTCCACATAAGGACATCATGGCTGGGTTACTGACAAGTCCCAGGCCATAGAAAGTTCCTGCATTCATGGTCATGTCCATTGGTAACTGATCAAGACAAAAGTTGTCACCACTAAGATGGTTAGAGGAAATCTACAAAATTTTTAATTATTCATATTTACAAAAATGTTTCACTTTTAATTGACTACAAATTTAAATATGGTTATGTTCATGGGAAAACCCCTTTAAGACAACTTTAGGGGCTGTTCCATTAGAGATGACCATCGGTATTTTAGTATACAGACACTGTGGCAAAGCTTCATCAGGCCAGACACTGAATTGCGTCCATGTAATACATGGACCACTTGTGTCTTCCAAAGGTTTTTTTTCCTATTCCACCATGTCTGAAAGTTCCCTTTACAAGTCAATGGGTTCTACTGGAATCCATTACAAAATGCATTGCAATGGATCCATAAAAACCAAGGCAAGCACTATGTCGCACAATATCGTAGGGCATTCGTAGAGTGCATATGTGACCATAATACGATCCAGTAGTCACTCTGGGGGGATTTATCAAGACCAGTGTACACCTATAGAGAATGTACCTAATTTAGTACAAGACGCATCCTTCAGGGTCTGTGCATTGAGGCCAGAAAACTGGCGCAATTGATGATAAATCTGCCGGGGCTGATGGACCCATTCCTGGCACAATTGCCTTGCACTCTTTTCACAGAGTGACAAAAACAGTTTAAAAACAAAACTTGCGACAAATTTTGTGATATTTAAATAGTCGGAAAACCCCAGTTTTGGTGTAAAAATAAATTCCCCCAGTGTTTACTGACATATAATACTACTCTCGCTGTACTCTCCCCTCACAGCAATTCTTGTAGGGAGTATATCTCTGTAACATGGCATGTGATATAGCATGGCACTTTTTTTTTCTCTCATGGAATTATACACAATATGTATGTCTGTATCTTTAGGTACTTGCCAACATTTGGCTGTGTAGTCAGGTTTGGCCACAACCTCTTTGTTGAAAATGGTCACAAAAATGTGCCATCCGCTCCCCTTTTTTGTGACGTGACCATTATATAAACATTTCCACATCACATATAGAATTACAGAGACCACGGCAGATGTGGGAGCGTTCCACCAGCGTGGGAGAGTAGCCAGCTCTTCCATGAGTCCAGGAGGTTATCCCTTATTTCGGTAGTATTAGGTACAGTAAGGGCCTATAGCAGTCTATGAGATTGATATTAAAAGGATTGTCCAGGATCTGAAGGTAACTGATACTGATGACGTATCCACAGAACAGGTCATAAGTATCAGATCGGTCTGGGTCCGAGACCTGGACCCCGTCTCATGGTGTTTCGGCCATTGAAAGCCATATACTAGATATACAGCTGGAAGCAGCCCTGCTCCTATTCCATTGAATGGAAGTGGGGCTTCAGCTCTAGGCTTGTACACTGTATACAGATTCCCAGTCACTTGAATAGGAGCATGGTTGCTTCTGGCTGTATACTTAGTACATGGCTTCAGATGGCCCAAACACCCGATCAGATGGGGGCCGGGTACTGGACTTTGACCGATCTGATACTGATGACGTATTCTATAATTCCTAATAGGAGTTACAGAAACAGGGTAGCTCAGTGACATGTTTCCATAACCCGACTACCACTAGCAGTTTGGACTTAGCTGTGAGGGTTTGTTCACATGACAGAATTTAGCGCTGATTTTGAAGCAGTTTCCGACTCAAAATCTGCACCAAATTCTGCCCATTCAATTGGGGCTGATCAGCAAGTAAAAGCCACTCTGCTTCAGCTCTCTGAATGGCCGGAAAATGAAGAAGAATCTGAGACAGAATTCCGCCTCAATTTTTCTTCACTTTCTCCTGTCTGAACAGGCCCTTAGCCGGGACTGGTGTAAGGCAGGAGCGATAGTATGGAGTCTGGGGGGGGGGGGGGGTTAGTTCTAGAGAGGTGCGGTCCCAAAAATGTCTGTAGCGGGAAAACCCCTTTAAGCACATAATACACACACCATCTAACACTCACAATCCACTTTGAACAAAAATTACCAAGATTCCAGCTATAATGTACACGGTTTGCTTTACTCAGATTCATGACTACTGTACATGACGTCTCCCTCTCCATTCAATATCAATGCTAAATTTAGCCGATTTCCTGTTACCAGAGAGCAGTGCATTGTGGGAGTTGAGATGGCACTGTTGAAGTTGCTGTCTGTTTCTAAGGGCAACCAGCAGAATTCTGAAGGCAGCCATGTAATGTATATGAATGTGGAGAATGAGAGTAGATTTAACGGGAATTATTGTTATAAAGTGGAATTATGCTTTACATTGTACACCAGTCATCAGAGGGTTAACAGTAGGCCTCATTTATCAAAACTGTCTAAAAGGTCTTTATTGCCCATAGCAACCAAGCAGAGCTCAGCTTTCATATCCTAAACTGCTCCTGTAAAATAAAAGCTGCGCTGTGATTGGTTGCTATGGGCAACAAGGATGGTTTTGATAGATGGGCCCATGTGTCTATGTATCACGTCACACACAGAAAACAATACACTGCAAGCACAATACAGTGTATCCGGTACATACCAAAACCTTCTGAGATGGGAGGGCATTAATGGAGAGAATAAGGACGTGAACTAGACCATTATGAGGAAGGCAGGGGGTGATATCACACGTGGATGGGGTGCCAAGGTGAAAATACGGCAACTAAACAGACTAGAAGTGAAATTTCTATAGATAAACAAGAGCAAACATCTCACATTACAGTCACTGTTAGGGTCCGTTCACACTTATCGGACATGCCATGGATTTTGGTGTTAATTCGGTGCCGAAATACACATCAAACTGTATGAATCCCATGCATGTGAATGGGGCTTCCAAAATGGAAAGCCTAAAAAGTGTAGCACCCTCAGGCTGGAATTGTGAGGTTAATCACAACTGAAATGGCATCAATTTCTGGACGCAGGTCTAGGCTCAATGAAATAGACAGGGGTCCCAAGTAGAAGACCCTCCCACCCGTACTCTAAAAGGGGTCATCCAGGACTATGAAACTGAGCTCCACTTGCTCTTTCCAGGAAGTGACATCACGTTCATTGTCTCATGAATGGGGCAGAGCGGTAGCCTGGCCAGGTGACCAATGGATGTGATGTCACTTCCTGAGAAATGGAAGTAGAGCTCAGTCTCACAGTTCTGGATAACTAAGCCCACCCTCCTGGGGCATAGAAATAGAGAACGTTCATACTTGATAACCTCTTTAAAGTTATCGTGCAGATGGACGATTTATCAAGACCGGTGGTCCACACCAAACCCTCTTTCCAGAGAGTGGCAAGGACCAAAAATTAGAAAAAAAGCTGTAAAAAAGTCAACTTTTTCATGCCTTGTACACCAGAATACAGGCATACAAGGCATTCTAAATCTCCCCGATTGTGTCACAAGCTACTACAGAATTATTGGAGCTTTCATGCAGCCACCTGGCATTTCCAGAGCCCGAATACCATTAGAAAAGATATCTGACTGTCTTGTGAGCAGTGATACAATTATAAGGCGAAAACAAAAAAGAAGACATTGAACAGAACTTACCTAAACTTGATCGTGTATTGGATCTTTCTATAATTGCATGTTTACTTGGATTGTTTAATACTGAACGTTTGGCAAGCGAGATGTCAGCAGTGACCCGAGTAATGGATATTCTGGGGAAAATAGGATGAGACACGTTAGTGAGATAAAATCAGAAAATGACAAATAGTCTGACTAATGAATGAGTAATAACATAGTGACACAATGAGTCCGTCTAACCAGTGACTATGGCTGTTCTGGCTTATTTTAGGTTACGGCAAACAGTGTTGAATGCAGGTAGAAGTCCTATTGTCATACTCTGCTGCCTAGTGTCCTGTTCCCCACTGTTGCCCACTGCTGATGGCTCTTCACACTGTACTGACAGTCAAATTCCAGTTTTCTTAATGGGCTTCATAACCGAACATAATCATGTTTACATTTGTAGAAAATTAAAAATTTTTGTAAGTATAAATAATTTAAATTTTTTAAAGATTTCCTCTAACCATCTTAGTGGTGACATCTTTTTTCTTGATCATTTGCCAATGGACATGACCATGAATGCAGGAACTTTCTATGCTCTGGGACAAGTCAGAAACCCAGCCATGATGTCCTTATTGTGTCCGGGTTATCTTCTCATACATGTAGTGTCCTCCTGATAACCAGCCATGATGTCCTTATTGTGTCCAGGTTATCTTCTCATACATGTAGTGTCCCTCCTGATAACCAGCCATGATGTCCTTATTGTGTCCGGGTTATCTTCTCATACATGTAGTGTCCCCTCCTGATAACCAGCCATGATGTCCTTATTGTGTCCGGGTTATCTTCTCATACATGTAGTGTCCTCCTGATAACCAGCCATGATGTCCTTATTGTGGTCAGGTTATCTTCTCATACATGTAGTGTCCTCCTGATAACCAGCCATGATGTCCTTATTGTGTCCGGGTTATCTTCTCATACATGTAGTATCCTCCTGATAACCAGCCATGATGTCCTTATTGTGTCCGGGTTATCTTCTCATACATGTAGTGTCCTCCTGATAACCAGCCATGATGTCCTTATTGTGTCCGGGTTATCTTCTCATACATGTAGTGTCCTCCTGATAACCAGCCATGATGTCCTTATTGTGTCCGGGTTATCTTCTCATACATGTAGTGTCCTCCTGATAACCAGCCATGATGTCCTTATTGTGTCCGGGTTATCTTCTCATATATGTAGTGTCCTCCTGATAACCTGCCATGATGTCCTTATTGTGTCCGGGTTATCTTCTCATACATGTAGTGCCCCCTCCTGATAACCAGCCATGATGTCCTTATTGGGTCCGGGTTATCTTCTCATACATGTAGTGTCCTCCTGATAACCAGCCATGATGTCCTTATTGTGTCCGGGTTATCTTCTCATACATGTAGTGTCCTCCTGATAACCAGCCATGATATCCTTATTGTATCCGGGTTATCTTCTCATACATGTAGTGTCCCTCCTGATAACCGGCCATGATGTCCTTATTGTGTCCGGGTTATCTTCTCATACATGTAGTGTCCCTCCTGATAACCAGCCATGATGTCCTTATTGTGTCCGGGTTATCTTCTCATACATGTAGTGTCCTCCTGATAACCAGCCATGATGTCCTTATTGTGTCCGGGTTATCTTCTCATACATGTAGTGTCCTCCTGATAACCAGCCATGATGTCCTTATTGTGTCCAGGTTATCTTCTCATACTTGTAGTGTCTCTGTCTGATAACCAATAAGGACATCATGGTCGGGTGACAAGTCCCAGTCCATAGAAAGTTCCTGTGTTCATGGTCGTATCCATTGGTAACTAATGAAGACAAAAGATGTCACCACTAAGATGGTTAGAGGAAATCTTTCATTTTTAATTACATATATTTGCAAAAATAATTAATTTTGAATTGTCTCCAAATTTAAATATGGTTATGGTTATGGTTCATGGGAAAAAAAAACCCTTAAGGAACATTCCCCCAGCCTTCCAATACCTGAGCAATACAGTCCTTTAGGTTCCTGCATTGTGCTAAGGTGCAAGTTAGTTCTATTCTGGTTTTTGACCTGGCTAGTTTCTGAGCTCTGTCTGTCTACTGCCTACCCCTACCTCCTGCCTGCATACCGTTGTGAGAGAACTCTGCCTGCCATGACATCTGTTTGTCTGACCATATTTGTTGTCTGCCACTTCAGTACCAAGTATTTGTGTATCTAGACTATCCAGACATCAGCTGTTGCTAATGGACCATACCTTCATACTGCAGTTAAAGGGAATAATCTATCAGATTGGTGGGGGGTCCAACTGCTCAGACCCCCACTGATCAGGAGAACAGGGGACTTTTATCCTCTATTCTGCATGGAGCGGCAATTGGGCAGTGCACGCACCACTCCATTCATTTCAGCGGGAACGCTGTACTTCCGCTATCTCTGGCATTCCCATTGAAATGAATGGAGCAAAGCACGCACTACTCAACCACCGCTCCATTCAGACGTCCCCTGTTCTGCAGATCATTGGGGGTCTGAGCGGTCAAACCCCTGCCGATCTGCACAGTATGGATAGGAAATAACCTGTTTTGGGAAACCCTTTTAAGGCTGAGGCATCACATTGCGGAAACGCAGCTTTATTTTGTTGCAGATTTTGCTGCGTTTTTTGAGCCAAATCCAGGAGTGGATTGAGCAGGCGGTAGAAGTATAAGAACTTCCTATATATTCCCCATTCCCTGTGTAACCATTCTTGGCTTTGAGTCAAAAAACTGCAGCAAAATCTGCAACAAAAAAGCTGCGTTTCCGCAACGTGGGTCCTCAGCCTAAGAGTGAAGAACTCACAATCCCTTAAACTCCCTGATTTAGCCCACATTCAACTCATTGAGTCCACTTTAAATGCAATATGGTGCTTGGTCAAAAACTCTCTAATCTTTATAATGGCTGGAGCTCAGTTATCTCCCAAGCAATATTACAAAAAGCTTCAGTAATGTCGCCACTCCAACAAAAGTCTGAAATGAAATCCTATTTTTGGAGGTACTTTGAATAAAGCTTTATGGAGCGGCATAAGCTACAATTCCTTAATATATTGTTATTAGTAGAAATGTTCCTATCATCAGCAGGAACAATCCAAAAATATAGCAGGGTACTTTAACTTCTCCCATGGTTACCCTTAGCAAATGAGACGCAGGCTAGAGATGGTCGTAAACAGACAGCAGACCGCTGACAAATGTGCAATACACAGACTGCCATGTTCTATTTTCAGATCACTCCCGCTGATAATGGAAGCGATTCCGATAATAACGTTTTATTAAAGCACATCTGCACTCAGAAATCGAAGCTCTGCTGAGATCTGTTCTTCTTCTGTCACCGTGTCCTGCTTGTTTGTACCTGTATCAGACAACTGTGCTGATCTCTTCTATTCTTCTTGTACTAAGGTCTAGGAGGTCTAGGAAGTTAAATGCCAGTGGCCATTATATCAGCTACAGAGCTATCATGTAGTCACCCAGGCTTTACAGAAATGCATGGTCTCTGCTCTGTTTTCCTTCACATTTAATATTTCTATACTCACTCTTAGACTACCCCCTTACTCCCGAGATACGATTAAGCATATTCCATTGTATTTTTTTTTTTAATTAAAGCAGCATTCTTACACAATTTAAAGGGGTTGCCCAGGATTAGAAGCAACATAGCTTCTCTCCCTCTATCATATAACCTATATATCACAGAGCTCAGCTTCTCTCCTCTATCATATAACCCTATATATCACAGAGCTCAGCTTCTCTCCTCTATCATATAACCCTATATATCACAGAGCTCAGCTTCTCTCCTCTATCATATAACCCTATATATCACAGAGCTCAGCTTCTCTCCCTCTATCATATAACCCTATATATCACAGAGCTCAGCTTCTCTCCTCTATCATATACAGTATACCTATATATCACAGAGCTCAGCTTCTCTCCTCTATCATATAACCTATATATCACAGAGCTCAGCTTCTCTCCTCTATCATATAACCCTATATATCACAGAGCTCAGCTTCTCTCCTCTATCATATAACCCTATATATCACAGAGCTCAGCTTCTCTCCTCTATCATATAACCCTATATATCACAGAGCTCAGCTTCTCTCCTCTATCATATAATCCTATATATCACAGAGCTCAGCTTCTCTCCTTCTATCATATAAACCAATATATCAGAGCTCAGCTTCTCTCCCTCTATCATATAACCCTATATATCACAGAGCTCAGCTTCTCTCCTCTATCATATAACCCTATATATCACAGAGCTCAGCTTCTCTCCTCTATCATATAACCCTATATATCACAGAGCTCAGCTTCTCTCCTCTATCATATAATCCTATATATCACAGAGCTCAGCTTCTCTCCTCTATCATATAACCCTATATATCACAGAGCTCAGCTTCTCTCCTCTATCATATAACCCTATATATCACAGAGCTCAGCTTCTCTCCTCTATCATATAACCCTATATATCACAGAGCTCAGCTTCTCTCCTCTATCATATAACCCTATATATCACACAGCTCAGCTTCTCTCCTCTATCATATAACCCTATATATCACAGAGCTCAGCTTCTATCCTCTATCATATAGCCCTATATATCACAGAGCTCAGCTTCTCTCCTCTACCATATAACCCTATATATCACATAGCTCAGCTTCTCTCCTCTATCATATAACCCTATATATCACAGAGCTCAGCTTCTCTCCTCTATCATATAATCCTATATATCACAGAGCTCAGCTTCTCCCTCTATCATATAACCCTATATATCACAGAGCTCAGCTTCTCTCCTCTATCATATAACCTATATATCACAGAGCTCAGCTTCTCTCCCTCTATCATATAACCTATATATCACAGAGCTCAGCTTCTCTCCTATATCCTATAACCCTATATATCACAGAGCTCAGCTTCTCTCCTCTATCATATAACCCTATATATCACAGAGCTCAGCTTCTCTCCTCTATCATGTAACCCTATATATCACAGAGCTCAGCTTCTCTCCTCTATCATATAACCCTATATATCACAGAGCTCAGCTTCTCTCCTCTATCATATAACCCTATATATCACAGAGCTCAGCTTCTCTCCCTCTATCATATAACCTATATATCACAGAGCTCAGCTTCTATCCTCTATCATATAGCCCTATATATCACAGAGCTCAGCTTCTCTCCTCTACCATATAACCCTATATATCACATAGCTCAGCTTCTCTCCTCTATCATATAATCCTATATATCACAGAGCTCAGCTTCTCTCCTCTATCATATAATCCTATATATCACAGAGCTCAGCTTCTCTCCTCTATCATATAACCCTATATATCACAGAGCTCAGCTTCTCCCTCTATCATATAACCCTATATATCACAGAGCTCAGCTTCTCTCCTCTATCATATAACCTATATATCACAGAGCTCAGCTTCTCCCCTATATCATGTAACCCTATATATCACAGAGCTCAGCTTCTCTCCTCTATCATATAACCCTATATATCACAGAGCTCAGCTTCTCTCCTCTATCATATAACCTATATATCACAGAGCTCAGCTTCTCTCCTCTATCATATAACCCTATATATCACAGAGCTCAGCTTCTCTCCTCTATCATATAACCTATATATCACAGAGCTCAGCTTCTCTCCTATATCATATAACCCTATATATCACAGGGCTCAGCTTCTCTCCTCTATCATATAACCTATATATCACAGAGCTCAGCTTCTCTCCTCTATCATATAACCCTATATATCACAGAGCTCAGCTTCTCTCCTCTATCATATAACCCTATATATCACAGAGCTCAGCTTCTCTCCCTCTATCATATAACCTATATATCACAGAGCTCAGCTTCTCTCCTCTATCATATAACCCTATATATCACAGAGCTCAGCTTCTCTCCTCTATCATATAACCCTATATAATACAGAGCTCAGCTTCTCTCCTCTATCATATAACCCTATATATCACACAGCTCAGCTTCTCTCCTCTATCATATAACCTATATATCACAGAGCTCAGCTTCTCTCCTCTATCATATAACCCTATATATCACAGAGCTCAGCTTCTCCCCTCTATCATCTAACCCTATAAATCACACAGCTCAGCTTCTCTCCTCTATCATATAACCCTATATATCACAGAGCTCAGCTTCTCTCCTCTATCATATAACCCTATATATCACAGAGCTCAGCTTCTCTCCCTCTATCATATAACCTATATATCACAGAGCTCAGCTTCTCTCCTCTATCATATAACCCTATATATCACAGAGCTCAGCTTCTCTCCCTCTATCATATAACCTATATATCACAGAGCTCAGCTTCTCTCCTCTATCATATAACCCTATATATCACAGGGCTCAGCTTCTCTCCTCTATCATATAACCTATATATCACAGAGCTCAGCTTCTCTCCTTTATCATATAACCCTATATATCAGAGAGCTCAGCTTCTCTCCCTCTATCATATAACCTATATATCACAGAGCTCAGCTTCTCTCCTCTATCATATAACCCTATATATCACAGAGCTCAGCTTCTCTGCTCTATCATATAACCTATATATCACAGAGCTCAGCTTCTCTCCTCTATCATATAACCCTATATATCACAGAGCTCAGCTTCTCTCCTCTATCATATAACCTATATATCACAGAGCTCAGCTTCTCTCCTCTATCATATAACCCTATATATCACAGAGCTCAGCTTCTCTCCTCTATCATATAACCCTATATATCACAGAGCTCAGCTTCTCTCCTCTATCATATAATCCTATATATCACAGAGCTCAGCTTCTCTCCTCTATCATATAACCCTATATATCACAGAGCTCAGCTTCTCTCCCTCTATCATATAACCCTATATATCACAGAGCTCAGCTTCTCTCCTCTATCCTATAACCCTATATATCACAGAGCTCAGCTTCTCTCCCTCTATCATATAACCCTATATATCACAGAGCTCAGCTTCTCTCCTCTATCATATAACCTATATATCACAGAGCTCAGCTTCTCTCCTCTATCATATAACCCTATATATCACAGAGCTCAGCTTCTCTCCTCTATCATATAACCTATATATCACAGAGCTCAGCTTCTCTCCTCTATCATATAACCCTATATATCACAGAGCTCAGCTTCTCTCCCTCTATCATATAACCTATATATCACAGAGCTCAGCTTCTCTCCTCTATCATACTCTCTTAGGGCAGCACAAATCACCTCACAGGTTCACTTTAAGGAACAAGGTTTCCCTTCCTGGCAGCCCAACAAGTATTCTCTACTTGATGTTGTCCAGGTCAGTACAGCACTGGCTGAAAGCATGACCGCTATTCCAAATCCAAAGGGAATGTTAACTAACCAGTGGAAAGAAATCCTCCCGACTATGACAGATATTGTGATCAACACACATTTTTTCTGTGTAGAGAAAAGAAGACAGACCTGGTAATGGACGTTAATAGACTATTATGTACCAAGACAGCAATACATAACATAAACCCGCATGAACTGCTTGTCCTGGGGTAAACATTCCCTTTTATTCCGTGTTCAGTGGAGGGTATGAAGTATAAGGCCTGGTTCATACTTGCATCCTTTTCATTTTTTCCACAGCTTTTGATTAAAAAATTGTTTATAAAATCCTATTCAAATAAGAAGAATGTGGAACGTAGTTGTGTGGACAGAGAAATGTCCGATGTATCGGCAAAAATATCCAGTGTTCCCTCCAGACTTTACGATACAGTCATGAAAAAAAGAAAGTGCACCCTCTTTGAATTCTATGGTTTTACATATCAGGAGGACATCATAAAAAACATTTGGTCCCTAGATGGTCTTAAGTTTAGGGAACAACCTCAGATGAGGTACAACACATGATAAATTAAAACAACCTTACAGTTTCCATAGAAATTAAGAGGGAAAGTAGAAGGTACAGCTAATCAAATGCCATTGATTAATTGCTCATCAGCAAATAGAACCACCTGTATAACAGCAAGAGTTTTGGCAGTTTGCTGGTCTGGAGCATTCAGGCGTGTGTTAAAACAATGTCAAGCAGGAAAGACATCAGCAAACTGGCTCATGGAATGGGACAACGATCCCGAGTACACCAGCAAATCTACAACACAATGGCTGAAAAAGAAAGGAATCACGGTGTTGTAATGGCAGACTTCAACCCAATTGGAATACTGTCGTAGGACCTTAAGAATGGTGTACCTAAGCAAGTGCCCATAAACCTCAGTGAAGTGGAGCAACGCTGTAAAGAAGACCTGGCCAGAGTCAGACAGAAAACCAATGCTTCACGTAAAAGTGATTCTACAAGCTACACATGGCTTTTTCATTTTTGCTTCATTTTTGTTAAATATATAATGAAATGATGAGTCTGTTGTGTGTTCTGTTGTTCATCTGAGGTTGTATTTACCTAATTTAAGACCTTCTAAGGACCAGATATTTTTTTAAAGGGGTTGTCCAATTTCAGAAAAATATTGAGACCAGATCTCTGCTTGCTGTCATTCATTCTATTTACTGTCAGTGGGTAAAAATCAATCCATGGCCATGTGATGTTCAGTCCATAGTCATGTGAGACACAGGATGTGGTCATGTGATGTACAGTCCATAGTCATGTGAGACACAGGATGTGGTCATGTGATGTACAGTCCATAGTCATGTGAGACACAGGATGTGGTCATGTGATGTACAGTCCATAGTCATGTGAGACACAGGATGTGGTCATGTGATATACAGTCCATGGTCATTTGATATACAGTCCATTGTCATGTGAGACACAGGATGTGGTCATGTGATGTACAGTCCATGGTCATGTGATGTACAGTATGTGGTCATGTGATATACAGTCCATGGTCATGTGATGTACAGTCCATGGTCATGTGATATACAGTTTATTGTCATGTGATGTACAGTCCATGGTCATGTGATATACAGTCCATTGTCATGTGAGACACAGGATGTGGTCATGTGATGTACAGTCCATGGTCATGTGATGTACAGTATGTGGTCATGTGATATACAGTCCATGGTCATGTGATGTACAGTCCATGGTCATGTGATATACAGTCCATTGTCATGTGAGATACAGTATGTGGTCTTGTGATTTACAGTCCATGGTCATGTGAGATACAGTATGTGGTCTTGTGATTTACAGTCCATGGTCATGTGAGATACAGTATGTGGTCATGTGATTTACAGTCCATGGTCATGTGAGATACAGTATGTGGTCATGTGATTTACAGTCCATGGTCATGTAATGGACACACAGGTGCACAAGTCGTTACCAGGCAGATGACTGATTACTGTGCTGCAACAATAGCGAGCTGTGCACCTGTGTCCATCACATGACCATGGACTGTAAATCACATGACCACATACTATATCTCACATGACCATGGACTGTACATCACATGACCATGGACTGATTTTTATCCACTGGCAGTAAGCATAATGAACGACAGCAAGAAGAGATCTAGAAAACTGTGAGGAATTGATACAGAAAGTATATTGGAAAATTGTACAACTTTTCATTATACAAGCAATAACATTTGTCTATCAATATTGGTCTGAAACTGGACAACCCCTTTAAGTCCGGATATGTAAAACCATAGAATTTCTTTTTCTCATGACTGTATCTCTTCTCCACTTTTATCCAAGGGCTGTGCCAGGTATTGCAGCTCTCTTCCTTTCACTTCAATGAGTCTGAGCAATACCAAAGACAGACCAATGACGAGAGTGGCGTTCCTATGGGGGAAAAAAAAAGCTACATTTTATAAAATATGACTAGTTAGGGCACAATCCCATAGTCTCACAATTTTGTTGTAGCTATACCACATTGAATCTCATCCCCGCCAAACCCACACTCCACACTCTACTACTTACCGTCCTTCAAATCTGTGTTTTAAAAAGTCAAATAATGCTTTCTGCATCATATCCGTCACCTATGGGTTAAAAGAAAAAAGTATAAGATTCCTGGCAGATACTGAGCAAGCTTTATCGAACTTAACTCTTCATATCTTACCTCATATCCTTTTAAAGAAGGCCCCACTAGGACTACGGGTCTCATAGAAGGCACTACATCGTAAGGAGGGATGTGCTCTGTCTGTACCGAAAGTAAAGGGGGGCAACAAGAACACAAGGTGAAAATACTAATAATAATACTATTAATCTGGTATCGGAGAGTTCTAAAAATTCCAAAAAGGCAACAGTGGTAGAAAATTGAGTAGATATAACACCAATTGGCAGACTCCTCTGTTTTATAATATATATTATATATGTATATAATATATTAGAAATATTATATGTTGAAAATTTTATAAACTTTTCTATGACCATTTGATGATCCAGAATATTTGATAATTCAGCAACAACCCACAGGCCAAATCCCGTTTTGTCGTCCTTATTCCTGACTGCAACATAGTACATCAGGTTGAGATTATACACTGCCATGTATACAGCTCTGATAAGGATCATTTATTACACAGTTTACAGGTCTTCAAATATCTGCTATAAGATTTGGACATTTTCAGGATGACAATCCATGTCCTTTATGGGACAGAACAACCATTTTATAGAGTTCCTTTCACTACCTCCACCAACTCCATCCCTTTCTATCCTTCAATAGATGCCCCTCCCCTGATTCCAGCACAGTTGGAATTTTTTTTCTAACCCCCACCGATCCTGAGCAATCAGTGCTGTTATTTTCAGCACCCAATAGCTAATTAAGCTCTCTACAGTCAGGTGGGCGGTCCCAGATTATCTGCTGCAGCTGAGGACCTCCCAACTAAAAGTAGAGAGCATAATTAGCTATTGAGTGCTGAAAGTAACAGCACCCATTGCTCAGGAATGGTGGGGGTTAGAGAAAAAAATCCAACTGTGCTGGAATCAGTGAAGAGATGCCTATTGAAGGAGGCAAATAATAAGTCTTCTGGTTAAGATATTAAAAAAAGAGATTATCTCAGTACGGGCAATGATGTCCTGTCACTAGGATGTATCTGATCACTAGGGTCTGATCACTAGAATGAAGCAGCAGTGGTATTAGGAAAGGGTCAAAAAATTTTAACTTTTGTCGGCTCCACTCATTTTTTTCCAGTCACATGGACATTGTTAACCATAATGGGTTGGCCATACGGACTCAGAGTAAAGCAGTCTCATATTCACATAGGCAACTTCTGAAGTCATATCTAAGGTGATGCTCCACCCTTAATACATCCATGTGCTGTGTACATATAGAATTAATCCACATAAAGTCAAGTAACTTTATAGATACATGACATTACTTCCAGAGGGACAACCGGTATTATAGTCCAGAGCTGAATTCATAATTCTGTAGGTTTCAGGAAACCAAACTCTCACTGCTTTACAGAAACTTGTCTGAGCTGTTAGGGGGCGTGTCTGTCAACAATCTTGTTGACTGTTTCCAGTGATGACCGGCTGAATTTTGAGTGCAGCTCTGGAGTATAATACAGATCAGTGCAAGAAAAGTAATATAATGTATTTACAAAGTTACACAACTTATTATGTAGATTCTTAAAAAAAAATGACATTTGTAAAAATACACATCATACAGTATATTATATACCAATAAAGCGAAACAAGAGATAATTGATTAAGAGATTATTAACAAAGTTGGAAAATAGTCACAGATCAGGTTTGCACATTTGTGTTGACATTTTGACACTTTTAGTGTTGTGTTACATTGGAAAACAACGTGAGTGAGACAGACAAACATACACTAGCAGAAAATGTATATAAAGCACATAAAGCAACAAAGCCACTGATACAGTCATAATGTCATGTGCATTCACAGTAGTCACCCTGCACAGCTACTGATCACTTCTGTATATACAGATAACCTGACCCCAATCTTGTGTTGTACAGAGGTTTCTTCAGATGTGTATATAACCTGTATTTTCCAGCTGTCTTACAGTACCCAGGGATACATTTGGGGAGAAGGGTTATGACAAGAATAAAATATTGATGACTTTTCCTTAGGATAGGTCATTAATATTAGATCAATAGGGTTCCAATATCGGGTACCTCTACCGATCAGCTGTCTGAAGTAGCCACAGCACTCCTGTCATCTCATCACATGGCCTTTTTGCAGCTCAGTCCCATCCAAGTCATAAGCAGAGAGAAGGCTAGAGGTGCTGTGTGTTGGATCACCACCAATCTGATATTGATGGCCTATCCTAGTGATAGATTATGAAAATCAGGGAATAAGTAAATCCCCCCCTTTAAGGGGAGTCTGTAACCAGAACCAGCATATCAACCCAGCCATGCAGATAGATAGGTTACAGTTAACCCAGGATAACCCTTATAATACCTTCACTTAAAGGGAGTGTCACCAGATTCCAGCATATCAAGTCAGCCATGCAGATAGATAGGTGAATCAAACAGTGCTTTCCCCTTGTGAATTGCTGCCTCTGTTGCTGACATATCAACGTTTTTGTCAAGGTAGAAATGAGTTCTTTGGAGCAATGAGGGTGTTGGTACTTACCTCTCTGGAGTGACCTCAACACCATCATTGCTCCAAAGTGCTTATTTACATACAGAAAAAAACTGTGATATCTTGGCAACAGAGGCAACAATTCACAAGGGGATAACACTGTCTGATTCGAGTGACACTAACCTATCTATCTGCAGGGCTGGGGTGATATGCCAGTTCTAGTGACCCTAACCTATCTATCTGCAGGGCTGGGTTGATATGATATGCCAGTTCTGGTGACGCTAACCTATCTATCTGCAGGGCTGTGGTGATATGCTGGTTCTGGTGACACTAACCTATCTATCTGCAGGGCTGAGGTGATATGCTGGGTCTGGTGACACTAACCTATCTATCTGCAGGGCTGGGGTGATATACTGAGGTCTGGTGACACTAACCTATCTATCTGCAGGGCTGGGGTGATATGCTGGGTCTGGTGACCCTAACCTATCTATCAGCAGGGCTGGGGTGATACGCTGGTTCTGGTGACCCTAACCTATCTATCTGCAATGCTGGGGTGATATGCTGGGTCTGGTGACACTAACCTATCTATCTGCAGGGCTGGGGTGTTATGCTGGTTCTGGTGACACTAACCTATCTATCTGCAGGGCTGGGGTAATATGCTGGTTCTGGTGACCCTAACCTATCTATCTGCAGGGCTGGGGTGATATGCTGGCTCTGGTGACACTAACCTATCTATCTGCAGGGCTGGGGTGATATACTGGCTCTGGTGACACTAACCTATCTATCTGCAGGGCTGGGGTGATATACTGGCTCTGGTGACACTAACCTATCTATCTGCAGGGCTGGGTTGATATGCTGGTTCTGGTGACACTAACCTATCTATCTGCAGGGCTGGGGTGATATGCTGGGTCTGGTGACCCTAACCTATCTATCTGCAGGGCTGGGGTGATATGCTGGTTCTGGTGACACTAACCTATCTATCTGCGGGGCTGCGGTGATATGCTGGGGTCTGGTGACACTAACCTATCTATCTGCAGGGCTGGGGTGATATGCTGGTTCTGGTGACCCTAACCTATCTATCTGCAGGGCTGGGGTAATATGCTGGTTCTGGTGACCCTAACCTATCTATCTGCAGGGAAGGGGTGATATGCTGGTTCTGGTGACACTAACCTATCTATCTGCAGGGCTGGGGTGATATGCTGGGTCTGGTGACACTAACCTATCTATCTGCAGGGGGGGTGATATGCTGGGTCTGGTGACACTAACCTATCTATCTGCAGGGCTGGGGTGATATGCTGGGTCTGGTGACGCTAACCTATCTATCTGCAGGGGGGGTGATATGCTGGGTCTGGTGACATACTCCCTTTACAGGGGGATTTAACTATTCTTTGATTTTGATAATCTATCACTAGGATAGGTCATCAATATCAGATTGGTGGTGGAGACAGAGATTCACAAGGGAAAAACACTGTTTGATACAGGGGACCATAACCTATCTATCTGCATGGCTGACTTGATATGCTGGAATCTGGTGACACTACCTTTAAGTGAAGTTATTATAAGAGTTATTCAGAGACTGAGATTTCCTAACGTCCAGTCCTGGAGAATGTGCATGTTCAGATCCTTGGGTTTCTGGGTTGGTTCCGACCCCCGGTCCAGTGTCCAGCACCTGAATCCTCCATTCTTTCCCTGTTCCTTGGTATGACATATATTGTGGGGGGCTTCCTCACTGTGCATTGGCAGTGACCTCTATACCTTAGTGATGTCATTGACTCTTCATGTATTATACTAGAGCTTAAACAGCTGGTATAGGTGCCCTGTCTGCCCTGATCCTCATGATGCCCGCTACATTGTTGACTCTAGGTCTATGTCTAGGGCGCAGTAAACTTACCGATTTTTGCTTCTGTTTAGCTACAAGCAGCATGGAAAGGAAACAGAGAACAACAAAGCATGCATGTTATTGACGTTTGGAGAGACAAAGACGTTAAACAGGACTTGAAATGTGGCGCATAGCAGCTGTACAGATGGCGTGAGTCCGGGCGGAGCTGGCGGTTACCTTCTTAAAAAAAGGCATTCTTTTCTCTTTCATGTGGGGTGATGTTACACTGTTTACACTGGGTTTAGGGGAGCGATGGTTTGCTGGAATTTCAATCTCTTCTGCCTCTAAGCCAGTGGCATCTAAGTCTATAGCTATATACAGACAAAGTTATCAGATGGAGCAGAAGAAGAAGGCAGTCACACGTAATATCATCTGGAAAGGAAGGCTCAAATCAGGGTACACAAGAGAAAAGACAAGTTACTAAAGGACTTGTATTGGAGTCAGATATTGATAGACCCCCCCTCATAACCCCCTGGGTCACCAATGACTTCCACAATGAAGGGGCTGCAGCTCAGCACAGAGGCTTGTCTTATAGGAGAACATCTGGTCCTCATACTATACAGTGCACAGAGCTGAAGAATATAGCTCCATGAACTGTATAGTGGCTGGACACTGTAACTGCAGCTCAGCTCCTATTGACTTCAAAGGGAACTTAGCTGGTATAGTGGCTCAGTGCTAGTACTGCAGCTATCTGCTTCCAGCTCTGTGCACTGTATAGTATGGGTACCAGATGTTCTCCTATAGGCCGTAAGGAAAAAAATCCTGGACGACCATTTAGACAAGCCTCTATGCAGAGCTGCAGAGTCAGAAAGCTCATCTATGTGGGGGCTCCCAAGAATCAGATACCCTTGGATAAGCCATAAAAAAAAAAAAAAACTTGGAGAACCCCATTAAGGAAGGGCTATCAATGTTTGCCTCCTGGAATACCCATGTAAAGGGGTAATCCTACTGTTGTAGGATTCTGTATAGGCTTCTATATGTACATTGATTTTAATGCACAAACCTAGACCTTACAGCACCTATATGGACACAAATATATCTCCCATATACTCGGCAAGATCAGCTTATAGATACCAATTTTAACACAGTCTGAAAACATCTAATGACTTTTTTTTTTGTTCAATCATACATTGCAAGTGGAATACCCCTTTAAATTAGGTTGACAAAACAATAATACACAAATCTATCATGCTAAAGGGAGTCTTTCAGGTTCAAAATGCCTCCTAAATCAACAGTAGTGCCACAGAGGGGCCTTTAATTATTACAGAAACTTATCTTTGTGACCCAAAACTAATTAAGTAATGCAGAAATAATCATCTTTTTATGGATATGCAAATCAGCCTGCAAATGCACTGGGGGCGGGACCTGATTTGCCAGATTTGTTTACAGACAGTTGCAAATGCTCCGGCTGTCTTCTGGAATAGTTGCCTAATGTCTCCCCTTTAGCCGTGATTGACATTTTCAGTCTGTGTCTACAGGATGGCTGTCTGTAGGCAAATCTGGTAAATTGGGCCCCGCCCCTGATACATTTGCAGTCTGATTTGCATATTCATAAGAAGATGATCTCTGCATTGCTTCATTGGTTTGTATCCACAAAGGTATGTTTATACTCCTATGGTACTATTATTGGTTTGGGAGGCATTTTGGACCTGACACACTCCCTTTAAAACACTTAGGAGATGTACATCTTCAATTTATTAATGATATGCTAGTACTTTAAAGTCAATCTCCAGATAAAACAATGAAAACCCAATTTTCCCAATCTGCACTGGATGTATTTTGTAAAGTGCAGACAAAGGCTGTGGTGGTGTGCTCTGCAGGGGTGTGCTCTGCAGGGGTGGGATCTGCAAGGGTGGGATCTGCAAGGGTGGGATCTGCAGGGGTGGGATCTGCAGGGGTATGCTCTGCAGGGGTGGGATCTGCAAGGGTGTGCTCTGCAGGGGTGGGATCTCCAAGGGTGTGCTCTGCAGGGGTGGGATCTGCAAGGGTGTGCTCTGCAGGGGCGTGGTCTCACTTTGATATAACATTTAGATAATTGCCAAGCTTGTAGGGAGGAACAACCCCACTTGATTTCAGGATCAGATGTTCTCTAACTTCTATATAAGCATGGGAAAACTGGAAGCCTGTGGGTAACAATTGGTCCTCAGGTGCTCCAGTCTATTTGTGATATAGTGCATTATATATACAGGAGAGCACAAACAGTGTACAGTCTATGTGTTCTTCATACTCCGAGTAATGGGTAGGGGTCCCAGCAATTTTACATTTATCACCTATGCTGTCCTTTGTGGGACAATTTAACTGATGTGAGCCTGACAGCTTGGACCATCCATACCCCAAGCACATGCATGGCCACTAAAGGAAAAACTTTGGAAAATTGAATGCCATGGAAGGCGCTCAGATGCAGTAAAGGGGCCATATCTAAGGATGTGCCAGGTTTATGATCACTCTTCAAAATACAGTCTCCAAGGGCAGGTCTATAGTCATGGACAGAAACCTACGGAGACGTTCTACTTCCATGAACGAGTGGCCATGAATGGTCTACTATAGTGATTGTGGTTGGCACAACCGATGGTATTCCATGTGAATGTATGGAGTAGGAAACATTAATAGTAGGTCAAGGTCCAGGTCTGAGGTCAGACATATCAGGCATTGATCATGATACCAACTTACCAGATGATGGTGGAGTTGATCTTCTAGAGCTAGGTACCACATCACCCAAACTGGAAGAAGAGTTTCCCCCGGTCTTACTATTACACAAAAACAGATATAATGATGTCACTTCCTGTTGTCTGTATTTACATCTAAACACATCAAATGCAAAGTTAAATATCTGTCTACCTCCTCTCCCCCGCCGCCATAGAACATGAAGTGCCCAGCATTCTTCAAGTGTTGAAATTTTGCCCCTGCAGAGCAGAGTTTATTCCCTTCGAGATTACTTTGTGCTCTGCGGTCTCTTAATATGTGAATGAAACATAAGAAACTGTCGGGCACTTTAAACCCCTGCCAAAGCACAGATATCAAAGGATGCCAAAAATAATCTGATCCTAATAGGGGTCTCTGAACTTCCCTAAAACATGAAGCCATGTACTTATGGGAAAAGAGAGATTGCTTTATAAAAATATTCTTCCCTTAGCGAACCAAGACGTACATATCTGCCTATAAGAGTAAGAAATGTCAGCTGCGCCAAGCAAAAAGAAAAATATACACGGAACCAAAAAAGCGGCTATAATAAATATTATACATGGCAAATAAATAGATCTTAAATCTCCCACTGACTCCCAGATGCCAATTTATTGACTTGCCTCAGCCAGGGATTAGCTGAATGGGCATCTCAAGCATTTCCTGTGGTATTGGGAGACACCACAAAAAATGAAGCTCAAGGCAGACCCAGGCAGCCTGTGGACCGGAGCAGCAGAGGATCTTGAAGGGATAAGTAACCTTCTATCATGTGAACATACTCCTTTTCGGTCCTTTTTACCCTTAGTTTTCTGGGGCTGGAAAACCCCTTTAAGGCTGAGGCCCCAAGTTGCGGAAAAGCTGCTTTTTTTGTTGCAGATTATGGTGAGTTTTTTTTTTTTAATTCAGGAATTGGACCAACCCATGTAGAGTCTGGGGGAATTGTAAAATAAAAAAACCAACAAAAAAAAACAAGCTCACCTGTCCCCAGCGCTCCGTTGTCCGCTGCTGGTGTAGATTCGGTCTCATGTTGGGGCCTGGTTGCTGGAAATCCAGTGTCCCACGTGACTGTTGTGACCAATTAGTGACATCACTGTTCCCTCTCCAGCAAATACTGAGGCCACTGATTGGTGTCAGCGGTCACATGGGGCAAAGGACCTCCAGCAATAAGACCCAGGCACGAGACCAAGTGGACACCAGGTTAACCATGCCAACTTTCCCACCCACTCATCAACAGTGAAGTCTGTGGCGAATGAGGACAATGTCTGTAAAGCATTGCAGAATGCGTTGGCGCTATATAAACAAAATAAATACATAAATAAATAGTGGAGCAAAAAGTTGCAAAACATTTTCATAAATAAGCTCAAAAAGTTGCAAAACATTTTCAGAAATAAGCTCAAAAAGTTGCAAATCCCTATATTGCTTTTTTTTTAAGCCAGAATTTTAGAGTGCAAGGCTTGATAAACTCCCCTCTATGTCTTTGCATGCCCCTTAGTTCTCCAAGGAGCACAGTGCAGAAGTGAAGTGGCACGGTGCTCAGTTTACATAGTATCTGTACTCATGTCTAGTACGTGTACTTATGTCTAGTACCTGTAGCTATGTCTAGTACCTGTACCCATATATATTTCCCATTTCTGCACCAACTGCTCCTGATAACACTAGCGAAATAATGGGAGCATGATGACTTCACTGTACAAAATGGGGGAACTACAGGCAGTATGTGAGAGAGCAGTGGCGTAACTAAAGTTTTGTGGGCCCCGGTGCAAACTTTTGCCCGGGGCCCCTTACCCCCTCTCTAGAGCGAATTCTTGATAGTGCCAGTTACGGGTTCTGCAGCAATATCTCAGATACTTGAAAGGGATACAGCTGTAGTACCCACAACTGCAGTTATCAAGAATATGGTTAGTGAGCAGATCAGCACCCAGCACGTAAACAATACTGGGATGGTATTATGTGCTCCAGAGTGGCCCCACACAGTATAATGTGCTCCAGAGTGGCCCCACACAGTATTATGTGCTCCAGAGGGGACTATAGGAAAACAGAATATGTGAGAGGCAGAGGAGGCATTTGGACAAAAGAGCAAGGGCAGAAAAACAGGGGGCAGGACTCTGATGAATCTGAGGTCACATGGTAATTCTCAATAATATCTGCAGACAGCATTGCGAGAGACCTTTCGTTTGCACAGCAACCCATGATAGAAAAAAAGAGATCACACTGTGATCCTGTGACTTATTGAAGAAGGTGAAAAGCAGGAAAAGAAAAGACACTGTGAGGAAACAATTATTACTATTGAGGGGATGTAAAAAAAAAATCACTTTGCTGTCTCTTTAAATCAATAATGTGCTCTCAAGATCAAATGACGAACCTGATCCTCCGGGACTGAACATGTCACAGTGCCTGTATAGTTCCAAACATTTATCTATTTGAAGGCTTGGGATGAAGAAGTCAGGAGGGACAAAAACAAGGTCCATGAATCCTCTGCACCTCCAGTACCACATTGTAGCCACCATGGCTGTATTGCATGTCAACACTGGCACATGAACTGATTAGTAGTCAAGCAGTATATTACACCATCAAAATAAAAGGGAATGCTCCTTTACTGGGACTGAGTATCAGCTGCTATCCTCTACAGTAGAATGAAGGATTACATGGCATCCATGTAATGTATGATGTCAGCGATTGTCAAGGTGAAAGGGTTGAGGAGAGGACAAAAGGCTACTGAACTGTAGGGGGCACTTCCATTTTACTAGGAGATCCTCTAGCAATAGCGTCCTAAATGTGTTTCCTGACATTTCTGTGCTCACCTCGTGTAGAATTTTCCCTGTTTTGTCTTTTGTTCATGCTGAATCCTCATGTTTTCAAGCTTTACCGGACTAGGGATAAATCCTATTTCACATCCTTCTTTTACCAACCGGCCTATCCACCAGTCATTGTTAAATTTCTGAGAATACAAAATATTGAAAATATAAGAGAAAATATATAAAATGGACAACTATGTATTCACAAATACAATTACAGACAGGTAAGTAGCTATAGGGGTGCAGAGAAAGCTGCCGCAACTGGGCTCTGGTGCCTAAGGAGGACCTAAAGCCCTTTTGTCACCAGTATTATAATGGCACATGGATGGTGGGGGCTCTTACAGATTTTAGACTAGAGTCCAGAAGGGACACCCTGAACACTTTCTGATCAGGTGTGTGAAGAGGCTGTGGTGCATGGACAAGTGGTGTAGCCTCTCCATTAAAGGGGTTGTGCACTTCCACACCAATATTAATAGACAATAAAAAGTTGTAAAATTTTCCAATATACTTTCTGTACCAATTCCTCACAGTTTTCTAGATCTCTGCTTGCTGTCATTCATTCTGCTTACTGCCAATGGATAAAAATCAGTCCATGTTCATGTGATGTACAGTCCATCACATGACCATGGACTGTATATCACATGACCATGGACTGTATCTTACATGACCATGGACTGTATATCACATGACCATGGACTGTATCTCACATGACCATGGACAGTACATCACATGACCATGGACTGTATCTCACATGACCATGGACAGTACATCACATGACCATGGACTGATTTTTATCCACTGGGAGGAAACAAAATGAATGACAGCAAGCAGAGATCTAGAAAACCCTGAGGAATTGGTACAAAAAGTATATTGGAAAATTGTACAACTTTTTATTATACATACAATAACATTGGTCTCTCAATATTGGCCTGAATGTGGACAACCCTTTTAAATGCCACTTACAGCACCATTCACTGTACAGTGGCTGTTCTTGGTATTGCAGCTCATTCTCAATCACTTGAACAGGACTGAACTGCAAACAACAGGCCACAGACTCATCCCCGCCGATCTGATACTGATCAATATTAAAATCCTGGAGAACCCCTTTAAGTTTTGCCTTTGATTCCAGGCATTAAATGTCACAGTGGCTGATAAGATGACAAGGTTGGGGGGGAAGGAACGACACAAAAATATAAAAAAAAAAAAATCAGCAGATCATTTGATCCAGAAATAGTGACAGAAATACACATTAATTAATAAAGGGGTGCATCAACTTCTTAAGGGGGATGTTCAGAATTATATTTTTTTTTCTAGAAATAGCGCCATTCTTGTCCGTGGCTGCATCTGGTAATGCAATTTAACAAAATTCACTTATGGAGCCGTAGCCTTTTTGACATAAGGGAATGTTCCATGAATCCATACATCAGCAGATATTAATATTCCATTAGTCTTTACCTCTTTGACGTGCAAAAAATCTTTAGCCTCAAATGAAACAGCCATTCCTGGAACTGGAACCTCGTCATCATGAGCTGCGCTGTAGCCAACATTCGTCCGGACGGCAAATGCGACTGGTTTGGTCTGCAAAATACAAGGAGATACAGACATATAAAGAGATTTACGTGTATTTGTGGAAGAAAATCCAACATTGCATCATTTGAAGCTTTCAACACTTAAGAGATGTCAAACAAATATGTGAAGTAAAAGGATCCTCTAGTCTAGACTTGAAGGAGGACTGTCTGTGACCCCTTTATTTTTTCATTATCGCAACCTGAGACCTCATGCACATGACCAAGTGTGCAATCCCAGGGGGGGGTTTGGAACGGAACCTCCCCTTTAAAATCAATGTAGCACAGAAGGCACTGCGATATCATCTGAGTGCCTTCCATTAAAAAATCGGAACCCCCTTGGCCTTGGCTTGGTCAAGGTTCATTCACACATGTTGCATTTAGCACAGCAAATTCTTTGATAATCTACATTTCAAGCATGTGAATGGAGAATTTCTGTAACCCCGCTGACATGCTATGGCAAGTTCCTGCGCATGCTTCTTAGTCCTGCTGGTAGGTTGGAAGATCTGCGGCACATTGAACTGCACGTCTGCAGCAGGAATCAGTATCCGTCTTGAATTTCTGCTTTGGTTCCTGTGTGAACATACTCTTAGAGGGGATCTTCTGTGCCCCAGAGGGTACATGCACATGATCAGGTTTTACATGTAGAAAATCCACACCAAAAACCAACTGGTCTGGATTTTCAAACTCGAACATGTGGATTTTTCCAGGGATTTTGACAAGGTGTGGATTTTGCCATTTTCTTTAAATCCACATTGGAAAATATAAATAAATCCACACGGAAAACAATCCGCATCATGTGCATAAGAAATTCCGAATTTATCATTGACTTCAATGCTAATGGATTACAGTGCAGATTTTCCACATTGAAATCCGCATGTATGTACCCTTAATATCGTGTCCCTTAGAGCGCCTAAAGTGTCATGCCTCCAATACTGTCCCTGATCTGCTGTGACTCCAATATTGTGCCAGCTGTGCCCTCAGTACTTGATGCACCGTGCCACCCTATTCTGTGCCTAGACCACTGTGCTTCGTTCTGTGCCTGGTGATCCAATACTATTCCAGGCCAACCGTACACTTTGGAGGGTTCCATTAAAACGGGCAAAAATAGAATATGTCCTATTTTGTGACGGCCCATTAAAAACATGAATCGCGCCATTAATTTTTTTTTTTTTTTTTTAATGTGACGGCCATTAAAAAACCAACCACGTGAGAATAGAGCCTAACAGACTGTGCACACTCGGCTACTCGCACATCACTTCCTCTGCAGTTATAAGTTATAAATCACTCGGCTTTGGGCAGCAATCCTGAACATGAGGTTATAACGGAAAGTGGCGATCACCATCACTACCAAGTTTTGTAAATATCCTCCACATTACTTGTGCAGATTCTGAGTTACAGCATGTATTGTAGTCCAGAGTCACAGTCAGCCAGTCTTCAGAGCTAAAATCTGAAGTAAGAAAAGCTAACCCTCACACTTTATTATAGGAGCTGCTTGGTGTGGATCTGTAAGCTGTGACTTCTTGACTGTTTCCAATAACAACCAGCAGAACTGTGAATGCAGCTCTGGAGTATAATAGTAGTGCAAATGGTGATGGGACAATACTGTGCAAACATTAAGGCAGGTGTGGAAAAAATGCTGCAAAATAATGAAGAAAAGAGAAATGTAAATCCCATCAATATTTGGTGTGACCTTTGCCCTTTGGAGGAGGAGTCCTGGAAGTGATGATCCGGCCCCCACAGATATAGCCCTGATCTCATCATCATCCAGTCTGTCTGGGATGACATGAAGAGACAGAAGGATTGGAGCAAGCCTACATCCACAGAAGATCTGTGCTTAGTTCTCCAAGATGGCGGGAACAACCTCCCTGCCGAGTTCTGCCAAATACTGTCTGCAAGTACCGAGAAGAACTTTTGGAAGGCAAAGGGCAAAGGTCACACCAAATATTGATGGGATTTACATTTCTCTTTTCTTCATTTTAACTGGCGAAACTAAACTATTAACCCTTCTATTTCTGAGACTATTCTTACTCTGTAGCATTTTTCCACACATGCCTACAAAAAAATACAAAAAGTGATTGAAATTAAAGTTTTTATGATCAGATTCTAAACATCTAGGAAATGCCTGTGTCATGTCATTGTAGATTCAGAAGATATCCCCATCCTTATTTCCTTTAACTGTATTTTAAGTATCGTGGAAGGATTTTCAATAAACACTTTTTCTGGAAAGTCATAACTCTTCAGCCTGCAAAAGTCAGCTCGTTCTAAAATTTCATAAAACTTTCTGGCAGCAAGACTCGAAAATGGAAACAAAACTTTTCTAAATTTAGATCGGAGACTACAGGTCAGGTCAGTGGGATTTGCATAATAGGAAACACTTCTATGTTAAATAACAATCGCATAATAATACATGGAATAAAACATATGGAAATGGAGTTTTTGTGGATATGTCGCAGCACTGAAGACGTGAAGGAGCTCAGAAAAGATCCATCTGACTAGGAGACCATTCTTAACATGCGGCTTACATACACGATCAGCCCTACCAAATTAGGAAATGCTGAACTCTCAGCTAGTGGTGAGAAGAGAGGAATCTGTAATAGAAAAGTACATGACATGCAAGCAGGAGAGGGATGCAACGTAACATCGTATAAACATGTATAGAACAGCCACATAACTAATGCTAATGATACACGCAAAAATGTAAAAAGAAAAAAAAAAACGGAATATTACAAATTGTTCATTTTTTTACAAAACTGAACTAATGGAAAATTTGTCTTGGGCAAACTAAAATGGAGCCCTAAGAGTATTCTACACTATGTTTTATAGATAGGTTCCTAGGAGCCCTGACAGTGTTATACACTATGTTTTATAGATAGGTTCCTAGGAGACCTGACAGTGTTATACACTATGTTTTATAGATAGGTTCCTAGGAGCCCTGACAGTGTTATACATTATGTTTTATAGATAGGTTCCTAAGAGCCCTGACAGTGTTCTACACTATGTTTTATAGATAGGTTCCTAGGAGTCCTGACGTGTTCTACACTATGTTTTATGGTTCCTAGGAGCCCTGACAGTGTTATACCCTATGTTTTATAGATAGGTTCCTAGGAGCCCTGACAGTGTTATACACTATGTTTTATAGATAGGTTCCTAGGAGCCCTGACAGTATTATACACTATGTTTTATAGATAGGTTCCTAAGAGCCCTGACAGTGTTCTACACTATGTTTTATAGATAGGTTCCTAGGAGTCCTGACGTGTTCTACACTATGTTTTATGGTTCCTAGGAGCCCTGACAGTGTTATACCCTATGTTTTATAGATAGGTTCCTAGGAGCCCTGACAGTGTTATACACTATGTTTTATAGATAGGTTCCTAGGAGCCCTGACAGTGTTCTACAATATGTTTTATAGATAGGTTCCTAGGAGCCCTGACAGTGTTCTACACTATGTTTTATAGATAGGTTCCTAGGAGCCCTGACAGTGTTATACACTATGTTTTATAGATAGGTTCCTAGGAGCCCTGACAGTGTTCTACAGTATGTTTTATAGATAGGTTCCTAGGAGCCCTGACAGTGTTCTACACTATTTTTTATAGATAGGTTCCTAGGAGCCCTGACAGCATTATACACTATATTTTAAGCCAATTTAAAGTGTGGGTAATACCAAACTTGTTCGACCCGAAACAAATCTTGGACCCAAGCCACCCGAACCCAAAATGAATCCTGAGAGGTTTGCCCATCTCTACTTAATACCCTAACATGGTACATATAGTATATACAGCCCAGTCAGCAGTTACTAATGGATTATTCAATCAGAATAATAAATAAATGACAGATACTGTAGCACAAGAATAAAATTATATAAGCTACTCTATAATCTTCTAATACACTCAGCAAATGAAAGACTCATTGATTCATTGAGTTCTTATCAGGACTGTCCGTACCGTCCTGTAGTTATACTTAATACTTATCATTATTGAACGTTATACACTCATTATAACAGGCAGACAAGAAGTATAATACAAGGTCGTAGAGCCAGTCATTCCTGGCAGTGATTTCATGTAAATCCATTCTTATGAATAGAGATGAAGTATAGCTGTGATACCAAACGAATAGCATATAATCTATACTGGTTCCATGGCATACACTAACTATGGACCACTGAGTCGTGTAAGAAAGACTAGCACGATGCATCCACCTTGCCACACTGCCGGGTGTAGGTATCAGGACTATGGAGTTGGTAGGCCAAACCACCGATTTCAACTCCTCTATTTTAACTGGCCCCTCTATGACGCAGACTCCACAGCATTGGTAGGAATCCAGTTATGACCAAGGGGATGGGAGGTATCTATTTTTTTGGGTTTGGCTCTGTAAGGTGGGGTCTAGATGCTCAATGGGTTGCAAGATTGTAGTCTCACCCAGGCCTGGAGACTAGAAAGACCCAAAGGGCTCAGTAAAGATTTGGGCTGGAGTTTTATAATACATGTCTAATAATGTAAATAATATAAATTAAGAACATAAATATCAAATTATACCAAAAAATTCTTTGTTTTTACATTGTATATAGATTGTAGGCCCCTGTTCCCCAAGACCAAGGAACTTCAAGCCCTGGATAAGATTTATTTCTAATATGTAAGGAGGTCCGGTGAAGTCCTAATTATTACAAGACTCTGCTCTACTCCTGCTGCAGGTCTGTAGAGTAGAGCGGAATCAGTCATGTGACAACTGAGACCCCCCACAGATCAGTTGTTTGAAGAGGCTACAAAGTTGGGAGTGAGCTGCTGCTATACCATATGTCCGATGAACGTGACGTCACGGCACAAGGAAGTGGCCACACCTCTTCTGAGCACTATGCAGCTGATCAGCGGGGGCACCAAGTGTCAGACCCCACCGATCACATATTATATTGATATATAAGTCCCGGAAAACCCCTCTAAGTACAATCCATACATAAACTGAATTTTCTTAGATTTGTATACAGTATTAACCCCTGCAGAACTGCACAAATCATTATGTAAGAATTCCGTATCTGATATGAACTTATAAAACTTTGGGTAAATTGCCCCTTTTTAGTGAGCTCCTAATCCTTTGTTTTCTAGGTATATAGTAAGCTCCAGCTCTGAAAATAGCATCTACGTCACTGACTGTGGAAAGATTATTCATCTCACATATTTCAAAGGATGAAACCTTTGGACTCAGACTTGTGAGAGCGCACAGCTTGCTAAGTTTTTTTGTTTTTTTTTATTCCGGCTCTTATTAAACCAACAGTTCAAAAACTTCTCCATAATACAATAGTCTTAACAAAAACAGCAAAGCTAAAATAAACCTTGAAAAATTTCTCTGGGGCATTGATGATGCATTGCTGGGATAGATAAAAAAAAAAGGGTTATTATTTTTGCACTACTAAACTGACACATAAGGGATTGTTTCCAGGCAGCTTATAATGTGTAATATCATCTTTTACAGTCTCTGTTCATAAAGGTAAGTTGCCAGGTAATAAAGTATCAAGAAGATGACGAAAGGACTTACGTAAAAGTGCAGTAAGACCATTCCTCCATAAAACCAAAACACTACCGATAAATATAAGTGCTTATTCACACACCCGTTTTGAGGAGTATAGAAGGTGGAGGCCCAGGGAGGTGTAAAAAAAAAAAAAAAAACATTCATACTCACCTTCTGTTACCCCTTTTGGGCCTCCTCACGACATCTGGCACTCTTCTGGTGACAGTAGGGTCACCACTGAGGCCTGTGATTGGACCACCAGTGGTCACATGGGCACACCAAGCGTCATGACGCTCGGTGTGCCCATGTAACCACTGAGGCCCAATCACAGGCTTCAGCAGTGAGCACAGTCCTATGACATCACAGAAGAGTGCTGGACGTCACCAAGAGAGTGCCGAACGACGCGAGGAGGCTCAAAAGGAGTAACAGAAGGAAAGTATGAATGCTTTTTTATTTTTTACACCTCCCCTGGGCCTCCACCTATTATAATATGGGTTCCGAAGAGAGTAAATGTGGCACCATTTTAGCACGCCCGAGTACTGTCAGGGGTGTTCCTCACAGCAGAGCGATGACGCTAGGCTGAAAGGCCTACTCTTCTAACAATGGAGGGATATAGGTGACAAAACTAACGGCACCGATATCTCTGGCACCCAGGAACGAACCGGCAAAACTGACTGAATTCAGCTTTCTAGTGGTATATAATACGGCCCTTGTCCAAGGACATGAAAGGTCTGCCTTAAACAACCCCTTTGATTTCACTGAAAAAGAGGACCAATTCCAAATCACTATGACAGCCATAGATTATTACCCTTCCTTCCATGATGGTGAATAGTTCTTCTACTGCCATTGCTTCAAGAGACAGCGAGGAACATGTATGTATTAAAGTTGTTGTCTAGGTTAAAAAAAAAAACATGGCTGCTTTCTTCCAGAAATAGTGCCGCACCTTTTCACAGGTCAAATATGGTATTGCAGCTCATCCCTATTTACGTTAATGGAGCCTAGCTGCAATATCACAAACACAACCTATGTACAGGTGTGGCGCTGTTTTTGGAAGAAAGTTGCCACATTTTTCTAATCCTGGACAAAACCATAAAGGGAGACTGTCAACAAAACTGAGCATATCAACCCAGGCCTGCAGATAGATAGGTTAGGGTCAACAGACCCAGCATATCAACCCAGCCCTGCAGATAGATAGGTTAGGGTCAACAGAACCAGCATATCACCCCAGCCCTGCAGATAGATAGGTTAGTGTCACCAGAACCAGCATATCAACCCAGCCCTGCAGATAGATAGGTTAGTGTCACCAGAACCAGCATATCACCTCAGCCCTGCAGATAGATAGGTTAGTGTCACCAGACCCAGCATATCACCCCAGCCCTGCAGATAGATAGGTTAGTGTCACCAGAACCAGCATATCACCTCAGCCCTGCAGATAGATAGGTTAGTGTCACCAGAACCAGCATATCACCCCAGCCCTGCAGATAGATAGGTTAGGGTCAACAGAACCAGCATATCAACCCAGCCCTGCAGATAGATAGGTTAGTGTCACCAGAACCAGCATATCACCTCAGCCCTGCAGATAGATAGGTTAGTGTCACCAGAACCAGCATATCACCAAAGCCCTGCAGATAGATAGGTTAGGTTAATCAGTGTTTTCCCTTGTGAATAGGGTTAGGGACACCTGATTGAATCTGTGTTTTCCCCTTTTGAATTGGTGCCTCAGTTGGCAAGATATCACTGCTTTTGTCAGTATGCAAATGAACACTTTGGAGCAATGATGGACTTGCTGCTTATCTCTTTGGAGCAATGAGGGCATTGTCATTGCTCCAAAGAACTTATTTACATATTGACAAAAACAGTGATATCGCGGCAAAGCAGACACCGATTCACAACAGGAAAATGCTGTGATTCAGGTGACCCTAACCTATCTACCTATATGCGGCCAGGGACGATATGCTGGTTTCTGGTGTCACACTCCCTTTAAGTACTTCTCAGCTACTGGCTCCATTTATTTCGCCATTGAGCTACATTTCTGTTGCTCACTGGTGTTTTATCACAAGATCTCGTTGAGTAGAAATTAGAAGAAATATCTGATAGGAAAGTGACATTTTAGTAGACCCAGTATATGAGTCTCTCTGTTATAAAAGCTTATATATAGATAGCGTCGCCATCCTGCACACTGCAGACATTCTTCATAAGGTCTATAATTCCATTATCGCCCAGGGTCTGATATACTGAAGGCATCGTATTAACTGCAGATGTTCCCATGTCTAATCCTTATAAATCACCTAAGCCCTTCACTGATCTCTGTGTTTGGCAGGAAGGTAGAGGCAGTGCACCTTTAGGAACCTCTATAACCTCAGAAAGAAAACCAGCCCGTGGCCATTGGGAGCTTATGAACATAAAAGTGCTCCAGGACTGTGTGATCAATCATTCTCAGCGGGGACCATAAATGCTTCCAGGTTCAGGGTAGACAGAAGCACAAAGTTGGATCTATCTCCATAAATCTACTATGCACTTTTCACTTTCAGACAAACATGATAACAATAAGTCATAGAAGCAAAACTTAAATTTAAAGAGGACCTTTCACCACCGCCCCCAACTCCAGGTCTTATCTGCTGCTGCTGCTCCACTGATTCTGGCACAGTTGGAATTTTTTCTCTAGCTCCCACCATTCCTGAGCAATCAATGCTGTTAGTTTTGGTGCCTGATATGTTATTTAGGCTCTGTACTGTTAGGAGGGCGGGGTCAGGCAGGAGCAGATAAGGGGTGTGATTCTGAGCTCTGACACTGGCTGCCTCTGATTGGAGGGGAAGGTAAAAAAAAAAAAAAAAAAACCTGTCCCTGGCACTTTCGTGTTTTCTTCCGACAGAAGTCCCCGCCACACGTGACTGTTGAGACCAAACAACGGCCTTAGCGAAGGACACAGGATGTCACTACCTGTGATGCCCCGTGTCCTTTCCTTAGGCCATTGATTGGCCTCAGCAGTCATGTGACTGCTGAGGCCAATCAGTGGCCTATAGAAAAGGACACGGGATGTCACAGCCTGCAAAACAAGACAGCGGAGAAGCAGGACTGGAACGCACTGGGAGATACAAGAACACCAGGGACAGGTATGTTTTTTTTGTTTGTTTTTTTTCACCCTCCCCAGCCTAATCTAAAAAATTTTTTTGTCCTGGACAACTTCTTCAACTGCACTTGGAATGGTAAGGACTAGAGAAAAAACTCCAAGTGTGCTGGAATCAGTGGAGCAGAGACTATTAACAGAGGCTAAGAACTAGAATCAATGGAGATGGTAAAAGGTCCTCTTTAAACAAAAACCAGCTCCTGCTGAGGAGCTGGGCTCGCACTACATGGGCTGGGTGCTGGTAATATAACTCCGATCAAGAAAATAAACCCCTCATGTCCAAAATACTACAATATAACATTATTTAACTCGTATGTTGAACGCAAACAAACAACAAAGAAATTTCACAATTTTAGAATTGCTGTTTTTGGTTACAATGAGTCTCAAAAAAAACAAAAATACAACAAAAAGTGATCAAAAAGACCCCAAAATGGAACCAAAAAGAAGTACAGATCATCCTGCAAAAAACAAGCCCTTATACAACTCTACTGATGGAAAAATAAAAAGTGATGGGCATCAGAATATGACAAAAAAAGCTAATTTTGAAAGTTTTTTTTCGAAGAGTAGTAAAATGGAAGAAAAAGTATAAATTTGAAATCTCCATTTTCATACTAACCCGAAGACATCCAATGTAGAAATATCTGGAATCAATGACTCTAGCGTCCTGGAACTAGTACTGATACAAAGTGCTGCAACATTTCATCTCGGTTTATGCTGGTCTAGACGTATACAGTATATAGTCCACGTAAATGTAACTAGACTGTATTTGTCATGGTCTGTATTTCGGTTGTAACCACGTAACAGATGTACTGTATGTATCCCAATACCCCACTAGATGAATGATACTTAAGAGACATCAAAGTGTCAATGACATCATCAGTGGTTTAGTCATGTACAGCATGGCCGCTCTACCCTTGTGGATTGATGTCATTATAAAGTAAATAGTCTGTCACCTTGGAATATACAGTATGCTACATCCATATAGTAAATATCTAACACTTTTCTTTTATTTAGATCCCTGTTTAATCTTTTTGGATATTCTCTCAGGGCTGAAAAGGTCGATGATGTCATTTACGGAATGCTAACTCCATTCTAAAAGCCTAAGACTACGTCCATACTTGCGTAGTGGTTTCCATTAATAATGGATCAGACATATAAGAGACTTCATTTGTTTAAATTCAGGTCTGCTGGGTTCAGTTGTGCTTTATGTCATTTTTGACAGGAGGAATTGCACTGCAGCTCTAATTCTGGACTGCTGCAAAACTGGTCCTGCAGTTATGTCTCAGGCAGATATGTGAATGGTTACAGGTGTGGTCTGATCAGATACACGGTCTTGCCACAAGAGGGTCTAAAAGCGCTTACCGCTGTCCTCTAAAAAGGCTCAGAGGCTACTTTCGGGTAGTGTACCTCTTGGTGAGAGATTGCTAGATATGTCTTTACAATGTATTTGAAGACATTTTTTCCAAAGTCGACAGCGAGGGGGCACATCACTGGACTGATAAAAGTAAGATGGTCATGTTGACTAACTGTCCGTTATTTAGGCTGTTCTGACCCTGCTGTTAGGATGTGTTGGGGGCAGTGGTTACATGAGGGCACCAGTAGAGAGGATGTTTTGATCTACTAACAGGCACGAGCAGCTCCCACAGTTTCCTAGTCCACCATCCAAACACAGGAGGCAACTTCATACACACCTTTGTCTCAGCCCGGACCATTTCCAGGCATTGAGCAAAAGGAAATTTGGTGAAATTGTACCCATTATGTGTCCTGCCATTGCCACAGCCTCCCACCATCACAATCGTTGGCATGGTGAGAAACCTAGACTGGTATAAACTAAACACGTATCGTCTTTAGCAAGAAATTCAGGTTCTGTTTGGGTTCCACTTGGAGGCCACGTGGTTAGCATTTCAATCCTGCCTTTGCTGTGGATTGACACACTGCCCCCTGCTGGTATGATGATGTGGGGAGCCATAGCATATGTCAGTTGGTTCACCCTAGTAGTGATACAAGAACATTAACAGCTCAGCAATACGTACAGGACATCCTGCGGCCACATGTGTTGTCTCTCATGGCAAGAGGGACAAATGGCATTTTTCAGCAGGATAATGCTCGCCCACACACAGCAAGGGATTCCTAGTAATGTCTATGTCAAATTACAACAATTTATAGGACCAGCTTGGACGCAGCTTTAAGCAACCTACAAGTGTGCATGATCTCCAGGCCCAACTGCAGCATCTGTGGGCAAATGTGCCTCAGGATACCGTACAGAACCTGTATACCTCCATCTCCAATCATATTTCATCTTGTATCCAGGCTAGAAGCATCACAACAGGGTCCTAGAGCCTGCACTCAATCCTTTACATAGATCATCATTACAATCACACTGAGAAAGTTTCATTCCATTCCAACAACTCTATCTTGGCGCATTGGTGTCTATCCCCCAATTCTGTATGGTTTTAATAAAACCACCACCCGCATGATAAATACCAAAGTTGACCTGAATTCTCCAGAAATCCTAATACAGACACTTCATATTTTGCAGGCATCTAGTGTGGTTGTCGGCACACGGAGTACATGAACCTGAAATCACAGACGTCCCTTTTTGTCACTTAGTATTCTACAAGTTGGGCTCCTGTGCAGCCGCCTATGAAATACAGTAACACCTTGACACCACCGGTTTGAGGACGGCACCGATCACAAGTGTAGGTTTACTTATTCATAGAAGTGTCTAAGCTGCCAATGTCAGTCTAGATTCAGATCAAGAGACAGTAGACGGCAGAGCCAGAAATAGCCTCGGTGACGCACAAGCAGCGCTCACTTAAAAACAGGCCTTTCCTTTTATCCAGGTCTGCTATTATACGTTAATATTCATCGGCTTCTTTTTTACTTGAAAGCAACGATAGAGAATAAAAGATAGGACATTAAAAATACACGGATTACATCAGGGACGGTCCCACAGAAACAGTGATCTTGTCCATGTCTTAATAATCTTCACTGAGCTAAAGGGGACAGACGGAGATGGTCACCAACCAAGCAGGGATTTTACAGTCACTCACTTTATAGAGTAGGACTGAAAACTTTAATATATGCTGAAATAACATAAAATACAATGAGGGATGATGGTGGAAAAGAAAAATAAGGCAGTTGATCATTGGTATGGAAAACCGCTCCACTATATGACCTGCTACTGCCGCATAAAAAGTTACAAAAATGAAGACCTCACTGTATATACAGTACAGACCAAAAGTTTGGACACACCTTCTCATTCCAAGAGTTTTCTGTATTTTCATGACTATAAAAATTTTAGATTCACACTGAAGGCATCAAAACTATGAATTAACACATGTGGAATTATATACTTAACAAAAAAGTGTGAAACAACTGAAAATATGTCTTATATTCTAGGTTCTTCAAAGTACCCACCTTTTGCTTTGATTACTGCTTTGCACACTCCTGGCATTCTCTTGATGAGCTTCAAGAGGTAGTCACCTGAAATGGTTTTCACTTCACAGGTGTGCCCTGTCAGGTTTAATAAGTGGGATTTCTTGCCTTATAAATGGTGTTGGGACCATCAGTTGTGTTGTTCAGAAGTCAGGTGGATACACAGCTGATAGTCCTACTGAATGGAGTGTTAGAATTTGTATTATGGCAAGAAAAAAGCAGCTAAGTAAAGAAAAACGAGTGGCCATCATTACTTTAAGAAATGAAGGTCAGTCAGTCTGAAAAATTGGGAAAACTTTGAAAGTGTCCCCAAGTGCAGTGGCCAAAACCATCAAGCGCTAAAAAGAAACTGGCTCACATGAGGACCGCCCCAGGAAAGGAAGACCAAGAGTCACCTCTGCTGCGGAGGATAAGTTCATCCAAGTCACCAGCCTCAGAAATCGCAGGTTAACAGCAGCTCAGATTAGAGACCAGGTCAATGCCACACAGAGTTCTAGCAGCAGACACATCTCTACAACAACTGTTAAGAGGAGACTGTGTGCAGCAGGCCTTCATGGTAAAATAGCTGCTAGGAAACCACTGCTAAGGACAGGCAACAAGCAGAAGAGACTTGTTTGGGCTAAAGAACACAAGGAATGGACATTAGACCTGTGGAAATCTGTGCTTTGGTCTGATGAGTCCAAATTTGAGATCTTTGGTTCCAACCACCGTGTCTTTGTGCGACACAGAAAAGGTGAACGAATGGACTCTACATGCCTGGTTCCCACCGTGAAGCATGGAGGAGGAGGTGTGATGGTGTGGGGGGGCTTTGCTGGTGACACTGTTGGGGATTTATTCAAAATTGAAGGAATACTGAACCAGCATGGTTACCACAGCATCTTGCAGCGGCATGCTATTCCATCCGGTTTGCGTTTACTTGGACTATCATTTTACTTTGAAGAACCTAGAATATAAGACATATTTTCAGTTGTTTCACACTTTTTTGTTAAGTATATAATTCCACATGTGTTAATTCATAGTTTTGATGCCTTCAGTGTGAATCTACAATTTTTATAGTCATGAAAATACAGAAAACTCTTGGAATGAGAAGGTGTGTCCAAACTTTTGGTATGTACTGTATATATATATATAATCTTCTGACAATGACTGGTAACAGAGAACAACAGTGAGTGAGTGCTGCAATTCTATGATAATGGTGTATTGCCTATAACAGGTCATGTAATGTGGAGCAAGGTCCTTCATGTGGAAGCCAGTGTTTTTGTGAATATATAGATTATGGATGGCCCTAGAGTGTGTTGAAACTCAGACTAAAATCTTTGGCAGCACAATCATTGCAGTGGAGAATGACTATGGCTAACTCTCTGTCAGGAACCGGAGACCAGGCAGTTCTGTCCTTAGAATTGGTGGAGATCCATGCAGTTGACATAAACTATTGGGGCTTATACAGAGTTCAAACACAGGGTCCTCTGCTGTCTGTGCCCATCCCTCCCAAACTACAGACTTAAAGGGGGCCTATAAGTCCTTCTGCCATGTAAAATACAGTATACCGCTATTCTAAATAGCCCAAGGTACATAAGGGCCCCATTACAAATATTGCATTGTGGCCCAAAAGCTTCAAGTTTTGCCTCTGCTTCCCTTGTCCATTCATAGAGAAAGCCTGTGAGTCCTGCTTCCCCCCCTACTCATAGAGAAAGCCTGTGAGTCCTGCTTCCCCCCCTACTCATAGAGAAAGCCTGTGAGTCCTGCTTCCCCACCTACTCACAGAGAAAGCCTGTGAGTCCTGCTTCCCCACCTACTCATAGAGAAAGCCTGTGAGTCCTGCTCCCCCCACCTACTCATAGAGAAAGCCTGTGAGTCCTGCTCCCCCCACCTACTCATAGAGAAAGCCTGTGAGTCCTGCTTCTCCCACCTACTCATAGAGAAAGCCTGTGAGTCCTGCTTCCTCCACCACTCATAGAGAAAGCCTGTGAGTTCTGCTTCCCCCTACTCATAGAGAAAGTCTGTGAGTCCTGCTTCTCCCACCTACTCATAGAGAAAGCCTGTGAGTCCTGCTTACTACACCTACTCATAGAGAAAGCCTGTGAGTCCTTCTCCCCCCACCTACTCATAGAGAAAGCCTGTGAGTCCTGCTTCCCCCACAAACTCATAGAGAAAGCCTGTGAGTCCTGCTTCCTCCACCTACTCATAGAGAAAGTCTGTGAGTCCTGCTCCCCCCACTCATACAGAAAGCCTGTGAGTCCTGCTTCCCCTACCTACTCATAGAGAAAGCCTGTGAGTCCTGCTTCCTTCTACTCATAGAGAAAGCCTGTGAGTCCTGCTTCCCCCTACTCATACAGAAAGCCTGTGAGTCCTGCTTCCCCCCCTACTCATAGAGAAAGCCTGTGAGTCCTGCTTCCCCCCTACTCATAGAGAAAGCCTGTGAGTCCTGCTTCCCCCCCTACTCATAGAGAAAGCCTGTGAGTCCTGCTTCTCCCACCTACTCATAGAGAAATCCTGTGAGTCCTGCTTCCCCACCTACTCATAGAGAAAGCCTGTGAGTCCTGCTCCCCCCACCTACTCATAGAGAGAGCCTGTGAGTCCTGCTTCCTCCACCTACTCATAGAGAAAGCCTGTGAGTCCTGCTCCCCTCACCTACTCATAGAGAAAGCCTGTGAGTCCTGCTTCCCCCCCTACTCATAGAGAAAGCCTGTGAGTCCTGCTTCTCCCACCTACTCATAGAGAAAGCCTGTGAGTCCTTCTCCCCCCACCTACTCATAGAGAAAGCCTGTGAGTCCTGCTCCCCCCACCTACTCATAGAGAAAGCCTGTGAGTCCTGCTTCCCCCACAAACTCATAGAGAAAGCCTGTGAGTCCTGCTTCCTCCACCTACTCATAGAGAAAGTCTGTGAGTCCTGCTCCCCCCCTACTCATAGAGAAAGCCTGTGAGTCCTGCTTCCCCCCTACTCATAGAGAGGCTGTGAGTCCTGCTTCCCCCACCTACTCATAGAGAAAGCCTGTGAGTCCTGCTTCCCTCTACTCATAGAGAAAGCCTGTGAGTCCTGCTTCCTCCACCACTCATAGAGAAAGCCTGTGAGTTCTGCTTCCCCCTACTCATAGAGAAAGCCTGTGAGTCCTGCTTCCCCCCTACTCAGAGAGAAAGCCTGTGAGTCCTTCTCCCCCCACCTACTCATAGAGAAAGCCTGTGAGTCCTGCTCCCCCCACCTACTCATAGAGAAAGCCTGTGAGTCCTGCTTCCCCCACAAACTCATAGAGAAAGCCTGTGAGTCCTGCTTCCTCCACCTACTCATAGAGAAAGTCTGTGAGTCCTGCTTCCTCCACCTACTCATAGAGAAAGCCTGTGAGTCCTGCTTCCCCCCTACTCATAGAGAAAGCCTGTGAGTCCTGCTTCCCCCCTACTCATAGAGAAAGCCTGTGAGTCCTGCTCCCCCCCTACTCATAGAGAAAGCCTGTGAGTCCTGCTTCCCTCTACTCATAGAGAAAGCCTGTGAGTCCTGCTTCCTCCACCACTCATAGAGAAAGCCTGTGAGTTCTGCTTCCCCCTACTCATAGAGAAAGCCTGTGAGTCCTGCTTCCCCCCTACTCAGAGAGAAAGCCTGTGAGTCCTTCTCCCCCCACCTACTCATAGAGAAAGCCTGTGAGTCCTGCTCCCCCCACCTACTCATAGAGAAAGCCTGTGAGTCCTGCTTCCCCCACAAACTCATAGAGAAAGCCTGTGAGTCCTGCTTCCTCCACCTACTCATAGAGAAAGTCTGTGAGTCCTGCTTCCTCCACCTACTCATAGAGAAAGCCTGTGAGTCCTGCTTCCCCCCTACTCATAGAGAAAGCCTGTGAGTCCTGCTTCCCCCCTACTCATAGAGAAAGCCTGTGAGTCCTGCTCCCCCCTACTCATAGAGAAAGCCTGTGAGTCCTGCTTCCTCCACCTACTCATAGAGAAAGCCTGTGAGTCCTGCTTCCCCCCTACTCATAGAGAAAGCCTGTGAGTCCTGCTTCCCCCCTACTCATAGAGAAAGCCTGTGAGTCCTGCTTCCCCACCTACTCATAGAGAAAGCCTGTGAGTCCTGCTTCCCCACCTACTCATAGAGAAAGCCTGTGAGTCCTGCTTCCCCACCTACTCATAGAGAAAGCCTGTGAGTCCTGCTTCCCCCACCTACTCATAGAGAAAGCCTGTGAGTCCTGCTTACTACACCTACTCATAGAGAAAGCCTGTGAGTCCTGCTTCTCCCCTACTCATAGAGAAAGCCTGTGAGTCCTGCTTCTCCCCCACTCATAGAGAAAGCCTGTGAGTCCTGCTTCCCCCCTACTCATAGAGAAAGCCTGTGAGTCCTGCTTCTCCACCCACCCATAGAGAAAGCCTGTGAGTCCTGCTTCCCCACCTACTCATAGAGAAAGCCTGTGAGTCCTGCTTCCCCCCCTACTCATAGAGAAAGCCTGTGAGTCCTGCTTCCCCACCTACTCATAGAGAAAGCCTGTGAGTCCTGCTTCCCCCCCCTACTCATAGAGAAAGCCTGTGAGTCCTGCTTCCCCCCCCCCCACTCATAGAGAAAGCCTGTGAGTCCTGCTTCTCCTCCTACTCATAGAGAAAGCCTGTGAGTCCTGCTTCCCCACCTACTCATAGAGAAAGCCTGTGAGTCCTGCTTCCCCCACCTACTCATAGAGAAAGCCTGTGAGTCCTGCTTACTACACCTACTCATAGAGAAAGCCTGTGAGTCCTGCTTCTCCCACCTACTCATAGAGAAAGCCTGTGAGTCCTGCTTCCTCCACCTATTCAAAGAGAAAGCCTGTGAGTCCTGCTTCTCCCCTACTCATAGAGAAAGCCTGTGAGTCCTGCTTCCCCCCTACTCATAGAGAGAGCCTGTGAGTCCTGCTTCCCCCACCTACTCATAGAGAAAGCCTGTGAGTCCTGCTTCCCCCAACTACTCATAGAGAAAGCCTGTGAGTCCTGCTTCCCCCCTACTCATAGAGAAAGCTTGTGAGTCCTGCTTCTCCCCTACTCATAGAGAAAGCCTGTGAGTCCTGCTCCCCCCCACTCATAGAGAAAGCCTGTGACTCCTGCTTCCTCCACCTACTCATAGAGAAAGCCTGTGAGTCCTGCTTCCCCCCTACTCATAGAGAAAGCCTGTAAGTCCTGCCCCCCACCTACTCATAGAGAAAGCCTGTGAGTCCTGCTTCCCTCCCTACTCATAGAGAAAGCCTGTGAGTCCTGCTCCCCCCACCTACTCATAGAGGAAGCCTGTGAGTCCTGCTTCTCCCACCTACTCATAGAGAAAGCCTGTGAGTCCTGCTTCCCCCACCTACTTATAGAGAAAGCCTGTGAGTCCTGCTTCCCCCACCTACTCATAGAGAAAGCCTGTGAGTCCTGCTTACTACACCTACTCATAGAGAAAGCCTGTGAGTCCTGCTTCCCCCACCTACTCATAGAGAAAGCCTGTGAGTCCTGCTTCCCCCCTACTCATAGAGAAAGCCTGTGAGTCCTGCTTCCCCCCCTACTCATAGAGAAAGCCTGTGAGTCCTGCTTCCCAACCTACTCATAGAGAAAGCCTGTGAGTCCTGCTCCCCCCACCTACTCATAGAGAAGCCTGTGAGTCCTGCTTCCTACACCTACTCATAGAGAAAGCCTGTGAGTCCTGCTTCCCCCCCTACTCATAGAGAAAGCCTGTGAGTCCTGCTTCCCAACCTACTCATAGAGAAAGCCTGTGAGTCCTGCTCCCCCCACCTACTCATAGAGAAGCCTGAGTCCTGCTTCCTACACCTACTCATAGAGAAAGCCTGTGAGTCCTGCTTCCTACACCTAGTCATAGAGATAGCCTGTGAGTCCTGCTCCCCCCACCTACTCATAGAGAAGCCTGTGAGTCTTGCTTCCTACACCTACTCATAGAGAAGCCTGTGAGTCCTGCTTCCTCCACACACTTATAAACTGTATTTATGCTACATTGTAAATGGCATAAAATAAGTAAGGGCATAATTTTTTCCCATTTTTTCAACCAAAAATTGACAAACTGTAACAGGTTAATAAGCGGTTAAAGCATATTTTTATGCAACATCGAGTAACCACTAAACCACCCTAAACTGGCAGGAAAGTAAGATCTTAAGTCATACCCCTCCTACACCACAATGAATAACAGATATCAGTATTAATCTCTTCATCACATTACACCTCCAGAGACCCTAGATACTAACCACTAACACACTGGGATTATGTTGTGAAGTGCATGATCTGCTGCTGGCAGATTAAAAGGTAAAAAAATAAAAACAGGAAAATCCTGGAGACCGCGCCAGATGAAGGCTGATTCTCTACTGGTGTAATACAAGCCAAGTCTAACACTGCTACATCTGTATACATGTATGGTGTGGATACAATCATGTGATCATGAGTGATAACAGAGAACAACAGTGAGTAATCACTGTACATACATATGAACACACGTGGACAAAATTGTTGGTACCCCTCGTTTAATGAAAGAAAAACCCACAATGGTCACAGAAATAACTTGATTCTGACAGTAGTAATAATATATAAAAATTCTATGAAAATGAACAAATGAAAGTCAGACATTGCTTTCCAACCAGGCTTCAACAGAATTTTAAAAAAAAGAAAACTCATGAAACAGGCCTGGACAGAAATGATGGTTCCCTTAACTTAATATTTAGTTGCACAACCTTTTGAGGCAATCCCTGCAATCAAACGATTCCTGTAACTGTCAATGAGACTTCTGCACCTCTCAGCAGGTGTTTTGGCCACTCCTCATGAGCAAACTATGACTGTATCGTAAAGTCTGGAGGGAACACTGGATATTTTTGGCGATACATCGGGCATTTCTCTATCCACACAAATACGTTCCACATTGTGGGGTTTTCTTTCATTAAATGAGGGGTACCAACAATTTTGTCCACGTGTGTAGGTAGGTATCTTCTCTCTTCAGGAAAAACTGGTTCAGACAGTTGAAATCCAACAGCCCCATCCTCATCACCCCCGACATTGGGTAACAATCAAGAAACCCTCATACACATTCAATGGTTGGTCCAACCTGTCAGAATCAGCTGGTTCTGCATATAGAGATCTAATGTGTACGGCCAGCTTAACCCTGGATATTGTGCACCGTGCCTTCTATCAATGTCATCATATAATAGTCTTTTTGTAGCGTAATGTCCTCATAAAGCTCATAAGGTTATGGTTAGAAGTGAAGGCAGGAGGGGAACGGCATGACAGTAATTCAGCAATGATGTATGACCCCACCATTATAGATCAGGAGCCGCTGCACTTTGTACTTTGCAATGCTAGTACCTTGCTATCATCATGCACTTTTCTATTGCCGACGATTTCCAATATGTGATATTCCTGAAGAATAATGTGCACAATAACACACGGTGACTTTACATTTAGGAACCCGTCACTGAAATATACAGGAGATGGTTTAGTAGGTGCCTACCATTAAAGGGATACTTACCGTAAAATACATGACATATAAGTTATTTGCAACAATTCTTAACTATGGCTGCAACACAGTCAATGCTGAAAATCACTACCATACACTGTAATGTGTTATCTGAAAATAACATATTTTTAATCAAGTTTTTATGTTATACACATTTTTGGAGATTTTTTTTTTAAACTTTCCACGAATATCTAGAACAATAGGCCTATACCGATGACCCCTACCTATCAGCTGTATAGGTAAGTGCTGTGGACTCTTCACTGAGTACCAAGCACAATGCCAATGCCATACACTGCATAGGGACTGTGCTTGGTATTGTAGCTCAGTCCCACTCAGTTGAATGGGACTGAACTGCACACAGGTCATGGACAAATGAACATGATGCCACTGGTCAGTGAAGCAGGACCTGTGCTAACCAGAGCACCTTTGATCAGTTGATCGGTGGGGATCCTGAGTGTCGGACCCGCACCAATCAGATACGGATTGGTCATCCATATGTAAGGTCTGGAAAAACCCTATAAATACCCATCAGTGTTTCCATGAGTGCTCACTCACTGAACAGGTCCTATATTAGCTATAAGGCAAAAAGTTAACCAATTCTGAGTATAGGGGGTGCAAATGTTCCAGTGTGAATTTAGTCCTAGTGCCGTAGGGGGCTGCCACATAAGAAGAGCTCAGTACTATAAATGTCACATTTTGGGGCCCTGTTACAGATTTTGCACTGGGGCCCTCTCAGGCCTGATCCCAGATGTATGCCAGCTGCAATCATTCCTAGGCAATGTAATGTCTACCACGTCAGTGCAGCTCCGCAGGACAGATAATATATCACAGTATAACATCCACAATGAGAAATGAATGGGAACACAAGAATGGCCTTGCACACATATGAGCAGATCCCAGAGACCCCTCCCCCAGGTCTGTGCGTACATGGTTCTCTTCCCCCAGACTGCATGACAACACTGAAGCCTGCACGGCCCCCTGTCACATGCCTGCTCTGATGACACCATTAATCTCAGTGTATCATTCAGCATCACCTCTCCTGTCATAGGCGACCATTTTACCCTTCCTCATTTTCTAGGTTACTACTTCAACCTGCAAGGACTGGTGATGGCTGCAGAAGGGAACGATAAAATAATGGGGATTTTTTTTTTGTTAAAAATTACATTTTTGTTATTGTATATCAGTAGAATATACTGAAAAATGCATGATCAGTAGGGATTATTGGGATTGCTATAGCCATCCATAGTGGTATAGGCTGAGCTCCTTTTCTACATTGGTTCTAAGAACCCTATAAGATACTCCTATTCACAGAAATCTGGGCCGGAAAATTCAGTCCGTACATTGGTCAGATTTTCCAGCTCAAACCCAGTCAGGAGAGTTGGAATTTTTTTCTCTAGCCCCCACCATTTCCGAGTCATTAGTGCAGGTAGTTTTGGTGCCTGATATTCTATTTAGGCTCTGTATTGTCAGGTGGATGGAGTCAGGCAGAAGCACATACAACTTGCAGGTAACATTGCCACCAGATCCTCTACTGAGTTAGTATTTGGGTACAGCAGTCATCAACAGTCATTTTTCAGATACAGCAGAAGTTTTCGGCTAAAGCACAAGTTCCACAGAATGTAGACAGCAAGTTTTCAAACAGCATTGTAGTTGTAGTCGTAGTCGCGCAGTAGTACACTGCAGCTTTTCTGCTCACACAGGGGTTGTGCTCAGCCCTCATGGCTCCTTAGGCTCACACTAACGTTTGCTCCTCTGGCTTTCAGGTTAGGCAAGAAGACAACAGTCACTCCACACTGACGGGTGCCTGTATTCATGGCACCTAAATACCTGGCCAGACCCCTGAAAGGAAAACTTCTTGGAGAATCATCATGCCTCCCTCTATGCAGAAAATTCCAGAATGGAAAGTGGCGTGAAGACTCAGCAACAACAATACTTAAAGTGGCAGTGACACACAAATACAGTATAACAAGTCATCAGCATATACAATGTAATATACAGGGGATAATATACAACACATTATAACGCAAAGAAACCGCACAGAGCAATATACAAGGTACACACAAGCGTATCTCGAGTAGGGACTTTTATGTCAAGCATGTACCCACCCAAGGCTAATAATAATATGAAGTCAGCTCTACACTCTATATTCAGTCTCTTGCACGCTCATATCTCCAGAAAACGACTCCGGAATCTGCACTTTTCTTACCATGGAAACATCAAAAACGCTCCTTGTCACTCTGATTCCTTCGTGTCTTAATTCCTGTAACTCTCTTCTAGTTGTTTTTCCCCTCACTAAACTCCAATCCATCCTGAATGCGGCAGCCAGGATCATTTTACTGCCCAGTCACCACAGTACCAGTCACCGCATTGGTTGCCCGTCCCTGTACAATATAATTTTGACTTTTTACTGTCACCCAAAAATCTCTGCACAGTGCTGCACTGCCCTATCTCATCTCTGTCTACCACCCTGTATACTCTATCCTATCTCCCAATAAGCTAAGGCTATCATCCTCCATAATTTGAAGCTCCCATTCCTGTCTCCAAGTTTTTTCTCATGCTGCATCAGTTTTCTCGAATGAGCTACCCAGGCAAAACAGGATAATGCCCAATATCCACTGTTTCAAGTGAGCCCTAATCTAACTTTTCTTTGTTTCTCTCCTTAACTTTCCCCTTCTACATTATTCCCCAAATCCTGATCCCTTCATCCACCATCACCCCACACGCCATGCACTCAAATCTGAGCACAAACAGACATTGCCCGGTGACTGACTCACGTAATGTTATGTGTGCTATCCTATTTAGTGTATCAGATGGCTCATAGATTGCAAGCTCTTGTGGGCAGGGCCCTCACCCCTATTGTTTGAATAGGGGCTAATCAGAAAATCCAGTGGTGGCCGGGGAACATGTATAATAAAAAAACAAGCTGCATTTGCCTACGCCCGGTGATGCATTTAGGTGGCGCATCCTCCATTCCCTCCATTGCCAGTCCAAGTTGTAAGTGGTGAGGTTCCTATGACTGCTGGGGCCAACCACGCATCACCGATACATTTCTGATATATCCCAGTTTTTATCAATTATGCAAATGATCTCTGTGGAGCAATGGCAATACCCTCGGTGCTCCAAAGAGCTCATTTGCGTCTTGACAAAATGGTGATATCTCAGTAATGGAGTCAGCGATTTACAAGGGTGAAACATTTCTACATTCAGGAGACCCTAACCTATTTATCTGTTGGGCTGGGCTGATATGCTGGGTTCTGGAGACAGACTCCCTTTAAAGGGATTGTCCGTCCCCAAATCGAATTGTCATACTGATGACAATTATCATCAGTATGTGATCTGGGTTGGGTTCCAACATCTGGACTCCGCACAGATCATCTGTTCTAACAGCCTCTGGGTGCCGGAAGCTGCTAGAGGATGAGCGGTGCATGTAGTGCCGCTCCTATTAAAGTAACAGGACCAGAGCAGCAGCCCCACTCTGCATAGTGGTGGTTCTGGTGAACTGCAGCGCCGCTCCTGTGACTTGGATAGAAGCTGCGCTGCACGCTCCACTCATCCACTGGCACCCGGAGGCTGCCGCAACAGCTGATCTGGGCGGGGTGTGGGTGTTGGACATTGACACATCACATCCTGTGGATAGGTCATCAGTATGGCAATTCTATTTGGGGCCGGAAACCCCAAACAAGTGCTAGCAGCAAATTCCCAGTCAATATAATGGGGAGAGGGGTTATTTTAACCCCGCCATCATGAGCACCAATGCGCTTAGAAACCCCCTTTATAAATCCAGCATTTACCCGTGACCAGAGAATTTCCTTTAACCCTTACCTATGCCCATACAGTCTGAGTTATATCAGGCCTCTGGGGATATTAATAGTACAATATGTGAGAAATTACCCTCCATTCCCATCTGACAGTAAAATACAGTAATCCTGGTAGAAATAAGCGGTTTGTAAAAATAACTTTTGCTCCCCTGACTAATAACACGGAGCGTAATACATCTGCAGTCCATGAACGGCGCCGCAGATCCTCAGGAAAGAGCCCTGTGTACGCTGCCATTCACATAGACGGAGTGAGCCATCTCCGTGCCAAGCTCTCGCAGCTGCCCGGCAGAGACAGGAAATGTTCTGTAACAATCACCACCTTCATCCGAAATTACCGAGTAATTAGTGAACGGCTCTCTAGAAATTGTGATATTGCTTCCACAAATAGAACAAACCACTAGTCGCAGATCTGGCCTGCAATGTATCTGTGCAAGTAAAATATCCCTGGCGTGCCAAATTCCCATAGCAACAAGGAGCGCTTCAGTGTTTAACACAAAGAAACACATCTTAACCACGTAACGTGTTACATCAGGCCTGGCAATATATCATACAGTTGTTTATATCAGCCTAATGTGTATACAGTGCTGAGTTATCGCTCTTAGTCATATTGGACACTGACATAATAATGAATTTCATTATTTTAAGGATCATCATCTGCACCTTAAAGGGAGTGTGTCACCAGAACCCAACACATCAATCCATCTCCGTAGATAGATAGGTTAGGGTCACCTGAATCAAACGGTGTTTTGCCCTTGTGAATCGCTGCCTCCGTTGCTGAGATATTACCATTGCAACATTGGCGAAGGGTGCTGCCATTGCTTCAAAGAGTCATTTGCATATTGACATAGACAGTGATATCTCAGCAACGGAGACACCGATTCACATGGGGAAAACGCCGTTTGATTCAACTAACCCTAACCCATCTATCTGCGTGGATGCATATGTTGGGTTATGGTGACAGACTCCCTTTAAAAAACACCACTTCAGCTCCCAAAAGAAGTGGTCACCAAGCTTTCATAGCATCCTGAATAGCACTGCTGTCTAATTATAATAGGATATGTTGGTGAGGGCAGGGCTAAAAAAGAGGTCAAAGACTGAAAGAAGAAAGCAGGAATTTTCAGCAGCACAGAGTATTTTAGGACAGGAATGTGCTGAGACAGTGGCTTGTTTGATTATTTTAATGAGGGCAAGACTGTAAGTGTGGTGATGTATGGAGGGGTGACAGACTTACAGTGGAAAGGTTACGGATATCAGCAGCACAGAGTACTTCAGGACAGGAGTCTGCTGAAGTCCAGCAGGGGGACCCTATGTGACCAGTATATCATGGAGTTAGGAGTAAGAAGCAGCAGCACAGAGTGCGGTGCGGGACGTATCTATAACACAGAGTATTTTAGTAGAGCTTGACAGATCTCCAGCTGTGTCTTATTAGCTACAGAATAACAATATTCTGGACCATCTTTTCCTGGAACTCTGCTATGTTCTGTACCTCTGTTATTCTTCCTGGAAATGTGTGCATAACCATTCTCCTTGTGAGTGTGTCTGATTCTAGGTTCACACTAGCGTCATCTGTCCTTTGTCCTGGTCCGTCAGAGGACCAGAACAACGGACAAGTGGACCGCTAAAATAGCAGTTACATGCAGAGCCCGACGGCCCTCAATGACTATAACGGGGTTCGTCGGGTGTCCGTGGAAGTGGAGAATGAAAAAGCCGTATACACAGGACTGTTTTGTCTGCCGATCTTCTGAGACTCTGGCGTAAATGTGAAAGTAGCCTGACACTGTGAGCACTCTTGGGGCAGTACCAGGCTGGGTAGAGACATACTCCACTGGCAAGGGGAATGGTAACACGCTGTTCTTTGTGGAGGTTTAATACACTTTGGCCCCATGCACACGACCGAGTGTGCTTTCGATGTGGGGCTGAGTTTGCAGCAGAATGCACTCGGATGACATTCTGAGTGCATGTATCATCCGAGTGCATTCCGTTCCATTCTTCTCCGATGAGACGGAGCAGGATGGGACCTGCTTTCATGACGGAATGGATCAGACGCCCCCATAGATGTGAATGCATAACAGAATACACTCGGATGACACTCAGCTGTCACTTTGAGTGTCATCTGACCACACACTCAAAAGTCGTGGGGCCTTCATATAATTTTTTTGCCAGTTTACTGTTGCCAATAATCACTGAAATCTATGGCAGCTACAAGCTAATGTAGATTCCAACACAAGTGCACGGCCTGGCGGCGTATTTATGAAGGGGTGTCCCCTGGGAGTTATGAACACTGCCATTCAATACACCAGTCTACATAAGTCTGCTAAATGGATGTAAAAGCATGATATGAATGGACGCCATCAGATCTGGGTCTTGTAATATCACATGACCGTGACTTTTATTAACTCGAAGTGAACCATGAAGGTTCCTATTGAATGACAGCAAGCAGAGATCCTGAAAACCCTGAGTAACTGATACACCAAGTATAGAATACTGTACACTGACTCTTAGATCACAGGCTTGCATTGATAGTTGCTATGGCAACCAATGATTTACAGGTCCTGTATGGGGTATAGATGGCGGTTGATGCCATCTCATGACTGCAGGCTCTCCGCCCCGCTGTGCACCAGTTGTCTCCCAGTCAGCATCTGTGTTAGTTTTCCAGAACGTCTCTGCTACCTAAAGTGAAAACATTTCAGACGCAGACATGAGAAATAAGAAAGGCCTTGGCTTTGATGTGATTTCTTGAGCTTCTACTGTGACAGCGATGCCAGAGGTAATAAATATTGTATAAAGTCTGTCCGTGTACTGCAGCCGGCATCTCCAAGCTCCATTCCCATAGCAACCCTGTGCTAGATTTACTGGTATAGGAAGAAATATACTAGCGCCACTGCCATGGCTTCTTATTTCCAGATCCACTCTGTTTGACTTGCCTCCAGGGATCGGCCCAACGTCTAATACACATATGGCGGTAACGGCTGTAGGCCATATACTGCACCGATAGTCTGCCACATTTCTGAAACATCTCATGGGGATCAACAGAAGGAACATCCATTAATATGTCAACAAGACTGGGCTGGCAACTAGAGATGGGCGAACCACTCCTTTCTGAGCCGGATTCGGCCCGAATATTCCAAATTGTTTGATTTCCCTGGGGATTCATCTGGGAAGAATTAAAATGGCTACCGCAACATGCATTGCAGTAAATTTTTATACTCTGGGGTGGAGACCTGGAGGGGGCCCAATCACAGGCATCGCTGAGGCCTGTGATTGGGCCACAGTGGTTACATAGGCATGCCAATGTGCCCATGTGACCACTAAGGCCCAATCACAGGCCTCAGTGGTGACCCTGGGCACATGACGTCACCTAGGAGACTGAGAGAGAGCACCAGACACTGTGAAGAGGCCCAAAAAAGGTAAGGGAAGATGAGTATGAATGTTTTTTTTTATTTTTTTACATCTGCCCAGGGCCTCCACCTGTTATACTCTGGGGTCTGAAGAGATCCCAAGGTATAATAATTTCACTTACGGTTCTATCCAAACAAGTTCGACCTAAAACAAATCTGTGACCCGAGCCACCCGAACCCATAACTAAACAAAAATTGGTAGGTTCGCCCATCTCTACTGGCAACCTGGTGAATCTGCCAAAAGTGGCAGAAGACCCCACTGGATCCAAAAATCACATGTAAGCACATATTGACTATGTTCACACAGTGTGTCCAGTGTCTTTTTGTTATATGTACCCAGTAAACTTCATACAGACATATGAGATGTAAAAAGAATCCAATAGCCCCGAGGGCTAGATGAAATTTGACATCATCTAACCCTCAGGACCCTCTTTAAACAATAGCACAGGACGGTCATATGGATTGCCCCAATTCAATGACCCAATTGTCTCTGAGTAAAACTTCCTACTTGCCTCAGTGACAGAGCCCCACAGGTCACGGGGTTGCTAACCCCCTGATCTCATAAATCTGATAACTTTTATCGGAGTAACCTTTTTCTGACTCCGACTCCATCCAAGATTGGCTCTGACTCTGACTACACAGTCCTAAACCATGAAAAAGTTGAGATACTAAATTGTTTTAGGCCAGTCTTGTATTCTAAGCGTCTTCCTACAGGTGGTCCTCAGAGGACTCCGATAACTTTGTTCTAATGTGTAGGTGCACCTTAAAGGGATTGTCCAGAATTTTATTTATAGACCATAAATATTTGATGGGGGCAAAGCTGCAGTAATAGCACCCACCTGTATACAGTGTAGCACGCTATCTGCTTTCAGCTCTGTGCGCTGTGT